>OX352312.1:21204409-22665261 GCA_947086415.1 Pammene aurita
ACGAGCTTTCTAGGAACGCGGTCAAATGCCTTTTCCAGGTCAATAAAGACAAGGTGCAGGTCTTCGCGATTAAAACGGTGTTTCTCCATAAGAATTCTAACTACTTGAATTGCATCGGTCGTCGATCTGGAAGCAGTGAAGCCAAACTGATTTGCTGACACATCCACAAGAGTTATGAGGCGGTTGTTTATGATCCTTTCCCAGACTTTCAGAGTGTGTGATGTAAATTTGATCCCTCTATAGTTACCGCACATACTTACATCGCCTTTATTTTTGAAGAAAGGTACAAGAAAACTCTGTCGCCACGAGTTGGGGATTCTAGTGGTCGATAGTATCAGGTTGAACAATCGTGCAAGCCATTCCCAGGCAACTGGTCCTATCTTCTTCCACAGGTCGACTGGTATTTCATCGGGGCCGACGGCTTTGTGGTTCTTCATTCTATTGACCGCTCTCTGCACTTCATCAACCGTGACCGCATGAATAGGCCCCGTAGTTGGAGCAATGTGCTGTAGTGGTTGGCTGGGGAATTCTTCGTTCAGTAGTTGTTTATAGTACTGATACCATCTGTTATTAATATCTGCGTCGGATGTTAACGGTTGGCCATCTTCGCTGCGGATGTATTTGTTTAGTTTTATGTCCAGTGTACTCCTGTTCCGTTGCTTAGCAATTCTGAACACTTGTCTGTTTTGGCGTCCTCAAGTCTGCAATAGAAGTGTTCCTTCGAATCAGCAATCGACTGTGCCACTTTTTGTTTTGCTGACTTTTTAGCTTTCTTATACTCTAGTTTGTCTTCATCGAGTTTTGTGTCTTGCCAAAGTTTAAAGAGTTCCCTTTTATACTTAACTGCTTCTTTAACTTCCTCGGTCCACCAAGTAGGATCTTTTTTAGTACCCTTCCCACCTTTTGAGATCCCTAAGATGTTTGCTGCCTCTTTGGTGCAGGTTTGCTCAAAATTTTACCACATCAGATGAGCATTCGTGTACTTGGTCGTATCGCTAGCTAGGTAGTTTCTCAATTGTGTTAACAGGTTCTCGCCCTTTTCTTTGTACAGTTGGCGCCATTTGATCCTTGCTGTTCTATCTATATGGGCCCTGATCGGTTTGGGCAGGACAAATACTGACACTAGTAAGCGATGTTGAGAGGTGAGTTCTTCTCCAGGTATGACTTTGCAGTCCCTAAAGTATCGAAACGACTGTTTTTGACAGAGTATATAGTCAATCTGTGTGCAATTTCCCGAGCTTTTGAATGTTATGAGGTGTTCAGGTTTCTTTTTAAAACACGAGTTTACGATAACGAGGCTATGTCTTGAGCAAAAATCTAGTATAGTGCTTCCCTCCTTGTTTATTGTACCGTAACCATATCCGCCGTGAACTCCGGGATAGGTGAGAGATGTTGTTCCCACATGTCCGTTCAGGTCCCCGCCTATGTATCTTGCTTCGTGCGTTGGTAAGAGACCCATAAGGTCCTCGAAGTCTTCCCAGAACGCATATTTCTCACCTTCTGCACATCCAGATTGGCGAGCATATGCACAGATTATGTTTATAGGTGGCTGTCCATCTAAGGCGAGTTTAACTGCCATGAGGCGATCGCTTTTTCTCTCCACATTTATTATTCGTTGTTTCAGGTTGCAGTCCAGGACTATAGCTACACCGTTGCGTGAGTTTTTGTTGCCATGGTATATGAGTTGATACCCTAATCCGATGTCCCTGGATTTGGAGCCTTGCCACTTCGTCTCCTGGATACAGCATGCGTTTATTTCTCTTCTATCCAAAACCTTCGCCAGTTCATGACTTCTTCCCGTAAGGGTGCCTAAGTTCCATGTGGCAAATCTAAGCTTAGCTTTGGATAGTTGTCCTGATGTTTTGTTTTTGCCGTCATTAGTTTCGTCGTTTCGGGGGGACGCCCTAGTATGTTCTTCTTTATTACACGCATTCGTATCAGCTCCAATATAACTTGCGTCGCTTGCGGGGTACGCCCTAGCAGTTATGACCTTATTCATATATTTGTATTGCATGATTTGAGGAGAAAATGATTTGGCTATTTGTTTTACGGCCGGTTGCCACCTGACGCCAAGGTTTTCATCTTGCTCCAAGATGTGAGTGCCGCCGTTGGCCCATTTTGGGGGCTCCTCCGCCGCCATCTCTACTGCATATCCAAACCGAGGCATGCAGCACTGTCTACGACCTTACTTCCGAAATGTCCAAAGAGCTCGCGACAGGGATTTGATACCGAAGTTTTCTTCTCCGGCCTGTTGGTCCGCGGGAGTTTATTTTATTTGACTCCTTCCCTTCAGGTGTCACTTGCGAGACACCTGACGGGTATTCCCCGATCCGCCACCTGGGGACGCGTTCTCTAGAGGTGAGGCTCCCCCGAGAATACTTATCATTGCATGTTCAATTACAATTTATTTTTTAATTTGCGACCAACTATACATACTAATTTTACTTACATACTAACATTTAGCTAGTACCTAGCCATTCTAGAAGTCTTAAATACATAACATAACGTACAACGTACTTACAAATAAATAATTCTGATTTATTTCAACTCGCAAGTATTTAATAGCTTATCTCGTGATAACCTTATTATTTTACACAGTATAATAAATCAATTTCTTATACAATGACGGCTATGGAGATTGAACAATTAGCTTTCGAGCGTGATTTAGCGATCAACAACATTCAAAAAATTGTAAACTGTTCTGACAATGTAGCTGAATTTCGAGTTGGCGTAAAAGAATTAGCTTCGATTAAAAAATAATTCTTTCAAGTTCAAGCGAAGATTGAAAAGTTATCAGCAAAGAATGAGTCATTCAACCGAGATGATAATTTAGCTGTGAGAAATCAGTTCGATTCTTTGTAGTTTAACAGATTTTGTAACTACCTGTGGCAAATAGTGTGTATCTTGCTCCTAGATTGTATGTTCTTAATTTATCAATTTTTATTTATATATGTATGGTTTATGTAAGTTTATTTTTATTTTATATGTGTAAGTTTATTATTGTTTAGCTTGTTGATTTGAATTTGCAACACCTACGTATTTCTGATTATTTTCCTTGGTTTCCGCTTCCCAAAGGTTGTCTGGAAGAGATCGCTTTTGAGCGATAAGACCGCCAATTGTTTTACCTCTGATTATTCTGTTTGTAACTTGTATTTTATGTGTTTCTTTATTTTGAGGTGTGCAATAAAGAGTATTTATGTTATGTTTTATGTTTATGTTTAAGGTTCAAGTTGCCTTAGATACGATTAAGGAAGAGCGTAAAAAAAGCATTACGTCCGTCTGCGGCGGATCTAACGGGGTGTCACATGCGGGTTGCTGCGCTCAGCAATCAACGCAATCGCATATTCGTTTACCTCGCTTATCTCTTCAAACATTCTCAGGTTTTTTAACTGAATGGAATGCGTTCTTTGATTTATTTAAATCGCTGGTACATGATAATGCAACTTTATCAAATGTCGAGAGATTCCGGTACTTGTTATTATTTTTAAAAGATGAACCTTATAATCTTATCAAACCTATCCCTGTTATGGATTCTAATTATGAAAATGCCTTGCAGCTTTTAATTACGCGTTATGAAAACAAGCGAATTATTTCGACAAAACATTTTGACAACATTTTTGACTGTGAACAGGTTACCGACAAAAATGTTGAATCAAGTTTACGTAACTTGATGAATTGTTATCACGAGAACATTACGGCTTTAAAATCATTAGGGTTGCCTGTAGATGATTGGAGTTTCGTTCTTTTGAATATTTTGCTACGCAAAATTACGTCTAGTACCTATACAAATACAAATAATTTATTGAGAAAAGTATAGTACAATGTTTGTTCTTACGGACTAAGAATTTTTTAACGACAAGTGATTAACAAATGCCTGAACTAGGATTTCCTGTGTTTCAGGCAGCGAAGGACAAAATTAGTTAATTTTTAATTATTCACTTAATTATAAACTATAAGTATTACACAATAAAACTCTTAAATATCAACTTAACAAAATAAGTAGGTTCTTAAGTATTAAATATATAGGACAGTATATAGGTAGTTATTTTATGACTAATAGTAATTTCTCTGTATCATCGTACGTCATTTTCTGAAGGGCGCGTCGTAGAGTATTCTTATAACAGGCATAGCTAAGTGGGTATATATCTAGTGTTGCATTTAACCTGTTGTACAAAAATGGGCCCGCAAAGACAAAGAATCTAGATAAAAATACGTGTTTCTTTTGTACTGTTTTAATACCTACAATATCTTTGCGTCTCTTATTTCTATATTCAGGGTTAAAGGAAGTTCTGGCGTGCTGCTTTAGCGTTGTGCTTAATATATATAATTGACGAACAGTTAATACTTCACATGATTTATAAAGGAGGTCAGTATGGTATAAGAATGGGCGGGAAGTAGCTACCTTTAGTACCGCTCTCTGAGCTCTTTCTAGGGTTAGAAGTGTAGTTTTTGCAGTGCCACCCCAAGAAGAAATGCAGTGCGTTAGTATCGATTGACATAGTGCAAGGTATACTTGCTTGATTAAATTTGGGTCAGCGATTGAACGAAGTTTTTTGAATACAAACATTAACCTTCGAACTCTATTGCACAATGCTTCAATGTGATTTTTAAAGGAGAGGGTTTCGTCTATCACGACTCCTAAATACTTAATTTTGTCAGTAATAGCTATGGATTGACATGAACAAAGATTATTTGATTTTTCTTTACAGTTATGTACGTAGAGTTTGAGGTTATGTGCATCCGGATCTGTTTTCCGCATGGCAAAACTTATAAAATTCGTTTTGTCAGAGTTAAGTGTTAATAGATGAAGTTTTAGCCAGTTAGTTACAACATTAAATCCGCGTTGTGCGTACTCGTAGACCTCGTTTGTTGACTTTGCGGAAAAAAGGAGGACAGTGTCATCTGCGTAGGAAATGATTTTGCCACTATCTATTTTTAGATTGCATAGGTCATTAATATAAATTAAAAATAAGGTTGAGGCCAAAACGCTTCCTTGTGGCAAGCCAAAAGATGTGTTTTCTAAATCAGAACTGATAATGTTATCTATTTTTACGCATTGCGTACGTCCGTCTAGGTAGCTCGCGATTAATTTGTGCTGTGTGCCTCTAATGCCTAGTGATTCAAGCTTGTGCAGTAAAATGGAAGTAGAAACAGTGTCAAAAGCTTTGGCAAGGTCCAGGAAGATTCCTATTGTCTTGTTATCCTTGTCTAATTCCTGAGCTAAATAGTCAGTCAGTTCATGTACAGCATCTCCGGTTGATAATTTGGACCTAAAGCCAAACTGCGTTTTTGCCAAAAGCGAATGCTTCTCCAGATATTGAACAAGTCTATTGTTAATAATTTTTTCCAGAATTTTTGATGTCGCTGGTAACAGAGAAATCGGCCTATAATTTGTTACTTGAACTTTGCTACCAGATTTATAGACAGGGATTACAACGGATTTTTTCAGACATTTCGGAAAAATTCCTTCAGAGATGCACATTTTATATATACGTAGGCGTTTTGAACTTTCATTAAAATCGTCGAATGAAATTCCAAGCGTGACCGAATTACTCGATTTCCTTGATAAGGAATTAGCGGCATCGGAAATAATGACCGCGTCCGCGCGTACCTCCGCGGCGCCGGCGTCGTGCGCCGCGCCCGCGCTCGCTGCTGCTGGCGGAGCGGCCGGCTCGGCCCGCCCGGCATCAGTGACGTCATCACGCCATGCTATGGCGGTAAATCGTGCGTTATCTCGCGCGCACTCCGACGTGCAATATAATGCACCGCGTACTTCTAACATTTCGTTTTCGCGTGACTCGCGTTCCATGAGTGTTCATGCTACAACCGCGGTGGATTACTTAAATAAAATTAAATGCGCGTATTGTAAAGACAATTCACATCCTTTATATAAATGTGAGAGGTATAATAAGCTTGCTTTAAATGAACGCAAACATTTCGTTGAACAAAATAAACTTTGTAACAATTGTTTATTCGGTCACCATTCCAAAGACTGCAAGTCGCGCCATACCTGCCGCGTCTGTTCTCAACGGCACCACTCTTCATTACACGAAGATGCGCCTGCGTCTACTCCAAACGTCTTACTGACTACGGAGCCTTCTTCTTCCCCTGAGTTACACTCGGTGGCGGAAACCTCCACGCCCACTCCATTGCATGGAGCTACGGGGCATCCTTCTCGTAAGAACTGTACAGTCTTACTTACGACTGCGCTTGTTAACATACGACCTATGTACCGTGGGCCTTACACGCCGCGGTCCGTTCGCGCCCTTGTGGATCAAGAAGCGCAGATCACTCTCATATCTGAGTCGTACGTCCAGCGTCTCGGCCTGCCGCGGCACCCCGCGCAGTCGGGTACCACATTCACCGGCATTGGTGGTGATGTGCAGCCGCGCGGTGGTGTTGTACGAGGTCACACCCCACAACAAACCAGAGCCGAAGCTTTATATTGAGGCTTATATTCTGCCTAAGCTTACAAGCTACATGAACTATATTCCTCAAGTCATCGACAATATTTAGCAGTTCAAGCATCTGCAAGATCTTGAACTAGCAGACCCAGAACTGCGTTCTGCGCGTCCAGTCGAGCTCCTGCTGGGGTCAGACTACGTTGATAGCATACTGCTGCTTGATAACATCAAGGGGCCATTGGGCACACCCATGGCCCCATAATAGTATTTTCGGATACATGATCGGTGGCAGAATTTCTCATGAAACCATGAAGCGGATTAGTGTCAACTTGAGCACCTGCCAGCTTGACATCAAACTCCAAAGGTTCTGGGAATTTGAATCCATATACGAACATCCACATCTTACCAAAGATGAATTGCGCTGTGAGTAGATCTTCGTCGATACTCACACTCGAGATGAAAATGGGAAATATACAGTTTCTCTGCCCTTTAAGGAAAATGCCCCTCCTTTGGGCGAATCTCGCGCCATAGCTCTCTCACGCTTGACTAAACTTGAGGCACGACTGTCACGCGACCCTGCCCTACGTAAGAACTATAAGAATTGTTTTCAAGAATACTTAGACTTCGGACATATGGAGCCTGTCACTGACTCAGCGAGTACTGTGACTCCCCCCTACTACGTCCCCCACCACGTAGTGGTGAAGAATTCTGCTGCAACTAGCAAGTATCTTATCGTCTTTGATGCTTCTTGCAAGACTACATCAGGTCGTTCTCGTATCGATAATTTGCTGACAGGTCAGAAATTACATCAGGACATTTCTGAGATTCTACTGAAGTATAGACTTCACAGAATTGTGTTCACAGCTGATCTTAAAATGATGTATCGCTACATCGGTCTTTGCAAGGAACACCGTGACTTTCATCGGATTCTTTGGAGATTCTCTCCACACGATCCTGTTGAGGAATATCGCATGTGCTCTGTCACATTCGGCGTGGCTTCCGCGCCTTTTCTAGCTCTTCGCACGCTTCGCCAGTTAGCAATTGATGAATCTGTTGCCTTCCCACTTGCCTCACAAGTACTTCTTAACGAAGTATTTGTAGATGATGTCGTTTCTGGGGCTGATACAGTCAAAGACGCTCTCGCTCTTCAACGTCAGCTCACTTCCATTTGCAAGGCAGGAACCTTCGAACTCCGCAAATGGACCAGTAACAGTTCAGAGTTCTTATCGCATTTGAACACTGATGATTCAAATCACGATGACGCTCTTATATTTTCAGCACTTGACACGGACACTTCTGTCAAGGACTTAGGGCTCAAGTGGAACCCTAGGTCTGATGTTTTTACTTACCAAACTAATGGAGTAGCAAATAATTCACGCAAATGTACAAAGCGCATAATGTTAGCAGAAATCGCTAAGATTTATGATCCTCTTGGATTTCTCAGTCCAGTGACTTTATTTGTGAAGCATTTAATCCAAATTTTGTGGGTTTCTGACTCAGGTTGGGATGCGACTCCCCCTGAGGGTATTTGTGAGTCGCGGTTTCGGTTCATCGACGAAATGCCGTTACTACAAAACATTTCATTACCTCGTTATGTGCTTCCTAGCACTCATCAAGTGCCACTTCATGGCTTTTCAGACGCGTCTGACTCGGATGGTAACATCAACTCTCATCTTCTTATGGGGAAAACAAAAGTTGCGCCTCTCAAACGTCTCACGATTCCGAGACTTGAGCTCTACGGAGCCCATCTCTTATCAAAACTGATAAGAAAAATCCTCACTACTTACAGCGGGAATTTGTCGTTCGACCAAGTCTATGCTTGGTGTGATTCTACAATAACCCTTGCCTGGTTGCGCTCATCCCCAGACAAATGGCGTACTTACGTGTCTAACCGCATTGCGGAGACAACAAGCAACGTGCCTGCCTCGCAGTGGCATTACGTTCGATCGGCGGACAACCCCGCAGACCCCGCGTCTCGTGGTGTTCTCCCATCTCAGTTGAACCATCAACTGTGGTTCACGGGACTAGCTTGGCTTACTAAAGATGAGTCTGAGTGGCCCAAGACATTAGTCTTATATATCGTCAGTGTGACAATTGACGTTAGTCAATTGTCACACTGACGAAGAACGCCGCAAACACGTTCTTCTCACTCAAATTCGCCGACTCAACGCGGTTTGGTAGCGTTGCAAAGACTACAGAGGCTTGCATGTGTGGATACCACAGGTTGATTGAGGAGCACTCCGACCGCAGCCTTAGAAGTCATGCTGAATCTTCCACCGCTTCACTTCCACACATATAATACCCTCAACGTATGGTCTTATTTGAATACTCGGCACATTATATGCGAGATCGGATTTACAAACGTGTTGTCTTCGAGAAAAGGTACAAAATACGCGTAAGAGGACGACAATCATGAAAGTCTCAACTCCCGTGTATTGAGAATCTTCACTGACGGATCTAAAAAAGTCGTGGGGTCAGTTTGCGGGACATTTACAGAAGACCTGAACGTATCTATAATCACTCCGTTGGGTGCTCATAACTCAGTATTCCATGGGGATCATCAATGCGGCGGCCGCCATCACTGCAAGGAAAGAACCAGCAGCTTACATCCTAAAAGCTAATGGCTCTAGGTAGTCACATCATTAAATCAACGTTGTTAATGTATACGTTGCAACCTGTTTCTTCCGTGCCTCGAACTTAGTTCGGCTTACTCGCAGCCCGTGACGCTCCAAATCGTCAAACCATGTTAAATGTGTATTTTAGGGCGTTTGTTCGAATGGTAATGATATTACCGTCCGTTTAAATCTCGTGATATGGTCCATAGTAAGGTTAAACAGTAAAGGACTGATTGTCAAACCTTGGTACTCCTACGCGGACTTGTAACGGATCACTTATCCCAGCGGGCTCTTGATCTGTGTACAAGCATTATCGCATATGTTTTGAATCAAGGTGATGTATGCCGTATGAGTAAGCCAGGGGATGATTTAAAATGGCTCCAATGACAGAAAATCTTATGAAATACAATTTATGATGGAAATTGACAGATATGTATAACGAAAAGACGATAACATCACCTCTCACACAGCAGATTCAAAATACCAGTATCGATAACTCTATTAGTAATGATATTTTCCGTGCTTAGTAATATTTTTATTCTGCACCAAAACATTAATGGTCTGATAAATAAGGCGGATCTACTTACCGTCCATCTACACTAGCTATTTGATTCTGGTAAAAATGTAGATATACTTTGTATCACAGAACACAACATGAGAACAGGTGACGAAGCGCAGCTCTATATACCTAACTATAAATTGGCAAGCCACTTCTCCCGAGAAGCTAGAAACGGTGGCTCACGTATCTTGATAAAAAATAAATTAAAATATAAAACTCTACATGATATTGTAAACCTGTCTATTCAAAATTTATTGGAATGTTCAGCGATATAATTAATGGATTTAAAAATTATAATAATTTGTATTTATCGAGTTCCTAAATATAACTCTACAACTATGACAATATTTTTAAATAGACTAGGAATAATTTTAGATAAAATATGTACGAAGAATAAGAAAATTGTTATTTGCGGATCGGGCCCCTTTTGCTATACCCCAACCGAATATCTCGCATATAAACGAATAATTGCAGAAGAATTTAATAATTATTTTATTCACCAAGTTAAATTAATTACTGATAGTAATGAGTGACTTTTCTAAATTTTGATGAATGAGTAACTTCACACTTTGATTTCATGCTTATATTATCTATTTGAACAACTTGTTATCTGCCATCTAAGTATGACTTTAGTAAGTCATAAATATTACCGCGTATTCCATAGCTATATAATTTTTGCAATAATATATTATGGTCAACTAGTTCGAAAGCCTTAGTTAAATCCATGTAGAGTGCGCACACGGGTTTTTTTTATCCAAATTGGTCACTACTACTTCTAATTAATCAAATGTTGCCATATTTATTGATTTATTCTTGCGAAATCCCTTTTGTTCCTGCGCAAGTAGGTTATTTAATTCAAAATACTGACTTATTCGGCTGCTAATTACTCTTTCTATAATCTTGGAACAAATAGGAAGGAGTGCAATAGGCAGGTGCATATATTTGTCCATATTTTCCATGTCACTTTTCTTAAATAGAGGTCGGAAAATCGCTACGTTTTACTTTTCAGGAAAAATGCCCTGCTCTAGTATACACATATTTATTATATAACTAATGGGCCATGATATGATATGAGCAACTCTTTTAATCATTTTAGTGCATATTCCATCATAACCAGTACTTTTACTGTTTTTTAGGGAATATATTATATTTAAAACTTCTTCTGGGCTTGTTGATTGCATAAGTAAGGAACGTGATGAATTATGTGTCAATGTGTTATATCGATGTAAATTATTATTTGATAAACGATTATTACAATTATTAGTATCAGTAATTAATTTAACTTGGTCAATAAAATGATTATTAAATTATTCTGCAATTATTCGAGGGTCTGTTATTAACTTACAGTTATGTTTTATATGCGAGATATTCTCCCTAGGATTTAGCGTTTTAGTTCTGTTAACAATACTCCAAGTCGCTTTTGATTTATTTGACGAATTCTTTATAAAGTAGTCATTTTGAGACTTTTGCGTCAACAGTATAATTTTTCTTAGGCGCTTGGAATATTGCTTTAAAATCCTTTTGTTGCTTTCATTTGGACATATTCTAGATTTCCATAGCAATGCTCTCTTTTTTGCACAACATTTCCTTATTCCTGAAGAAATCCATTTTGGCTTTCTAGTTAGGTTCATTTTTAGTCTAAGAAAAGGAAAACACAAATTATAAAACAATAGAAATAGATCTATGAACTTATCATACGCTTCGCTAGCATTATTTGCCATATATACGCAATTAAAGCTTAAGCTCTGAAGACAATCTTCAAACTTAACTATATTTTCGGTACAAATGTCCTTTCTTTTTACATACCAGTGAGTTAGAAGACAAGTTTTTTTGACCGGGCAGTTCATGATTTGTGCAGTATGGTCTGATAAAGCAAAGTCGATAACTTCTGTTTTGCCCCCTCGAACATTATAAATTATAATATCAATACACGTATTGCTAAGTAACCGCGTGGGCTACGTCACACCTAATCTAAGATTATAACTAGCGAGTAAGTTCTGAAATTCGGTCGAAAATGTGTTTTTTTTTTCAAAATGACCATATTAAAGTCGCCGCAAATAACAATTTTCTTATTCTTCGTACATATTTTATCTAAGATTATTCCTAGTCTATTTAAAAATATTGTCTGAGTTGTAGAGTCATTTTTAGGAACTCGATAAATACAAATTATTATAATTTTTAGGGTTCCGTACCTCGAAAGGAAAAAAACGGAACCCTTATAGGATCACTTTGTTGTCCGTCTGTCTGTCTGTCTGTCTGTCTGTCTGTCTGTCTGTCAAGACCATTTTTCTCAGGAATTCGTGGAGGTATTAAGCTGAAATTTATATCAAATACTGAGGTCTATTGTCCCTTGGAGCTGTGAAAAATCAAACTCAAAAGCCAACGCAATCAAAAGATACGGTCGTTTATGCTGAAAATTTTAGAGTTTTTCGGCACTTGCGAAACCTACGGGGTACTTCCCGTGAACTCAGAAACTTGAAATTTGGCACGAAGCAACGTCATATAGCATAGACAATGGAAAAATTACAAAAAGTAGACATTTTTAGTAAAATCATACAAAAAAATATTTTTTTAAATTTTAAACTTACTACCTTTTTCCTCATAAACGCGTGGAGGTATTAAATTGAAATTCATGTCAAATACTCAAGGTTATAGGACCTTTCAGATGTAGCAAAACCAAACTTTTACGTCAACTCAATCAAAAGAAATAGCAATTTAAGTCGCATATTTTAAAACTGAGTACTCGCAAGAAACTCAAAACCTAAAGGGTACTTCCCGTAAACTCAGAAACATAAAACTTGGTTGTAACTTAATATTAAGTACTTGGTTTCATAAGGAAACAACTTTTGTAAGAAACTTATGCATGATAACAATGTGTTAAAACATAACTAGACATTAAAAGTTTCGTGTTTTTAAATATTAAAGTCTCTAAAGAGTTTAACTAGTTTACTTTCTCTATTTTTATAAGCCTTGTCAATTGTAGGTCAAATTGTCTGGCGCCCAATATCTTGATATTTTTTTAACAGCATGTAGTGAAATATACCATAGTCTAGCATTAGTCGGGTAGTGTAACATCAGACGAGAACCCATCCACCTTACCCTGAGATAAAATCAAGTAAGACCTTCCAACACAGATGAGCTTGTTACAATATACTACATACTGTAGTATATTACAAGGAAGACCCTGTTGAGCTTGACTCTAGTCTGGCAATGTAAGGAGACATGAGAGGTGTAGCATAAGTGGGAGGTCGTCTCGCGCGATCGACGCTGAAAAACCACTACTTTCATTGTTTCATTACTTACTCAGTTGGGCGGAAGCAGTGCAGGGTCGAAAATCAGGGTCGAGGGTAGGGTATAACGGCCTCTGCATGGTGTTTCTATCCAAGGGTGCAGAGTGGCGTAGCGTCGGCAACGGCGTTGCGCCTTACAACTTCCGCGTGATCCGGTTCGAGGACTTGCCAGGCAGGCGGGGAGTTTGACTGAAGCGGTACATCTCTCAAAGAATAACGCAGGTCGTCGCTGTGCGTGCAAAAGTCGCCATACTTTACAGGAGACAAAAAAAACTAATTACTTCGATACTGCTTTCACATAAGTACATGAATATTTTTTTAGTAAAAATATGCACTCTTTTACATACTTTAAGTAATCTCATGAAAAGATAAACGTGTCATTATAAATAAAATTATCAATCAAAATAAATACATGTTAATAAATCTGTTGGTTTATCATCATTTGGCAAACAACATTTCGTAAATAATCCCTTAACAAACAACGATTCACAATTTATTCATTTCACAAACCGGACATTCTTAAAAATGATCATTTTGTAAATATTTACTCGACAAATAGACATTTAGTAACACTGACACTTTGTGAACATATTACAATACAAATTATTAATTTAAAAATATTGATGTCATACATAATTCGTTTTTAAAATCAGTTATTTTGCAAAATGTCAATCCATAAACTATTGTTTCATAAAAATAACATTCCGTGTAACGAACCGCTGGGCGTTATGAAGTTTATCTTTTTTTTTTTATTTGTTCTTATTTCTACTCTTAGATAAGTATGAATACCTACACACTATGATGATGGTCGAGGTGTACGAAAGAGTTACCAATTTAGACTTAACCAATTTTGGATATTTTTGAGCACTTTGTCCGTATACATGTATTTGAGCACTTCTTTTTTTGACGGCGAGTCGGGTGTGTTGTGAACGCAATATACCTAACACTCCTCCTCGCTTCGCTCGTTGTCGTACCTAACGGTGACTCTGGCACTGTATTTCCTTTTTGATAGCGAGTCGGGTGTGTTGTAATGCAAGATACCTAAAATAGTGTTACTTTTGAGGTCGAATATCTCAGCCATTTTTGATTTTAGAGAAAAGTTTTCCTACAAAACATGGTTACATTAACGTATTCTCCACGATAAAATAATAATAAATATGTGTTATAATGACACCAACATCCATCGAAATTTTTTAGTCCTTAAAGTAAAATTATATCAACTTTGAGGTTGAATATCTCGGCCATTTTTGATTTCAGAGAAAAGTTTTTCCTACAAAACATGCTTATTTTAGCGTATCCTCTACGATTCAACAATAATAAATAGGTGTCATAATGACACCAACATCCATCGAATTTTTTAGTCCTGGTAAAGGCGGAATCAGACGGTTCATTTTTCGTTCATTTTTATGTTTCATTCCGCACCTTTCACCCGACGTGACACGTCTGATCATAAAGTGAACCAAAAGTGCCGAACAATCACCCGAGGGAACATTCATCCGAGTGAACCGTCTGATTCCGCCTTTACCGATTTATTAAACAAAATGTTTGCTAAACAATGCATTTTATTAACGTTGTTTTACCATGCGTTATTTTGTGGATTGTCACGAATAATAAATGAATAATTTGCCAATTAATGTTTTGTAATATGATGTTTTATCAAGTATATATTTTTTATGAAACGTCTTATTTGTGAATAGTTAATTTGCCAAGCGTTGTTTGTAAAATGATTATTTACGAAATGTTGTTTATCAAATGATTGGCTACCAAATCTGTCACATAGCGATTTTTGTTTGAGTCATATATTGAAAAATCAATAGGAACAATCTTCGGATTTTCTTGTTACTTTCCATTGAATTAGAATATAGGTCTCAAACAAGATTTACCGAAAATATGGCTAGTGAAAATTTGGAACCGGCGGCTAGTCTTAGATATACCATAATAAGACTGTCAGAGAAACTGCTGTACGTGTCTTTCTTACAGAACTGGGCCATTTTTTTGGGCTGATTATTGTGTATGCGTAGCCCGTTCTTTATTACATATCGGTGTTACTTTCATTATCTTTTTGGATAGGATCATAATTAGAATGAATCCGTTGCTATAAGATACTTTTTTTATCTAATATTTCTTGAAACATCTCCCTCGAGACACGTATTTTTAGTCTGTCCTGGCCTGGCGAATAACAATAAAATCCGAAAAACTTGTAGTGTACACCCAGATTCAAAATTGCATGTACTCGTACCATTCATGAATTAATTAATTCATGTGTCCATGCAATTTTGAATCTCACTGTACACCTACGAAAGTATTTTTTGGCCGTAATATGGTTCGTACATACTGTAATTACTCCATTGAAGTATGATTACGTAGTACTCCATGTTGATAAGGGTGGTTACCCTGAGGAAGACCATTATTCTTCTTGCAACAGCATTATTCATCGTTTATACAAACGATCAACTCAAAGGAGAACTAACGTCACTTCCACTATGCCGACGACCTGGCCCGAACATCGTAGGAAAAATCTTTCGAGGTAAATAGTGGCTCGGCGGAAGGTATGGCGTCCCGTTTCCACCCAGATTAAACTCAGCTTAGGCACAGGCTTTTCACCTGAAATATATACAGGCAACTAGACAGCTAAACGTTGTTTGGCAGGGTTGTCGGCCAGATCACACCTTCACCTCCCAAATATCTGGGCATAACGCTAGACAGATCCCTGACCTAGAAATCACACTGCCTTAACACAAAACAGGAAGTGGCGGCAAGTAAGAACATCATTTGTCGGATCACTGACACCACATGGGTTGCAACTCCACGTACACTTAGCACTACTGCACTTGCGCTAAGTTTGTCGGTTGCAGAGTATGCATGCCCTATTCCCAGTGAGAAAGAATTTTGCACACGTGGATGATCAGATAGATACTGCTCTCAAAGATAGCCTATCGACTAGTCACTCGATTCCTTTAACCTACCAAATGCGACCATCTTTACCAAATGAGCGGAATTGCTCCTCCTCACATACTTAGAAACTTAGCAACCGCTGTAGAATGCGAAAAGCAACGCGGGATTCCCGACATACAACAGTCACCTGGAAGTCTCTATAAAGTCTAAAGTTAGAAGCTGGCTAATCAAAAGGCAATCTTCTTAAATGGGAAATCAGGCCGGGACAAAGAGATGCTCAATTATATTAGGTTTTTTAGTCAATAAATATTATTCTTCTTATTCTTACAATGCGAATGTGGAGACTTACAAACAACGCAACACATGATACAGTGTTCCCTTTATCCAACTATGTGTAATACAGAAGACTTCATGAAAGCTACTTCTCAGAGATTAGAGGTGGCAAACTATTGGCAAAAAATAATTAAGCTTAAGTTTTTAATCCCGTTATACGAAAAGAAGAATCATTTGATTTGCCTGCCAGTGACAGCAATAATGGTTAAGTGAATAACTTGTTTATTTAATTGAAGGTAGACTAAGGTATACGACTGAATATAATACAGAAAAATCTCGCTATGTACCGTAAAACAGCGTCTGACGCCGCGTCTACGAACATACCGTCCGATCCTAACTAGTACAAAAATATTGTGGTAACTGATGAGGAGCGGGTAAATGATACACGCAACGATCGGAATATAAGTGTAATTGTCTAGAAAACATACGGTGCTTATATAGTAAACTCAATCCTTTGTTCTCGTCGTGTGTCTAAAGTACAAGGTTAGAGAAAATAGAATATCATTTAAATGTTTACAATATCAAGTTACATGGTATCATTAACATTAGGAAAATGAACAATTAATTTATTATTGATTCGTGCTGTGTGGTCTCAGCTGTTGTGAGTCATTCTAATATATACATACTACACGTCCGTCGTTTTTTTGGAGACAAAAAAATAGATTGAAACTTTTTTTTGTCTTTACATTAAATTTGCTTATGTCTATGTTCTTAGGTTGACTTGTGTTTATGGTATAAGAAATTTTGTTTTTAAAATGTATGGCTATATAAGGACTATCGGTTACATTTTGATTCTTAGGGTAATCTTATGGCTACGTTATACTTAGAAAATGATCAAAGTTTATGGTTATACAGGTGTTGGTTTCTGTCTAAGTTGTGTTTTGTTTACAATAGCGGTGAGTTTGTTGCTAAGTTATATGCTGCGGTTTGTTTATTTGTTTCGATCCTTGTATGGCTAGGTGTTTGTCTTTTGTAAATTATTGACCTGATGTTTATTTGTTACTTGATATCATTTCAGTTTGGAGATAGTACTTCCGTATTTGGAATGAGATGTCATCATTGACATGGAAACGTTTAGTTTGCTTTTAGTTTGTTTCTTTTGTAGTGGGTTTTTTTTTGGAGTATGTGCTCTTTGTCTGATACTAATCTTTTTACGTTTTGGATTTTGATTCTCTATGACGGTAAATGGAGCTTGATATACTGTATTTATTTTATTTCTTTTCTGATTACTATTTGATCTCCAGTTTATATATATATATATATATATATATATATATATACTTAGTCGGTTCATAAGTTCTGTCACTAGGGTTTGGACTGGTAAAATAGGAACTGTTAGAAGTTGCTTACTATTTCAATATATGGTTAAAAAGCCTAATTAACACTGATTAATTTACGATATTATTTAAGGCAAATAGTTGTGGCAGTTTTACACAATTCCCTGTAACTTTCGAAAAAGCGCAATAAAAAACCACGTCAAAAACACGCGCCCTGTTCGAGTTGATTTTAACCATAATTATTTTTATTCAATTTTAAGAGGCATCAGTCTTGCATACTGCATTAGCTTGGTCTTTTACCTTCATTTTAATATATAACTAACATTGGTCTGACTGACAAGAAGGCTAGTATACACAATTTTAGAAGACTACCTTGATGTATGGCATCAAAATCATCGTGTTTTGTTCAAAACTGAAAAATACGTTCAGGTTCAGGAGACGAATAGCTGAAGCACAGACTTGTAAGTCAACTAAATATTGGTTTTGAAATATGCCTTAATCATCTACTTTCATAAAAAAACATTTTGTAACTCTGGACAACTATAACAATGATCTTAACCAACTTTTGTGAAGTACAATTTTCATAAATCATCGGCGTGTTTGGGACTGACAACAATATTCAAGTTTACATGGATCTATAAAATACGCGATCTTGGTTATAAGTTAATCATATTATATTTTAATCTGTATGAAATAAGCTTTCTAATCAAGTCTAATTTTTTTTTATAAAAGCTTTGTATTATATTTTATCACTTAAAACCCTTGTAACAGAACTTAAGGACCGACTAGGTATATATATATATATATAGCGTATGGGGTTATGTTTTTCGTTTGTGTTTGTTTTAATTAAATTATTTATAGCGTCCGCTTGGGACTTATGTAACCTATGTTTAAATTCTATGGGATAGGAATCGAAGTTATATATATACAGGGTGATTCATGAGACGTGAGCAGGAACAACCCTACACACTGAGTTAACGATAATGAATCGGCCGCCATCATTTTTAAGTGAAACAATAGCGCCTTTAAATTTTTTTTACCTTTTTGTTTCGTAGAAATTTTGTTCTCTGTAATCATGGTCACCCTACATAAACAAATCAATAAAGATAAAACCTCTGTAACAATCATGACAGCACTTTGATTATGAAAAAAATAATTGTCATGTTAAGTGAGATACGATGTTTCCAAAGTAACCAGACATCAATTTGACACATATCACAGAAAAACAAGAGAATATTCTAACAAGAAAATATTAATAATAAAGAGTGACCATGCGTGTCGTAAATAATTTTAAACATTTTATTTTCAATAAAAAAATTTTTTTTGCGCTTATCACGCTAATACTGATATCAAACAATAGCTTATTATTAACTGAATCCGTAGTGTTAAGCCTGCTCACGTCTCATGAATCATCCTGTATATATATATATATAATGGGTCTGTTTGATGAGTAATGTTTCTGGGTATGCGGCATAGATTGCCGAATACTAGCTCGTATGGCGTGTATTTAGTTGCCGAATGAACCATTGCGTTATACGAAAAATACCAATATTTTAACTAATCAGACCACTGGTGAGTCTGGTTGTCTGTTTGTATCCTTAAATATGATTCTAGTGCTTTATGCGAATTTTCTAAGGATTCTAGGCTTTCAAGGTGGTAGACGGTAGACTGCAATTGCTTTACACCTAATTTGTTACAAATGTCTCGCATAGTTGTGGAGATGAATTTGCTTTCTCTCTCTGTTTTATGAATTTCATAATGTCGTTATCTATTCCTGGTCAGTAGTAATAACTTTTAATGTTATTGGTCATTCTTCTTATGACTGTGTGTCCGATAGTGGGTAATAAGTTATATGTGACACGTCTGTCATCTTTGTCTATGATTTTCTTGACTTTTTCTATAATAATTAGTCGTGGTCCGGACCGTCTGTCATGTGTGTTTTATACACTTTGGTAGCTCTTTCCTTCTTTGGTTGTTTTTTCTTTTGTAGTATGTATTCTTTTTGTATCTGTTGTGCCTTTTAAATGTGACCTAGTTCTCTCGAGAGGAAAGCTCGTTTCGGACGCGATCGAGTACTTGGCTCGACACACAGTGTAGAACAATAAATGAGCCATTTTGCAATGTCTGCATTTTGTCCTTATGTAAGCTTTTTTTGTGATACTTGTCACTTTCTTTTAATGAGTACACGGCGCATTTTAGCGCATCGGGTCGGCCGACCGTATTACATATAATTTTATTTTTAGTTTTTCGTTTTAAGGATACAGGGAAATATGTATTATTGCGAGCTAGCACATATTATTATTATGTACTATCAGACAGTGTTTTAACGCATCGGAAGACTTAGAACATTCCTTGCGCCCAAGGACCTGGTCAATTGAGAACTCGCTCGAATTTGTTTGGTTCCAAGAGTTAGCGTCTGCTTTGTATCCTGGTGTACTCAGCTTACTTTTAATTCTCTCATGGGCTACCTGGTATTGCGTGAAGTAAAGAGGAATGCAAGGAAACCCTTTACTTTGTAAACTTAAAGCATATAAGGGTCACAACAACTTTTAGGTGATCAGGCTAATTGTTGGTTGCGACACTTATCTGTTTTAGCTTTCTGCACGCTATAGTCACAGTCACAGTCACAGTTATAGTCATAGTCATAGTCAGTCATTTGTAATATTTAACATATTACATATATCTCTTATTATTATTAACGGACTAATTTTCCTATTTATGTCGTGTCATGTAGCAGTCATAATAAATTATAAAAAATCTTGTTTAATTATTGTGGTACCTCGTAATGTCAATTTCTTCTGGAATGACGCAATCGTTCCTCCTATTCCGTGTATGTAGGTCAGCTTGCATGCGACCTTGGGTTTTCAATGTCGCGTCGCGTGTTATTGTTCTTTGGCTGGCTCTGGTGTCAATAAGATATAAGTACGTTGTGGTGTTTATTGTGAATTGAACTGTGTTTATGCGTCTATTAGTTTTAATGTATTTTTGTTTTGGCTGGCGCAGGCGGTTGATCTGGCCTTTGAAATTTTTAGGATTTTTTACTTTGATAATGGTGATTTTTGTGAATTTTAGCTGCATCAGATTTAGTGTGTTGTTTTATTTTTGTCATTATGATATTTTATTATGGAGTTATTATACTTTTGAGGCAGTTATTTTAACACTAGTTTATTTCAATAAACATATTATGTGTCCAAGGACCTTCACGAATGGGTATTTCAACCTTGTCATGATGTATCAAGGATTTAGTGCCTGCAAAATATATTAACTTGTTTAATTGTATTTTGCCATAGTTCAATTTTGTTGCCTATATTATCGTCATGTAGTTTTTTAAATATCAATCTAAAAAAACACTAAAGTAATGTCTGTATAGATATTATTAAAATATTTTTAACGTTTAATTTATCGGTGTACGTACACGTCAATACACTATAATGCGTTATTAAATGTCTTGAGGGTAATACGTGCGTACGCTTGAATTTATTTCTTTATTTTATTGGTATAGTGTAGCTACTTTACTTTCGACATATTATGTAAAGTATGTCTTATGTTTACATTTTAAAAGTGTGCATCTTATGCCTTTCTGAAAATAATTGACAATAATAAGTGATGTTTTAGTTATTAAATAATGATATTGTTATAATTTTGATATCGCAATTTTTTGTTTATATGTTTTTGTTATATGTTTTGTTGTAGGATGCTATAAGCCGTTAGCCTGTGCTATCGTGAAGTTAGTGAATAATTTTTTTTGTTTTTTTTCCGTAACGTTTGGTAGGCCGATTTCCCTGTTTTGTGTTGAATAGTTTGTTTTGGATCGCGGTCGCTGATTTTACTGATGTGTTTGCTGGATGTTTTAAGTTTGGCGTGTTTGGTTAAATGGGTTTTTTAAATACGAAATTTATTAGCAATTTTATGCCATTGATTTTAATCATTATCGCGTATAATTCTATGATCTATATAAACTGTTTGATGACGGATCCGTCCATGGCTGGTAGCAATGCTACTGCCGTTTTTTTTTGGTTAATTAATTTTGGTTTTGTCCTGGTTTTCTCCGTTTTTTTTGTCTTGGTTCTATACTGAAAATATTTTATTTTACACGTCTTTTATTTTTGTGAGGTTAGATTAAATTACTTCGCGGTGTCCTACGGATATTTCTGTTTTTTTTTCTTCAGTGACTGGGCTAATTTGAGTTTATTTTAACCGATTGTCTGTTTACGGTGTTTTTGAACTAATTTTCGAATATTTGTTTGTAATGCTTTTAACTTGTTTTATATATTTTTATAATGTGGGTCATACTATACGCGTAACGTGAGTTATTGTTATTGTTACATTTAGAATTGAGGGCTTAAATTTATCACTGAATTTAAGTAATTACGATTAAACTGTCTTAGAATTGTACTTCCGATCGATGGTCGGTGCCGGGTGCTGGCGATGGGGTGCGGCGGGGCTGGTGACGGCTGGTGTCTGCTACATGTTCTGCTCTGCTTGACGTGCTGGATCTAGACGCTCTGCTCCGCTTCGCTGGTTGCTGGTGGCGATGGTGATTTGGCTTGGGTTACCCGTTGGTGCGGGTTGTTGGCGCTGATGGTGGTAACGTGGTGTCCATCTTTTGGTCCATCGGACTGTTCTGGTTGGGGTCCTCTGTTCCGTGAACGTAACGTTCAGAACGTTACCGTTATGGTAATCATGGCCTTGGTTTCAGCTGACTCTGGCCGGCTGACTTGTGTGTTGGTGCCTTTGTTGGTTGTCGCAGTGGAGCGGGGCTGGGCCATTGTGTCGTGTTTTTGTTCTTTCTTGATTCCTGAACGGCTGGGATGGCTGATGAGCTTGCTGAGGCGGCGATATCTAAGTTCGGCTGGGCGGGGCTCCGGGGGTTTGGAGGGTCGAGCGGGGCTGGTCCATTGTGAGCTGAGCTGTGCTGCGTAGGTCCGGGCTAGGCTGGTTCATGGAGCTTGCTGAGCTGGTTCGTGGAGCTGGCTGAGCTGGCTGGTATTTAAACCGAGGCTGCCTTGAGCAGCCCGACTGGAAGGGTCGCCATGTGGTAACTGATGAGGAGCGGATAAATGATACACGCAACGGTCGGAATATAAGTGTAATTGTCTAGAAAACATACGGTGCTTATATAGTAAACCCAATCCTTTGTTCTCATCGTGTGTCTAAAGTACAAGGTTAGAGAAAATAGAATATCATTTAAATGTTTACAATATCAAGTTACATGGTATCATTATCATTAGGAAAATGAACAATTCATTTATTATTGATTCGTGCTGGGTGGTCTCAGCTGTTGTGAGTCATTCTATGCATACATACTACAATATCGCTATGTGCAAAATGCTACATAGCGGGTGAAAATATCAGATTAATCTAACAATAAGTGAAAAATATCGCTATGTGTCAAGAATCACATATTAGGCGCATTCTAATAATGGTCCTTGTGGCAAACTAAAGTAGTTATGTGATTTATTGCACTTAGTGACTATAGAAGGCGCATCCAACCTATGGACATCACATAACTAGATTTGATAAATCCTGAAATATTGAAATTAGCCTGATGTGATTTTTGGAGCATATGTATCTTGAAAAAAATATCAAAGTGGCATCAAAAACCAAAAATTGACAAAATTCACATAGCGACTTTACAGGAGATACTGCTTTCACATAAGTACATGAATATTTTGTTAGTAAAAATATGCACTCTTTTACAAACTTTAAGTAGGTAATCTCATGGAAAGATAACGTGTTTAAATCACAGACAGAGGGGTTTAAATAAATCAAAAAAAATACATGTTAATAAATCTTTCACATTGCGATTTTTGTTTGAGTCATATAATAATCTCTATGCGTTGATAATTTTATCCCGAGTGTTCTTAGCCATGTTTCATGAAAATCTGTTCAGCCGTTTGAAGATCATCACCTCTTTAATAGTTGATGAGGGGATCTAACTATCTTCCATATGTCCTATCGATTCGAAATTTGGTACCGTGTTACTTCAATGATATTGAAAGTATATGGTAAGGTAACCATGACCTGATCAGCCGTTTGAAGATCATCAGCTCTTTAATAGTTGATGAGGGGAAATGACTACCTCTCATTTGTCCCATCGGTTCGAAATTTGGTACCTTATATTACGTCAATGATATTTTAAAAGAGAGATTCAAATACTTTAAAAAAGGCCAAAATAAAAATACAATTAAAATTTCAAAAAACCCTCGACACAAAAAATAAACTCCAAAAACTGACAAGTAATATTTTAAACCTATTATAATTATTATCGTCACATAATATATGTTATGTAAGTTCAAATATTTTTATTTTCCAAGCGTCATCGTATTGGGGGACTAAGGGCTAAGTGAGAAAAAACCAGCCAAGTGCATGTCGGACCACGCATAGGAGGGTTTCGTACCTTCAATGGAATAAGAACCAAACTAATACCAAAAGGTCGTATCTGATGCCTATGGAAGAAGTTTTTTGGAGATAACTCAAAAATGGCTAAACCGATAATGTTTAAAACAATTTTTGTAGAAAGAATATGATAAGGCGCATCTCCTCAAATTTTTTCTTATTTTTTGGACTTACGGTTCAAATGTTACAGGGGGGACACAATTTTTCTGAATTTCGAAGCAATTATTTAAAAAAATATTCACTTAATCACAAAATGATCAAAGAAACCTCAATATTGTTTTTAAAGACCTATCGATTGATGTGTGACATGTTGATATTTGGTGAAAAAAAATATAATTGAAATTTAGTTATATGTATGGAGCCTTAAATTTTTTTTTTTTTTTTTCAAATTTAAATATATAGCTAAGTAGCGGCATACAGAATACACCTTATGTGTAAATTTTATTCAGATATATATATGTCGTATAGTTTCCGAGTAAAATGGCTGTTACATACGGACGGACAGACAGACAGACAGACATGACGAATCCATATGGGTTCCGTTTTTTGCCATTTGGCTACGGAACCCTAAAAACAGGTGTAGTCGCAGATTGCAACAAAAGAATTTAAGTAAGTACTTCGAAAAATTCGCATAATCGACACACCTGTTTTTTCTCTCTTAGCGGCATAAAGCTCTTTAGCGGTCCCCCGGCACGACGACACTTGGAAAATAAAAATATTTGAACTTGCCTAACATATGTAACGATAATAATTATAATAGGTTTAAAATATTATTTGTTAGTTTTTGGAGTAAATTTTTTGTGTCGGAGGGTTTTAATTTTTTTTAATCTTACCTTTGTTACACATATGTCATGTTTTTGATGATGAACGATGCTAATGCCAGATCAAGTTCATGTCTAGTAGCCAGCTCGTCAAGACATCGTGTTGCTAACAAATTACTGCTCTTTAGGCCATAGCTTACTGTATCTAGTCTTATACATTTAATGTTTTCTTTAGGGGAGTCTCTCCAAAGTATATTTATTAGTGAGGTATGTTCCTCACACACACGTATGTTTTTGAACATCCGTTTGATGTCAGCAGTGAATATATAGTCACCGAAACGGAAAAGGTGTCGAATAAATCTCTTTGAACCGTAGCTCCATTTAGTAGGAAATCATTGAGTGAAACTCTTTTAGTTGTTTTGAGTGAACCGTCAAAAACTGAACGAAGATGGATAGTTTTACTTTCCTTAATAATTCCATGATGAGCTAAAAAGTAGGCTGCATCTTTATTTAAATCATACATCTCTATGTCTACATAGTGTCCGTGGTTCAAAGACAAATATTCATGATTGATATTTATATACTCGTATTCTGCAAAAAATCTGGATTTTGGGCAAATTTCTTTTCAAGATTTAAAAATCTCTTTTATGCAAACTGAAATGATTCACCTAATTTCATCCTAAATCGTAACAAGTGGCAATTTAAGTGGCAGCGCTACTTGAAATTGATTGTCCTTCAACTGAACAGTTCTTTTAAGTATGTCCTCGCAGAGCTTATGCTCTGAAGACTTTTCATTAAAGGTTTCAGAGACATTCTCTGCTTGCCAGAAGTTTGACATGGATTCAGAGAGGTCAGAATCGCATGTGGTACATTTAAAAACTACCTTATTGCATACAACTAGGCGAGTTAATCCCCAATGTGGCCGAACTGTGTGTTGACTATGGTGGGCTGTGTTGCTGGTAGCTCAGGCTGCAACGGTACTGCATCACTCTGCTGTTGGCTGCCAGTCGTTTGTTGGTGATGCAAGGGCTGGTACGCAGGACCCTTCAGTATCAGCGTCTGAAACACAATTTGTGCACCTATTAGCAGGTCGATTTAACTTGGGATATTGAATTCGTCATCAGCTAGCTGAATGATGGGAGGAAGGCAGATATTGCTTAGTTCAAATTTGTTTTGTGGCAGTACGCAGGTAATCTCCTTCTCAGCCACCTGACAGTTTATTATTATACTGAATGGGTTTATTCTTGACCTTACTCTACAGGCAAGCTATATTTAACCTTACTTTTCATATTTTGAATTCCAGTTATGCTTGTATTGGCGAGATTTGGCGTAAGATTCAGCAGATTGACTGCTCTTTCTGTAATAAAGTTAATTTGTGAACATGGGTCCAATAATGCTTTGAAATGCATGTGTCTACCATCTCTAGCTAGGACTTTGACCATTGCTGTGGGAATAAGCACTCCATTGTTAATAATATTTTCACCTCACTAGCTCGGAAAACCCTTTTTTATTCTTTAAAAACAGATAGCAAAACTGCATTTTATTCACAAGAGTACAAAGAATACTTGAAATTCGAACGTGTTATGACTTTTTTAAACATAATAACATGTAAAGGCTACTCCAAACAGGAAAATCTTCGCCAATCTGATAAAATTGTTGATCAAATCAGGTGCTGTGGACGCAAAAATAATTATATATTTAATTGTGTTCAATTAAAAACATTTAGTATAAATAATTTTATTGTATGATTTTACCATAAAACGCTTAAAATCTTACAAGTAATTTTATTTATTCCAGGTGTTTTTTTCTGTACCTATGTAGTATAGTCTGGCAAACCATTTCTGTCAGTAGAAAATCGCGGGTTGGCAACACCTGTCTCAGAATAATTCGAAAATTGTGCATTGTCTTGTTGTATCTGTAACTTTTTTACTTTAAAAAGTTAATTTGGTTATTTTTAAGTTTCAGATTGCTTTTTTTAAATATTTATTTATTAATATCGGCCATCACCTTTCAATAAATGTATTAAATTAACGCAATGACCAGCTGAGATATTTATGTAGGTACGACAGGTGTAATACATTTTGCGTGATATATGTGATTTTGAGGTTATGCAGAGTTTTGTATTGAATTATCATTTCAAGGTCTTTATTTCAGTGTTAAATCAAATAATTGAAGCGAAAACTAGTGCTAATTGAAATCCAAGATCGTTTGTTGCATAGGAGCAGATGCATATTGTCACAAAGCAAGAAAACAGTATAAAATTAAACAGGTTGAAGCACCAATCATCCCGCTACCTACAAAAGACTTTTATCAAGCCTTGGTAATGTTTTCTTTCATGTACCTAAGCTATGTATAAAATAAATAAACACCAAAATCTCACGTGCGTTTATTGATTAATCAATTATACAATTCACGCAATAGATTAAATAAGTACCTACCTAAAATAGTCGTCAAATGAAATGATAAAAGGAAATCATAATAAATAGGAGTATACTGTATATAAAATATGTAAATTGACATGACTCTCTTACTCATACAGACTATGAAGCTAATCTTGTTAAATTCTAAACTGAATAATTGCATTTTCTGGTAGATATAGGTATTTACTGGCTTCCCTCGACTGGCCTTATGATTCTAGCAATCAATGTAAGTATCAATGTTTCATTCCTTCCTGGATTTCAATTATTGTATTTTGACTGCATAATCTTTTGTTATTTTTATATATTGGTTATATTAATTTATTCGCACCTGCGAAGTCACTCATAGACACAAGTAATTCATAGAAAAGTCACAAATATATACGAACAATAATTTTATTATTCAATCAAATACAAACACTGAAAACATTGAAAAAATAATCAACCCAATAGAATAGAATTTCGTCAACTCAGTAACTAAACCCATAGCTTAATTGGTAAAGCGATCGAGCCCCGGTAAGGCGTATCGATGCGAGGTTCAAATCCTGCTGGGTTGATTATTTTTTCAATGTTTTCAGTGTTTGTATTTGATTGAATAACATACTATTGTATGAGTGGAATGCCCCACTTTAAAAAACATGTAAAATAATGATGAATAATTTTATTATTCAACGCAGTATTAAAATTTTCGAAATAACGTACAAAAGCGCGCGACAGGCGTTCAAAAAAAACTAAGTTTTGTTTGATGTATATTGCTGCTTTTCTATGGAGCAATGCTGCTGTTTAATTCGCTTAGTGTTGCTATATTTTTGTTTGATGTACATTGCTACTGCGTTCGTTGGCTGGCCAGAATAAATTTTCCTCGCTTTTGTGAGGTAAAAAGATTTGTGTTACACACGGCTGCAAAGTTATTTTTACGTCTGGTATGTTGCAACACTCGCTACCTCAGGATTCTATTGTTGAACTACTCGCTTAGGCTCGATTTAATACCCCGATTTTTTTAAGCAACTTGAATCCGCTGTAACGCGAAAACGCAGCGACATAGGACCTTAATTGATTGGACCAAATCAATTCGTAATGATTTAAACTGCAATCCACCTCGACGTGAAACGTGTGCAAATCATATACCGAAATGCTCGTCAGCTCCCTAACTATCAAGGCTCTCGTGGGATGAAGCAGGTGGCTGTACTGTAACCTTATATTTCAAAAAAAAACTATAAGAATGATCCCGTCTGGTTACATAATACTAAGGGGTATAAATCTATACATATAATAAAGCTGAAGAGGGTCGAAAGTCTGTACATGGAAGATAATCGAAAAAAAGTTGGCTGGGGATACTTAGAATCGATAACAGAATACGTTCTAACAATTTTTAGAATTTTTGTCTGTTTATCTGTTTGTCTGTTTATCTGTTTATCTGTTTATCTGTTTGTCTGTTTATCTGTTTTTCTGTTTATTTGACCGCGCATCACGTGAAAACGGCTGAACGGATTTTGATGAAATTTTGTATAGAGATAGTCTGAGTCCCGAGAAAGGATAATATATAGTTTTAATCCCGAAAATCAACCCTGGTGGGGATGAAATTGTGGTTGAAAATTTGTATGGAGAATTTTTAACCGCTGAAACGATTTAGATAGAAATGAGTATGGAGTTAATTTGAGTCTCGAGAAACGACAGAATAGTTTTCATCCCGAAAATAAACCCTTGTGGGGGTGAAAAGGGGGTTGGAAGTTGGTATGAGGATTTTTTTACCGCTGAACTGATTTAGATGAAAATTGGTATAGAGGTAGTATGGGTCTCGATAAAGGACAAAGTTTCATCTTCAAAAAAGCCCCCCCTCCCATCTTACTTTAGAACCGTAGGTCCAAAAAAAATGAAAAAAATAATGGAAGTGAAGCCTGAAAGGTACTTTCAATAAAAACTATATATACATATAATAAAGCTGAATTGGGTCGAAAGTCTGTTCATGGAATATATTCGAAAAAAAGTTGGCTGGGAATACTTAGAATCGATAACAGAACACGTTCCAACAATTTTTAGAATTTTTGTTTGCTTATATGCTTATCTCGGAAATTATCCCTTAAGCGGATGCAAAAGGGGTGGAAGTTTACATGGGGAAGAAACAACCAATAGAATAGAAATATAAAATTTCCAAAATTTCCAAAATTTCCAAAATTTCCAAAATTTCCAAAATTTCCAAAATTTCCAAAATTTCCAAAATTTCCAAAATTTCCAAAATTTCCAAAATTTCCAAAATTTCCAAAATTTCCGAAATTTCCACAATTTCCAAAATTTCCAAAATTTCCAAAATTTCCAAAATTTCCAAAATTTCCAAAATTTCCAAAATTTCCAAAATTTCCAAAATTTCCAAAATTTCCATAATTTTCATAAATTTCCAAAATTTCCAAAAAATTCAAAAAAAATTAAAACCACAAAATTTACCAAAAATATATATAAAACTAAATAACATAACTTCGTTCCAATCGAGTGTTCCACGACACTCACGTTTTTTTTTTCTCTGACGTTCATTAGTGCATTGTAATGTGCTTACATTGAAGAATAAATATCTTGATCTACACCAATATCATAAATCCTCTATTCCGCGTTCCGAACCGTATGTAATTACCACCATTATTGCAACCAGTAACGTAACATCAGTGTATTATCTGTGACAGTGTGGTAAAAACGTATGAAAATTCATTACCTAGGAATCCTTATAGTTTCGCCATGTCCGTCCGTCTGTCCGCGGTCTAGCTCAGTTACCGTTCGCACTAGAAAGCTGAAATTTAGTGAAGCCTGATAAGAACTTTCAATAAAAACTATATTGAATAAAATCGGTTCAGCCGTTTTTGAATTATCAGTCAAATAGTAAAATGACGTAAGCGCCGCCATATATCCCTTAATAAACGTCCGTTTGAACGGATGTTTTGTAACAGGGCAGCATCTACGAAACTCTACACTGAGCATCGTCCGACATGGTCCCGGCCGGTTTTTTTTTTTGCATTGTTATCCCGGAAATCACTTGAGTTTAGTTTCATTTAGTGGTAATTGTAAAATATATTATTTTATTAGGACTACTAAGTTTATTTGAAGATATTAAATAATATGTATTAGAACCTGTGGATTAAATATGTCAAACAAAACTGTCCATCAGACCTCATCCTTCATTATGATATTCAAATCATTTAAAAAATCAATGGTAACTTTAAAAGGATACCTACAGGTCCAAGACTACTGCAAACTTAAGGGCCAAATTTTGAGAACACCAATAATCTTAGTGTCAAGAATGTGAAAAATGTCAAGTATACGAAACGTCCTTAAAAAGTTATCCGATGGAAGATAAATTTAGATCTTAAAAACCGGCCAAGAGCGTGTCGGGCCACGCTCAGTGTAGGGTTCCGTAGTTTTCCGTCCGTCACAGTAAGTGTCCCCACTTAAGAGTTAATAACACCGCCATGTAGGATATGATATGAGAGTTCCACGTACAGCGACATCTATCGGCAAATTAAGTAAACTATTGCGCGCGAGCTTAAAGTATGGAAGATGATTTTTATGGAATAATTCTTTATTGCGTGAACCGATTTTCACCGTTTTTACTTTATTTGAAAGCACGTCATTTCATTGTAATTTTGTAGAAATTACAGGTACAATAAACACCTGCTTATGCGGTTAAATTACAAACTTAGTTCAGAAATTATTTTGTAATTTTTTTTCAAAAACTATTCATCCTATCAAGTTCAAAATAATTTTCCTAGAAAGTTTTTATAAAGTTCTACTTTTGAGATTTTTTTCATATTTTTAAAACTTACGGTTCAAAAGTTAGAGGGGGGGGGACGCATATTTTTTTACTTCTGGAGCGAATATTTCCGAAAATATTTACATTATCGAAAAATGATTTTAGGAAACCCCTATTCATTTTTAAATACCTATCCAACAATATATCACACGTTAGGCTTGAAATGAAAAAAAAAATCACTCCCCACTTTACGTATAGGGGAGGTACCCTAATAAAAAAAAAATTTCCACTTTTTATTTTACCACTTTGTCGGCGTGATTGATATACATATTAGTACCAAATTTCAGCTTTCTAGTGCTAACGGTCACTGAGATTATCCGCGGACGGACGGACGGACGGACGGACGGGCAGACAAAGCGAAACTATAAGGGTTCCTAGTTGACTACGGAACCCTAAAAATCTGTAAATTGTTGTTGTCGACAGCCACGGACATAAAGTACCACAACTTTCGTTTGAAACCTCGCATTGGAGTAAACTTACTCTGGAATTTAATGTGATTAAATACATTATTAAAAACCATGAAAGATTATAAAAATAACTATGTTTTATTTATTTTATAAGAAATTGAATGTTGTCCAGATTTCATTCCGCATACGTTACACAATAAATAGTTTGAGCACTTTTGTTTTGTTCTTCGCATCGTATGTTGGCGACGCTGGTGATTGAATGATGCTCAGTTTTAGGTGACTTGCTTCCAAGATGATGAGTAACTACTATGTTGGGCGGAAGTCATTGAACTCTTGGAGCGGCACTAAATGTTGCTGGTGCAGGGCGTAGATTGTTGGTATGAAACTGCTCGTGCACCAGGAAGGCGTTTGATGCAGCCGATTACACGGCGTGGTAAATGCACTGCTCGTGTACTAGGGAGGCGCTTGATGGCGGCTGATTGTACGGCGTAGTAAATGCACTGCCCGTGCACCAGTGAGGCGCTTAATGGCGGCTGATTGCACGGCGTCTTAAATATAGTGCTCGTACATTATGTAGGCGCTTGATGATGGCTGAGTGCACGGCGCAGTAAATGCACTGCTCGAGCGCTTGATGAATCAAAATCAGAATCAGAATCAATCGTTTTATTCGTGATAAACCATAGTTGCATACAAAAGTATTAAAAAAAATAAAAACAAAAGAAATACTGAACATAATATACATAGTTTACCACGAAATGGACCCGCCTCAGCATTATGCTGATCGAAAGCCAGCGCTGATCTTCCGGCGGGACCATTTGTGGGCCACGATCGCAGCTGTACGACACGGCCTTACAGTTGAACGCAGCCACTTTGCTGAGCGTAGACGACAAATAGCGCCATCTAGTCTGCGACTATGATATACATTGACGTAAGAGGCCAATGCCGTGCAACCAGATATCAGATAAAGATACATTATTAGAAAAAAAATACTTTTACAACGTTAATATAAAGCAAAATATGTGGAACAAACGTGATTACATTAAAAATATTTAGAGTAAATCATTCAACATAAATAAAGAACACTACCTAGGTGGTTTAAGCTTACACAGTTACATAAAATTATACGTTAGCTTTGCCAAAGTGAGAGTTTGTACAACTGACTATGGAATAAGCTTGGCTTTACATTGTTACCAGTTTATACAGTACACTGGGGAAAACAAAGCAAAGAAATTAATTACATAAAAGACTTACTACACGCGATGAGGGTGTACAGTAGGTGTCTCGGCGGTGAGTACTCACGTTGAAGCCGCACGGTGAAATAGGACTATGTTCGATTAGGTACCTATGTATATTGTGGACTGTAGATTAATAATAGGCCGGGTCACTTCACGTTACGTTTATTGGTACTTTACACCGAACAAACACTACTTATGACTACACATATATAAAATTGAACTTCTCGTTAGGAGCGTTGTTAGAAGAAAGGAGTGTCTATACGTATATTGAATCTATTGTTCGAAGTGTATTATTAATTAATAAACGCACGTGAGATATTGGTGTTTATTTATTGAATACATGTATTAAGTAGGTAGGACATGAAGGAAAACATTACAAAGGCTTGATAAAAATCTGTTGGTAGCGGGCGGGTGCTTGGTGCTTATTAAGATGATGAAAAGACCGGATGCCCTTGAGGATTCGAGAATTTGGCCCAGCAAATTTTGCTCTTCAGCGCCACTGACAAGTGAGCGGAGAATATGCTTAACTACTTGCAGCCGACTAGCGGACGCAGTAAAAATCGATATGGCTCACAACAGATAGCGCTGTACTTCATAGAATTACCATAGATAGAAGAAGAAAATGGATCAGACATCGTAAATAGGAAATTATCTAATAAAAATATAATTGTACACTTACATAAAAATGTACAAATGTTCTCATAAAATCGTGCGATATATCAATTTCCGTATAATAATCTCCAATTTAACATCGTAATTAAAGCGCCAATTTTATTCAGTGGGAGCAGCTAACGTTTTTGTCGCTGGCTGTTCATATAAAAAAAAATGCTAGAGTGGAGTACGGGAACGGTAAAATTACCCTTAAAAAAAGACCAGTAATGTACCATTGGTGTCGTAATAATGTTCGAAAATTCATAACCACATCGAATTTGGTAACGCAAAATTTCGTAATTAAAATCCAGCTCTCCTCCCCGATCGTACTTGCACAATCGAGTTGGCCATGGCGGTGCAATGGTGGTCTTTTTAATGGTTTCCGAACACGTCATTTAGGATTTATAATATGTGTGTAGATAGAGCAGTGTATGCAAAATTGTACGTAATTAGGCCGTAAATTAATTAATTTATTTATTTATTCCATCATATGTACGTTGACAGTACGGAACCAAAACACTTACACGTTACAATACGTTACATTACATTTACATTGTCCTATATTTATTATATTATCATTTATCACAGATGTCAAAATTAGAGAAAAGTATTGAGTATCATGTATTTTATCACAGATGTCAAAATTAGAGAAAAGCATTTAGTATCATATATTTTGTCAATTTAAGTACTAATCATCTCTCCGGTCGTTCCCTCATGACTGAGGATCGTGGTCATCACCGGATGATTTGCACTTTGTGTGTATGAACCGTCTCCATCGGCTTCTGTCCATGGCGTTCTGTACAACTGCGCAAAGTTTTGAGGAAGATGAGTCCTTGACTTGGTCTGTCCATCTAGTAGGAGATCTGCCTCTTCGGCTGCCCTCAGTGTTTCCAACTACTATTAGTTTTTCCAGGCTCTCATCTCCCTTTCTCACTATATGGCCGAAATAGGCCAGAATTCGCTGCTGGCATAACGTGGATAGCCGGGTTTTGATTTTCAGCTGCGAAAGGATTGACTTGTTGGTGCGACGGGCGGTCCAGGGTATCCACAACATGCGCCTCCAGCACCACATCTCCAAAGCGTCAATCTTTTGCCTTTCACGAGTCAAGATAGTCCATGTCTCAGCACCATACAGGAAGATGGGAAATATCAAGGCCCGGACCAAACGGATCTTGGTGTTGATTGACAACCCCCTCTTCTTCCAAACATTGTTAAGGCGAGTCATAGCGTCCCTGGTCATTCCAATGCGTCTCTTTATCTCTGGTACGCAGCTACCGTCTTTGTTCACTTGTGCGCCTAGATAAATGTAGTGATCCACCGTATCTACGCCAGGAATAATGCTATCCGAGTTTGTCAGCTTATTAGCACGATCCACCACCATGACTTTAGTCTTACTCCTGTTTACTGCGAGACCCATTCGATTGCTTTCAGTCTCGAGTCTCTGAAACAGCTCCTGCATCTCATCGCTGGTGGTGGCCAGAAGTACTGTGTCGTCCGCGTATCTGAGATTCGATATTCTCTTCCCGCCTATAGGGAACCCATTATCCCAGTCTTCAATCGTCCTACGGACAATGTACTCTCCGTATATGTTGAAGAGTGCCGGAGACAGAATACAGCCCTGGCGCACTCCCTTCTTAACCTCGAACACATTAGAACAATCGGTGCCGATTCTGACGAAAGAGCGATTTTCCGCGTACAAGTGACCAATCAAACTGAGTAAGTGATCTGGAACTCCCATCTCCTGCAACACAACCCACAGTTTGTCCCATTGCACACAGTCGAAGGCCTTGGTGTAGTCAATGAAGCACAGGATAACCGGGTTGTTCCACTCTCTGCTCCTTTCGATAACTTGACGAATATTGAGTAGCTGCTCTCTTGTGCCCTTGCCCTTTACAAAACCCGCTTGTTCTTCTGGGATCTGGCGACGAAGATAGTGGCAGAGCCGTTGGTTGATGATATGCAAAAGTATTTTACTTGCATGGGAAATGAGGGCAATGGTCCTGTAGTTTCCACAGTCTTTGGTGGACCCTTTCTTATGGAGAGGAATAAATACGGACTCTGTCCACTCCTTGGGCCATTTTCCCGATCTCCAAACACAGTTGCATATATCCAGAAGCACTAATGTTCCTTTGTCTCCTTCTTTAGAAGTTCTCCCGGAATACCATCTTTCCCCGGCGACTTCCCACACTTGAGCGATTTAATGGCTTGTTCCACTTCTGAGCGCAAAATATCTGGCTCGGTGTCTGTCCACTGGACTACTTGGGTATTTGGTACACCAGTATCATATAAGGACTAATCATATGTCAAGTAAAATCTAAAGTAAAAAAAAAACATTCATTTCAATTGAACCTCAACTGCAATTTTCAAATAACACGTGTGATATTATTATGAAACTCGCCTGCGGCTTGTTTCAAAAAACCACGCTCGTATTTTAAGGAACCTTATTACGTAACAGTTACATAAACTACTAATTAATAAAAAAATTGACGTTACGAGATCATCTTGTGATTAGATTTCCCAGCTATTTCTTTTATGGTCAAGACAACGCTTATAAAATTCAAATGCTTAAATAAAATGTATTGATAAATCTATTATAAATTAAACCTGATTAGTATGTGTATGGTTTGAGAAAAAGATCCGAAATTAATTAAAAGAATCACTTTATTTCTCAAGTTATAACACGAGATGTTTTTCATGTGTACGCCATTAATCGTCCATTTGTAGCGAGAGAGCGAGACAGCTGGCGGTGCGAGTAGAAGGTATTTTTGGATGCATTCACTAAGGATGCGTTCTCACACTCTCCTCGCCTATGTTTTGAAAATTTAATCTAACGTCTAACTTACCAATCATAAACATACTTTAGGACATACAGACTAAAGGTCATGTTCCCCACATTCGAGGATTTGGTTCACATGCCTTTTACAAACCGTGCCATTAAAATCTATTAAGTATGTTGCTCCGGGTACAGACTCCTGCACTATGATTCCCTTAATCCAGGGTTTGTACCATTTCCTGTAATCCCTAACCATAACACTTTGACCTACTTTAAAATCAACATTTCTGTTCCCGCTACTGTAATTATTTTGTTTAATTTTATTTTCATATTCTATACATGATATAGGAGGTGGACGCAACAAGGAAAATCTACTTCTAAGCTCTCTCCCCAGCATTAATCTAGCTGGCGTTACGCCATTGCTTTTGTGAGGTGTGGAGCGATAATCAAACAAGAAAAGATTCATTGCTGCCGTCATGGTGTTACCACTGTCTATAATTTTAGTTATATGGCTTTTAAATGTCTCTACAAATCTCTCCGCAGCGCCATTGGTCGCTGGATGGTAAGGTGGTGAAGGTATGTTTAATTTGAGTGGATTCACAGAAACGTTTAAATTCCGTGCTGGTGAAACTTGTGCCGTTATCAGTAACAAGGTGATGTGGGTAACCAAACCTAGCAAATAAGGTCTTAAAACCTTCTATTGTAGTTTTTGTAGTTATATCATTAATAATGAAAGCCTCTGACCATTTAGAGTAGCTGTCGATGATTACTAAAACATTTTTTTTATATGGTCCAATGAAGTCAGCATGAAGTCTGTACCAGGTAGATGGCGCTACTGGCCACAACTTTACAATTTTTGTGGGATTTTTACTGTTACTCAAGCAAGCTGAGCAGTTTTTTGTAATTTGTTCTATTTGTCTATCTAATTCTGGCCACCAAAAATATGACCTCGCAATTTCTTTAATTTTTACAATTCCAAAATGGCTTTTATGTGTCTCTTGTAATACCTTATCCTGTAGAGCGTCTGGAATTATGATTCTGTAGCCCCAAAACAAGCAACCTCTATCTGTGCTGATTTCATTCTTCCTATTGAAATATGGCAATAAATCTTTATCAATAATTTCTTTACTTGGCCATCCATCTACTAAATAACGTATTACTTTTGACAACTTACAATCCTTCATTGTTTCTTTTTTTATTAATTTCCATTCCAATACTTCTAATTCGCTACTATTTGTATAAAACGTATTTCCTATATCCCCTTCCTTACATAATTTATGTAGTTCAACATCATCAGAGCACTCCTCAACCATGCGAGGCATATAATCTGCTGGGTTAAGTTTTGTTCTTATATGTCTTATCTTATATTTGAACGCAGACAAGAATATTGCGTAGTGCTGTAATCTTTTAGCAGCCATTTTTGGTATTGATTTGTTAGGACCAAATATTCTTACTAAGGCTGCACTATCGGTTTCTAGCTCAAAACAGCGACCATAAGTATAGGTATAAAATTTTGTAATCCCAAAAACAACAGCATACGCTTCCTTGTTTATAGCAGAATATTTTTGTTCTGCTGTGCTCAATTTTTTACTAGCAAATGCGATTGGTCTGACCATTCCATTTGCTTCCCTGTTTGAGATCACCGCTGCTACTCCAACCTCTGATGCATCACATGTCAGAATTAATGGTAATTTTGGGTCATAATGCCTCAGATTTTGCACTGATGCTAATTTTAATTTTATTGTTTTAAATGCATGTTCATATTGAGCTGACCATTCAAATTTATTTATTTTCGTAAAATCATATAAGGGCGTCAAAATGCTTGCCATGCCTTTTAGGAAACGTGAGTAGTAATTGATTTCACCAAGAAATGATTTTAATAATGTCAAATTTTTTGGCGACGGTGTTCTCAACAAGGGTTCAATATTTTCTTTTATTACACTTATTCCATTGCTGTTTATCCTATACCCAAACACATCAATATAGCGTTGAAAAAATTTTCATTTTTCTGGTTTTAGTTTAAATCCACACTGTTTTAATTTTTCTAGAACCTTACATAGTTCCACGCCGGTTCGACACAACACTTGTTTTTTAATTTACTGATTGATCTAAGTTAATTTCCTTAGAATTTCAACCGTCCTCGTCGCCAATGTAGTGTTTGAGAAAAAGATCCGAAATTAATTAAAAGAATCACTTTATTTCTCAAGTTATAACACGAGATGTTTTTCATGTGTCCGCCATTAATCGTCCATTTGTAGCGAGAGAGCGAGACAGCTGGCGGTGCGAGTAGAAGGTATTTTTGGATGCATTCACTAAAGATGCGTTCTCACATTATGTTATTCAATCAAATACAAACACTGAAAACATTGAAAAAATAATGAACCCAGCAGGATTTGAACCTCGCATCGATACGCCTTACCGCCTTATAGAACATATAAAATTTAAAAAAAGTTGTAATCGTTCGTATGTGGTCCATGCGCTTGTTCGTTACCGTCACGATATAAACTCAACCTATCATCTAGGTAGGTAGTTCTGACTCTGAAATTTTATTACATCTATGGCAACGAAACCGTTTCAATGTCATCAACTGAGCATGTTACATTTAAAAGGCAGTAATAACCTTTGAAGACGCATTATGTTGTGCATCTTATGTCCGTGACAGTAATGTGTAAAACGAAATAACAATTAAAAAACTGTCACTGCAGGTGGATTATTACGGGTGTTTTATTTAATCGCTTACCGAGTGAGCTTGTTGCGTGATCATAAATACCAGTGTAAAGGCGCTTGAAGTTTTACGCGTAATCGTTACGGATCTTGAGGTCACGTTATATTGGTTTTTCAAGAATGATAGTGCAAATTAGTAAAAAATAATATTATTATTACGCGTAAAACTTCAAGCGCCTTTATATTATCTACATCAGAGATGGGCAAAATGTAATCGACTAACGATTAACGATTGAGATTAACAAAATTAATTGCGACTGACGGTTGAAAACGACGACTGATTAATCTTAGTTGTATAGAGTGCAACTAGTTTAGTTGCAATTAAATTAGTTGCAGATTGATTTCGGACAACTAAATTTTGTAATCGACTAATTAGTTAAGACTAGTTTTTCGCAACTAATGGTAGAAGCAAATTGAACGGAAAACCTCGGTATTACTATGTTGACAGACAGAACAGGACATGTTAACGGATGTATAAAAATAAAACCGGCCAAGAGCGTGTCGGGCCACGCTCAGTGTAGGGTTCCGTAGTTTTCCGTCCGTCACAGTAAGGGTCCCCACTTGAGAGATATGATATGAGCGTTCCACGTACAGCGATATCTATCGGCAAATTAAGTAAACTATTGCGCGCGAGCTTAAAGTATGGATGATGATTTTTATGGGGTAATTATTTATTGCGTGAACCGATTTTCACCGTTTCCACTTTATTTGAAAGCACGTCATTTCATTATGATTTTGTAGAAATTTCAGGTACAATAAACACCTGCTTAGACGGTTAAATTCCAAACTTAGTTCAGAAATTATTTTGTATTTTTTTTTCAAAAACTATTCAACCTATCAAGTTCAAAATAATCTTCCTAGAAAGTTTTTATAAAGTTCTACTTTTGAGATTTTTTTCATATTTTTAAAACTTATGGTTCAAAAGTTGGAGGGGGGGGGGGGGGGAAATTTTTTTTTACTACTGGAGCGATTATTTCCGAAAATATTTACATCATCAAAAAATGATTTTACTAAACCCCTATTCATTTTGAAATACCTATCCAACAATATATCACACGTTAGGGTTGAAATGAAAAAAAAAATCACTCCCCATTTTACGTATAGGGGAGGTACCTTAATAAAACATTTTTTTCCACTTTTTATTTTACCACTTTGTCGGCGTGATTGATATACATATTAGTACCAAATTAATCCTAGTTGACTACGGAACCCTAAAAATGGTCATGTACTTATTCCCTACGATATTTTGATTATTTATGGAGTGAGATCTCTTTGCTAACTATTATTCTCTTTGGTAATACCAACCAAATGAGCTAAAATTGTATATCAAACGATTAGTTTGGATGGCAATGCTACAACTCGTCATGTTAGGGCTCGTCAGAGCTCTTTAACCCGCAAATTTCGATAGTCATAAAGCTTGTAACAAAAATGAAACTTTAGTCAAAAACTTGTTGTTTTCCATCATGTAATTAAGTAGTACATCGCTCTGAAATTGGATTGAATTTCTCTTATCTAATGGTAAATAAGAACTGTATACAGTCACCATCAGATATATCGGAGCTGTGGAGAAATATCGGAGCAACGCCTCTATTGTCACAGCAATAAAGTGCACGTAACGATTTCCTTTCTTCATACATCGTTCTCTTTCTTACTTTATACCTGGGGTCCGTGTTTTTAAACCTTTACCTATATTTGCAGTAATAATCGTCTGAGCATCGTAATAAGCAATAACTTAAGCACCTAAAATCTACAATTATTCATGACAACATGTTCAATATTTTAGACATAAACCCTAATCAGTAACATATTAAATATTTTATAACAATCTTTTATAACCAACCGAATTCCTTTGACAATCGTCATTTACGCGTTCAGAGGACATCAACGAGTCCGAACTCTAGTGTATGTATTATTATAGTCACCTGCCGGGGCTAGCACCAGATCAGCTCGATGGTGCCATAACATTAAATTGTCATTCAACCATTTCAAATTAAACGTGTATACATAATTTTAGCTCAATCGGTTGAAGATATCTGCTTCAAAATAAGTTGCAAGATTGCACCCAAACTAACATAGTTACAACCTTACAACATACGAGTACCTATCGGGTGTTCCAGAAAGTATAAGCACTAGTTATCATTGATATAAGACGGTTTTTATTTTTATTTTGACAAATATGTTTTTATCAATATTGGATTTTAACTTATTGTTAAACAAATTCAGGCACCAATTTATTGATATCGTCAATTATAAACCAGTAATCGCACCTTGGTTCTATCGCGCGACATAAGCTTCAGCACAGATTTAACTCCAATGTCTTTGGAAGCTTCCGACCAGTTTCTTTTGAAGGTCTCGATGGAAACTGCTGGCTTAATGGTTTTATCATTGATATGTCTTGGTAACAGGCTAAAAAATCGCGATTGGCCTGGCTTCTGGACAGTTCGCCGAACACATCTCTTTAGGTAATGATGCGACTCTTCTGTCACTATACCAATATAACGTGATCTTCGAGTAGCGTACAGGTTCCAAATCTGGCTAATGTGAAACAAGACTATCATGCTCGCGGGTCATGAGCATTAAGCGGCGATTCAAGTACTCCTAGATGAAGATATCAGCCTTAATTTATTGAGTGGTAACGAATGGCTTAGACAACTTCACACACTCACAGAGGGCCTACCTAACCTGTTAGATACGTACCTGTTTTTTTCTATGAAAACGCCTTTACATGATCATTAAGATCCTGGCTTTCTCATACGGTGTAAAATTGGTCACTGGAAGGATTTTTAGTCAAATTTTATAGTGCGTTTCGACATCTATAATAACGCACGACGATTTTTAGCACAGTAGGCTATCATAAAACTTTTTCACGTTTTGGTTCACACTTGCTGTTTAGTGCTCCGTTTTGATACTTTCTGGTTTTTCTAGGTCTTTAAATCAAATATTGCCTTGGCCCGCTGAACATTGCGAGCCGATTTTTGTAGTTTTTTGGCCACCTCCTTCACAGACGAGTTATTTATATATATATATATATATATATATATATATATATATATATAAATATCACCTTGTGCAATCTTACGGTCCGAATTTTGATCTACAGGCCCCCTTTTCGACCACTTTTTGGTGCACCGTAAAAGGAGAATTCTCCACCAGAATTTGGAATAATCGTACGTATGGCTCCGATACTAACTCCCACAGATTTCACCAACTCTTTGAGCATTGTGTTAAGAACTATACCGTATTTGTGCAGAGTTTTCGTTTATCTGGAGAAATGCCTCACATTTCGCATAATTTGCATATAATTTATGCGATAAATGTACAATTTGTTGCTAATTAAGGAAATAACAATTCCATATTACTGTATTTTTCTAGTCAGTATCATGAACAAAGATGTGGCATTGCAAATTCGTGCTCATACTTTCTAGAACACCCGATACACAATGTACACCCGGTATACAGCCTGTAAATTTTATACGGGCGTATACTTTATCCACCTATAGTATCCTGCAATAGGACTCATATAGTATAATCATTTAGTTAAATAGTGTTATTAATTATGTGTAATGATTTTTTAAAGTCCTACCGGGCACCAATGTACGCTATCTAACTGATTTAAAACTGACATAACTGACATGACGCACCGGTAAGTTAATTGTCATGGATGCAATTCATTGCGGGCTGAATTATTATGTATAAAAAAAAATCTTATTTTCATAAAGAAATAAATGTAAATAGGTTCCCTAGGTCCAATACTAATCGCCATCACAATATACGCCCGTATAAAATTTACACACGGTATTGCAACTTAAATAAAAAATGCAAAACAAGTGACTACCGAGTTTTAATATAGATTTAATCGTGAAATTTAGTCGATTGAAACTAAAACTAATTTAATTGTTAGTCGAACATTCTCACAACAAATTTAGTTGCAACTAAATTAGTCGCAACTAAAAAAGTACGATTGATATTTTTAATCGATTGATTAGTTAACTAAAAAATTAATCGATTAATGCCCATCTCTGATCTACATTATTCTTGGTCAACAAAATTGTTAGATATCTTAGCAATAAAATAAAGTGAATCTACCGCATTAATCTGACTCTACGTTGAGCGCTCTCGAAAGCATACGAGTACGACAAAGGCACTTTCCTCACATAAAAACATAACATTTCATACTCGGCGCGCGAAAAGCAAGCGTTTTGGTAATTTGCGACTAAAATTAACTGAAGTGGGGTTTAACAATTCTAAAACTATACCGACTAATTCACTTGAAGGTAATATTAATAATTAGTAACTTATAATAATCTTACCTTGAAACTTCAATCATGTGTTCTGTTTGTCCTGATAAAAGCGCCTTTTATATATGTTTCACTTTATTTCCCATTATTTACAAATGTACACAATTAAACTAGGTATAATATTTTTACAAGTTTTTTGACACTAACATGATATATATACTATATAACACCAATTATTAATTTTACGACTAGAAAATCAATAAGTTTCCGATATTTTTGATGCGCAGACGAGAAGCATAGGTCCGTCTAGCACGGCGCGTCAACGCGCACTGTCTATTTGTACCGGAGTGAAGGAGAATCACTGCGAGCGCAAGCTGGCGGCCGGGCCGTAATCGCAAAAGTGTTAATTAAAAAAATTGTGCAATTTTTGACAAATAGAAATCTACGAAGTTCTTAGTTTAGTCAAGAAGAAATTTTGTTTTTAATTACAGTCATATGGGTCCATAACATAAAGCTATACGACTGTTTAAAGGCAAATTTAAGAGGTAACTTCGGAATTATTTTCTATCGAGCCCATTTCGTCCAACTATGTTTTGAAAGCAACTAAGGTCTCGAAAATATAATGAATTTTAACATATATTTTTCTTGCTTTATCAAACCATTTAGTTTCTTTTAAAACACTGTTTAAGTAACTTCAATTTGGAGGTCATCGGCAGTATTCATCCTCTTAAACGTGTTAAATTTTCACTGCTTTCTTGCTTTAAAACGATATTGGGCTTCTGATCAATGCAACAAACGTTCTTGGACTTAGGGTGGGTTGCACCAAACCGCCTGTAAAAGTAAGCCAAATGTTACGCTAATCGGAGCTACTTAACGATTGCTAACATAAATGGGTTGCACCAAGTGCAAAATAACAGAACGTAAGAGTTCAGCGGGATGCCACTGTCTAAACGCATTTCTACTCACATTTTTATGGTAGAATATTTATTCAATATGGCAACACAACCATAAATGCCAAACTAAACTTGTCAAAATCGTCACACGAAGAAAAAAATCTAAAGAATGGAGCGCGAACTAAACTTAACTTTGCACTCTGCAGCTTGAAAATCAAGAATATACAAACATTTAGCCATTCCTGAACATGTTTATTACTCAATCAAAAAGTGGGCTATCCATTGCGCCTTACGAGGAAATTTTTTCAAAGGATAATGCAACTTGTGTTGAGAGTGGAGTTTAAAGCGAAAGCCAGAATAGTCGGCTGGTGTATTGTGCATTATATTATAGTGAGTAAATCATCCTGCTAGTTTTTTACTACTTACAGAACCCTAAACAAGCAAAGCCGTTGCTGGAAGCACCAAATGGCGAGAAGGAGCCCAATCGCAAAACAAAGGCATCACTAGTTTTAACTCTTGAAAATTCGTAAAAATAGGGTACTGAATCCCTCCAACCTGGTTGATTATGGCTGGCACTGTAACCAACGTCCTAAATATTGAACTTATACATGTACTTACTTATTAAATGAGTGTTCCAAAGCATCTTTGTTAACAAATGATGAGTAGCACATATGTTACACTAATGAATAATGATACACAATGTTTTTTATTTCAGGTTTGAATTTACCTGTGGTATTGAAGACAAGATGAAATCGAGGCTTGTTATGCTACTCAGTGCTTAACTCCAGGATGTTTGAAAGTAAAAATGCAGTGATTTCAAGAAATTGGTAGAATCTCAATGTAAAAATAAAGTATAATTATACTAACCTAATCAATCAGTATTTCAATTTTGATAATAAAATACATAATTATATTTATTTAGTTACCTTATTTTTGTTTTATTTATTATTCAAACACTGGCATAGGTTTCCTTTATAGATGGAAGCAAGATCCTCCCCCCTCCAAACATATTTCTACTGCAAATATTATTCATCAGTTTTCTAGCACTTGGCATAAATAATCAATGAAACCTGACACTTGAAGTATTTTAAGTCAGGTCAATCAGTTCTTGGATAGTGTGAAGCGGACCCTTGGCCAAAGTGAGCCAGCTTATTGATCGGACAAAAAACTTCATATACTGAACCACAGATCTTTGATAATGGTTATTAACAATACTCTACTCTTGATACATGTTACAAATATTATTCAGGTAAAAGTGACCATAAAACAGTGTGGCTAGGATTCCAAAAATGTTTTCTTATCACTTGTATCTTAATAATCATAATCATTTATTTCTTTGTAATGATATATGTTTACAAGTCATACAACAGCCATGTAGGTAGGTACCTAGTTACTATTATGTTTTATTTGTAAATAGGTACCTATGCTGGTTGGGAAAGATATATGATAAAGAGAGACCTTTATTATTTATTTATTACTAATAAATTCATAGTAAAATCATAACATAACACATATTTTATAATTGATTTTGAGCACTGATGATAGGACTAGGACTAATCAAAAATGCATGCATACATACATCATCTTAGGAAGCTTTTTCCCTTATAGAAATGTAAGTATGAAAATATATCTACTTTTTATACTTACAAAATGAAATGCATGTACTTATTTTGCGTACAGTCACCGGCAATAGTATCTTCCTACATGAACTGTACAGTGAGTACAATTTGGATTAAAAAAAGCATGTTCATAATAATGTCCGATTTAAAATATACTAATGGGGAAGGTATCTGTCAAAAGTCAGGAGGTGCCAGCATAAGTAGGCACCTACCACTAGTTTTGTTGAATGAGATTTGGCTTAAAGGGCTAAAATTAATGCCAGTAAATTCCAAATAAAACAAGAATTTGACAATATTGGTAGGACTGAGACTACAACCTATGCCGGCACCATCTGTAAACACTTGATTGGCCATAATCCTGATTGCAGCGACGAGCAGCAAATGGTAGGTAACAATTGCCATAGAAGAGCAACACACATGAAGTCAAATTAGTTGTCAGTAGATAGTTTATTTATTTATATGGGTTTAATGTTTCAATAGATCTGTAAAATCTTTGTGTTTATTTCACAAATTAAACTGAAATACAGTGTAAGCTCTTTATCAACACTCAAGGGACCGGACATTTTGTGACATTATCACAAGTTGTCATTAAATAGATGCCTACTGTGCTTGTTTTAAGGCAAATAATGAAATCAAATAAAAAACAAGAATTATATGAATTACTATAATGAATTTTCATACACATTTGAATTTGTGGATACCTAACCATTGTTGAACTATTTTTTTATTGTCCCACAACACATGACACTCTTATTTACTTGATTGTAAATTCCGCATCACACTTTATTTACATGTACTGTTCTGAACATTGTTTAGTTAGGTGTCGAGGCTCGATTTCTGTAGGACATTGGCGATAAATGTTTGGTGGTATAACTTCATGCCCTTATTAAAAGCATTAAAGAAACCTCTCTGATCATCTGGCATCTTTTGAATCGTATGACTTGCTCCCATCAAGTCCCGTTCGTGGGCTGTTCTACCGTGTCATAAAACTTGTTTTTCTTCTTGACCTGGTCATTCCACCGCGTCGGAGGTTTACGTTCCCTTTTGTCTTCTACCTTGCAGTATTCAAGTCAACCGTTGTTTCCAAAGGTTTGGTCTTCATTGACAAAAACAGAGTGGTTTTTTAATGGTTGTCATGATTCTGGTCCTGCTCATTCTACGGCTGTCGGCTTTCATGACAATGACTGTAGGTTCTGGTATGTTTGTGATACATAACAGAAGTCTGTACTATTTCAACCTGAAGTCACTCGGCACTCGATTTTAACTAAATAACGCACTTTTTACAAAGAATTTTATGTACTTATTATTTAATACCGTTATCTGATCTAAAAATTGTGAATAAAACCAAACGTCAATCGTATACGCCTTTTTACGTTCAGATACTCGCATATATTTATTACTGCAAACAATATTTTAATATTTTTCATCAAATATCACTGTCTTTTTGTCTAATAATGCATTTATCCTTGAAATACGAGACATTTTTGCAAACTGTCAGCCATATTTAAACGTAGATTTGAGTTAACCAGTGCTCGATGGCTGGTTAAGGTTAACGTAACTTTCTGACTGCTAAAGTGCATGGTGCAACGGAAAAACGGACTTGACGTCTACTGTAACCATGATGAGTTCGTTAAGTGTGCGTGGTGCAACCCGCCCTAAGACTGCGTCTTCACAAGAGATGAGCGAGGATGCGTTGCGATAAATTCTACCTCATCGAGTAATCGAGTAGCAATTGAACCTCATGCCATTTGGAGGTAGTAATCAACCTGGTAAGGACGAAAAATAGTAGAAACCTGGAGCTTCTTTTATTTAGCCAAGTTATATGTTTTAAGCACCGTTTTAAGGTGAACATCGACAAATGCGAGTACGACGTGCATATGAGTTCACGGGATGGTTTTACGTGCTACATAAGACACTGCTTATTAATAAGTGCCAAAAGCTAAGTAGACTGGTGGAAAAATCTAAAATTCGTTCTGATTTCACCTTCTTGAGACGGCATTTCGTGAGACTTTTTGGCACCGGATTTTTTTAGACTAATTAGACCCCGCTGAATTCGATTTTGCCCGGTGCCAACCCCTCCCCCCCTTCTATCCCCCCTCCGCCCTAAAATGTGTCCCTATCAGCGGTTTTTTTTTTATTTTATACAAAAGCTTTTGGACCTATCCAAAAAATGTCTCGGCATAAATAATCTTCATTAAATTTCCTACAAATAATATTATGTATTTATTTAGATAGGACTAATAGTTAAATACATCTACCCAAACTTGAAGTTTTTAATTTTTTTTTTAATTTTGAATTTGCACTCTATTTCAATACAAAACGGCCGAAGCTGTGATAAAATGATCTAAAAGCAAATTAATCTTTATATATTTAGCTACAAAACAAGGGACCACGAGATCTGGTTCTGTACGTCGCCATCTGTTAGATTAATGAAAAATAAAATTGAAGTCGGGCTAGGAGGTTCTTGCTGACATTTCTAATTATAAGTAATGCAATAAGATATCGAATAATATTTGCATAAATACGGCAGTGTGTTTTCGGTGTCCGTTCGGGATGTCGGTTCTTAATACATTCCGACATATCGAAATAAAGTAAGTGTTCGAGAATATCCGATTAAGAAAGTTTTAAATAAATTTACAAACCATGTGGATCATTTGAGAATAAAATGAATTCAGCGAGAGAGTGTAAGCACTGCATCGAGTAATTATATTTTTTCTTAACCGCCCATTAAATGAAGGGTAATGGGCCAACTTGGTTTAACATAACAACATTGACTAGCCGTGATTGCTTTCTCCTAGACCAGCGGCCGGAAAACTTAATGGCTCTAATATTATATGGCTCTAATATATATGTAACATACCTAAATATCTAAGAAGGATAAATAAACGAATCTACAGGTACCTAAATCTTAGTTAGGACGGTTGCGGAGTTAAATGCGTATTTCTTATGAAATTAATTATTTTTTAAATAAGTATTCTGTATATTTAACTTTGTTCTCCGAATAAATAAAGTAAAATAAACTGACCTGTGCTTCGCGGCGCAGATTCCGGCAAACGACCCCACATGCCATCAGACACATCAAGAGAACAACAATAACTCGCATCGTTAATGTTTTAAGTACTTTACTCTCTGTGCGTGCGCTGTTTTATATCACCTTTTGATTGATTTTCTTTTGGAATTTTCTCTCGCAATTAATATTTTAACGACTTTCATTCGTCTTGGTAAGCAAGTGCCTATTTCAATTACGAGGTATATAATGAAGTCTATGGGATTTGTAGCTTCTGTTTATTTTTGTACCTAATGTTTGCCTTTATCTTAATAAATGTAATTTCCTCATATTTATACTTATTTTATTTATTTATTTAGGTAAACAAACAGTCACTACAAGAGAGCTTAAGTTAAGAATCCTACATAAATGTTTACAATATGTGTGACCAACACCGTTTACCACTTATTAGATAAATATTACCAATTAAAACATTCGGAGCAATGCGTGGGGTGTTGTAACCCCAAGAAACCTAAGGATCATGTTGAAATATTCAATAGTAGGTACATAGTGTCAAACAAGGAGAGAAAAAAAAAACAAATCGAGAAAATAATTTACGCTTAATTATAACAAGTGCAAATAATACGGTTTAATACAACATTGACATCAAATTAAGAAAGTAATACATCGGTTACAAGTTTTTTGTATACACTTACACTGCAGCCAAATAGGTCCACCTGATTAAAACGTGTGTTGGTATGCACAAGCCTGCGCAGAGGAACACGCTCACCGGCATTGGTGCGGTATAGACCCGTACCGATAAATTATGAAGTATCTCAAACTCAAACTCAAAATATTTTATTCAAAATAGATTCTTACAGAATACTTTTTGAAGGTCAAGCATGCAAATTCTTAATCCTAAAGTGCAGTGAAGCAAATTAACATGTATATTGTATATTATATATGCTTTTGTATAACTAATTGAAATCACCAGTGATGGCTAACATTATTTCCGGGTAAGTACCGACTTTAAATTAAAATCTAGATATCATGTTCCATTAAAGATAAGGCATCCGACCATATGTGTTTATCAGTTAGGTAATCATCTACTTTGTAATAGGCTTTCTTGATTAAAGTGTCTTTTATTATGGCCTTAAATTTACTTTCTGTCATATTCAGAATATGGGCGGGTAACTTATTGTAGTAACGTGTACAGAGCCCCAAAAAGGACTTACGGACCTTACTTAGCGTAGTAGTAACATCCAATAAATCATTCTTATGTCTAGTATTATAACTATGAATGTCACAATTCTTACGAAAATGTGTTATATTTTTTCTTACATGTATTATACACTGGTAAATATATTGGCTAGGCAATGTCATTATATTTATTGTTTTAAATAATTCTCTTAGTGAGGTGCGCGTCTTTAATCTGTAGACCTTACGTATTGCTCGCTTTTGCAAGATGAACTCAACATCAGCTGCTCTGCCCCATAGTAACAGCCCGTAGCACATGAGGCTATGAAAAAAGCTAATGTATACCAACTTCGCAGTGTCTTCATCAGTTAGGTCTCTAATCTTTAAAATTGCATATACCGCTGAACTCAGCCTCTTTGACAGTGCGGCAATGTGTGGACCCCATTGGAGCCTATAATATATCGTTATACCTAAGAAGACCGATTCTTGTACTAAGGGCCTGTTTCACAATCTCCAGATAAACTTATCTGCCAGTTAAAATTATTGCTATCCTTTTCTCCAGTCATATAAAAGAAAAGGACAGCAAACATTTATCTGACGGATATGCTTTAACTGGAGATTGTGCAACAGGCCGTAAGTCTCATGCCTGTTTATTAATCGTCAATCCTTGTATAGATTGTCTGACGTTCGGTAGTTTAAAATGTGTACATTTAGTTTTTTTGGCATTTAGAACTAAGTTATTAGCACTAAACCATTCATGGACCTGTTCTATGGCACTATTTATATTGGCTATGCCCAGGCCGTCTCTATTTGCCTGAAATACAAGTGAAGTGTCATCCGCGAATAAAACAATTTTAGAAATGTGTTCCGCCATAAAGGGAAGATCGTTCACATAAATGAGAAATAACAGAGGGCCTAATATCGATCCTTGAGGGACACCGATCTTAACCTGAGACCCTGTTGACTTAGTCCCATTTACGGTAACCCTCTGACTTCTGCCTACCAAGTATGACTTCAATAATTCTAGAGCCTGTCCTTCAACTCCATAGTAAGTCAACTTTGATATTAACGTCTCATGATCAACGCAGTCGAACGCTTTTGTTAGATCAAAGAAAATACCAATGGCGTCTTGTTTTCCTTCCCATGCCTCAATAATGTGTCTCACTAAACTTACACCGGCATCCGTGGTAGATCGACCCTTGGTAAATCCGAACTTCTGGGCATGAAACAAATCATTTCTATTGAAATGACTAAGAAGCTGTTTAAATATTAATTTCTCGAAAATTTTGCTGAGTACAGGTAAAATAGAGACAGGTCTAAAGTTACCGGCATCCCTGGCGTCACCAGATTTAAACAAAGGTATAACTCTACTTTCCTTCATCATGTCAGGAAACGTGCCTTCATCGATACATTTATTAAATATTAAACTTAAGTACGGTGCAATAGTGTCAATTATAGCAGTGCAGGTCTTTACCGACATGCCCCACAAATCTTCTGTAGATTTAACTTTTATTTGCTTGAATGTTTTTATAATATGCTCTGAATCAACATAATCAAATTTAAGTGTACTTCCACATTTAACTACATAAGTATTCAACATAGCTACCGCCTTACTTGTGGAGGATTTTATTGATTCAGTGGTTTTGATTGGTATGTGTTTAAATAATGTTTCGAATTACTGAGCTACTTCCAAGTTTGAACTGATTAGTCCATTGGGAGTATTGAGTACAATGTCTTTATTGGGTGGCTTAATCTTCCCCGTTTCCTTTTTAATAATGTTCCAAGTTGTTATAAGTTTATCCCTTGCTGTTTTAATTTAATTTTTAATGAAATAGATTTCGCCGCCCAACACACTCTTTTATATATTTTTGAGTATCTTTTTACGATTTCAGAGCAACTTTCCGTTTGTAAAAAATTCTTTAAATCATACAATTTAAATAATTTTTCTCTGCTCTTACGAATCCCAGGAGTAGCCCAATCGCAGAATTTAAACTTTTGATTGAATTTTGACATTTTGATTGGAAAACTCTTTTCAAATTCATCAACTAGTTTTACGAATAGTTGATTATAAGGAGTGGTCCGGAAAAAAAGTAGCCGTGCCTTTTTTGATTTATCTTTTTATTTTGTGCCGATTTAGAAGCAGTGTTTATATTTAAATAATCTCTAGATATAATCATACAAAACATAAATACAATCATACTTAAATAAAACAGCGTTTGGAAGTTTTCGCCTTTTGTATTCCATCATACACATAGTTTTTTGAACAGCGTCTTCTGACAGAATTTTTGAGGTGTTTCTCAAAAACATGTTTTTTCTTATAGTTTGATTTGATGAGCTATTTTATACCTTAATAAATTGTCTTTCTTCAATAGTAAACTTTTTTATCTGGCTTCATTTTAAGGTAGTTACAGTAATTTTTAATTAAATGTATTTGCCTTTTTTCATAGAAAATTATCTCCCATAGAAAAATCTTTGTCAGAGGTTAGATTAGAGAGTCTTCCTGACTATTCTAGCTAAAATACAGTTAATTAATTTAGCTTCTTGGAAAGATGAAATTCTGAAAAGCATAAAACGGGTTGTGAAAATAGAAATACAATTGTGGCATTGTAGCGGATGTCGATTGAAGATTGTCAAATTATGTTGTTCAAAAGGTTACAAAGTATGTTGAATTAAAAACGCGAAAACTTAAATATGCTCACATATTCTATTATGATTGTATTTTTATTTATTAGTATTGTATCTAAGGATTAATAAAATAAATATACTGCTTCAAAATTAGCACTAAATTAAAAAATACACAAGATTGTACACTGCTACTTTTTTTCCGGACCACTCCTTATATCTCATTGCCACCCTCATAGCATGAGACATTTAAGGGTCGATAAAGTAATTGATGGTATACTCTTTCGTTGAATATTTTCAAGCGATTCTTAGTAATAGGGCGAGATTGAGTTTCGATTTCAGGCACTAATGACTTCTTATCACATGGAAATACAATTTCTTGTCCAGTATGATCTGACTGCATAATATTAATAATTTTTTGGTCATAAATCTGATAATTAACAAATATGTTATCTAAACAAGAAGATGTACAGGCTGTCACCCTAGTAGGCTCTCGGAAAATATTACTAAGATTAAATAAATTAAATAAATTTAAAAATCTACAGTTTAATGCATTTTGGTCTAACATATTTACATTAAAATCTCCACATACTAATATATTTTTATTCGCCTTGCAAATTATCGTTAATACGTCATCCATTCTAGCTTCGAAAACACTAAAATTTTGATCATTAGGTGGCCTGTACACGCTGACTATTATATAATTCTCCAGCTCCACGCAAGACAATTCAATTATTCTCTCAACTGACATTTGAACTATATCCGTACGCTGTCCAAACTTAATGTTGTTTCTGAGTAAAATAAGTGAGCCTCCATGAGTAGAAGTCTGTCGGCAAAACGAACTAGCTAAACAGTATTTTTTATAGTTTAATGTCAAAATTTGATTAGAGTTCTGCCAATGCTCGGTTAGACAAACGACGTCATATTAAAAATTTTCCATACATAATTCTACTTCTAATTTCTTAGACGAAAAGCCTTGTATATTTTGGTGATTCAATTTATATGTCCTTCGCTGGTTTACCTTTTTGATAGTCCCTGAATATTGTGCTGTGCAGCGTTACGTGGTAGCCTATTAGAATTATCCGTATTTAAATAAGCAGGCTCCGGCATAACTCCACAGCATTCAAAATATTTTGCATAATTATGTCACATGGAAGAGATACAGGTTTGGTATCTAACAGCTTATGAACGAGGATGCATGTACCTCCTCTGCTAGTTTCTCGACTGAACGAAGCTGCAAGTTTGTAATTATTAAGTTTTATATTTTTTTCGTTACCTTTTTTCGTCTCACTTAAACATAAACTATCCATCTCTTTACCTCTATTACATAATTCATTGAGCCCTACCTCTGTGATATCATGTTTATTACAAAGACCTGCTATGTTTTGATAAAACAATCTTATTTTGCTTTTTAAGAGGCTATGTTCACTTTTCGGAGTATTAGAACTGTTAACATTAGGGACGAAAAAATGTAAAGGTGTTGGTTGCATTATGCGGTGAAATTTTGGACATGTCTTCATCTAGCTGAAACAAGATTGTACTTATATCGTGGAATATAGTCTTCATGCCATTATTGTTAAGATATCCGGACCATTCAGAAAACATCCTATGATCGTAGGTAAGGTTCCGGTTACTATCAAGAAGGTATGCGTATTCATGCTTTGATATGTCTCTATATAGTATATCATTAAATAGTTCTATTCTCCAGTTATACATAGCGTAATTTCCGCAGTTAAATGTCGGCAAGCATAGGATCATGTTCGTGTGTTCAACTTGTTCTTAATTATTTCTTATGTCTTTAACCAAGTGCGAATAATTTTGAGATTTTTTGAAGTCCTCTTCTCCTATGAGAATGATGCAGTAATCGTGTTCGGTGTAGTCTCGTAGTTTAGCGTTTAAGTTGTCCAAGAGATGCCTTACCCCGACATCTGGGGTTAAAATATGACAGACTTCAAGCTTTTCGCTCAGAGAACGTTGAGCGCATCTCAAAATCGCATTACGTTTATTTGAGCTCACTATGCACACTTTGCTTTTTATTGTTATTGTGCCGCTTCGAGTAGTCGCTTCGTCAGATTGTACTGACACTATGTCTGGTACGGATATTACAGATTTGTCTAATCGTGACGATGGGTCTTCATTTTCGTTGTTCAGGGTGCGTTCCTCTTGTATAATTATTGGTCGCTTAGAGGCACTGTTCTCATTGTCGGTGGGGCGAAGGTCTCGGTAAATTAGACCTGAGTCAGGTGTTGACTGTTTAGCGATAGGTGTAGTAAAAAGCTGTATTTTATTAAGACTCTTTCCCTTTATTCTAGGGGAATATTCAGGAGTATTTTCACAAATATGCGTAAGTTTATTGATTTTGGTTGTATACTCGTTTAAAGTTTTTTTTTAAAGATGAATTTTCTAACAGTAAATTTTCAATTTCCAGCTCAGCGCTTAGTAGTTTTTCTTGTAGCGAGGCTAGTTTTCCGTCCATTGTTTCTAACCAAAAGTATACACTCTCGGCGATTTCCGGGCAGCTTCTATTTTTCTTGTTCGCAGGGGAAGATGACGAGATTGATGAGAATTCTATCGATAATATTCAAGATGCTAATTATTTGCATACAGAGTTCAGGCCATCCAGCTTAGCTAATAATAATAATTTGTGTCATCCTAGGTTGTTGCTTAGGTAGAAACTTAGACATTTCTTTTTTAAACATTATTCGGTAAATAGAAAATTAGAGATCAAAATTGTTTTTTCACTGTAACAGCAAAGTTGTTTCTGACGCACGCATGCGTTTTGTGTCACTTTCGTCAACGGGAATACTGACGTTCAATCCGCACATATATGTGGACTTTTATAAGCCTATATAAAATTAGAGTTGATCGATTAGGTATTGTGCTTTCTAAAATATCTATTATTTGAATAAATTTGTGCCATATTAATCAATGATATTTATTTATTTTAATTTTTTTTCTTGTATGTTAACAGTACAATAAAATGTTAAAGTTTGCGTCAATATTTTTATAAGAGCGTATCGAAACAATGTTTGTAATTTGTGTCATTATAATCAATGGATTATTTTTATTTTTCAAAAAAAAAACTTGTTTTGCGTAAAGGGCATGCGCGGGAAGGGTAAGGCGTGGGCGAGGTGCATGTGCTGACCAGGCTGCCTAGCGGCTCGTTTCTTTTCTATTATTACTCTATACATACATATAGTAATAAGTGCGACAGAGACAATAACAGCAATTTTTCAGTCGCTCTTCTTTATTTTTCTTAGTAAAGAAAGCAATAATATTAAACTTAAGTAAGTTAAGGATAATTAATGATGATATAACGTATGACTACACCGTTGTCCATAAGGGACTGCAACGGCGGATCAGTGTGCCACGGTAAACCTAGTTTACCATATAAACAGTATTTTTACAAATTATCACAGATCATTTTGTAACTAATAAATATGTAAACCTTGAAGCAAATCAAATTATTTTGTTTAATATTTTTTTATTTGCAATTTTTAAGTAGTTACACTACTATATATAAACTGAAAATAGATGTCATATACTTCAGAAAAAGTGACCAAACCCTCCGGTGTCCGAGGCCAGATTTGAACTGGCGTCTTCAGCTTTCGCGGCTGAATACCATCTCTCTCGCTATACCAGAATCACGAAAGAGATTCGGATAGGAGGTGCAAGCACATACTGCGCATGCCCTTAGAGTATGGTCAACGGCGCCTAGCCGTTTCAAATTCAGAGATTGCATATACATGAGAAAATTTGTCAAGTTCCGCCGTGACCGGGTGGTCTAGTGGTCAGGTCAGCCGCGAAAGCTGAAGACGCCAGTTAAAATCTGGCCTCGGACACCGGAGGGTTTGGTCACTTTTTCTGAAGTATATGACATCTATTTTCAGTTAATAAATATGTAATTTATGCATCAAGGCAATTTGTTTACAGAGTGCCTATCGTAAAACGCAAAAATCGAAATTTCATTATCTGCCTCTCGGTTGGACTAGCAAAGGGCCGGGGTGGACTTAATAAAATTTTCATCAGTGTGATGCCATAATAAGAGTATGTTTTTATTAAATTATCGTATAGAACACATAAAAATAAGCAACTTTTCTTTAACACATTTTTTTTAACTCAATAGTATTTTAGGCTTTGAAGGTTGAGTACAATTTGGACTATTTTGGTTAAAATGGTGTCATTATGACGCACATTTTATTTTGTCTTATTGTGTGGAATGTGTTAAAATAAGCAAGTTTTACTAGCACAACAAACATTTTTTTACTCAAAAACTTCGAAGTTAACAAAATTTGAACTTAAAAATATAATGGCGACGGGGTATCATTATAACGTTTACTTTTTATGATTTTTCTGTATAGAATACGCTAAAATAAGCGTGTTTTATGCGAAAAACTTTTCTCTAAAATCAAAAATGGCCGAGATAATGAACTTTGAACTTGTATATAATTTTGATTTCGAAAAAAAAACCAGGGACGTCATTATAACATGTACTTTTTATGATTTTTCCATATAAAATACGCTAAAATAAGCGTGTTTTATTGAAGAAACTTTTCTCTTAAATCAAAAATAGCCGAGATAATGGACTTTGAACTTGTATATAATTTGGATTTCGAAAAAAACCATCGACGGGACGTCATTATAACGTGTACTTTTTATGATTTTTCCGTATTTAATACGCTAAATTAAGCGTGTTTTATTTGAGAAACTTTTCTCTAAAATCAAAAATAGCCGAGATAATGGACTTTGAACTTGTATATAATTTGGACTTCGAAAAAAAAAGCATCGACGGTACGTCATTATATCTGTTGGTAGGTTGCTATGCTACCTAGTTGTTTATTGTTTGATGCACAATCAAACGTCACCATCGGATTTTTTCAACAGAAATATATATCACTAAAATACTACTGAGACTCTGATTTCTTCAGGTCTTCCGTGTCTTCATAGTAAGAATCTTCTTCCATTGATGTAGATGAGATCTTCTGTGAAGAATAATCAATTTCCCGTACAATGGCATTATCTGTCTGATGAAAAGTCTTCTGAGACGTTGTCAACAGCGCGCGCCAGTCTGCAACCCGTCTCGATGCAAAGTGCATGTCACTGCGCGCCGCACTCGCAACGCTATGTTTACGTTCGCGTTTGTTTAATTTTAAGTGCTGTCGCTTACCTTTCTCCTTCTGTAATTAAGAACTGTTGTGTATGTGTGCTTGGGTAAATTAAAAGCTAAGCATTGAAAAGGACTGCTTGTTTGCTTTCTGCACCTCAGAATATTGCCACAGTAAAGTAAGTGCACAACGGATGCGTAACTAAGCATCCCACACTGGTTTTTTTTTTCCACACACAACAGTGAACAGTTGCCTACGATGCACTTAATGTGTCTTCTCGTCCTTCGAGAAGCCCGCAACATCTCATCCACGAAGCGCTGGAACGTCTGTCCAGCATTCCAAATGCCCGAACGTCATGGGGGAACTCGAAGAGTCCGAACGGCGTCGTAATTTCGTTTTCGGGATATCGTCAGGGTTGACGGGAATCTGATTATACGCCTTAACAAGGTCAATGGTTAAAAACACGCGGCAGCCTGCAATACTCTGCGTAAAATCCTGAATGTGGCGTATAGGGTACCTGTCAGGTATCGTACGCGCATTGAGCATCCTATAATCGCCGCATGGTCTCCAACCATTGTCCTTCTTAGGGGCCAAGTGCAAGGGAGAAGCCCACGGTGACTCGGAGGATCTGGCTACGCCGCTAGCGAGCATAGATGAAAACTCCTCCTTAGCAATCTTCAATTTATCAGTGGCCAACCTCCGCGGTGCACTGAAAACCGGAGGCCCGGTGTAGTCAGGATATAATGCAGTGAATTGTGTTTAATAGTACGGTGTATGCCAGATGGGCATGTAATGTCAGGGTAATCCTGCAGTATTGTGTGGTAAACAGACTCAGCAGTTACAACCTTGATTGAGGAAATGTCATCAGACGGCCGGGCAGGCAAAGCCGTGGCCGAAAGCATTGAATTGCCATCGATGAGACGCTGTTTCCTGCAATCGACAAGAAGATTATAATGTGATAAAAAATCTGCACCTATTATCGCCCTTGTTACATTAGCAACAACAAATCGCCAGACAAAGTCGCGGCGCAAATCTATATTAAAGACTAGATGCACATAACCGTACGTCTTTATCACTGTGCCGTTAGCAGCGCACAAATTATAGTTTGTCGGCGTTCTGCGATCTTTTAACAACAAATCAATTTACAACAAATTAAAACATACAAATCACGACGACGACTGGATCTGAAAATGACCGGTTCTCATGAGGACGGGATCGCAAAACGACCACAATAGCAGAAACCCTATATCTCAAAATAACATGGTAGCAAAACGACTACCTTGCAAAAGGTCTTCGTCTCAGAATGATTTAGTATCAAAACTACTAGTTCGCAAAAAGACCACCTCGTGGAACGTCTATATCTTTAAATGCCTTTGTAGTAAAATGACTAGATCGTAGAAGAACTGAATCTCAGAATGGCTCAGTAGCCAAAATACTTGTTATTGAAAGAACATAAACCATTTTTTTTATAAATCCAGTGATACCTACGCCCCGTCAGCCGGGTTTAGGGACTTGACGACCTGGGGCCCGTTTCTCGAAAGCTTGTAACTTGTATTACATACATACCATAAAATAATAGTAGTTTATGTAACTGTTACGTAATTAGGCCTAATTACGTACAGTTGCATACACTGCTTTATCTACACTCATATTATATATATTAAATTAAGTGTTCGGAAACCATAGAATGACCGCCATTGCACCGTCATGGCCAACTCGATTGTGCCGGCGCTCGCGCGGGCGCGTGCCGTTGGTCAGGAAAGAGCAATCCTGTGCTCCTTCCTGACCAACATTAAGTTATCAAATTCGATGTTCCAAATTTGAAACTCATTGCTTAACAATATTTGAGCATGCAAAGTTAAAATTACGTTACTGCCGCAGATAAGAAACTTATCATAGTTAAATCGTTTGTTGTAATGCTTGTCATTTTCTACGGTTTTTGAACGCATTTTAGAGTACTTACAGTATGAGTGTAGATAAACTACTATAGTTTTTAATATTTTTTGTTTTATTCTTTATGGTTTGAAGCACGTTTGAAGTAATCCTTTTACATATTTTCAATAGCTGACCTTAAATTTAAGATCTCCTTTTCATTGTTTTATACTTAACTAGCTTTCCGCCCGCGACTTCGCCCGCGTATAATACGGTACAATCAACGACAAAAACATGGTGTCCTGTCGTTTGACCAAAAAATGTTTATCAAATTGACACTTGGCAACCAACTACTGGCAAAATTATATTTTTGCAAATCTTATTTTTACAACAACATTATTGACAAATTATGGTCTTAACCAAATACTGTAAAAAGGCCCAAAAATCAAACACTCAAATGACCATACAATAATGTAATAAAACCAATAGAGATGTTATAAAGCTTGAAAGTAAACAGTACCCGCCAGAAGTCATAATCTTTGCGGAAATCTCAATAGCGCGATGTACATATTTTGACACATGGTACAGCGACATCTAGCAGGAAATGTAATAACTAAAATTTACTATGTAAACAAAGTATGAAACACATACGGCAGTTGGACATACCGCCCACCAAGGACAATTATTGGACAAATGTCCTTAATTCCGCCCACCATGAGGAAGAATAACAAAAATACAACAATTATTTATCATGATATAGTGGGAGAAAAAATTTAACATGTGATATTTAAACAAATCTAAACAAACAACTTGGTATAACACATTACACAACAATGAATTTGTCGAGAATTCTGACAAATGAAATTAAAACAACAAAAACTCAAAGCTAGCACTTCTTGGTGCGAAATACAATAAACAAAAACTTAAACAACAATCTTTAAGTTTCTATAGGCAGGAAACATAACTTTCCAACAGGTCGTTTGATAATATTTCCTTTGCAACGCAAACTAACTACTCGAGTGATTCCATCCAGACCTGGGTGTTTATCAGTGACTATTCCATATAACCATCTTGCCGGAGGCAAATCGTCTTCCTTCACTAACACCACACTACCTACAGCAGGCTCAGGCGTTTGATGGGCCCATTTATAACGGTGATAAAATTGAGTCAGATATTCACGCGACCATCGGCGCCAGAAATCTTGAACCATTTTTTGTGTTAGCTGCCATCTTCTCAGGCTTCCTACGTTGGCACTTTCGTAGTTGGAGTCCGGCACAAGTACTAAGGGCTCTCCAACAAGAAAATGCCCAGGAGTTAACGGTATAGGGTCATCACTGTTGCTACTATTGATTCTTGACATAGGCCTCGAGTTCAGACAAGCTTCAATTTGAGCCAGAACTGTTGCCATTTCCTCAAATGTTAAGGTGGAATTTCCAATCACTCGTCTAAGGTGATGTTTCGTTGACTTAACTCCAGCCTCCCAGAGGCCTCCAAAGTTTGGAGAATGAGGTGGAATCCAATGCCAATTAGTGGAGTTTGTAGCAAGCTGATCTGCAATTTCCACAGCTACGCTTGATCGTTCTTCGGCATATAACTGTTTAAGCTCACGAGCAGCTCCTACGAAATTCGTTCCATTGTCGCTCCACAAATCAGCGCAATGACCACGACGTGCTGTAAAGCGTTTAAATGCCGCGATGAATCCTTGAGCTGTCAGATCACTAACAGCTTCAAGATGTATTGCTCTTGTAGCCATACAAATGAAAAGGCATATGTAGCCTTTATAGGAGTGGTGGCCTCTTCCTTTTGAAGTACGCAGGCTTATTGGACCAGCATAGTCCACGCCACTCTTATAGAAAGGGCGATTGACCGTTCCTCGAACTGGCGGCAACTGTCCCATCAGTGGATGTCGCGATGCGGCGGCATAGCGAGCACATATCACACATTTGCGAACGAAGAACATAACCGAATTGGTTGCTCCAATTACAAAATATTTTGATCTCAGGTAATTGAGCATCAATTGCGGGTTACCATGCAGAGTTTTTTCATGCGCATTGTCTATGAGCAAGGTCGTGAAATGTGATTTCTGCGGAATTATAATCGGATGTTTCATTTGATCATCAATTCCGGCGTGATCTAATCTTCCACCAACTCTCAGGATGCCATCTTCGTCAATCATCGGGTTCAGTGAGGTAAGTTGACTTTTCTTATTAATTGTTTTATTTTCTTTCAGGTTCTTCAACTCCTCTTTGAAATGGTTTGCTTGAACAACTTTTATACATGTTTTCAAGCTCTCCTGGATTTCTTCGCTTGTTAACCACACACTTACTTTTTCTTTTCTAGTATATTTCAAGAAACGTTTACAGAAAGCCAGGACGCGTAGCAGTTTTCTTAGCTTAGAAAACTTTGAAATAAGCGTTTCTTCGGTATCTATTGTGACATCATTATCACTGTGAGTATTCATGAAGCATGCTTTACTGCTGCTTCGTTCTTCTAGATTCGTTTCTTTTATGTTTGTTTTCTTGTAGCTAATCTCTTTGTTTTTTAGCCAGGATGGACCTTCCATCCAAAGCTCTTCTTGACCAAGATGCTGTGTACCTCGTGAAGCGCAGTCTGCAGGGTTATCTTTCGACGAGACATGGGACCATTGGTGAGGCTTAACTGACGTTATTATTTCAGATACCCGGTTGGCGACGAAAGTTTTCCATCTATTTGGACGACTATTTAGCCATGAAATCACCACCATGGAGTCACTCCAAGCATGGATGTTCGCTTTACTGATACACATAACATCGGCCACTTCGACCAGTAGCTTCGTCAGTAGCACAGCCCCGCACAATTCCAAACGTGGAATTGAAACCTGTTTGATGGGTGCTACTTTCGTTTTAGATGTGACGAGTGACACATGCACATTTCCTTCCTTATCTACTGTCCTTAGGTACACAACAGCAGCAAATGCTTCATTGGAAGCGTCGCAGAATCCCTGAAGTTCTGCAGTTACATTGGAGCTAGCATTATGGTTCCATCTGGGCAGCTTGAATTCGGTAAGTTGGTTTAAACTTTCCCTGTAGTTCAGCCAAATCTTCAGCAATTGTGGTGGAACTTCGTCATCCCATTCGATTCCTGAAAGCCACAATTTCTAGATGAAAATCTTGGCTACTATGATCACTGGAGCCAGCCAGCCAAGTGGATCGAACAACCGTGATATATCCGATATGACGCTTCTCTTTGTTACAGGAACTTTGATTGGAGGAAGCTGTACCGAATATTCAAATTCGTCATTTCGGCGGTTCCAAACGAGTCCAAGAATTTTTATGACTGCATCTATCTTCAGGTGGAGACTTCCCTCCGTTACGACATTACTTTCGTTCATATGTCGCAATAATTCCTCATTGTTACTACTCCATTTCTGTAACTCAAATCCACCTTTTTTCAAGAGATCATTCATCTCGTGGTAAACTATTTTACCTTCTTCTACAGATTCACAACCCGTTAACAAATCGTCAACATAAAAATGCTTGAGGACCCTATCAGCAGCGTTTGGGTACTGTGCTCCTTCATCGTAGGCTACTTGCTGAAGAGCACGCACTGCAAGATGAGGTGCTGAAGCCGTACCAAAAGTAACTCGGAGCAATCTCAAGTGCTTAATCCTCTCCCCCGAATTTTCACGCCATAAAACGCGTTGAAAATCTACATCATCTTCATGCACTTTCACCTGCCTGTACATTTTAACAATGTCTGAGACCAGGCATATGGGATGGCAGCGCCAACGAAGTATTGTATGACGTAGTACAGGTTGCGGAGATGCACCGACTAACAGGTCTTGATTTAATGAGACACCATTAGAACCAGGACAAGACGCGTCAAATACCACTCGAAGCTTAGAAGTGGTTCTGTCATCGCGGATGACAGCGTGATGTGGCAAATAGACTGCATCTGGTTTGTTTTGCTGTTCCTGAGGAACCTCTTCCATGTGTTCTAGCTGAAGGTATTCATTTATGACATCTGAGTAGCGTTGTTTCATTTCAGGATCTTTGGCAAACCTCTTCTCTAACTGAATGAGGCGCCTAGTTGCAACAGCCTCAAAATTGCCGTGTTTGCAACTGGGATCTTCATCTCGAAAAGGTAGTCTTACTATGTATCTACCTGTGCTATCACGTTCTGTGGTAGCAGCGAATAATTCTTCACATTTCTTCTCGTCTTCACTATATTGTAGCTTTGGATCTGTCGCATTCTTGTCAGCCTCAAGCTCCCAAAACCGTTTGAGCAGCTCGTTTTCATCTAAATGAATGTGGTTAACGCTAACGTTATTGCGAATTTCCGACTCACCTAAGTAAGTTGGCCCTGAAACGATCCAGCCTAAAGACGTTCGCTGAGCGATGAGAGCACCTCCTGGGCCCTTGATCATGTCGTTCAAAAGTATTTGGCCGTATACTTCTACTCCAAGGAGCAAGTCGATTTTACCCGGAATGTTGAATGTGGTATCTGCTAACTCTAAGTTTGACAGTGCCGACCACGATTCAATTTCGACTGGTTTTGTTGGCCGGTTATTTGTGACCTTGCTTAATACATGAGCATACACGTTCACTTCAAAGTCAGGTTCTAGGAGTGATGCAATTGTTACTTTTACCACCGACTTGGAGTTCACAGGCGAACTCTCTTCACCACCTAGTCCCGTGACTGTGCTCTTGTAGGAAACCTTTTGAAGTCCGAGCAGTTGAGCTGCAGACTCCGATATAAAGGAGGCTTCTGAACATTGGTCGATTAAACATCTGAGGGTTATACTTAAACCTGATTTCGACTGAGCTTGAACCAAAGCCGTAGGCGAGAGCCTTTGACCACGACTGGTCGAAACACAAGTTGTTACATTATTGGGCTCATCACACAATGATGACGGAGCTGTTGTTGCGTGTGCAACAATGTTGTCATCAACTGATTGATTGGGTTTGACTTGAGAATCAGTTGTTGTAGTGCTGACTTTTGGGTGCAGTAAAGAATGATGTTTGCGCTTACAAATTCGGCATCTGGTGGATTGGCGACAAGAATATACGTTGTGACCTGAACCTAAGCAATTGAAGCAAAAATTACCGGACTGGATGAAATCACGTCGAGCATCGACATTGATTTTTGCAAAAGACTTGCAGTTACACAATTTATGACTCTCTGAACAGTAGGCGCAAGAAACGTCAGTTACAAAATGCACTTTTGGATTACTACTAAACTGTGCAATAGGTTTCTTTGGAACAAAGCTTGTCTTCGATGATTTCCCATCCAAACATTCTAGTGCCCTGAATCGGGTTTCTAAAAATTCTTGAAGTTGGCTGAGTGTGGGCAAATCATCAGAAGACTCGCTTATCTTAAGTTCCCACTGTTTTCTAGTATCATTATCTAATTTGAGACAGATGATGTGAATCACAATTATGTCCCATGTAGTTGTGTCGATCCCTAAGTTGTTCAATCCATTTAAGCACTCATTTGTGGTATCTAGCAATTCTTTGAGCGCATTCGCAGATTCCGTCGTGATATTCTGCTGACTCATAAAGCGTTTGAGAATGCAGTTTGAGAGATACTTTTTATTATTATAGCGCTTTTCCAATTTCTCCCAACATAAGCTGTAATTATCTTGTGTGATTTGTACGTGACGCAAAAGCTGATCAGCTTCGCCGACTAAGTAACCTTTCAGGTAGTGCAATTTTTGGACGTCGTCTAAATCTTTATTTTTATGGATAAGCGACGTGAATAGATCTCTGAAGCTAGTCCACTCAGAATAACTCCCTGAAAACGTGGGTATTGAAATCTTTGGTAACTTAACCATCACCGACTTGGCTCGACCACAATCAGACTTATTTTCAATAGTGGTAGGATCACTGCTCTTCCCAGGAATTGAAACATTTAGTTTTTTCAAAGTAGCTTTCAGATCTGACTTATAATCCATAAACAACTCTTCTGCACAAGAATATATGTCTTCTGTTATATACTCGGTGAATTCAGCTGTATCTGACTCTTGAATTATTTTTGTATAAGTTGTTGTAAACTGAACCTACAAAGATTCTAAAGTTTCTAATCTCGTGCAAACGTAGTCCGAAGAGTTAAGTCGTTCTTTGGGCGATTTTTTAAAGTTAGACTTTGCCTTTTCAATTCTCAGGTACAAGTCCTGTTGTACTTTTATAAGAGCATCCATTGTGAAATTTTCTAAGTGTTTGGAACTTGGAAATTCTAGTCGAAATCGGGCATGGATTCCCCGTCGTTCCACTTTTTTCGAAACTATTCTAAGTCCAAACTTGCTACGAATTTTCTAAGTCCAAACTTGATGAAATTTTTCTAAGTCCAAATTCGTGGAAATTTCACTAAGTTTTTGACAGTTGCACTACGTAATAATGTAAATGTACTCACAGTTGTCACTTCACTACGTCACACAAATCCGCTTACGTCACTGCTGCTTCTCACCGCTGACGTCACGACGCTCTGCTTGCTTACGTCACACGTTGCTCCGGAACATAGGCTCTTCCCGCCTTAACACCGTTGGCAGCAATTCACTACCCTATCGGTGGTTGTTAGCCCGAAGTACACCGAATCCACACGAAAGCCGAACTATCCGGCTCGAAGGACCATGTAAAAAGGCCCAAAAATCAAACACTCAAATGACCATACAATAATGTAATAAAACCAATAGAGATGTTATAAAGCTTGAAAGTAAACAGTACCCGCCAGAAGTCATAATCTTTGCGGAAATCTCAATAGCGCGATGTACATATTTTGACACATGGTACAGCGACATCTAGCAGGAAATGTAATAACTAAAATTTACTATGTAAACAAAGTATGAAACACATACGGCAGTTGGACAAATACTTAACTAATAAACCTAACATTGGCCTAAAAATGTTTGCCATAATGTATTATTTGACATGTGTTTATTTGTTTATTTATTTGTTTATTCCGTACAATATACATTGTGTTGAATATTACAGTAATCTTAACCTAACATAGAACTTAACCTAACAATCAATAAAAATCAGAAGAAATATATACAACAGAAAAATAACCATAATAACATTTTACTCTATGCCTAATATATGATACAATTATAAAATACAAAATCAATCATGTAAAAATATTCAATGTCAAAACAATTAATATATAAGTACAAAAACAGCAGCTTGGTTTGTCATAAGTAAATAAATTTAAATTACATAATTAAAGAAAAAATTTAATAATAATATTAAAAAACTATTTATGGCAAACACTAACATAAATAAAAATAGTGATTAATTACATACAATTGCATTAGGTTCCGCGAATTCAGACACTGAATAATAGCGTTTTTTTCAAAAGAAACCGCTTCAGTTCAGACTTGAAGGCATTGGCATTTAAAATAGACCTGAATTCTACAGGCAACTTGTTGAACAAATGAACTGCCTGATAGCAAGCCGCATCGTGTACAATTTTTAATCGTGGAACTATATTCATATGCACATTCTTCCTTCTTGTAGCTAATCTAAGTTGTCTTTCTTCTTTTGTCTCATATTTAAAAAGTTGTTTATTAAAGTCTGTAAGAAGAACAAGAATGTACAAGCAAGGTACAGTGAGAATTTCATGTTCGATATAAAGTTCCCTGCAAGATTCCCATTGCGGCATCCGTAGTATGGTCCTTATTGCTCTCTTTTGCAGTACAAAGGCAGCTTCAGTATTATATTTATAACTATGTCCCCATAATGCAATACTGTACCTTAATTTGGACTCTAAAAGGGCGTGATATACCATTTTGAGTTGTTTAATTTGTGTTTCGTCTCGCAAACTGCGTAGAGCATAACAAGCAGAACTTATTGAATTATTTATGGCCTCAACTTCCAGTCTCCATTTAAACAAGCTATCTATGTATATTCCTAGGAATTTAACCGATTCAGATTGAAATATCGTATTTCCATTTAAGCCTATATTAAGAGTTTCGGAATTTTTCGAAGTAGTTTTAAATAGTAGAACGTTGGTCTTATTGGCGTTGAGTCTTAACTTATTTGCACAAAACCACTCATCAAATGCCGCCAGAGTTGAATTTACTTTGTTATTCAACTCGGTTATGTTATCGGCTGCAACGATTGCATTTGTGTCATCTGCAAATATAACAAGTTTAGCATTCGGTATTACGCTATTCATGTAACTTATTATGTTATTGACAAATATAATGAAGAATATAGGCCCCAATATTGACCCTTGAGGCACACCTATACTTACAATTGTCATGCTTGATCTATAAACCGTCTCAACTCCATCTTTTACACTTCTTATTTCTGTAAACTGTTTCCTGTTTCTTAAGTAGGATTGAAACAGTTTCAAGCAGTTGTTTCTTACTCCGTAGTGTTCTAGTTTATTTAGAAGAATTGAGTGATCCACTGTGTCAAATGCGGAGCTTAGGTCCAAAAATATACCCGCCACTTTCTTCTTGTCATTGATATTAATAAGAGCATCATGTACAAGAGTAGAGATAGCATCGCCGGTGCCAACACCTTTTTGATAGCCGAATTGTCGTCTGTTGAGTATGTCACACAAATGTAGATGTTTTTGTAATCGGCTTTTAAGTATTTTCTCAAACAGTTTCGACAATGTTAGTAGCAGCGATATAGGTCTGTAATTTTTTGGATCATTTCTTGCACCCTTTTTAAAAATTGGTAACACTCTAGCAATCTTTAATTGATCCGGAAATACACCCAGATCATAACACCCGTTGAAGAAAATTGCCAGTGGCACCGCAAGTATGTCCACATTGTCCTTGAACACATAAGGATTTCATCATAGCCCACTGATGTCTTTGATTCCATTGTGTTAATGAGCTTAGTCACTTCACAGTGGGTAACCCTTTCGAATATCATGTTTTCTTCCACTCTCGCTGAATTTTCCCGTAACAGGTCCATTGCCTTATCGTCGCCACTTACTGTAACCTGCTGTCCGTGATCAAAGATGTTAGAAAACAATGTAGCTTGTTCGTGCGGTTCACTGATGATTCTATCAGTCTTTATCAATAGGTTATCATATGTTTCTTTCTTCGATTTATTCCTGTGCCGATTTACTACTTTCCAGATAGCTTTGCTAGAGTTTTCTGCTTTATTTAATTCCGATTTTACTGATATTTTTTTAGCATTCCTTACAATACGTCTATAGATATTAAAATATTTGTTACGATACGCTATAATACTTTCACTACAGCTGGTTTTATCAACGGAATTTAGGAATCTTTTCATCTTACTGGACACTTTAACGCCCTTAGTAATCCAAGGAATTTTTCCATAACATTTCATCTTTTTCCTTCTTCCTTTCTTAAAACACTGCTTATACATATTTACAAAATTTTTAATAAAATTATTTATTTCATTCCATTTCATTTCTTTATTGCCATAAATTGTATGTATACATAAGAAGTGAAGTATATGTTGATTTGTCTCAATACAATTTTACCAGATCGGTGTAGCATTATTACAGTCGTAATATATATATATATTTACAATAACTATTAAACTAGAGCATGCAATTACATTTGACTATTTTGGGTCTTACTATAATACTCATTGAGGCTATAAGGACACAATTCAATAAGAAATGTTTTTAGGCTGCTAATAAATTTTGTAGACGATAGAGACTTAATTTCTATGGGCAAGGCGTTATAAACTATTGCCGCAATATGCCTATGGCATTTGAAAAACATTGCTGTATGCCAAGCAGGAGCCTCAACGTCATGTGCAAACAAATCATTAAGCCTTGCACTAGAAATTTTTTTTTTCGGAAATAGATCTGGATATCGCCGTACAAACTTGCAAAGCTCCATTATGTACAGTGCTGACAAAGTAGGTAACCTCAACTGCTTGAATGATTCTCTGCACGAGCCCCGTCTAGACTTAATCCCATTTAAAATGCGTACGCAATCTTTCTGTAAAATAAATAATTTATTTATGTCCACACAACTACCCCATATTGCCAATCCGAAAATAATGTTGGACTGAAAAAAAGCGTAATATGATTGTAAAACAGCCTTTTTTGTAGAAATTCTTCGCAATCCTCGAAGCGCATAAATAAAACTGCTAAGCTTTTTACACAGACTATCCACATGCATTCTCCAATTTAAATTTTCATCTACCCTTTATTCCCATATTATTCCAGTTTTGCGCTATTAACCTTTGCCTAAAGTTTATTTGCATCGTTTATAATTCTGCGTTCTACGTAAATTACCCCCGAATTCTTAGTCTGCTTCTTACTTTCCACAATCGCGTTGCAAAAAAGACCGGCATGTCCATCAGCCAGTCCATTATGGTCAACAATTACTTTATTTATATAGCTATCAGGTAAGTTCGTAAGTATATTATCAATGCAGGACTCCGACTGGTTTCTTTTAAAAGTTACAGAATCAACAAGGGCCCTAAAATTATAACATTTTAAAAGTAAAAGAAAGTCAGTAGACTGTTTATCGTTTTTCAATAAATCTATGTTGTAATCACCACATATTATACATCTTTTATTAAAGAAATGTTCCAATACTTGCTCAAGTGATTCCATGAATATTGCTAGATTACTACTATTTGGAGTTCTGTAGCAACATAGAATGTATACATCAGTTTCAGTGTCCCTAACTCCACACAACTCAAAAGATCCACTCCTGTACATTTTTTTACAATATTCTAACTCCTCTGATTTACGATCTTTATGTACCAAAATTAGACTACCGCCTCTTTTTTTGTTTACCCTTGTGTTAAAAGTGACAGTAGAATACTGTGACATGTTGTACAGTGGTACAGATATTTGAGTAAGAAAATGCTCACTAACACACACATAATGCATTTCATTATTAAAATCATTTAAATATATTTCCAATTCCTCCCTTTTGTTATTTATACCACATAGGTTCTGATGGAAAATTTTAAGATTCGCTAGATTACCATTACAGTTAGAGGTCTGTGTCCCTATCCCTGTATTTGTCCTAAAAAATCAGGATTAATGGATTCAGCTGAACTATTGATAATTGAATGGTTTAGAGCTGCATACATTTTGTTATGTAATGAGTTAAAATATTTAGTAATATAGTTGTTATAGTGTTCAGAATCAATTTCGAACTTTAGCTCAGAACATAGAGCCTTAATAGTTTCTCTTCTGACATTTAATTTGGATTTAGAGTGTATTGGTTTTGTTTCTAAGAATTTACAATTCGTGTACATGCCTAACAAGAATTTAATGCTGTTATTTAACATCTTAACATCTATATGGTGATTTCTGTGAATATTTATAAAGTAAACTTTACATAACTTTATTTTATTAAGAGTATTACACAATACATCAAATAATTCATATGGATTTTTATCATGTGAACCTAAGCTTAAAATTAGTATATCATTCTTGGAGAGATTTTGCCTCAAACTTGAGGTGGCACTAGGTCCCCTCGTATATATCTGTATATATGTCTATAACATCTATATATTGAGCAAACTATATCTTTATGAATTAGAAAGATAAATGATGTATAAATTACTGAATCTAAATACTATACATTATTAAATTAACTGAATTGAATTGAAATCGAGTTAAATGCCTGAATTACTTGGGGTAGCTAAGGAAATAAAGGTCACATGGCGATTTAAAAATGGTTATTTATTATCGCAATCGGTACGGGCCTACCCTATCTGGTTTAGCATTTGCTCTAAAACAACACGTTTTAGGACCCAGGAAAACCCGTGGAAAACCTAGATCAAACCAGCCTACTTCTACGAGACTATGATTTAATATGTCGGAGCTTAATGAACTTCACTTTAGTTACGACAACTGTATCATAATGACTAAGAGATAGTACAACGACATTTGTGGAATTTCCAAGACAATATACGCACATTAAGTAAATATAACACTAATAAAACATGAACAAGTTAATTGATATAACACATTGTTAATGGATGGGTGACATTATAATATTATTGTATAGAATGATGAACCTTGATCAGGTTCATAATTTCATAATCCAGGACAACGTTACACCGGGGAATTGAACCCTAGGCAAAACATAGATTTTCTTTACGAGGCTCGAACTCGTTTAAAATGATGTATAAGTCACAATCAATTATTATTATACATACAAGCATATGAAATGTCCAAGAAGGTAATTTTCTCAAACATACTCCGAAATGTATGCGTTAATGTCTCGAAATGAAGACATGAAGTTGCTCATTTATGGCTCCTGGATTTATGGCATGGAGTTAGTATGAAACGTACATTATTGTCCGCTGCTCTAACTTTTTAAATTTGCTCACTAAGGTTAGACTGAAAAAGGAAATATTACATACAGCCAACGACCACTGTCTATGTAAGTATACTTGCGACATTAAAATTAAAAAAGAAAAACCAAATCTATGGTACTTACTAAATTTATAAGCGGTTAAACATGGTGCTCGAATAGCTTTTTCAAATGTCAAGTTTAAAAAAAAAAGGCGGTAATTTAAATTTATTTACTAGATTACTTAGTAGTTATTTTAATTATAATATTTTCTTACATTGTTTGAGAAAACCACTATACATTCCTTGGCCGGAACAGGGATTGCAGGACTCGCTTTATCCGGCCTCGTCTACGACTCGGCCATTTACCGCAATCTCGTCCTTAAATCCCTTACTTCACGGCCTCTGCAGTAATGTACTATTACATATAAACAAACATTATAAGTGCTGTGAAACACGGCAACTAAGTAAGGTCTCCATATGAACTCTATTTAAATAATTAGAAGGTTATGCTTGTATTTAATAAATCATCAATACTGCAAATTTTATCTCATATTATACTATTCTATCCAAATATGAAAGCCACTGATTAACCAATTAATCAAAATACAGGATTCGAACCTGTGTCTTTACAATGGTGATTAAATTATAATAAAATGAGTATCATGCGCATTAAGTTACTAAAATATTAATAATATAAATAGGTAAATTCCAAGTGCTAAACAAACTAAACCAGTTTAATAGCTAAATGCACATGACTCAATCAACAACAAAGTACTTAGCTGTGTCAAACTGCTATACTCCAACCTCTGACTCTATTTAACCAATTATGGTACTTTTAATTAAATAACTTATAATTACTGTGCCGAATTGCACCAAGTCTGCGATATCTCCACGTCCCGCAACGGTCCAAAATCAAGTGTCTCTCCCGCTTTCGAAGCCTACGCGAAAATGCCTCATCCTTACATCTTACATCTAGTTATTTACTATTTTAGACTTTATTTGACAATAACAAAAGATTTGTTTTCGCTTATCGCGGCTCGTAGTTTCGTCGTCCTTCCAAGGCGGCTCGCGTCCCTTTCCGACGTCCTGATTGGTGTTGTCTCGCTATGACCTGAAGTTCTTCCATCCCGCACGCACACCGTGCATTGTGCATCGCCTCTCCTCGCTCTGGTGCCGACATCCCGGCGGTCGCACGCGCCGCATGGTAACACAACATCTGTTGTCCAGATACATCTGTAAAATGCAATTTTGAAGAAACGGAGTAATTTCTGTATTGTAAAATAAACCCCATGTTAACAGGATATCCCTGTCATTGTCTTAAAACTTTGCCGACTATTTCACACTAAAGACCGTCATAAATATAAAACGATGCTTATTTAAGTTTATGTTTCCGTCTATTGCTATGGAGTTCGCAGAATGAATTTCTTTAAATTTATTGCCTCTATAACTGAGATCCCTTTATCATTTGTAGATAGCAAATATATGCGTTATTTAGACTGGTCAGACATGGGAGATGGCTATGCCATCACATCCCCCTCTCTGTAGATAGTTAAAAATGAAAATTTTTGGCTCTCTACACAAACTAGGACAACTTATACTGAAATATGCCTTAATCATTAGTAATCAGGTAACTTTAATACAGACTGGTAAAACAAATAAGTTACGAGTACACATGAGAAATAATATAAAATTCCATAATGAGATACCAAAAAGTTTTACTGAGCTGAATTAAATTCAGTTGTAAAGCTAAACTAATTTTGCGAGAATATTACACAATAAATCACGAATAGGTATGTTTGGCAATAAAATTTCCTGAAGAAGTAATCGAATGCATCTGATCATCGATTGTATACAGTATCTACTGTATTTGATTAATCCGAATAATACTCGAATAATGCATCTTAGTGATAAGATGTACTTAGGTATGTTTCCAAAAAATAAGTCCTGTCGACTTTCGTGCTGATAATACTAATTCTGGGGCCAGTGATATATTATTAAAACCGCACGTGGCTTATATGAGATATACATAAGTGTATTGTAAATTGCCTAAATTGAAAACTTAATATTATCAATGTTATTTTTCGTCCAATACCAAAATCTTAAATTCAACACCACCAAACCTTACTTGTACTTAAATGTCTATTATCTATTCTTAACAAGGGCCTTTTTTTTAAATTGAACTGTAGTGGGTCATAAACGCATACCATTTTACCCTTAGCGCCGGCGCTTAACCTCCGCGGAGCTACCTGAGTGTTAACGACAGACAGACGTTGTATGGGCTAAATATTACATGAATAACGATTATATATAAATTTGAGTAGATAAATATTAATTATTAATTACATATTTAGTTATATGTATCCAATTATAAATTTTTAGAGTCCTTCATCGTTCTTTATTTTTCGATGGACATCTGTTTCCAATTTTGTGGAAATTTTAAAGTTGTTATTTTCACTGGTACTTAAGTAACCTTAAATAATGTATGTATGTATTACTGTATGTAGGCAAGACATAATACTATTGTCTTGACATATTAACTTGAATTTGCATCAAGAAATAAGCTCTAGATCACCAATCGTATTAAAATCAGAAAATAACTCTGTCATCATCATACTCGACCAACCAACTCATGACACGGTCGATTTCTTAAGTGAACATTAAAATATTTAATGTTGATATTAGTAAGTAAGTAATAGAATGTGTACCGCACAGTCAAAAGACCGGGCTTATAAAATATCACCACACAGTTTAGAAGCGGGTTTATTTATATAGGTATATTTAGTTTTGAATCGATAGTAACGCACGGCATATCGCCGGTTTTTTATCGGTAGATATATTTTGTTTTGAATCGATAGTAACGCACAGCAGATCGCCGGTTTTTTTTTTATCGGTAGGTATATTTTGTTTTGAATCGATAGTAACGCACAGCAGATCGCCGGTTTTTTTATCGGTAGGTATATTTTGTTTTGAATCAATAGTGACGCGCAGCTGATTTGCCGGTTCTGTATTGATTCGTAGCACAGTTATCAACCGAGGATCAATAATTTGGATTTACTCAATAGTAACGATATGAAATACTATTATTATATTTTTTCGTGACAACACTTAGATTTACAACCAAGTTTTGTGAGTCCCGCCACACAGTTTTACAACCGGGCTTTAAATCACTCTACTCCACCGCAACCAGGTGTTTTAAATTCACAACCTGTCTCAAAATTAATCATCCTTCACATTTACAATCAGTTTAATCCATCTCGCAATTCACTTACTAGTCTGGCCAGACTGACATTCATCATCACACCTCATAATCTCATACATACTAACACATACAGACAAAATGCATTAATCTGTTACAATATACATATATATATTTTTTTTTACCGGTATCAACTTTTGTTCTTTATCCAATAAAGAAAATAAGAATTAAATAAAACTCAAAGTCACTAACCACACCTGCTGATAACTGTTGCGTATGTTGCTGCAAATATAGGGAACATATATGTATATATATTTTATCATGTGCTATATAAGTGTCCACTTTCTCATTATTATTTAATCAATAAAAGATAAAAGTAAAATACCTGTTTTATCAATAAATGATCATATCATATCATATCATATCAATCAATAGATCAACTTTATTTAGAAATATTGATTTTAGGTACTTTATTCAATGTTTACACATAATACTCATCTACTCAAATATACATCCTACTAAGCTCTTGTATGTGTGATGGTATATAAAGTGACTCTCCTACTTTTAATTATGTTCGCGCAGTAAAGAACACTTACTTACTTACTCATTTTTAGGGTTCCGTAGTCAACTAGGAACCCTTATAGTTTCGCCATGTCTGCCCGTCCGTCCGCGGATAATCTCAGTGACCGTTAGCACTAGAAAGCTGAAATTTGGTACCAATATGTATATCAATCACGCCGACAAAGTGGTAAAATAAAAAGTGGAAAAAAATGATTTATTAGGGTACCTCCCCTATACGTAAAGTGGGGGGTGTTTTTTTTTTTCGTTTCAACCCTAACGTGTGATATATTGTTAGATAGGTATTTAAAAATGAATAGGGGTTTACTAAAGTCATTTTTTGATAATGTAAATATTTACGGAAATAATCGCTCCAGAAGTAAAAAATAATGTGTGTCCCCCCCTCTAACTTTTGAACCATAACTTTTAAAAATATGAAAAAAATCTCAAAAGTAGAACTTTACAAAAACTTTCTAGGAAAATTATTTTGAACCTGATAGGTTAAATAGTTTTTGAAAAAAAATTACAAAATAATTTCTGAATTAAGTTTGTAATTTAACCATATAAGCAGGTGTTTATTGTACCTGTAATTTCTACAAAATCACAATGAAATGACGTGCTTTCAAATAAAGTAAAAACGGTGAAAATCGGTTCACGCAATAAAGAATTATCCCATAAAAATCATCTTCCATACTTTAAGCTCGCGCGCAATAGTTTACTTAATTTGCCGATAGATGTCGCTGTACGTGGAACTCTCATATCATATCCTACATGGCGGTGTTATTTTAACTCTTAAGTGGGGACACTTACTGTGACGGACGGAAAACTACGGAACCCTACACTGAGCGTGGCCCGACACGCTCTTGGCCGGTTTTTCTTTTAATTGTATTAATCGTCTATAACTACTTGAGTACCGCTCAATTATGATTATTATTGATTATACGAACAATTGGTCCTATTTAACTGGTCTCTTGTCGAATTACGACCCTGTTCACGCCATAGCCTCCTCATCCATCTGGGTCTATACTTCCGCCTTTTCCCATAGGTAGTTGCCATAGGTATATTTTGCATGTTATTCAAAATAAGCGTACTTTGCAAATTATCACGTTTACCATGTACATCTACTGCAATATCTCTATCTTGTCCGCTAACACTGTTTTGACCATCTATTGTTATATTCCTATCTAAATCAGTAAGGAAATTGAACGCTAACGAGAAACTTGCTTCGTTTTTACACGCTCTCAGCGTTAAATGCCATAAATTTCGCGTTTTGTCTGAGAAATGCCTCATCAACATCTTAACTATCATCTTTTCATCATAAATTATCGTAAATGAATTAACAGGTTCTATCTGAGTCGCAAAATATTCGCTCATACTTAATTCGCCACTAGGATCATATGATCCACTGAGTAACTTTATTAACGCGTCCAACTGACGATCATCGTTCCAGTAACGATGTCTAAAATCCACCTCAAAATCATCTAGCGTTTGCCAATCTTTACTATTTAATTGCATTGTTAGACGATCCGTATCTGTTAAACATTCCAATGCAATATCTAACGCGATATCATGTGCATGTACGGCCTTAATATAATTACGTAACCTTTTTATAAATTGCATAGGATTTGGATCTCCCGTTCCACGAAACATTGGCTTCTCTAATGAAGGCTGAATAATGTATATGGTTTGAACTATACAATTACAATTAACATGTTGTGGCACTTGCCTTAAGTCGCTATCCGTTTGTAAAGAAATTATACTAGAAGAGGCTTTAGCTAAGCTAGCTGTTCCCTGCTCAGTTAGTTCCTTTCTCTGTAATTCTGATCTCATATTTATATTTTTACTACGGCTACTTCTACGTATTACGTTTCCTTGTTTCGACATATTTAATAATAACTAAAATTGCAAGTCGGTAACCTATCTTACCTAGCACTTGATAGTCAACTAAACTTAGTAATTTTACCAACACATGGATAATATAATAACAATGACTCATGAGATAACACAAATGCAATAAAAATATGTACAATGTCTTGGAATCTCCACTCATATAGTTAAGTCTGATGCAGAAATATTATTACTTATAAAATAATTACTCTGAAGTCCAAAATACCCCTCTCCGATGTTTCGATTAAACATAGGTATTTTTATACCTACGAATACATTTATATCATTAAATTTAAACTTTTGTGAAACAAAATAACACCATGAAAACATGAACCATGTAACCAAATACGAAAGGACCTGAGTGACTCCATTACATTTTAAATCAACAAATACATTTTTATAATTACATCAAATAAAGTAGTGATCGTCTATAAAATACTATTTAAAGTTTCCTACGTTGTGTTTTTTTTTTCGTATGTAAAATTAAGATTCTATTTCTAGTTGTGTCTTATTTATTTATTTATAGTATGTACTAAAGACACAAAGTCTAAGAATTCTGGTCACGCGGCGCCAGGTGAGGTGGCACTAGGTCCCCTCGTATATATCTGTATATATGTCTATAACATCTATATATTGAGCAAACTATATCTTTATGAATTAGAAAGATAAATGATGTATAAATTACTGAATCTAAATACTATACATTATTAAATTAACTGAATTGAATTGAAATCGAGTTAAATGCCTGAATTACTTGGGGTAGCTAAGGAAATAAAGGTCACATGGCGATTTAAAAATGGTTATTTATTATCGTAATCGGTACGGGCCTACCCTATCTGGTTTAGCATTTGCTCTAAAACAACACGTTTTAGGACCCAGGAAAACCCGTGGAAAACCTAGATCAAACCAGCCTACTTCTACGAGACTATGATTTAATATGTCGGAGCTTAATGAACTTCACTTTAGTTACGACAACTGTATAATAATGACTAAGAGATAGTACAACGACATTTGTGGAATTTCCAAGACAATATACGCACATTAAGTAAATATAACACTAATAAAACATGAACAAGTTAATTGATATAACACATTGTTAATGGATGGGTGACATTATAATATTATTGTATAGAATGATGAACCTTGATCAGGTTCATAATTTCATAATCCAGGACAACGTTACACCGGGGAATTGAACCCTAGGCAAAACATAGATTTTCTTTACGAGGCTCGAACTCGTTTAAAATGATGTATAAGTCACAATCAATTATTATTATACATACAAGCATATGAAATGTCCAAGAAGGTAATTTACATATAAACAAACATTATAAGTGCTGTGAAACACGGCAACTAAGTAAGGTCTCCATATGAACTCTATTTAAATAATTAGAAGGTTATGCTTGTATTTAATAAATCATCAATACTGCAAATTTTATCTCATATTATACTATTCTATCCAAATATGAAAGCCACTGATTAACCAATTAATCAAAATACAGGATTCGAACCTGTGTCTTTACAATGGTGATTAAATTATAATAAAATGAGTATCATGCGCATTAAGTTACTAAAATATTAATAATATAAATAGGTAAATTCCAAGTGCTAAACAAACTAAACCAGTTTAATAGCTAAATGCACATGACTCAATCAACAACAAAGTACTTAGCTGTGTCAAACTGCTATACTCCAACCTCTGACTCTATTTAACCAATTATGGTACTTTTAATTAAATAACTTATAATTACTGTGCCGAATTGCACCAAGTCTGCGATATCTCCACGTCCCGCAACGGTCCAAAATCAAGTGTCTCTCCCGCTTTCGAAGCCTACGCGAAAATGCCTCATCCTTACATCTTACATCTAGTTATTTACTATTTTAGACTTTATTTGACAATAACAAAAGATTTGTTTACGCTTATCGCGGCTCGTAGTTTCGTCGTCCTTCCAAGGCGGCTCGCGTCCCTTTCCGACGTCCTGATTGGTGTTGTCTCGCTATGACCTGAAGTTCTTCCATCCCGCACGCACACCGTGCATTGTGCATCGCCTCTCCTCGCTCTGGTGCCGACATCCCGGCGGTCGCACGCGCCGCATGGTAACACAACATCTGTTGTCCAGATACATCTGTAAAATGCAATTTTGAAGAAACGGAGTTATTTCTGTATTGTAAAATAAACCCCATGTTAACAGGATATCCCTGTCATTGTCTTAAAACTTTGCCGACTATTTCACACTAAAGACCGTCATAAATATAAAACGATGCTTATTTAAGTTTATATTTCCGTCTATTGCTATGGAGTTCGCAGAATGAATTTCTTTAAATTTATTGCCTCTATAACTGAGATCCCTTTATCATTTGTAGATAGCAAAGATATGCGTTATTTAGACTGGTCAGACATGGGAGATGGCTATGCCATCACAAACTGTCGCAGCTGCTCAAAACAGCAGACGATGTTGCATTTGGTTTAACAATTCCTGTGACCGCGTAACTGTCGATTCTTGTGTGATTTTGTAATAGTCAATTAGTAATCTACGAGTATATATACATATAAACGTAAAAGTCCTGACTGACTGACTGACTGACTGACTCACTTAAATCAACGCCCAGCCCGAACCGTTGGACCTAGAGAGCTTAATTTTTCACAATAGATAGTTTTCATAACATAAGAAGGGGTTTTTCAAAATTCATCCCCTAAGGGGGTAAAAAGGGAGTTGAAAATTTGTATTTATGGGGTCGTACGTTTACTAATAATTACAAAACAATAAAAGTAATTTCAGCGTTTTTTGAAATTCAACCTCTAACAGGGTAAAAAAGGGGTTGAAAGTTTGTATAGCTATAAGTACAAATAGATTAAGAATATGGTTCGGGGATCAACAAAAGTTAGTTAAGAAGATAAAATTGGATATGAAACTCTGTATGAGGAACCGTATTATACGCGGACAAAGTCGCGGGCGGAAAGCTAGTTTATAGGGTAAAAGCACCAGTAGTCAGCCTTTTAACGAAATGTCTATGTTCAAGATCGTATAATTTGCCCACTTATTGACCAATAAGAGTTATCAATGTTTCTATTGTTCAATAATTTAATCTAGTTTAATGTTTGTAAAGAATAAAACTTAATTAAATCTTGCTTTTGAAATTATTTTATTAAATATCATGAAAGGGCATTTTTGCCAGTAATCAGCCCTCTGTGTACCAATACACAGCCTTTAAGAATCCAGTGCCCAGCCATCCCATTTTAACGGCTGATTAGTAGGTTCGAGTTGAGCGATCTTATTGTCCAGTGGTCAGCCACAGGCTGACTACTGGGTATTTAATGTATTTCAATCAAATAAAGTCGTAATAACGTAAATATTTAAAGGGGCTTGATTTAACGACTTACACTTCATTTGATGATTTTAAAAAAGTCTTAAATCCTATAGTCAGCCTCCCCGGCTGACCTCTGGGTTTACGACCTTTTTAAAATTACTGCTTCAAACCCAATAGTCAGCCAGGGGAGGCTGGCTATTGGATTTTGTACATAAAGTAGTTCCCAATAGTCAGCCGCCTTAAAAATGTTACTTTCATATGGATTTATACATATTTTTTACGTTTTTCAGATAGTTTAAGTAATAATTAAGGGCAGCCATCCACATTCGTTCAACAAGAAATCACAATTCGGCTGCTATCGTCTTACCAAAATACCATGTGACACTCCATAAAAAATGGCGCATTTAACATAAGCCGTCATGTCAGAAGACACCACTTCTTTGAAATAGTATTATTGTAGCTCATGCTAGAGATTTTTTAAAGAGTTAAGCTATTTTTCAATTAACAGTTCATTAATTTATAAATTGCATATTTTTGACATGAAAATTAGAAAAACTTTACTAATTACAGTCAAAAATAGGTAAGAAAGGCTGACCACTGGTGCATAGCCGAGCACTGGTGCGTTTACCCCAATAAGGGTCGAAAATTCTACCTCTGAAAAATTAGTTGACAGCTATTGCATGGAATAAAAACGAAAGTACTCCCAGAGATAGGTAGGTTAGGGTTATTTATTTATGACCCTAAAAATGGACGGACCATGCGTATAAAGTATAATAATAAAATTTTGTCTCGTCCGTCGTAATCCTGGAAACCCGAAACTGGCCTTCCAGCTGCGCAAACCAAAGTGCGGGTTTTACTGGTTAAAACTAGAGCTCCCGCTACACGTGTTACACGCGGAGACGAATACCCGTGTACTTAAGACCGACGGTGCTAAGGAGCCGGTTTACACGAACCCGCCGGGATTCGGAAACGTCTCCAGGAAACGTTTCCTGGAAACGTTTCGAGAAACGTTCCTACGGGTACACGGGTGCTTAATACCGGCTCGAACGGGTCCGAAGCAGTTAGAACCGATGCAAATAAGGGTTACTATTGAATGCTCTACAGTTGACTACAGATGAGGTTGTATGGCATCGTAGGATATTTTAATTACTTATTTAGGTTTAGCCAGCTTCACAATATAAGTAGATATGATTATATATTGAGGTATTCATCGGTATTCTAGACAAAATAAATACCTTCCTACACATAGTTTCGATAATTATAAAATATACTTTTTACTAGACTTTATTCTAAAACACTATGTAAATGTAATAATTTACATAGTGTTTTAGAATAAAGTCTAGTGCTTTGAGAAGCGAGATCATTTTAACAATATTTTATATACCCATTATATAAAATATTGTTAAAATTAACTCGCTTGTAAGAAAAATATCCCGAATGATCACGATGGGGGGGGGGGGTCAGAGAAGATATCACGTGTAATTTTTTTTCAAAGCGGGAAAGCCAAAAGCAACAATTTTACTCAAAAATGCAATCAAATCAAATAATCCGCTCTATTTTGTGATATTAAGTCATAAGCAGATTTTTACGATGCCTGTTTTTTTGAGATAGCATCTTGAACGCAATACAGTAGAAACGACATTAGACTTGCTTAGCGTGTAAGGGTACAAAAATCGGCCAAATATGATCTCATGATTTCTGGACGACCCCAAATATGAAAAAATACGATCATACTAACGTTTAATATTCAAGTATGTCAATCAATCGATAGTAATAAATTAACAATATACCTACTACTTATTCGAATACTTATTACATGCACGTCTTCGTAAAAATATCGATAAGATAAAATTAAGAAATTCGACTGATCCGCGGCACTAGTGCAAATTTATTTTGACGTATTATTTCAATTTTGTGTCTTAATGTCAAATATCACAAGTTCGCTGTCCATTGAGCGTCAGCTTGGTAAACATCTAAGAAATAAATAAATAAGCACACAAATCAAACAATGGATGCCATTTTGACAGCTTGCATAGGAAAACGTTTTTTTTAATTATTTTTCTGGCAAAAACATATAAATATTAGCTTTATATTTGATAATTGACACCACAGAATTAATAGTTGTACTGCGATTTGTACAAGTAACAAAGGCGAAATCTACACGTTTGCACAAAAGGGTGTCGTAAAATCTGCATTTTATTTTATTACCTGAACGCTAATCTCAAAGTGACCCAAGTCAACTAGCAGTTTACCTGTTTTAGGATCTAAGCTTAATTGAATAAGTTATATTATCGCGGATTCGCGCATATTTTGACAGCTTGCATAGGAAAACGTTTTTTTAAATTATTTTAAATTATTTTTCTGGCAAAAACATATCAATATTAGCTTTATATTTGATAATTGACACCACAGAATTCATAGTTGTACTGCGATTTGTACAAGTAACAAAGGCGAAAACAGTGATTTTATGTTTGTATTAAATTTATACTGCACCGGTTGTCATGTTACTGACATTGTGATCGAGTTTTCTGATCAACTTGATCAGGATTTAGGGACAGTGTTTTAGCTGTCATGCCATTTCTCCTTATACTTTAGATTTCTATGGTGTAAAATTGATGTCTGGTTACTTTGGAAACGTCGTATCTCACTTAATTTAACAATTTTTTTTCATAATCAAAGTGTTCTGTCATAATTCTTAAAGAGGTTTTATCTTTATTGGTTTGTTTGTGTAAGGTGACTATGATTACAGATAATAAAATTTATAAGTAACAAAAAGGTGAAAAAAGTAGAAAGGCGTTATTGTTTCACTTAAACATGATGGCGATGGCGGCTGATTCATTAGCGTGAACTAATTAATTGGGTAGGGTTGTTTCTGCTCACGTCTCGTGAATCATCTTGTATACAATGATGTAAAAGTTTCTATTTTCATTTTTGTGGACTCCACAGCAATGAAACTAGAAACTTTTACAAACATCTTAGGTATTCATTATTATACTATATTAAGAGTTTATAAAATCATCATCATCATCAATATCATCTGTTAGTTTTATCTGGTCCTTGATTCCACTACCATGAGATACGCGGCAGCGGCAAAAAAACTAACCACCAATTTAAGAGGCCTTATCAAAGTACCATGTACAGGTGTTTTTAACAAAGAACCAATATTACTTATGCTACTTTGGTTATCCCGCGATAATATAACTTATTCAATTAAGCTTAGATCCTAAAACAGATAAACTGCTAGTTGACTTAGGTCACTTTGAGATTAGCGTTCAGGTAATAAAATAAAATGCAGATTTTACGACACCCTTTGGTGCAAACGTGTAGATTTCCAAATCATAATGGCCACCTATTTTAAGCTCTATGTGGTTGTAATAAAGTCAACCCATCTGTTTAAACATAAGACCTTAAGCGGCACGATTTTAAGAGGATTTACTTAATCTATAGCATAGTAAATATTTCCTTTTGTTTTGACGCCACGCGGCCTAATTCCACTGTGATACTAATAGGTAGAAGGAGCTTTCAATATAATTTTAAAAAACCATGCCTAAGATATAGAATAGCCTTTTGAGTTTTAGTATGGCTTCAGTTTTCCACTTAGTCGGTCAGTTGGATACTACAGTCTTCCCAAGTTAATCTTACCATTTTAAAATAGTGTTAGTTGTTTCGTTAATAGTTTTTTTTGTTTTGTTGTTATGATTGCATATCAACGAGCTACCCAGAAGAATATAAAAAATTGTAAAAAAAGAACTAATTTAACTGGTACGAGTAAGTAGCATTAATACCAATTAATTGACTACTAATACAAATCAAGATAATGTTGAGTGTATTTGGTAATAATGGATAATCATGTTATGAGTACATCATTTATAATGTATATAGTGACATAATTTAGTGTCCAAAATAATAAATTACCTGTTTTCAGATATAAAATGATTCGAAATGGAAACAAATGTTTGATTTAAAAAGGACCGTTCTGTTACTTCTGATGCTCATAAGTTTAAAATAGTAATTTGTACCTTTAATGACACCGTAAATCAATTCGTTGTATTCCACACAATTTATTAGTAAATGGTAGTAATCAATTCATAATAGGACATGTTCGTTGTAGTATTCTGCCTTTTCGCTGAACTTTTTTTGGCCGAATTTCACTTGCTAAGCAACATTTCGCTGATGATTCACTTTTACAACTAACTATTAGCAAAATTTTGTATGATAACATTGATAACGTTTCATTTGGTAGAATTGTTTTAAAGCTGATTATTATAATGACTCAAAACTTTTGGGATACTTATCATTTGTAAATCTATCACTAGGCCAAGCAACTATTAAAAGAATAACGTTTCGTTAGTAAGTATATTAACAACAGAAATCTCATATGTGACGGACTCCAGTTAGGTGCGACGACGAGCGAAGCGAAGAGGAGCGTATTAGATCTACCGTGAGCAAACAGTGCACGAAGCCGAGCTAGCGAAGCGAGCGTGCCGCCGTAACGGCCGGCGAGTGCCAGAATCGACTTTTTAATATAAAAAATATTCTAAGCAATAAGTCTAATGAATAAACTATTGTATTAAAATAATAATAATAACTACCTGTATATAATTTGCCCACAGTGAAAATGGCATCCTTACGAAATGAATATTACGCAAACTAAACCATTCTATACTCGAAAGGCGGCATTTAGAAAAGTGACTTTATAAAAACAGGCCAAACGTACAGTTAGTAACTGAGAGAAATAAAACAAAATCTTTTGATAAGTTGGCACATGATCATTCGGCGATGTTAAATTACGCGAAAAGTTTGTTGGGAACTGATAATCGGCAACACAATTTTCAGCGTTAATTTAGAGAACCTTTCGTTGTACTAGGGTAAATAAATCGGGATTAAATGTCCAAATAATATACTACAGCTGCTGTGCATTGTAAGTTTCAAATTATTTTTCTTGCCCGGATTTGAATACCTAACCAAACCGTCCTAGCCGCCGCCGCAGACCACTATCTAATTATAATCAAATATAGTGTTTTTTTTATCAATAAACAACTAATACAAAGAGCTCAAAGAGGACCCAGTGTGTTGACGACGAGGGACCATCTTGTTTCTTTAGCCGTCAACACAGTAAATCTTCCTTTTTGTAAAGGGTCGGCAACGTGCATGTGACACCCCATTAGTTGCAGGCATCCATAGGCTACGGTAGCTGCTTACCATCAGGCGGGCCGTATGCTTGTTTGCCACCGTCGTGGTATAAAAATAATAATTACCTGAACCTTTATTTTAAAGAACGGAGACACTATTAATTCAATTAAATAAGTATTGAGTATAACGAAGTAATATTTATATTGCTAAAACGGCAGAATTGTTGTTTTAATATAGGCAATTCATCCTTTATCTATTGAAAACAAACCCGTGCTTTTACCTGCGTGGAAAAAAGGTTCGTTCAAATTAACCGTTAACTAAATTTCAACTCTATGGACTCGCAATAAGATTCAACATGACTAAAATTCCCTAAGCTACCACATGTATTCATTAGTAGCTCTTAAACGTCTCGACTCGTATCTCTGCCACTCGTCAAGGACGTTTCGAGATCCGCGTGTATTTAAGGAACGTTGCTTCGGCTACCCGTTTACTCGTGGAAACGGATCTTAATTACACGTTTCTCTATTACACGTGGGAAACGGGCCAGAAAACCGTGTTCGTGTTACTCAGAAACGGATCTTGGAAACGGGTACCCGAAACCCGGAAACGACCGCGAGCCCTAGTTAAAACGGTGGAATTTTAACTCCAATCCGAAATGACTCAACCGTTAACTGCTCGGCGCCATTTTATAACGGTACCTCTTTGTCTGCGACCGGGCGGGCCCCGTCTGCCGCAGTACCGTCTACGCTTCCATTTACCATCCTGCCGTGTTTCTACAGGGGTCACCAGTGTGGGATGCTTAGTTACGCATCCGTTGTGCACTCACTTTACTGTGGGAATCTTCTGAGGTGCAGAAAGCAAACAAGCAGTCCTTTTCAATGCTTAGCTTTTAATTTCCAAGCACACATGCACAGCGGAAGGATACACAACAGTTCCTAATTACAGAAGGAGAAAGGTAAGCGAAAGCACTTAAAAGTAAACAAACGCGAGCGTAAACATAGCGTTGCGAGTGCGGCGCGCAGTGACATGCACTTTGCATCGAGACGGGTTCCAGACTAGCGCGCGCTGTCGCGGAGAGATTGCGCATGCGCCGGGCGGCCGAGAACCGGCTCGGCGCCGTGACGTAGCAGATCACCGCGAGCGCAGCCGCGCACTACCTAATCACAAGAAGGGATCGATTTGTCCGCTTCAACATACAAAATATTTAACTACTGATTTTAATTTACATGTATGATCGTTTATATTAAGTAAAATGATTTCATTAATAAATAATAATAAATTAAATCAATGTAGGTAAGTAGATTAAAAGGTAAAATTCATGTATAGATAATTAACAATTAAAATTATTATAAATAATTATTAACTGACAATTAGAATTTATTTCAAACATCATTAAGCTGATTTGAGATAGACAATTAATTAAAACAACAAATTGTAAAATAGTAAAAACATAAAATGTAAAAGTATATAAACATAAAAATCATAAAACACATAAAGTCTTAATTAATTTTGTATTAAGCAGAAACGTCTGCAAGCGAAATTTTTTTTTTTTATAATTGAATGAAAAATGGAAAAAATTCACTGCGTCGAGCAAGATTCGAACTTGCGACCTTTCGGAACACCGGTCCGACCGCTCTGACCAACTGAGCCATCGACGCTTACTCAACCGCGGTGAATCTATCCATCAGTTCCATCATTGCTTACGTCAGAGGGTGACGTGTAGCGACATCTACCGTAAGTGTATATACACGTTAACAACGTTTCTTTCAATTATAAAAAAAAAACATAAAATCTTATTTACAACGGGCTTGACGCCCACAATAGAGTCTTGAATAAGGGAATCTAGTTTTAAGAGTAGGAACGGGCTTCCAGAGATGGCTACCACGAATAACATATGTTAATTTACGGATCGAAAAGACAGTGTCGAATGATTGTGTAGGCGGTATGCATGTTGATTTTTAATAGACGGTGACACATTTAAAATTTTGAAGAAGTAAACCAGCTGATGCAAGCAAATATGAATTTGGTTTATCTCCTCTACATGCAATGATTCGTTTCTTTGAATATTTTATTCATATTGCTTACAGGATGGATTTTAAGAACTGGCAGGCATCGAAAGAGTTTAAACCGTTGTACGAAAGTAGAAAAAAAGAAATTCAAAAACAATTTAGGGAAAGATTGGGCCGGGCCTCATTGTCGATAAACCAAAAAGGGACGGAAGCGGGACATCGAATGATGGTAATACTGCTAGACGTTTCTTCATGAACTCAGAAATTTCGGCTGAAATAACTGGTATCAAGAAGGAACTACTAGATCGATGCTGGACTGTACTACAATGTATGAACTCGGGATATAAAATTGATTCGCAAAAATTTCACGATTTCGCTGTAGAAACTACTAAACAGTTGGTTCATGAGGATACTCGTAACTACAAATGGTATAAAATGCCCCCTTCCGTCCAAAAAATTTTAATTCATGGTGCTGATATTATTAATCACAGTTTGCTGTCTATAGGGGAGCTATCTGAAGAAGCAGCTGAGGCGACTAACAAACACATTAAAGCATATTGACGAGACCATACACGAAAGATGGATCGCGTTTTGACGATACAGATTTGATTAACCCATTCACCGCTACGCCCGATCTCTCGAAACATGTACGACGCGCTGCCATAAATTCAATTTTGGCGCAGCAGCGTCACAACACCGTGTCGTTACTCAGTGGTTCAGCGGTGTTCAATTTCGCGCGCCCATGAAATGGTACATATTGGATGGCATTATTCATGATTTTCGTTTAACCAATCTTTGACCGACTTTGATTAAATGTTTTGTATTATTTAAATAAATATAATTCTTCATTCGGATCCTTAAGGCTTCTTCTTCATTCGGATCCCCTAATTTCAGGTCTAAGAAAGTTACCTAAAAAAAATTACTGTATTATCGAAATCTGTATTAAAATTGTTATCTTAAAATAAGTAGTTTTCTGATTAACTGTTATTTGCTTTATTAGATATAAGTTTACATTTATACTATTATTACAAATTATACTGGTTCTTATTTTAGTTTTTTGGTTTTATTTGATGTTTATTATAAACAAGAAACATTAATACCACAATTTTTCCACTGAAAATCGCAGTATAAAATATTTTAAAAAATCATTGTCTCGAACATCATTTCTGGACATAAAAAAGAAGTATGGGTTTAATATATATACATAAAATGACACAAATATATAAATCCATATTACTTTCATGGTATTTTAACCTTTATCATAGATAAAAACATCTATTTCGCGATATAGGTATTTATGGCCGCCCTTGTATGGGAGCGGAATCACCGTGAAACGGGGGGCCTCCTTTACTTGGTCGAGATTTTATGGCCGCCTTTGACTTAGTCTTAACAAGGAAAACAAACATTATATAGCAATGTTAATAATGTACACCAATTGTTAGAACAATACCCCGACATCTGGCGCGGTGCGATTAACAAGTTCAAGGTCACATTGCGTCTTAAAAAGAATTCATGGCCAATTTTTTTTAAATTACGTTCCGTGCCCTTTGCCTTAAAGGCCAAGGTTGAGGAAGAATTGGATAGGTTAGTAAAGTTTGGTATTTTAGTTCCCGTAAATTACTCAAATTACGCTACCCCTATAGTACCCCTATTAGTGATTAAAGAAAATGGTAAAGTTAGCTGGGGACTTTTCTGTGACACTACATAAGGATCTGGTGATTGACAAGTATCCGCTGCCTCGAAGAGAGGAGGTCTTCGCCAAGCTAGGCGGAGGCGAACATTACAGCAAAATAGATCTTAAAAATCGTATAATCAATGCGATGCGTCATCCAATATAAATTGGATGACTCATCGCAGGAATTCACGACTATAAATACCTCAAGCGGATTATTTAAGTATACACGCTTAGTATATGGCTTGGCTAATGCGCCAGCCATTTTCCAATAAGCTTCTTACAGGTATCGATGGCGTAAGTTGCTGGCTTTATGATATTTGTCTAACAGGATCTAATAAAAAAGTTCATTTAGATAGGTTAGGCATGGTTTTGAACAGATTAAACGATGCGGGCTGCGTTTACAAAAATAAAAAATGTGAATTTCTCAAGGCCAATGTTACTTATTTCGGTTATGTCATTAATAAAGAAGACATGCCCTACTAAGGTTCAAGCCATTTTAAACGCACCCGAGCCCACCAATGTAACAGGTGAAATCATTCCTTGGCGTAGTCAATTAATATAGAAACTTTGTCTCTAATTCTTCGGCATTAATGAGTCCTTTACACGAACTGCTACGTGCAGGAGCTGAGTGGGAGTGGGGTGAGCGGCAGCGAGCCGCTGTGTGCGCGGTGCGCCGCGAGCTGGCCTCGGAGCGCGTGCTGGCGCACGTCGAGCCCAGGGCGCAGCTGGTCCTCAGCGCCGACGCGGGGCCCGGGGGCCTAGGCGCTCTTCTTGCTCAGCGCGCCGCTGATGGACAGGAATGGCCGCTGGCGTTCGCATCGCGTTCCGTCACCGCCAGCGAACGTAATTATAGTCAAATCCACAAAGAGGCGGCGGCCTTGATCTTCGCTGTAAAGTGGTTCCAGCAATACCTAGATATACGGACGTAGCGAGTCTTTTATTATAAAAACAGATCACAGTCCATTGGTCTCGATTTTCAATGCCCAGAACGGAATATCAGCCACATCAGCCTTACGCCTCCAGAGATACGCTATTATATTGTCTGCATATAACTATACAGTACAGTCGCCATCAAATATATCGGAGCGGCCACGGTACTCAAAAATATCTGAACATGAACTTTATCGTCTTGACAATAGAGGCGTTGTTCAGATATTTGTGACCACCTAGGCCGCTCCGATATATCTGATGGCGGCTGTACAATACATTTCTAGTGGCAACAATTTAGTAGCAGATTATTTTACCGCGCGCCCTTGGCCGACACGTGCAGCGATAGTGATAAGGAATTCGACTCGTTGTGTGCACTAAACTTTTTAGATTCCGTCTTATCAGCGGTTACCGCGCATGACATTAAAATGGCTACCGAGGTCGATTCAACTCTTCAAACGATAATTATATAATGAACAAAGGCCACGCAAAATAAATTGTAACTCGGTCAAACCTTTTTTCATTGCAGAACTGACTTACAATTTGAAAATGGATCTTTATAACGAGGACATAAGTACGTAATTCCTGTGTCACTTAGACAACGCATGTTAAGCGAATTACATAACACGCACTTAGGTACAGTCAAGGGCAATAATATTCATACACTTTTAAACCCTAATCCATTGAAATAAGGTTCAAAAGTGTATGCATATTATTGCCCTTGACTGTACATACACGTATAGTAAAAATGAAATGCAATGCACGCAGTGGGATTAGTTCAGTTAAATTGTACTCTAAAGAGAAAGTGAGAATGTTTACCCTAGTGAAAAAGTTTTGGAGTAATTCTGATTTCATTTATTCCTTATGTATTTTAAGGTGCTGAATCCGAATCTGAGGTTTGCGGACAAAATTTCGTAACGCAACATAAAAAAAACGCAAAAAAAGCGTAAAAAAAAACCAGCGGTTTTTTGCTTAAAACTCGAAAAATATTAACTTTTAGTAAATGTATTAAATTGACTAAAGTGACGTGAGTGTAACCGTTATATTTTATAGTTTATAGTTTTAGTAAATGGTCTATTTACAATTCTTTAAAAAGTATTTAAAATTCTTTACATACATTACTACTAGCTTTTGCCCGCGGCTTCGCTCGCGTTAAATTTGGGCTAACAAACCATACAAACTTGCACCCCCCATTTTAGGGAAGTGGGGGGTTAGAAAGAGACAAAAAGTAGCCTATGTCACTCACTGAGATAGTTGAAGGGATGGAGAGAATCCCTTCAACTATCTCCACTTAAAAAAATCACGTCAATTCGTCGCCTCGTTATGCCGTGAAAGACGGACAAACGTACACACACTTTCCCATATATAATACTAGCTTTTGCCCGCGGCTTCGCTCGCGTTAAATTCGGGGTAACGGTTCCCCTTTCCTGATTGCCCCCCGTAATGCTCCATACAAACTTCCACCCCCCCCCCTACCCCTTTTAGGGAAGTGGGGGGTTAGAAAGAGACAAAAAGTAGCCTATGTCACTCTCCATCCCTTCAACTATCTCCACTTAAAAAATCACGTCAATTCGTCGCCCCGTTTTACCGTGAAAGACGGACAAACAAACACACACATACACTTTCCCATTTATAATATTAGTATGGATTAGTATGGATGGATTTAGTTTTTTATTTCAGATAGACCAAACGGTCTCAATTGCGAGTTGAAATGAAATCGAAATTGGAGTGCAAATTTCAGCGGTCACTGTTTTGTTACTGCAAATTTCTTATTATCTGTGAAAAAGTGATCAAACGAGCGGAGCGTAAGCAAAGTGAAGTTTTTACAAATAAGTTCGGCTACTGGAACGTCTCGGCATTTCGATGGCTTCTGTAAATCTGAAAAGGTACAACTTTACAGGGCGTTAAGAACACCAAAAACGGCAGGTGCAGGATCTCTCACTGCGAAAGTTAAAGCCAACATAGATGCCTTCTCCTTTTTACCACCAGATGATTGTACGGCGACCGCCCGGTCGCTAACACTCAATAAATTGATTGAGTCCAAGGTTCATGAGGGCGACTTGCGAGGAGCCGTTTGTTTGCTTATGAGCGAGGACACAGTCGCACTTTCAAGCCTGGACACTCTCGCAGCACTGCAATCCAAACACCCGAGTCCATTTCGTCCTCTTCACTTCCCTGTGGAGCCGGATCAGAGCTGCCCAATTTTGTCTGTTAAAGTAGAGGATGTGACAATGGCAGTTAGCTCCTTTCATAGTGGTTCAGCAGTGGGGTTAGATGGCATTCACCCAGACCACTTAAAGGAGCTGACATCTAGCGCGGCAGGAGACAACGGTGTGCGACTAATGGAGGCCCTCACTAAACTTTGCAATTTTTTGCTAACTGGAAATTTACATCTCGAGGTTTGTCCATATTTGTACGGAGCTACTCTTTGCGCGCTAAGAAAAAAGGAGGGAGGTGTTAGACCGATAGCCCTAGGGAGTACTTTCCGCCGCCTTGTTGCAAAGCTTGGGTGCCACGCGGTAAGACAGGAGATGGCTTCCTACCTTCAGCCAAATCAACTAGCTTTCGGGACTCGTCTAGGATGTGAAGCGGCAATACACGCCTTACGAACTTTCGTCATGGACCCAAAAAACTGCAGGTAGGGTGGTAGTAAAGCTTGACATACAAAATGCTTTTAACTCTGTTGAACAACACTTTATTAAGCGAAGTTAAGAAAAAAGTTCCAACGCTCTATCCATTCCTTTACCAAGTGTATCATCTTCCCTCAAACCTCTTCTACGACTACGATACCAACCCTATTATGTCTCAGGTGGGTGCTCAACAGGGAGATCCACTTGGCCCCTTAACCTTCAGCCTCTCCATCCAAAAGGTAAACGCCGAGCTCAAGTCCCCGTTTAACATCTCGTACCTCGACGATGGTACCATTGGGGGACAATTCGGAAGAGGTAGAGCAAGATCTGCTTATGTTGTTACCGCGTCTTAGGGATCTGGGGCTGGAGGTATATACCGCCAAATGTGAGTTTTTCTCCTGTGAGCCTGGGTCGAATGCCAATTTCACTTCCTCCTCATCATTATTGCCTGGCCTGAGGGAACTTAATATCAACTCTTTCAGTTTACTCGGTGCGCCAATATTTCCTTCAGCAGTTCCTGAGGCTTTTCTAAGGCGCATAGACCTGCTTCTGCTTGCCGGTGATCGACTCAAAGATCTCAACCCGCACGTAGCTCTGGCTCTATTGCAAAAGTGTTTCGCTGTGCCAAAAGTAACCTACCTGCTTCGCACGGCCCCGGTGTGGTTATTCCTCAATGACATCAGTTTATTTGACACGGCTCTTAAGTCTATATTAGAGTCCGTAGTCAACGTTTCTTTAAACGATGTCCAGTGGACCCAAGCGGCTCTGCCGTTCCGCCATGGAGGCCTCGGCGTGCGGCATGTACGGGACGTGAGCCTACCAGCCTTTTTGGCGTCGTCCCATGTGGTAGCAGACCTTGTTGCTAGAATTTTATATGTAAATGGCGACAGGGCGAGCATACCTTATATGGCCGGCGCCTTAAATGCATGGTCGGCTCTCAATCCTGGAAAGTCCTTACCGGAGAACCCACAAGTCCAGCGCACGAGGGATGACACAGGTTCCAGAGCTACAGTAGAAGGCCTTATTGCAAACGCAGTAGGAGTGAACCGTGCAAGGCTTCTGGCAGTATCACGGTCAGAATCGGGGGCATGGCTGCACGCGCTACCTTCACCTCAATTGGGCACTTTGCTCGACGGCAGCTCACTGCGCGTGGCCGTGGCTCTCCGCCTGGGCTGCGAGGTATGCCAACCTCACAAATGCATTTGCGGAGCCTTGGTGGGGGCTGACGGCTATCACGCACTGAGTTGCCGCCGATGTACTGGCAGGCATCCACGTCACCATGCCTCCAACGACACTATACAGAGGGCGCATAGGTGGGATGCTACATGTGTCAGCACCTTCGCCGCCTCTCACATCAGCCGTACCTCACGCGCGGCCGGAGCAGCTGCTGAGACACAAGCGGCTTAAAGCGGCAAAAATACGCTCCGTTAGGGTCAGGCTACATCTTCGTCCCCTTCGCAGTGGAAACCGCGGGCTGCTGCGGGGATGACTCAAAACGTTTCATTCGCGAATTGGGTCGTCGATTCCGGCAAAAGGGCGAGGACCCTCGCTCCGAGTCGTTCCTGGTACAAAAGCTGTCCATAATAATCCAACGTGGTAATGCCGCAAGTGTTATGGGCACCTTCGTGCCGGGAGCGATTGGGAGCGAGCTGTTTTGTAAATTTTATAAAGTTTAAATTTTGTAAATAATATTCGTTATCTTTTATTTGAAAAGAGAATATTATTATTTTATTTATTGGAAAACCAACAGCACATACAACATTTTGACAACAGATATAGAAATTGGAGGCCAATTATAGGTTCTCACAGATAGAAATATTATAGAAGTTAACTTCACTAAATATTAATATAGTGTACAAATATGCGTAGACTTAGCAAGTACATACATCATTAATAGCAAGAAAAACAAACAATTACAAAAAAAAGTAATGAAGACAACAATCATGAAAAATCGTGAAAAACTAATTAGCATGGGCAAGCTCACTCAAAGAATTTACGCGTTAGAGTACTCCGTATAGATTGTGTATTTATATTAAACACATCAATATCGTGCTCTCTTGACAGCCTGTTAATTGAACTACCCACGCGAAGGGAATATACTTTTTCACACCACCTACTCGTATACGGGCTTTTTCTTCCCTTCTAAGAGGGAAGAAAGTGGCACTTTTCTGTTCTAGGACATTGTTTTTTTTTTTCAGCCAGTCTGTGGTTACAAACAAATTTCTTATTAAACTAATCGATTACACTTTTATTATAATCGATTGTTTCCATACAGTTTTGAACTTTACTACTATTTTTAAACGTTATAAAATTCAATTTTACAAATATACATTATAAACGTACTTCGACTCAGTTGATGTGTTACTAATAAATTATAATAGAAAAGCTTTAACTAATTTATTTTTCAAAATCGATTCAATAACTAACGAAACGAACAAACGTAGCAATCTGTTCGATCTAAGTATACGTTGTCTGTGGTATTGACACTATGAATATTCATTTGTTTTCAATTTCTCTGGTTTTTCGAGTTTTATTAAGTGATTCGATTTTATTGAATTATATAATAAAGTGGAAAAAAAAGGAAAAACAGAATCATGTGTTCCTGAATCCTGTGTTTGCGAGTTATTCAAGTACGTTTCCTCTACGGATTTAGATGAAAAAGAAGGTGAATCCGTGAAAACCTCACTACAGAATTTATGAAATGAGAAGAAAAGCAACATTGGTGTGTAGTTAACAATTTATTGCCTATTAAATCAAGACAGAGGTATCTAAAACACACACAAATGAAATACGAAAACTCGTTAAATTTGGGGTTATATATGGAAGTAAAATTGTTTTTGGAATCTGTGTTTGTGGTTAATTTTCAAGAATGTGCAAGCTTCCAAACTCTGGATCATGTATTCCATGTTAAAAACAATGTTAATTAAAAGAAACTAACAACATTACTGAAGGCCGGCAACCAAAGAAATATAAGGTTCTGACGGCAAATAATATTACAACTTTCGAAAAGACAGCACTGGATCGCAGTTTCTGCTCTTGAAAGTAAGTAAATTTACTCATTTTATGCTTACAATGCCTGCAATCAGTTCTTAAATTCTTTTTACTAAAGATAGGTAATATGGGGTATTCTAACATAATGACAGCAACAACTATTTAAAACGGGGTATTTACCATGCGTACACAGTTTTTGTAATACTAATGACCATGTTAGCTTAACACATTCATTGCCACCCAGCCAAACAAGACATCCGCGCCCGGTCACAAAAAAATTGTCATATAAAGCTGTATTACCACGATCCCGACTATCGGGTCGTCCGGCCTGGGAACGAAATCATAAAATACCCGATAGTCGGGTTTTCGGCACTGAATGTGTTAAAATCGTATATGACAGCAAGAACATCTGCCTAATTTATTTTATAACCTAGCAATGATTCTGTTATGTTTATCTATATTTGGAATCATGACATCTTTGTCACTGTAAATATTAAATATTATAGGCTAGTTTTGGAAACTCATCAGCGAATCCGTCTACAATACTTGCTTTAAGCAAATTGCATGGCACATTTTAAATGTTTCCTTTTTGGAATGTGAATAACTTAGCCATAGTTATTAGATATTAATATAGTTATCAGTGTCAACAATAATAATCAACTAAAGTTAAAAAATCTTTTGTTATAGGTTGTTCTTATCTTATGGGATCAGCTGTGCATGACGTAGAAAAAGACTATGGACTACTGACTTCTGACAATGTCACATATCAGCATCAACCCTTACCAGGATTTTCTTCTGAAGAAAAATCAAGACCAACTTCACTTTTGCTAGGATGCTCTTTAAATATAAAACTAAGACCAGCTTCACCTGATGCGCATACTTCTGATAAAATACCAAGAGCGGCTCTACCTATACCAGGAGACACACTACGCACATAAAAAGTTAAAATAAATATAATTCACCAATGAACATCTTTTATTTTCATTTAAGGTGATGTGAAAAGTAGTATGTGTCACATAGGAGCAAAATTATTTTCACCTTGGGCGTTAACACTTGAATCCCTCACTACGCTCAGGAGTCTATTTTAGAATTCTATCATAGACTCCATCGCTTCGTTTGGGATTCAAAGTACGCCCTCGCCGTAAATATTTCATTTTGCTCCTTTGTTACACAATCTACTATTGTATTTTGATCATTTTGCATCCTGTCAACTAAATTTTATTGCATAATTCAACATATGTCATCATGCCTATTGTTTAATTTGTGTTCTGTTTGTAACTTGTATTTTATGTGTTTCTTTATTTTGAGGTGTGCAATAAAGAGTACTTATGTTATGTTATGTTAATGTGAGATCCACGTTTATACATATTTCCTTAAACATAATTATATTATTGCAAGCTGACTTGTAGCGATGTTATTTTATTAATAATATTTTTCATTTCATTTATTAAGGCAGGGTAACTATAGTTATTGACCTGCCCATATAGTTATTAAAATACTTTCATGGACATCTTCATTCGAGTATATGCTTATCTTGCCTTGTAAGAAGAAATCTGTGCACTGTGTTATCGAGCGTTGCCAGTAAGGGGGCGTCCATCCAGCGAATCATCATATGTTTTTAATTAAATTAATCGCGTCATACGGTTTTGGCTTGTTTTAGACCCCCCCCCCTCCCCCATGGTGATCTTTGGTGATATTTTCAGGACCCCTCCCCCCCCTATCCAATATGACGTGTAATTTTTTGCTAACTAAAGTAAGTACAGTCAAAAGACTGTACTTACTTTAGTTAATAAAAAATTGAACCTACTTACGTAACGTACGTACACTTAAAGGGTAAAAAAATGAAACTACATGTATACATATAAAATAAAATTATCTTTAATTGAAAAAACCGACCAATTGCGTGTCGGACCACGCGGTTTCGTACCTACGATCGAAAAAGTAATATCAAAAGGTCATATCTGCGTATGAAATGAGTTTTTAGGAGATAACTCAATAATTCCTAAGCCGATAATGTTCTCAATTTTTTTCATATATTTTTGGATCTCCGCTCCGGTTCAAAAGTGATAGGGGGGGACACAAGTTTTTTAAACTTACGGGGTGATTTTTCCTTAAAATATTCACTAAATAAAAAATAAAAAAACAAAAAGTCGTCAATGTTATTTTGAAAGACCTATCGAGTGATGTGCATCATGTCGATATTTGGTAAAAAAAAATTAAAAATTTATGTATGGAGTAGTGCCCTTCCTTAAAATATCTTTTTCAGCAATTTTACTACAAAACTAAGTAGCGGCATATAAAAACACACCTTATATTTAAATATTTATTAAAATACGTTTTATAGTTTCCATGTAAAATAGCTGTGACATACGGACGGACGGACAGACGGACATAACGAAACAATAAGGGTTACGTTTTTGCCACTTTGGCTACGGAACCCTAAAAACCTACTTCACAAAATAATATGTCAAATGCCATTAAAAATTATTTACAATCATAGTGCTAGTGCAATTTTACTCTGCTTTTGACAGATTGATTCATTTAATGATAAATTTTATTTTATTGAACATAATACAGTATAGCACAAAGAAAAAAAAAAATACACGTCATATGTGTCCAGACCCCCCTCCCCACTGTGGTGATCATTGGTGATTTTTTCTTGACCCCCCCCCCCCCCCCCCCCCCATACAATATGACGCGATTAATGGACGCCCCCTAACTAAGTATATGAGGCCTCCCCCTATATAACTACAGCAGTTAGGTACCCTACTTGTATAAAAGTGCTGCATTTGTTTACAGATAGTGGTAGGCCCTGGCCACGCAACCTACGAGGCGACCATGACCTACGTAGTCCACGAAGACAAGTTCATAATCGACACGAAGGACATCTCGAGGACAAACGCGTAAACAACAATCTGATTTTAACTATTAACCTCTCGTCTCTTCAGACTTGAATAATACATAATATTCAAAACGGTTTTCATAACAATAGGCTAACCCTAATGATAGGGTAGCTAACCTAACCATAGGGTTACCCTATCGAGAAGTTTAATCAAGAAGAGGGGTTTTCCGGTCCCTCATGTTGTCTTTGTCCAACATACAGGTACGCGCACGAGCCGGACTGCACCAGCAACACGCACCCGCACCTCAACCCGTACTGCTACTGCCGCTGAAGCCCGCCAACAGCCACAGTGCACCTATACTACTAGACGGAGCTGGCCACGTTCAGATATGACACAATAATGAGAGGGAAGAAATCCCTCTTGTTAGTTTTCTATACTATGCTTGATTCTAAATTTCGGACATCTGGCAGCTGTTCATTGGTTGAGGTTAAGGAAACCAAACCACTTCAAGACTACCTATCCTAGAGTTCTGGGTTTGATGCAATATTATGAGAAATTGTATAAATAAATAGATTATATCATTGCCAACAGTTTCTGTTCGCGGAAAGTAGTGCCTTACGACGTATAATGTAATTCGCCGTTTGTCGCCTACCGTTTTTGTTTCCGCAATAATACGCAATATTTTTTATTCTCATGTTAAAATATAGGCCCTGTCTACTATAAATGAGACAACTTCGGCAGTGTTTCCCTATTTTGGTATTACTTTTTTTCAACTGAGAGATTTTGTTAATCAGCTCCACCCATTAAAACCTGCTAGATGCCCGGATCTAGCAATAAGGATAGTATAGCATTTTAACTAGACGGATTTGGTTGCTCTCATTATTGTGTCATATCTGACGTAGCCAGCTCTTAGTCTATACCTAGTATTTAGAATAAAAACAGTAGTTAAGATTTCAACGATATTAATCTTAATAAAACCTTAAGCAATAAATACTTATTTAATTCTTATACGACTACGAACTTACGTCTAAAGCGGACAGTTCTTTTACTTTTTTTGCCGAAATAAATTGAACCTTATCACTAAGAAATAAAGGTTTTTTTAGGAGACAAATGAAAACGGTCCGAAAGAGGGTATCAAAGTAGGGAGCGGTACGGCTGGAAGCAAACATCAGGTTCCTGATCCGGTTGCCCTATGAAGGTAAAACCTGACCAGAAATATATGATGATTGTCAAGAGGGCGCTATTCTTCTCATTTATATGGCAACAGTTCAGTATAGTCATAGAGCGTATTATTCTCTATGGTATGGTGACATCTTGATTTGTTTACCTGTCAGCTCTGATGTTAATTCGTAAATGGTTCTCAGCGAAATAGTTTCATTTCCCGAGCGTATTATTTACAGCAGTTTATTGTACGCACTATTTACAATGTTTCGCTTTTAACTATGAATAATTTTTCGTTTATTATTTAATCTTCAACACTACTATTATTCAAATAAACCGCAACAATGACACTGACAACTGTGACAGCCTAGCGCATGATCATAATAATATATTTCTGGTCAGGCTTTACTTACATACTCTGGAAAACCCTCTTGGACCGGACAACAGAGTTGGGAAAAAAATATCTATTGGGAAGATAACTAAATCATCTTTTATTTGAAATAACTAAATAATCCGTGATTTGTTTTTTTTAAGTATTGAAGTTCAGTGTCATTTTTATCTAGATAATTTATCTAGTTTATCTTCGAATAAATTTATTTGAAATAATTTTATTTGAAATAATTATATCTATGTTATTCAATCAAATACAAACACTGAAAACATTGAAAAAATAATCAACCCAGCAGGATTTGAACCTCGCATCGATACGCCTTACCGGGGCTCGATCGCTTTACCAATTAAGCTATGGGTTCAGTTACTGAGTTGACGAAATTCTCAATGCCTTCAATCATCTTTTTGCATTTATTTTTACATCGACTTTATAGCAGCCGTAAGCGACATCTAGGTGCTAACTACCAGAGTTAGATACCCTTCCCGCCGACCCTTTTACAAGTGTCACAACGGAAATAATAGATGGCGCTGCTATCAACTCATAATTATTTTACATGTTTTTTAAAGTGGGGCATTCCACTCATACAATAGTATGTTATTCAATCAAATACAAACACTGAAAACATTGAAAAAATAATCAACCCAGCAGGATTTGAACCTCGCATCGATACGCCTTACCGGGGCTCGATCGCTTTACCAATTAAGCTATGGGTTCAGTTACTGAGTTGACGAAATTCTCAATGCCTTCAATCATCTTTTTGCATTTATTTTTACATCGACTTTATAGCAGCCGTAAGCGACATCTAGGTGCTAACTACCAGAGTTAGATACCCTTCCCGCCGACCCTTTTACAAGTGTCACAACGGAAATAATAGATGGCGCTGCTATCAACTCATAATTATTTTACATGTTTTTTAAAGTGGGGCATTCCACTCATACAATAGTATGTTATTCAATCAAATACAAACACTGAAAACATTGAAAAAATAATCAACCCAGCAGGATTTGAACCTCGCATCGATACGCCTTACCGGGGCTCGATCGCTTTACCAATTAAGCTATGGGTTCAGTTACTGAGTTGACGAAATTCTCAATGCCTTCAATCATCTTTTTGCATTTATTTTTACATCGACTTTATAGCAGCCGTAAGCGACATCTAGGTGCTAACTACCAGAGCAATGCCCAACTCGCAATAAACGCAATAAACGATTTCATTCTATTCTATTCTCTGCCGGACAATAATGCCGACAGGACAACAATCCAATGTGTATTGTGTCAATGTCAGTATGGTAATGGGTGCGAGTGAGACACCGCTCCTTATGCTCTCTATCGGACCTTTTTCTAGTCTCCTATGAACAACTGTTTTGGTCGGTTATTTTTTTTTTTTTTTTTTTTTTTTATACTACGACGGTGGCAAACAAGCATACGGCCCGCCTGATGGTAAGCAGCTACCGTAACCTATGGACGCCTGCAACTCCAAAGGCGTCACATGCGCGTTGCCGACCCTTTACAAAAAGGAGGATTCACTGTGTTGACGACTAAAGGAACAAGAAGGTCCCTCATCGTCAACACACTGGGTCCTCTTTGAGCTCTTTGGCAACCTTACTCACCAGCAGGAACACAACACTATGAGTAGGGTCTAGTGCTATTTGGCTGTGGTTTTCTGTAAGGTGGAGGTACTTCCCCAGTCGGGCTCTGCTCCAGATTTGAGCGATGACATTCGCTGAACGTGCCCTACCACACTTAGCGAGATGCCATTCGCAGTGCCCATACCTCTCTTTTTGGCGTAGTTTAAGGACATACCCAGGTCCGAAAATCCGTTATAAAAGCAATGGGAGTTTTCCTGTGTATGTTTAGGTCCATTGGTTGCCCCATTGAAGTACATACTATAAATATCATCAGTCGCTGATGTAGGGTCGCAGTTCTAACCTAATCTAAACCGTGAGGTGCTCATATAACGTAAGTATAATTGCTTATTAGGGGTCGTCCAGAAATTATGTAAGTAATCATATTTAGCCGATTTTTTACCCCCCTTGGTGTTGTTTGGTGATTTTAACCCTTTATTAGGCAGAGACAATATCGACGGTGGAAAGGAAGAACCCCTTAAGCGACATTTAGTGAATTTTGCAGGAGAGTGTTTCAAAGTTTTCTTTTTGAGAAAAAAAATCATAACTTTTTTCCTATTTGAAATAGGTAAATGAGTTCTTAAGACGATAATCTTATTTAATTTTTCTCTATTTTATGAAATAAACATTTACCCCAAAATCTTATAGGATCCTGAAAATGTTGTCGCTTAATTGAAAAGGTCCTCAAAATATTCCCGGAAGAACCATTTAAGCGACATCATCATAGTACTATAAAACTCACTGAAGCCACTTACCTTCTTTAACTTGTCTCTAAGATATTCAATTAAGCAACAGTCGTATGGGCAGTTATTACGTGCCAATTTGAAGTGGTATACCAGAAATTTGAAACTAAATCGACAGTTTTTTGTGAATTATAACGCTAGCTTTAATATTTTTTTAAACTATTTCATATTACTGAAAAATTTAGAATATATTTGCGGTTAAAAAACGCTATATTGTGCGTTTTTTAAGGAGAAAAATAAAATACTTATACGAAATTAACGTGTATTTTTATTTTAATAAATTAAATCTACTTCTAACAAATAACTCTTTATTAAGTATGTACTTTTTTGAGATCACAATCATTTTGAGTTTATAAATTATTAAGAATAAGTAGCTAGCTTACTTATTTACTTTTTGGTAAGTGTATATATATACAAATTACAATTATCACAATGTTTTAATAATTTACGTTAGATGTCGTACATACCTAGTCGAATCAGGCAGCGATCGGCGACACAACCGCCGCACTCCGGTGTTCGTCGCTGACTGAAGCGACCCACTGCATTCCATTGTATAAGTAAAGCACCATTCGCGTGAAATTCGCGCCAAAAATTGTTTACTGTACCGACATCAAATAGATTAGAGCAACACTTTAACCGTTATCATACCATTTTCAATCTCCACTTAACCGACGTATCGCATTTATAAAGTATACTTTAAGCGACAGGTTCGGCCGCGGTAAGGAGTGTCGCTTAAAGCAATTAAATAACAACGTAATTTTTCGTAACATTCATTTAACCGACAATCGTTTTATTAAGCAGTTTTGAAGAACCACTTAAGTACAGAATTCAAGATATATGTGCCCGGAATAATCAATTAAGGGACATTACATCGGAAACGAACTCTTTTTAAAAATAATTTATACGACTGTGGTAATATTGGAGTAGGTTTTAAGTGACACAGATAATATTTTATTCAAATTGTGTGTCGCATAAGGGGTGGTTTTTCAAATTCAGACCTCATTCGTGAATTACTTTAAGCGACATATAAGTCATCGGATCGCCGTGAAACCCAATTCAAACGACGCAGAAAAAAACGCTGATTCCAATGATATATATAACTCATTTTCGACCAAAATGTCGCTTAAGTGGTTCTTCCTTTCCACCGTCGATATGGAAACCACTTAGTTAATAAACATTTACGGAGAAGAACATCCTCTTTTTTATTTATCTTTAATGGTATTATATAGCGAATATATCAGGCTTTCTTTCCTCATTCATACTTTTTCGGTCAGTATGAAATTTTAGTGTAATTAATTAATCTATAGTATGTGGTCAATTTATGCACTACTAGCTTTTGCCCGCGGCTTCGCTCGCATTAAATTCGGGGTAACACGGTTCCCCTTTGGCCTCCGTAATGCTGCATACAAACTTCCACCCCCCATTTTAGGGAAGTGGGGGGTTAGAAAGAGACAAAAAGTAGCCTATGTTACTCTCCATCCCTTCAACTATCTCCACTTAAAAAATCACTCCAATTCGTCGCCCCGTTAGACCGTGAAAGACGGACAAACAAACAGACAGACAGACACACTTTCACATTTATAATATTAGTATAGATGCCTGTCAAGGGAAGCAAGCTATCGTCATTGTTTCCATTATACTTTTAAAAATATACACGTCGCTGTATCTAATAATTTGAATTATAGCTCTTGCAATTCACGATGGCGAGTGGTGAGACTCTTATTGGTATAATGACAATGTCTAATTTTGATAAATCCATTCTCCATCGTGAATTGCAATAACTGTACTACGTTGTTTGTAGTGTCAGGAAAGTGTATCATTTGCCACTTAAGATTAATAAAATTATAAAAGGTTACATGCTATATCTATAGACCTGACGGAACACAATTAACAAGCGGAAGTCTCTTTCTAACTCCTTGATAGAAAGAGACTTCCGCTTGTAAATTGTATCCCACCAAAAACATTCTGTAAAAAACTAGCCATGTCTCGATGGAGCTGCTTGTTTATCTCTAAAAAGTAATGAAATCTAGACAAAGTCGTGCCAAGTCTAAGGTTCCTTCCTGCGATTTCTTTATTATTATAGTTAATGTTGTGTGACTTGGCCGTTGAAGGGTACACAAGGGCATTGAATAACCAGTCATGACTGGTTATTGAATCAACGTTTCCCAAGTGGCAATTTTCCATCGTCAATGGGTAGCGGTTCTGGCGACAGATTGGTGCAATGGTGTCATGGAGCACCTGGTTTTGTACCCTTGTGTACCCTTCAACGGCCAAGTCACACAACATTGACTATAATAAAAAAGAAATCGCAGTGAGGAACCTTAGACTTGGCACGACTTTGTCTAGATTTCATTACTTTTTAGAGATAAACAAGCAGCTCCATCGAGACTTGGCTAGTTTTTTACAGAATGTTTTTGGTGGGATTTCACTTCTTTTTGTAGAAACGTGGGCTTATTGATTTATTTTATTAGATTTTCTTATTTGACACAGTTTTTTTCTTGTGCGGGTATCACCGCTCTTAGTCCAATGCATTATATTTTGACCAAATTTTGTTTTCTAATCAGGGTCACCAGGTACTCCAGATCTTCGATTATCCTAGTTTTTATAGTTTTCCCTTTATGTGGCCATTAAACCCTAACTCTGCACCAAATTTCAGCTCTCTGAGTTTATGGGAAGTACTACTTCTATTTTTATGATCATGAGTGAGTGAGTGTCATAAATGCGAAACTTTGCTTTCTCTTAACTTCGGAACTAAATGACCTACAGGCTTGAAATTTTGGATTTTAAGTATGTGATTATAGCTTACTGGATGACGAAAATTTCTGCTTTCTGGTCTTATCCAGAGGTTCTCAAATAGGGGCCTGAAAATGCGGCGAAATGGTTCCAGTAAAGGATGGTACGGCAGTGTTTGCTTCGCGCTCGACTTGGCGGGGGCACTGCCGTGCCCCCAGATCGTGAAACGGGTTACAGGTTATAATTTTTTCAGTGATATTCGTATATTAATCCTATACACTACAAGATGCACAATAATATTCGAGTACCGTATGTAGTCAATTAAACGCCAGTCTGTACAGAGCACCTTATGTTTGTTATGTCAATGTCAATGAATAGGTGTATTGGAAACAGATCATCTTAAAACTCAAGTGCACTAACAGGCTGAGTGCATATATTGACCACATGTTTTTCTTAATGATTTCGTTTTTTTTGCCGTAGATGTGTTCCCCAGTGCATTACAAACATGGTAGTGTATTTAACTTTCACGTAGCATATCTGTATAACTGGGGCCTTATAAAGGGTTAACGCAACCCCCTGCCACAAGATCACGTGATAATTATGATGAATGTCGTTTCTACTGTTTTGCGTATATGTTCAAGATGCTCTCTCTGAAAAACAGGCATCGTAAAAATCTGATTATCACTTAATGTAAAAATAGAGCGGATTAATTTTATCTCATTAAATTTTTGATTAAAATTGGTGTTTTTGGCTTTCCCGCATTAAAAAAACTCTCTGACCCCATCGTGATCATTCTTGATATTTTTCTTAACCCCTGGACGACCCCTTAGGCAAATTTAAGAATTATTAATATTACTATAGTGACTTGTATGCCACATGGATTTATACCAATCGTGTTATAATAATAATAATATAATTTTGGGGCGCCACGGGTTGATCCCAGCGCCGACGAGGAGTTCGCGAATCAGAGTGTTAGTAGTACAGCCAATGAGCAACTGAGGAGGACTTTGGAAGAGGTGGTTACGCAGTATCGCTCCACAAGCATCCCTAAGCCACGATTACCACGCTTGCCTATGAATAGACGCAATCTAGCGTTAATGGGAGCCCAGTATATAAGAAGGTACTCTGTGGGGAGCCCTAAATGATTTACTAGATCCACTCTTGCGGACTAGTAAAGACTTAGATGATACGCACTTGATCATGTACTGGGGAGCCATCGCGGCGTGCCGTGTGGCTCGAGTAAAGTTTCCGGACGCTGAACGTGCACCTAGGACCGCCGGGGGTGTCCCTGCATGGCGAGTGCGGATCGAGCGTCGTATCAACTCATTTAGGACTATCATTGCAATCTGATGATGCTTCAGGTCTGAAAATCTGCTTCAGGAGGGGCAACAACCGCCCCCGAGTAATGCACTGGGATGACCCCCCTGGCCCGCAGGACTTTATAAGGATTGAGCGAGGCATATTTCAAGGCGACAGTGCCCTGTGGTTCTGCCTAGCTCTAAATCCGCTCAGCACTCTGCTGAAGTCTTCGGGGCTAGGTTGCCGGCTTCGGAGAGAGGGTGAAGTCATATCTCACCTTCTGTACCTTTAGGGGCATACATCTCCAATTGTCAGAAAGGCTAAGGGTCATAATGTCAATTAGTCAATTTACTCGAATGTTATAATACCATGATGTCGGAAAGTGCAGATGTTGTCCAGGCGGACTATAAGAAAGTCCAGTAATTTCAACAGGTTTATTACTAGGTTTAAGTACAAAATAAAATTACAAAAAATAGCTCTGAGCGGCGCGTGCGCGCTGCAGATTTGACTCGCCGACTGCCGGCCCGAGCGACTGACTGCGATGCTCGACGTTGCGTCCCCCGCACCTCTCATCCCGTGCGTCATCAGGCGCTCGTACATCCTCCCGGCGTTGAAAGCCTGGCTTTCAACTATGCAATTGCAAAAGTTCTTTGAGTTGCCTTTCACGGGTCTAGAATGGCGATCTAGTCAACCCTTCGACAACCTGCAATGCGTGTAAATTGATCCATGAAATTTCAGAAATTCTCTATGTTGCCTTTCACGGGTCTAGAATGGCGATCTAGACAACGTCTGTAGTCGGGGTGATACACATCTTGCTAATGGCTCTTCTTATTGTTCCTCTGTTTGTGATTACATCAGCAACACGGTTGACTCCATCAATCCCAGGATACAGACGACTTATGCGTGCAAGCCGCCATTGAAGAGGAGGCAGCTGATCTTCTTTTAATATGACTAGGTCCCCGACTCGAAGTTCTTGCTGTCTCGTCTTCCATTTTGTACGTTGCTGAAGCTCTGCTACGTACTCTCGCCGCCATCGGTCTCACTTCAGTGCCATCTCGAACCATCACTACTAAGTACCCTAACAGATACGAGCGCATAGAGCAGTTGAGACAACACTTCTGGGACCGATGGCGGCGAGAGTACGTAGCAGAGCTCCAGCAACGTACAAAATGGAAGACGAGACAGCAAGAACTTCGAGTCGGGGACCTCGTCATATTAAAAGAAGATCAGCTGCCTCCTCTTCAATGGCGGCTTGCATGCATAAGTCTGTATTGTAACCTCCTTGGTGGTAGATGATGATGATTATAGGTAGGAATACAGAATAAAACACATGTTTCCTCTTCGAAGTAGCAATATGTAATAATGATTAAAAGACAGGTATACATTGGTATATAGTTGATGATTAATACAGATTCCATATATGAAAGCAACTAGCCTACTTATTCTAATAAGGTACGTCTCTAGGTACATCACACTTTCCCCGTTTTTTTTTTTGGAAAAAATAATAATAACATAAAATAGTATTTAACTAAAGTTATAATTATCTTGGATACAATGTAAACAATAGAGTTCAATCACTCTTACGTTGTTATGCAAACACAATACTAGCGCTAATATGGTGAGGTGTTTACATTTGCAATACCTAACAATAACAATTGTCGCACAGCGGGTGCTCTTATTTAATGGCTAACTTAATATAACTCGTTACACAAAATAAGAAATAGTTCTGTTCTTATGAATAACATTTTGTTTATTACCTATTGCAATTTTTACACTGACACCCATATCTTCAATAACAGAGTATGGACCTAAATATACTGGGTCCATTTTTTCTCGTCCTTCTTTTTTAACTAATGTTAGCCAGGTTTTGAAACATCGCCGAGATGACAGCTCACCTGTCATCGGACCGAACTGTCAAGAGGATTCCCGCGCCATCTTTAGCGTTGCTTTAAGCGTTGTCGTGTACTTAATGTATAAATAAATATAATATCCAAGACTCTGTGCTTTTAATGTTAATAGTTCAGAAGCGAGATATGAATTAACTCATGTCCACAAGTAATTTTTATGAAATAAGTGAATTCTCGTACGAAATCGTAATGAGCGCCATTGTCGCAAAGTCGCAGTAGACGCGCGCTTTGGTAGCAAGTAAAATACACAGAGTTTTGGATCGCGGAAAGTGTAATTGTTTATTACAATGCATTATGTACGAGCGTACATAAGAAGTGAAACGAAATACGCAGTTGCATAAGTAAGTTCTTTGGTTAAATGCGTATGAAGTGTCGACAAGATGAAAGTCGTAGGTAATTATAATATTACCGGTAAGTCACTAACTAATCCGAAGCAACGTAAACTGTAAGTAAATATGATTGCCGTTGATGCCCTACAGTGACAAAAGGCTTTTGATACAAATGCAATACAGGTATGTTGAATTCCCATACAACTATACTATACCACAGATTTGAGTTATAGAAATATATACGCATCTATAACTTACACATAATGGATGCCATTTGAATTTGATCATGAGTTTTGTGGTTGGTTTGCACATTTTGGTATGATCTGAATGTTCCTGGATGTGTTTTAGATGTACTGTACCTAACAAATGGGTAAAGTAGCATAAAACATGTACATTGAAATAATTGTGCTAATAATAATACCTATAAATGTTGGCTTGGTGTGTGGTATGTTTGTATTTAAGTTCCAGATAAGAGATTACAACAAATCTAAGATAGAAAGATATTGGACTCGGATATTCACCCATCATCCAGTCATCGGTCAGCAATGAACTGACTGAAATTCTGTTTGCTGTGTCCTTTACTAAAAGTCTAGAAATACATAAATGACAAGAAACTGAGCAAATACAATAAGGTCCATACTTAGCATTAATAAGGGTTTGCTGAAGTTCAGCGGAGTGACCGGAGTAATAACTGACCACTCAACATGATCAACCATACTGCAAGTATTGATATTCATACTTAATAGTCAAATGGTTCTAAATGGTAAGACAGGAATGATTATGTTAAATTAACTTCTGGTGATAGTCAATGGATGTGATTCCTGCTCTAAACTTGTTTCAAGCAAAAATAAAAATATGTAGACATGATTAATTTTATGATAAGAGTAAAGTTTGTGAAAAGTAAACTAAGTAGAATCTACTTGCAATCTTTATTTTGATTGAATTTTAAATTGTAATAGTATCACATAACCTTCCAAGTTTCAATTGGTATAATGATGATGATGATGATTATTGCTAAAAGTAGCTACAACACATTGTCTTTTATTTGAATAACAGTAGTATGACGGGAAGGTAAGGTACAGTGTACCTATGTAAAGAATGAAATTATACTGTTTCTTATTGCTGTGTTGTGTGTGTTTTCATGAATATGTTCACAGATTAAATATTTGTGATAAAATATTGGATGTCTACAACTATACAAGCATTAAGTTAATATCTGCTTGATGTTATAATATGAACTGCACCTGCACACAAGTTGGATGAAAACAAAATGAAGTTGTGATATTTGTTATGCTTACCAGAGACAAGTTTATAATAAAGACTGGCAATACAGTCTGTAAAATATGGAGTGGTGACTCACTGTTTCTTACTGATTTGTGTTGTCTGTGTGTTTATACTATGTTCACAGATCTTCATAGATAAAATACTTGTGATTTATTCAAATAATACAAACAACGTTGATAGCGGTTTGGTTTTATAATATGAAGTGCATATAAGTTGGGATAAAAATAAAATGAAGATGTGATATTTGTTATGCATATTAGAGACAAGTTGATAATAAAGATTGTCAATACAGTATGTAAAATATGGAGTGGTGATTCACTGTTACTTATTGTTTCGTTTTTTGTGTGTGTTTATTAATATGTTCACAGATAAAATATGTGTGATACAATATTGGATATGTGCAACTATACAAGCTCATAGCTACTTGGTGTTAAAATATGAAGAGTAAACAAGTTGGGATAAAAACAAAATGAAGTTGCGATATTTGTTATGCATACGAGAGACAAGTTGATAATAAAGACTGGCAATGCAGTATGTAAAATATGGAGTAACTCACTATGTCTTATTGTTTTGTCTTGTGTGTGTGTTAATATTATGTTCACAGATCTTCATAGATAAAACATTTGTGATTTCTTCAAATGATACAAAAAATGTTAATAGAGATTGGTTTTACAATATGAAGTTAACACAAAATCAAGTGGTGATATTTGTTATGGATACCTGAGACAAGTTGACAATAAAGACCGATAGTACAGTATGTAAAAGTATGAAGTAGTGACTAATTGTTTCTTATTGTTTTGTGTGTGTGCTTATATTATGTTCACAGATGTTCACAGATAAAATATCTGTAATGCAATGTTGTTTTTTTGCAAATGATACAAACATTATGTTAATAGCTGCTTGATTTTATAATATGAAGTCCACACAAGAGGAAGTAAAGACAAGCAAGATATGGTTATTATTATGCGTCTCAAAGACCAGTTAATAATGAAGACTGACAAATGAGACACGGGTATCATTTTATTATGTGTACCAAAGACTAGTTAACAATGAAGTCTGACAAAGGTATAATTTTATTATGTGCACCAAAGACTAGTAAACAATGAAGACTGACAAAGGTATAATTTGATTATGTGCACCAAAGACTAGTTAACAATGAAGTCTGACAAAGGTATAATTTTATTATGTGTACCAAAGACTAGTTAACAATGAAGACTGACAAAGGTATAATTTGATTATGTACACCAAAGACTAGTTCACAATGAAAACTGACAAAGGTATAATTTTATTATGTGTACCAAAGACTAGTTAATGATAAATACTGCACATGAGGTAAAGGTATAAATTTATAAAGGTAGTTCATGTAAGGTGAGATTGTATAACGCCTTATGGATAATAAAGGCGTATGATTGTTAGTCTGAGTTTGATAATGTTCAAATATAGATGAATTGATGATAGGTGAACAATATATAGTTGGAATATTTGAATAATAGGGCATCGTGGGGAGCGGTAAAGGTTTCATTGAAGTTTTATGGAACTTGTATCGTTTTTCACTGGAACCACAGAGTTGTATTAAGGGTGTACCTAAGCCATTTGAGAAGATACAATATGAGCAAAAAAAAAAAGAATATTTATTATTATTATTATAAGATAAAAAGAAATGGAGATACTGTTTATTATTTACTGGCAGTTTCCTATGTCTGTGTGTGTGTGCTAACATTATGTTTGCAGATAAGGTATCGGTGACAGTATACTGCTCTGTGTTAAGCAGTAAATGATGCAAGCATGACCAGTATGTAGTTGGCATTGGCCGTATAAAGATGACACAAGGGAAGATAAAAATCTAATTGACCACTGCCTGTGTTTAGTATTTTTCATACATGAAATAAATTGAACAGACAGGAATAAATGGTAAGAATGTGATACAGACTTTTGGTCATGGGCAATTGATAAAGGTGAGTCCTTATTGATCTGGTTTTGATTTACAATCTGCAAAGTTGTCATAAATGTCATCATGATAAATAATAGTAGGTATACAAGGGTAAGTGTCCCAGTATGTGGACTCTACTTTTGACTCCATTGATAAAGTAAGGGAAGAAGGTTATGTAAAGGACTGTGTGAGAGAAATGACTAATGGTAATAAAAGTAAATAGCAAGTGATTGTTACATAACGATTGAAAATTTCCTGGTTGATTTGATTAAATGTTTATTTTACAAAGAAATAAATTATTATTATTATTATGATTAAAGCATGCAATATAACAGGAAACGCTCTTAAAATAAAATGTTGAATTTCAAGTAACAACAGTAGTATAGTTAACTAATGGGACCCAGTCACATACGACTGGTATATGACGACATGAATCAATTTACTGTCTTCAGTAAATTTTCAGATAAACGTACGCAAGTATGTCGTGTGTTTGGCATGTTGCTGCTGGCGAAAATTGCAACCAGCGCGTGGAGTAGCAGTATGAAAAATCAGGCGAGTGGCCGGAGCGCGAGGACATGGTTGCGGTGGTCAGTAAGATGAACTAAGCAGTAAGCCGATAAACCTGAGACAGCAGCATGGGGTAAGCCTGTAGTCACAACGCCGCTGTGCAGTGACGTTTTTATTCATGACGTTTTATGCTGTGATGCCTTTAGTCTTGGATCACGTCGCCTTCGAGCGGTGATGTTATGCTGATTGATGACGGCACCTACGAGCGGTAATGTTTTGGTCACGGCACCTACGGGTGGTAATGTCTGGTCACAGCGCCTTCGAGCGATGATGTTATGCTGATTGGTGACTGCGCCTACCAATGTTTTGGTCACGGCACCTACGGGTGGTAATGTCTGGTCACAGCGCCTTCGAGCGATGATATTATGCTGATGGTGACGGCGCCTACAAGCGGTAATGTTTTGGTCACGGCACCTACGGGTGGTAATGTCTGGTCACAGCGCCTTCGAGCGATGATGTTATGCTGATTGGTGACTGCGCCTACAAGCGGTAATGTTTTGGTCACGGCACCTACGGGTAGTAATGTCTGGTCACAGCGCCTTCGAGCGATGATGTTATGCTGATGGTGACGGTGCCTACAAGCGGTAATGTTTTGGTCACGGCACCTACGGGTGGTAATGTCTGGTCACAGCGCCTTCGAGCGATGATGTTCTGCTGATTGGTGACTGGTTTTGGTTTCAGCGTCTACGGAGGGTTTTGTTTGGTTACGACGCCTTCGAGTGTTGATGTTTTGTTCACGAGACGCCTTCGAGCGGTGATGTTTGTTCACGTCGCCTTCGAGCGGTGATGTTTGGTCACGGCGCCTTCGTGCGGTGATGTTTTGATCACGGCGCCTTCGAGCGGTGATGTTTTGTTCACGACGCCTTCGAGTGGTGATGTTTGTTCACGTCGCCTTCGAGCGGTGATGTTTGGTCACGACGCCTTCGAGCGGTGATGTTTTGATCACAGCGCCTTCGAGCGGTGATGTTTTGTTCACGACGCCTTCAAGCGGTGATGTTTGTTCACGTCGCCATCGAGCGGTGATGTTTGGTCACGGCGCCTTCGAGCGGTGATGTTTTTGTCAAGACGCCTTCGAGCGGTGATGTTTTGATCACAGCGCCTTCGAGCGGTGATGTTTTGTTCACGACGCCTTCAAGCGGTGATGTTTGTTCACGTCGCCTTCGAGCGGTGATGTTTGGTCACGACGCCTTCGAGCGGTGATGTTTTGATCACAGCGCCTTCGAGCGGTGATGTTTTGTTCACGACGCCTTCAAGCGGTGATGTTTGTTCACGTCGCCTTCGAGCGGTGATGTTTGGTCACGGCGCCTTCGAGCGGTGATGTCTTGGTCACGGCGCCTACGGGCGGTGATGTTTGGTCACGGCGCCTTCGAGCGGTGATGTGTTGGTCACGGCGCCTTCGAGCGGTGACGTTTGGTCACGGCGCCTTCGAGCGGTGATGTTTGGTCACGGCGCCTTCGAGCGGTGATGTTTGGTCACGGCGCCTTCGGGCGGTGATGTTTTGGTCACGGCGCCTACGGGCGGTGATGTTTGGTCACGGCGCCTTCGAGCGGTGATGTTTTGGTCACGGCGCCTACGGGCGGTGATGTTTGGTCACAGCGCCTTCGAGCGGTGATGTTTTGGTCACGGCGCCTGCGTGCGGTGATGTTTGGTCACGGCGCCTTCGAGCGGTGATGTTTTGGTCACGGCGCCTACGGGCGGTGATGTTTGGTCACGGCGCCTTCGAGCGGTGATGTTTTGGTCACGGCGCCCACGGGCGGTGATGTTATGGTCACGGCGCCTTCTGGCGGTGACATTGGTAATCCTAATTGTGACAAGGAACGCGTTAATGTGTGTTACAGAGCTACGGTGTATGATTGCTATCATGAGCCAGCTGCATTGGAGGCGGCCATAGACGTGAAGCTGTGCGCCTGTTGTTCGGCTGAGCCGCAGCGAGCCGAGCGAGCGCGATGTCTTCTAAGCTGACCCTGCGTGGAGCAACGAGCATGTACCATCTACAGCCCTGGCGTGAACTGTGAGCTCGTTCCTTGTTTTATTTACTAGACCACGTGAAGCGTTGATTACCCAAGTTATGCGTAGTCCAGGAAGCTCATAATTTAAGCAAACAACATAAGATATGACAAATTTAATAATTCAAGATCTATGAACCTGGTAAATTTTCTGGTTAGTAAATTTTGAATAAGGGCCACCTCTAAGTGTGTCTGTAATGTAAGAGCGAATTGGTTAAACCATATTCTCATTATGACACATTTTAAATCCATGGGAACATTTAATCATTGGTTGGGTACTTATAAATTAAAGGTCTTTTTATTAGACGTTAGCGTTGTTGATTATACTATTGGCCTTTTAGAAAGAAAAGAGTGCGTGGCGTACGGGTTACGCATTCAAATTGAATTTGATCGGTTCACAGAGTTTGTGAGTTGCTGCGGCTGAGTTCAGCTGCGAAAGGTGAGGTGATGAAGATCAGCGTGGCACAGATTCAATTGCCCTTCGAGGGCGAAGGGTTTGGTCAGATGGCCGATCTGTTAGCCAGGTTTTGAAACATCGCCGAGATGACAGCTCACCTGTCATCGGACCGAACTGTCAAGAGGATTCCCGCGCCATTAGCGTTGCTTTAAGCGTTGTCGTGTACTTAATGTATAAATAAATATAATATCCAAGACTCGGTGCTTTTACTGTTAATACTAACAATAAATCTCCTACATTATATAATATTGTCTTCGGTTGCCGCGATAGTTATTCATGAAATAAAACAATTAAAAACGGATTTTATCGCATGTACTGAGCTTAAATTACATCCCGACGTTTCGAACACTTTACAGCGTTCGTGGTCAACGGGTCGACTGAGGAAAAATGTACAATTACCTCCGTTCAAAATCTATCACAATATGCAAACCTACCCACATATTAATTATTAAAGAAATTTATTGTTTGCACATGCCAGAGGGGCCTTTATAAAAACAAATTATTTATTATTACAAATAAATTATTTTATTATTATTAATTTTTTATTTATTTTTTAATTTAAAATTAGTATTAAATTATTATTAGTGTCCACACAGTCCACCATTATGGTCCACAGTCCTATGTCTAGCTTGCTCCTTAACCAAATGAATAACTGGATCCCAAGCTGGTGGTACCGAAAAACCATCCTCTCTGTTGAAATTTGGATATTTCTTAATCTCGATTGCCTCTCGCAACATCCGGGGAATGTATCGTTTCTCCTTGATGAGGACTTGCGGCCTACATATGATAGACCACATTCACATTCCAGCCTGTAGACCCCTGCACTCTGTAGAGGAGTAGCCGACTTCACTGACCTCAGGAACTGTGACATCTTCTTCATTGGCTTAAAGTAAGTTTTTATAGAAGCACGTTTCAAGATGTTGCCAATCCTGTCAGTGACTCCTCGGACAAAAGGCAAGATGGCAGGCCGGCGCTCAACTGTAGGAATCTTCATCCGAGCCTTCTGATTGAGCCGTGGAATCTTGAGCCTGTTCGCTTGAAGTGCATCCTAGGCATGCCGGAGTTCTGCCGCCAGGTGCTGCTCATCACATATCCTCTGGGCTCTCTGAAACAAAGACTTGCCTACAGTAGCTAGCTGACTGGGGTGGTGGTGTGATCTACCATTCAAATATCTATTTGTATGTGTAGGTTTCCTATATACAGTGCGGCCTAAGGTCTTATCGGGGTTTCTCAATACTAGTACATCTAAGAAAGGCAGTGAACAATTATTTTCCAATTCCATGGTAAACTTAATCTTACTATGAATGGAATTAAGGTGGTCAAGGAAAACTGAAACACTATTTTTAGGTAATATAGTAAAAGTATCATCTACGTATCTTTTGAAAATCTTCGGCTGCACGGGAGCCAATGAGAGCGCTCTCTCCTCAAAGTCCTCCATAAAGATGTCAGCGACTACTGGAGATACCGGGGACCCCATGGCTACACCGTCGACTAGCAGGAAGAATTCATTGTTCCATAGTAGATATCCTGATGTAAGGCAGTGTTCCAAGAGCTTAGCATATTCTTCAGACATGTTCTGCTCACGCAACCTCTTTTTCACAATTTCAATGCAGTCTTGTACCGGTAGACTCGTAAAGAGTGACTGGACATCGAAACTGACCATGATCTCGTCATCAGTTAATGTAAGGTCTCTAATTTGTAAGTTGGAGCATCAATTTGACTCACTATTGGACGTAGCGGGGCATCCGCCTTGTGTATCTTCGGTAACCTGTAGGCTAAATTGTATGGGTTACCGAAGATACACAAGGCGGGTGCCCCGCTACGTCCAATAGTGAGTCAAACTGATGCTCCAACTTACAAATTGGCTCAATACTTAGCAGGAGTCCTTTCATCTTTTCGGGGTAATACTAGAACACAAACAAAGGATTCTTACCATTTCATCAGTAACATTAGAGACCTTACATTAACTGATGACGAGATCATGGTCAGTTTCGATGTCCAGTCACTCTTTACGAGTCTACCGGTACAAGACTGAATTGAAATTGTGAAGAAGAGGTTGCGTGAGCAGAACATGTCTGAAGAATATGCTAAGCTCTAGGAACACTGCCTTACATCAGGATATCTACTATGGAACAATGAATTCTTCCTGCAAGTCGACGGTGTAGCCATGGGGTCCCCGGTATCTCCAGTAGTTGCTGACATCTTTATGGAGGACTTTGAGGAGAGGGCGCTCTCATTGGCTCCCGTGCAGCCGAAGATTTTCAAAAGATACGTAGATGATACTTTTACTATATTACCTAAAAATAGTGTTTCAGTTTTCCATGACCACCTCAATTCCATTCATAGTAAGATTAAGTTTACCATGGAATTGGAAAATAATTGTTCACTGCCTTTCTTAGATGTACTAGTATTGAGAAACCCCGATAATACCTTAGGCCGCACTGTATATAGGAAACCTACACATACAAATAGATATTTGAATGGTAGATCACACCACCACCCCAGTCAGCTAGCTACTGTAGGCAAGTCTTTGTTTCAGAGAGCCCAGAGGATATGTGATGAGCAGCACCTGGCGGCAGAACTCCGGCATGCCAAGGATGCACTTTAAGCGAACGGGCTCAAGATTCCACGGCTCAATCAGAAGGCTCGGATGAAGATTCCTACAGTTGAGCGCCGGCCTGCCATCTTGCCTTTTGTCCGAAGAGTCACTGACAGGATTGGCAACATCTTGAAACGTGCTTCTATAAAAACTTACTTTAAGCCAATGAAGAAGATGTCACAGTTCCTGAGGTCAGTGAAGTCGGCTACTCCTCTACAGAGTGCAGCGGTCTACAGGCTGGAATGTGAATGTGGTCTATCATATGTAGGCCAGACTAAGCGGAGCATCTCTACTCGGGTAAAGGAACATATAGCCAATGTAAAGAACCGTCGACCAAGGTCAGCAGTCTGTGAGCATGTCATGGATAGGTCCAACCACTCAGTTAAATTTGACAAACCGCAAGACATCGTCAAGGAGAAACGATACATTCCCCGGATGTTGCGAGAGGCAATCGAGATTAAAAAATATCCAAATTTCAACAGAGAGGATGGTTTTCCGGTACCACCAGCTTGGGATCCAGTTATTCATTTGGATAAGGAGCAAGTTAGACATAGGACTGTGGACCATAATGGTGGACAGTGTGGACACTAATAATAATTTAATACTAATTTTAAAATTTAAAAATAAAATAAAAATAATAATTAATAATAATAAAATAATTTGTTTTGTAATAATAAATAATTTGTTTTTATAAAGGCCCCTCTGGAATGTGCAAACACAAAATTTGTTTAATATTTAATATGTGGGTAGGTTTGCATATTGTGATAGTTTTTGAACGGAGGTAATTGTACATTTTTCCTCAGTCGACCCGTTGACCACGAACGCTGTAAAGCGTTCGAAACGTCGGTATGTAATTTAAGCTCAGTACACGCGATAAAATCCGTTTTTAATTGTTTTATTTCATCTCCTACATTATAGTTTATTGGATTACATGTTTTATTATATTTTTCTTTCCTTAACTGTTTAGACTTAATTAAGTTATTTCTAGCGTCTTCCTGAGACTTTTGTAATCTATACCTTAATTCTATAGAATAATCATCGAAGTTACATATAGGGTCTATGTTGTTAACAATATTACTAGGTATATTACAAAGTTTTCCGAATACTAACTCATAGGGAGTATATTTAGTTTCAGAATGCATAGTCGTGTTATAAGAGAAGCACCAATATTGCAACCAGTTGCTCCATTAGTGAGCCTGGTTATCAGTCTGGATTCTAAGGAAAGCTCCTAAGGCCTTATGAGAGTTCTCCAAAGAACCGAGGCTTTCGTGGTGATATGCCGTGGACTGTAGTTGATTAATTTTTAATAATTTACATGTATTTTGCATAGTTGAGGATATGAATTCTGAACCACGGTCTGTTGCTATCTCGCGCGGGATGCCGTAATGCAATATAAAGCCTTCAACGAATGCTCGCGCGACTGTTTCGGTTTCTTTATTAGGTAGTGGGTAAGCCCAGACGTACTTCGTGAGCTCGCACTGAATCGTCAATATATAGCTATCCCCATTAATGTCTTTAGTTATAGGGCCAACTAAATCTAAATATACTTTATCACATGCTGATGTAGCTGTAGTAGTAATAGACATTGGCTCCTTAATTGTTTTGTGGAACTTTTGTTTTTGGCATTTGTCGCATTTTTTTATAAAAGTTCTTATGTCTTTTTCCATGCTGGGCCAGTAGTAGTATCTTTTTATATTGTTAGTCATCCTACGAATACCCGCGTGGCCGCTAGTCGGCAGGATATGAAAATCATTTATTATGACACGTCTGTCATCTTTGTTATTTACTTTGAATACACCCTTTATAATACATATTCGTGGTCCGGACCATCTACTATTAGTTTTTATACGCTGAGTTAACTCTTTTATCATCTTTTCGTTGTCATTATTTTTAATAATACATATTTCTTTTATATTTATTGTATTGCACAAAAGTTCCAATTCCCTCATGAAGAAAGCTCGTTTCATACACGATTGGGATTTTGGTGCAACACTAATAAGTGACAATGAGGATGTGTAAACAAATGAATTGTTGCTACTACAAATACGATCATTCTTTCTCTTACACTTGCGATACTCATTTTCATCAAAACTTAGCTCTGTTGAATTGTTTGGTTTTTTAAGTATTTCCACAACTTTTGGTTGATCACTCCAATCGTTTTGAAAATTCTTAATAACCGAACTATTTTGCATTTCTTGCTCTTCCATTCGCTTCTTTTGCCTACGCGTTGTTACAAACATAACTCGTTCACTCATATGTTTTAGCTGTTGACTTGTTAGCTCAATCCTTGATAATGCGTCTGCAGCCACATTATCTTTACCTTTCAAATACTCAACCACAAAATCATACTCTACTAAACATAATCTGAACTTTGTTAGTCAGCTGGAAGGGTCCCTCATGTTAAATAAATATATTAACGGCCTGTGATCACCGACATATAATATCAAGACGAGTAAAGGCAAGCAAAGTTCATGTGAAAACACGACCCATTTTCATGTTTACAAAACTAAAATGTCTTATGTCTTGTTAACCAATCAAGTACTCATTCTTTTAGCATATTTTTTTTTGTTAACCTTAATTCTGCAAAGGTTTCATGCCATTTCACCAATAAGAAAAGTTGCCGTGTTGTGAGTGGTCAAAATCAATTTGACAATGAAGTTTAATTGGACAGGAGACACTCAAATCAAATGACTGAAAATGTCAAGTTAACGTATAATAAATACGCCTTAGTTTGACGTGGATGGGTTCACGTAATAAATAATACTTAATGCAATCAATTAACAATTTATTTTTAGTGCATTTTTCATTACTTATGTAATATACGTAAATTTAATCGTTCTTGGAATAAGGAATATGAAAGCCTATTCATCTTTCATTTGTTTAATTAAAGTGCTTAATTACAATATAGGGACTTACATACTACAAAATAAGCATAAATTAACATATTTTTTTTACAATTTTATAAATTCGTTACATAGGGAGACCCTCTTGGTCTCAAGCAACATAATGTTAAGCAATTAAGGTTGATTATGGCAAAAGAAAAACGATTATTTTTTAACTTTATTTATGACCAGACTAGAAAATAATAGCATACCTTCAATATAAATAGTTAAAATTCTCATTCCTTCCTCGTTTTTTAGAACTAAATAAAAACGGATGATTTCGTTTATGTGTACACATATTTATTTCAGCAGGCTTAGGGAAATACAAACATAAATTTACATTTTGTATCCATTTTTAGGGTTCCGTACCTCAAAAGGAAAAAACGGAACCCTTATAGGATCACTTTGTTGTCCGTCTGTCTGTCTGTCTGTCTGTGTGTCTGTCTGTCTGTCTGTCTGTCTGTCTGTCTGTCTGTCTGTCTGTCTGTCTGTCAAGACCATTTTTCTCAGGAACGCGTTGAGGTAACAAGCTGAAATTTATATCAAATTCTCGGGTCTATTGTCCCTTCGAGCTGTGAAAAAATCAAACTTAAAAGCCAACGCAATCAAAAGATACAGTCGTTTATGCTGCAAATTTTAGTTTTTCGGCACTCTCAAAACCTACGGGGTACTTCCCGTGAACTGAGAAACTTGAAATTTGGTACTAAGCAACGTCATATAGCACAGACAAAGGAAAAATTACGAAAAGAAGACATTTTTAGTAATATCATACAAAAAATATTTTTTTAAATTTTAAACTTACTACCTTATTCCTCGTAAAGGCGTGTAGGTATTAAATTGAAATTCATGTCAAATACTCGGGGCTGATAGGACCTTTCAGATGTAGCAAAACCAAACTTTAATGTCAACGCAATCAAAAGAAATAGCAATTTAAGTCGCATATTTTGAAACTGATTACTCGCAAGAAACTCAAAACCTAAACGGTACTTCCCGTAAACTCAGAAACTTGAAACTTGGCACGAAGAAACTTCATATAGCACAGACAAAGGAAAAATTACAAAAAGTAGACATTTTTAGTAAAGTCATACAAAAATATTTTTTTAAATTTTAAACTTACTTACTACCTTTTTCCTCGTAAACGCGTAGAGGTATTAAATTGAAATTCATATCAAATACTCAGGTCTATAATACCTTTAAGCTATTACAAAATCAATTTTCTATGTCAATGCAATGGGTGAACTTTTACTTATATACCTACAGGTTTCTACGGAACCCTCGGTGCGCGAGTCCGACTCGCACTTGGCCGGTTTTTTTTAATACTACAACGGTAGCAAACAGGCATACGGCTCACCTGATGGTAAGCAGCTACCGTAGCCTATGGACGCCTGTAACTCCAGAGGTGTCTCATGTGCTTTGCCGACGCTTTCATATAAGAGAGGATTCACTGTGTTGACAGCAAAAGGGACAAGAGGATCCCCCGTCGTCAACACACTGCATCCTCTGAGCTCTCTGGCAACGTTACTCACCACTATGAGTAGGGTTTCGTGCTAATTGGCTGTGGTTTTCTGTAAGGTAGAGGTAGTTCCCCAGTCGGGCTCTGCTCTAGATTTGATAATTAAAGACTATGCTATGATGTTATAGCATTCATTATTAATGAAAAATAAGAGTCATACCTATTAGCCAGTTGTACTAGAAATGGCACGGCCAGAATGGTATGATTTTACCCGAGTAAGTATAGTAGGTATTAATTCGAAGCGTTTTGTTTTGTCGATTTATTACTACTAGGTAATACTTATAAATGAACATTCATTGTACTTTTCCTCAAATTAGTTATGTTTACTTTTCCAAAACTTATATTGCATAACATCGACCAAGTCCGTAATGTATGAGAATATCTATGCGTGATTTACTTACCGATAAAAAGAAATATCACCATCTTTGGCGCCTGTGTGGCTCCTGCACCAATTCACGGCACAAGCCGGCATTTTAATACCGATATAATATCGAAATTTCATGGACCGAAAAAACTAATATTTTGACGACATGACAATTTCAAAATGTTTGACATGACATTAGGGCACCGCTGTCACAAGCTCCGCCCACTTTGGCACCAGGAAAGTGGAGCACATTTTGAGCGTTGATTACGCTTCCTTACTTATTATTCTTCCAAGCCTGTGATCTGTAATTATTCTAAAACGTCGGCCATATAAATATGGTCTATAGTATCTTATTCCCCATAAAATCGCCAATAATTCTTTTTCGACGGTTGGGTAATTTTTTTCCGCTTTGTTAAGGGGCCTGCTAGCGTATGCTACAGGTAACCCATCTCCGTTTGATAAAACACAACCGATTGCTATTCCTGATGCGTCAGTATGTAATATAAACTCGTTATCACTGGCAAAATTGGGATATTATAACAAGGGTGGGTTTGTCATTGCCTGTTTAATTTTTTTAAATGCGTTAGAACACTCATCGGTCCAAACAAACTGTACGTTTTTTTTTGATAAATGATTAAAAAAAATTTTATAATGAATTTCCAATAGTAATTGGCGAATGCTACGAATCTTTTGACTTCGTCTTCATTTTTTGGAGTAAGGGTAATTTTGAATCGCTAAAGTTTTACTTGGGTCTGGTTTTATTCCTTCTGAAGTGACTAAATGGCCTAAATATAAAATTTCTTTTTTCAAAAAGGTACATTTTAGGGGATTAAGTTTAAAATTTACTTTTCTCAATCTTGAAAAGACATCGATTAAGTTTTTGTTATGTTGTTCAAGATTACGTCCCATAACGATTAAATCGTCTAAGTAAACAATACATTGTAAGTAATTTAAACCTGACATTGCTATAGTCATTGCGCGACTAAACGCACTCGGTGAATTTCATACCCATTGGTAGTCTTTTCATCTGATAGTGTTTATCAGCCAAAAATGCCGTATATTTCCTACTCTCAGCATCAAGTTTAATTTGATAGTAACCTTGATTGAGGTCCAGAGTACTAAAGTAAATTGCACCAGACAACGAGTCCAGTATCTCAGTAATATTTGGTAATGGGAATTTGTCACTTTCTATGCGCTCGTTAACTTTCCTATAGTCAATTACTACTCTCCATTTCTTTTGCCCACTTGAATCTGCCTTTTTAGGTACAAGTAGTAAAGGACTAGCCCATTCAGAGTATGACTCTTCGATAATATCGTGTGCTATCATTAGTTTAATTTGTTTTTCTATTTCCGCTTTCTGTAAGTGGGGCAACCTATAGGGCTTACTATACACTGGAGTTTCATTAGGCTTTAAATGGATTTTTTGTTCATAAAGATTCATGGTGTTTAGTTTATCTCCCGGTAGGTGAAAAATATCGGCAAATTTTGCACAAATACTTCCAATGCTATTCTCTTCTTCCGAATTTAAATAATTTAGTTGTAGCAATGAAAATAATTGTTTTACTCGTTCGGCGTTATTTGAGCATTTTTCAAAATTAAAAACATCAAAATCTTCCAGCCGCCTAATCTCAGGAGTGATACACTTTACAGTCACGTCTTGTTCTCGCGTGTTCAGCACTTTAATCGTTAAATTACCATTCACACTTCTAGACAAAGAGTTCGCTATGAATATTCCCTCGCATACCTCACTCGCACAAACAATAAAATCTCCTGTGACATTAATAGGAACTTTCAATAAAATTTCGCTTCTCGATGGTAACTCAATAAATGATTGCACGTTATTACTATGTATAGAGTAAACATGTACTGGTATCAAGGATAAGTGGTTTCCCTTTTTTAATTTTAATGTATCTGTTTCAAAATCCAAGGTGCCTCTAAATTTTATTTTAAAATCTTGGCCTAGTATACCATCTACGTCCACAGGTAAACTTTTAAAGATATGAATCTCGTGACAAAATGATTCATTTGTTTCATCATATAAATCGAGACAACTGACACCAACTGATGTAATTATACCGCCAAGCCCATTTACGTTGGTTGTTCTTGGTTGAATGAACGGAGTTGTTGACACTATTGAATCATACTTGACTGCACTTAATGATGCTCCTGTATCCAACAACCAAGTCAATGACTTTCCATTTACGTAAAACTGAACTGAGTTCACATTACCGAAAGCTAAAATATAAGGTAAGTTATTAGTCACGAAAAAACTGGAGTCCAGATGATCTCGCAGGTGACTCATTAGTGTCATTGGACTCACGTGTCGTATTTATTTGATGTTTATTTTGCGGTCTACTTGGTCTGAAATTACTATTATTATGTCCGTAGTTTTTACGGTAATTATGACCCCTGGAACCACCTCTGAAACTACCACTATCTCTACCTCTGTACGGGAAAAAGCACGTCCATTGGTTTTCCTGTACTCATATTGTGGGTGCACGGCCGCAATTCTATTTTTGAAATATAAATTTCCACGACCGGAAGACATATGAGGTCTCGTACCTCTACCGCGCGCCGTAAACACCTGTTCCGAAGGTGAAGGCGAAATCGCAATTTCTTCGTCTTTGGCACCCTGTATTGCGTCTTTAAGTGACGTATAATGTCGGGCCGATATCACTGTACTTAACCTATCATTTCGCAAGCCACTGGCAAATTTATGAATAGCTTGCCTCTCATTAAGAGGTTTTAGTATACTGTAAGCGCTCGAATCACCATTGGCTTGTGAAATCGTCAGTTTGACAAAAATGTCCTCTAAATCCCTACCGAACTGCTCTATACTTTTTCCCGCTTGCCGAGCTGTTTGCAATTGCTTTTGCAAGGCATTATCACTTACGAGGTACTAAATGATGTTTCATATCACTGATTAAACTCGTAACCGTGGCATAGCTACCTGACAATCGCAGTTTCGCGTTATAAGACAAACGTGTTTTCAAAACGAAATTTATCAACACCGGGATATCCGTGTCGTTTATCATAGTCTCATATAGTTCAATGGCGTCAATTAATTGCAAAGTTACTTTTTCAGTATCATCCATAACAGGTAACAAAGAAACCGCCGTTTTCAAATCGAAATTCGGTTTGGAACCCATGTTTGTCTTTATCAATTGCTGCGTTTCCTCAAATAATTGCAATATTCTAGAATACTCTTTTTCAATTTTCGTAATATACTGCTGTACCTTATCATCGACGGGTTCTTCACCCTTCTCTACCTTCGAAATATAAATTTCTAAATATGCATTATACTCCTTATAAACCGACTTTGCATCTGAAAATTTTTCTTGACCTAATTTCTCACTTGGTCGAGTAGGACGAGAAGACGAGGAAGCTTAAGCAGATATTCTTTAAAATAGTTAATGCGCTCATAAAATTCTACAACGCTTGACATTACCCTAAATTAATCAAAAATATAACGTAATTATGTTACTTATTAAATGCTATAGTATTGTTAAAATTTTAATCACTACACTAAAATGGTTTTCAGGAAGCTTGACGACAGCACTTGTTACTTAACATAGTTTATCGGGTCACTTGCGTTTTCGCCACTGAAAGTTTGTAGTTTTCCACAAAACTCGACGATAGTTCCTATTACCACTGCCACCTTATACGGATGCACGCCTGCGCATCACCATAGCAGTCGCCTGTCGCTCAATCTTCTTTGTAAGGCACTTATGGACCTTTTTCCAGACGAGGTAAAAGAAGATAATGCTGATCATCACTCCCATGGCCATTGTTATGTATGACTGCTCCTCGCCGTGACTGATATCTTGAGTTGACCTGGCTTTGTTGTTCTGGCCAGTCTGAGCAATGATGACTTCTTCTCTCTCTATTTTAGACACCGTTTTCCCCATGTTGAAAGATGAAATTTAGCTTGTGAGATAAGTGGTTTCAGTTGTTGCAGTACCTCTAACACGCTAATCTTGAGTCCCCCAGCAGCAGCAGGACCTCGACGCCAGCACCATTTGTGAAAATTGTCCCTTCGTAGCTCTCCAAATTAACGTACAGCTGGCAGGGTCGCCATGTATTGTAATCTCCTTGGTGGTAGATGATGATGATTATAGGTAGGAATACAGAATAAAACACATGTTTCCTCTTCGAAGTAGCAATATGTAATAATGATTAAAAGACAGGTATACATTGGTATATAGTTGATGATTAATACAGATTCCATATATGAAAGCAACTAGCCTACTTATTCTAATAAGGTATGTCTCTAGGTACATCACAAGTCGTCTGTATCCTGGGATTGATGGAGTCAACCGTGTTGCTGATGTAATCACAAACAGAGGAACAATAAGAAGAGCCATTAGCAAGATGTGTATCATCCCGACTACAGACGTTGTCGAAGGGAAGAATGGTTTACCTACCCATTAAAGGGCAACAAACTCTGAATTCTGTAGAAGGGACTTTGTAACACTACCTGGAAAAGACCAAAAGGAGATATGTCTTGGTCCTTCGAGCCAGATGATAAGAAACTTTATTTTAAGATTAAACATGTTGCATCAAGCACGGAATTGCAGGTTGTCGAAGGGTTGACTAGATCGCCATTCTAGACCCGTGAAAGGCAACATAGAGAATTTCTGCAAAACAGGTTTATCTTTCCCTAGCTTTATAATCTCAGGTATGACCATGTCCCAATAAATCTTTGATCCCAGTAGAATGTCTACCTCAGAAGGAGAATAAAATCTCGGGTCCGCAAGCTCGATGTCACTAGATATCTCAAACCCAGTTGTATCTATCGGAAATTCAGGCAGTACATTAGTAATATCTGGGATTACCAAAAATCTGACATTTATATCATACGGTAGAACCCGAGAGCTTATTTGACGCCGACATTCCTCTGAAATATGAGTGGTCTTTTTATTTATTCCAGTAATATTTATGCATTCCGAGTCTGTGCTTATGCGTAGCCATTTTTTAAATGCACTCGTAATAAACGAAGATTGACTACCTGGATCCAAAAATGCGCGCGCTGTATATGTTTCACCGTTATAAACGACCCTGACTAGAGCGGTACATAACATAGCGTGATCTTCACATTCCTCAGATACCACCGACAGGACCGCTGGCGTAGACGCTGTACTAGACCCGGTTTTCTCAATCCGGTTCGAAGGACCATCCTCAACTTCCACGGTTTGTTTATGTAACAAAGTGTTATGCTTCTTTTTACAAACGCGACAGCAACCTCGTAAATTACATTGAAACGAATTGTGACCTTTACGAAAACAATTTCTGCACACACGGAGCCTAGAAATTTCGTCAAATCTGTCTTCGATACTCATTTCTTTTAATTTTGGACAGTCATACAGACGATGTGATTGACTACACATATCACACGTGAAGGTTGGTTTCTTATCAATTGTAGCCGCAAAACTTTTATATTAAACCGTTTGCCCTTTAGGTTTTTGTTCCCGAGCCCCAAATTTATTGTCACCCTTGTCCGAGTGATTACTATAAAACGTTTCCAAAACGTCAGCACGGCTTCGCAAAAACGAATAAAATTCATTGAGAATAGGCAAATCCTTAAGATTACATTTAAGTTCCTCCCATTTTTTACTTGTAGTTACATCCAATTTAGCAGAAATCATAAATATAATGAGTGCGTCCCACTTATCTGTAGGCTGCCCTAGTGTCTCGAGAGCCCGCAAATGTTTAGAGAAATGGTCTACAACAAACCTCAGAGCCTTGTAAGACTCCTTCGACATACATTCGAAACTAAATAGTGCCTTTAAGTGGCTATTGATCAAAATATTTTTATTGTTGTACCGTTCGCATAAAAGATCCCGCGCAAGGTTGTAGTTATTTGCACTGAACTCGATTGACTTTATAACTATACTCGCGCTCCCTTCCAGGGATGACCGTAAATAATGAAACTTATTTATCAATGGAATATTGCTGTTACTATGTATCATCGACTCGAAACTATCCTTGAACTCCAGCCAATGCAAGTAACTCCCTCCGAAAACCGATAATTTAATGGTAGGTATGCCACCGAATGAATTTGACTGACAGCTGGCCATGGACTGGTCGTCACGAACCGACTGCGCTTTGCTACTAAAAGACGAATTATCTAGTATATCCTGCCCAATAGCTAAACATGACATAAACTGGTTTTCAATATCATCGCGCTCCTGCACTTGTTCTGAAGAATCACTATGCAGTAACTCAATTTGACCTTGAATGTCATCAAATTCACTTAACACTGATTGCAACTTATTTAGCTTTAATTCTGACTCTTTATACTTTGCGGAAGTCGGAATGGCAGGTTTATATCTCTGTAAATTATTTAAATAATCGTTAAACTTAGTCAGCCGGCCCTTAATACCGCCGCGCTGTTTAACTAATTTAGCCAATTCGACTTCAGGTTTTACGACCCCGTCCGTTGGTGACATGATTGCAAACAGTCAAATTTAAAGAGCAACAAACAATGAAACAAGCAATAGTAAATCTCTTACCAGTAAGTCCAGTCTCAGAAGTGACCGCCCGACGTAAAAGGTTACCCCGCCCGATCACACAGCAAGCCAGCAAGCACGGTGCTGACAATGCCGCGCGCCGAGCACAGGGAGCGGCACCCGCGCTGAGCCCGAGTGATCGCTGAAATAGTCGGCAATTCACTATGAAACACTAGAACGTCAAGGGAATGGACTCGATCTTAACACTTGCTTATTTAATTAATAAGTATTGTGAAAAATAAGCCTTAATACGCCAAAAGCAAAAGAATAAAGAAGAAATGCAGACGTATTGCAAACAAAGGAACCGTTACACCGAATTCCAAAAAGGAAACGTAACGGATTTTTTTAACTTATTCAACAATGAAACTATGCAAATTAACAGATATAAATACACAATTATAATTACGTTCAATGCAATAATAGGTACCAGCCAGATGTGCAATGATTGATACGAAAAACCGACAATTGTACCTTTTTTTTTTTGTTTTTTAATCTTTTTGTTTATGGAACCTTTGTCAAAATGATATGTCGGCTCCGTTAGGCCTCTACGTTACAAAGTTTGTATAAGTATTACAGTATTACTATATCTAACTAAACATCGAAAAAACTGTACACTAATTTCGCAGTTGTAGACAGGGGCTCCGCCAATATCGACTGGAATAAACCGATGTCAGTTACCGCATAACCTCTATCTTCAAATAATTGCACCCTCTTGGCTCGAGTCCGAACACATTCCATTAGGAAGTGTTGCACATCCTCGATAGAGTCGCAAACTTCGCAATTGGGCGACTCTGCTTTCTTCATCAGATGTGCAAACTTATTTAATGGGATGTGACCGGACCGAAGCCTGTGCGCACGTACAATTTCAACTCTTTTCAATTCACCCATTTCCCACCAGGGTATCAGAGGGGGCTGACATTGTATGGTTCTGTACCAGATGCCTTTCTCTTTAGATCTTACATCGAAAAATTCTTTCCAGCGATCATACAATTTACTCTTACATCGGGCGACTGCTTCCGATAAATCTGGGACGACATCGAACTCAATTCCCTCTGATGCAGCCGTTGCCGCCAATCGGTCAGCCACTTCGTTTCCTACCAAGCCGATATGTGACGGAACCCACTGGATTTTCAAACACCTTCCAAAATTTTGTAGCTTATTAATTTGGGTTAAAATTTTGTACGCCAGTGAAAAGCACCTTTCGCCCGAGGCACATCGGGCCAAATGTTGAATGGAGCTTTTACTGTCCGTGAAAATTACCACACTATGATAATTTTGATTTTCAATGAACAGTAAGGCCTGATAAATCGCACTGAGTTCTGCGGTCATTATAGAAACTCCCGCCGAAATTTTATACTGTGCTTTTGTGGCACTAAATGGATCGAAAAAGGCAGCCCCTATTTTTTTGTCGGACTTCGACGCATCAGTAAATATTCTATAAAAATTAATATATTTTCGGTTCAATTCCTGGACCACATCAATACGGAGAGCATAAGAGTTATATGTGTGTTTTGCATCGACAACAGATTCTAAACCACTCTGTAAGATTTTGTGTAATTCAATTTTTGACACCCAAACATCTAACTGAAACATTGGTAACGGAAATGACGAGTGGATATGCTCATCAGAGATTTCTTCATTTACGATAGCTAGCAATGGTTTCTTTCTCGTCTTAGTCCAGTACCCCCTTTGGCATGAGACCATCAACTCCTGAACCTCATCGACCGTGGCGCTGTTTGACCAGGTCAGTGATTTTAGGCAAAACCTAGTGGCTAGGAACCATCTACGAAGATGTAGTGGCACAAGACAAAGTTCACTTTCCATAACATGGATCGGTGTAGACCTAATAAAGCCTCCAATTACCCTTAGAGCTTGGTTTTGAATTTTTTCTAGCTTATAGATATGTCTGTTGGCGCTGTTGTGAAAAAGTGCACTTGCATAATCTAGTCTACTTCTAATCAAGGAGATGTACAATCTTCGCAGGTGCACAGGATGTATTCCCCAAGACGCGCCAGCTGAAGTTCTAAGAATGTTAAGATATTTTTCAGTTTTTTCTACTACATAATTAATATGCTCTCCCCATCGTAGATGTTGGTCCAGCCACACACCTAGGTACTTTATATTTTTATCAGAGCACAGCGTCTGTCCCCGAATTAACAGGTTTATTTATTGCTTTTTATCACCTTTGCCGAAAATACAGAACTTTGACTTATTAGCTGACACTTCTAGTCATAAAATCTCCAAAATATTTAGCATTAAGTTTAAACTGTCTTGCATTAAGCAAATACTGTCTGGTAACTTCTTCTGCCTGACATACAACACAAAATCATCTGCATACTGGGAAATTGAAACATTGACTACATCATTACAAATCTGATATGTAGCAATGTTAAACAAAAGAGGGGAGAGTGGATCCCCTTGCGCCAAGCCCTTGTCTGTCCACCGCACCATAGAAAGGCCGGTATCAAGGTCTCTTAAAAGAAGATGCCTCTCGCTCAAGAAGCCCCACAAATATCTACAAAAGTTGGCACCAACTCCTAAGGTATCTAGAATACTAACGACTCTAATAACCGAAACATTGTTATATGCGCCTTCAATGTCTAGAAAACAAGCTAGAGTGCAGGTGTTTTTGGCAAAACCCACTTGTATGTGGGATACTAAACGAGCTAAGCAGTCCATACAGGATTGACCTTTCCTAAAACCCACCGTATTTCGCGATAGAATCTGGTTGTGTTCTATAAACCATTCCAGGCGTCTTGCTAGCATTATGTGGAATATCTTGCATACACAGGACATCAGGGAAATTGGTCTTAGCTTCGAAATGTTATCATGTATCTGACTTGACTTAGGAATAGGAACAACCTGTATTACTCTCCACTGCCTAGGCACCTCACCTGACACAAAGATCAAATTATACCGTTTCAGTAAAAACAATAATGCATTTGATGGCAAATTGCATAACATAGCATATGTTACCCCATCTATCCCTGGAGAAGATTTCTTATTTTTTAGACACCTTATGAGTTCTTCTGATGAAAATTCTACCTCTAGTTGCGGATTTACAGAAGTAAATGTCGGTGGCTCAGGTCGTACAAAATCAGGCGTGAGAGAACGCAATAATTCGACTTTTCTCTCCTCAGACACAACGACCCTTGAACGCTTATAACCTTTTATCCATTTCATACGATTCCACATGTCAGATGCGGAAGTAGTTTCATTTATACTTTGGCAAAACTCTTGCCAACTCGAAGCCTTAGCATTACGAATAAGTCGTCGTGCTTCCGCAACCTTTTTTTGTAAAAGTGTTAGATTTGCCGGAGTTGGATTACGTCTGAATTTTGTTAATGCAAGACGTCTTTGAGCTACAGCCAGAGATAACGTGACGTTCCAATAACTTTTGGGCTTGAAATTCCGCGTAGGGTCAGTACACATTTTAATTACTGGAATATTAATCGCCAACGATTTGTTAATACCGGTCTCAAAAGAATCGTAAATAATTTGAACATCGTTTTGCGAAGGAATTGGCTGTTTGGAAAAATATTCTTTTAGGAATTCACGAAAGCCAGGCCAATCCGCTTTTTTTAAATTCAATCTTTGTTCAAAGTGCCTGATGTCTCGATAATCTAAGCTAAACTTCACAATGAGATGATCGCTCCCTAAGTGTTCATTTGTAACCTGCCAGGTAAAGTCAACAACAATATCAGAGGAGCAAAAGGTGATATCGGGGGAACTTTCTTGGAGCGTCCCATTTACGAATTTAACCCTTGTCGCTTTTCCATCGTTAAGAGACACAAAACCATGCTCGAGTGCCGAATCAAACAACTGATAACCCCTAGAGTCACATTTGTACGACCCATTAGTATGATGGGCATTGAAATCTCCTGCTATTATAGATTTACCTGAAAAGACCGTGAAGATAGAGTCCCAGTCAAGTTGTGTTGTTCGCACTGATGAAGGGCAATAAAGCGCTAAAATATTGCTTAAGGAGTTACAGTTTAAAAGCTTAACACATATAATTTCTATACCAGGGTTATTAAGAGCAATGTGAAATGACTGGGCCTTAATGGAGTTGTGTATAATGACCGCGACACCCCCATACGAGTCTGGTCTATCTTTACGAAATATAGTGTAAGAATTTAAATTGAGTACAGAGTTATTGCAAAGCCAGGTTTCGCTAACTAAAGAAATGTGAACCTTTTCACTGTTCATTAGAGCCTCAAAATCAGGTAGCTTAGGCCTAATACTTTGTGAGTTCCATTGTATGATATTCAATTTAGTTTTTACAGTGGAGCTAGCCATTTACATCCGTAAATAATAATTTAAAGAAATCTATCGACTCGAAAAGCCTCTTAACCAGTATTACACATTCTTCAACAAAAATTTTTAAAATACGACTGAGTTTATCTGGCCAGTTATCTCTAGAAGTAAGAATTTTTTTCATATTGTCAACAATTCGTGTAAAAGCCACGTCGCTCTCTTTGCTTGTCTTAGAGGTACGCTCTTCCGTATCAGGGATCCTCGAATGTGATTGGGTGAATTGTACCTGATGTTTAAAAACAACAAGTTTCGATATTTAAGAAAAAGAACAACAGAAAGAAGCACAGTTGCGTGCAGCTAATAGTCTTGTCTTTTAGGCAAGCTAGATTAGGAATAAGACCTAACGCTTAAGATGCAAGAAAGCCGTCACACAAATTGAAACAATTTCTTTTTTAAATAGGATCGGAACAAAGGATAGGAATAAAATAGGCGTACTTCCCCCGGAATAGACCCGCAGACACCACGTAGACACCGTAGATAGTCCTTGCAGGCTCCAGCAACGCAACAGCAAAATCCTTTGTTCTTCGAGTCGGTGAGTCGGCGAGTCGTTAAAATGCCGTTACACTTAACGGTACAATTGTAGTTTAAATTCGAACGTTCTTGCAGGTTTCTTCCAACGGTCGCCACTATTGTCCAGGCGGACAATAAGAAAGTCCAGTAATTTCAACAGGTTTATTACTAGGTTTAAGTATAAAATAAAATTACAAAAAATTGCTGTGATCGAGTGACTGCGATCCTCGACGTTGCGTCCCCCGCACCTCTCATCCCGTGCGTCATCAGGCGCTCGTACAGATGTAAAAACATCTATTTGTCATTAGGTCAAACTGTTATTTTGGACCATTGCCATAATGGCCAGGTATCACAATGTCAATTGTCAAATAGTCCGAATGATATAATCCCCTACTGTCAGAATTCCCATGTGTCATTAAGTTCAGGTGTCAAAATGTCCACTTTTCAATGGGAAAGGTAACTGGCAAAGTTATGTGTTTTGGGATGTGTTAGTATAAAGATAAAAAAGATAAAATATATTTTTCACCTTAGCAGCTTGAACAGCTTTCTTTGGTGCTCAATAACAGTGAGCAAAATTCAATTTTGCTGCAAGCGTGTGTCAAAATGACCTTGAGATGTCCTCAGTAAAAACACAGAGAAGGTAATATTTTCAAACTTCATATTCTTGCTTTTCTTTTCTATTTGAATACCAGACCCCCGATGCACACCAAAATAGCTTGGACACCTAATCACAAGATTTGGCGCAGGCACTAGTTTTTAGTAAATGTGCTATTTGTAATAAGTGGCGAAATTGGATCGGAAGTCAGTAAAAGAGGCGAGAATTGAGTGGGCGTCAGTGAAAGTAGAGCGGAAGATAAGCGGAACTGGGTAGAAGTGGAGCGGAACTGGCGGAATTGGAGCGGGATTCAGTAAAAGTTGCGGGAATTGAGTGGAAGTAGAGTGGAAGTGAAGCGGAACTGGTCGGAAGTGGAGGAAAACTGGCGGAAATGAAGCGGAACTGGCGGATTTAGAGCGGAATTGGCGGAATTGGAGTGGAAGTCACTAAAAGTGGCGAAAATAGACTGGAAGTCAGTGGAAGTGTAGCGGAACTGGGTGGAAGTTGAGCGGAATGGCGGAATAGAAGCGGAACTTGAGCGGAACTCATTAAAAGTGGCGGGAATTGAGTGGAAGTCATTGAAAGTAAAGCGGTGTACTAGGTGGAGGTGGAGCGGAACTGGCGGAAATGGAGCGGAACTGGACCGGAACTTGAGCGGAATTCATTAAAAGTTGCGGGAATTGAGTGGAAGTTATTTGAAGTAAAGCGGTACTAGGTGGAGGTTGAGCGAAACTGGCGGAATTAGAGCGGAAGTGATTAGAAGTGTAGTAGGAGTGGCGAAAATTGAGCGGAAGTGAAGTGAGATTGATCGGGATGGAGTGAAAGTCAGTGGGAGTGAAAAAATATTTTTCACTCCCACTCTACTCTCCACTACCTTCAGGTGATCTTCCGTCTTTATTCAGACGCTTTACCATCTGCTTCCGGCCTGTTAAGTAGTTCTTCATGAGCCTCAGTGCCACGATGTCTAAACCATAATAACTAAGTTTGCAGAGTAAAAGCTCTATATCTAAAGAATCGAAAGCTCTTGAAAAATCTAATAACACCAATACAGATACTAACCCTTTGTCTGTGGCATGAAGTATCTCGTCTGTGACACTTAACAAGGTAGTCTCAGGACTGCGCCCTGCTCGGAAACCTGATTGATTATCCGGAATTACACCAGCTCCCTCAAAGTACGAAGATAATTGCCGGGTCATTGCTTTCTCTAATATTTTCGACATCGCTGGTAAGATACTAATCGGCCGGAGATCACAGTAATCGTTAACTATATCTTTTTTTGGTAGTGGTGTAACGACCGCTTCCTTCCAACCAGTAGGAAAGCAACCCTCAAGTAGACAAGAGTTAGTAATATGGAGAAGCACTGGAATTGTTCTGGGAATTGTGAGTTTTAGCATATCTATGGAAACAGCATCTGTTGGAGTCTCCTTTTGGATTCGGACCGGAACGGACGTATTCTCTTGAGCGTCCCAAAACAAAAGGCAACTAACATGTGCAACGGTCTTTGTCGAAAAGTCGTATGTACCGGAATCCCGCCGCGCGCGATCATGAGCCTAATCGCCTTGGCTTAAGGACGGCCCCACATTTGCGCGTCTACGTCCGAGGCAAGCAGAAACTACGTTGCCGCCGCATCTGCAACCCTGCATCTCCTGCTCGACCTGTGGAGCTTTTGAGATGCAGCAAGTAATACATACTTCGAAGCCACACTAATATCCCTGATGAGATTGGTGAGATCGTTTCATTACGCTTACTGTATGAAAAATATTTTTATTTTCCTTTTTAATCTCCCGTTGCCGCCGGGTGTAGGCATATATAGCTGAAACCCTGTTTGTCAAGTAACGGTACGTTAATTAAACAACTGTCTAAGGTCCAGATTAATATTAATATCTTGAAATGTTCACGTCTCCGGTTACTTTCATTTCACTATTATGTGAATGATGAAGAAAAGGCCCCTCTAAATATGACACGTACACCCCGACGAATACCTAACTATTTCGATTTACGTTACTACGCCAGTGTGTCACACTAACCAAGGAGTTGTGTATGTGGCCTTAGTATGGACTTTTCCTATTAAGAATATGTACCTACATATAGGTATGGGATTTCAAAGTTTACTTGAAATTGAGCAAACGCAACGGCAAAAACAAGAGGTACTTTGGTGAATTCCTATTTATGAAAACGAACTTACTTCTGTATAACCGACATGAAACCGGCCGTACCCAACAATGGATCTGAATTATTAACTTGGAAAATAAGGGTATCAGTTTGATGTTTACAATTACATCCAACATACTCTAATCTGGTGTTAAATGTGGTTGAACCTACTTAATGTGGTTGCTTGCGTGGTCTACATAGTGCGTCAATTCATAAATTTATTAGTGCCTGGTGTTATTATTTAATATTTACAGCTAATTACTAAAGTGCAAGTAATAAATAAGTAAATTTCAACTTTAGATAAATCACAAAGTGACCAGTGTTTTTTTTACTTTAGAACTGGATAATAGTGTTTTTGTTTAGTTGCATACTTAAAAAATGTGTCATGTGGTTTTATGTGCGAATGTATCAGTGACGCCTGTTAAATAATATATTGATATCCTGCTAAACGAAATATAGATACCTACCTATATAGATAACCTCCAATTACTGTATAGATACGGTAAAAACTCAAACATAACAATTTACAGGAACCTACGACCGTAAGAAACTCTTAAATTGTCACAAGATTTCTACAGGCAAAGAAAACTAGATCAGAAAATAACACGTAAAAAAAATGGTCATCTCACAAGCCAGGACATGCAGGCTAAAATTAACCACCCTTACCATGACAAACAGGACCTGCAGTAGAAGCCAGGAACTCCCCACCCGTACCAAAAATTAGTCAAATCACACAGGGAAAGAAAATTGTGATAGTCATCAAAATCCGCCGTCTACACAGACATACGTGCAAAAACAACCATTATATTCGCTCTACCAACAGAGAGCAAGTTCCTACTGAAAACGCCTACCCGCGAACAAAGATGTCTAAAGAAATAAGCAAAAAAAACTGTACAAACAACCGAAAACAGACACTGAATCAGAACTAGAGGAGGAACACGACAACTATATGACAAGAAGAATCCATGGCAGGAACTTAAGGGGGGTGGGAGGGCAGGATTTAAAGCAGTCACACACCTAGTATCTACTACACACCAATTATAGTATCTATCTTCCCCATGCTGGTTTCACGATGCTTGTATTCGGGTCGGCTCCAAACTCCTATCTCTCCTATCACCATGACTGCAAGCCTACACTCCAACTCCTATTTACTCGGTGCCCTGGTGTCTTGGGCAGGTTGTTGGTGCATGCGGCTGGACGGCAGAAGTTGGTGCTTTACTGGTTGGGGGTTCAGAGTACTCGGTCCTATTTAGCATTTGTGGTTTAGTCGGGGTCGTATGATACTAACGCACTCGGCCGGCTCTCTATCACTTATGCTGAACCAGGAGGGTAAACCGAGCCCCTAATGCCATTTCGTCCTAACACTTCCTCCCTCTCGTAGTCTCCCCTTCCGAGTCCTTGCAGAAGTACTTCTGGCTGGGGTTACCACTCGTATCGTATCGTATCGTATCGTATCTATGGAAACAGCATCTGTTCCCTCGGCGTTAGTTTTTATTGCTCGCAAGATGTTCAGCAGCTCCTTCTCGTTAATATCCCTGAATGAGAACTTATTACCATTTGCACCGTCTGACAGAGCAAAATGCTCCAACAGCTGTTTAGGTACTGGCGATGTAGGCGGTAGTTTGAGAAAACTGTCGTTTATTCTGTCTGGATCGTTGAGAAACTGCGGTATTTCATTACTAGCCTTTTTGTCAGCAATGCATTTTCGCACGCCGTTTCACATTCTTTTTGAATTAGTAATATGCGAGTTAATCTCACGGGTGAACGCCGCCAGCTTCTCCGCTCTCACCATCTCGGTGACGTGGTTCCTCAGCTGAAGGTAGTACCGGTGCGGAGCGGAGTCGCGCGGCAGGGCGGCGGCGCGCGCGCCGGCTCGCTCGCGCAGCAGCATGGCGCGCCGCGCGGTACCAGTGAGCCAGGGCCGCGGCGCCGCGTCCGCCCGCCGCTCCACTATCGGTGCATGGCAATCCCACAACTGCAATATCATATTAACGAAACCATGTATTTTATTATCTATCGATTTTTCATATACGATTTGTTCCCAGTCCGTTACGTTTAAATCATGTTCGAAAGATTCTCGGTTTACACAATCCAGTTTCCTATAAGTTATGAAACGTGAAAGTGGCCTCAGTATTGGAATATTGAAGCCAGAAATTACCAGTCCGTGATCGCTAATATCAGGATTATAACGCACAGTTATTTGTTTACAAAGAGTATAGGCACTTGTCAATAATATATCTAGCAATGTACGTGAGTTTGTAGTTATCCTAGTAGGAGTGGTTACCAATTGGCTACTTTCCTAAAAAAATGTATTTAGTCCGTCAGTTCAATTATCAAAAAATATTGGACAGGCATTTTTTATTTTGTCAATCAAACAAAAATTGGTGAAGATATAGCCCGTTAAAGTTTCGCGTGACGTCACATTTCAGTACAATTTTTAGTATAATGTGACGTCACGCGGAACTTTAACGGGCTATATCTTCACCAATTTTTGTTTGATTGACAAAATAAAAAATAGTTGTCCAATATTTTTTGATAATCTAACTGACGGACTAAATAGAATTGTATTTTTTTTACCCAGGAAAGTACCCAATTGACTTAATCCGAATTGGCTACACAAATTATAGATTTTGCGACTATTCGTTATAAAGTCGATATTGAAGTCACTGAGGAAAAACACATAGTCCACGGTAGGTAGGTACTCGATCAACACATCGGCCACCGAGCCGAGCGCCACGTCCACGGGTATACCGGGCGGCCGGTACGCTGTACCTATAACGCACGTGTGTCGCGCCACCGGGAGATGGAGCCACAGCTGCACGAGTTCCGCGGCGCGGGCGGCGGTAGCGACAGGCAGCTCCAGCGGGCGCACGGCAAGCCGTGCGCGCACGTAGAAGCCCACCCCTCCGACGCGCCGCCCCTCGCGCATCTTATGTATCAGCTGGTACCCTGGAATGTCATATAGTGACAAACTGTCACCCACCCAAGTCTCGTTTAAAGCTAGAACATCCAACTTTTCCTCCATCAGTGTTGATATAATGTTATCAAATTCCGTATTTAGACTTCTTACATTATAAAGACCCAAAGACAATTTATGCGACTTATCGTAAGAGATGCATTCAACCATATAAAGCCTCAGAATAAAAACCAAAAAATAGACATTTAGAACAATGCTAGTATTAGACAATAGGCAAGTATTAATACATTTTCCATTCTTAAGTTGTTTAATATAAAACCACAGTATAAAAAATAACATAATGTATAATAATAATAATTGTAGCAGAATACAGAAATTAGCTTGCTTATAAATACAAGCGAACACTATTAAATTCTCAAAATATCCATAATTTGACGTTATGAATAGTATGATAGATAACTGTATGCGTAAGATGTTTAAAATTAGATACTTAATAATTTCTCAAATGGACAGAATCATATAACATGTAGCTAAAAGTGTCTTGTATGTAAGTAGTTGATGGTCCGATATTACTCAATATTGACAGATTAGTAAAAACGTGGCTAAATATTTGATTGCAATTATTTGTAAACAAACCATACATATTCTTTTTTTGCCTAAACTAATTCGAATATCTAAATAAGAAAGTCTGAGGTTGTTGCAGAGTATTTACTTACTATTATGAGATATTTTTCAACGCACTTTACTCACTAAGCTCTGAAACTCATTTTCTGTATTGAAACCCATGATAGGTGTTTCAGAACAAAAACATAATTTGTTTAAATTTGTCTATGGTCAGTTTGTAGACTGGCAACATTTTGTTTCCTTCGTTCTTCTTGGACAATTTCGTGCTATGGCGTGTTGTACCGGTTGCAAATAATTAATTACTTATATAAATACAAGTCTAAAATCTTCTACTTTGTATTATTTCCAATACAATAGGTGAGTGACTGTCTTTGCGTATCATTATTTTCCCGTCCTGTCAACAACGGATGTCGCAACGACAAAAAATATTAAAAAACGTCTCCTACCATCTGCCGCAATAGCATTATTGAAAGCACCACAGGATGCTTTTATATCGCCATCGAATGAAAACATAACACCACCAACAGAGTTAGGTCCAGACGATAGCTATTCCGAGGTGCAAGATGGGGAGAGAGCCTGGAAGTAGAATATTGTTGCCTGGAAGTTGATAACTTTGTAGTAATTTATGTTTTAGAAAAATTTTGCTAAATTGGCGATGTATAATAGATATTTTAGCCGTTCCTTCCAAAAAAAACCACATAATTGTAGTATACGGCTTTAACCGGTTATTTTTCGACCATAACCGATCGAATACCCGGCTTAAACAAAAATACTGGTGATCCGTTTAAGGGCATAATGGTATCGTATTACGACTAAGAAAAAAATGTAGATTTTTTTTTTACACAAACAAAAATGTATTTTTAGGGTTCCGTACCTCGAAAGGAAAAAACGGAACCCTTATAGGATAACTTTGTTGTCCGTCTGTCTGTCTGTCTGTCTGTGAAGACCATTTTTCTCAGGAACGCGTGGAGGTATCAAGCTGAAATTTATATCAAATACTCAGGTCTATTGTCCCTTGGAGCTGTGAAAAAATCAAACATAAAAACCAACGCAATCAAAAGATACAGTCGTTTATGCTGCAAATTTTAGAGTTTTCGGCACTCGCCAAACCTACGGGGCACTTCCCGTGAACTCAGAAACTTGAAATTTGGCACGAAGCAACGTTATATAGTAAAGACAATGGAAAAACTACAAAAAGTAGACATTTTTAGTAAAATCATACAAAAAAATATTTTTTTAAATTTTAAACTTACTACCTTTTTTCTCATAAACGCGTGAAGGTATTAAATTGAAATTCATGTGAATACTCGGGGCTATAGGACCTTTCAGATGTAGCAAAACCAAACTTTTATGACAACGCAATCAAAAGAAATAGCAATTTACGTCGCATATTTTGAAACTGAGTACTCGCAAGAAACTCAAAACCTAAAGGGTACTTCCCGTAAACTCAGAAACTTGAAACTTGGCACGAAGAAACTTTATATAGCACAGACAAGGGAAAAATTACGAAAAGTAGACATTTTTGGTAAAATCATATAAAAAATATTTTTTTAAATTTTAAACTTTCTACCTTTTTTCTCATAAACGCGTGGAGGTATTAAATTGAAATTCATGTGAAATACTCAAGGCTATAGGACCTTTCAGATGTAGCAAAACCAAACTTTTATGTCAACGCAATCAAAAGAAATAGCAATTTACGTCGCATATTTTGAAACTGAGTACTCGCAAGAAACTCAAAACCTAAAAACTCAGAAACTTGAAACTTGGCACGAAGAAACTTTATATAGCATAGACAAAGGAAAAATTACGAAAAGTAGACATTTTACTAAAATCATACAAAACATATTTTTTTAAATTTTAAACTTACTATGTTTTTCCACGTAAACGCGTAGTGGTATTAAATTGAAATTAGTAATAAACATACTACAACTTTTGCTTGTTATAGGTTTGTACGGAACCCTCGGTGCGCGAGTCCGCCTCGCACTTGGCCGGTTTTTTTTTGTATGGGACACGTAGTCCCAGCCGGCCAACCCTCCATACAAAAGATATATTTTTTCACGCGAAATTTTTTTTTAAATTTTTCATAATTAGAATACGATTATGCCCTTAAAAGAATCACCAGTATTTTTGTTACATCCTGTATACTGTGTTTATTTTATATCCAGGTAAATCCGGATATTGGTAGTGGCAGCCCTAACTGCAAATTTTAATCGACTGAAGATTAAATCTTCCAGGGAATTAGATCTTGTAAAAATAGGGTAGATAGAAGACATAACATTGAAGCTGTCTTACAAATATCGCGATCTACTACGGTGGAATATGGAAGAAAAAAAATAAAAACCAAAATCATTAAAATAATTAATATTATTGTAAAAAATGTACCTACAAAGGTTGTAATTACCTCTAAATGTACTTTTTTGAAAGGTTTATCCAACACTTTAGTCAACAGAAAAGTTTGTTACTTAATTTACAATAAATAATTATTTTTCGTAATATCCGGGTGTCAGAATCAAGATTTTCAAAAAAATATTTCTCAAAAACTACACATATTAGAAACGCGGGAGTTTTAGTCTCGCATTCGTAATGCTCTAAACTACAGTAATTTGTAATAAAATGGGGATGTCACTTTTTTGGCTTCCATAAAACACTTTGTGTCGGCGAACCAGGGGCCCAGTGTCTGTAATGATAATATACTTACAGTTCTTGGTATTTTCTGTATGATCCCTTATCATTATTTTAGGAATAATTTCGGGGACCGGGAATAAAGACATGTTAATTATGATATGACATCACTATAAAATCTGTGCCTCCAGTGTAAAACGGTTAAGTCGAGTTTGTCCAAATTATGGATTTTTCTACCATAGTGTAAATTTGGCAATACTACATCATTTGTTTCGACTCTCATAGGGCTACGACAGCTGGTTGCTGAGATATCGTTTGTGTAAAAGGGTTAAACTAGTTCACAATATACTACAACTCACAACTCTATTGTTAAAAACGATTTAATTTTACTTTATCTTATTAAGAATAGTGGAAAGTAAAAATCGTTTTACAAATTATGGTTAAAGTACAGTTTAACCTTTTTGCAAAAACAACATTTGACATGAATACACTGTGTAAAGAAATCAAAGTATACTTAGGTCACCTTATACTGCCTAGGCGTATTTCGTAAATAGACGTCAGAATTAGGTTTGTTTATTATTCACAAACAATTTGAGGGATAAGATGATGTGTAAAGTGGTCTTATTTTACTTAGTTCGTTTTACACAATCAAGTTTAGCTAAATCGAGTAAATAAAACAGATTAATGTTTATTTTGATCCTTTCTCATATTTCATTTTTAGTTGATTATTACGGGATAAAGTATGTTTTACTCACTTTACGCAATGATTTTTACGGTCGCATTGGGAAAAGTAGTGTTAACGTTAAGAAATATTCTGTTTGGAGTTGTGTAAAACGGCCAAAGATACGCGGAGGTGCAGAAGGAGGCTGAAAGCGGCGCGCACGTAACAAATTCATGAGTTTGCAGCAATCGCGCGTCCTCCGCGCTTTTACGAGTAAAAGGTAATTTTGTGTTTCGCAGCCACTTTCGGAGATATAGATGACATTGACCATTTTACACAAGAAGAAACTAAAAATTAGTTCTCTATGTACTGTGACTGACACAGATCAAAGTTGATATAATTTTACTCGTTATCGTCTTCTTACGTATCGTCGTGGGTGTCGTGTTTATTTTTTTTTGTTATTTATTTTTTTGTACCTCTAAGGAAAGCTCAAATAAATACCACCATTAAAATTACACGAACATTTAATGTAAACAACAAAAAAAAGAAAATAATAACTAGGTCGCGGGTACGAAAACCAACTCTGTTGAACAGTCTATAAATATTAAAATAAGTCACTAGCACTTGGGATTCCGCAAAACGACACTTCCCTTATCTTATAGCAAGGCCGGCGGTTGGCGCCCCGGGCGCCAGTGGCAACGGTGGCGCGGCACGTCAGTGGACTGTAAGCGTCGAAAACGGGATGTCGCATGCACTTCCCTCCAATCGGGAATTTGCCGAGATGTCCAGGATGTGGTTCCGTTGATCTCTAGAGCCAATCGTCGGAACCGTGTCCCTGTAACGTTCCGGGGTCACGGATTAGTAAAGAACCATTAATTGGCCTTTGTTCAACGCCATGTAAAAATGAAAAAGGAGAAGTGCCCAATACCTAATGGTTGAGTGTGGCGGTGAACAAAAGGCAGAGCGGAGTGTGACAAAACGAATAGTATATCAATGTAGGAAAAATGCACGAAGTTTTAGCATACATTATCTAGAAACTTCACTTCACAGACTGAAATCTAAAACTATTAGTTACAAATGCTATAGTTTTGTATAGACAAAGCGGTCATTAGGAAAAGGCTAGGGTTAACTACGTGGCGATCAAATGTACCAGCACGTACAGTGACATAACGGTAGCACCTTTATGTACCTACATAGCAAGCGCAGGTAAATGTTCGGTGCTAGCAAATATTTAACGGCTAAGCAAGCATTTATCGGGTAAGTTAAACTTACCGACTCGAAACTATAGGTTTAACCTTAAAAGTACAACTTAATTAATGTTCACACTTACCCAAAAGTGGGGAAATAACACTAACACATAAAATTTACACTATCCACACATTATGTGTTTTAATCTCACGCTAGTACATACCTAGCACGGCTAACTAGCCTTTAGGAACTTATTATTCGTTTAGCAAACGGGCACAGACACCGCGAGAAAGCGACGCGGGCAGAGGTCTGTCACAGCTATTGCAGAGTGGCACGAGCGCCCGGCGGAGGTCGCAGGAGGGATAACGGGCCCTCGAGTGCGCGGCCAATCATAGGCGATTGTGTCCGCTATTACCTTATACGGAGCTAATACCGGTTACTAGGCGCGTCAGTTATCGCTGCGTTAAGCAAGAACGTAGAAATAGAAGCACCATACATACATATAAGTCTAAGTACGTTATTAATAAATAAATAACGTTACAGATTCCGCCTGCCCCCCTAGGATTTTAGTTACCTAAAATATTAACAAAATCCGATTCTTGTATTTAAATTTCTACTGATAATAATTGATAACTAGCTTCAATCTTGATATTATCTCAGCTATTTTTAGTCAATTTTAGATCCTTGATATGCCAAAGTCCTAGATCATTACCACATTTGTCTTGCAAGCGATACATAATTGGTGACCTTTTCTCTGTGTTTTTGCACTCAATAAATTTCGGAGCTAACTTTTTACTAAAGAAACCATCCTTATCACTTTGGTAAAAGGTGCGCTTCCAGACTGTATCATTTACGTTAAATTCGGCTTGTTTTCTTCTTAAGTTATATCTTGTTGTGTTTTTAACAAATGAAATATGAAGAGATGTTTGTACTTCGTTAAATATACAAGCAAGATAACCTATATTATCACAATATATATTACTAGGCAGGAATATTATCTCATCGTCCAAGTCCGAATTAACGTAATGAGAACCACACGTAACTAATTCTCTTCCGTGAACAATGAAGGAGGGTGTGTATCGGGTAGTTTCGTTTGTTAAGTTATTCATTGCAAATTGTATTTTACGTAATTTCGTATCCCAAGTTCTATGGTCGTTCTCAATAAAGGAAGATATGCAAGTTACGATAGTCTTATTATATCTTTTTACAGTGTTCACCTGAGGACAGTATTTGGCAGTGAAAAATATATTCGGCACCTTATAATGACGGAATAGGTTATTAAGACTATTAGAAATGAATTGGCTCCCGTTATCTAGAAGAATAGTCTGCGGTACTCCATGTACTAGGAACCATTCGTCCTCAAGTATCCTAACAACAGCATCGGCCGTAGCTTTACGAAGTGGAAACATCATACAATACTTGGAGAAGCAACAAACTATAACAAAGAGGAAAGTGTTTTGTTTCCGGCTTCTCGGCAATGGTCCAATGAAATCGATCGATGTCATCTGCATCGGTCTCGAGCATTGCTTTGGTCGCCCCATTTCCCCTAATGTAGTATGTTTTGGACATTTGATGGCAAGGCAAGTTTGACATTTAGACACGAAGGATGTAACATCCGCGTGCATGTTTGGCCAGAAGTAGCATAAAGCTAGACGCAGGTACGTTTTATGTATGCCTAAGTGGCCACCGGTAGGTTCACAATGACGATCATATATGGCCTTTTCGCGTAACTCGTCAGGTACTATTTCTTTCCAGGCAAACTCAGAAGTTAATGGAAAACGATTTTTTGATAACCGGAATAAGGTGTTGTTTATAATTTTGAAATTAGGAAGTCTATTAGGATTATTTAAGCATGAGTCATACTTGTCCTTATACCATGTGTCTGTTGTTGTATTGAAAGAATTAGCGGTGGTAATGCTATCGACAGGTGGGAGCCTTGATAAGGCGTCCGGAATAATATTATCAGAACCCTTACAGTGCTTGACTATAAAATTAAAACATGATAACCTTATGCACCAACGGGCCAACCTGCCGGTTGGGTTACTGAGAGAAAGGAACCATTGCAGTGCAGAGTGGTCGGTGTAAACAGTGAAAGTTGTACCATTGTCTAGGTAACAGCGCCAGTGCTCCAGTGCCATTAAAACCGCAAGCGTCTCCTTCTCTGTAATGCTATAATTTTTCTCAGCTCCCGATAAAGCCCTGCTCATATAAGCGACAGGTCTTTCTTTGCCCTCTACAGTTTGTGTGAGCATCGCTCCAATCCCATAACTGCTCGCGTCCGCATGTACCTCGAAGGGTAACTGAAAATTGGGACATGCTAAGACAGGTGCTGTCACTAAGCATCTTTTAAGCTCCTTAAATGAAGAGTCGGCTTCGGGCGTCCAAATAAAAGGCGGTGCGTTTTTCCTGTTGGAGGTTAGTTTATATAAAGGACCTGCCAAGTTGCTAAAATTAGGTACAAACCTGCGGTACCACGAAGCTGTTCCTAAAAAGCTTTTAAGTTCCTTTTTGCTCCTTGGGGCGGGGAAGTTTTCAATCGCAGCCACTTTTTCCGGGTCTGTCCGTAAACCCTGAGAATCGACCACATATCCAAGATATTTGAGTTGGGTGCGAAAGAACTGACATTTGTCGATATTAATCGTTAGATTGGCGTGCTTCAATTTCTCAAGAACGCGCGATAGTAAGGACATATGTTCCTCAAAGGTATTGCTAACCAAAATAATGTCGTCAAGATACGCAAATACTTTTAAGTCAAATTCGGGGCCAAACATCATGTCTACGAGGCGTTGTTGAGTGGCCGGTGCGTTAGTAAGCCCGAAAGCTGTAGTTTTAAAATGAAATGTTCCGCGGCCAGGGACGTAAAAGTAGTTTTGTCCCTATCTTCTTCGACAATGGGAACCTGCCAGAAAGCCTTTGAAAGATCAATACTAGAAAGGTACCTTGCACCTCGAAGATTATCTAATATCTCTGACATATATGGTAGGTTGTAAGCGTCTTTTTTGTAGCTGAATTTAACTTCCTGCTGTCTAGACAAAAACGAGGCTCTCCATTCTTTTTTCGGACAATAAGCACCGGGGACTGCCATGCACTTTCACACGCCTCAATAACATCGAGGGCTAACATTTCATCTACCTGCTCAGTTAGGATGCGTTGCTTTTCAGGTGACATCCGATAGTAACGTTGCCTGATGGGCTGGGCGTCCCCTGTATCGATGTGATGAGAAATTAACGTAGTTCGACCAAGTCCCTTCACGGCTGTAGATTGTTGTTTAAACAAATCTATGACATTTTGTGCTTTATCACGCTGTGAGGTATCCATGCTTTCCAAACCAATAATACGAGTTTTAGTATCTTTTCTTTTAAATAGAACCTCTGGGAAATTATTAGTTTGAGAAATTTCAATAGTACCAACTAGTTTGGGACATAAATTAAATTTCCTCCAAAAGTCGAGTCCTAAAATCAAGGCATTTTTTACCTTCGGCATAACATATGCGGTTAAGGTATGAATTGTATTGTTAAATTCGATAGGTAAATACATATAGCCGATACAATCTAAGATGTGGCCACCAGCGCCTTCAAAACTGTCTAGGTTATCTGTGTGCATGGTCAAATTTAAGTCTAATAGTTCTTTGTGTGAGTTTCGACCAAGAACAGTTACTGCAGCACCTGTATCTAAGAGGCCGATAGCTTCTTTGTCATTTATTTTTATTCCAATGTATGCCCGATCATCACTGGGTTTAGTTGTTAGAATTGAAGCGACCTTGTAAACACAAAAGAAGTTTTTAATGACTTTCAACCAGTCATTCCATTCTGATTTGTTAAAGTTACAAGACCAGTGCATCTCACTGCAATTCTGATAATCTAGTTTTTTGAATGACTTGTAGATGGCTTCTGGCAATCGGGGCAATCGTAAAAACGAACGTCAGGACGGCCACAACGGAAACACAGGATATTCCGTTCGGCCTTACAGTTCCTAAGAGTATGGGAGTCATCCCTGCAACGTGGGCAAAACTTATTTTTGGCCGTAACCGCGTGCACGGGCTTGCTCTCGTTTTGTGAGCTACTTAAATAAGACGAGAGCTTGTTATTATTTGAAGGAAATGGCTTATTAAAGCGGTTAGAACTGCTAGGATGGGAATAAGCAAAATCCGGTGCCATAGTATCTTGCGTTACTCGTGGTGGTTCGCGAAAATGAGAAAGTCGTGATTGAATATTAGATTAGATTAGAGTGACCTAAACCTGTCTAAATTATATGATACTTACAAAGACGAGTATTGCAAAGTTAAAAATATAAAACCCGTTTCAATGTTCGTATACCAAAAGATTTTTCACTCTGACTTATAAAGACTCACTTCATGAACCGCCACTATCATTTTTCAAACCTAAAAAGGATCAGTGCACTAAATGTAATGTTTATAAGCGAACAGAAAACAAGGTCCCATTACAGGACGAATATGATGGTCACAAAAGGCGAGAAAAAGACTCTTTACATATGAAAGCTGAAGATAAACAAAAATGCATCAGTAGTAACGGCAGTTTCCGGGCCTGTTACCTTTGATATGCAAGCTATCCTTTCTGTTCCTTTTACTGGTGACAGCAAAATATATTACTTACGAAAGTTAACCCTGTATAACTTTACGATTCTAGATTGCTACAAAAATACGGGTCATTGTTACATGTGGGATGAGTCAAATGGGAAAAAAGGCAGGGTCGAAATAGGCACAATGCTACTAAAATATTTTTTGCTCTACCAGAAACCGTGAATCACGTTGCGTCGTTTTCTGACACCTGTGGAGGGCAAAATCGTAATAAATTTGTAACGTTAGCCGCATAGTATGCAGTCAATAACATCCCCCATTTAAATACGGTTGACTTGAAGTTTATGGAGTCAGGACATTCATATCAGGACACTCGAGTATTGAGAGAGCGCGTAAACACAAAAGCATAATATTCACTCTACGTAAATATTCGTTAGTAGTACAAACTGCTAGATCGAGGCCGAAACCTTACGATACCTTTATATCAAAACTAGCTTTTTCCCGCGGCTTCGCCCGCGTACTATGAGTACTCAAAAAGGAGGTTCTAAGTTAGACTCGTATGTTTGTGTGTACCTACGTATGAAGGAATGTATGTTTGTCCGCGATTATCTCGCGTTTGGCTGAACCAATTTAGATGTGGTTTTCGCAAAAGTATTTGATACTTTCGTGAGGTTTCGGTGTACCACGTTTTAGTGAAGTTAGTCCCCTTATTTTTTTTAAAAAATGATTGCTGACTTGTTACGCCGACTTACTACTACTAAGAGATTATGATTAATGCAGATTTCTACTCTTGAATAGAAGTTTTTCCTCATGACGTCGTCTGCTAAATATCCTTCTCCAGAACTCAAATGATCTAAATAGGTTTCTAAAGGGTAGGCAACGCGCATGTGAATCCTCTGGGGTTGCAGGCGTCCATAGGCTACGGTAACTGCTTACCATCAGGTGGGCCGTATCCCATATAACCATTTTCAGTCGCCGTTACGAAACATGTCGACACATTTCGCGTCGACACTGTTCTATTCTAGTAACAATTTCGGTCGCCGTGTGGTCGCCGTGTCGTCGCCGTTACCAGAAATGGCGAAGAGTCGACGCAGACACATTTGGTCGCACGGTGTCGACGCAGTGTAGTAACAATGTTCCCAGTTAGCGACTAGTTTTCGAAAAATCATTCGTTCGATCGTTCATTTTGTTCGTTTCTATTCAGGAAGTGTCACCAGTGTCAGTGAAAAAATATATACTTAAAAATAACTAACATTAGTGACGTTGACGCCAACGTCGCCATCGCTTTAAGTTATTCCTCAGACGTAAGTATTTATTGTACATTTTTAATATCAATATTGCCAAGATTATTATGGGCAATTAAACTGCTCGAGTGATTTCACTAACGTAGTCTGAATTCATCAACGCGCCACCCCATTATTCAAGTTAAGCCAATAAAATAATAATTAACAGCTCTGTGCAAGTGTACACGACGAGTCATGACTGCTTTATTTGATGCATTTTTGGTGGTCTGAAATATTTTTAGGCAGAATTGTAGCTTTAAAAGTAATAAAAACGCATAATAAACTTAGAAACTTGGTAGTGATGATTATGTATAAATAGGTTTTAAGGTTAACAAATATTGCAGTCACAAAGTAGTCGCATAGTTACTGGAATGTGTAAACATGTGTCGAGTTGTTACTAAAAGTAGAAACGACGTTACTAGATTTACAAAATGGCTCCTTGTACTTTTCTGATTCCAGATATCCTCAAAGTTTACCTCGAGGCATTCCTTGGTCAGTCACTGGTTTTGACGGAAGAGGATTACAAAAAACTATTAGGTTCCAGTTATAACAATACGATGAAATAGCTAGTTACTAAATAATGATGTACAGAACAGCCCTCGTAATTTGTAATAACACTTTTAAATTTCAAATATCTATCTGTCTGAAATAAAATTGTATACGTTATTTGACAGTACTCACTGGTGTTTGATTTATGTGCATTATTGTAATGTTCTCATGGGATGGGCCCATTTTAAAAAACGTTAGTGATACGATTACCTAATCCAGCAATTATGAATAAAATTTGTTTTCGTTTTCTTGTTTGAATGGAAATACCACCAAGCATTGTTGGGCAAACAATTAACTAAATTACAAATTGATAATTCTAATTACTTAATATAATGCAGTTACAATTACAATAAAAAGTAAATTGAAGCTCCAATTAAAAATTGCAATTACAAAATAAAATTGTAATTATAATTCGTAATTAATTACGTTAGCAATTACCTAAAAATTCCTTTTGCGTCATTTCTTTTTAAAATTTGGTTTAAAAGTTGGTTTAAAAAAGCAAATAAGTAAGGCGATTCAAACAAATAGGACTTAAAATGGCCTTTCAGTAATTTCTTTTTATTTTATCTTTAACACTATTTTTATGAAAGGTTTCTAACAATTTCATAAAAATTGTCCTTAATGTGTGGCGATGGACAAGCTTTCGCCAGGTAGGAGCCCGTGCGTACATCAGACCACTTTTCAGAATTACGTCGCCTATTTATTTTATTGATATTAAATCACATATGTAAGTAATTAATTAGATACACCCAATACTGCCACCAAGGTGGTTCCACTAGATTTTGGTTCTGATCTGATGATGGAATTCAGGAAGGATTATCGTTAACTATCTTTTTTATCACTCATAATATAATAATCACTATCATAAGGACAGGTAGTGGCATTATTGAAAAGTGAGGGCACTGGAGTCGCTTAGGTTACATTTTATGATTGAATGACTAATAATTAAATTATTTTGTTTTGTTGCTGCCTACATTTGTTGCTCAAGTAGTGCCAATATTTTTGTATCGAATTATTGGATTCTCCGTCGTTTTTTACACTAGACCTTTGGCTGATGTACCCAACAATTTTTTGGTCTGCCTAATTGAATTGAGTAATTGTAGTCTGAAAAACAATTCAATAATTTGATTAAAAACCATTGGCACTACTTAAGTAAGAAATGCCGCGCATCCAAGCAATGGAACAGTTTGACAATCTTTGGTATTTTATGTTAATTTTTGGTTACAATATTTCTACACAGTTAAGTAACGTTACGACACATTTTGTATACTTAATTTAAAGTGGTAACGTAGTTTCTACACTGTTTCTACACGTTACCACTTTTTGTTCTTAGTTTTGACATCTGGTCACAAACTGAACGCAAGGTGTATAAAAATGTTTCGAAATAAATGTGACCGAAAAGTGTGAACACTGCGTCGACTCTTAGTTACTAAAAAAAAATCTAGTCGCATTGTGTGCACACTGTTACCACACGAAGAAACCAAAACTCAACACAGTTACACTGTTACTACTTTCAAAATCCTGCGACCAGAATGGTTATATGGCAAACAAGCATGTTTGCCACCGTCGTAGTATAAAAAAAAATCTCCATACCAAATCATCTAAATATGTTCAGCGGTTATTAACTTATTAATATCCCATACAAAATTTCAACCCCCTTTTCTCCCCCTAAAGGGTTGAAATTCGGAATAAAATTTATCCTATATTGTTTCCCGGGACTCAAACTATCTATGTACTAAGTTTCATTTCAATCGTCTGTTCAGCGGTTAATAATTCGCCATACAAACTACCAACCCCTTTTTTCTTTTTCTTTTTTGATTTTCGGGATAAAAACTGACCTATATTGTTTCCCGGGATTCAAACTATATCCAAAACAATTTTTATCTAAATCGGTTCGCGGTTAAAAATTATCCATACAAACCTGCAACCCCCATTTCACCCCCTTGATGACTGATTTTCGAGATAAAAACTGTTGTATGTCGTTTCCCGGGAAACTATCTCTATACCAAGTTTCATCTAAATCGGTTCAGCTGTTAATAATTCCCCAAAAAACTATCAACCTTCTTTGCTTTGCTCCCCTTAAGGGTTGATTTTCGGTATAAAAACTATTTTGTCCCTTCCCAGGACACAAAATATCTGTATACCAAGTTTCATCTAAATCGGCTTAAAGTATTAAATTCCCCATACCAACTTTCAACCCCCATTTCACACCCTTAAGTGTTTATTTTAGGAAAAAACCATCCTAATCCTTCAGCGGTTAATAATTCGCTACACAAACTACCAACCCCTTTTTTCCCCTCTAGGATTGTTTTTTGGGATAAAAGCTAGCTATATTGTGTCCCGGGACTCCAACTATATCCATACCTTTTATCTAAATTGTTCATACCCAACTCCCATTTCACCCCCTTTCGAGATGTAAACGATTTTGTTCCATCTCGGGACTCAAACTATCTGTATACCCAGTTTCATCTTAATAGGTTCAACTGTAAAAAAATTGCCATACAAACTTCCAACCCACTTTTCACCCCCTTAAGGGTTGATTAAAAAAAACACAAAAACGACACCCATATTGATATTTAGACATTTCAACCCCATCGCACCCCAACAGGGGAGATGGTATTTCACGTTCGCCACGTTGGATTTTAAAATCGTTGTTGTTTTCGTAATCAACGACTCGATAAACCATAGAAACGATACCCATGTAGATTTTCAGACTTTGTGACCACATTTGCCCCTTTTGGGGGTTGAATTTTCAAAAAACCTGAAATACGTGTTTACTCATTTTTTGTTAGGAATACTTCTGTGAAGTTTCGAATAAAATAGACTAACTAATCTTGTTTCCCCATACAAACTTTGGACCCCCATTTCACCCCCTTAGGGGATGAATTTTGAAAAATCCTTTCTTAGCGCACCCCTAGACCTTATAAGGAACCTACGTGCCAAATTTGGAATCTCTAAAACCAGCGGTTTGGACTGTGCGTTGATAGATCACTATTTCAGTCAGTCAGTCACCTTTGAGTTATATATATTTAGAGATATGATGAGTTTTACGATTTAAAAGCTCTAGAAAAATAACTGAATTGCTATACGACTATAAACACAGACAAAGAAAATGTGCAATGGCTTAAAATTAAATGGCTGCATTTGAGTAAAGAACATCCTTGCTCCATATTTTAAAAATATGAGTTGTATGATCCTGACTTCATGGAAATTAATCTTTGTAAGGTGCGAAGTGCAAAGAAAAAAAGAAGTAGTAGTAGAAGAAGTAGTAAAGTATTGGAGAGTCCTCTTAAAAAAGCTTACGAGTCCACAATACCTGTTTCACAAGCGAAAAAGAACGACCTTATAACTCTGTTAAGGGACGGTGTAATTCCTCCAGAGTATGCCAATTATTACAATAATATTCCTTGTGCAACCCAAATCATCCATGTTTTTACTGATTCTGAGTAATCCGATGATGATGATCAGTGTTATTAGTAGCTAATAATAACTGATATGTACATTTAGTCATTGCTGACTGATTAGTTTTAGTTTATGACTGATTATAAAATAATTAAAGTGATATAAATGCCATTATAAGTAATAATAAGAAACTGATATAGAAATTAATGGATCTCAAATTTTTTTATTATTATGTTAGTAAGATGCGACAATTTTTAAGTAATTTAATTACATTTTTTTTAAATAGAACCGCAAAAGTTTGCATTTATGTTTTATTAATGTTTTTTTATAGTACGATTTTAACTCACAGAGTGCTCAGTATAATTATGTTTAGAAGATCGATTTTTGTTCAGATTTATTAAAATGTCTGTTTTAATAATAAAAAAGTAATAATTATAACATGTCTGGTTGTTTCTTTTCATTTTCATTGGCTAAATATTTTAATAATTACAGTACCTTATATCCTAACTACATCGATGACGTATTTTACACGTGCACACTTGTATTAAGTGAGGGGTTTAGTTGTCTAAAGGTCAATTTTCAGTATGAAATCTTTCTTAGTGGTAAATGATATTTGAAATATAATGTATCAAAGACCTATTCTACAACACTAATAAATAATTTATAACTTTTTGTATACCACTGATATAATATTCATATGCAAACATTAGATTTGCTCTCCTGTATAATTACTCAAAGTGTAGTTAGTACGGTTGTGAACTAGGGTGACGAATTATATTTGCATAGTTTTTTCTAGTGATACGTGCGTTGTATTCGAGAAAAGTGTCAAGGAAGTTCTTAAAATTTGGTAAGGCGCAATCTCGTTTCATCCTGCGTTTTTTATCCCGTTCTGGTTTTTCGTTTTTATATAAGTAGATTAGGGTACCTCCCGAATACATAAAGTGGGGGGTGAATTTTTTTTTTGCTCCAACCCTATCGTGTTGGATTTCATTGCATAGTTCTATCAAAAAACATTGAGGTCTTCTAAAACATTTTTTTAATAAAACAAATAGTTTCGTAAATAATAGCGCCGAAAGTTCAAAAAGAGCTTCTAACTTTAGAACCGTGGGTAAAAAAAAATTAAGAAAAATCATGGAAGTGAGGCCTAATAAAATAAGTACTTTCAAAGAAAACTGTATTGAAGGAATTCGGTTGAGCCGTTTTTGAATTATAACTCAAAAACGCATAGTTATAGGCCGTAATAGTGCTGCATTGCTCGACATGCTCTTGGCCGGTTTTTTCGGTTCGTAATGATTGTAAATATTTTTCAAACACCTTTAAAAAGATATACAAAAAATAAAAAATCTGAATTTGCGATGAGTTTATGTACTTTCTCAGTAATTCTCGTTTAGTGTTGTGACCATATCTGCTGTTCCGATTCATATAACATTTCCGTAAGTCATTAAATCAATTATGTAATCAATAGACAATATATCGTCGCCGTACAGCGAAAAGTCACCAAATCACAAAATGGCCAAAATTGACTTATATATGCCATCAAAATCGTATTTTTTTTCTCTAAATTTCAGTCTTATTGCGGTAGCAATAGCGATCATAGTTTCAATTTTACAAAGTTAAAGAACTAACTAAAAACCCACTTCGGATTCAATATTTTAGTCGAAAAATACCTAATTCCGTTATACATTTTTAAACTTCTTGTAACTTATTTATGAGCATACCTAAGTCATTTTAGTTATTTTTTTCCCTAAGTATTACTAAACTATTTAACCACGAAGAACCTCATTCAAAAAGTCACTTAATTTACTTAGTTACTTTTTGAATACCTGGTATGTCAAAAGTGTGAATGCGAAAATTAACTAACTCTATTTAGTTATTTTTTATTCATAGTTGTAAGGCAATGTACATAATTTAACCAAAGCGATAATTAATTAAACAGTTTTAATGAATTTTACCCTAGAAAAAAAATACACAACACAATAACTAATCATAATTAATTAATTTTACAATAAAGGCTGTACTGTACGCCGACGCGATTTGATTGAATTTCGCTCGCAAGTTAGTGACTTTTCGCCCAGTGCCAGACAGTCGTTGCGCAAATAAAAAGTTTTTATTTCAGGCAGTTAGTACCCATAGTGCATACAAGAATAACTTAAACTAAATTAATACTGTAAAGGGGTGCCACTCATCTTAAAGTTAAAATAAAAATAAAACTATACATATTTAATGCACATTCAGTGCCCAGTCATTTTTTATTCTGGTCCATGTGAACAGAAATCCAGCGCTTATTCATTGAACTTCTGATATCGTCAGAAACAGCCACCAGTATTGCGTTGCCAGAACAGCGCAGTCTCCTCCAAAACGAGGCAACCCGGGACCTGATTACCGCGAAAAAGTCTGGGACCCCCGCATCAGCGAACATGCCCGACGCGCTGCAGCACCTCGGGAGCCGCACAAGAGCCCGGAACGCGTCATTGTACTGAACTCTTATTCTGCTCATTGCCTTCTGCATGAACGTTATCCACAACTGGGAGGTGTACATGCCTAGGCAGTACGCCTTGAAGAGTGTGGTTTTTACGTCCTTGCTGCAAGTGGCAAACCGTCGCGCGAGCATGTTGCCTCTGACGGCGAGGGCTCTCCTCTCGCGCTCAATGTCCTCGTTGTCTTGCAGCCGTTCCGTCAACCAGTGTCCCAAATGTTTAAACTGCTTAACAACATTTTTGACCCGTTTAAGTACACCCCGGGTATGTTGTCCCGCCCGACGCGAATACCATCATCTCAGTCTTGGAAACATTATATTTCAGTCCATGTGCATTACCATATTGCTCACAAACCGAAAGAAGCCTCCCCAACCCCTTGATAGAGGGGCAGAGGAGCACCATATCGTCGGCATAACTAAGGTTATTAACAAAAACATTTCCCACATGACAGCCGATATTCGAGCTCCTCAGCTCCTCGATCAGGCCATTCCCGTACAGGTTAAACAGGTCCGGAAAGGTAACCCCCCCTTGGCGGACCCCACACTCTAGCCTATACTTGCTAGAGGTTGCGTCGCCCCATTTCATAACATTTGTTTGATTTCCGTACCAGAATCTCAGCAGATTAACCACTCTATTAGGCACCCGAGACGCACATAGCTTTGCCCACAGTATGTCATAATTGACAATTTCAAATGCGCGGCTAAGATCTAAAAAAACACGCATAGATCGATGTTTTACGCGTCGTGTAGTGGCTAACGGTGCTTTTCAGACTAAATATTCGCATCCGTCGAGAGGCCGGGACGGAAACCACACTGCGCATCATCAATTTTAATGTTCTTAAGCAGCTCAGGATGAAGGAGACGCTCCAATATCTTACTTAATATAGTCCCTAACGAAATAGGCCGGTAATTAGACGCAGAGCTACTGTCGCCCGTTTTGTTCTTGACGATTGGTACTACAGTAGTGCGCATCAATGCCTCAGGTAAATAACTATATTTAATACATAGATTAAAAAGACGGCATAAATGCATAAAAATCTTGTCACTAGCCCAGAGTATGTGCTCGATACTGAGCCCATCGTGTCCCGGTGATTTACCACGTTTCATACTCAGTATGACCTTCGATATTTCCTCACGTGTAAACTCTATGGCGTCATCATTGTGACTAGCTTCTGTGTCGAGCACACGCTCCGTGACCAGGGGGCTCAGTTTTAACTTCCGCGCAAATAGTTCGGCGATACCGGACGGTTCCTGGCAGCCCTCCACGGATACAGGTAAACTTTGCTTGTAATTTAGTTTCTTAGTTGCGTGCCAGAACTTAATGAAATTTTTATTTTTTCTGTGTAAGGCTAAAATATCCAATTTAATACTCTCTTCATTTTTTTGACACCATTTTAGTTTGTTTTTAATTATTGTACGACTTTCACGCATATTGTTATACTCAGTTCCGCTGGAGGGCCTTGCAGCAACCGGCCAGCACTGGAAGTACATCCTAGCTCTCTTGTGGCTGTCTCTGACGTGGTAGTTCCAACCGGGCACCTTCCTATGGCGACTCTGCTCACAAGTACCAGAACAATAGCTGCATTTTGGAGTACATCAATAATATGCCTGTAGTGACAGTTATTGACAGATTGTGTGAGCCTGATGTCACAAAAACAGACGAAGAGGTCGAAGAGTGACTGTGATGCGTAAACAACGCTATTTTACTAAGACCGTGTTAATTTTTACGGATTTTTTAATATTAAGCAGTATCCAAAAAAGTATATCGTCGCCGTAGAGCGAAAAGTCACCAAATTATTCATTGGTCATTTTGAGTTACGAGGGTTTAAAAAAATAATTATTGAAAAAATGTTTACTGAAATTATCTTAAGATGAAATTGTGATTTTATATGTGTTTATTCATTGGAAACTGCTATTCTTTGGGCTCAAATGGATTTTTATTACTCACACTAACGATTTAGGAGCTATAGGCGATAATTAATGTTTGCCCTTAAATATTACACCTTAATTATGACTTAGTGATTTTTTGAACGAAGTTAATGATTATTTGCCCACATTTTAGTGCGTTTAGATTTAACTAAGTAAAGTTAGTTGAATTATGACTGCTGTGATAAAGTGAAAATAAGTGTTAGTTATAAACTACTTACTATAATATATTTTTTTGGATTCTGCTTAATATTTAAGGAAAACCCGTAAAAATTAACATGGTCTTAGTAAAATAGCGTTCTTTACGCATCACAGGCACTCTTCCACCCCTTCGCCTGTTTCTGTGACATCAGGCTCACACAATCTGTCAATAACTGTCCTATTGGTCGGCAGACTTTGGTACATACCATGAATGAAGCTCTCGAGGAATAACTCCTTTAGTGCATGGACCATGGGCAAAATGTCCCCACCCACCAACAGAAACGAAACATGTCTCATTTAATAGATCTTGGCAACCGGATGATTTTTCCGTAGTCAACTAGGAACCCTTATAGTTTCTCCATATCTGTCCGTCCGTCCGTCCGTCCGCGGATAATCTCAGTGACCGTTAGCACTAGAAAGCTGAAATTTGGTACTAAAATGTATATTAATCACGCCGACAAAGTGGTAAAATAAAAAGTGGGAAAAAATGTTTTCTTAGGGTACCTCTCCTATACGTAAAGTGGGGAGTGTTTTTTTTATGAAACTAGTAGCAAACGAGCCGCCTGATGGGAAGCGGTCAACGTCGCCCATGAACATAAGTAACATCAGGAGCCGCCTATGCGTTGCCGACCCTTGAGAGCCCTGTACGCCCGCTTCTTGAAGAACCCCATGTCAAAGCGCAATGGAAACACCTCGGGAGGCAGCTCATTCCACATTCCACATAGAACGGCAGAAACTAACGAGATGCCCGTTTATTTTTGGTATACCATGTGTCTAGAAAATAAGGATTAACTTTGTTCCTTTGGCGGGAGGTGCGATGGTAGAAACGTGACAATGGCACCAGTTCAAAAAGTTCTTCAGAACATTCCCCGTTGTACAGACGGTAGAACACACGTTATTCATTTCAACCCTAACGTGTTGTATATTTTTGGATAGGTATTTAAAATGAATAGGGGTATATTAAAATCATTTTTTGATAATGTAAATGATTTCGGAAATAATCGCTCCAGAAGTTAAAAAAAATGTGTCCCCTCCCCTCTAACTTTTGAACCATAAGTTTTAAAAATATGAAAAAAATCTCAAAAGTAGAACTTTATAAAAACTTTCTAGGAAAATTATTTTGTACTTAATAGGTCGAATAGTTTTTGAAAAAAAAATTACAAAATAATTTCTGAACTAAGTTTGTAATTTCACCGTATAAGCAGGTGTTTATTGTACCTGTAATTTCTACAAAATCACAATCAAATGACGTTCTTTCAAATAAAGTTTTGAAAAAAATTACAAAATAATTTCTGAACTAAGTTTGTAATTTAACCGTATGAGCAGGTGTTTATTGTATCTGTAATTTCTACAAAATAACAATAAAATGACGTGCTTTTAAATAACCCAAAACTATGGGCCCATTTTTTAAACTCTTAAGTGGGGACACTTACTGTGACGGACGGGAAACTACGGAACCCTACACTGAGCGTGGCCCGACACGCTCTTGGCCGGTTTTTATTTATTATGACGAGGATCACCGTATGTATGGGGTTTTCTTGGAAAACCGTATTTTGTTTTCATATATATTTTGTTAAATTCATTGAAAGTTACAAGAAGAAGGTTACAGAAACATTATGTTACTAGCAATAATAAACAACAACATTTCTTAAAAAAAATACAGACGATTTGAGAACCTCCTCTTATTTTTGAAGTTGGTTAAAAAACAGGAAAACGAAAATTCGCTTATAGAGCTATATATTTTTAGGTCTACAATACTACTTAACATATGATACATATTATCAGTGTTAACTTAAAATTATTAATATTTTTAGCCAAAGCTCTTAAAGAAAATTGAAGATGTCTGTCCTAAATATATGTATGTGACGTATATATATATATATATATATATATATAAACAAAATACGGTTTTCCTAGAAAACCCGATACAAAGGGCAATCCTCGTCATAATAACAAATCATCAGGTTGCCAAGATCTATTAAATGAGACATGTTTCATTTCTGTTGGTGGGTGGGGACAGTGCCCATACAAATTTGCCCATTGTCCTTTAAGAGATCTTTTTTTTTCGCCTCAGATATAGGCAATGCCTTTGGAATGAGATAGGCTTTTATCTTATTGATCCAGTCCTCGGCGTCATCATGGTTGTCTGGTTCATCAAATACAAGCCCCTTGCGCCTCTTTGTGCGTCTTAGCGGCTTTGACGGGCCACCGTAAATCTGTTGGACATTAAATTCAGAGTAGGGGCCCTCATGGCTGTAGCGAAATTTGACCAAAATTAACTTAGCGCGTTTCATACTTAATCTGGGTACACGCAATTATTATGTAGCAAATAGTAACACTTATCACTGTCGGCTCATACGCAACGACTGGCAGGTCGACGCGGCGGGGGGAGTCGAAGCGGTCGGTATCGGTGCGGGGGCCTGCGGCACTGGGGACCGATTTTTGACAATCGAGCGCTCGAATTCAAACAATTTAACCTCGAATATAATCGCACACAAAAGTTTGTCGCCATTATTTACGCATGCTACTCGTATTAATAGTATAAATAATCATGGTTTTAAATGACTATCGCTGTTATTTTTAAAACATCATTTCTTCGTTTTATTCGGAGTTTTAAATGTCATATTCGAGCGCTCGAATCCCAAAAATCACCCTCCTGGGCGAAAAGTCACTAACTTGCGAGCGAAATTCAATCAAATCACGTCGGCGTACAGTACAGTCTTTATCGTAAAACTTAATTAAATATGATTAGTTATTGTATTGTATATTTTTTTGTAGGGTAAAACTCATTAAAACTGTTTAATGAATTATCGCTTTGGTTAAATGATGTACATTGCCTTACAACTATGAATAAAAAATAACTAAATAGAGTTAGTTAATTTTCGCATTCACACTTTTGACATACCAGGTATTCAAAAAGTAACTAAGTAAATTAAGTGACTTTTTGAATGAGGTATTTCGTGGTTAAATAGTTTAGTAATACTTAGGGAAAAAATAACTAAAATTACTTAGGTACGCTCATAAATAAGTTACAAGAAGTTTAAAAATGTATAACGGAATTAGGTATTTTTCGACTAAAATATTGAATCCGAAGTGGGTTTTTAGTTAGTTCTTTAAATTTGTAAAATTGAAACTATGATCGCTATTGCTACCGCAATAAGACTGAAATTTGGAGAAAAAAAAATCGATCTTGATGGCATATATAAGTCAATTTTGGCCATTTTGTGATTTGGTGACTTTTCGCTCTACGGCGACGATATTATAGTAAGTAGTTTTTAATTAACACGTATTTTCACTTTATCATAGCAGTCATAATTCAACTAACTTTACTTAGTTAAATCTAGATGCACTAAAATGTGGGCAAATAATCATTAACTTCGTTCAAAAAATCACTAAGTCATAATTAAGATGTAATATTTAGGGGCAAAAAATTAATTATCGCCTATAGCTCTATCGTTAGTGTGAATAATATACATCCATTTTGAGCCCAAAGAATAGCAGTTTCCAATGAATAAACACATATAAAACCACAATTATATCTTAAGATAATTTCAGTAAAAAAAAAATTTTTTTTTTTTAAACCCTCATAACTCAAAATGACCAATGAACGATTTGGTGACTTTTCGCTCTACGGCGACGATATAATAATAAAAACTAAAACAAAACGAAAATAAAATGAAGTACAATGTGAAAAAACCGGCCAAGTGCGTGTCGGACGACGCATAATGGAAGGTTCCGTAGCTTCAATGGAATAAGAACCAGACTAATGCCAAAAGGTCGTATCATCAGATACATCTATTCAAGCTACGTACCTCAGAACTGTTCGAGATATTTTGAGCTTTGTCGTATTTTGATTACCTGTATTATTAGGTAGTAGTGGACGGTGTACGAGTCCAATTCCATAAAAACCGGCTAAGTGCATGTCGGACCACGCATAATGGAGGATTCCGTACCTTCAATGGAATAAGAACCAAACTAATAGCAAAAGGTCGTATCTGATGCCTATGGAAGAAGTTTTTTAGAAATAACTCAAAAATGGCTGAACTAAATTTTTTTTAAATAAATTTACCAAATATCAACATGTTGCACATCAATCGATAGGTCTTTAAAAATAACATCGAGGTTTATTTGAACATTTTGTGATTAAGCAAATATTTTCAGAAATAATCGCTTCGAAATTCAGAAAAATTGTGTCCCCCCTCCCCTGTAACTTTTGAACCGTAAGGCCAAAAAATATAAAAAATCCGTTTAGCCATTTTTATTGAACTGAACTTTCTCCCAAAATTTTGTAAATGCAGTTAAGATTTGTGATACAAAATATGTAGGCATATAACAAGAAAAGATCGGTTGTAGCAAAATCGATTCGAACAATTCACAAATAATCTCTTAATTTGACAAACGATACGTCTTAGCCCCATCACTAATGACGTCAATGCTGAAGTGTCAAAAGTTCATTCTTACAGATTTTGAACAATAATTATTTCAACGTTGCAAAATGTAATATATCTATTAGTCACTAGATGGCGCTAGGTGTACTACCTAAATCGCTTTTTAAACGACAATTGTCTTCAATTATTTCAATTGATTTACCACATTCAGTGCATTACGGAGTCTTTCGAAGTAAGGGTAATTATAATATAATCAGCAATCCAGCAATCCAAACAGTTAAACCTTTAAAAATGAAAATGTGAAGTAATCCGTCCGTTTTGTTTTATGGGCGTACGTAACGTACGTATTGTTTTTTTTTATATTTGTAACCATGTCCGTAACGTAATAAACTAATGTAGCATAAAGGAATTCAAGTTCATTCCGATTTGACCCCGACGCGTCATGGAGCAAAGCAGTTGACATCACGGTCGGCTCCAAGCTAGCATCTTGCTCCACGTACAACAGTCTCCGGGTCGCACATTGCATAAACCCTATATGGTCGCAATTCAGATCCACACAACTGAATGTCTGGGCAAAGCTGTAGCGAACACCTTACTTAGTACGGAAAAAGCCCGTTCCGATCACACATTGCGAAAATCCTACATGGTGGCAATTCCGATCATACACGGTGAATTTCCTGCTTAAGCAAGGCGTAAGCCCAGTGCGGAGTTCGTCTCGTCCCGATCACCCAAGCTATCTTTATGGTGGGAAGTCGCCTACTTCATATAAAGTTATTAACAAAGTGAAAGTGCATACATGTAAAGACAATTACGTGTACCAAGTGTAAAGACAAAGACAATCAAGTGAATCAAAGTGTAATCACTACGGATCTCATGGTAACTTGTCTTAAATATGTATGTGTGTATAATCGTGTCTTAATAAACGAATCTTATTGGAAAAGCTGTTTTGGTTGTTCTGCAAGCCTGGTCTGAAACCACGATCCCATTGTTATAAGAGTGCCGATGCTTATTGGAGACCCTAACCCAATTGGTCTGCGCTAGAAAAAGAGACCAACACCAATCCCCTTTTTCACAACTGGCGCCCTACTAAGTGGCCCCTGGCTTCAGAACCCAGAACAAGAGCACACTGCAAAGCGACATACGACGAAACCGGTGACAACGAAGCTGTAGAGACATTCCTCTCAGCCATCAACGTATACAAGAAGCTTGAAAACATAAAGGACGAGAATGCACTGGAAGGGCTCACCCTACTGCTAAAAGGGGACGCCACAATCTGGTGGGAAGGTGCCAAAGGTGGTGAAGGTGGACCTAATTCCAGGACCGGCTTCGGCACGCGTTCGCTCCAAAGATACCTGCAGACATCCTGTATCAACGGATTGTCAAGCAGAAGCAGGATGCAACGACCCCGACCGAGAAGTTCGACGCAAGGAAGAGGGCACTCATAGTCCAGCTACCTAAACCAACCCCACCGGAGAATCATCAAATGTACATGATATATGGTCAGCTCCATTTAAAGATACGGGAGATGGTGCCAAGGAGCGCATTCACCACAATCGACGAACTGTTAAAACTCGCACGCAGCGCCGAAGAAATCCTGTAAGAAAGAAGCCCAGCTGGGAACGAGAGGTTCCACCACTGACTTTGAAGGACAAGAGGAAAACTTCAGGACAACTACGCTGCGAGTAGTGTAAAAAGAATGGACACGCCGAAGAAGAATGCCGCTTTAAAGAACGCCAACAGGAGACTAACTCAACTGCAGTGGGAGACGTGAGCGAGAGTGCTCCGTCAGTACAAGTTGGTATCTTTTGCTATGGGTGCGGCAGACCCAGCCTCGTTCGCAACATGTGCTCAAATTGCTGCAGAAATTCACATCCAAAAGACCGAAGCCTTGAAATTTGCTTTTAGACCCGAAGCGTCTCTGATGATATAAAGGAACACCCTACAGCGAAATTTAAAGTGGTCAGGGCTCAAGCTCCCACTGTAATGGATCCAAGGCATCCATATAATGCCTATTTCAATGGACGGTAAAATTGTTCGATATTGTGACATTGCTGTTAACTTTATGTAGTAGTTAATTTCATTTTTCAGTTTCAGGAAAATTTACGACTTTACGATTAAGCTTTAATGAAAAATTATACTGTAATATTAAAGTTCGAATTACAACTCACCTGGAAAATATGGAGTATCATAAAATCAATTAGTAGTTATATCTTAATTTTCATAGCTTTGGTGCAGTTCGGGAAGGAGGATAGGAGGATACATTTTCGTTTAGATATTAAGATGGTAATTCATTTGGAATACAGATAATAGTATTTTCTAATAAATTTTGGTTCCTAAAAAACCTAACCTCGAATTTATAGATGTTAGTGTATGTAGCAGAAAACAAATGAAAACGTAAAATCTAATTCCTTGATCTAAATAGGCATTAAAAGTAACAATGTTTCTCATGAGATCGAATAAAAATAATAGTTATTTAGGAATATTTGGTTAAGAACAGTATTGTGTCATAAACACGTGAATATTTACTTCTGAGTACAAATAAATATTTTCATTCGATAAACAATATAGTCCTCTCAGCATTCCTATTGATATTTATTAGAAATATATGAGTTTTAATAATTATTGGTGAAAATTGACCATGCGGTTACATTGAATTTGCTTTCGTTTCCTGTAGAAACACTATTGTATGTATATTTCATTATCATATATATATTCCCTATATTTTTAGAATATTTATCCAAATGTAGTTTCTAAGTTTTATTCAGCAATTTACCAGAAAGTCCTGAAATTGTAATAATAAATTAATAATTTTAAACAAATGCGGGTACGAATAATCTTGCAGCGCGCGAGGTTAATCTTAACCCACCCGCATATTTGCTTAGATTTTCGCAGGCGATCGAGAAGCGGTGTGCAGACGACGAGTGAGGAGTTCACACGAATTTGAACCTTGTTTGTTAGACATTTATTTGGTTTTAGTATCTACAGGTTGGATCATCAACCTTATTATTTAGATAACTAGGTTCAATAGCGGAATCGGATGAGTAATCGGTAAGATTTTTAAAGAGGTGTTTGGATTAAAGCTACAAAGGGGAATGTAGGTGATTGTGGGAGACAGGGTACGGAAATTATAAAAGCGGGTGGTAAGGTTCGAACTTAACTTAGTCGGAACGAGATTTCAAGACATCAGCATCTCTCAGCCAAGATCGAAGTCTACAACTTTATGTAAGTCCTTTTAAATATTTCACTCTTATCTTAATTGTTTGTCGTGTACTAGCACTTTACAATATCTTTACTAGTGAAGCGTACGAATATTATAATAACGGTCAATACCTTTCTTTTATTAATTGGGTTATTTGGGTACTAATATTACAGGCGTTACGCTTATTTACCTGCAGTGAGTGTTAGAATAATGAGGGATATATTATTAATCCACATTTGTAAATATTTTAGCTGTGTTTGGGTTTATAATGAAGTAGGGGTCTGCATTTAAGTATATTACGTACTATTTCAACTATTACTGCGTGAGCGAATCGAAGCACTATTCTGCTGTGCCTAGAGCCGCCTGTATGTCTAAATAAGTACTTAAATATTTTAATTAGTGTGAAATTTAAATACAATCTTCGTCTTCTTTCATAAACGATTCTTAAATCGTATGGACATTTCAACATAGTTGAGTTATAGGTTGATGTAGGGTATTATTTGACTTGGTTTTCAAATACATAACACAGCTAATAAATAATAGTATTTTGTATTTACGTGGAACTCGTTGTCGTGAGGAAACCATTTAACAATTTAATGATATTCTACTTATTTACATTCTATTATATAAGCTGATAGCTTATATTTGGTCCACGTTCTTCATAATATATGGTCTGTGTTTGTGGTTTATTTTAACATTGAACCTTTTACATTCTACTATATATGACTGTGTGTATTTATGTGTGCGTGTATTATATTTACAATACCTAACTATTTAGGATCGTAATATTTATTCTCCGTCGTAGTATATATATTTACTGTTGACGTGTCGAATAGGTTCTAGTTTGAGAGTACTAAGCCATATTTATTTAAGTAGATTTTAATACAGTTTTCGGGTAACTGCGTTCTATCTGTTAAATATTTATTTCTACTACCTTATAAATATAAATATATAGTTTTAATGTAACGGTTGAAATTGGTTGAACGTACTATAACCAAGATAGGTTTCGGTCTTTTAAATGTTAATTGTCAATGTCGGTTAACTATTGGCCATGGTTAAACGATATCGCGTAATATGTATGTACTTCCATGTAACACTTTAGTAATTATATAAGGGATAAGATGCTGGATTTCTAGCATAGAGATTTATTCCATGTAGAATGCTTATCTGGTGTTATCTTGGTGGCAACGGGGAACACTATTATGTGAATCCCAACGCGCACTGTATCACCCATGGTTCACTTGAACATATGACGCGCATTACAGCATGTACTTACAGAGTTTATTCCCATGTAAGTACGCCATTAGCGTACTAGGTGTTCTTAGTAATATCCGGTCTCGTGCAGTGATGACGGTACGGTGAGGGTCTTACACGTCAAGATAACTCAGGTTTGCTTATTAACGATGGTAGGTACTTGCTATTTACTTCCTAAATTTATATACCATTCGTCATAAACGGTGGTTGGTATTTGCTTACTTAATTATTAAATGTACCAGTCGTTATTTGCATATGTGGTGTGGAGGAATTGGCGGTTATCTGTCAATTATACATTGATGTATGAAGCGAGACTGTAGGCTACTGGCCCGGTCGCACTCTTGGATCATTACAAATGCTCAGAACGCTCAACCAACAGGTCTGTAGGCAACTGGCCGTGGACAATATACATTAATGTATGAAGCGAGACTGTAGGCTACTGGCCCGGTCGCACACTTGGATCATTACAAATGCTCAGAACGCTCAACCAACAGGTCTGTAGGCCACTGGCCGTGGACAACATATATTACCAGATCCATTAAGCTTCGAATCGTAGACCACTGGTCGTGATTCCACCGTTGGAAGACGGAACTGTCAAAACTGACATGCCACAAATTTTGTACTGGCGTACTTCGCCAACAATCACAACGTGGGAGTCCAGCAAACCTCCTTATATATATTTTGTTGTAAATACAACTATTTAACAAACAACGAAATACCTATTTAATCAATCATTATAATTCTAGTGTAATTTTAATATTCAATATTACTATTTATTAGTCTATTAATTAGGATATATTTTCACAATCTTATTATTTTATTTTTAACGTCAACAGTTCATATGCTAACCTACCATGGTCTATTGTATTTATATTCCGTTAGATTTAAGTTAGGAATTACGTGTATTTTAAATATTGCGGTTATTTCTCACCTTATCGAAAAGGACTTGCGGTAACTACACACACAACTTTGGGTCTCTACTAGCTTTCACGATCATCTCGGCCAAACTGCGTATCAGAGCAAGCTACTGTATAGATAGGTTATTAATGTATTTGATATTATATTCACGTTACTTATTTTACTGTAATACGGCGCGAAGGTTTTTTGCTTCGTTAGTTTCGTTTTTACCTTCGCAAAGCCTAGGAATCGGAAACTAACACCTAATGACGTCTGAAAAGACAGCATTAGGGGTAATTAGTCAGTGTTTCGCTTTTCAATAACAAAAATATAAAATTAAAACTTAAATAAATAATTTTCTTTTAACCTTCAATCTTTTGTTTGATTTTCTTTCCCTGTAGTTTTAAGTTCCTTTAGGTAGGTATTTATATTTACAGAAATTTTTAGGCAGAAGCTTAAGGTAAGTAAGCTTGGTAGGCTCTTGTAAGCATTTAGAAGCTTTTCGAATATTCAGCTTTAGGTAGACATTACACCACCAAGGAGGGAAGAAGAGATGAGAAACTCTTGCACCAAGGAAATGAAGCTATCCAGCAGGCGAAGAAAGCCCGAAAGGTGTTCTATGGGTACTCACCATACCTTATGAAGTACTAGATGTCGTCGAGACCATTGACAATACCTTTGTCCCAACACCACCTCCCTATCGTAGTCTCTCCTTCCAAGTCCTTGCAGAAGTACTTCTGGCTGGGGTTACCACTCGTATCGTATCGTATCGTATGCATTTTGAATTTAGATGAACTGAGTTTTATTCTATAAATATTATTTGAAACGGGATATTTACCATGTATATTCGGTTTTATTCGGGAAAATTCGGGTTTTATTGAGTGACACAAATACCTACAGGAAGGTAAATTACAACCCTACGGCTAGGACGAACCGGAGTACTCTTCAATTAATCAGGGATTGCAAAAACGCGATTGGTGAGGAATCAATAAAGCACCTACTGAGGCCAAAAACCCTACAACCGCCAAAACTGTATGGGTTACCTAAGGTTCATAAAGCCAACACCCCTCTACGACCGATAGTGAGTCAGATTGACTCACCGCCTTACGAATTGGCTAAACACGTAGCTGGTGTCCTGCAGCCTCTAGTGGGTAAGTCATCATCTTTCGTGAAGGACTCCCGACATTTTGTAGAAATACTACATGTGAATAATGTGAAGGATAATGAAGTGAGGGTTAGTTTTGACGTAGAATCACTGTTCACAAATGTACCAATAGCTGACTGCATTGATGTCATCAAACGTAGAATTGAGTATAACAATATTCCCGTGGAATATGCCGATCTGGTGCGTCATTGCCTCACCACGAACTACCTCATTTACCAGGGGGAGTACTACCTCCAAATAGACGGCGTGGCAATGGGTAGTCCTGTAGTTCCAGTGGTAGCCAATCTCTGGATGGAGCATTTTGAAAATAGAGCCATTGCTACCGCTCCGAAGGCTGTGAGAATTTGGAAACGTTATGTGGATTACATATTTTGTATAGTGGAGGGAGACGAGGGTGACATACAAAATTACGTGGCACATTTGAACGGCATTCACGGGAAAATGCGGTTTACTTACGAAATGGAGAGGGACAGAAGTATTGCATTCCTATACGTAAAAGTTGGGGTTCGGGATGACGGCTCTCTTAGTCACTCTGTATACAGAAAGCTTACTCACACGGATCGTTACCTTCATGCTAACTCGCATCGCCACCCTCGCCAACTTTACTCTGTAGTGACGTCACTTACCGACCGTGCATACAACCTATGCGATGACGAGCATTTAAATAAGGAACTGACACATTTAAGGGACGTCCTACAGTGGAATTACAATTATAATGGGCGGATAATGCCACCTCGACACACCGATACCCCTAAGCGCCTGAACTGTAAAGTGGAGCGACAACCGGCGTACTTACCATATATAAAGGGCGTGACAGATAAAGTTGCTAATATTTTAAAGAAGTTCTCTGTCACTACTGTCTTCACCCCTTATAGAAAACTGTCCCAATATTTACGCACACCAAAAGACAGTTTCCCACTTGAACGTCCAGGTGTTTATAAAATAGACTGTAGCTGTGGTAGCTCTTACATCGTTCAAACGAAGCGCACAATCTCATGCCGTATAAAGGAACACATCCGAGCGTACAGGAACAATGATCCTCGGAAATCGGCGATCGTGGAACACCTGCTGGAGGCGGGAACAAATCATTGGATTGAGTTACACAACCCTCATATACTTTCGACCGAAAGGCACTACATACCCAGGATGGTCAAAGAAGCCATTGAAATTCTTAAATATAAGAATTTTAACCGGGAAGACGGATTTCGTCTACCAAGTGTCTGGTATCCTGTGATCCGGAAGTTCTCTAATCCAAAATATACTGTTTCGCAAAAAAAACGCGCGAGTTGATACTATAAGTGTTGTGTGTCGCAATTGTGATCGAGTTACAAGTGAGAACGCGGCAATAGTAGTAGCAGTGACAATGGACGAAAAACGCGAACTCGAAAGAAGGTAGATCGCTACGGTGTGTGGGTAGGCTACTAAAACTCGCCGCAACGTTAGTTAATCCGTGATGATGGTGCATGCAACTGCGCCGAAATATCGGGTGCTCGTAAAAACAAATATACATGGTAAATATCCCGTTTCAAATAATATTTATAATGTGAATGACCATGTGAGCTGGAAATATTGGGTTTTATTCTACGTAGTAATACTCGGGAAAAACATTTTATAGTATGTTATTCAATCAAATACAAACATTGAAAATAACTACTAATACTATTGCATGAATAGGATGCCCCACTTTGAAAACATGTAAAAAACATTTGGCCATAAACCGTTATTAAAATTGCTTTATAGGCGATATTATGCATTAGTAATATTAGTATGTGACAATCTATTTTATGCGAAAAGGAGGGCACCCAAATTTAAGACTCATCATCATCATCATCATCATCAGCATCATCTTTCTCATGGATGCCATTGTCAAAACTTGATCAAATTGAAATGGGACCACACGAGAAGCACCAGCTTTCAAATAAAAAAGAATCATCAAAATCGGTTAAAACAGTCGAAAGTTTTTTACACACATCTAAAAAAATACAGTCGAATTGAGAACCTCCTCCTTTTTTGAAGTGGTTAAAAAAAATACAGACGTAGAACGTGCATATTGTCGCACCGAATTTCTAACAGGAAATAGTTCGCGTGTTCTCGCGAAATATTTCCTAGATAGATTTAAAAAAATTGTTTATTGTTTTATTAGTAGTTTGATGAGCAATAGAAATTTACGTAGTGTGGGTATTACAATCGGTGAAATGACAAATCTTAGCTTAACTACAGAATACGTATATATTAATTATAAACCTAGAATGAATCACATTCCTGGCCGTAGTCGGGATCATTGGAATGAACATTTTCACACTCCCACAACGCCGACGACACCGCCCGGTCCACCACCCGAATATAGCGACCAATTGCCACCGGTGTGTGACTATTGCTTTCGGGGTCGTAAAATATTGCAATATTTTGTTCTACGACGCCATCAAACACGTAAACATAGTTAGTGATTCTTCGTTCGTTATCAATCCAAACTGAAGGTGTTATGAAGTCTCCTTTTTGTGTCCCGAAATTCAAATGTTTGGATAGTGGCACAACATTGTAAAAAGCTCCTGATCCGCCATGTTTGTATGACACTAAATTTCCAAAAACGTATTTATTGCAATTGGAAAAGGTGGTCATTTTACCACAATTTGTAATTGCTTCTTTGTCTATTATGTTTTTAATTACCTCCTTGTCGCGAATATGTTTACGCCGTATTACAGCTTTGACAACTACTGGCAAACGAGTTCCGTCGGGGGCCGTTTTATAATTATACGAAGTTATGGAAGTAGATGAATCGTTAACAACAATTTTAGTGTATTGTTTATCGCCTTCCACGTCTTTAATATACTTTTGAACATCCTTTTGATCTTTAATACCGCAGTGCTTGCAAATTCCAAACTCATGAGCAACCGGGGCGCAATAATCCCAGGGCCAATCTTTATTTTTATCTATGGTGCACGAATAGTATGTTTCGCCCCATTTACCGCATGCGCCAATGCACGGCTGCTTAAGCCATGAAGTTTTATTAATATATTCGTAGTAAAAAAGCTCGTCGGGATTGCAATTTACCCTTTTTGACGATTCCATTTTTACATCGCACGAGTGGCGAGCTGAACCTCGCTTCTCGCATTTATTTCTACACGGGTTGTTGTATAATTTTGTATCGCTCTCGAAAATATCAGCTTTCAGCAGTTGGTTAGTGGCGGGGTTACAATAATCTTTTTTGTAATTATTGCCGATATAGCATTCATAACGATCTAGTTCGCTTTTACTACATTTGCTAAAACAAAACTCTATACCGTATTGGTTCGCAGTGTAATATATCATAGGGCTGACAAACTTCCTTCTCTCATCAACTTGGCATGTTTCTACTCGCTCCTTTTCCGTTAAACAATAATTGTTGACACAATCGGTCATACAATGGTCACCCGAGATATTGGATATCGCGTGTTTTGTATATCCTAAAGTTGCCAATTTCTTGTACTCATCTCCTATTATATTGTTTCCCCTTTTTGTTGTATTATGTGAAAATGGTGGCTGTTGGGGTTCTGTTAGACATTCTATGCTAGGAAATATGGCTGTAGTTGAGAGCATTAGTAAAATAAACGATAGCATTGCTATAAACCGTATCGATTAAACCGTCGGATGACTTCTAATGGAATTTCAAAAAGTTTATTTACCTGTAACAAAAGAAAAATCTGATTTAGGACTTATAGATATTTATTCATATAAAAACATTTTTTTACCTTTATGGTTAATCGAATCTTGACCCAAACCCCAAAATAAGAAAAGATTTATTGATTTATTATGTGATGTATTAGATGATGGCAGCATGATGTAGGAGGGGGGGGGGCGGTCATTCCGAAAATCACATCATCTTTCGCATCGTGGGGGGGGGGGGGGGTAAAAATCATTAGAAATTTATGACGTAATTTATGAACAGCCCCTATGCCGATTTTAGCTGTTTTAGTGCCTTAGGGTCTACAATAGCAATTTTAAGTAGTATATAATGCTTAATGTTGTTTAATAGCCACGTCAGATATGACACAATAATGAGAGCAACAAAACCTGGCTAGATTGCTATACTATTCATATTGCTAGATCCTGGCATCTGGCAGCTTTTAATGGGTAGAGGTCACAGTGACAGACTAGCAAAATGTTTTAATTGGAAAATAGTAACACCAATCTAGGTAAAACTGCCGAAGTTGTCTCAGTTATAAAGGACAGGGCCTATACTTTAAGGGGCTCCCTGGCGCTAACGACCTTAGATCTGATTCCCTTAGTTTTCTAATGATTTATATAGCTTATCATATTATCAGCAACGGCTTTAAACAATATAGTATCCTATTTTTACTTCAGTATTCATTGTCTTCAAGATATTTGACATCAAAGTTGAACCGGTTTAGCCTAAAAAAAGTGGTGTTATGATCATAAATTTTGTGTTAATTAGTTAAAAATTTAAATCTCTTCACAGTTTCTAGAAACATTAAAGAGGAACCCTTATATGTAGATTACGTATATGTTAGATTCTTTACACTATTCGAATATCGATAAAAGTGTTTTTAGACCATATTTTAAAAATGTCATAAAAAAATAACGGATCATTTATTTCAAAATCTGGCTCTACAGAATGGAGATAAAAGATTCAAGAACCGATAGTCGTTTGCCTTATTATTCTTATATTCTGTAGTGAATATGTTGGAATATCGACTCAAAACTGGTCAAAAATCGATAAAAAACGTTAGACCAAAAAATATTGTGTATTATTACGGAAACAAAAACAGTAATCGACAAAATATCAACTATATTATACATCGTTTGGCACTACTTTCCCCCAACATAAACTTTTGTATAATTTCTCTTAATATTGTATATTATTTGTATAGTTTCTCATAATATTGCATCAAACCCAGATCTCTAGGATTTGTTTTCTTGAAATGGTTTGCATTCTTTGACCTCCACTACTTTAAAGCTGCCAGATGTCCAGATCTAGAAATAAACATAGTATACCAAACTGACTAGACAGTTTGGTTGCTCTCATTATTGTGTCATATCTGACGTGGCTAGCTCTCCGTCTATATAGATCAACGCCATTTTGTAAATAATTTATAACTTAAAAATAAAATCATGCGGACCTATTTATACAAGGAAAATACCTATATAATAATGAAATAACTTAATTTAAGACTGCTCAACCAACACTACTATGTTAATAATGCAAAACTCGTTCTATACGAGGATTACACAATTGTTTTGTTTATTTGACGTATATCTTTTTATAATATTTTTCTACTCCAGCACTTCTATATGCCAATTAAATGACTGATAGTGGTATCTAAAACTACATCATTTAAGTGAAGGCGCTAAAGTCTATTTGTTTATAGGTACTTTCTATAACTGCTAGCAGTCACACAAAACATATTGTGCAACTGTTTTTGTTTTTTTTTAATACACCGACTTCCAGGTGCCATGTCTAAAAAGGGTTCGTTCTTGTTTACAATATAAATTATATTTTCAAATTGATATATACTTGAAATTATTTTTGCACAAACTATGATAAAAACATTATCATTATGTTTTTAAAAGTATTAATATCTTAAATAATTTAGTTTCCATATTTATGAAAAGCATAATAGTACTTTAATGTAAACTTTTGCATTGAGAGCTACTTGAACGCAGCCATATTTTTTGCAATTGAAAACCAACTCGTGGTCTGTCTATGACATTTAGTCAAAAAGTTAATATTTAAAAAGTTTCAACACAACGGCTTACTTTATGTATTTAAACTCGTATATTACGTTAATATCAAGAAGTTTATGTTAATTTTCATAAAATAAAACAAGAAAACTTCACAGTGAATATCCGAAGACTTCGGCACAAAAGTAAGAGATATTAGTTGATAAAAAAATCTTAAAACAAAATTGATTTATGCACTCGTGATACTTAAGAACTTTAAAATTATTTATTAATTACGTTTTTGCTACTGTCGTAGAAAAAGTTTCGTGTGCAACGGTACATAATTAGGTCTTAAAATTCTCGGGTCTGTTATTACAAAATTCGGCTTCGCCTCATTTTGTAACTTCGACCCTCGAATCTTAAGAACCCTTATTATGTAACTGTTGCACAAAATACTATTATAGCAGAACCACAATAAATCAAAGGCGCGTGAAAATATTCAATGAAACTAATATACACATTTACAGTAAACTACATTGCGGGGTAATATTTGAAGGATATAATAACGTGAAAGAGTCAAAAACTTTAATAAATTTTGATACGATGCAAACAAATATGACGTGTCACTTATTCAGTTTTTTGTACCGTCTTCGTCCATTTTATATTGCGAGACAAAGTAGTTAAATCACAACGTTCATTGTATTATAACATTTGTTCCGTCGGTATTAGAGACGTTTTTGCATTGACGTAAGGTTTATTTTACTACACTCTTATGCTAGTATAATGCTTTTGTATTGCGATTGGCAACTTAATCGAGAGTACTAATGCTTCGTTACTGCGATTAGCAAGTGTTTTGGCTGTATTAATGCTTCTTTAATGCGGTTTGCAACTTAATAGAGCGTACTAATACTTCTTTAATGCGATTGGCACTTTCCATGACAACGAAAATGCTAATAGCGCATGCATAATGCGCCTGTAATGCTACTAAATAACCTATATAGGATCTCAAGCTGGGTAATTTGTGGCCATTTAAGAGCTATATCAGCACTATAAACGTTTATAATGCTACTACAAAACGAACTCAAAATGCTAAAAGCATACGGATATGCTCTGTAAGACGGCCGTTAAATTGCTTTAATGTGTTACTTGGGTATACATATATTATTTCAATTATATTATTTTATCAGAAAAATAAATTATGTATTGAAAAGTAGTAGTAGAAAAAACTAAAAAATCCACAATCATCATTATTGAATTTAAAATAAATAATCTAAAAACAATCAATTGAATTAATAACAGAAATACCATTTTTCTGTATTTTACGTATTGTGTATAATTATTAAAAACGTTTGCAACGGGACAGGAGGTGAACGAGATTAGACAAGAATTGTTTAATTTGAAGCAAGCCTCACTTGTCAACACCTATGAGTTGAATGTTAACCGAAAACGGGGTGCTGGTGGCATAAGGGACAGCTTTTGTTTAAATAGTGGTCCATTTGGTCCCCTTTTTACGGGAAACGATACGGCGGGTAGGAGTAGCTCGCCGAACGACAACAGCAACATCCAAACACCTGATTAGTGCGAACGCGACGCAGCAACAAGTAGATTACTGTCTCCCTCACTCCAACAGTAGTCTTTACAACTGAGCGGCAAGTTTGTGCGGAAGGAGAAAAAGAGATAACTTCAAACGATGACGCGCTCGCGCATACGGCGCGCGAGACGGAGATACAACATGCACCTGCAGTTGGCGTATGGCCCAAGTTACCAGGGTCGGGCGCGCCGGATGGAATTGTTAGCACTGATAGCAGTGATAGTCACGAGAATAATAAAATATCGACTGAGCAAGACTGGAATAGAGTGGAAAAGAAACCTCGAAAAAATCGTATGATAGGATCTGAAGGAAAAGCGGCGATAAGGATAAATGGAAAGTTTAAAGCTGCCGAAAAGACCGTTTCTTTATTCATTAACTAGCTTTTCCCGCGGCTTCGCCCGCGTACTAAAAGTACTAAAAAAGGAGGTTCTCAGTTAGACTCGTATGTTTGTATGTAGGAATGTATGTTTGTCCGCAATCATCTCGCGTTTCGCTGAACTGATTTAGATGCGGTTTTCGGAAAATTATTAGTTACATTCTGGAGGTTTCGGTATACCACGTTATGGTAAAGGCGGTTCCGTTATTTTTCATTTTAAAGAAATGAATGCAATAATTGTTTAATTGTTACGCCATCATCAACGACTTACTACTGCTGAGAGATTATGATTAATACAGATTTCTATTCTTGAATAGAAGCTTTACCCGCGACATCATTTGCGTGAAATTAGTAATCCACCCTCCTTTTTACCCGCTTAAGGAAAGACTTCTGGGATAAAAACTATTATATATCCTTCCCTTCCTCAGAACTCAAACTATCTCCATATCAAATCATCTAAATAGATTCATCGGTTATTAATTTCCCATACAAACTTTCAACCCCCGTTTCACCCCCTAAAGGGTTGTTTTTCTTCATAAAAACAATCATACATTGTTTCCCGCGAATCAATCTATATAATATGTACCAAGTTTCATTTTAATCGTCTGTTCAGCGGTTAATAATTCGCCATACAAACTACCAACATCTTTTCTACCCCTCTAAGATTGTTTTTCGGGATAAAAATAATCTATATTGTTTCCTAGGACTCAAACTATATCCACAACAAATTTTATCTAAATCGGTTCGCGGTAAAAAATCTCCATACAAACCTTCAACCCCCATTTCACCCCCTTAAGGATTGATTTTCGAGATAAAAACTATCCTATGTCGTTTCCCGGGACTCAAACTATCTCTACCAAGTTTCATCTAAATCGGTTCAGCTGTTAATAATTCTCCATAAGACTTTCAACTATTTTGTAACTATTTTGTCCCTTCCCGGGATATAAACTATCTCTATACCAAGTTTCATCTAAATTGGTTTAACGTTTAAAAATTCTCCATACAACTATCAACCCCCATTTCACCCCCTTAAGTGTTGATTTTGTAATCAGCGACCCGATAAGCCATAGAAACAATACCCATGTTGATATTTAAATTTTGTCACCACATTCCTTCGATGGGTTGAATTCTCAAAAAAAGCTGAAACACTTGTTTACTCATTTATCGTTAGGAATACTCCTGTAAAGTTTCGAATAAAACAATTGAACTAATATTGTTTCCCATACAAACTTTGAACCCGATTTCCCCCTGGGGGGGTAAATTTAAAAAAATATTTCTAAGTGCATCCCTATGTAATGTCTACCCCAGCTGAACTATTCGAAGAGCTTCTAAATGCTTACAAGAGCCTACCAAGCTTACTTACCTCAAGCTTCAGACTGAAATTTCTGTAAATATAAATACCTACCTAAAGGAACTTAAAACTACAGGGAAAGAAAATGAAACAAAAGATTGAAGGTTAAAAGAAAATTATTTATTTAAGTTTTAAGTTTGAATTTTTGTTATTGAAAAGCGAAACACTGACTAATTACCCCTAATGCTGCCTTTGCAGACGTCATTAGGTGTTAGTTTCCGATTCCTAGGCTTTGCGAAGGTAAAAACGAAACTAACGAAGCAAAAAACCTTCGCGCCGTATTACAGTAAAATAAGTAACGTAATTATAATATCAAATACATTAATTAATAAACTATCTATACAGTAGCTTGCTCTGATACGCAGTTTGGCCGATATGATCGTGAAAGCTAGTGGAGACCCAACGTTGTGTGTGTAGTTACCGCAAGTCCTTTTCGATAAGGTGAGAAATAACCGCAATATTTAAAATACACGTAATTCCTAACTTAAATCTAACGGAATATAAATATAATAGACAATGGTAGGTTAGCATATGAACTGTTGACGTTAAAAATAAAATAATAAGATTGTGAAAATATATCCTAATTAATAGACTAATAAATAGTAATAATGAATATTAAAATTACACTATAATTATAATGATTGATTAAATAGGTATTTCGTTGTTTGTTAAATAGTTGTATTTACAACAAAATATATATATAAGGAGGTTTGCTGGACTCCCAACGTAGTGATTGTTGGCGAAGTACGCCAGTACAAAATATGTGGCATGTCAGTTTTGACAGTTCCGTCTTCCAACGGTGGAACCACGGCCAGTAGCCTACGATTCGAAGCTTAATGGATCTGGTAATATTGACCGGGCCAGTAGCCTACAGTCTTTTATTAAGTGTGCGTTCTGAGCATTTGTAATGATCCGAGTGTGCGACCGGGCCAGTAGCCTACAGTCTCGCTTCATACATCAATGTATAATCGACAGATAACCGCCAATTCCTCCACACCACATACGCAAATAACGACTGGTACATTTAATAATTAAGTAAGCAATACCAACCACCGTTTATGACGAATGGTATATAAATTTAGGAAGTAAATAGCAAGTACCTATGATCGTTAATAAGCAAACCTGAGTTATCTTGACGTGTAAGACCCTCACCGTACCGTCATCACTGCACGAGACCGGATATTACTAAGAACACCTAGTACGCTAATGGCGTACTTACAGGGCAATAAACTCTGTAAGTACATGCTGTGATGCGCGTCATATGTTCAAGTGAACCATGGGTGATACAGTGCGCGTTGGGCTTCCCGCGAAAGAGTTCCCCGTTGCCACCAAGACAACACCAGATAAGCATTCTACATGGAATAAATCTCTATGCTAGAAATCCAGCATCTTATCCCTTATATAATGACTAAAGTGTTACATGGAAGTACATATATATTACGCGATATCGTTTAACCATGGCCAATAGTTAACCGACATCGACAATTAACATTTAAAAGACCGAAACCTATCTTGGTTATAGTACGTTCAAACAATTTCAACCGTTACATTAAAACTATATATTTATATTTATAAGGTAGTAGAAATAAATATTTAACAGATAGAACGCAGTTACCCGAAAACTGTATTAAACTCTACTTAAATAAATATGGCTTAGTACTCTCGAACTAGAACCTATTCGACACGTCAACAGTAAATATATATACTACGACGGAGAATAAATATTACGATCCTAAATAGTTAGGTACCTATTGTAAATATAATACACGCACACATAAATACACACAGTCATATATAGTAGAATGTAAAAGGTTCAATGTTAAAACAACAAACACAGACCATATATTATGAAGAACCTGGACCAAATATAAGCTATCAGCTTATATAATAGAATGTAAATAAGTAGAATATCATTAAATTGTTAAATGGTTTCCTCACGACAACGAGTTCCACGTAAATACAAAATACTATTATTTATTAGCTGTATTATGTATTTGAAAACCAAGTCAAATAATACCCTACATCAACCTATAACTCAACTACTAAATCATTGCTCGGAGTTTAAACCTATGTTAAAACGTCCATACGATTTAAGAATCGTTTATGAAAGAAGACGAAGATTGTATTTCAATTCCACACTCAATAAATAATCAAAACATTTAAGTACTCATTTAGATTAGACATACGGACGGCTCTAGGCACAGCGGAATAGTGCTTCGCTTCGCTCACTCAGTAATAGTTGAAATAGTACCTAATATACTTAAATGCAGATCCCTACTTCATTGTAAACCCAAACACAGCTAAAATATTTACAAATGTGGATTAATAATATATCCCTCATTATTCTAACACTCACTGCAGGTAAATAAGCGTAACGCCTGTAATATTAGTCCCCAAATAACCCAATTAATAAAGGAAAGGTATTGACCGTTATTATAATATTCGTACGCTTCACTAGTAAAAATATTGTAAAATGCTAGTACACGACAATCAATTAAGATAAAAGTGAAATATTTAAAAGGACTTACATAAAGTTGTAGACCTCGATCTAGGCTGAGAGATGCTGATGTCTTGAAATCTCGTTCCGACTAAGTCAAGTTCGAACCTTACCACCCGCTTTTATAATTTCCGTACCCTGTCTCCCGCAATCACCTACATTCCCCTTTGTAGCTTTAATCCAAACACCTCTTTAAAAATCTTACCGATAACTCATCCGATTCCGCTATTGAACCTAGTTATCTAAATAATAAGGTTGATGATCCAACCTGTAGATACTAAAACCAAATAAATGTCTAACAAACAAGGTTCAAATTCGCGTGAACTCCTGACTCGTCGTCTGCACACCGCTTCTCGATCGCCTGCGAAAATCTAAGCAAATATGCGGGTGGGTTAAGATTAACCTCGCGCGCTGCGAGATTATTCCTACCCGCATTTGTTTAAAATTATTAATTTATAATTACAATTTCAGGATTTTCTGGTAAATTGCTGAATAGAACTTAGAAACTACATTTGGATAAATATGCTAAAAATATAGGGAATATATATATGATAGTGAAATATACATACAATAGTGTTTCTATAGGAAACGAAAGCAAATTCAATGTAACCGCATGGTCAATTTTCACCAATAATTATTAATACGCATATATTTCTAACAAATATCAATAGGAATGCTAAGAGGACTATATTGTTTATCGAATCAATATATTTTTTTGTACTCGGAAGTAAATATTCACGTGTTTATGACACAATACTGTTCTTAACCAAATCTTCCTAAATAACTATTATTTTTATTCGATCTCACGAGAAACATTGTTACTTTTAATGCCTATTTAGATCAAGGAATTAGATTTTACGTTTTCATTTGTTTTCTGCTACATACAATAACATCTATAAATTCGAGGTTAGGTTTTTTAGGAACCAAAATTTATTAGAAAATACTATTATCTGTATTCCAAATGAATTACCATCTTAATATCCAAACGAAAATGCATATTATTTAGAAAAGCCACTTGAAATAAAGCTAGTTTTCAGTATTTATTTCAACACTAAATTCTCCTTCCCGAACTGCACCAAAGCTATGAAAATTAAGACATAACTACTAATTGATTTTATGATACTCCATATTTTCCAGGTGAGTTGTAATTCGAACTTTAATATTACAGTATAATTTTTCATTAAAGCTTAATCGTAAAGTCATAAATTTTCCTGAAACTGAAAAATGAAATTAACTCCTACATAACGTTAATAGCAATGTCACAATATCGAACAACTTTACCGTCCATTGAAATAGGCGTTATATGGATGCCTTGGATCCATTACACCTAGATCTTATTAGGAGCCCACGTGCCAAATTTGGAATCTCTAGAACCAACAGCTTGGGCTGTGCGTTGATATGTCAGTCAGTTTCTACTTTTATATATTTAGAAGAAGATTGCAATTTGGCACAAATACGTAAATGAATTTTCATGTCCACAATATTACATTTCAAAATCGATCCCATTTTCGTAACGTCCCAGAAAACATAAAAACTGCCCCATATTGATATTTAGATATTTAAACCCCTTTGCACCTCAACAGGAGAGATGGTATTTCACGTCCGCCACGTTGGATTTTACTCATTTATTGTTAGAAATACTTCTGTGAAGTTTCGAATAAGATAGACTAACTAATCTTGTTTCCCCATACAAACTTTGGACCCCCATTTCACCCCCTTAGGGGATGAATTTTGAAAAATCCTTTCTTAATGCACCCCTAGACCTTTTTTTTTTAAATTTATTTAGGTAAACAAAGAATCACTACAATAGGGCTTAAGTTAATAATACTACGTGAATGTGTACAATATGTGTGACCAACACCGTTCACCACTTATTAGTAATTGAAACATTGAAACATTCGGAGCTATGCGTGGGCTGTTGTAACCCCAGGAGTCTTAAGGACCATGTTACAATATTCGGTAGTACATTGTGTCAAACAAGAAGAGAATAAGAAAATTACAAATAGAGAAAATAATCTACGCTTAATGATAACAAGTGCAAATACACTTAAACATAACAATGAAATCATATTAAGAAAGTAATACATCTGTCACAAGTTTTTTGTATACACTTACACTGCAGCCAAATATGTCTACCTGATTAAAACGTGTGTTATAAATATGGACAAGCCTGCGCAGGGGAACGTGCTCACCGGCGTTGGTGCAGCAGTGGCCAGTCACGAACAGTCGGTGCGGGCGGCACTCGCGCTCTCTAGTATAATTGGGTACTTTGTAGCAAAGCTTATTATTAAGAGCTACGCAATCAAATTGATTGTTGCAGAGGCCGTACAATACCATTGCCTCAAGCAGTGTACGCCTCGAACCTAAGTCGAGGAGGCCATATGTTTTAAGTAATTGCGGGTAGGATAACCAGTTATGATGACATCGATAATGCATTGTGTTTAGAAACTTTTTTAGGACTGATTCAAGAGCATCTGAGTATTTTTTATAATAGGGGTTCCAGACTACAACTACATGTTCTAGTTGAGAACGAACAAAAGACTTAAATAATTGTAAGTACGTCTTTGGACACCGAAATTCCGTACTAGATCTCATTACGAAACCATACATCTGAAACGCTTTACTTATTATGGAGTTTATGTGCAGGTCAAGGTGCAACTTTGAGTCAAGTGTGATTCCAAGGTCCCTTATAGAATGAACTACTGTTAATTCTGCGTTACATAATTGATAAGAAATATTTATACTATTTTTTTTTTGTAAATTTAATAAGTTTGCACTTGTCTGTGTTTAGTGCTAGTTTATTTGCAGAGCAATATTCTGAAAAACTTTTTTTAGAGGAGTTTTATGGACAGCTGTACACATCAACTAGCAGACCTGAAGTTGATCTGGCGGGAGACCCTAGAGCTAGACTGACCCGACATTATACCGAAGACATCCCGGACATCAGCCGGTACGAGATTAGAATGGCTCTTAAATAGCTCAAAAACAATAAGGCACCTGGTGAAGACGGAATTACAGCCGAACTTCTGAAGGCGGGTGGTAAACCGGTCCTTATGGCCCTTCAGAAGTTGTTCGACTCCGTTTTACTAGAAGGGAGAACGCCTAAGGCATGGAACAGAGGTGTGGTGGTATTGTTCTTCAAAAAGGGCGATAACGCGTTACTGCAGAACTACCGACCCATTTCACTTCTGAGCCATGTCTATAAGCTCTTTTCAAGAGTCATTACGAACCGTCTCGCACGCAGGCTAGATGACTTCCAGCCTCCCGAACAAGCCGCTTTCCGATGAGGCTTTAGTACCGTAGACCACATCCATACGCTCCGTCAGGTTATACAGAAGACTGAGGAGTATAACCTGCCTCTCTGTTTAGCGTTCGTGGACTACGAGAAAGCCTTCGACTCGATCGAAACCTGGGCTCTACTACAATCTCTCCAGAGGTGCCAAGTGGACTATCGCTATATCGAAGTGCTGAAGTGTTTGTACGAGAACGCTACTATGTCAGTCCGACTCCAGGACTAGAATTCGAAGCCTATTCCGTTGCAGCGGGGAGTCAGACAAGGAGATGTTATTTCTCCTAAACTGTTTACCGCTGCACTCGAGGATGTTTTCAAGACTCTGGACTGGAGAAGGCTAGGCATCAACATAAACGGCGAGTACATCACTCACCTTCGGTTTGCTGAGATATAGTAGTCTTGGCTGAGACCATGGAGGATTTGAGTACGAAGCTCGATGACCTCAGTAAAGCCTCCGAGCGAGTTGGTCTAAAGATGAACATGGATAAGACGAAGATCATGTCAAATACCCATGTAGCACCAACTCCCGTTACAATCGGAGACTTTACACTCGAAGTTGTGGACGATTATATATACTTAGGACAGACTGTCCAGTTAGGTAGATAAAACTTCGAGAAAGAGGTCAATCGACGAATCCGACTCGGTTGGGCAGCGTCCGGGAAGCTACGGCACATCTTTTTGTCCAATATTCCGCAGTGTCTCAAGACGAAAGTCTTCGACCAGTGTGTGTTGCCAGTGATGACTTATGGAACTGAAACGTGGTCGCTTACAATGGGCCTCATAAGAAGGCTCAAAGTCACCCAAAGGGCAATGGAGAAGGCTATGGTTGGTGTCTCTCTGCGTGATCGCATCAGAAATGAGGCCATCCGCAGCAGAACCAAAGTAACCGATATAGCCCTCCGAATCGCTAAACTAAAGTGGCAGTGGGCGGGGCACATTGCTCGTAGAACCGATGGCCATTGGGGCGGAAAGGTTCTCGAGTGGCGATCACGAACCGGAAGGCGCAGCGTGGGTAGACCCCCCGCAAGGTGGACTGATGACCTGGTGAAGGTCGCGGGAGTCCGCTGGATGCGGGTGGCGCAGGACCGGTCATTGTGGCACTCTTTGGGGGAGGCCTATGTTCAGCAGTGGACGTCTTTCCGCTGATATGATGATGATGATGATGATTCTGAGAAACGGTCTAGACCCTGTTGAAATAGGTTACAATCATTTACATTACTAATTGTATGATAGATTTTTAAATCATCTGCATATAGTAGGATATTGCAAAATTTAAAACAGTCACTTACATCATTTATAAATAATGTGAATAATAAGGGACCCAAAATTGAGCCTTTTGGTACCCAAGACCTAATAGTTATAGAGCAAGATTCACTTCCATTTATTGTTACTTTTTGTGTACGATTTGTGATATAGGACTTAAACCAACGCCACAGATTTCCTCTTATACCATTGTGCGCAATCTTCTCCAAGAGCAGTCTGTGATCCACCCTGTCAAAAGCCTTCCGAAAATCAGTATATACACTATCCACCTGCGTGTTACTGTCAAGGCTTTCAAAAAGATAAGATGTATAAACAAGTAGGTTAGTAGTTGTTGATCGATGTTGGACGAACCCGTGTTGGTAAGGAATAATTTGGTTGTGTAAATTAATTATTAAAAAATAAGCTTTGGATAAATTAGCTTGTGTACTAATTTTTCGAAGACTTTTGACAGTGTGGACAATATTGATATAGGTCTGTAATTTTCCACCATGTTTTTGGAACCATCTTTGTGGACAGGGACTATATTTGCAGTTTTCCATATAGAAGGGAATGTTCCGTCATTCAAACATTTGTTAAATAAAATATAAATTGGAGATGTTATAGTTTTTACTGTATTTTTTTAAAATATGGGGGGTATGCCATCAGGGTCCTGCCCTTTTGATAGATCAAGATGGCTTAATTCGTATGAGATTTGACTATTACTAATTTATTTATTTAAACTTTATTGCACAAAAGAAACCTTATCGTACAAAAGGCGGACTTAATGCCATAAGGCATTCTCTACCAGTCAACCTTAAGGCGAAGCAGAAAGATTGTGGGCGATGCTACAAACAGGCAATTTAAAAGAAAAAACATGTTGTAATTTAAATAACTAACCTACAGCTAAAAATAGAGGAATACACAAATACGAATTAAGGTACATAATATATAATACAATGTATACATACACATAAATATAATATCTACATATATATACATACACAAATATATATAATAAGGACGAAACTCAGAGAAAAAGCAACAATTTAGGAATCCTTAATTCTACCAGCAATGAAAGCACGTACTGATTTTTTTAAAGAAAACTTACTCGGGGCATTTTTTACTTTTCGGGGGAGGCTGTTCCAGAGGCGCGCCGCCTGAAGGGCGAAAGAATTAGCTAGAAAACCAGTGCGGTGAAGGGGAATGGAAAGTGACAAATTGCCAGAAGAGCGGAGTACGCGGTCGCGAGAACCGCCGTAGTATTGTAAAGAGGACTTGAAGTATACAGGAGACTGGGGATCATGAAGAACGGAGAAAAGAGTACAAAGCAAACGAATGTTGCGTCGTTAGAGAATAGGGAGCCAACCAAGTTGAGTGCGAAAATGGGACACGTGATCGTATTTGCGGAGACAGAAGATGAAACGAATGCAGTTGTTGAGGAGACGATCTAACTTATTAAGAAGTTCCTTGTTCAAGTCCGGATAACACACATCACCGTAGTCAATTAGCGGTAGAATTAACGTGTTAACTAATAAAACTTTGGTTCGAACGGGCAAGAAGTGTTTAAACTTGTTGAGAGAATGGAGGGTACCTATGACTTTACGACTAACTTCAGTAATCTGTGCTCTCCAACTCAAGGTGCTGTCTAAAATGGCCCCTAAGTCCTTAACCGTCGAAGTAAAAGGTATTAGCGTACCATCAAAGCATACAGGAGTGACTGACCCAAAGTCCAAATTAGCAAGCTGCCGACTACTACTGCAGACGATGGCCTGGCATTTCGATGGGTTTACGAACAGACCAAACTTTTCAGACCACCGCTGGATGTGTAAAAGGTCCAGATTTATCTTGTCAATGGTGGATTTAAAGTCTGTCACAGCACATTGGTCATAAAGCTGTAGATCGTCGGCATACAGATGGTACGAACAGCGTAGATTAAGGGTGATAAAATTGATAAAAGTGGAGAATAAAAGAGGAGACAGGATTCCACCCCGAGGAACGCCCGTTGCGAGGTCGCACCAATCCGATAAAGACCGGTCGACACGGACTGCTTGTTGGCGAGCTCCCAGGTAAGCAGAAAACCACTCAAGGGCTGAAGACGACACGTTCAAATGTTTAAGGAGTGCAAGAAGGATACCATGGTCAACAGTATTAAAATCGTTGGAGAAATCGATTAATACGAGTACTGTGACCATTTGATTCTCCATGCCTCGACGTATGTCTTCAGTTACCTTAAGAAGTCCTGTGCAGGTGCTATGGCTAGGTCGAAATCCAGACTGAAAGGGGCTCAACAAGTTGTGTGACTGAATGTAGCATGAAAGTTTTTTGTGAGCCACCGCTTCAGCGATTTTTGATAAAAAGGGAAGGATGGAAATGGGCCTAAAGTTGTTTAATGAAGAGGGGTTACTAATTTTCGGCAGTGGAATGATAAATGCTTTACGCCAGAGTAAAGGAAATTCACCGTTGACTAGAGAGGAGTTAATGATGTCAACTATCACTGGGACCACAAAGTCAAGGACCGATATGATCATGAGACGACTGACATCATTACAACCTACGGCTCCTGACTTTATAGCCTTAATAATCGATTTTATTTCGGATACTGAAGTTGGAGAGAAGGAGAAAGAATCAGAAACAAAGGAAGGAATAGACGATATTTCAGAAAGGGTGATGGCCTTAGTGTTAATATCAACAGAGCGGGCGGAAGAGAAATGTCTGTTTAGATCGTTGAGTGAAAAAGAAGTATCATTGAAACCATTTGCAGGTTTTCCCAGACCCAGAGATTTGAGAAATTTCCAGACATCGGCCATAGAAGAAGAGGATACATTATGGTGAATAAAACGCCGCTTCGCTGCACGCACCATCTGATTGCAACGATTACGGGCTAATTTGAAAATTATCCAATTGTCATCGGTACGGTCACGTTTGAAGAGTCTGAAGGCTCGATCCCGTCTCCTCATCGCCATGCGGACGCCCTCCGTCATCCAAGGGGCTGGCGGACGCCTTACCCTGACAGTATGTACTGGAGCATGTCTGTCGAAAAGCTTCAGGATGGTGGCGTTGAACAGGACAACTTTGGTTTCAGTCGTAGAGGCCGAGAGCACAGGTGACCAATCGATAGCTGATGTATCATTCAAAAGACTATCAGAATTAATTTTGGAGAAGCTACGCATATTAATAAAAACTGGCTTGTATTTAGGAGTTTTGATCCTGTAGGACACAAATATTAGGTCATGGTGAGAGAACCCGGGAGCCAAAAGCTGACCATGCTTCGCGACGAGATTGGGAGCTGAAGTAACAATGACGTCCAACCATGTGTCGGATGAGGCGGTGTGATGTGTCGGATCCAGTGGAAGCAGAGAGAGGTTTACTGACTGAAGCAGCGAAACTAATTTACGGGATTGCGGTGTATCCTTGCAGAGGTCAGTGATTAGGTCCCCCATAATAAGATGATGTGTGTAATCCGCACCTAGGGTCTCGAGAACTTGTTCCAAGTGAGAGAAATAATCGATCGTCGGAGGACTGTAGACAACACCTAGGACAGCTTTAACTCCTTTGACATTCACCTCGAGAAATATCCATTCCGCTGCACCTGAGTAAAGAGAAGGAGTTGCATTTAAGATTTTGTACGGTAAGGAGCTCCTGAGGTAAATGGCAACGCCACCGCCACCCTTGCCAGTTCGGTCATCTGATTCAACATACCCCGGCAGAGCATACGACGTTGAGTCTAGGGTAGGCTTTAACCAGGTCTCCGAAACAAGAATCGCGTGTACGAATTTGGACTCTAAGGTATCAATGAGCTAACTATAGTGAGAGGGAATACTCTGAGCGTTAATGTGACACACGTTAAAGTTACGAGAGTTATGAAATTCGTGAGACCCAAGATTACCCAAAGTGTTGGAGTTAATAGAAGAATTTAAGGAGTAAAATGAAGAACTGTCATCGCTAGCAGAATAATAAGTTTCGTTTTCGACATCAGACATGTATTAAATATATAAATACAGTAATTAAGTAAATATAAATATATATAATAAGTATATACTAGTATCAATATAGATAACTTATATTAGTCGGTGGTGTACACTTATTTATACGGAAAATGATGATGATGGAATTTCCACCTGCAGAGCCTTTCCTTAAGGCTCTAATATTAATTTAAGAAGGGGAGCCAATCAAATTTCTGATGCAAATTTTTGACGAAGTGGGGGGTGCCCCCCATAATTAATTCAAAATAAAATAGAGCTATATAGTCAAGTTTGATATCATTTTCATGTAAAGCAAGGATGCCGAATTCATTTTTGGTATTTTATTTATACCTTTCCATGTAAGAAAACTGAGAAAACATAAAAAGTATGAAATCAATGTTTGATATTTTTTTGAATAAATGCCTATATTTTTTTATTTATGGTGGATACATGAAAAATATATTTTCATGATAAAGCCCTGTTATTCCCCTTTACAAAAAGTATATAAATCCTATATTGGTTGTAATATCTTTAACGAAAAAAAAAATTAATATGCCTGTTTTCAACCACAATCTCATTATATAGGAAAAACGATGTGGTTTGAGCTCTAATGCTTGCCTAATTATATATTTCACAACTAAATGGACGTCAACAATTTCAAACGCTATTATTTACCTTGCCTTTGTATGCTTGTTGTAATCCGTAAGTGAAATAAAGAGTTCGTTTAGAACTTTAGAAGATACCGGAACCAGTTACCAATAAAGGGGTATTAGATCGAGTAAGTATTTGGTAGGGTAGTTTTTAAAAACTATCAATTTAGTAAGCACATCATTGAGTTACCCAAAGGTAAGCGCTTGGCTAGTACGGATTGGAGAAGGAGAGCAGAAGATCAAGCACAGTGGCGTGCCATGGGAGAGGCCTATGTCGAACAGTGGACTGATACTGGCTGCTGCTGCTGCTGCTGATAAAGATAATGTAGCGCTTACCGAAATGAAAATCCAAAATGACGTTTATCTATCAAGCTAATTTCATCTCTATTGCTAAGACATTAGACAGGGACATAACATTGAATATAGGGTAACCATATAATTTTGTAACCAAATAATAGCGTTATCAAATAGAGTTCTCCTAGGGTTCTCCAGTCCCTGTTATCTAGTGACATTTTCAAGTGAAAGGTACATCATTGCGTGTTATCAATAAGGGCCCGTTCATTTTTTTTGAGAGAAAACTTAAGCGGTTTGTATACATCTTCTACTGAGGACAGTCTGTTGGCGAATAGTGCGCTCTAAAATAAAAATAACAATTCTGTGTTATACGAGTACCTACTTAGACATTACACAAACTTATTTAAAAATTTGTTAATTTATTATAACTAATATTTACATAACTAAATGCAAGTCTGCATATCTAGAGCTACATGCTTCATCCCACATCTCCATAATTTTGTGGTTGAAAAACGAGGGTATACCCTCGTTCTATTGACAAATTGGTCCGATATCTGGTGCACACCTTTAAGTTCTGATAAAATTTTTACAATTTAATAGATTCCGTATCATTGTAAATCTAAGATAGCTGCCGCTACAGAATGCCGCGTATTACACATTTCTTAACAAACCTATCAATCAAGTATAAAATGAAAGGGATTTATTAGTAGAACACAGTGCATTGCGGATCATAAAGTAAGCGGAGTTTAGACAGTTTTAGTAACATAACAACTTGAAAAGAAAATAATATTATATTGTTATTAAATCAAATACAAACATTGAAGAAATAATCAACCCAACAGGATTTTTTCAATGTTTTCAATGTTTGTATTTGATTTAATAACAATCTATTGTATGAGTGGAATGCTCCACTTTAAAAACATGCAAAAATAATTAAAAATAAGTATTGTTTAGGTATCGGTTACTTTGGTTCTGCTGCGGATGGCCTCATTTCTGATGCGATCACGCAGAGAGACTCCAATCATAGCCCTCTCCATTGCCCTTTGGGTGACTTTGAGCTTTCTTATGAGGCCCATTGTAAGCGACCACGTTTCAGTACCATATGTCATCACTGGCAACACACACTGGTCAAAGACTTTCGTCTTGAGACACTGCGGAATATTGGACAAAAAGATGTGCCGTAGCTTCCCGAACGCTGCCCAACCGAGTCGGATTCGTCGATTGACCTCTTTCTCGAAGTTGGATCTACCTAACTGGACAGTATGTCCTAAGTATATATAATCGTCCACAACTTCGAGTGTAAAGTCTCCGATTGTAACGGGAGTTGGTGCTACATGGGTATTTGACATGATCTTCGTCTTATCCATGTTCATCTTTAGACCAACTCGCTCGGAGGCTTTACTGAGGTCATCGAGCATCGTACTCAAATCCTCCATGGTCTCAGCCAAGACTACTATATCGTCAGCAAACCGAAGGTGAGTGATGTACTCGCCGTTTATGTTGATGCCTAGCCTTCTCCAGTCCAGAGTCTTGAAAACATCCTCCAGTGCAGCGGTAAACAGTTTAGGAGAAATAACATCTCCTTGCCTGACTCCCCGCTGCAACGGAATAGGCTTCGAGTTCTGGTCCTGGAGTCGGACTGACATAGTGGCGTTCTCGTACAAACACTTCAGCACTTCGATATAGCGATAGTCGACTTGGCACCTCTGGAGAGATTGTAGTACAGCCCAGGTTTCGATCGAGTCGAAGGCTTTCTCGTAGTCCACGAACGCTAAGCAGAGGGGCAGGTTATACTCCTCAGTCTTCTGTATAACCTGACGGAGCGTATGGATGTGGTCTACGGTACTAAAGCCTCTTCGGAAACCGGCTTGTTCGGGAGGCTGGAAGTCATCTAGCCTGCGTGCGAGACGGTTCGTAATGACTCTTGAAAACAGCTTATAGACATGGCTCAGAAGTGAAATGGGTCGGTAGTTCTTCAGTAACGCGTTATCACCCTTTTTGACGAACAATACCACCACACCTCTGTTCCATGCCTAACCTCCCTTCTAGTAAAACGGAGTCGAACAACTTCTGAAGGGCCATAAGGACCGGTTTACCACCCGCCTTCAGAAGTTCGGCTGTAATTCCGTCTTCACCAGGTGCCTTATTGTTTTTGAGCTGTTTAAGAGCCATTCTAATCTCGTACAGGCTGATTTCCGGGATGTCTTCGGTATAATGTCGGGTCAGTCTAGCTCTAGGGTCTTCCGCCAGATCAACTTCAGGTCTGCTAGTTGATGTGTATAGCTGTCCATAAAAGTCCTCTATCTCCCCCAGAAGCTCGGGTCTGGATGAAACAATTCTACCATCCTCAGTTTTTAATTTGGCGAGCTGGCTCTGCCCAATAGACAAATCTCTTAAGAAAACTTTAGAGCCCTTATTCTGCTCAATGGCCTCTTCAATACGATTTGTATTGAATTGGCGCAAATCACGGGTAAGGGACTTAGAGATCCGTTTATTGAGCTGCCGGTATAATGACGCATCTGCTGAGGATTGCAGAACCATTTCTCTCCTTTCCGCGATGAGTTTCTGAGTGGAGTCAGAGAGCCTTTTGGTTCTGTTACTCCGCTGGGCCTTAAAAAACTTAGACCCAGTACTATGAACAGCTTCCACAAACCCGTCGTTGAATTCGTCCACATCGCCGCCTAGACAATCGAAACGGTTTTGGAGTTCCAGCTGGAAGCTCTCGGGGTTTTGGATTTGAAGTGCTGCTGGACGGAGCGTAGACTTCATCAGTCGAGAGCGCTCTAGCTTAACACATATATTCAATGTGCCTCTCACTAGACGGTGATCACTTCCGGTTTTAACCGTATTGATCACAGAGACATCATTGAATATATGCTTCTTCGTCGACATGATGAAGTCAATCTCGTTTTTAGTTGCACCGTCGGGACTCATCCAGGTCCACTTCCTGTGCTCACGTTTCTTGAAGAAAGAGTTCATCATGTAGAGTCCCTCCTTCTCCAAGAAGCCAGCCAGTAGTTGGCCCCGGTGGTTCCGACTTCCAAATCCAAATTGCCCCACTCTCAGCTCTTTACCATCTCTCTTGCCCAGTTTCGCGTTGAAGTCCCCCATAACAACGGTGAAGTAGGTTTTGGAGCTATGCATGGCTTTCGATATATCCTCATACATAGCCTCCACCTCGTCATCGGAGTGTACCGAAGTCGGCGCATACACCTGTATGACCTTCAACGAGTACCTCTTGGATACTCTGAGTATAAGGTACGCCACCCTAGTCGACACACTCTCGATCTTCACCACGTTGTTCACGAGGGACTTATGGACGATGAACCCGACACCTCCCTGGGACTGTTGGTCGCCCTCCCGGAAATAAAGCAAGTTGCCGGACTTTAGGATTATCGTTTCCTCCCCCTCTCTTCGGACTTCAGATAACCCTATAACATCCCAACGCAACTTGCCCTCCGAATCGCTAAACTAAAGTGGCAGTGGGCGGGGCACATTGCTCGTAGAACCGATGGCCGTTGGGGCGGAAAGGTTCTCGAGTGGCGACCACGAACCGGAAGGCGCAGCGTGGGTAGACCCCCCGCAAGGTGGACTGATGACCTGGTGAAGGTCGCGGGAGTCCGCTGGATGAGGGTGGCGCAGGACCGGTCATTGTGGCACTCTTTGGGGGAGGCCTATGTCCAGCAGTGGACGTCTTTCGGCTGATATGATGATGATGATTGTTTAGGTAAAGTCAAAAGCTTTTATTGAAAATAAACAATGATATAGATAATGTACAAAAAGCTATAAAAATAATTCGGTAGGTTCTAGGTACCAGTATCACACCACTCTTCTCATCAATGTAGCTAGAGCATTGAAAAGACAAAAAACTAAAATCGTGGGGCGCTTGAATCTTTTATCAACGGGCAACGCCTAATATCAGTATAATATATATGAACTTAAGGTAGGTACGCTACGCTAGTGGTCTGATGAATAGGACTTAGGACCTATCGATTATTTTAGCCTTGAGTACATTACCTGCATCATTATTATCATTATTTTCAATTAAACCGTTTAATTTACGATTTTTAACATACTAATTTAACTACTATTAGAAACGGGGTGTTTACCTAACTCAAATACATGGTAAATACCATACCAATAATATAATAATATTTTAATAGTATCTAGTCAAAACAGAAAATAATTATTTTACTTATTTAATTTATGGCCTGGATACGAGACTTTCAAGCCAAATCTTTATTGGATAACTCTGCACTATAATGTGTTACAAATATAACAATTGTTTTCCCTACTTCCCACAAAAGTAGGAATATTCATATATTTTTTTGCAAAAACGGTTGAAGTTACCAGAAAACTTTCAACAAAGGAAATATTCTTCATGAAATTCTCTACAATTCTTGCCTTTGAAGTATGTTGCTAAGACTTATAGTTTTCAATATATGTGTCGCGAAAATTTTAACCCCCTCTTTTTACCCCCATCGCACCATAAATTTATGTGGCTCTGCTTCCTAAAATGGCCTATGGGTCCTAAAGTCTCACTATGCAAAAGGCGATCCCATCATCACTAAAATCCGTATAATGCCCTTTGTTGTCGTGTGCACCACCGACTATATACAAAAAAAAATACTGATATATCTACAAGATAGCCTCACAATCCTGCCCATCCCGCTGGTTATCAAGTGAGATTACAATCTTTAAGGAAACTACAGAAAATGTAACAAGATTATAACTAAAGTTAATGTAGTACATCAAATGACAGCAAAGCGAATCGTATAAAATTGTATAACACACGTAATAGTAAGATCGAATTATTATAAGACAAGTACAGATATGAAACAGTTTAAGCCGTGTCTCGAACATACCAGATTAAGTTGACGTTAGAAATGTCAAACTCATCAAACGTCAAAACAAACTTATTTGTTTATTACAGTGCAAATGATAAAAATAAAGTGGGTAAGAATATAACAAGGCAAAGAGTAGACGTTTGTTAAAAAGAGTAATTTAAGCGCTTGAAGCGCTTGCTGCCAAGACGAGTAAGAAAAGCAAAGGTGGAAAGTTACACAAGAAAGAAGGACGGACGCGCTGTCAATGTAAAGCCAGTGGCTAGTTTTCTTGACCGAGGTCGCCGCCGACCAACGGTGTTTAATCCGCGTCGCGAGCGGTAATCTAATTCGCTGTACGCGAACCTTTTGTTAAGTGTAAAGTCTGGTGTAATTTAGGCTAAGTCAAGATAAATATACGTGTAAAGAGTGCCCGTTGTTTCTCTTCGAAACCCATCCGCCATTACCGCAGCAGGCGCGGCGGCGTACCCATCTACGTCACAGATGATGGTGGCCCACTGGAAACTCTCTACAGCATCGTGCAGGAGCGACTCGACCGCCACAGAGAAATATGCGATGTACATAACCGGCCTACCGCGGCGACTGGGCTAGTTCTGCGTACATTATGGTGTGACCCATGAGAGGGAACAACCGCACGACAATAACAAAACCCGTGATTTGGGAAAATATAAAATAAAATCCCGTGATTGGGGCAAGATTGAAGCAATTCAGGGCCAAGAATCGCGCCACGGCAATCAAGGATTCGTCGAGTGAAATTTGCAGTCGTTGGCATTCATTGTGTAAATTCAGTGCGCGATTACGTAATAAACATTCCAAGCAACGTGAAACGTGTCATTGTGGGGACATTTGGAGGTCATCATAGTGAGGTGCTATATCCGGTTGACGTTTACCGGTTTTGTTGCTGAGTGAACGAACTGAACGGAACGTCGCGTCGTGGCGGCCATCTTAAAGACTTTATTGTCTGTGACATTGAACTTCACTTGACAAACGTCAGTGCGAAACGTCAAGTTGTGTTGTGACATATTTGGATTTTCTCAACTAATATTACGTAAAAATACTTAGGATTAGATTAAATTGGGTAGAATATAGCTTGGAATTGGTTATAAATACTCACAAATAGGTGATTAATTGAAAATACGCGTGGCGCTGTGAAATATTTGTGTTTTACCCGGTAAGTTAATATCTATTGACAACATGTCGCTCAAGGCTAAAGTACAGTTGGGAACGAGGTATCAAATGCTTATTGATTACTCTGGCACTGTGGCTGCCAGGTCCGTGTCTTCAGCGACAGCGGTAGCCAAGCGGCATTTTGATCAGGTATATAAAACATATATCACGGCCTATGAGGCGGTACTGACAAGCGATACGCAACTAACAGAGGCGGAACGTCTCAAGTACCAGGAGCAGTTCGCCGAGATAAACCGACTTCTTATCCAGCTGGATGAGGCATCAGGGGAGGAGTCAGAACAGACGGCTGGTGCAGCTAAGTATCACAGTAAGGTTAAGTTGCCTTTGGTACAACTGCCAACATATGGCCGGGATATGACAGAATGGATGTCATTATATGACCTTTTTATGGCATTAGTGGACGCAGGTCCACTGTCTGATGCCAAGAAACACTACTACCTCCGAACGTCTTTGCATGCTGAGGCTTTGACGGTAGCACAACACTTACCTGTGGATGGCGCAAGCTACTCGGTGGCATTGGATCTTCTTAAGGAAAGGTACCATAACTCCCGACAGCTTGTGGACACCTTCATTGCGCGGATAGTCAATCTGCCCAATGTCGGGGGCCCGAATATAAATTTGCGAACACAGTTTTATGATCCTCTGCGCGAGTCGATTCAGGCCATAGAAAAGCTGAAGCAGCCGGTTTCTGAGTGGTCGTATTTAGTTGTTTACATGATGTTACGATGTTACAGAAGCTACCTATTCGCATCAGAACCATATTTGAGGAACGCTGTGGCACGGATCCTCAAGTCCTGCCAACGCTCAATCAGCTGCTGGCGCTGCTGGATGAGCAGTGTCGGGTGTAGCAGGCAGTTCCCACTGCGGCAGCGGGAAGAGCACCGGTGGGACGGCAGTCACCGACCAAGGGAGGGCGCGGCAGAGCGTCCCCTCCACGTGTTCTGGCTGCGGAGCTGGAAGAAACTGATCAGGTGATTCGGTCTAACGGGCTGTGCTCTATATACAAATGTCCATTCTTCGCAAGTCTGGCTGTTTCGGAGAGGAAAACCTGGGTCAGGAAGAATGGTACATGTTTTAAATGCCTTCGCTCTCATTACGCGAGAGAGTGTATGGCTCGTACTTGGTGCGGTGCGTGCCAATCAGGGTCGCATAGCCCGTTGCTGTGCATGGTCGCATACCACGACACAGGGTGTCGACCCCGCCACAAGGGTCTTGGGCGCAGCGAGCTCAACAACCCCGTACGAGTCCGCCAAGGTGGAGAGAAGAGACTAGGTCACCTCCTCCACAGCAGGTCCAGCCAGCTCAATTGATGACTGCTGGTCACATCCCGTGCCCTCCGGTGGGAACGAGGGCCCGCCAGACGCAGGAGTCTTTCCACAGCCTACGTTTCGGCACTCGAGGCAGCCCTGAGCGCCGTTCTTGAAATAAGGCTACTGCTGATGTACCACAGGAACCTCGGATGATGATGCCATCGATCCGGGTTAGCCCTACTGCAATTGTCTTGGTAAGGTCAGGCCAAGGCAATTATATTATGGCAAGGGCACTGTTAGACACCGGAGCCGGGTGTTCAATAGTTAAGAAATCATTTGCAGATGAAATAGGATTGCATCAGCAGTATGTAGGAAGTAACATTGTTGGGATCGGAACCCAACAGGTCAAGGTACCCGGTACCATTGCCAAACTAGTATTTAAGCCAGTAGGAAAATTTGTACCTATAATTAGCGTTGTGGCAACCGCCATGTATACAGTTACAGGAAATATTCCGGCCTGTAACCATTACCTAAAGGCCCACTTAGATGCGTCTAAACTCAGCCTGGCCGATCCAGATTTTGACAAATCTCAAGATGTAGACATCATTTTCGGTCTGGATGTGCTTAATTATATGTTCAATGGTTCAAAGATGCTCACAAACATTACAGGAGTGGAGGCTTACGGTACCTGGTTTGGAGATGTCCTCATGGGAGCCATCTGGACACACCCTGCTGACACCTCGGCGCAGCAGTCGAGAGGGACGTCCGTGGAAGACTACGGTGTGCACGCTACCAAGCTTGAAGAGGTGCTGGAGAAGTTTTGGAAGGAGGAGCAGCCTCCAGAAGACCCCCCAGATCATCCGGAACATTTGGAATGTGAAAGACGGCACCAGTTCGTGTTCACGGCCGACATCCGCATGATGTTTCGGCAGACGTGATAGGTGCTATCAGCTGATCCTGTGGCGTGAGGACCCGTCGCAGGACATACAGGTTTACGAGTTGAATACTAATAACTACGGACTACGGTCAAGCCCCTTTGTCGCAATATGGACGCTGTTGCAGTTAGCCGCGGATTGGCAAGCTCAGCATCCAGGGTCTCCAGCTGCAGACGTCATACGACGTCAGAGCTACGTCGATGACCTTCTGGTAGGAGCAAACTCCATTACAGAGGCTCGGCAGCTTCAATCGGAGCTCATAGAACTCATGAGCAGTGCCGGCTACGAGCTCAGGAAATGGTCGTCTAACTGTCACGAGTTACTACGGGACCTACCACAGGAATATTGTGAGATGCCTCGTCAATTCGACGCTGAAGCCAGGAGCCTCATACAGGTATTGGGAATACAGTGGAACCCGGTGCACGACACCATGTCGTATCAGGTCAATGTACCGTTGGGGCAGGCGGTAACGAAGCAAAGCGTTTTAAGTACTATAGCTAGGCTTTATGATCCGTGCGGGCACTGCGCACCGATTGTCTACAGATTCAAGCTGTTCATGCAGTCATTGTTTACCGATGGAATGACGTGAGATGAACCGCTCCTGGATACTCAGGAGGTTCAGTGGAACGAGTTGGTTCAGGATTTAAACCATTTGTCTCAATTACAGATCCCTCGTTGCGTCGCGTTACCAGGATCTGCCTCCTACTCACTCCACGGGTTTGGAGATGCCTCAGAGCAGGGCTATGGAGCGTGCGTGTACCTTCGGACAGAGGACACGTCTGGAAACGTCATGGTACGGTTAGTCCTAGCTAAGACCCGAGTGGCGTCGAAGAAAGTGAAACAAACCATCCCGAAGAATGAGTTGAACGCAGCTCATATGGTTTGTAAACTCCTAAATCATGTTGCAGCGGCCTATGAAAACGAAATCGAGATTGATAGCATAAATGCGTGGTCTGATAGCAAAATCACGCTGTGTTGGCTTAACACAAAACCACATCTGCTCCAGACATTTGAATGTAACCGAGTACAGGATATTCAACAGTCGAAGCGACCAATGACATGGCGCTATGTCCGAGGTGAGTCCAACCCGGCCCACGTCGCATCCCGAGGTGCTACAGCGAAGGGGCTCATCAAATGCAAGTTGTGGTGGTCGCCGGAATGGCTACTCAAGGAGGAGTCACAGTGGCCAACGTTGCCGGTCACCATGTCACCGGAGCTGCCAGGGTTCAAGCAGCTGACTCATGTCGCCAATGAAGAGCAGACATGGGAAGACTTATTACTGTCGAGAGTCAGCTCGTATAGTAAACTCATAAACGTGACGTCGTACGTTTTGAGATTTTGCAGGAATATTCGTTTGCCGAAGCAGCAACGAAATCTGAAACGGAACCTTACTATAGAGGAAAATCGTGCAGCAACTGATAACTGGATCAAGACGGTTCAGATGAAACTCAAGATGAAGTCATCTTACTGAAAAAAGGGAAGCTGGTATGCAAATCACTTCAGAAGTTGAGCGTTTTCGTGGACGATAATCATTTTTTTCGAGTCGGAGGCAGACTACGTAATTCAAGCTTACGTTATGACGCAAAGCACCCAATGCTTATACCTAAGGACCACCGATGGTCACAATTACTGATGGAGCACTATCACCGGATCTATTGTCATGCTTCGACAAGTGCCTTGATCAATATACTTCGACAACGATACTTGATTCCGTCAGCACGGCGTCAGGTGTCCCGTGTCATCAGGGGTTGTATGTCATGTTTCAGATTCAACGCGACAGATCAGGCGCCTTTCATGGCTTATCTGCCCGCGGACCGCGTCACGGCGACGCGTCCATTTTCCGGCGTAGCGACGGATTTCACTTGGTTAAAAGTAGCCAGCTCAGGAATGCTATATCTGTTAAAGCTTACCTGTGTGTTTTTGTATGTCTAGGTACCAAGGCGGTACACCTCGAGGTCGTCTCGTCGCTGAGCACCGAGGCATTCATCGCTGCGTTCACACGGTTTGTGAGTCGACGTGGGCTGCCCGCCCTCGTCCGGAGTGACCAAGGTACCAATTTTAAATCTGCTAACTCATACCTCCGAGAGGTTAACCAGTTCTTGCTTAACAACGAAACCATTCTAGAGAATGAGTTTCGTCGCCAAGGCTTCCGCTGGGAGTTCAATCCTCCCGGCGCCCCTCACATGTCTGGCCTAGTGGAAGCAGCGGTCAAGAGTAGCAAGAACCTGCTTAAACGAGAAATTGTGGACCATATCCTGACCTTTGAAGGTCTGCAGACGGTATTCTGCAGGGCGGAAGCTATCCTCAACTCTAGAGCGCTGGTTCCAATGTCAGAGGATCCTTGTGACCTGGAAGTTCTCAGCCCAGGTAATTTTTTGATAGGTCAACCTTTGGTGTCGTTACCTGAACCTTCCTGGAAGGACACGAATATGTCACGACTGTCGCATTTTCAATTTATTCAGGCTGTAACTCAAAAGTTTTGGGCTAGGTATCACTTAGAATATTTAAATGATTTGCAAGCCCGTAACAAATGGAACAGACATGTACCTAATGTAGCATTAAACGATTTAGTCTTAATAAAGGATGAAAATTCCCCGCCTCTACAATGGCGTCGAGGTAGGGTCATTCAAGTTTTCAAAAGCTCCGACGGAATCGTCAGGTCTGTAAAGTTGAAAACACAGATAGGCGAACTTGTACGCCCCGTTGTCAAATTGTGTAAATTGCCTATGGAGCTTTAATTATTTGAGCAGCTCTTGTAAGTTAACAATTATAAATCTTGGTTTAAATTGTAGCAATTAGTACTAATTATCGTGAACTATGTACCACTGTTTCCTCGGGAAACCACGTAACTAATATTTTGATATTATGTTGGAATGTTATTGAGTGCAAGTGCACTGGATGGTCACAGATTACTTATGCTGTAGACAACTCATGTAACATTATTTTGTTAATAATTGTTTGTTTTCATATCTCTGTTTATGCTAGATCGTAGCGATGTAAACTTCAGGTCTTCAGCTCACCTTTTCCCTGGGCCGGGAAGGAATGTTCACGCAAATTAGCGACATCTAGTCCAAATGCATTCAAGTCTAATAAAATGAATGGTGAGTGAATGCACCCGATCTTGTTTCACTCACTCCGCCTGTCATTGCCCTCGCTGCTTATCTAGCCGTCATCGAGGACGAACGCGCTGTCAATGTAAAGCCAGTGGCTAGTTTTCTTGACCGAGGTCGCCGCCGACCAACGGTGTTTAATCCGCGTCGCGAGCGATAATCTAATTCGCTGTACGCGAACCTTTTGTTAAGTGTAAAGTCTGGTGTAATTTAGGCTAAGTCAAGAGAAATATACGTGTAAAGAGTGCCCGTTGTTTCTCTTCGAAACCCATCCGCCATTACCGCAGCAGGCGCGGCGACGTACTCATCTACGTCACAGATGGTGGCCCACTGGAAACTCTCTACAGCATCGTGCCGGAGCGACTCGACCGCCACAGAGAAGTATGCGATGTACCTAACCGGCCTACCGCGGCGACTGGGCTAGTTCTGCGTACAGCCTTGAATGTTTAGATCGCCTCGGAGTAAGTTATAAAAGATTCTCATTGATGACTTTAGAAAATCGGAAGAACTGGAAATGCTGCAACTGTCACCAAAAAACCTCTAGGGCCCTCCATCCCAAATAAAGTAAAGACATCTATCACTCCTTCAGTTAAACCGATATCCAACAACGCCTCTCAATCAATCAGTAAAACCGACCACTCCATCTCAGCAAATATTACGACTCGCCGAGAGCAATGCGATAATTTCCTAAATACAAGCCTGCAGTACACTAACCGAGACGATATTCTTTACTTCGAAAGCATTCGTTCAATCGTACGGCAGGAGATTGAAGACTCACTTAGTGACCACCTTATTGACAAAATCAGCAAGAAGTTATCCGAACAAGTATCATTCGACCTTCATCACAACATCACAGAGCTATCAAACACAGTTTCGATGCTAGTAAATAAGATCACTGCCTTAGAAATCGCTACCAGACACCACGCAACTAGCCAGGTTACTGTTTCAGTACCCCGCGAGCAAGTGACACCCTCTACCGGTACCGTTACCAGACCCACCCTCGCACTCGTCGCCGCGTCCACCTCCACCGCAGCTGCGGCTACTACAACCGCTGCCGGCAGCTACGCCACCCCCGCCGCGACAATTACTAAGAGCTACGCCACCGCCGCCGCCACCACTACGAGCTGCACCACCGCCGCTGCCTCTACTACAGCCGCCGGCAGCTACGCTACCGCCGCCGCTACTATTACTAAGAATTACGCCACCGCCGCCGCCGCCATAACCACCACGAGCTGCACCACCGCCGCTGCCTCTACTACGGCCGCCGGCAGCTACGCTACCGCCGCCGCTACTATTACTAAGAATTACGCCACCGCCACCACCGCCGTCACAACCACTACGAGCTGCATTACTACCGCTGCCACAATCACCTATGCAGCAGTTGCCAGCACCTCCACTGCCATCTTTACACCGGCCTCTTCTACCTCACAACCAGTCCAGCTAGACAAGCTGCCCAATCATTCCAATTTGAAGTCCAAAACTACCAACATCAGTAAGACGAACAATAATAAAGACAATCGAGTCATCACTACTGCTCCAACCGTATCACCAAGGGAGTCCCCATCATTATCTTCACCCAAACATAGCCGAATCATGAATGATGACCAGACTGAAGACAAAACAAGGGACCATAGAATTTCATCGAAGGGAATAACGCGCGGCACTGCTCCTACTGACTTTTTCCAACTTGAAGCTTCTGAATGGAACCGACAAATACATCTTTACTATGTAAAGCTGGGCACCCCAGAAACAGTAATAATGTCTCACCTGAAAGCTATTACAGATTGCGACAATTTCAAAGTTGACAGTCTTAAGTCCCGCGGTCAATATGCCTCATTTAAGCTCACAGTGCCATCTAATCTCGTTGATACAATTATGACATCTGAAAACTGGCCAAAATACGTATGCGTCAAACCCTGGCAACAGCCCTTTCGTAAAAAATATACGGATAAAAACAATACATAATAACTGTCGCTTTACCAAAACACAAATATTATATCAAAATGTTAGGGGATTACGCAGTAGAACTAGTTCATTTTACAGAAATGTCCTTGTAAGCGAATGTGACATATTTGCGCTCACGGAAACATTTCTAACGACCTCAATACGAGACTCCGAGCTTTTCCCACCGGACTTCACCGTATTCCGTAAGGACAGAGCCGGTAACGCCGGGTGGGGGGGAGTACTCTTAGCTGTAAAGGATACTTATAATGCTCAGTTAATAATGGTCATCAGATATGGAATTACTATTTGTTATGCTTAATATCAAAAACAATAAAATATTGATATGTGTTGTATACCTACCACCAAGCTATAATAGTGATCAATATCTACGCGTAATGACATGTATTGAGAATGCAATTTGTAAATTTCCTAAGATAAACTCTATTGTAATTGGCGATTTTAACCTCTCTTCGTGTACAAAGACTGTCGTGGATCAATTTAATTGTTTCACTCAGTTTTGTAAATTTAAACAATTCAACAAAATTTGTAATGAATACGGAGGCATTTTATATTTAGTACTAACTGGAATTAGTAGTAACTACGTGTGCGTGGATAGCAATGTTGAGCCACTGGTACCCATAGATCCGTACCATCCACCGTTACAAGCAGGGATCGGAAACCGGTTCTATTTTCAAAACGTTCTCGGGTCAATAACCTAGACTGTTCTCTAAAGAGTTCTCGTTCTCAGTGAGCGGTTTGTACAATGGTTTTAGGAAAGAACATTTCCCGAAAGAACAGTTCCCAATAAAGAACGTTATAAATCGTTCTTCCGATAGCGTTCTTTGTTCTGGTTATCGGTATTTACAATGGTTTTGGGAACGAACGTTTGCAAGAACGTAAAAAGAGCGGTTCTTTCGATAGCGTTCGCAATAGTATCGCTCCCGAGGAACAATATAAACCGGTTCTTTTGAATTCAACGGATATGAAATGAGTCGTCATCGCCAACCAATGAGCGTTAGGTACTTATTTCAGTGTATGCCTTAGCATAGTGTGTTAAGTACCTATTTTCGTTTTTACTCAGAAGCGATGTCCATTAGTTCGAACTTAGACGTGAATAGCGTGGAGGTTGGTGTAGTTGATTTGATTGCTTTTATATTGGTTGCGAAGTACTTTTTGTGTTGCACTGCGTCGAGAAAGCTCTTCCATTTGAAGTAAGTAGGTATATGATATCAAAATGAATTTAATACTTTCATAAACTATCCGAGAAGTGAGTAGGTATATGTGCGTGCAAAGAGGCTTTACACGTCCATGGTCGCTCCAAGACCATTGTATTTTTGTGTAGGTATTTATGCAGGGACCGGCCGGACCCGCTTACTCTAACCCGTTTAAAACTGCGTTTTTTTAACGCTGGGTTTCAAAAACAGCTTTATTTCGGTAAGCTTTTGGGTTACCGGTGAACAATCTAGCCCTTTTATTTGAATTAATTCAGGTTAGCGCTTACCGATAGCAAAAACCCAGGCAAGGGTTATCGCTTCAAGCGCTGACTAAATACGAGCAAGTTGTTTTAGCTTTTACGTCAACTGCATATGGACTATTATCGCAGCGCCCAACGCCAAACACGGCGGTTCCCTGCCCGCGCGTGCTACGTTGTAGTAGGTATAAGTACCTGCCAAAAAGAGTTCGGCATACGCTTCTACGACGGTGAGTATTTTTCACTCCAACACACAACAAATAATCAAACAATTTGAAGTTGTATTAGAGTTAGTTGCTTTGGAATAATCTTCAAGCACATTCTGATATTTTTCATTCAGATATTTAGGCGCTAGCTGTATTGCGTACTGTAATACATTGGAGTTGTATTGAAGTTGGATCGTGTCTAAGCGTGTTTTAAAGTTAGAATACGGCCCCAATTATATGTATAAATTAAGTTTAATAAAGCTTGAAAGGCTCCGGTCAAGAATTTGTTCAAGTCAATGTTAAAGTCCAACATGGCGGAAATGCACATATTTAAGCGGTACTACCGCCATATATGGAAAAAGGCACTTCTACATGAACATAAAAATGGAGAAAATAAATGTTTTGTTATTGAAATTAAAAAATTCCGCGCGAGAAAGGGAGATATGTTATTTTTTCAATACAAAAATGTGTATTAACACTAACGTATGAACTATAGAGCTGAAGATGCGAAAACATTTTTAATTTATGTTATGTTAATGATAGATTAAATTTTATGTTTCTTCTTAGTATAAAAAATACCAACAAACACTTGTAACTCCGAAGAAAAGACGTTTATGGCTCGATACGTTTTTTCTACGTATTAAACTGCAAAACGTCTTTTCTATTTAGGAATGATTTAGAAACAAGTGCTAGTTAACTAAGAAACACTGACCCATTTGCTGCTTTTCAACGAATTTACGCAAGTTAAATGTTCATCAACTTAAAACAATATGTGGCTTTCCATTAGAGAAGGGCCGTTATAATAATTCTAGTTACGGAAATATTAAAGATTTTCTGAAATACTTAAAATCATATTTATTTTTATTTTTATCGTAATATTAGAATACAAATGTATATCTAGCTTAGTTCCACTTGCATAAGTTAAGTTTTTTAGTGAAAGGTGGCTTCAAATTCAAATCTCGCTCAAATCTGGAGCAGAGCCCGACTGGGGAAGTACCTCCACCTTACAGAAAACCACAGCCAAATAGCACAAGACCCTACTCATAGTGTTGTGTTCCTGCTGGTGAGTAAGGTTGCCAAAGAGCTCAAAGAGGACCCAGTGTGTTGACGATGAGGAACCCTCTTGTTCCTTTAGCCGTCAACACAGTGAATCCTCCTTTTTGTAAAGGGTCGGCAACGCGCATGTGACTCCTTTGGAGTTGCAGGCGTCCATAGGTTACGGTAGCTGCTTACCATCAGGCGGGCCGTATGCTTGTTTGCCACCGTCGTGGTATTAAAAAAAAAAAAAATTGTAGAAAAGGGCCTTTAGTATGCTAGAGTGCATACAAAAACGATAAATTAGACCCGTACCGATAAGTTATGAAGTTTCTATAATATAAAAGATGCTTATTATTTACATACAGAGTTCAGGCCATCCAACTTAGCTAATAATAATAATTTGTGTCATCCTAGGTTGTTGGTAAGGTAGAGACTTAGATATTTATTTTTTTAAACATTATTTGCTAAGTAGAAAATAAGAGATTAAAATTCGTTTTTCACTGTAACAGCAAAGTTGTTACTGACGCACGCACGCGTTTTGTGTCACTTTCGTCAACGGGAATACTGACGTTCAATCAGCACATATATGTGGACTTTTATAAGCCTATATAAAATTAGAGTTGATCGATTAGTTACTGTGATTTCTAAAATATCGGTATCTATTATTTGAATAAATTTGTGCCATATTGATCAATGATATTAATTTTTTTTTTTCTTGTATGACCCTGTTAACAGTACAATAAAATATTAAAGTTTGCGTCATTTTTTTATAAAAGCGTATCGAAACAATGTTTGCAACGGCAGATCTGTGTGCCACGGTAAACCTAGTTTACCATATATATAAACAGTATTTTGACAAATTGTCACAGATATTTTTGTAACTAATAAATATGTAATTTATGTATCAAGGCGGTTTGTTTACAGAGTGCCTATCGTGAAACGCGAAAATCTAAATTTCGTTATCTGCCTCTCGGTTGGACTAGCAAAGGGCCGGACTGGACTTAATACACTTTTCATCAGTGTGATGTCATAATAAGGCCATGTTTTTATTAACTTATCATATAGAATACATACAAATAAGCAACTTTTCTTTAACACATTTTTTTTAACTCAATAGTTTCGAAGTTAGGGGGCTCTGAAGGTTTTTTTTATTTTTTTAAATATTATAGGACAATCTTACACAAATTGACCTAGGCCCATAGTAAGCTCAATAAGGCTTGTGTTATGAGTACTAGAAGACGATATAGTTCAAGTTCAAGTTCATTTATTTGGCCAAGTAACAAAGTACGTTACATTTAGCAAGTCATAATACATGCAATATCTATTGATACGATTATATAATAACATAAATAGAAGTCAATAATTCATATAGTTAGTATACAATTATTTCATTAATATGAGAAAATCCTTTTGTTTCATTTTTTTCTGTAAATTCATTAATTGAGTAAAATGGGTTACATTGGAACAATCTTTTAAGTTTACTTTTAAATTCTAAATATGTTAAATTTCTGATGTGGGACGGTAGTAGGTTGTACAACGTGATTTTTAGAGAGATGCCTTGCTCAAATGTTTTGACTAGATTTGTATCAGGAACACATAGCTTATCCTTATTGCGTGTGTTGTAATTATGAATGTCTTTCCTTGCTTTAAAATTATTTTTACTATTATGGATTTCTAATAAACTGTTAAATATATATAACGATACAACCGTCATATTTTGACCTTTAATAAAGTATTCTCTGACTGAAGTGCCTTTACGTCGACTGTATATGGTTCTAATAACATTCTTTTGTGATACAAGTATTCTTTTTATGCCAACAGCATTGCCCCATGTAGTAAGTGCATAATTAAGATGAGCATGTACAAGCGCGTAATAAGCCATAATAAGTGTTTTTCTGTCAATTAAGTGTCTCAATTTTAGGAGCGCGTAGTTACCAGAAGCTATTTTTTTACAAATTTTGTCAGTGTGAAATGAGTGGGTTATTTTATTGTCAATGTGATATCCTAGAAATACTGTGTCAGTTGCCTTAATTAATCCTATGTCACAATTGTTCATAATGTCAATTTTATTTCTATAATAGTATGTTAATAGTGTACTCTTGTTAGTATTCAACACAATTCCGTTAGCATTAAACCATTGTTCTAGCATCAACATGACACTACTTATTTTTTTCTCCAGTTAAGTTAGATTTGCATCTTTCAAGCCTACATGTGTATCGTCTGCAAATAGTGTAATCATAGCGTATTTTGGTATGCACTGGGGTAGATCATTCACATAAATTAGGAATAAAATAGGGCCCAAAATAGACCCTTGGGGTACGCCAACATTAACGTAAATTTCCTGCGAACCCTTACCATTTACATGTACTATTTGGCTTCTGTTATTGAGGTAGCTTTTAATAATATTGAGTTCTTGATCTTTAAATTCATAATATTGCAATTTAGATAGGAGAACATCATGGCGAATACAGTCAAACGCTTTTGACAGATCACAAAAAATACTTGAGCATTTCTGTGATCTGTCTAAGGCTGTAAGCACAAAATCGATAACTTTACGTAATACCATTCCAGTTGACTTACCCTTTTGAAAGCCAAATTGGTTCTCATTAAATAAGTTATTTTGCTCAAAATAGTTTGTTATTTTATTTATCAGTATGGACTCTACTATTTTCGATACAGCTGGAAGTATGCATACAGGTCTATAGTTGTTAGGATCCTCCACTGGTCCCTTTTTGTGAAGTGGGATGACCTTCCCTGACTTAAGACATTGTGGAAAAGTTCCCTGGACCAAGCAACTATTAACGATATTCAATAATAACTCTAATAAGTAATTATTTTCCAAGAATATGTTTTTGATAAAACGGGAATCTAGATTGTAAATGTCTTTGGACTTTTTGTCTTTCAATTTTTTTATCGTCTTGATTAATTCACCTTTATCGACTGGCACAAATTTTATTTGGGTATTAGGACGTTTCACTTTAGCCAAGAAGTCTTTACATGTCAGTTCGTCGTAATTTAAGTGTCCAGCAGTTTTTTTAGCTACTAAGGAAAAAAAGGTGTTAAATGTGTTTGCGATTTCTTCATCATTTGTTATACGTTTACCATTAGCATCAATTACTTCATCAATATGATTATTTTGTTTTGTTTGTGCATTAATAATTTTCCATGATTCTTTTACAGTATTTTTAGCTTTAAGTAACCTTTCTGATATACTAATGTTTTTAGCTCTAGTCAAAACTTTACGCAATATTTCTTTGTATTTTTTTATAAACATTCCTCTTTGGGCACAAGGTGCAATCTCCTGTAATAATTCTAGTTTTTCTAAGTTACGTTTCGATGTTGATATGCCCTTTGTTTCCCATTTTACTTTTTTAACATTAATCTTAGTCAATTTACGCTCCGGAAAAGCTATATTAAAATAGTGTTTGATTGCTCCCATTAGTAAATTCATTTTACAATTTGGGTCAGAATTTATAATAGATAAATATGGATAAATACTAAAATAAATAGAAACATCAATAACTCAGGAACAAATATCTGTGATAAGCGCACAAACAAATGCCCTGACCAGGATTCGAACCCGGGACCTCCTGCTTCGTAGGCGAGGTCACTATCGACTGGGCTAGGAGGCTGTTAAGGCTCTGAAGGTTGAGAACAATTTGGACTATTTTGGTTGAATGGTGTCATTATGACACATACTTTTTTTGTTTTACTGTCTAGAATGTGTTAAAATATGCAAGTTTTATTAAAAACATTTTTTTTACTCAAAAACTTCGAAGTTACCGGATATTGAAGATTGACTACATGTCGTAAAATTTTGACTTAAAAAAAGGTGACGGGGCATCATTATAACGTGTACCTTTTAAGATTTTTCCGTAAAGAATACGCTAAAATAAGCGTGTATTATTAAAAAAAAACTTTTAAAATCATAAATGGCTGAGATAATGGACTCTGAACTTGTATATAATTTGGTCTACGAAAAAAAACCAGCGATGGGGTATCATTATAAAGTATATTTTTTATGATTATTCTGTATACAATACGCTACAATAAGCGTGTTTTATTCGAAAAACTTTTCTCTAAAACCAAAAATGGCCGAGAATATGGACTCTGAATTTGTATATAATTTGGACTTTGAAAAAAAACTATCGACGGGACGTCATTATAACGTGTACTTTTTATGATTTTTTTTTCGTATATAATACGCTAAAATAATAAGCGTGTTTTATTCGAAAAACTTTGGTCTAAAATCAAAAATGGCCGAGATAATGGACTTTGAACTTGTATATAATTTAAACTTCGAAAAAAAAATCATCGACGGGGCGTCATTAAAATGTGTACTTTTTATGGTTTATTTTCATATAGAATATGCTAAAATTAGCGTGTTTTATTCGAAAACTTTTCTCTTAAAATCATAAATGGCTAAGATAATGGACTCTGAACTTGTATATAATTTGGACTTCGAAAAAAACCAGCTATGGGTTATCATCATAAAGTATACTTTTAATGATTTTTCGGTATAGAATACGCTAAAATAAGCGTGTTTTATACGAAAAACTTTTCTTTAAAATCAAAAATGACCGAGATAATGGACTCTGAACTTGAATATAATTTGGACTTAGAAAAAAAAACCATCGAAGGGACGTCATTATAACACGTACTTTTTATGATTTTGAATTTTTTTATTTTTTTGATTCCGTATTGAATACGCTAAAACATTTACATTTACCTTTAATCTCAGTACTTACCTACTGTTAATAACTCGTTCGTTAAGTACGTTATATGTATTCTCATATATCTTATTACAATTTATTAGAATTTTTCTGAGTATTTAAGTATCTTAACATAACCTTCTCAAGCTATGTGTTTCTGGGTGCCCGGATAGTGCAAATAGGCAGGTACCTTCCTAAAAAAAGAAAAAAAAGAAAAATAATAATAATAATAATAATAATAATTCCTAGTTATTCTACTAATAATAAAACTTCGGTTCGAAACTTCGAATACTGGGACCAGGTGTCTGTCTGTTTGGTTTGTTTATTTTGTGGTTTTTGGCTGGAGTCTGACTTACAACTACTTAATGCAATTGTCATGGTTTTTTTTTATCAAAAGTAAGTTATTAAGGTTAATAAGTTATTTATTTAAACATGTTTATGTAGTAAATTAAAATAGATTACTGAAACACTTTACATATTTAGTTCTTCTTGCGTATCGAGCATTTGTGTGTATTGTACATTCCCATTGTTTTCTTTATTTGTTATGTTTAATCGTTGCATAATGTAATCCAATGGATGACTGTTATTGGCCTTATTTTATGTAAGCATTTTATGTCCTAGTTATATTTACGGCTGTTGTTATCCTGAATACCAATAAAATAAAAATAAAATAAAATAAATAAAATAAGCGTGTTTTATTTAAGAAACTTTTATCTACAATCAAAAATGGCCGAGATTATGAACTTTGAACTCGTATATAATTTGGATTTTGAAAAAAAAAAAACATCGACGGGACGTCATTATAACGTGTACTTTTTATGATTTGTTTTTCGTATATAATATGCTAAAATAAGCGTGTTTTATTCGAAAAACTTTGGTCTAAAATCAAAAATGGCCGAGATAATGGACTCTGAACTTGTATATAATTTGGACTTAGAAAAAAAACCAGCGATGGGGTATCATCATAAAGTATACTTTTTATGATTTTTCCGTATAGAATACGCTAAAAAAAGCGTGTTTTATTCGAAAAACTTTTCTCTAAAATCAAAAATGGCCGAGATAATGAGACTGAACTTGTATTTAATTTGGACTAAAAAAAAATCATGGAAGGGACGTCATAATAATACGTACTTTTATGATTCTTCCGTATTGAATACGCTAAAATAAGCGAGTTTCATTTAAGAAACTTTTCTCTAAAATCTAAAATGGCCGATATAATGATCTTTCAACTAGTATACACGGTGTAACATGATAAAACCGAATAATTTTAACAGCGTATTCCTGATCATAATTGGAGACTAAAATGTCATATAAACTTTTCTGGAATTCGCCTAGTTTCAGAGTTACTACCACTTAAATAAAAAAACATTTTTTAATGTGACTCAGTTTAAAACGCTTTTTCGATGGCGACTTCACCCTTTATCTAGGTCTAGGTCTAGACATTCTTATTGACAAATATCAAAGTGCCAAGGAATACTTTACGTAAGCTATTTATTACGGAAAAAAATGTACTAATTTATTTTAATCGACAGTTTTACTAATAATATTTTTGTTTTTATGTTCAAAAGCATTCAAAAAATTGAAAAAAAGAGCAAAAAAAATTTTTTTTTGGCGAAATCCAGAAAAGTTTATACGACATTTTAGTCTCTGTTAAAATTATTCGGTTTCCTCATGTTACACCGTGTATAATTAGGATTTCGAAAAAAAACCATCGACGGGACGTCATTATAACGTACTTTTTATGATTTTCCCGTATAGAATATGCTTATTTTAGCGTTTAACGGAAATTTATCGATTTTTTTTTCTCTAAAATCAAAAATGGCCGAGATAATGGACTCTTAACTTGTTCCTCCTTTTTGTAAAGGGTCGGCAACGCGCATGTGATGCCTCTGCATTTGCAGGCATCCATAGGCTACGGCTTACCATCTGGCGGGCCGTATGCTTGTTTGTCACCGTCGTGGTATAAAAAAACCCGGCCAAGTGCGAGTCGGACTCGCGCATCGAGGGTTCCGTACAAACCTGTAACCCCTATATACCCCTATATACCTACAGGTTTGTACTGAAAGTAACTTTAAAATTATTAAAATATTTTTTTTAAATGATGTAACTAAAACTATACGGTTTTCGCAATTTTTCCTTTATTTGTGCTATAAGACGTTGCTTCGTAATTTCAAGATTCTGAGTTCACGGGAAGCGGGAAGTACCCTGTAGGTTTTATATTTCCCTTGCGAGTTTCGAAAATTTGCGGCATAAACGGCTGTATCTTTTGATTGCGTTGGCTTAGAAGTTTGAATTTTTCACAGCTTAAAGGGACAGTAGACTTGAGTATTTTGTATAAATTTCAGCTTGATACCTACACGCGTTTCTGAGAAAAAGGGTCATGACAGACGGACGGACGGACGGACAACAAAGTGATCCTATAAGGGTTCCGTTTTTTCCTTTCGAGGTACGGAACCCTAAAAAGAATAAAATATGAATAAAATAAAACAAAATAAAAACAGAATAAATGCAAAATAAAAACAAAATAAAGAAAAAATAAAAACAAAATACAAACAAAAATAGAAAACCGAAATAAAACAAAAACTATACGTTGCGTTTTCTACCCATAATTCGCGATGCTTGAAATCTTCGAAAATGTACTCAACCGTCTAGTCAAAACACAAACAAAGCGGTAAGCTATCGCTTAAAAGGTACGTATGGGCGAGACACGCACGAGTTCATTGCTCCACTCGCCGGCTTCCCGCGCCCCGCTCCTCCGCTCAGTTCCTTTGTCGAGTATGTCAGCTTTATCACCCCGCGCGCGCCTCCGTGAGAGAGTACCTACATCGTAACTGCTAAGATGCCAGCGCCTGGTTGACCCATGGTTTAGCTTGTTAAGAAGCGAGCCGGGGGTCTACTTCTAGTGGTCACTACAGAAGTACGTCAAACAGGCGTGCTATCGAGGTCACGCGCTATAGTTAGGAAGGTTTCCTCTGAACGCAAATATTGTTTCTGTTTAATTTTTGACTAAATATCATTGTATGTTATTCAATCAAATACAAACACTGAAAACATTGAAAAAATAATCAACCCAGCCGGACTTGAACCTGGCATCGATACGCCTTACTGGGGCTCGATCGCTTTACCAATTAAGCTATGGGTTCAGTTACTGAGTTGACGAAATTCTCAATGCCTTCAATCATCTTTTTGCAATTATTTTTACATCGACTTTATAGCAGCCGTAAGCGACATCTAGGTGCTAACTACTAGAGTTAGATACCCTTCCCGCCGACCCTTTTACAAGTGTCACAACGGAAATAATAGATGGCGCTGCTATCAACTCATAATTATTTTACATGATTTTTAAAGTGGGGCATTCCACTCATACAATAGTATGTTATTCAATCAAATACAAACACTGAAAACATGATTGAAAGATGATTGAAGGCATTGAGAATTTCGTCAACTCAGTAACTGAACCCATAGCTTAATTGGTAAAGCGATCGAGCCCCGGTAAGGCGTATCGATGCCAGGTTCAAGTCCGGCTGGGTTGATTATTTTTTCAATGTTTTCAGTGTTTGTATTTGATTGAATAACATACTATTGTATGAGTGGAATGCCCCACTTTAAAAATCATGTAAAATAATTATGAGTTGATAGCAGCGCCATCTATTATTTCCGTTGTGACACTTGTAAAAGGGTCGGCGGGAAGGGTATCTAACTCTAGTAGTTAGCACCTAGATGTCGCTTACGGCTGCTATAAAGTCGATGTAAAAATAAATGCAAAAAGATGATTGAAGGCATTGAGAATTTCGTCAACTCAGTAACTGAACCCATAGCTTAATTGGTAAAGCGATCGAGCCCCGGTAAGGCGTATCGATGCCAGGTTCAAGTCCGGCTGGGTTGATTATTTTTTCAATGTTTTCAGTGTTTGTATTTGATTGAATAACATACTATTGTATGAGTGGAATGCCCCACTTTAAAAATCATGTAAAATAATTATGAGTTGATAACAGCGCCATCTATTATTTCCGTTGTGACACTTGTAAAAGGGTCGGCGGGAAGGGTATCTAACTCTAGTAGTTAGCACCTAGATGTCGCTTACGGCTGCTATAAAGTCGATGTAAAAATAAATGCAAAAAGATGATTGAAGGCATTGAGAATTTCGTCAACTCAGTAACTGAACCCATAGCTTAATTGGTAAAGCGATCGAGCCCCGGTAAGGCGTATCGATGCCAGGTTCAAGTCCGGCTGGGTTGATTATTTTTTCAATGTTTTCAGTGTTTGTATTTGATTGAATAACATACTATTGTATGAGTGGAATGCCCCACTTTAAAAATCATGTAAAATAATTATGAGTTGATAGCAGCGCCATCTATTATTTCCGTTGTGACACTTGTAAAAGGGTCGGCGGGAAGGGTATCTAACTCTAGTAGTTAGCACCTAGATGTCGCTTACGGCTGCTATAAAGTCGATGTAAAAATAAATGCAAAAAGATGATTGAAGGCATTGAGAATTTCGTCAACTCAGTAACTGAACCCATAGCTTAATTGGTAAAGCGATCGAGCCCCGGTAAGGCGTATCGATGCCAGGTTCAAGTCCGGCTGGGTTGATTATTTTTTCAATGTTTTCAGTGTTTGTATTTGATTGAATAACATACTATTGTATGAGTGGAATGCCCCACTTTAAAAATCATGTAAAATAATTATGAGTTGATAGCAGCGCCATCTATTATTTCCGTTGTGACACTTGTAAAAGGGTCGGCGGGAAGGGTATCTAACTCTAGTAGTTAGCACCTAGATGTCGCTTACGGCTGCTATAAAGTCGATGTAAAAATAAATGCAAAAAGATGATTGAAGGCATTGAGAATTTCGTCAACTCAGTAACTGAACCCATAGCTTAATTGGTAAAGCGATCGAGCCCCGGTAAGGCGTATCGATGCCAGGTTCAAGTCCGGCTGGGTTGATTATTTTTTCAATGTTTTCAGTGTTTGTATTTGATTGAATAACATACTCTTGTATGAGTGGAATGCCCCACTTTAAAAATCATGTAAAATAATTATGAGTTGATAGCAGCGCCATCTATTATTTCCGTTGTGACACTTGTAAAAGGGTCGGCGGGAAGGGTATCTAACTCTAGTAGTTAGCACCTAGATGTCGCTTACGGCTGCTATAAAGTCGATGTAAAAATAAATGCAAAAAGATGATTGAAGGCATTGAGAATTTCGTCAACTCAGTAACTGAACCCATAGCTTAATTGGTAAAGCGATCGAGCCCCGGTAAGGCGTATCGATGCCAGGTTCAAGTCCGGCTGGGTTGATTATTTTTTCAATGTTTTCAGTGTTTGTATTTGATTGAATAACATACTATTGTATGAGTGGAATGCCCCACTTTAAAAATCATGTAAAATAATTATGAGTTGATAGCAGCGCCATCTATTATTTCCGTTGTGACACTTGTAAAAGGGTCGGCGGGAAGGGTATCTAACTCTAGTAGTTAGCACCTAGATGTCGCTTACGGCTGCTATAAAGTCGATGTAAAAATAAATGCAAAAAGATGATTGAAGGCATTGAGAATTTCGTCAACTCAGTAACTGAACCCATAGCTTAATTGGTAAAGCGATCGAGCCCCGGTAAGGCGTATCGATGCCAGGTTCAAGTCCGGCTGGGTTGATTATTTTTTCAATGTTTTCAGTGTTTGTATTTGATTGAATAACATACTATTGTATGAGTGGAATGCCCCACTTTAAAAATCATGTAAAATAATTATAAATATCATTGATGAAAGTGACAAAAATTGAAATATCTATTTTAAAATCCCTTTTTGATTATTAAAATGTGAACACTGATGACTTTAATAATTTATTAAAACGATAACAGCCTAAAAAAACTTAATTACCAAAAAACTTACATTTTCATTGCTTAATTGGACACATATTGATTTTATTGACATATTTTAAGGTGGTGATATAGTTAATCCTTATTTTATTAACTCTAATTTTTTATACGTAGTTTTTTAGCGTTGTCGTACTATATCAAATTGCACTCGACGTAAATGACACAAACTGATTTTTTACAACAATAAAACTGTTCTAAATAAAAAACAGTTATATTTTTTATATTATTTTACTCAAGTTATGGCAAGCTAAAAGTTAACCTCAAATTATTGAATAAAAAGCACCAATTGAATATATTACAAAACGCACTGAAAGATTCCCATGTACACACTGTACTTCCAACTTCAATAATAAGTGACATTAGAATTTTCGAAACTTATCGGGACTAAATGTAACGATTTTGAAACGATTGAAAATGAAAATGAAAAGGAAAATGGAAATGAAAACTGAAAATGAAAAATGATTTATTTACTATTGTTAATGTAAATATTTAAGGGGCTCCTGGCGCCAATGGCCTTCGTTTTGAATGTCTTAGTTTTCTGGCTTATCATATTAACAACAACAACCTTAAACAATAGTAAATTATTATACAAGTGTGCTAAGTTGATCATTACACACGAAGCGATATTGTGCGCACGAACGCATGTGAGTGCGCATAAGGAAGCTGAGCTTATGTAATGATCAAGCACACGCGTTTCATACGACGTTTTTCAACACACTTGCGAGGAAATAACAGAATAATATAATTAATAACTTTTCATAAATACATTAATTGTCAGAATGTTTACAGGATAGAAGTACTTACGAACCTAAGATAATTTTTAACTAACCTTTTTTGTGAGTTTGTGTTTTTGTGAGTATCTGGAACTCTTTTTCAAATCATTTCATAAAATTAAAGACTTCACATTTACTGTGCAATAAATTACAGTATTTTTTTCTTACGTATTGCTCACTAGATTTTTATGATGACATTTTACTAGTAGGTATGTATCACAATTTTGAAATATATCCAGAGGTTAAATTAACGCTAAAGTTGTCTTATTATTAATTGAAAATATAATTTGTTTAAATTAATAAAACACGACGAAAAAAATCTAACAAATAAACAATGATTTGAGGTTAACTTATAAACGGCGCGCAATTTTCTTTTTTGGGCGTGCAGGCGCAGACGTATAATGCCAAACAGCCAATATTAAAACAGACAATTCGTGTTTAAAACGCAATTTATTGTGACGAGTAATAATAATAAGTTGGAATGATTCTTCTTCACAATCAGGATTGTATCATTTGTGTTTATCGTAAATGTGTATATTTTTAATATACTTATTTACTTTTATTTTACTTTTTTGGAATGTAAACTCATAAAGAGTTAAAAAAAGTAAAGGTACGAGTAATACCCGACTAAATTACAAAGATTCGTCTGCGTACGTACAACTTGGTACTAGAGTACAAACGTCACTTGATCGGATTATTAAATTATTCCACTAGTTGGATAATTATTGTGAAATGCATGCGTGTTTAATATCATTATGATGATTATGAGCATAAAAGCGGTGGAATAAGAACATCGTTACGAGCAGGTGTGTTCAAAAACATCATTACTTTCCCCTCTGCTTTTTTTCGACTCGTCGCCCCCTCCATAAAATAAAACCGGTCAGTTCGTACACTGATGACAATCAGGAACACATTCATACCAGTTTTAGGTATTTAGAAGAGATGTCGAGGACTTTTCTCCTAACAAGCCGGTTTCCTCCAGTCTATTAGGTAAAAATCTTACATTTTATAAAAAAAATAAACGATTAATTTTTTAGCTTAGACCTCTAAGAACTGATTACAGTAAATTTAAAATGCTTTCAAATGATACATATCACGATTTGATCCGTTACATATATTCTGAGAAATCATGAAAATACTACGACGATCGTCCGCCATTTATATGACGAATAGTGTGGAAATCTACCGGGTCGTTGTATGGAGACCTCGCATTAATTCCTCAGTCGATTATTCTTTTGCTAGGATGTAGTATAGGTCATAACAAACACAAAACACTTTTTTTCCAAAAAAAAAAGTATGTCAGTTTTGGTATTTTTACAAAAATGTACAAAAAGCTTAATACTTTGTACTGGATTTTTTCTCAGGGTATATTTTTTTTACTAAACGAATTATTTTGATTACTGACAGATACTGTCAAAGGTTCAAAAAAAAAAATTCAGATAAAACTGTCACTTTTATTCAAAAGTAATTGGTAACACTCGTCATTTTGTGTGGAAAATTTCTGTCTCGTTTGTAAATTTCTGTTACGTTAATATTATTTAGCATAATATTTACGAATATCAAAAAAAAAATTCTAAAAATGAAATTGTTATTACAGCATATTTCATAAACTCTATGGAAAATTCCTCAGCCTGGTTTCGGTTTTTTTTTCACGAAAGGTAGTCAATTCAACAGCCACAACCGAAATTTCCAAAAAATATTCCACATACAATACGTCAAATCTCGAAATGAAAATTTTGTCTAGCCTTTTAAAGCGAGTGAGCACGCAGTAATATGTCGTCGTGCTTCAGCTATTGAGTCCAGTTTAGCATGCGAGGGTACGACTCAGCTATGCTTGCGTCATAGTGAAAAAAGTGGAATAAGTTACTTCAATTATATAATTGTCTAATTTCATATTAATTGTACTAACTCGAATCATTATAATTTTAATAAATATTTTGATGGCGTATTATTAATTAAACAATTTAGTATTTAATTGAAGCATCAGAGTATCATTGCTTCAATAAGTAGAACACTATCACCACTACTCGCCAACAGATGACGCTTGTAGTGTCATAATGCACACAATGCAGCCGCATGTACCGATATAACTACGCTTCGACACTAGTCACGCCGCCTACCAACAGATGGTACATTGATCGAGTTATATAGATGCCGCTAACGTTTGTTCAACGCAGAAACATGACCCTCGGCGCATTGCCGAGGACTTTTGGAGAAACGCCCGACCGGTCTCAAGGTACGCATGCTATATGCCTCAACCAAGTTTGAGCATTTTAGTGTTGTGACACTAAGCCACTACACTGGTACACATCTACCTAGCTGGTCAGTACTCGGCAAGTAATCACTAGAGAGAAGAGAGTACATGTAAATTTCTAACGCAGTTCTCCTACTTCAAAAAGTAATGAGGTCTAATGTAAAACCAAGCCGGTGTGCCGGAGTTTACTAACAACTTGTCATTGTGATCTTTTGAATATTAGATGTTTATATTTTTATAATAAAAAGAAACAGAAAAAATAACTTTGTTTCTGCATATATTTATATGGGATTACAATGTTAACTGTGCGGTTTGTAAAACTAGAGAACCCGAGATATTGCGGTATGTTTTAATTTTCAGTGGCTTTATAATCTAAGATTTAACCCTAGAAGTTAGAAGTGTTCAAAATTTGGAGCTTGTGGGACTGCTAGAAGTATCTTAGATATACGATGATCGTAATCAGTGAGTCAGTTACAAAATTAAGGAATTTTGACTTGCAATAGTTCTTAAAGTATATAGTGAAATTCAATGATATTGGGATCTTCCTTGTGTTATGGCCTCTTTGTCACAGAAATTTCAGCCTTCCAGCTTTATCGATAACAGAATTAGAGGGGGGTCGAAAATGGCCTGAATGGCTTTGGAAAAAGGATGGTTCGGCCGTGCCTTTGTTTTGCTCGACTTGACAGGGGAACTGCCATGCCCACAGATCTGGTACGCGCGTTTTTTTATCGTCGCCCTCCGCCTCTCCGCTAGAGCGATAACCATAGATTTCTTCATAACGGGTATATCAAGACATATGCGAAACAGCGCATTTGCCAGATGACTTTAACTTTTTATTTTACCCAAATTTAAACATAAGTTGTACTTATAAATGACGCTTAAATAAGATTTATGTCTGTTGTGTAATTCACCTGTGATAACTATATTTTTTTCTCTGTGTGTAATATTGCATTATTTCTTTTGTTATAAGTCGAAATACGAGTAGATGTCATATGCTTTACAAAAAGTGACCAAGTCCTCCGGTATCCGAGGCGAGGCCAGCAGGCAGCATCTTTTTTTTTGGCTTCTACCTGTGGTTGATATAACTATAAACATTATAAGACATTCAATGACATAACATGCAATAGAATCAACATTATTGTACGCTAAACACTGGCCATTGTCATGTGTTGTTTCGTAGGTACAATAAATTATTTGTATCTGTATGGATCGAAGCGAATACTTACTCCAAAGACCTAGTCTCCGCTGGTAATCTACTGGCAGTAGGATGTCGGGTCGCCCCCCCAAAACCGCAATACAAAGAGGCGATAAGTTGAGACAGATGTAGCCTAAGCCGGTCTCGGCTAGAAGTTGCCGTTTAAGATCGTGGCAAGTGCAAAACTTTTATGCGAGCTCTATGTCCCTAATGAGGGACAACAGGAACAAATGTTCTTCACTACAGTTACATTAGTGACCGATTGAATAAATCTTTTTGTAAAAATCTGTTTCAACTTAAAGAAAATCACAATTCCAAAAAATTTACAAAATAGTTTTATTTGGTCCATATGACTAGACCCTGTTTTCAGTTGTAAGGTAACATTATTAACTTTTATTCGCAAGTTGCTTATATTCGATTATTATTAGTAATTGTTCGTATTCTACATATTAAGGGACAGTCAATTGATTATTTTGGCAAATCACGTGATCTGTGGCGTGACTTGTCTAACGGACCGATTGAGGGGGTAGATTGGCGGGAATAGTCGGCTATATAACATAGCGGCCACCTGAACAGGCATTCGATTGTGAACTGTCAAGCGAGACGCATCTAGTTAGTGCCGATTGAGTAATGATTCGAAAGGGTTGTGAAATATAGATTAATTTATATGAATAAGAAACAGACATATTTGTGCAAATATGGATGTGACCTGGCGGCGCTAATACAGCGGTGAAATTTTAATGAAAATGCTAGGGTTGGCATAGCACATTTTAATATTCTTAACATGACGTATATATATTTTGATGTAAGCTATATACTTATTTTATTTACACAGGATGGAAGTCGGGCCCTGGAGGGAAACTACCTTAGAACCATGAGATAGCTCAATTCGCTCAAAGGGAACATTCTTTTATTTTTCCTAAAAACTAAAACTGCATTCAATTTTTTTCTTAATTTTCACTTTATTCCATACTAATTGCATGAAAAATATTATTGTTATTATTTATGTGTTCTCTTGTGCCCTAAACTTGGTTGGTATTTAGAAGTTTTTATCCTCGTTGGAAACAGGATCGATTGGCATCAATTGTCATAAAAATTATTAATGGCAAAAATTACAAAATAAATACTTTTTTTGAAAACTGTACTCTTTTCCAAAAATTTGTAAATGCAGTTATGTTCCATTAAATAAATCAAAGAATGTTTCCTTTCAGTGAATTGAGCTATCTCAACGTTTTAAGGTAGTTTTCCTCCAGGGCCCGATTTATCTTACCACCCTGTATATTAAGGCAAAGGACTTTAACGAGGTTTAATGTGGTATATAAACTCCATAATAGTTACTTAATTGTATTTTTTCGGCAATTATGATTGATGTCATATTAATCAATTAATTGTTTATTCAGTAAAAGTATGGATTTCCTGAATAATCTTGCTAAATTTTCACAGATTCTCAGTCTCAGCGACGCGGAAATGGTTACTAAATTTAGTATAACTGCAATAGATACCATTTTTTTCGAATAGGTAATACTGGTAAGCGTACCTATTAGATTATAGTTTACTGATATATTTTTTTTTTCAGTAACATGATACAATTGTGCAAATGCATATACATTTTAAAGTAAGATGACTAAGATTCGTGTTAAATCGTATATATATAACGGTTCCTAGGATGAAATGGTCACAGTATTCAAAACAATTATGACAAGTGGAAAAATATGGCCAAAAAATGAATTGTATTGCACAAGCGATAACCAGACATCAGAGTTACGGAAAATGTTACCTAATGAAAATACCATCTCAACGAATGTAACCTTTTTGATGTCACATGTTGTACTCGAAATAAAATATTGTGTGACAACCCTATGATTCGACATCATTAAATTTTCACCACTGATAACGGAGTCTGCATATGACACACCTACACAACACGCATGCATTTAAAAAATGTGTCAAATATATTACAACTGGCGTACTTTTTTATTTACATTGTGACTAGGCGTTTAGCACCACTACAAATTATATCAATTAAGATAAAATAACTAACAGTATGGTATTAGTGTAGTGTTAATGTATATTTTAGTAACGTGCAAAACCATAAATGTAAACTTTTTCTTTGAGTTTATTAAAGAAGATAACGAGAACGCTGCGCATGGCGCATGGCTCCCGCGTCCCGCGTCCTGCACGTACGCATTCCACTAACGAGTGAAATATTAGGTATCTTTATTTGTGACATGATTTAACTTTTTAATACGCAGGATATTTTTGTACAGTCGCAAGAAAACTCTTAAAGGAAATATAATTAAAAAAATATATTGACGGAGCAATATTCTACTGCGAATAATAAGCAAATTTTTAAACTGAAAAAGTTTGATGATGAAATTTTTGGATTTTTTTTGTCATACGTAGAATACATACATTTAATGTAACTTCAGTAAAAAAAAGACGGAGCAAATTTGCGATGTGAGTTACACAAAAAAAAAATTTTTTATGAAAAAATATGGTCAGTTATGAATTTTTTTTTTGATATTTTTAACATTGGTTACATACACCAAGTTAATATTTTTAGTTCAATAAAATTAGACTGAGCATTTTTCCAAACGTAAATATAGACGATATAAGAGTTTAGATAAAAAAACATAAGAAGGACAATAGTTTTTTTTGGAAATATATATATATATATACCATCTACTCCTGACACTTTATCATGCTGTAAAGTTTTTTTGGACTGAGGAGTTAATGCGAGGTCAACCCCTTTATTGCCTGGCCTAGAAGCGCAGTGACCCATGCTGAACAAAATTCGCCATTACTTGGTTATTTAATATTATATACAAATAAAACTTATATTTTTGGAAAGCACATAAAATTTTCTGTATATTTTATAATAACATTAATTGCGGTTAAGTGATAGTTTATTGAGTTCTAAGCATGTTTTATCAGTACTTACGCAAACATGCACGGTAAAAAAAAAAACATTTTTTTTTTCAAATATTTTATATACGACTTAAGTGATGACTGATGAGTAGGATTATTTAAAAATAACTATAGTAAGTTTAATAATCTTTCAAATGACAATTCACACGCACCGATCGGTTCCATAGGACTCGAGATATGAACAAATTTCGATGACGGTCGGCCGCCATCTTTCCCTCCCCCTTTTTGTCGACTAATCCCCCCTCCATAAGATAAAACCGGTCAATTCATATTTTAGAGACAATGAAGAACACATCCATACCCCATTCCAGTTTTAGGTATTTAGAAGAGATGTTGACGACTTTTCTCCAAACAAGCCGTTTTCCTCCAGTCAATCAAATTTCAAAAAAGTCGTGACAAAATGTATGACAAAAACTTACAAATTTCATGTGTGCTCTAATAAATATCATAAGACAGCGGAACAAACACTATTGTCATGTATTAAAAACACACAAAAACTTAATCTAAACCCAATTTTTAGAACGATAAAGTTTAGTGATTTTCTTTAATAAATTATGTGAAATATGGTTTTTTTATGCATTTTCGTTATTTCAAGCATGTTAAAAAACTTTGTTATGAATAATTAATTGCGGATTATTACTTTTATAGTTCCTTTGTGCTTTCCGATTCAGGTCGGAGTACATATAAAACGATTATTAGATGGGTCTAACGCGAACTAAATTATATTTACCTTGAGTTCCGATGTTTCGACACAGGTTATATTGGTCATTTTTTTTCAGGACTTAATTCGCATGAGACCCGTCAAATGTTCGTTTAATATTATGCTCTTGTCCATATCCATACTAATATTATAAATGGGAAAGTGTATGTGTGCGTTTGTTTGTTTGTCCGTCTTTTACGGCAAAACGGGGCAACGAATTGACGTCATTTTTTAAGTGGAGATAGTTGAAGGGATGGAGAGTGACATAGGCTACTTTTTGTCTCTTTCTAACCCCCCAGTTCCCTAAAATGGGGGGTGGCAGTTTGTATGGAGCATTCCGGGGGGCAATCAGGAAAGGGGAACCGTGTTACCCCGAATTTAACGCGAGCGAAGCCGCGGGCAAAAGCTAGTCTGTAATTCATTTTGAAATAAAATATGGATTCAATCATCTGACTACATTTGTAAAAAAGCTGCCGCTTCTGCAGCAAAAATCTATAAGAACAGCGTGTAACTACACAACACGTCGTAAGCGCCGTGAAATTCACGGCGCTTGCGATGTTTTGGTTGCAAAAAGAATGTATAAATATAAGCCGTCTTCGTATGGAAAAGAGACAGTGCGAGCACAGAATAACTTTACTAATAGTATGGTGCGAGACGGTATCGGTGCGTCGGCGCCTACAAAGGAAAACGGTGACCTTGGCAAGGTCGACTTGCGATCGAGACGGGCGCGCGGCTAAGAACGGTTTATAAAGTTCTTGAGAACGTTTTCAATTCTGTTCCTGAATGATTTTGTTCTTTGGGGAACGTTTCAAATTCCGCTCCTGAATGATTTTGTTTTTTGGGAACGTTTCAAATTTCGTTCTTTCGTTTCATATATCGCTAACCGAAATGATTTTGTTATTTCGGAACGTTTTAAAATCTGTTCTTCTTGAGTACCGGGAACCGATTTCGATTTATTACAAGAACGTTCTCTAAAAGAACAAAACCATTTGGTTTTGTTCTTTTAGAGAACGTTCTTGTAATAAACCGGTATACAGTGGGAACGAAATAAAGAACGGGTTCCGAACGATACCGAACGGTATTTTGGGAACCGTTCCCGATCCCTGGTTACAAGTGACTAGTACATTTCCCAAAGGGCAGGCACGAAAGCCAACGTCACCGTCACCGCCGCCTACGCTCGTGCAAAATGACACTCCAAGTGGGTGGAATTTCTTTAAAGTTAATTTCCATGTGTTGTATGCCAAGCTAGAGTCTATTGACTGGTCAGATGTTCTTAATTCGCATAACGTCGATTCCGCCGTCGAGGCATTTTACAAACATCTCTACAAGGTTTTTGATGCAACTGTTCCGAAGCGGAAATACAAAACGAAACGATACACATATCCAACGTGGTACACACCAGAATTTAAAAGATACATCAATACAAAATATTTCCACTTAAAAAAATTTAAATCTCTAGGCCTACAATGTAACCATGAAATGTTGAAATATTACAGAACTCTCGTTAAGGACCTAGTTGATATAGCTTATAGTTATAACAAATATTTGCATAATATAGAGCATAACTTATGTAAAAATCCTCAAATTTTTTGGAAATATGTCAAAAGGAAACAGAAAGACAGACACCACAAAACTGAATATGTTTATGAAGGTAACAGTGACATGGGATAGGAAGCTGTCGATGCTTTTGCCACCTTTTTCAGCTCCGTTTTTCAACCTGAGATACCGCAATTAGATCCCAAAAAGGCAGAACGTGAAGCTGGTAGCAACAATGCATCGACAATTTCTATCCCCACTATCAATATCTCCGAAATAAGAGCTGCCATTCGGAAACTAAAACCAAAATCATCATCAGGACCTGACGGCGTACCTCCATTTTTGGTTAAGGACTGTGTCTCAGTGATCGAGTTAGTGCTTTCTCACATATACAACCTTTCGCTAAAGCAGGGCAGATGGGTAGAACATCTCAATGGAAAATCTCGAGAGTGACTCCAATTCCCAAGACTAGTGAGTCTTCTGATGTCACTACTTACAGGCCTATTGCTGTATTATCAGTGTTTGGGAAAGTATTTGAGACTATCTTAAACCGCTGTCTTCTTGATCAAATTAATAAGAAATTAGTAGATTGTCAACACGGATTTCGCGCCTCCAGATCCACTATTACTAATCACGTTTGCTTCTTAGATAGTATTTTGAGCCAGCTGGATGCAGTTCGTCAAGTTGATGTTGTCTATTTCGACTTTAAGAAGGTGTTCGACCTGGTCGATAATGACACGCTCCTGCGCAAACTATCGTCTATAGGATTTACTCCGCAACTCCTTGTGTTCTTCTCTGACTATCTCAGGAATCGCTCCCAATATGTCCAATTAACTTGCGACCGCTCTAAAAAATATTACACTCGCTCCGGGGTTAGCCAAGGTAGCAATCTCGGGCCAACCCTATTATTAATTATGGTCAACGATCTGCCAAACTCTATTTCAGGAGTAGAATCTTTACTTTATGCAGATGATCTTAAAATTATTCAACCGATCGCTAACCCTTCCGACTGTGCCGTACTGCAACAAACAATTAACTTAGTAAATAACTGGAGTAAAGCAAACCGCTTATACCTCAATGAATCTAAGTGCAAAATAATAACTTTTAGCCGTTCCTCCAAGCCTCTCCTTGAAACGTATATTCTATCAAACGCTCCCCTTGAACGAGTAACTGAAATAAAAGATCTTGGGTTGACTCTCGATACAAAATTAGACATGCACTCTCACATAACAACCACATGTAAAAAGGCCAACAGAATCTTAGGTTTTATTATCAGAACCGCTTCACAGTTTCATGATCGAAAAATCGCTACAATTCTTTATAATGCCTATGTCCGAAGCAAGCTAGAGTATAATTCCATCGCTTGAGATCCTCGGGAAGCAATATATACCACTATGATCGAACGAGTCCAGCGTAATTTTGCTAGGTTTTTGTACAAAAGGTACTATGGATATTATCCCTTCTTTTTTCCATCATCTTTTGTTCTAGGGATGGTAGGGTTAGAGTCTCTGGAGTTGAGACGCAAACAAACGCTTGCTATCCACTACTCTCTGCTTCTAAGGAATCGAATTGACAACCCATCCGTACTCGAAAGTATGCACATTTATATCCCAGATAGGTATACAACTTCAGTTGGACGGAGCTTACGCAAACCAAGAAACCTTTTCGCTATTCCAAATGTTATCCGGACCATCGACATATATCCGGACCTGTCAAGCTTCAAATGCACCCACGCACCGAGCACAAATACAACTAAATTAGTTTCGAGCCTCCATCCAAATTGCCGATACAGGGTGTTTGGTAACCGGATGCAAAGCCGAAAGTAGGAGATAGCCTAGGTCATGTAGAACATTTTTAGCCATACTTGTCTTAGACAAATGTTATTAGTTTTTTTTTAATTTAAATTTAAAAATTTGTCGGAGAAAACTGCAAAACTTCAGACTAAATCGATAATTAGTACTTTTTTTACTGCAGGTAGATTTTTTTTTGTTTTATTTCGTATTGTGCAATGTCTATCAAACACTAGAAAAGTGATTTCAAACATCTGTGTCTAAAGAAAACAAGTTGACAGCGATTTAAAATTTTAGTTACATGAAAATGTAAACGATTTAAGTGATTTCAAAGTACGAAAAAAAAAAACTAAAATAGCCACGAATTTTCAAACCATTTTAAAAACATGCTTGGCTTTTACCCTTTTATTTAAGCTATCAAACACGACTGTAGCTACTGTATCCTTGAAAATAAGCCACCTAAACCAACTGGGTAGCTAAAATGTTTCACTCTACTTGTGATACTTGTGGTAGTTGTGGTGACGAATCTCATTATGATTTTACAATAAAACATTGGTTCTGAATACTAAGTTGGCGTTGACTTGACATTTGACTTGTTTTAAAAGGGTTAAGTGTACTGGACAAAACTACCACATGCAATTTTAACAAACAAAGGCTTGCGGCGGTGAGAGACAAAAGGGACTGATAGCGGCAGGCGGCGGGCGATAAGACAATCATGTCTCAAGCCATTTTATCTTTGAAAATAGGCTACCTGTACTAATAAGAGGGAATGTTTAGGGTAAATTAAAACAAAAGCATAAAAGATAAGTTATTTATTTTTACGATCAACACATTAAAATTACACATCATCGCTCGTTTTCAAAATGTGACCCGCCGTTTCGAATACAAGCACGAGCCCGTCTTCTTACTTCTGTGGTGGTTGTTCCGAATATCATTTCTTCCCTCATCCTTTCGAACGCCGCTTCTATCCTCTCCCTCAGCTCTTCTACGGTATTAATGACCTCTTGTGTGTAGACTAGCTCCTTAGCTCGGCCCCAAACGAAAAAATCCAATGGTGTCAAATCAGGTGACCGAGCGGGCCAAGGGATTCGTCCGCCTCTGCCGATCCAACCGTCCGGGAAACAGTTATCCAGATGCTCCCTTACAGCCAGAGAGTAATGGGCGGGACAACCGTCGTGTTGAAATGTCACTGCACCGGGCAGCTGGTCTTCGTCAATAAGCCTGGGCAAATCGTTTTGTAAAAATTCCAAATAATTTGCCCCATTTAAATTATTTGGCAAAAAATGTGGCCCAATAAGGACTCTGCCGATGATTCCAGCCCACACATTGACGGAAAACCTTCTTTGGAAGGACACTTGCTTTTTCCAATGTGGATTGTTGTTTTTGTCAGCCCATTGGTGTAGGTTATGGAAATTTGTGATCCCCTCCCGGGAAAATTTCGATTCATCGGTCCAAAGAATGCTTCGCAAAAAACGTCGGTCTTCGATATCCGCATTGAGTAAAAATCGGCAGAAGTCCACTCGGCGTGCAGGATCTCCTTCGTCCAAACCTTGAACTCCGATGCCGCGAAAAGGATATTTTCCCTCACGATTCATTGTGGCCCATACTTTCCATGTGGACAAGTTCAGATTACGAGCTACCACTCTGATGCTCGTATTCGGATCCTCTGCAAATGCCTGTAGAACGTCTTCCTCCACTTCAGGGCGATTACGTCCTGGATTCCCTCCATGTTGCACAGCAATACCATTCTCACGTAGCCTTCGGAATGAATTGTAAAACACTCTCACATTAGGCAATCTCCGGTTTGGAAAACGCTCTTGGTACATCCGTCGGGCCATCGCTCCATTACTGTCAGCTTTGCAGTACATGTAGATAATGTCGGCGTATTCTTCGTTCGTAAACTCCATGTTTACAATGAAGAAGTCGTAATTACACGTGAAGGAGCGCCTACGGCAGCTGCAACTTGACACGGTAAATTGAGATGAGAGCGGGAAATTAAACCACAATGAACGTCTAATCGCAACTGAAGTTGTAACTAGACTAAATTACTAGTTTTTGCACAAATACTCATGTAGCTAATCAGTTTATCTTTGTCAATAAAGCACAAAACCGATCATCTTTGTTTAACGCCGCTCACCGCCTGCCGCTATCAGTCTCTTTTGTCTCTCACCGCCGCAAGCCTTTGTTTGTTAAAATTGCATGTGGTAGTTTTGTCCAGTACACTTAACCCTTTTAAAACAAGTCAAATGTCAAGTCAACGCCAACTTAGTATTCAGAACCAATGTTTTATTGTAAAATCATAATGAGATTCGTCACCACAACTACCACAAGTATCACAAGTAGAGTGAAACATTTTAGCTACCCAGTTGGTTTAGGTGGCTTATTTTCAAGGATACAGTAGCTACAGTCGTGTTTGATAGCTTAAATAAAAGGGTAAAAGCCAAGCATGTTTTTAAAATGGTTTGAAAATTCGTGGCTATTTTAGTTTTTTTTTTATCGTACTTTGAAATCACTTAAATCGTTTACATTTTCATGTAACTAAAATTTTACATCGCTGTCAACTTGTTTTCTTTAGACACAGATGTTTGAAATCACTTTTCTAGTGTTTGATAGACATTGCACAATAAGAAATAAAACAAAAAAAAATCTACCTGCAGTAAAAAAAGTACTAATTATCGATTTAGTCTGAAGTTTTGCAGTTTTCTCCGACAAATCTTAAAATTTAAATTAAAAAAAAACTAATAACATTTGTCTAAGACAAGTATGGCTAAAAATGTTCTACATGACCTAGACTATCTCCTACTTTCGGCTTTGCATCCGGTTACCAAACACCCTGTATATTCACAGACAACTTGACTTCTTTATAGAGTAAAATCAATAGTCACCTGAATAGCTACTACTGTAAATTATAATTCATAATCTTTATGACATTATTAACATTGAACTAGATGTATTTAAACCGCATATTAAAGTGTGACAACTGTGAGCTTAAATTAGTTTTTTTTTATTTGTCGCAAACTAATAATGTAAAAGTAAAATATAATAGTTCCATATAAGTGTGTTGGCGTTAGCTGTAAGCTTGTATGTGGAATATTTATGAATAAAGAATAAAGAAGAGTTTGGTTTCTGAAGGTGCTAAATTATATAACAAATTGCCAAGAGATATTATAGTAGTTTATGCAACAGTTGTATAAGAGGGGTCAAAAAGGTGAGTGGCGTGGGTAACAATTTGAGCCGTAGGCGAAAATTGTTAAGAAAAACGCCACGAACATTTTACATAAAATGCGAAATTGAAATCTTCATGGATATCGGAGTTATTTTGTCAACATAATCAACAATCATTTAAGTTTTACCTATTAAAACACTATTTTTCAATAATACTAACATTACTAACACAAATACACACCGTCGTTATTTGATCAATTATTAAAGAGCTACAGAGATTAGTAAAAATACCTAAATTACTTTCAAAGTTTGCAATTCGCCCCAACAAACGAACGGGAAACGTAAAAAACTACGAAGTAGGTCTGTGGTTCTTTTATTTTTTTCTTTTTTAAAGTTTTTTTTTTCTAAAAACGCTGCGTTTATTTAGGTTTCTTAGGTTGGCAGTAATTTTTTTTATATTAATAGTCGTGTTTGCACGCGATTCCGCGATACCTTTTTGGCTCTTTTATAGAACAAGTGTTATTTTGGGGAATAGACTAGATAGATTTTTCATCGAGATTATCTATGTTCCTATAAAGGTGTTGACGAATGTATAAATGACAGATAAAAGTACAGGAGTAGAAAAAAGAATTAAAATCCATAAACCGTTATAAGAAATATTTAAAATATCACATTATTAATAATTTAAACCTCGTTAAATAAATAATGTACCAAGTTTAAGTGGTATAAGCTCATATACCCAATCATTCCTTGATAGGTTATCAGGTACATATATTAATTGTATGCACATACATTGTTACATGTATTAACTTATTAGCGATAGTGATGTGATAAGTTAGTACTTATAGTTATAGTTTACTAGCATGTCATGCTAGACGTAAAATAAATCTGTGATGCTGACTTTCAACTTTTATAAAAAAAAATGTACGAGTATATAAAAACAAAAAACGAGACAAAAACAAAAAAAATTAAATAACATACGCACTATAGGAATTATTAAAACCCCTTAACATCAAAGTTCTAAACGCAGAATATTAATTATTGGGTACCGCTACAAAACTGCCTCACAAATTATTTTCTTCCGACTTATACATTTTTTTCAATTTCATACCGAAAACTGTATAATTTCACCTAATTTATTTTTTCCATTATTTCATTTTTTCTTAAGCATTCCCAATTCAGTAACTGATTCAAAGTAAGGAATTCCACGACTATTATTTTAGTTATCAATTAATTATATATGTAATTAGTTACTGGCGATGTATAGTCAGGTGCAACACTGAGTCAAGGCAAATGGCCGAACAAATTTCTCGTTAGTTAATTTTTGTAGCGGACTTCGTTCTGATATAACCTTAAAAATACGTGAGTGATATAAAAGTCATAGGCGGTTGTCATACTGCCACCGCGTCTCGTTGCGAGACGCGGAGCAACGGACTCGCATGCGGAGTCAACGCACCCACGTTCGAGTTTTCTTCGCATCTCCGTCCGGAGCTGCGATGCGCGACGTCCCGCGTTACTTCCGTCTCGCGTTCATTTCACATTCGAACGTTAAGGTGAAAATAGTTCCTATTTGTCGATAAAATGGACACGGAACTTATTCAGAACGCTGCGGTGATACTTTCAGTTTGGTTGTTGTACAATCGAGTCATAAAACGCAGAAGACACTGGGCACATCCCTATTTACAAACCAGACCTATAAATGCGTCTTTTGCTAGAGATTACCAAGATCTAAGGCAACACGAAGAATTTTTTATTAAGGCAACCGCGTCATTTGATTATTTGCTAAGCAAAATTGGAGTGATTATTACTGACGCGGACGCAAATTTTCGACGTTCTATTACAGCGGAAGAAAAGCCTTGGCTTACATTCAAGTAAGTCATAATCTACTACTTCAATTCCAATTATACTATTATAATAATTCATAGATTATGATTAAACGTACGACTTTTAATTTCAAAAGTAAACTTATAGACGTCGATATCCATTGCGCCTACGTCCTTTCTTGCACTAAAATCCGTACGGCACTGCAGAGCTCGGTGTGACATATCCTGCGGCACGCACCGCGTCTCCGTCCGAGTGCGCGAGTCGTCGTGCGTCTCGCTCCTCCGCGCGTCGAGGCGGAGCCAGTGTGTCGTACCCTCGTACCATGTGATTTTTCTATACAAAATCAAGATTCTACATACAAAGTTAAAATAACGCATCAACGGACGCCGCTGCGAAATGCGGAGCAGTGTGACGACCGGCACCGAGACCAACAAATATAACCTAAAAGTTTTTATTTTTTCCGTAATTGATCAGACTTATCTTCATTTAACGATGTCGGTGCAGAACTGAGTCAGTACCTAATATTATCTAATAGAGAAAATGTTTATTTTTATCTCCAATAACATAATAGGTCAGTAAGTTTATTAGCGTTGTTACCAATTAATAATAAAATAGTAACTTAAAACCTAGCCTCTTCTAAAATAATGAAAGAAGGATGTCAAAGTGATGCACATTGGTTCAGTTATGCAACTAACTGTATACACGAATAAACACTAAATAACAATAAAAACTATAATTTAATAGGCTGCGAAGTAACACGTTTCAGGTGCGGCTACACGAGAGGTCGATAATGGAATTTCATACAAATTTGGAGGCCTAGGCCGGCAAGTGCCTCTTTTTTAATTTCGAATCCACGTATATTTGTGGCACAAGATCATGGGGTTCAGCCATTTAAGGCTATAAGCGATATTTACTTTTTGGTTTGTTTGACAGTCTGGCACTACTTACGCCTATTAAAAAAAACAATAAACAATATGATATATTTTGCACTTTCGTTTATATATAAAATCGACATGAAAATAACGAATGACAAATTATAAACAAATTCCTATAATTTTAAATTGTAAAGATGGAGGCAGGTTAAAATCGGGTATTAGACGTTGCAATTTGTAGGGCCCAGTCTGTTGTGTACCCTGCCTCTCCCTAACCCTCCTTCAGCTCCCTAAGGGCCCTAATTCTTATTACACCTCCCAACCTGACAGATTGGGCCCTACAAATTGTTATGTCTAATGTCGGTTATTACAGCTGATTTTGTTTTTTTTTCGTGAAAGGTTGGTTATCAAGCTAAAATATTAGCAGCAAGGGCTATTACACACGAGCTGAAATTAAGAATTGGAATCTATAGTTACGAAATAAATTCGCAGGGTTCTGATTCTTATGAATATTTTCTATAATAATGCATAAACAGAGACCATAGACAATATTTGTAACGTTCTGAATTTATTCAGACACCATGTACATTTTTCTTCTTAATTTTAACTCGTGTAGAATGGCCTTAAGTGCAACCTCTCGAACAGCGCAGATACTGTAAAAAAAAAGTATTTTAGTGGGAAAATTTTAAAAACATTCTCAATATTTTATTATGTTGCGGATATTATTGTGAATTATAATGTCGATTTGTTTTATTCTATAATCATTTGGCTATAGGTACAATAAAAGTGAATTAGGTCTACATGTTGTTCAAATGCAAGTGAAAATTATACTTAAATGGCCAACGTACGTAATAGTTATACATTTTTAAAAGCCGTTTAGTGACAATGAAATGCAGTCAGAATTTAGCAATCCAGACTTCATAACGTAATGTTTTTACGCATATTTTTGATTACGTGGTAAGTCTAATTAATGTTTTTGTTGTAGTTAGTTGATACAATAATTCATTAATAACAAGATGAACATATACTTAGTCATAATAGTGGGAACGTTGGTTTAACATGTTTTCTAGAAATTAATGCAAATTTTGGTTGTACGTTCGTGGCTTATTGAACTTATTGTATCATTTTAGATAAAAACCTAAGTACGAAGGTATTTGAAGTACATACAACATACATTATATTATTAATACAAGTATACGAGTCGAGTATTGCCTTACCTATATCCGAAAAAAAATTAATGTTTCTTATTTATTTCATTGCATGTTTGAGAAAAGCACTATACATACCTCGGCGTGAAAAGGGGTTGCCAGCCTCGTGACTATCCGGCCTCGCTACGCTCGGCCGTCTATATGTACTTGGCCGGCAACCCCCTACTTTCCGGCCTCTGTAGTAATGTACTATTACATGCCGATTGTCAACTTACCCACATGTGTTTTTAAGTAAGCGTTATGTTAAAAATATGCACTGTACGTTTAACTTTAAGATTTAATCTAGTTTATACCTTGGATGAATAAATTAAACGGATGGAGTATGCCAGTACAACAAACTGTGTCGCAAGATGGCGGCTGGTTTGAATGTGTGTGTCCAGACGAGTCTTGCCATGTAATACAAATTTTCCGATTAAGAATACAGTATTTTTGAAAACAAAAAAATAGATTATTAATACATATGGTTAAATAGAATGAATAAGCACCTGTTTTAATAAATTTGATGAAATATATTTCTGAAGAGGCTACTAAAAGGCAAAATTTAAATTTACTATTTATTAAAAGTACACGACTACTGTTGAGTGCGGTGGCCTCTCTTGTCGTCCCAATACTATTATTTTAAGCATAGTTTATACCTTTTTTATCTCGAGGCACGGCAGTGCCCCCGCTAAAACTAACTTAACTAAGAGTGTTATTACGTATTCCTTTATTACGTAACACGATTTAGGGGGCGGGTGTCGGATGCCTTATTTCAACTTCATAAATGAGTTCCTCCTTGGACGAAGTATTTACGGAAATTTCACTCTTATCCATATTGAAAAGTTAACCTAAACTGTTCACCACTAATTATGTATATTATTTAATGCTAGAAAAGCAATAATTCCAGTACTATTTTATTCAAGCTGATCCTATTATTACCAAGGACACAAGAAATAGGAAGCGCGTTCAAGTGGTCCCTGACAGCGCGCGGAGCTCAGTCATGCTGGAACCACATGCCTCGGACAAACGCGAGAGGTAGATCGTCCAGCTCATCCACGGACCACAAAAATACTAATGGACGCGGTAATGGGCGGGACGCACGTTACACGGTTTATGATCGGATCCGCTTAAACTTGTCGGAACTTCATGCCGCGGGATTCAGTCATCGTTCGACCACGTGTGTCGAATTTAGTGCCAAAAAACATATAAAAATGCCGAGTTGTGCAATTTTGTCCTGTCCTATACGAAGCAACGAATTAAAAGAGGCCCCTAGAGTAGTTGCTTTCTACCGGTAAGGTTAAAAACCGAGTATTTCACATTTTTCCAAACATTTTAGACTTTTATTACGACATTCACCCATTATCTGATGGTACAACCGTATTCATATCAATTGCTCGCTGAGTGACGCGCAATGTATTTGGAAATACGAAAGTCGCTCGTCACACGATCGGTAGCCACGTTGCTGGGCAACATGGCTGCCGCCACGAGAGTGCGGCCCGTCATTTATTATCGATAATTTCGAACACATTGTTTAAGGTGTAACTTGTCTGTCCTATAGTAGAAACTAATTTTATTTATTTCCGAAACAAAATAACGTGCTTGACTGGATTAATTAATCAAATGATCAACTTAATTTATAGATACGATAACTAATGGTACTTCTACCCATACTAATATTATTAATGCGAAAGTGTGTCTGTCTGTCTGTTACCTTTTCACACTTAAACTGCTGAACCGACTAAGATGAAATTTGGTATAAAGGTAGTTTAAGTCACAATTATTTTTAGTATTTTAGCAGACACATAAATGAGATAGATAAGGGTACATCCACAAATTACGTCAAACAAATTTCAACAATAATGTTTAAAATTATTATTTCTTTATTTTTCCCATTCTAAATATTTTATATGAAATCAAAATAAGAAAAATAAAAATCCAAAGTGTTTGAATGTCAGACTAGAAGACATAAAGGGTTCCTTTCCTTCAAAAAAGTGTACACTGTACTATGTGTACACGATATTTGTAGTTGTGATATCACAAGAATTAAAACTCCCCCCTTCCGCTTGTCACAACTCGTCACACTTTATTGATCCCTCCGTCCCTCTTAACGTCTGACGTAATTAATGGATGAACCATTATTAGGATAAAAATCGACATTATTTTATGAGATGTGACGCGGTACTATGGAGTTAAAATGTCGATAAAAAATATATATCAAACTCAAACTCAAATATTTATTTAGTAAGTAGGCCACAAGGGCACTTTTACACGTCAGATAGTTCAAAGTAATCAAAGTAAAAGAGAAAAAAAAACTACACCCGTTCTAACCCTACACCCTGACCCAAGAAGAATTATGACTGGCAAGAAACTCGGCGGGACTTTTTTTTTAACAATAGTACATAAAAACTTAAAAATACATATAAATTGAGGTGAGATTAACCAAATAGGTTATAGTTTATGAAATAAACCAAAGAAAAAAGACGATTATGAGTCCAAATCTCATTATTTGAAAATAAATTTTACACTAGTTAGATATACTTTCGTACCTGAACTGTGTCTTCCACTTAAATTTCCAAATTATAATAATCCATCATCAACAGTTAGAAACATATTAAAAAAAATTGTGATACTAGTACACAAAAATCATACTATTTCCAAATTATGCTTAGAGATGTATAAGGTCTCCAAGTGTCTTGATCTATATATTCTATATAATAAAAAATATGGATAAACAAGCACCGAATGTTGTTTCTAAAGCCAACTAAACTAAAATTAAATATGATTAATAAAAAGTTACGTAATTGTGTTATGTAACCCCAGTTAGCTTAAACAGACCGGTCTCCACAAAGAGCACCCGTTCACGAGTATGACGCATCTCTCAGCCATCGCCTCCCTCAACCTTTCTTCGGGAAAGTGGCGACCCGATAAACGACGCCACCATAAGCAGAAACTTTTAAGCGAGCATGACATGTTCAAGCTGGCGTGCTTTATTAATTAATAAAAACTAGGCATGTTTGGTCTAGTGAGAAACAATATTCTGTGCTTATATGTTACATGCGTGAACTAATTACAATATAAAAGTGACATAGAGATGTACATGTCTCTAAAAGTCAGAATCATTAAATATATATCTATACATAGAAATATTTGCAAATGCAAGACTTAGAAATGTATAATGTCTCTAAGTGTCCAAATACTAAATAAAAACAATAAAATAATAACGAAGAACAGGTAGTACTGGATACTAGTAAAGCTGCCTGCTGTGTATGCGTGTATGCACTGTACGTTGGTGTGAGTGTGGCTGCCGGAGACACGGCAGTAATAAACGATCCATCATACGAGACGCGTGTGTTTACTTACCTACCTACCACCTATTAGATACATACCAATTGGCGACGACGAGGGAAGAATCCACACGGAATAATCAAAATGAGTGTCTACGTTGGTACCTTGGGGACTTTTGATTACAAGAATCAAGACTGGAAGATTTTTTCGGGAAGATTGGCGATGTTCATAACCTTGAATGACATTGCCGATGAGAAAAAAACGGCGGTGTTGCTAACGAGTTTATCCGAGGACACTTATCGGTTGGTTAGTAACTTGTTGCATCCTAAAAAAATCGAATCCTCAACGTACAGTGAGATTGTTTCACAACTCGACAACCACTTTACGCCGAAAAGGTCGACTTTTGCAGATAGGAACAAGTTCTATGAAGCGGTAAAACTCGAGGGCGAAAGTGTTGAAGAATGGGCCGCGCGGCTACGTGGTTTAGCAGTGCTTATTGAACTTACTGTGGTTTTGGAACAGAGCTGAATGTCTTATTGCGGGATCGGTTCGTACTGGGATTCAGATCGGGACCCGAACGGGATAAACTTTGTGAACAGGATTTATCCACCTTATCCTTTGCAAAAGCGATAGAGATAGCTCAGCAGGCACTTTGTGCTAGAAATGCAAAAGCTAGCGAGCCTCCAGCAGTCACAGTGAAGGAAGAACCCTTATTCAAGGCGAGCGTCAAGCATTCCGGTACCGGCGGCGCCCGCGGCGCCCGCGCATCTCGCGCCGAGTCCCAGCAACAGGATCAGGGCTCCGAACCATGCACAGTATGTGGGATGAAGAGTCACTCGGCGGATAAGTGTAAATATAAAAATTACCGCTGCAACAAGTGTAACAACAAAGGACATCTTCGCAAGGTCTGCGGGTTCAAGGTTAACAATTTGGGAACATACCAAGAACAGCAAGACGAGTGTGAACACGACTGCGAGGAATGTCAGCTGTTTAGTATGAGGTGCGTAGATCACGACCCGATTTTAGTGTCAGTAGCAGTTAACGATCGAGAATTCAAAATGGAGCTGGACACCGGTTCAGCCAGATGTGTTATGGGACTTAAAACGTACAAACAGTATTTCTCGGAATATTTATTGCAACCTTGCAATTTAAAAATGTGTTTTTATAATGGCCACAAAATTACTCCCGCTGGATATTGTTTTGTAACATTGTCATTTAACAAAATTAAGGAGACTGTAAAATTTTATGTCATACATAATGGAGGGGAACCCCTATTAGGGCGCGATTTTATGGCCATGTTTGGGGTATCGTTGACAACTGGTACGCCTTGTAAATGTATTGCTAATAATAAGTTAGAGGTAGTTGCGCCTATTGATGACGATGTGTTGAAGTTGCTCGGCGGTTACAAAGATGTATTTAAAGACGAACTAGGGTGTTATAAAGGGTTAGAAGTTACATTTACGTTGAAAGAAGGGGTCCAGCCGAAGTTTTTTAAGGCTCGACCGATTCCGTTTGCTATTAAGGAACAGGTAGACAAAGAATTAGACAGACTCGTTGAATTAGGTATTTTAGTACCAGTGCCCCATTCTGATTACGCAACCCCTATAGTCCCCGTGCGTAAGGCTAATGGCAATGTCAGGATTTGTGCCGATTATTCAGTAACTCTTAATAATCATATACAAGTCGAAAAATATCCCCTGCCTCGGATCGAAGAGGTTTTTACCAAATTAAGTGGGGGGCAGCAATTTTCAAAATTAGACTGTAGTCAAGCATATAATCAATTACTTCTTTCGAACTCGGCACAGAAACTTACAACTATAAATACACATAGAGGATTATTTATGTATACGCGTCTTGTTTTTGGATTAGCGAGTGCCCCAGCGATTTTCCAAAGAACTATTGATAATTTACTGGCGGGAATCGAGGGAGTTTCAGTTTTTTTGGACGACGTTTGTGTGACGGGTCCGAATAAAATGGTTCATTTAGAGCGTTTAAAACAGGTTTTCCAGCGATTTCAAAGAGTAGGTCTTAGGCTGGAAAGTAAGAAATGCGCTTTATTTCAAGACAGCGTGACGTACTTAGGGCATACGATAGATAAAAACGGGCTCCATAAATGTACCAGCAAAGTTGAAGCCATCTATAAGGCGCCTAAGCCTACTAACATAACAGAGTTAAAGCGATTTTTAGGAATGGTAAACTATTACCGCAATTTTGTACCTAATGCATCTGCGATATTAAGTCCCTTGCACGAGTTATTGCGCGCGGGCGCGCGGTGGGAGTGGACTGAGCGGCAACAGGCGGCTTTCGACCAGGTAAAAGGCGAGCTGGCATCGGAGCGGGTGCTTACGCATTTTGACCCTAATGCGCAGTTGGTTCTATCTGCCGACGCTGGACCTGAAGGTTTAGGGGCTGTTTTGGCACAAGTAGGTTCGGACGGGGTTGAACGTCCGTTAGCGTTTGGTTCCAGAAGTCTATCGGCAGCGGAACGTAATTACAGTCAACTTCATAAGGAAGCGACATCATTGGTATTTGCAGTAAGGCGTTTTCACCAATATTTGTTTGGTCGGCAACAGCCATTTATTTTAAAGACCGATCATAGACCTCTTTTAGCCATATTTGGCAATAAGAATGGCATTTCAATCACAACGGCGTCGCGTCTGGTGAGATATGCGATATTTTTGCAAGGGTATAATTTTAAAATTCAATATATAGCAGGTAAACAAAACCAGGTGGCGGATTATCTCTCACGCGCACCTGCCAGTAACGACGGCTCGGCGCGTACACACAAGCATTGTTCCGCGGTAGGCATAAATCATTTACAACTTCACAACTTACCGGTAACGTTTCAAGAATTAAAGACAGCATCAATTAACGATGGAACAATATCTACGGTGTGTAAATATATTAAAAAAGGCTGGCCTAGGAAAGTTACTTGTAAAAAAATACTACCATTTTTTCAATGCAGGAACGACTTAGAAATTGAAGACGGCTGTTTACTGCGCGGCCATCGAGTTGTTATTCCGACATGTTACAGGAATAGGTTACTGCTGGAACTACATAGCACCCATCTAGGAATTGTCAAGTCTAAGAGTAGGGCGCGCGCGCGCATGTGGTGGCCCGGCATTGACCTAGATATTGAACAGCTGATCGGCGCGTGCGACATCTGCAGCGCGCTGCGGCCCTCCCCGCCGCGGGCGCCCCCCGCCAGCTGGCCGACTCCAGATAAACCCTGGAGTAGATTACATATCGATTATATGTCTGTAGGGCATAGGACGTATTTAGTTGTAGTAGACGCGCTGACTAAGTGGATAGAGTGTATCGATATGGGCACTGGTATTTCTACAATCCATCTAATTAGAACTCTTAAGGCATTAAATTCAAAGTTCGGATTACCTCGATCAATTGTATCGGATAATGACCCAAAAATCTCTTCACAACAGTTTGCAGAATTTTGTAAGGAAAACGGTATTTGTCACGTAACATCCCCAATATACCACCCTAGTAGCAATGGACAAGCAGAAGGCTACGTTAAAATTTGTAAAAAGATGATCAAGTCCATAATGCAACAGTACACATGTATTCATACCATTAATGAAAAATTGCAGGAATATTTATTCGAGTACCGCAACACAACTCATTCGTTTACGGGAAAGTCGCCTGCACAAATGATGTTTGGTCGTAACCTGCGATGCAGGCTAGATTTAATCCTCCCTCTGAGGAAAGGGGAGGGGGTAACTAATTCAAAAAACGCAGACCATACCAGCAGTCAAAATGTACATAGTACTAGGTCATTCGCAGTCGGGGAAGCGGTATGGGTGAAATGTTTCCAAAACAGGAAACCGTTTTGGTCAAAAGGTTCAATTGTAAAAAAAGTTGGTTGTCGATTGTATATTGTTAACGTACACGAATTAAATGTTAATTGTAAGCGTCATATTGACCAATTAACTAGGTACATAGACAAAGTAACTTATCAAGAACCTGTAATGTCTAGCTCAGTAGGGGTGTATGAGGACAGTGCTCCTACTCAATCGGACATCAGTGGTTCCGCTAGTCCCCCTTCGTCATCTCCTAACAGTCCCACCCAGTCCGTTCAAGGAGATCAATCTGTCGAAAATGAAGCTTCTTTTGACCAGGAGGTTGACGTGTGGCAAGAAGCTTCGGAGGAGGGAACGATGGTTGACCTGGATAATACGGGCATGGGAACTGAGCAGCCTGACTCGGAAGTGGCAGCAGAGCTTATGCCCACAGTGGCAGCGGAGTCTGTGCCCACAGCGGCAGCGGAGCCTGTGCCCACAGCGGCGCAGGGACCGAGCGATAATCATGTACCAATCCAAGACCCACTGCGCAATTCCCATGAGCAACGGTTGAGACCTAGGAAACAAAATATTAATTATAAGGTTTAGTGTTTAATTAAATAATTATCGTATGTACTATGTATATGTGCACTAATAGTTCGATCTTGTTGTTAACAGAATTGGAAACTAAAGGAGGAGGAATTGCTGTGTATGCGTGTATGCACTGTACGTTGGTGTGAGTGTGGCTGCCGGAGACACGGCAGTAATAAACGATCCATCATACGAGACGCGTGTGTTTACTTACCTACCTACCACCTATTAGATACATACCACTGCCTCATAGAGTAATGTGTACCTAATAATCTTTCAATTTGTATTGTACTATATATATCAGGCTACAGGCTTAAAGGCATCATTATCCTCAATAAATTCCTTTAAAGTATAGTAGGTAAAGTATTAACAAATAATGCTCAACATAAGACTTGAATTTGTTTAGTGTCGAGAGGCCACATCCCTAATGTAAGCGGAGCCTACGAGGGAATAACAGTGGCTACGTATTTTCGAGTGTACTCACACACCAACAGCAACACAGCGAATAAGAAACTGACATTTCTTTGCGTGTATCCTCGTGCGTAGTTTAATGAGTATGTGTGCGTGTAAATGCTGGCTACGTTGGCTTTGGAACAAACTACGGCTAATACCGTCTCCATGTACTCTGTGAGCTCATCGGCCAGCTCACCTACTCGTAGTCAGGGCCGGATCTAAGGTAGAGCGAGTGGAGCGGCCGCTCTAGGCGCCGGATGGCAAGGGGGGCGCCAAAATGGCAAAAGAGAAAAAAAAAAGTTTTAAAAGAAGCGAGGGTGGCGCGGGCGCAAAATATTTCCGCGTTCGTTCGGTTCACGGATTTCGGTAAAACCTACGTATTTGTGAATGTTATATTGAGTATTTAACAATATTTTGATAGTGAGTTATTGCACGAAATATTTTATTTTTATAATTGTTAATGTTCTTGTGAATGTTGCACAGTAAAAAACCTAGAGAAGAAGAAGTTCGAAACGAATGGCTCAATTTTTAAATATTTTCTCGCGTCAGCCGTCATACGTATCTCTCAGCCATACCTACCTGGGTAGTTTTTAATGTTTAAAACTTATTGTGATTCTTATTTAAGTAAAGTATTTGCTTGCTCTATTATTGTGCGTTTGTTTGGAGGGTTATGGAGCAATCAGAGATAGGCCCGAGTGGCATACAACAACAAAAGTCACCCCGTAGTCCACCAATCTTTTACCATCACCTAAGAAAATTGTTTTATTATTTAGTATTATATAATAACACTATTAAATAACGTTTAGAAGAACTTATTTACGCAAATTTATTATGAAGTGCATATTATGATTGTCAATCAAATAATTTTCGTGAATATTGATAAAACGATCAATTTCCGTTTTCTTTTCTTTTCTTTTTTTCTTTATTGAGGAAAATAAACAGCATATAACATACATAAAGTTAATACAAAAAGGTAGATCATAAGCCAGCAAAGTTTTCACTAATATGTTAGTACTTAAGGTAAAATATGCACACAGTGTAAACAATGAAATAAAGATGTTATTAAATTAATATAAAGAGTATAAAACCTAAAATATAATTTAGATCAGTGTCTGAATCTCTCACGACAGTTTACAAGTAAGTAGCAGATATTGACATATTTTTTAACAGATAGATTAGATATAAGATTCATAAAAGTTACAATAATGCATGCAGAAACAGTCGCAACCTAACTATAAAGTTGTTCTTACTGCGGTTACATAACTACTGTAATTTTGACGAAAGATGTCGGTATGGTTATATATACTGTTATGAGTGGAACAAGCTCTTACAACAAATCGATTTTTTGAATATTTATTGCTACAAAATTTAACGGCGAATGTGTTTTTGGAGCGAGTACGTAGGTCCGAACACTTAAGTGATACGTTACTCAGGAGGTAATTAGAATCAACAACATTGTTGATAATTTTGTATAGTAAAATCTGGTCCTTGTGTTCCCTACGTTTCTGCAGGGGAACAATATCGTTCATTGCAACTTTCTTGAATTTATAATTAAGGCGTTTTATAAATTTGTGTTGAATGCGTTCTATAGAATCGATATAACAGTGATATTGTGGATTCCAAGTTGCCGATGCATATTCAAGCTGAGGGCGTACTAGTGCTTTATATAAAAGTTTAAAAGTGTTAATATTTTTAAAATCGCATCCTTGCCTAAACATGAATCCCATCATTTTATACGCTTTCGCAGTAATATTCTGAATATGAGATGAGAATAACAGCCCCTGATCTAGCAGGATCCCTAGGTCCCTAATCTCGGGTACTTTTTCAAGTTTTGTATTAAGTAATTTATAATCACACAGTATAGGTTTCAGTTTCCGAGAATATGATATAAAGCAGCATTTTCCAACGTTTAAGACTAGCTTATTGTCAACAAAATATTGACCCAGGCGATCCAGGTCTTGCTGAAGCTCTAAGTCCTGTTCATGCTTTATTATTTTAAAAATGTTGGTGTCATCGGCGTAAAGTAATATGTGGGAGTTTCGTACACAATCTGTGACGTCATTAATGAAAATATTGAACAGCAAGGGTCCAAGGTGGGAACCCTGAGGGACTCCGGAGGTAATGGGAATAAAACTAGACAGGTAACCCTTTACCGCCACAGCTTGGGTTCTATTCCGTAGGTATGACTCGAACCATCTCAGGAGGTCCCCATGAATACCAACAACTTCGAGCTTTTTTATTAACAACGAGTGGGAAATTTTATCGAATGCTTTAGAGTAGTCGGTATAGACCGCATCCACCTGATAACCGTTGCTCATAGCTTCAAGGACAATGTCAAGAAACTCGCACAGGTTAGTCTCTGTCGAGCGACCGCTTACGAATCCGTGCTGATGGGAAGTCAGTAAAGGTCTAATCGCTGGAAAAACATGGTCGTACACAATTTTTTCAAAGAGTTTGGGAATCACAGATAACTTTGAGATACCGCGATAATTTTTGACATTATGTTTGTCACCATTTTTATGAATGGGCACTACCAGAGACCTCTTCCATGTATCCGGTAAGATACCAATCTTCAGTGACGCCGTAAATAATATTGATAATGGTGAAGCTAATGGTCGGAACATTTCTTAAGGAAAACAGGATGAAGACCATCAGGGCCGGCACCCTTTGATATATCAAGTCGCGCTAAGTACCTTCCAACAGTGCTGGGGCTGGTGTCTATCGTGCTAATCAGTATATTGTCACTTTCCGGTAAGCATAATGTGCTGCCGGGAATGGTGTCTTTTTCGAATACGGATTGAAAAAATGTATTAAACACATTTGCCATGCCCTGGCCATCCGATGCTACTTGGTTATCCAGGTATAGGGAGTCAGGTATGGTATTATTACCCTGCTTGGATTTTATAAACGACCAGAATTGTTTTGAACTATGCTTTATATTACTTTCTGCGCATGATATAAATAAGTCATAACAAGTTTCTTCTAGATTTTTAGCGTCACGTCTCAGTAATGAATAATAATTGTAATCACTTTGTCTATTATAAGTTTTCCATTTTTTGTGGACTTTAAGTTTTTTATTTATTAATTTAATTAGTTGTTTGCTAAACCAAACAGGGTATTTGTTATTATTATCAAGAATTATTTTTGAAGGAACATGTTTATTTACAACACCATCAATAACGCGATAGAAAACATTAACGGCCTCTTCTATATCTTTACCCTTTAGTTGAGAGTCCCAATCAATTTTGGATAGTTCTAAATTGATAACATTGTAATCGGCCGAATGAAAACGTCGACACACACGCGGTGCAGGATTGAGCGAAGATTCGGCGCAGCCGAGTGTTATTTTTAACACTAATGATGGATGATGAGGGTCTTCTGGGGTTGATAGTGGTTCCACTCATGACACTGAACATGACTTATTAGCAAAAACCAAATCGAGCCATCTATTATTGGCGTTCGGCGTGCTATTATACTGGTTCCAACCCGTAAAGCACATAAAGGTAAATAATTGAGAGGTTAAAACATCAACAGATGGGTTCTGTAAAACCAGTTTCGCATCCGCCAATCCAGACTCCCAGACAGCATCCCTAATATTGAAGTCTCCCATCAAAATAAATGTGTCATCTGGATTGTCCAAATATTGGTCAGATAAATGTTCAAAAAACGTTAACTGTGACTGGCTTAGATTACAATTTTGAGGAAAATAACAGCAAAACATGTGCACGTATAATATAACAGGACCTCGTTTTAGAGAGAGTGTGACAGTAGTAATGTCAGCATCAGGAAAGGTTGGTAAAGGACTCGATTTTTGCATATTCACGATGAAAGGTCGGCGCACGGCTATAAGTGTGCCGCCTCCCAAGGTCATCCCTACGCGCTGATAGTCGCGGTCCGTTCGATACACGTTGTACCTGCTATCAAATAATTCGGTGTCAAAAATACCGGGGAGCAACCAAGTCTCACTCAAACAAATCACATCATAATCATTGATCAATACATTTCTAAGAAAAGTTTTTGTTTTTGTTCGCAAACCACGGACGTTTTGATAATAAACGTTTAGTTCCATATAAAGGATTTCCAAGAGGCGTAAATATTGTTTTTAGATAATAATTTCGTTCTAAAAATGATGTTTATTAAGTACAGACCGCAAAACCGCCCGCCATATACCTCTGCACAAGAAATGAATACAGACGTGCCAAGCGAGTAGTTCCACTGCTGATTGTACGTAGATAACCCTCCTATATTAAGCAAGGATCGTGTAAATACTAGATACCGAACCAATCTATACACACTAACGTGTCGGTTCCCATTCACCTCCCGATGTTCCATGTAGATTTTGTCAATGCCGTGACGAACGTTTATACTTGTGGCGACTATGGCGAGTACAGGCTCCAATATTATAATTTCACAAAACTTGTGATAAGTTAGTGTTATGTGATCGCAATCGTAACCAACAGTTAACAATAATAATAAAAGCGTTGCAAGCGCAATTCGCAAGAGTATAATGTTTACACTTTTAAAACTTATATGTTCAAACAAAGGTGTTATATTCAAAAGGCAGCTGTCAATAGTATAATAAAAAATAGCGCATGTTAGATAATTTTTTTTAGACTTTCTTCCGATGTGATGTGAATAACCGGTGATTTATCCGAGCGTCGAACCATAATTGTGCAGTTTCTCACCCAGCAGTAAGCGTAGTTTTTCTCCCTCGCCACATTCTTAGCCTTTTGAAGTAAGGATTTGTTGAAGGCAGATAAATGGTCGTTTACATAAATACGGTCATGAGCCTTGCTTCCTGAGAATCCCAAGTCCCCAGCCTTAAGGTTTTTAATCTTGCGAATAGTTGATAAAAACTCATATTTCTTGTATCTAGCTTGAAATTTTACTATTATTGGCTTAGGTCTCCTATTATCAGAGTCATTTTTCACCGCGACACGGGAAATGAAGTCTATGTCTGTTTCGGTGTTGAGAGCGAATCCGCTTTTATTTGCAAGGTTCCGTATCACTTGGAATAAGTTTTCGCCTTCGCTTTGTGGCACTCCGTTAATTTGTAGATTAGAACGGCGAACCCATTGTTCATTATGAGTACTTCAGCTCTAAGAGAATGAAGTTCGCTCTTCAGTTTGTCCACATCGGAAAGTAGGGTTTCTCGTTCAGATTCCAAGACGTTAATTTGGTCTGTCACCGTGTTTAGGGAAGACTCGAGCTCCTTGAATTTTCCCCCCACGTGTTCACTGTCACAGATAAGTTGTCAAGCCGCTGGGTTATGACTGACTTAAATGACTCAATAGTGGTCTGTAAGATGTTGAACCTTGAGTCGATATGAGTCATAATTGACTTAGCCTCCGCGTTCAGAATAGAGTGATTATCTCCGGTGGAGTCATCGTCCTTGGCGGGCACCGGGCTACTGGAGAGATGACTAGTGCCCTTCTTGTTTTTTTTACAGGAAGGACATTTCCACTTTAACTTGTTCATTGGTAGGATTTTTTTGAAGTCTGCTTCCGTCATACCAACACAGGAGTAATGGTACAGACACATATTGGCTGTACATTTTATTAGCTCGTCCGCTTTAATCAAACTGCAGCACTCGGCACATTCCATTATGGTGATCTACCGTAAGCAGCAAAACAATCAGTCCAACACCCAAACCTACCGCGCTGGCCAAGCGTTTGATGCCGGCCTTAAGAGGTTAAGCGCCGTGCAGATCGGGGCGCTTATGGTTTTCCGCTGAGCACTCGTAGCCGCTAACTTAGCAGTTAAATCCGTTGTAGGTACACGCTATTCCGATACTAGAATCTTGAATAATCACTGTTAATTATGCGTCTAACACATCAAAAACACTGTCACATATAGATCATTAAACTAATAAGCATGTGCATAAGTTACAACTGTGACCACAATGAAATTATTGAGATATTGATTTAAATAATACGGAGTTGTATTATAATGAAGTCACTCGCGTCGCGCGCACGGGTATTTTTTGACTTTTTGGACAATGATATTTACTATGGACGGGTAGCTAATTTTGTTTGAGTAAACGCAAACAAAATGAGCTCAAAAAATGGTGTCACCCTCTTTCATAGACAGAAATTTCATAGAATTTCGTTTCTCAGAAATTATTTCATAGATTATTTGGTTCATATACTTTCTGTTCCAATATTATTGTTTCATAGACTATTCAGTTGGTTAAAACATATTTCTTAGACATTCATTTCCATGTATATTGCTATCAAACTTTTTTAATTTACAAAGTTATCAAACACTAGAATCATATTTCATGTATTTTTGTTTCGTAGACACAGATTTCATAGATTGTTGTTTCATAGTTACTGTTTTATATAATGTTTAGTTCCAGTATTTTATTTTCCAATATTATAATTTAAGTATTTATGCACTTCATTTACATTAATTGCAAAGAAACTTATTTATTGCAAAGAATATACATAATGATATTAGATCTGTCACACACACACAAAAAAAATCCAGAAACAAACGGTTGCCGTAAAAGTTGGCTCTGTTAGGTTAGAATTGCGACCCCCAGAAATAAATTGTTGCCAGAAAATTTGGTTAGGTTAGGTTAGAACTGTGACACCCACAGAAACGAACTGTTGCCAGAAAAGTTGGTTAGGTTAGCTTAGAACTGCGACCCCTACAGAAACAAACGGTTGCCAGAAAAGTTGGTTAGGTTAGGTTAGAACTGCGACCCCTATAGAAACAAACGGTGGCCAGAAAAGTTGGTTAGGTTAGGTTAGAACTGCAACCCTCACAGAAACAAACGGTTGCCAGAACAGTTTGTTAGGTTAAGTTAGAACTGCGACTCTCCCAGAAATAAATTGTTGCTAGAAAAGATGGTTAGGTTAGAACTGCGACCCCCACAGAAACAAACTGTTACCGGAAAAGTAGGTTAGGTTAGGTTAGAACTGCGACCCCCACAGAAACAAACTGTTGTTAGAATAGTACAATTGGAATAGTAAAATTAAACATATTGCTAAATTAAATATATTAAATGAAATAAGTACATTATTAACAGACAATTTTTTTATTTGAGTTTAATAATCAGCTTAATTGATATAAAAATTCTACAGTTTAATTCTATTTGAATAAAAACATATAGGATTTAATGTATATTACAATAAGTATTGAGAAACTAAGTCTTCTATGAAACGAAAATATTAAGTTTGATAAAATCAGAAACAACATTTTATGAATATGCAGGCTTTGAAACAAATGTTATACAAAGTAAATACTGTACGGATTAATAATATTTGATTTAAAACGTAATGAACTGAAATTCTAAAAACTACTTATCTGAACAATAAAAAATATACAAAACCAGATTAATATGTAAGAGCTCTGACAAATGATCACTCTATGAAATGAAAATATGAGAAACATTTTCCATGAACCAATATTCTGCGAAAATGTAGTCTATAAAACAACGTACAACCTCTAAAAATACTTCCGGAGTTATTTCATAACCTAATAACGATTCTGTTATAGTTACCTATTTTCATTTATTTCATTTACAACCATTAGATCTTTGACACTCTCATTGTTAGAAAATTACAGTTTGTCTCTTTCTCACGCGGGTGACGGGAGCTCATTGGCACGTCCGAATCTCTCGCTTGCCGGTACGCGACTAGAAACAATTGTTTGAATTCACTCATTTTAAGCGCTTCACTTTTGGAGCGTGAATAACCTATCTGTCATTATTATATATCATAGGTTTTAGAACGTACGTGCGTCACTTCCAGTTTTTCTTTTTTCACGTGTCTGTGACGTGATAATCAAAACGAAATTTTGTTTTTATTGTTGTGTTGGATTATTTAATCTGCAAATTGTTATTATTTACTCACCTAATTGTTATTATTTATTTACAAATGTGAACTCTTAATCATGTTAACTAATCGTTTTTTGGTGTGCTTGCAGGTGTTTAAATTGAACATTTAGAACAGGTTGGCAACTACTGTTTCTATGTTTACTCAATTTCTAGTCTTAAATAAAACGAGGTATAGAACCCGCTAAGATATAGACATGTAACGCTATCGCAAAATTCATTATTCCAAATATACAAAAAACCGAAATTCATATAACCGAATCGCCAAAAACCCAATCGGTCTATGGTTTTTCGGAATTAAAAAAGTCAGGATATTTTTTTTCGTGACATAGACAATCGGAATTTTTAAGATTCGATCAACTAACAATCGGAAATATTGCATTCGGGATTTTCTACTTTAGTGATTTTAAATGTTGGAATTTCGACATATCGGACTTGTAAAACTTCGGGATAATAAAAAACGCCTCGTAACAACCTGATCAGATTTTTACAAGGGCCTCGCAGGTTTTTACAAGGGCTACCGGGGCCTCGCTAAGGTTAAGACCGCCCCTGTTAGTGACGTGACGTGATGAAGATCGTCTCATAAAAGATTTAAACAGTTAGTTCTTACCAATTAGGAGTATTTTTGTTGCACTCAAATGAAAGTTAAATTTTAGGCCTAAAAGTTGTGTCAGTCTAATGCTAAGGTTAGGGTCAGCGCTCCCGCTCACAGCTGATTTTATTAAACGATCGTAAACATTTTTGTCAGGGAGTCAGTTTTTAAATAAGTAAATTAAACCTCCATAACTTTTAATTTATTGCGAATTTTTTTTTAATTTTTTTTACTTGTAGTAGTACACTACTCCTACAGATTATGTTACAACATAATCTAATATATAGTCCCTTAAGAGGATCACCAGTATTTTTGTAACACCCTGTATAATATGTATTAAATGTATATAGTCAAAACTGCTGGGGGCAGTAAAAACCACAAATGGAACTTAAAGGTTTGGTTAGAATAGGTGAAAGCGACTTACGTACACAACGTGCTTGTGACGTTTCGAAAGAGTTAATGTCGAAAATCAGCCTCTACTCAAAAAAAACTTAATCAATTTTAAAATTGATTTAGTTTTTATTGAGTAGAGGCTGATAAGGAAAAGTGTTGTGAACTATTTTATTCATACCTACCAAAAATATGCTCCCGATAAACTAAGAGTGTTATGATATTATTATTTTAACACTAGCTGTACCCGCGGCAACGGCCGGCGTGCGTTTCAGTAAGCTCTGAGTAATTCCATATGAAAATGTCTGAAATTAATTATTTGGTGTTGCCCACAGATAAGGTAACCACTAGATAAGCCTTATGAGGCGACATGCGGTCACCACTCGTCGGTTTTCGTGCACTGATAAATTGCGCGGTCATCCGCTGTGCCGTTCAGTTGCGTCCAAATTTGCAACATGCATTAAATGTTATTGTCGGTCACAAATCACAATAGCTGGATGATTGATTGCAAAAATAAGCTAGGATCAAGAATTCATAAGAGAAACAAATCTATCTATCTATCAATACGTATAATAAAGCTGAAGAGGGTTGAAAGTCTGTACATGGAATATATTTAAAAAAGCTGGCTACTTAGAATCGATAACAGAACACGTTCCAACAATTTTTAGAATTTTTGTCTGTTTGTCTGTTTATCTGTTTATTTGACCGCGCATCAAGTGAAAACGGCTGAACGGATTTTGATGAAATTTTGTATAGAGATAGTTTAAGTCCCGGGAAAGGACAAAGTATAGTTGTCATCCCGAAAATCAACCCTGAAGGGGGTGAAAAGGGGGTTGAATGTTTGTATGGAGAATTTTTAATAGAAATTAGTATAGAGATAATTTGAGTCCCGAGAAACGACAGAATAGTTTTCATCCCAAAAATAAACCCATTTGGGGGTGAAAAGGGGGTTGGAAGTTAATATGACGATTTTTTTACTGATAAAGATGACATTTGGTATAGAGATAGTATGGGTCTCAAGAAAGGACAAAGGATAGTTTTTACCCCGAAAATCAACCCTAAGGGGGTTAAAAGGGAGTTGGAAATTTGTATAGGGAATTATTAACCGCAGAATCGATTTAGATAAAATTTGGTATGGAGATAATTTTAGCTCTGGAAAAGGAAATAAAATAGTTTTATCTCAGAAATTATCCCTTAAAAGGGGTGTAAGTTGGGAAGGTGGGATGCAAAAGGGGTGGAAGTTTACATGGGGAAGAAATAACCAATAACCGCTGTACGTATTTAGATGAAATTTGGTATTGAAATAGTTCGTAATTTTTTGGTCAAGGTGTTCATATTTATAACAAGTTACCCGTCGATGCTTTAAATTTACCTTTACCGCAGGTTCGAGGACTACTTATACGAGTATATGACGGACATATATGCATGGCCTAAACGAGAAACATCTACAAAATCATCTAACATTTATAGGACACAGGTAGGAAAAGATATCAAACGTTTTGTGAAGCAGTCAGGCTTTATTTTTCTTTATAATTAAACAATAGGTACATTACCTGTCTCTCAAGCTGTTTTAATATGTCTTCTTGAAGAACTACGCATTATTTTCTATCTTTAAGATCTAATAATGTATTACTGTTTCAAAAAGAAAAAAAAGTCCCGTCGAGCTTCTTTTCGGTCATAATCTCAGAGAAATAAACCAATGGAGTAGTAATGGTCAGGCGTCCCCCTCTGCCAAAAGTACAAGACCACTGATCATAGCGGTTATATAAAACTAATTGTCGTGCGTCAAACGCCATTCAATGTATGTCAGTCAGCACAGAACGATCTGAGGTAAAATGCCGAGTTGCTGCGTGTTTTCATGTAAGAAAAGATCTGAATTATCTAGTTCACAGAAGGATAACGTTTCTTTTCATCTGTAAGTATAATTACGTCTAAATATTATCAAATAGTGCCAGAAATTAGCAAAAAACTAAAAAATATTGTCAATCAAAAAGTGTTGCCACTTAATGGTACCACTTCTGCTTTAGGGTAATTTTTAACTTGACTTTTTATAGTACATTGTATATCCGGTAAGTGAAATATTGCAAACAAGAGTAATCGACTCCAGTGCGGTAGAAATACGTCCGTCATTATGTCATTGTTATGACAGGTTAGGCAATACACTTAAAAGATACTCCGTGGGTTAGGCAGAGACCCATTCGACATACAGCCATAACTGTAAAGCATTGCTGTGTTAAAAAAGCAGTATGTGTTGTGTGTGTTGTTATTAAATTGTTTCTAAACACATTTTAATCGACTTACATATTATTTTTTATCATAAACAAAAATGAAAAGATTAACGTCAGTACTTCAAAGGTAAAACTCATTCGAACGCATAGCTTTTTAAATTATATACAGCCTTGGCCAGAAGTGTTGAGCACTCTAGCGATTTTCATACAAAACTCGAAACTTTAGTCCAGCTTTTCAATTTTTTTTTAAGTTATTTTATCAATTAATCCAAACTGAACAGGCATGTTTTGTTGAAGTTAGTAGTAACTGCATAGAATATTTTTAATTTGTCGCACCGACCTAAAGTCAAATTTTTATCACCATAAGTTTTCATATTTTATAGGTAGGTACCTTGAAATAGTTCTTAAGTGAAGTTTTCTAGATATATCAATAAAATAAAACATTATCTACACCAAAATCATAAATCCTCTATTCCGCGTTCGGAAACCGCATGTAATTACCATCATTACTGCAACCAGTAACGTAATATCAATGACAGTGTGGTTAAAACGTATGAAAATTCATTACCCACGGTAATGTGCCCTCCTCTCAGCCTGCCGGCACGCGCCAGCATTGCAGCGCCAGTTGGCAATGGCAGTGCAATGTCGGTCATTCTAATGGTTTCCGAACGCTTCATTTAGGATTTATAATATGTGTGTAGATAAAGCACTAGACATTAGGCTGATGGAGGAACCCATTGAGCAGGTATATGAGGCTCGTAATTTAGGTATCCTAATGGACTGTGGGCTTCGATATGAAAAGCATGTAGCCGAGGCTGTTAGGAGTTGTTTCCATAAACTTAAGATCCCATCAAAAACATAAATGTGAAAGGCTGCCAAGTTCGATACTATGGGAATGCTTCGCCTATAAAAGAAGTGAGATCTGAATAAGTACCAAGTTCCATAAAAATACCTCAAATCATAAATAGTTATAGGAATGCACACTTGATTTCCAGCAGTTTTAAGGTACATTTTGAATAAGTATCACGTTACATAGAAATACCTAAAATTATAATAGTCAGAGAAACGCACACTGGTTTTTTTAGCAGTTTCCTGATAACATTTATTATTTTCAGTACTTTGTAATGATGTTACTTGGCAAGTTTTCACACACCACACACCTTTTCAATGCAATGAATCGACACCTTTGGACTGCAATGTGTCAAGTATATAATTATTCTATTAAAATTTGCCAAGTTGGTACTTATTCAGATCTCACTTCTTTTATAGGCGAAGCATTCCCATAGTATCGAACTTGGCAGCCTTTCACATTTATGTTTTTGATGGGATTTCATTTATTTTTGTTAGGTGTAGGTTCTTTATTTTTTTTTATCACTTTTGCTTTAGGAAATGTCTCATTCCACTTAGGTATGTACTTTATACTATACCCTTTATACTAAGCGTCTAATTCTATTTTACTATTTATTTATAGGTGATTTTTACAAATAAACTGGCTCCCTACACCTATAAAATGTACCTACTTACATATAATTACATACATCAATAACGTACTTTATTCTGTTTGTAAGTACGCTACCTACATAGATAATTAATAACTTGGTAATACCTACCTACCAGTAGGTATTATAATTGGTGGCCTATTATGTAGCCCTAGAAGTGCACCATCTCATCTCATCCCGTGGCGTATCGGAGGGTGAGATGGGCAGTAGTATATATAATTCCATCTTAGAGTATATATGATTTCCATGTTCTTGAATCTGCGATTTTATTAGTTGTAAAATTAGAAATTATTTAGACTATGCGCGAAAAAATTGTCTTTTCATTTTTGTTTGACTGATTTAGCGCACCTAGTGTACCTAGTGACCTGCTTTGTACTTCGTAAATAGTGGGTTCGGTTCCCGCAACAGACACGCACAGAGTGGTGAACAATTTTATTGTTCTTGTCTTTAAGACAAACATGTATGGTCTTAAATTGGTATGTATCTAAATTTAAATAAGTCTTATCTCATTTCCACTCCATACCTACTTATAGTAGATCAAAATTACACATTCGTTGTTTTCGAAACTGACTCACACTTGGCCGTTTTCAGATTTTTACTTTATTTCGACCTAAAGACAAACCTTCGAGCCAAATTTCAGGTCGGTACGACCATTGGAAGATAGACCCACTTAGTTCATTATGACTTCATAGTAGAACAAAAAAAAAAAAAAAAAAAAAGTTGTCGAACTGTCAACACGTATTGTCTCATAGCTCCGCTTTTAATTACGAAAACTAGTGGCCAAGCAAGTGTCAGGCTAAGTAAAAATGCCTGAAGAACTGTCACCACAAATGGCATTACTACTCGAGAAAATGAGAGAAGAATTTAAAAAACAAACAACAACGTAGCAGGAAACTATCACGGTGAATGTTTTGCGTTCTTTAGACTCAAAAATTAATCCTCTCGTAGAAGAAAATAAAAACCTTAGAAGTGATATAGACATCTTAAACAGGAAAATTGAGTACTTAGAAAAGAATTCGAAGATAAACAACGTAATTATTCACGGCATTGCTGAGACCGAGAAACACTTTGGAGAGCTGATAGAAAATACACAAAAAGTGTTACAAAATATAGGTGTTAACATTGAGAATAGCGAAATAAACAAAATCAACAGGTTGGGTAAAAAAACAGACAGCCAAAAAATACGCCCAATACTTCTAGCAACAACAACATACAACAAGAAGATGGAAATTTTAAGAAACGGCAAAAATATGAAAGATAAAACCTATGTAACGTCAGACCTTACTAAACAGGAAATGGAAAAAAGGAAACAACTACTGGCAGAATTAAAGACCGAAAGGGAAAATGGAAACTATGCATACATATATCAAAACAAAGTAGTGGTTAAGGGGAAAATGAGAGAAAATGACAAACGGAAAAGGACTGAATCCAACTCTCCAACGCCATCAACATCAGAGAAAGATGATAATGAACAAACCAGCAAAATCCACAGAGCTAATGCGTTTGACTACATGAGAGCTAGAGCCTACTCTTTGTCAGAGAAAAATACCTACCTGAAATAGCAACTAACAGACAGCGACAACAACAAATCGAACAATGTATTAAAAGAACAACTACAGATCCCCAAGCCGGTCGGTCACCGTGGGGAGCTCGACCAAAACCCTCCATCCAATAATATTAAGGACATAACTAACAATAATAGTAAAAACGAAAACAAAGTACATACTGCATCTCAGAATAGATTCAAACATTTAAAAATAGGGACATACAATGTCAGATCACTGGCTTCAACTGAAAGGTACTTAGAACTAACACATGCCCTTGAGAACATAGATTGTGACATAATTGGACTAGCAGAAGTCAGAAGAGTAGGCTGCCAAATAGAGGAATACGATAAACACATCTTATGCTACATCGGAGAAACTAAAGGCCGGCATGGCGTGGGTTTTCTAATAAAAAAGGAATTAAAGCCTCTAATTAACAAATTTGTAGGGGTATCAGAAAGAGTGGCACTATTGAAAATCACAGTTGAAAACTTACCGATCACCATAATACAGGTTTACGCACCAACGGAAAGTGCAACAGACGAAGAACTCCAAAAATTTTATGACAGCCTCAGGACAGCCCACACACTAGCAGATAAAACTCTAATAGTGGCAGGAGATTTCAACTCAAAAATTGGAAAACCAACACCACATGAAAACCTAGTCATGGGGAACCATGGCTATGGAGAACGCAATGCAAGAGGACAGCATCTAATTAACTATGCCTATGAATACAATCTATACATAATGAATACTTTATTCAAGAAGTAAGAAAAAAAGATGTGAACATGGCACTCACCAGACTACAAAACCAAAAATCAGATAGACTATATTCTAACAAACAAGCCAAATCTAATAAACAATGTGGAAGTTCTTGCAAATACAAACTTCCCAACGGACCACAGACTAGTACGAGCCTCATTTGTTTTAAAGCATCCCAAGAAGTGCAGGTCCAGCTTTGGCAATATACCAAAAACACCTAAAACACAAACTGAAATAGAAAACTACCTCACAAACCTGAAGGAACACACAAGGGATCTTACAATAACATACAACTGGCAAGGAAATGTACAAAAACACTACGACAAACTTCAGAAAGCCATAATAGATAGTACAAAATCACATGAACGAACAACCACCAAGGGCAACCAAATACTCAGCGAACCAACCAAATCCCTATTGATGCAACGCACAGAGCTAATTAAAATTAAAAATAAGTCCAAAGAACAAAAAGCAAAACTAAGCGCTCTATTCAAAAGAACCAGCAAAGCAATAAAAAAAGATTATGAAACACACAGATACAATATAATAGAATCAAACCTTAAGTCACATTGATGCACGAAAAGGGCTCACAAACAACTTACTATGCACAGAACCTGGATCTCAAACCTAAAAGACAGCAACAATGCAAACATCACGTCAAGGGAAGACATACTAAAGAGTACAACCAATTTTTACAAACAACTTTATGGAGCGACCGATAATGAAGAGGAGGAGATTCCTGAGGTCATACAAGAGATAAAGAACCCCGAAATTCATGAAAACTGCACTCAACCAATAAAGGAAAGTGAAGTTTCTGCCCACATCAAGTCATTAAAAACAGATAAGAGTCCTGGACCAGACGGAATCAGTAACGAAATTCTTAAAATAGGGTCCCCTATCCTGACAAGTCTATTAACAAACCTGTTTAATTCAGTAATTGAAACGGAATCGGTACCAAAACAATGGGGTAACTCTGACATTATACTTATGTACAAGAAAGGAAATCCACTGGATATAAGTAACTACAGACCAATAAGCCTTATACCAACAATATATAAACTTTTTGCTTCAATTTTACTTCAGAAAATAGCCAGAAATGTAGACATGCAGCAACCAATCGAACAGGCAGGGTTCAGATCTGGATACTCGACAATGGACCATATACATACAATTGAACAGATAATAGAAAAATACAACGAGTACAACAGGCAGCTATATATAGTATTCATCGACTACAGCAAAGCATTTGACTGTGTAAGTCACAATGCAATCTGGCAAGCACTAACTGCCTGCAGCATTAATCAGAAGTACATCAATGTCATCAAAAACATATACAGCAACAGCAAAAGTAGATTAAAACTTGAAAAGAGAGGAAGTGAAATTGAAATAAAAAGAGGGGTAAGGCAGGGCGACCCCCTATCGCCCAAACTTTTTATCGCTATACTGGAAGAGATATTCAAGAAGATAGATTGGAACAGAAAAGGAATAAGAATCGAAAATAAATACTTAAGCCACCTGAGGTTCGAAGATGACGTCGCCTTATTCTCTGAGAATGCCAAGCAGTTAGAAAAAATGATAAATTCACTCGCCCAAGAAAGTTCAAAGGTAGGCTTAGAGCTGAATTCCGATAAGACCAAAATATTGACCAACAGCCCTGTCAGACACCCAATAACCGTACGAGGCAAACTTATAGAATATGTTGATAACTATGTTTATCTAGGAAAGCAGGTGTCTTTTAGCAAAGAAAGGAGCGAAGAGGAAATAGAAAGACGAATAGCCATAACATGGAAAAAAATCTGGGCACATAAGGAAATTATGAAGGGAAATTACAACCTCCACTTGAAAAAATTGTTATGGACACTTGCCTCCTACCTTGCCTAACATATGCATGCCAAACATGGGTACACACAAGCTACATACAATCAAGAATAACTACTTGCCAAAGAGGCATGGAGCGAAGCATCCTAAAGATAAGAAGAATCGATAAGATAAACAGCAAAATCATTAGAAAGAAAACAAAAATAACTGATGCACTAACTCATGCGCTGAGAATGAAATGGCAATGGGCAGGCCACGTGTCGCGCGTGGCAGATAACAGATGGACAATAAAAACTACCCAATGGAAAGGCCCATCAAATAAAAGAAAAAGAGGCAAACCAAGGACACGTTGGGCAGATGATATAAGGAAAATAGCAGGAGAGGATTGGATGTCACTAGGAAAGGACAGGAAACACTGGAAGAAGATGGAGGAGGCTTATACCCAATAAGGGATCCATATAATAAACAAAATAAAATAAACTTGAAATGTAACACAAAAATTATGGATTAAAAGGCTTAATAATAATAATAATAATAGTAGAACAAAGTTACACCTTCGCTATTTTTAAAACTGACTCACACTTTGCCGTTTTCAGATTTTTCCCTTTACTTTGACCTTAAGACCTATCTCCATGCCAAATTTCAAGTCAGTACGACCATTGGAAGTGGTCTAGGTTTTTGATGAGTCAGTGAGTCAGTGAGTCAGTGAGTCAGTGACTGTATAGTAAAACTAGCGATTTTCTGACGTCAATATCTCAAGAACTGCTATAGGTAGAACAATGAAATTTTGTATTCTAGACAATTAAGGGGATGTCAATAGACACTCGAAATTTCATATGCGTAGATAAAATATGTTTTGAGTTATAGGGTGGTCCAAATTGGCCCGAAATGATTCGTGTAAAATAACCCACGGCCGGTGTGTCGCTTTTTGTTGCTCGAACTTGGCGGACACACTGCCGTGTGTCTAGATTCTGTACCAAATTAGAGCATATATTAATGAAAACTTACGTATCAGGTTAGTTGAATCACTTGTTTTATCTAAACTGAACTATGTGGACACAGTGTTTGGCCCTAGACTTCTCTCTAAAACAAAAAAACTCATCCAAAGGGTTCAAAATGCTTGCGCTCGGTTTTGCTTTAGTGTCCCGCTGAGAGGCCATGCATTCTTAATGAGCACAATTTACTTAAAATGCACCACCGTCGTAAGCTTCACTTGGCTTGCTTGCTGTTCGGAGTTCTTCAGTATAAGAGTCCTGCTATCTATTCGAAAAGCTAGCTGGCATCAGGTTACATGAACGCCGGGAGTGTAGGTTGTATTTGCTGACGTCTCGTCATGCGTCGGCCGCTTTCCGAGGGAGCTTTCGATATGCGGCGTCAAAATGCTGGAACAATATTCCACCGCCATTGAGGGACCTAAAAAGTAGTCATAGCTTTAAATTGAATATTAATAAGTTTATGCTTTGTCACCAACTAAACGAGGAAACTTGTAGAGTTGATACTAGTTGTTTGTAATACCGTACCGCTAGGTTATGTTCCTTTTGCGTTGCTGTGTGTATTTTCCTTGTTAACAATTGTCTTTTTTGCCCGCTTTCATCTGTTGCTATGTTGTGTATTGTATTCTTTCAGTTATAGTCTTCTGTGTAGTATGTAAGCCACGATTTTTAGGTTAGAGTGTATTGTTTTGGGCTATGTTTCACGTGTCTGCCGTTGACGGCGTTGACGCTGGCGCTAGTGGCTAAGAGTTATAATGTTAGGCCACGGCATGTCCGGTCAGATGCGTGGTCACTAGATTGTTGCGTTGTAGTTATAAGTTACTATTATTTTTCTTTTATAAAGTTTTCCATTTCTATTGTTCTCTTGAAGTTTATTACTGTTCTCAAACTCAAACTCAAACATTTATTCAGTAAGTAGGCCACAAGGGCACTTTTACACGTCAAAGTAAAAGAGAGAGAAAAAAATCAAACTGCACCGGTTGTAACCCTACACCTCTGACCCGAGAAGAATTATGTCCGGCAAGAAACTCGGCAGGACTTATTACGACAAACAATAACTGACAAGTTGATAACAGAAATGGCGGCCGTACAAACCATAGAGAAATATATATATGTACAAACTTCTGTCGCGAGTTTTTTTTTTTATTAGCCAACGAACGAATTCCTTATTCTCATGTCATCCGAGATCAAAATGTCGTGCGGTTTATGTCAAAAAATATATCGTACTGACGTTTCATATCGACAACATTTTAAAATCTATGGATACTAGAATAGAAACCCATTGAAATTGTGTTGGTTTTGACAGCTGTTCCAAATTTGAAACTTTTAACTTAACAATATTTGAGCATGTAAAGTTAAAATTACATTACTGCCACAGATAAGAAACTTATCATAGTGAAATCGTTTGTTGTAATGCTGGCCATTGCCTACGGTTTTTGAACGTATTTTAGAGGACTTACAATATGAGTGTAGATAAACTACTTTAACGTCGTCGTACATTGTTATTATAGGGAAATAATAATTAACATCAAAATTGTAAACAAAAAACTGCTATGCTCAACACTTCTGGCCAAGGCTGTATGTCGTCGAGGACCGCCGAGGGTAGGGCAGTAATGTGGTTTGGAACTCAAAAAACTGACACTATCAGGATAACCTAGCCTAGCACTTAACACATTACACACGGGCGCATGGTAATGAAATAAAACATAAACACTGGTTTAACAACTGTATTGAATTAAAATCTTTTTAAAACCGGATTATGGGAAGGGCAATAAACTACTACTGGTTCGGAAAGGAGCCCCAACTGAGAAGAACTAGCGTAAGAAACTCAGCGTAGATGTGCTTGTAGTACGGCACAATAGCTGAAATTTGTCTATGGTCTCAAAAACACAGCTACCATAGACAAATTTCCGTTTTGATGAATTCCGTTCTAATGTGTGGCGCCCCTAACGTGAAATATACTTGTAAATGCTTGAAATAACGATATTCCTGTTTAGAAATTAATTTGTTCCTTTATATTCACCATACATTTTATGTAGCATTTTATAATTTTGTATGAATTATACTTTCTTTATTATAAGGTACGTTATACTCGTACACACTTATTCCCTTAAATAGGCACTTTTAATTTCTGACTCTGGTATCACTGTACCTAACAGGTATGTTTTAGTGATGGGACAGCACAAAAACAAATGTCGATATTAACATTAGCTGAGCAGTATGTTATACTTTTTATTTATAATAGAAAATGAAGAAGATATAATAGAAATAGAAACACAAATTGGAAACAGATGCCCATTACAATCAAAATATCAACTGCGAAGGACTCTGGAACATCACGATGTCGCTAGTGACTGGTTCATCATTATTCGTTACAGTGAAAAAATCACTGAGGTGGATAGAGGAATGTCTAGTGTAATTGGAAGCACATTGGAACGGTAATCTAAAGATGTGGGTTCGAATCCCGTGATGTTCCAGAGTTTTCGTTATGGTGTAACGTTATACTTTACACAAGTCTATTGTTATTAAGAAAACAATAATAATAAATATAAATACCACTTAAATCCAATTCTACAAACTACTATTTACAATATATTTACATTAAAAAGTATATAAAAACATAAATAATGCAACATGTATTCATCGGCGCCATCTTAGCGCTCCGAATCGATTTCACATGCAACATTTTAGCGCTCGCGATAACGAGTTCTATTGTTTGCCATACGGTCAGTTGCATTGGCGCATCGCCCTTCCGACACTCCCGATCTTTCTTTGAGCTAGAACGCACGTCACATATCCTCTCGGTCGCTTCATACGTGGACATTTAAAAATGTAATTCCGTAACCGAATTTAAATATCGTGTCGTCCCTGTACGTTCCTCAAGTGATAAAGAATATTATTACATACTAATCGTGAGTGTAATACAAACCCCAAATTGGGGTCCAAAGTTCGGGCTGCTGAGTTGACGTGGAATATCCACCGCAGCCACATCTAGCACCAACGCTACTCTCGCCGGTCGGAAGTCATCCTTTTTCCTTAAAAACACCGGGCAGCCATTAATACAGTCGGCCACAGTTCCACCGCCCGCGCACACCACCGACGGCAATTCCAGGCGAGAGTACGAGTACCTAACCGCAAAGTAAACGGGACTATAGTGTGTGAATCTAAATTAATAACGACCCGCGGCTTTTCACCGATTGAGTCTAGTATTAAATAGATTAAATTGTTTACATTTTAAATATAAAATATTTGCACGTATCTGTGGCTATTCATTTATCTCTCACTAGATAGTAGTCCAGATCCTAACCGTGACAATGGTTGTTTGTTTCCAATTTTCCACAAAATATAAAAGCAAACTCACATCAAAATATTAAATTGATAATAAAAATGTTACTCTAAATCAGCTTGCAAGATTTGTCCTGAACAAATAGACAAACAAACTTACGTAGAATACTAATATTGTAAGTAATATTCTGGTAGTATCACAACATAACATTATAGTTTTATCAGCTATACCTTATACGTGGTAAAGAAACAAAAATATAATCAATCTACGATCAATATTACTCTGCGTCCGTATGCCTATATATCTATATCCAGTGATATGTAGCCATACCATAAATAAATCTACGATAAAATGTGACATTTTAAAGTCAAAGGTACATCATAATCGGTTGTCAATAAGGCGTTACCATGAAAAAATCATTTAGGAATTAACTCTATTAATAACCGAAAATGATGTACCTTTGACTTGAAAACGTCTCAAATATCGATACTTAAGTATATTATTATCAAAACGTTCCTCGCACTGTCTACGTTTACACAAAGATCACATTATCTCGTTCACGGACAGGTTGTCGGTGTCTGTGTTTGTACTTGTGTGAGGATATTATATGCTCGTGTTTGATAATTGTATCGTGTGCGTGTGTAGCGACGTCAATGGAAAATGCATTCGTGTTAATAGTATTTGTATGCGTTTCCTCGTGAAGAGAACGCGACGTGCGTTCCTAAATTAAAACCGTTTCTTTACGTGTAAGCTACTAGAAGGAAGGTACAACTTACTGAAACTGAAAAGCTTAGAAAGCCAAAGTGGCTCTCTATGAAGGAAACACTCTACCCCGTCTGAAATCCTGTAATACTAAAACTTTCCCTAAGCTCTGATGACTATACGTACTTACCTCCTGAAAGGAACACTACAACCCTGCGTTAAGTACTACAACCCCAATAATCTAATTTCCTATATAAACGTGATTTGTCAGACAATTCCAGTGGTTTTTCCTAACAATGGCTCGTGAAAGTCTAATAGTAGATCCCTAGTTATGTAGTAACCCGATAATTTTTAGGAAACCGATAAAGAGGTTGTTGAAACAAAACAAGGATATTTATTTTAAACTTTATTTCCTATAAATGGTACTTTACAACGAAAAGACATTAAGTAAATAGGTATATAAAATTAATTAGTACATTAATATTATTAGGTTATAAGTTCAAGCTGTTGATGCGGGAAGGTTAGTGGTAAAGCTGTAGAATGGTGTCAGGATATCTGTAAAAGAAAAGGCTATTCGGTAGTTTCCATATAGACAAAGTCTTCCCAATATTTGCGGTGAAGATTAATGCTTGAAAATTCATTTGTAAAATTTTGTTATTGACGATGAAATTAATTCTTCTCTTATTTGAATATTTTATTTTACTACAAGCAAATATGTTTTTTTTTTATTTATCCCCTACGCCCACAGCGTAAGCGACAGTGTTAACGAATACAGGCAACAATTTTACAATTAAATTATTTTCTCAGAAAAATTATTTATTTATTTTAAACATAGTTAGGAAGGGTAGCTAATGTGTGATAGGGATTTCTTTTCCCAAATACACACGCCTGTAGTTTGTGCGGTGAGGAAAACTGTCTCAGACCCTGTCTAATTATTATTATTTTTTTTTTTTATATATTTTATTAAAAATAAAATATATTTTTTTGTCTATCAATGACTTTATTAAGTGAAGCTACCAACGTTTCGTAACCTACACACCAGAGAAAAGAAACGGCAAGAAAACCTCTGAGATGCCTAGCTAATTAATTAAATAAAAATTAAATCTAAAATTCAACCAAAGGGACTGTGGTCATGCCGAAATAAATCATAAAAATATGTCGTGTTAGGCAGTTATGCTAATTCAAACTTCAAGGATAAGCAAATAGTATAGTACGTAGAGTAAGGCATTGTTTCTAACTACCAAACTCTTCATCTAATTATCAAATTTTACAGATGATGTCCACTATTGAATTGAAAGCCTGAATTAACTTATGAACTATTTTCGTTCAGTTGTAGTTGATATGGATTCCCACTACTCACTCCAGCACGATTCAATCTCTCAGTTGAATTTCAATACTTTATTGTAGTGGCTTTCTCTTTGCCAATAATTGTATTTCAAACAATACAATAATATTTATTCATCAATTATCATGAATGGTGATAAGATACAAGTCTCACTATGTCAGAGAACATGTTAAAATTTTCATAATATGTTTTGTTTTACAACACAAGGTTGGTACATAGTCAGATGCCTTATTTCAGCTCAAAAGTGATAAATAATTTCAGTTATATAAATGACACTTCATAGAAGGATCAAGGTAGTGGTTATGAAGAATGAACATAATCGTTCAATGGTTAACGTCGGTTACACTGTCATACATAAATAAATTACAATTACACAAGTAATAATTACTTCAGTTCAAGTCAATGCTTATATACCAAAGCATATGAACCGTAAGCATAATAGAGGACACACTCTTTTAAATTCATAAATCAGGTACGTAAAACATGCTAAAAATCGGTCTTAAAGTAGGGTAAACGACTTAATATATACTCAATTAAATTCATATGCCGCAACCGCAAAACATAACAAAATAAAGCATTCCACATAAAATTCGCAAAATATAACGCATATGACATATAGGATAAAGGATAAATGCATCCACGAAACGTATAAAAATATAACGCATTCCGCAACCGTATAAAAATATAACGCATACGCAAAATAGGATAAACACATCCATACCTATTTCGTTAAATTCGTAAAATGTTTCCGCATACTCCGTTAAATTCCGTACGCATATATATTTAAATTTGCATTTAATAATTCAACCAAATTTCACATAAATTAAATGCAAGAACCACAGTAATAAGGAAAATGTTCATAATATAAGAGTCAATTAAAAGCACTTACTCAACTCCAAGGCCTAAAGAGAATACACAGAAAAGAAATAAATTTTATAGTGAATAGATTTTGCCTCACCAAATTAGACTTCTTTTGCTGGTCCTATTGGCAGCTCAGGTCACTCTCGGGATGGTAGCATGGTGCTTGTAGCTCTATTCAGCGGCAATAGGCAGGTGAAGTCCCGTAGTCCGAAGGCGAAGTGCTCGTAGATCAGGTCGGAGTCGAAGTCAAAGGAAAAGTGATTCCCTACAGTACGCCCTTCCCTTATATAGTATTAAAAATTTCGTGTCAATTCGTCCAGTAAGATTGCTTTGCCGCCTTATTAGTCGAGTTTGGTATGCTTTCGTCTACCATCTGGGACGACAATATTTCTCGGATTTGATCTAATTTGAACCTTATTGATCCTTTAGTTCAAACTATTTTAAAGACCAAATTCCTATACTTAAGTGACCTAGTTCGATAATCTCCTATCTGCCATTGGGAATGTTTTTCTTGAATATCTATCCAATTATGCAATTTCCAATGAAAATTTATATGAAAATAGATGAAAACATTAGCCCCGCGTATGATTTAATAAGCCCCTTAAAGTATTAATGTCTATTTTCCCCGTAAAATGCCAATATATCTTTGTATACCAATTTGATTCTTAAGATCCCTACGCTACATACTTCTATAAGAAACAAGTTCCTATGAGCGCCATACCCTTTTTGGAAAATCTAAGAAAACGATTTTCTTTAATTCAAACAAAAGTAAGTATTTCCTTAGGTGTATTTATATAATCTATGATGAAGATAATTTTTCTGCATATATTATGACCAGATCCTATCGGATTTACTGCGTATTTACTTTGTAAAATACCAATATAACTTTTATAAGAAAATTCGCTTTTTATCCTAATTTTCATCACTTTCCTTTATTTGTTTTGATCAAAATTGAACTTTTTCATACGTTTATAGGCTAAAACTAGCCTAGAATTCCATCAAATACCAGTAATTTTAAAATCCTAACAATATTTTTACGACAATTTTCGATCATAAAATTTGTTTATTTTAGCACTTAATTCGTTAAACTTCGTTAATATACTTGCTGCAATATAACTTTAATTACTTTCCCTTTAATTTAAGTATCGATTTCTAACAATAATTAACAAATTCAAAAGATAACCTCTCCATTTTGACAAATTTTCAGACAAATCTAAAATATTATTAGATACTTGAAGCAGAGATTGCATCGTAACCCAATAAAGACACAGATATTGATATTTCACCCTCCCAGTGTTATTTCACCCCATTTGACTAACCATCAATCAAAAAGTTGACAGTATCATCAAACAAAGCAAAAATTTTTTTTATTTTTTTATAGTGTGATATGTAAAAGTGACCATTATTCAGCAGTAATCAACTGATTCCAAGATAATCATAGACCTTGTGGTTTCTCAGTTTCTTGAGTCAGAATTGGTAAAAAGCCAGAATTTCCGCCCTGACGGAAGTGCAAGGTTTATGAGGTCCTACAATCTCTAATAGAAACTCCCATTGCCCATTCATATGTATTGTATCAAACAAGATTCTTCCCTTGATTATCAAACAAAACTCGAACCAACTTTGCCCTGGCCTTATGAAGGGACAAGAGGAGCCTTCGTCAGGACGACTATCCCTTTACTCTTTTATAACTTCCCCCAATAGTATTCCCAAGTACCGATAGCCAGTCTACAACCATCTCCAAACCAACTAATACTACTTTTTATGGCGTGATGTCCTCTATTCAAACAAAAACAGATCAATAATAACAGTTCTGAAATACTCAAAATCATTCAGTCACTGATCTACCTTATATCTGAAGAAAAGGGTGTGTGAAACTAGTTTTTGCAACGTGTATAGTGTCTCATTGTCAAAGAAAGATACCTAGAACTGGTATGTATAAAATTAACCTAACACCAAGAGTCCTTTGACAACGATCATTGTAATCCCTTCAAGAACACCTCCCCCCCTCCTAAGCTCAACATAAAAAACATCAATATCCGCTGACCACACTCCAACTTTGTGTAATCAAACAAAATTCTTACTCGCAAAATTCTCGTATATCCATACTGCATCATACATTCAACCATCACCTCTTAAAATGTCATAACTCACACAGTTAACCTCTCATCCATCCCTTTAAAAGACATCCTCCCACTGTCAACACACACTGTTTTGTTTAATTACCCAAAATATTCAGAAAATGTGATCAAAAACAAAATGTTCCCTAAACACAAAATATTGTCTTCATCCCCCATTTATGAATAATTATTATTACCTCATAACTAAAATTGTAGACTAAAAAGATAAATCTACAACGATAGTTAATACAATACCTTGTCAAAACCTCGTAACCAGGACTATAAAACTATAGACCCAGCTACTACCATTACCTTAACTAAAATTATTAGAACTTAAAAATCTATATAATTTCAGTTGTACCTTTAAGTATAGAAATTATTGTAATTGTACTAAGCCAAGAACCTCACTTATATATTAAACCCGCATAAAAACTTGAATTTCCGAAATTTTAACTACTTTGTTGCATTACTCTACATTTTAGAACAACTCGGTGTGCTTGTTATTCCCCAATATCCCTCGTTATCTATTTTCCCTCTTACTTGTTTAAACTACATGCTTTATTTATTTACTTATTTCTCCCAGATAAAAAAAAACGTCTAAGACAAGTAATAACAACGCTAAGTCAAATCCAAGATGTGTACCATACCCGCAATGTACTTTAACGTAGATAGGCGCTTACGTAATATCAAAACCTCTAATTCAACGTAATTATATATTTGCCTACTTTTTCTAAACAAAAAAAAAATCAAATATGTACGTTTGTATACCTGCCCGGAGTATCGACTTGCGACGCGACATCTGTTATCCGATTTATTTTCATATTATTACACTATCGACAAGTATCCCTTTTAACTACTCTACTCACAATATATCGTCATCTCTGAACCGAAAAGTTTATACGTACGTACTATGTCTTCTTACACTCCCCCTTTCAGGGGGTGTGAGGATGCTATTTCAGGGCTTGGCCCTTTTTAGCTGTTTTTGTCGCGAGCCGTGACGACGGCTCGGTCTGTCAACGCCCGAGTTAATCGGGTCATTATCTTCTTGGTGCCGTTGCTGCGTCGCACCATTTTAGCCACTGCTTCATGTATTCTATTGCATCTATGAGTGCTGACTTGTCGGTGATCGGGTCTACGCCGATCCTCCGTAGCACCTGGGGGGTGAGGGGGCCGATGTACGACTCCGTCCGCTTCTCTTCCACTACGTCTGCAGGGGGCTGCTCCGGAGTGGGTTGTGCTGATGCTGTCTCTGTCTTACATGCTTCTAGTAGTAGTTGATTGAATTTAAGCTTTCTTTCAATAATTGGCTTCAATGAGGTCGCGTCTGGGTAGGCCGCCAATTGCTCACATTCAGCCTGTAGTCTAGGGAGGTAGGGGCTGGTAACCGCCGGCAGAAAAACCGGCCTTCACTGTCACATCGTGTGCAGGGGTCTGCACCGGCGTGGCTTCTTCTTGTTTCTGCTTGGCTTCTTGTTCTTGGTAGGTGCAGGGGGCTGCGCCTGGACTGTGGCGGCGTCGGTGGGCGGCGCCGCCTGCTTCTTTTTCTTCTTGTTTTTCTTCTTCCTCGTTGGTTTGTTGCTGTTGGGCGGGGTGTTAAAATATGTATCTAATTAATCTTTACTATTACTACTAGCGCCATCTGTTGAACACTTAGTGTAAACTGTGTACCATGTGATATACTCTGTGGTATTAAGAAAATAAATTAGTCTTGTTGCAACGGCTATCGTTTCATTATAGGTTATGCGATCTTAGTTTCCAAGCAGTTATTTAAAAGTATTTCAAGTGTTTCGTGTGTGTTTTTTCAAAAATGTCGACATCAAGTTACATAGTGAATGTTCTAAAATTAAAAGGACGGGAAAACTAAGATGATTGGGCGTTCGCGGTGAAAAACTTTATGCTGTTGGAGGGTATTGACATTGATGCCATAAGTGAGAGTATTAGTGAGCTAGAACAAAAGATAGCTAAAGCCAAGCTCGTGATGACGATAGATCCTTCCCTATATGTGCATATCAAGAATGAGAACACGATAAGTACTTTGTGGACCAAGTTAAAAACGTTGTTCGACGACAATGGTTTTACAAGGAAGATTGGTTTACTACGGACTTTAATATCTATTCGTCTTGAAAGTTGCGATTCCATGACAAGTTATGTAACTCAAGTGGTGGATACAGCACAACGGTTAAAAGGGACGGGCTTCGAAATCGGCGAAGAATGGGTAGGTTCATTACTTTTGGCCGGACTACCCGAAAAGTTCGCGCCAATGATAATGGCAATAGAACATTCTGGTTTGACAGTTAGTACAGACGTCATTAAAACGAAGTTGCTCGATATGACCTCTGAAGTTGGCAGCAGTGGGACAGAATCAGCTTTCTACGCTAAACCGAGAGCTGGTAACACTGGTCATAAGTCAAAACAAACGCCAATGTCATCGCAGTCGGCTAGAAATACGTCAAATGTCAAGCAAATACGATGCCATTTATGTAAAAATATCGGACATTACAAAAATCAATGTACCGAATCGAATCAATCTAAATCTAAATTAAAGGTAGCGGGAGCATTTAGTGCTGCGTTCCTGAGCGGCGATTTTAGCCCAGAAGATTGGTACGTGGATTCCGGGTGCAGTTATCACTTAACAGCAAATAAAGGAAGTTTATCAGGAGTTCGACAAGCACATGAAATAGGAGACATAGTTGTTGCAAATGAAACCACCATGCCAGTTGTATGTGCCGGTGAAACGCAAATCACAACATTAGTGAATAATGTTCAGTTAGACATTCCAGTACAAAATGTTTTGTGCGTACCTAACCTTACTACAAATTTACTATCAGTTAGCAAGTTGATAGCAAACGGAAACAAACTTTCATTTGGAAAGACTGCTTGTTATATCCGTAATCAACAGAATGTGTTAATTGGCATAGCAAGTTTAGGAAATGGAGTCTACAGGTTGAATACTGTAAATCAACAGAAGGTGATAGCAGCGGCAGCAATACATACTACAGATTCAAGGCAATGGCACAAAAGACTCGGTCATATTTGCAGAAATGATCTAGAAAAAATGAAGAATGGTGCAGTTGAGGGTGTATCCTACAAAGATAAGCCAGATGTTCAAAAATCCAACTGTGAAGTGTATTGTGAAGGGAAACAGGCTCGATTACCCTTTCCATCAGCAAACCATAGAAGTGAAACATTATTGGAAGTAGTCCACTCCGATTTGGCGGGGCCTATGGAGACCAAGTCAATAGGTCATGCCAGATATTTTCTTCTTTTCATCGACGATGCAAGCCGAATGTGTTTCGTGTATTTTCTGAAAGAGAAGAGCCAAGTTCTGCAGTATTTCAAAGAGTTTCAGAGTGTGGCAGAAAACCAAACTGGAAGAAAAATAAAGGTGCTTCGGACAGATAATGCGGGAGAATATTGTTCACAGCAGATGCAAGACTATCTGAAGGCAGCTGGTATTATGCATCAGAGAACAAACCCGTATTCGCCCGAACAGAATGGTCTCTCGGAGAGATACGTGAGATCAGCCACAGAAAAGGCAAGATGTCTACTCTTTGAGGCAAAATTAGAGAAGAGTTTCTGGGCAGAGGCAGTGAACACGGCAGTTTACTTGAAAAACAGGTCGCCGGCCTCAGGTTTAGGAAATATGACACCATACGAGAAATGGACAGGACGAAAACCAGATCTGAGTCATGTCAGGGTCTTCGGCAGTCCGGTGATGGTGCATGTACCTAAAGACAGAAGACTAAAGTGGGACAAGAAGGCTGAGAAATATATTTTACTTGGTTTTCCTGAAAATGTCAAGGGGTACAGAGTATATAACCCTAAGACAAGGCAGATAACTACGAGCAGAGATGTGTTCATCATGAAAAAGGAGGATACAGATATGGCTCAGATGGTAGTGCAGGAAAGCGTGGAAGAACCACAGCAGCTAGTGGAGGAACAGACAGAAGAGCTGCAGTCAGTGGAGGAAGTATCAGAAGATGAAAGTACCTTCATGGATCCAAATGATTCTACCTATGTTGGTGAGTTATCAAATTCAGATATGACAACATCAGATGACTCAGATTTCACCTTATGCCAAGATACGAGTGATATCAGTGAAATACTACAGCCAGAGGAAGAGGTTCCTTTTGTGAACAGTAAGCGAGTCAGAAAACCAGTAGACAGGTATGGTTTCTCAAACCTGTGCGTGGTAGATGAGTCCTGCGGTGAAGAAATCACCTATGAGGAAGCAATGAATGGTCCGGAGAAGGAGATGTGGAAGCAGGCAATGCAAGAGGAGCTAAAAGCTTTTGAAGATAATCAAGCATGGGAAGTCGTGAATATCGAGGAAGCGGATAGGGTGATACAGTGCAAGTGGGTGTTTAAAAAAAAGTTGGAAAGTGGCAACAAAGTGAGATATAGGGCTCGTTTAGTGGCAAAGGGTTTTACCCAGAAGGAAGGTGTGGACTATAAAGAAACATACTCGCCGGTCCTTAGGTATTCAACACTAAGACTGTTATTTGCTCTAAGTGTAAAATTGAATTTTAAAATCACTCATCTCGATGTAACAACTGCTTTCTTGAATGGCTACCTTGATGAAAATGTTTATATGCAAGTGCCGCCAGAATTAAACTGTGAATCAAATGCAGTGCTTAAATTAAAGCGCGCTATATATGGCTTGAAACAATCTGCTAGAGCGTGGAATAAAAGAGTTGATGATTGTATTGATTGTTTATTGAGTTTGGGCTATGTAAAATCAAAACTTGAACCCTGTTTGTATAGTAAGCGTGTAAAAAATGAGCAGATTATTGTAACTGTATTTGTGGATGATTTTTTCATATTCTCAAATAGTAAAGCCATGACAGATGAGTTAAAAAAGAATTTGATGTCCAAATTTAAAATTAAAGATTTAGGAACATTGAAAAAATGTTTAGGTATGAGGGTGAAAATGTATGAAAATGGCAGTATTTCTTTAGATCAAGAGCAATATGTTAACCAGATTTTGATAAAGTTTAATATGTCAAATTGTAATTCAGTTGATACTCCAATTGAGAGTAATTTAAAGTTGGAAAAATCTGAAGAGATATGTAAACAATACCCTTATCAACAGCTGATAGGAAGTCTAATGTACCTATCTGTACTTACCCGTCCAGACATTAGTTACAGTGTGAGTTATTTGAGCCAGTTCAATAATTGTTTTTCATCAGTTCATTGGTCTCATGCGAAAAGAATATTAAAATATTTGCAGAAAACTAAGTCTTATGGATTACTATTTAAAAATGATAATAATAACCTAGAGGGGTTTGTGGATGCAGACTGGGCTTCAAACAATATTGACCGAAAGTCGTACACTGGTTTTTGTTTTAAGTTATCAGGCTCTGTAATTTCTTATGAATGCCGAAAACAACAAACCGTGGCTTTGAGCTCAGTTGAATCGGAGTATATGGTCATTTCTGAAGCTGTAAAAGAGGCGATTTATTTAAAAAGTTTGCTTTCAGAAATAGTCATATGCAACTACAAAATTGTGTTATACAATGATAACCAAGGTGCTCAGAAATTGACTGAGAACCCTTTGTTCCATAAAAGGACAAAGCACATAGATGTTCGTCATCATTTTGTTAGAGAAGCTGTCGCTAACAATCTTGTAAAAATTGTGTATTTGTCTACAGCTGAAATGCCCGCAGAACTTTCTAACTAAAGGATTAAGCAGTGTCAAACATAACTATTTTCTTAGTAAAATGGGCATTCAAAGCATTGTATAATTGCGTTACATTTTATTGTTAGATATTTCTTGTTTCATGATGTTTAGATTATTTTGATAAGAGGAAGTGTTAAAATATGTATCTAAATAATCTTTACTATTACTACTAGCGCCATCTGTTGAACACTTAGTGTAAACTGTGTACCATGTGATGTACTCTGTGGTATTAAGAAAATAAATTAGTCTTGTTGCAACGGCTATCGTTTCATTATACGGGGGTGGCTGTGCGGCCCGTTGTTTGGGGGCGTTGGCCGGCGCCATCAGTGAAGATGGTGCCGCCTCTTCCACCGCGGGCTGTCTTGTTGGTGTCCCCGCCTCCTTGCCAGTCCTTATGGGGACGGCGTGCGCCTTTGTGCCCGCCTTCCTCCAGTTGCGGGCCTCGCGGATGTAGATTGGGCATCCCTTGTGGTTTGCAGGGTGCGGCCCCGCGCAGTTGGCGCAGGTGCACGGTTGCTCCCTGGGTCTCAGGCACTGCTTTGCCGGGTGGTTTCCGGTGCAGCGGACGCATTTCTGCTGCCGGTGGCAGCCTTGAGAGTGGTGGCGGAAGCCCTGGCACCTGTGGCACTGGGGCGGGCCGCCCTTCCCTCTCCATGCTTCAAATCTCGCCGTCCGGAGGTAGAGGAGCTCTCGTACCCCGTAGTTCGACTTGAATTCACGCGGGGGGCCGGAGAGCTGCAAGAAGTAAATGCAGCCCGGCCGGCCTCCCCTGGCGTTTATCTGCTTGATGTGAGCTACGGGATAGCCGAGCTCCATGCATGCGTCTCTAATTTCTTCAAGCGGCGTGTCGGCGGGCAAGCCCCTCAGCACCACTTTCATCTGCTTCTCTTTCTCCTGCAGGTAGACGTGCCACTCCATCTCTCCTGAGCGGTCCTTCCCGAGGGATGCGACTTGTTCCAAGTGGCTGTAAACTACCCGGTACTCCTCTCCTGACTTGGGGGTGAACAGAACTCCCTTGCCCGTGCATTTGGAGTGCGGTGTGAACCCGAGCTTTTCTTTTAAATCTCTGAGTATCTTCGGCCATCCAGGTAGTAGGGGTGCCATTATGGGCGGGTACCTCTCCTTCCTGGGCTGGGGTTGCACGTGGCTTCCTTCTTCCTCGCTCTTCTTCTCCCGGGCTGGTGAAGATGAGGCTGCTTTCGCTGCATAAGAGGTCGATGGCGCGTCTTTGTTCGGTTTCCGCTTCCGCTGTGGCTGTGGTTTGGCGGCTACTGGTGTGGTGGCTTCTTTCCTTTCCTCCGCTGGGCGGGGGCGTAGCGTCGGGTCCGATGGCGGCGTCTCTTTTAGGCAGGTACGCTTCCCGGTCCCCGCAGGTGCCTGCGGGCTCTCGCGGGGGCGTTTCGCGGCTCTCAAGATGTCCGGGTGCGCCCTGAGGAACTCCAAGAGGCATCCTCTGGCAGCAGCTCGGTCTCCAGCCCCATCAGGTGGTCGGTGATTCTTACGTAGGCGGCCATCCACGCCCTCAGGTCCACCGACATGTGCTCGGACCCCATCATATGGGAAATCAGAATCGTGTCCGATTCTAACCCCTCCATAGGGGTCCGCGGCTCGTCAGCAGTCGCAGCGGGCGAAAACAGCCGCAACGTAGGTGTCGGCAGCGTCGGGGGAGATCCCTGCGCTACGTAGTCATCTTCTTCGTGTCGCCCTCCTTCCGTAGTGTACCCGCGTGCGGGGGGCGTGCGCGTCGCCGGCGGTGTCGCCTGCGAGATTGGGCTCTTCGGTGTCGTTTCGGGTCTTGCTGGCTTTGCGGCTAGGGGGTTCCAACCCCAGGAATCTCCATGTAGGGTCCTCCTCCTCATCGTCAATCGACATTGGAGAGTCTTGCGCTTCTGTTTCTTCGGTGGGTAGGTCGGAATGTTGATTTCTCAACCTACCCCTCCGTTCCGTGTCGTCTTCCATATTTGATGAAAGCTTGTTTCAACAGCTCTGTGACTTCGTCGTGGTCGCCTAGAGCCAATCTCCGCATACCTTAGCCCGGGGCATCCGTTTTAGCGGGACCGGGTTCGGGCATACGTCGAAAGGCCAACCGACCGCGATGCAGCTCTTCGAGACGTGGTCCCCTCCGGCTAAAAGCCGGGCCGCTTTATCCGGCGAATTATTATAAATAATAATCACGGGATGCGCGTTGAGTGTCGATACGTCCGTACAGCAGTAGCTTCGATGCGAGTCCAAGTTTATACGGAGAATTGTCTCCTATTCTATAAATTTTACGACAACAACTCTCACTCAACTTACTCACTATAGCCTACATAACGCACAATTTTTTTCTGAAGTTGTTGTTGCTGTGTATGGAAACCCTTTTTTTTACTCCAATTCTTAACTTGACATAACTATGTATCGTATTCATAGGTTTAATTAACACAAATACCGTCCTAACTCACGTAAACGCAAAATAAAAGCTGAATATACGATGAGACGATGACGCCTATATACTTGTCTTAGTTAGCTTCCTAAATGAGTTTCTAAATTTAGTCAAGTCTAACCGCAATTTAGCAAATAAATTTACTATGAAAATAAGTTAGGATCCTAATTAGGGTGCTAGTTAGGATGCAAAAAAAAGTAAAGTGTAACAGGGCTTTTAAACACTGATGTTATTGGTGACTATCAAATATTTCTTTATCTATGGAATGATACCAATAATCCTACTACTCTGCTAACTTATTATACTACTTTGTGTATTTTCAAAGAAAGATTCTACCATAAACTTATCAATGCTGCTATTAAAATGAACCCGAAAGTATATTAATGTGTGTCTGTTTAAAAAACTAGTTTTCTTTTAAGTACTGTGTGCATTTCAATCTTATTTTTGTTCCAATAAATAAAGAGAAATAAATATTTTTTATTTTTTTTCAGTGATTTTACTAATTTACGAACGCGCTTGGTAGTTTTTAATTTAAATGGCAACACCGCTCTGAGGTCACGGCCGTCTGAGCCGTCCAAAATTTTCACAAATTAACCTAACCTATATAAACCCGGCCTGTGTTCTATTTATTACTTACAATTATGAGTGCTATTTTAAGTAAAACCATAGCAAAACTACCTAAATGCAAGACGTAAGTAAGTGTTAACCGACATATCTAATCAACAGTGGTTTAAGTAGTTCGAATGATTGAGTTGTGTTTTCGTGATCAAAGTTTTGTTAGTAAATACCAGCGCCATTTTTACTACGTTTCAAGAAGTTGTCTTGTTTCTAGATTATATATTATCTGTTGATCAATATCTACACCTATTATGTTATGGATAAAACCAGATTACAATGGAAAACCTACAAGTTACTACGCAATAATCAATCAATCAAGGAAGCTATGCAGTGTTTAAAGCCCGTCAAAACTTATGACGTAAAATGTAGTGGATCAAATGGACTTGAATTCCAGTAAAATATTAAGTAAGTACGCATTATTTTGTTTAAAAGTGGACTATCTACCCAATTCAGTTTATTTTACAACCGTATCCCTTTTTGTATTTAAATAAATATCTAAAAGGAAACAATGTTTTGTCCCGTCAAAACTTATATATGACGTTTGTACCTACAATGTTATTAAAGTGATTTACCTCGGTTATTTCATTAAGTATATTTAATTACAGGCTGACAAGAGAACGTGCCTACACGAAAGGAAGGAGCTCGGAATTTTAAAATGCTAGATTTCACGACAAACTGACCCTACTCCTACGGCTTCAACTACAGCTGCCTAAGCAACGTGTGTCTCTCCGGAACTAAAATGTAAATACATGTTTAACCCAACATTTTAAATTATCTATACTAAAGCATTTAATCAAAAGGAAACGCTGCCCCCCGCATTTTAGACCGATAACTAATCATTTTTTTTTGTAGGTTATGTTTATTATGTTATGTTTCTTAACACACACTCCCTATGAAACGAATTTTAGTTTTAGCTACATACAAAGGATATTTTTATTATTTAAAACAGCCTACTATATAAACTACTTTATGTATTTCAGTGAATCCAGCCCTGCGATCCACCGATAACCAGACTACAGTGGGCTGCCCTCCAGATTTCCGACTCTTACTCCAGGTAATTAGCCTTTATCTCTTATTAATAAATAAATTATTACAATGAACTTCATAAATTGCAACTACTCTATATAGTACAAACATTCTAGTATCAGTATCACCTTTTGAGAAATTTTGTTATACCCGTCCCGCTGTTTGTAATTAAATCTTGAAAGTGGACTTTGACCCCCTTCCCTGTTTCTAATTGAGCAGAAATTTGCCACGCCTATGTATGTCACGTGACAATGCAATATTATGATGACATGGAGCTGGTCTGATGGAGCAGAAAGGTGTCTATAAGAACTCTTCAACTATTCAATTTTATCCCGTTGTGTTTGGGCTTGTTGTACTTTTGTAGTTAGAGATTGTATGAGTACAGTTGGCAAAGAAAAGCTTATCATAAAATTTAAATTATTGAGAAAAAATGTAGTAAGACTTAACGCCCCGTTACCTAAACAATAGATAATTTTATTTTTCTTTAATTAAGCACTATGACAACTATATTTTAAAATCTCCCTATTCTAAGATAGATTACACTGATACTCTGAATGCAGAAGACTAGCCCGACGCTAGTTTCGAGCACCAGAAACCTAGATCACTTTTTTTTTTCTAAATGACATACATGTAAGTTCACACTAATACCATTCCTATTTAAACTAATTTCAGGCTAATTTTTTGCAGTACCCTGATAGCTTCCATTCTACCCTTGGCTCCTCGCTTCTCTTCTACGCGCTTCACAACGGAAAACAAGTGAGTATAAATAGAATCCCTTCCTAATAAGAAAATTAAAACCTATGGCTGTATATGCATGCATGCCTACGCATGTATGTAAGTATGTACTTAATTATCTACTATTAACGTGGTGCTGATGATGATGATGACTTCTAACATAATTTTTCGAAATCAGCCCTACATGCACATAATGACAAACCTTCATGAAGTAGAGTTCTATGGCCGAATTACTGGTCCTAATTTTGGTATAGTATAGACACCTACACAAAGAATCAGGTTCAAACGAAACCTAGACCCTAACTTTAGTCATCCTATTGACTACCTCTTACATGCCATGCCACGCTATTGCTATGACCAGAGAGACCATCTCAAACCTCTTAAGAATACTAATATGAGTTCCTATTTTTTAAAACTAGAATACTTTTTTAACGTTTTACCTGTGCTTGGAAGTAATAACAAACTTACTTATAATTATTTTACATGTTTCTTAAAGTGGGGCATTCCACTCATACAATAGTATGTTATTCAATCAAATACAAACACTGAAAACATTGAAAAAATAATCAACCCAGCCGGACTTGAACCTGGCATCGATACGCCTTACCGGGGCTCGATCGCTTTACCAATTAAGCTATGGGTTCAGACTTACTTACTTACTTTATTTAAAGCATAGCCTAATTATAAAGGTCGTTTAAATTTTTGACAGCTCGTCCGAAAAGACCTCACCTACGTCACATAATGATGCCATTCGTTGACATCTTCAATTCAGTCAGGAAGTTTTGTTAATACACGATTTAAATAAAATAAAAATTGCGCTTCGTAACTAATTTTATATTGTGTCAGTTTATTAGTTTATATCTGAAATAAACTTCATATTAGTTTATACACTTTAGTATAAGATTTATTAGACGCGAGTCTCTTATGACATGTAATTTAGTAAGGACTTTTTTTTGACATTGTGGCAATACAACAATTTGGCAAGTATTACACTGACAGTCGGCCATATTGTATTATCTTTATCACATTCAAACTTATCGCGCCGTTTCATATTTGTCAGAGATTCCCAAATATTTACAACTGCTGCTAGTATTCATAGTGTTTTTAATAATTATTTAGCGGAAATGGGTGTACGCCATGGTTGGTTGCTCCGTAATAAATTGTAAAAACCGGAGCGAAAAGGGCAGTCCTGTAAATTTTTTGAGTTTTCCAAAAGATGAGGCAGTAGCACATGAGTGGCTCAAGCTTTGTAAATCTAAAACAACGAAACGACATGGTAAGTACTCGAGTAGGTATTATGGTATATTGACTGGAAGTGACTTACATAATTGCAATTCATGATGATTTATTTTAATTTATTAACAATTAATTTGTAAAAGAAAATAACCGGCTGGCTTATAACTTTTTTTTTTGCATTACAGCATGAGCATTTCGTGTTGCGCCATTAAAGACGCGTCTAATTATATATATCATCTAGGAGACTTATCGAACTAGGTTCAGTGTCATAGGCTCTACTACTGATAGGACTCTTCCAAGACTGTTTTAGTAGGTACTTAATAATATGAGAACTAGACAAGTCAAACCTCAGGCTTCAATATATTATCCCCTAGTTTTTGAGAAGAAATTATATTTTGAGTTGTTAAATTTTTATTTATGTTGTTATACATAAATTTTAGGACTGACCATTGAACTTGGCTCTCATTTCACACTTATGTTTTTGATGGGATTGTATTAAGGCCATATATCATCCTTACTAATATTATTAATGCTAAAGTATGTCAGTCTGTCTGTTATCAGTTCACGCTTAAACCGCTGAATAACAGATTTAGATTAAACCTTGGTACAGAGATAGTTCCCGGGAAACGACATAGGATAGTTTTCATCCTGAAAATCAACGCTTAAGGGGGTTGGAAGTTTGTATGGAGAAGTATTTACCGCTGAACCGATTTAGATGAACTTGTGTTAAGGCTAGTTAAGTCCCGGTATGGAGCTAAGTAGTTTGAGTTCTGAAAAAGGATATAGATAATTTCCACTCAGGCGAAGTCGCCGGCAGTAGCTAGTATGTTAAAGAAGACTCGATAAGATCACTCATTCTATTCAATATGTCACAGGTTCATATTTTGGAAAAAATATCAGGGTAAAGGATTTAATGACACATTAACTTGCAGGAAGAGTGTGTTCAATACATTTCTTATCCTCCGACTTTCACAAATCACTAAGGCATGTTTTAATGAATGAATCGCCAAAAAACGTTAGGAGCTTGAAACCTATACCATCTTTGCACATAAATGAAAACGCTCATCATTCATCATGCGCAATAGAAGAATGGTAATATATCAATATTTATTAATATAAGTACTCCGCACGGCAATCCTGTCTTGCTGTCAACTTGTTAGAGTAATAGACGGAGAGCTGGCCACGTCAGATATGACACAATAATCAGAGAAACGAAACCCCTCTAGTTAATTTGCTTATATTATGCTTGTTTCTAGATCCGTACATCTCGCAACAACAACTTGAATAAACATAGACAATTTTCCGCACAGTGCTGAATATTTTCTATGTTTTGCGGAAACTTTATTTGTATGACTATGGTCCGGCGGCTTAAGGATAAATGCGCCATACTTTTAGTATGGAGCATTTGTCCTTAAGCCGCCGGACAAACTACGAGTATACTCTGACCTTCACCCATTAAAAGCTGTACGATGCCCGGATCTAGCAATAAGGATAGTATAGCAATCTAACCAGACGAATTTTGTTGCTCTAATTATTGTGTCATATCTGACGTGGCCAGCCCTTAGGCCACAAGTGCCCTTAATGCTGGCTTTCACATGACTCCAACTTGATTATTTAACCAGACTTACATAATGGGGTTCAATTAAAGCCACACACTGTACCATACTTGGTAACAGCTGTTTTATGTTTTGGAACCCTCGTCTAGTTTACAGGCTCTTTGTCTATGATATATCGTTTAAGTATACCCAATGGGTTGTTTTTAATGGTACAGCACATTTGCACGAGTTTATTTGCATTCTTAGCAGATTGTAATCAATTACCTCTATTAAATAATTTTCCCTATTTTTAAAGTTTGAGAACCGTTTCATTCCCTGATGACGTCAGTGTGGTCGCTGAGGTCAAGAGGTGTCAAAAATTTAAACGAACTGGTATTATTAGACTATGATTTAAAGTAAAACGTACCTACATTTGGAATGCAAATAACCATTTAACCTATCTCTATGTTCAGACACTAGTAACGTTTTTATTTTAATCAATTTTCAGAGTTCCTGAACATCTATAGAAAGTGACTTCCGTCTCATCATCGATCAACGCGGCCCACCTTTCTATCACCGTGGAAGACAGACTGGAATCTACACACTATTCCTATTTTAACCTTAGTCTCTTAAGTTAGCCACTACGTATCATTTATACCACGACGGTGGCAAACAAGCATACGACCCGACTTATGGTAAGCAATTACCGTAGCCTATGGACGCCCGTAACCTCAGAGGATTCACATGCAAGCATTTATAGTACCTATATGCTTTCGAACATGACAACTTTTCAAAACTGATGATATTTTTTTATTTTATTTTATTAAGAATACCAGTATATATAAGCAATTGTTAATGTTGTTTTGATGTGAATATCCTACAAGTAAATAACATCCTTATCATTGCTAAACCCTTTAAATATTTAAACTTTTGTGAGATATGTAACTTTAAGTACTTGTGGCTGTACTCACTACTTGCCTGTTTTTTAAATATTACTCTAAACTGTCTACGTCAAATAATGACTTCTATTTGTTAAATGATGATCTCAAATAATAGCAAAGACAAAGATCCCGACGAATTGAGGAATCCTCTTTCGAAACTTGAACGTCGTTTGATAAGAGAATATTGCTTGGAACTGGTATGTGTAAATAAATATATATCCTAGGTTACCCTACTTTGCCTAAGATGAAATACTATTATCTATGCTGTGGCCTAAGTTTATTATCCTGCCATAATATAATACCTTTGCTTGATAAAGTTTCTCCAGATGGAGGAGTAAGTGAGATTACTGATAGATGGATTAGGTAGATCGCTTAATTATTCGAAAAGTATACATTTATTTATACAGTGTCCTGCAGAACTGTTTCCGCGGTTTATCTGTAGGTGAGATAGTTATTGACTAGTTATTCTACTGTTATGCTAATGTTATTTATTGGCACACTTAGCGATATGCTGTTTGTGATACCGGTGTCACTCAAGTGTATACAGTAGATATTTCAGCTGTTTTTTAAATTTCAATTAGTCAAGCTGGTGTCTTATCTTATACGGTAGGTTTTTCAGATAGTACAGCGATCTTTTATTGAGGGTTCGGTCACCGAAATAGTTTTCTACTTGTGGCAACTCGTATTTGTCAACAGACACTGATTTTGTGTTATGTGAGTGATCGATCAGTACTAGGCTGCACTATGATCATGTTGATACTACTTTTCTTTTGTTATTATTTATTAAACAAGAAACAAACATACAGTTTTATTAAGCGTGACACCCTTACCAAATCAACCCCACCCTGGTGATCATTTCTTAAGTATTATTTTTAATAAATGAACCTATCTCTATTGCTATGTATCTACTAATAACCATTGATTTTCCCTTCCTGAAACAGGCTACATGTTAACTACAATATTCTTTAAAATGATTGGTATTTCATGAAATAGAAATGAATATTAAAATTATGGACCTAGACTGAGTCATATTTTTACCAAAAACATTGGTAATTTGAATCTCCCGCCTTTTGAACCACTCGATATTATTAATAATGCCTCTTTGTTTATTGAATGAGAATAATAATACGTTAATTATATAGTGAAATACTAATTATTTTTACAATTTGGAAAATAAAACATTGTTAGAACACATAGAATCGAATCGCAACGTCAGTGACAGTCAGTCCGTATTAATATGGCTGTCAGATAGTCAAAACAAAGTTTTCGTGATTATATTATTGTTAGTTTTAGTGGTTTTGAAACACGTGAACTGCTTAAAAAGTGTGTGGAAAAGGTGCTTTCGAGCACCAGTGAAGTGATGCAATTATGTTTCAAGTGTATTTCGTGATATACCGTGATTTAATGTGCCTACAAAGTTTACCCGGAATTCGCGCCTAAGGTAACAATATGATTTAAGAATGCTTCCCTCTGCCCTCCGCGTATATATTTTTTATTGTTTCAACAACAATATCAGTCTCCATATCCATTAACACGGTCAGCAACTGAAACCGCCTAAATTATCCAACCAAATCATGTGTAAATACTAATATGTATGATTCTAATCCTGGTCACGGCTATTAACTGAAGAGAACTCGACGTGCGTTCCTAAATTAAAACCGTTTCTTTACGTGTAAGCTACTAGAAGGAAGGTACAACTTACTGAAACTGAAAAGCTTAGAAAGCCAAAGTGGCTCTCTATGAAGGAAACCCTCTACCCCGTCTGAAATCCTGTAATACTAAAACTTTCCCTAAGCTCTGATGACTATACGTACTTACCTCCTGAAAAGAACACTACAACCCTGCGTTAAGTACTACAACCCCAATAATCTAATTTCCTATATAAACATGATTTGTCAGACAATTCCAGTGGTTTTTCCTAACAATGGCTCGTGAAAGTCTAGTAGTAGATCCCTAGTTATGTAGTAACCCGATAATTTTTAGGAGACCGATAAAGAGGTTGTTGAAACAAAACAAGGATATTTATTTTAAACTGTATTTCCTATAAATGGTACTTTAGAACGAAAAGACATTAAGTATATAGGTATATAAAATTAATTAGTAAACTAATATTATTCGGTTATAAATTCAAGCTGTTGATGCGGGAAGGTTAGTGGTAAAGCTGTAGAATGGTGTCAGGATATCTGTAAATGAAAAGGCTATTCGGTAGTTTCCATATAGACAAAGTCTTCCCAATATTTGCGGTGAAGATTAATGCTTGAAAATTAATTTGTAATTTTTTTTTATTGACGATGAAATTAATTCTTCTCTTATTTGAATATTTTATTTTACTACAAGCAAATATGTTTTATTTATTTATCCCCTACGCCCTAAAAGCGACAGTGTTAACGAATACAGACAACAATTTTACAATTAAATTATTTTCTCAGAAAAAATATTTATTTATTTTAAACATAGTTGGGAAGGGTAGCTAATGTGTGATAGGGGTTTCTTTTCCCAAATACACACGCCTGTAGTTCGTGCGGTGAGGAAAACTGTCTCAGACCCTGTCTAATAATAATAATAATTATTTTTATATATTTTATTTTTAATAAAATATTTTTATTTTGTCTATCAATGACTTTATTAAGTGAAGCTACCAACGTTTCGTAACCTACACACCAGAGGAAAGAAACGCCAAGAAAACCTCTGAGATGCCTAGGTAATTAATTAAATCAAAATTAAATCTAAAATTCAACCAAAGGGACTGTGGTCATGTCGAAATAAATCATAGAAATATGTCGTGTTAGGTAGTTATGCTAATTCAAACTGCAAGGATAGGCAAATAGTATAGTACGTAGTGTAAGGCATTGTTTCTAACTACCAAACTCTTCATCTAATTATCAAATCAATCTCTCAGTTGAATTTCAATACTTTATTATAGTGACTTTCTCTTTGCCAATAATTGTATTTCCAACAATACAATAATATTTATTCATCAATTATCATGAATGGTGATAAGATACAAGTCTCACTATGTCAGAGAACATGTTAAAATTTTCATAATATGTTTTGTTTTACAACACAAGGTTGGTACAAAGTCAGATGCCTTATTTCAGCTCAAAATTGAAAAATAATTTCAGTTATATAAATGACACTTCATAGAAGGATCAAGGTAGTGGTTATGAAGAATGAACATAATCGTTCAATGGTTAACGTCGGTTACACTGTCATACATAAATAAATTACAATCACACAAGTAATAATTACTTCAGTTCAAGTCAATGCTTATATACCAAAGCATATGAACCGTAAGCATAATAGAGGACACACTCTTTTAAATTCATAAATCAGGTACGTAAAACATGCTAAAAATCGTTCCCAAAGTAGGGTAAACGACTTAATATATACTCAATTAAATTCATATGCCGCAACCGTAAAACATAACAAAATAACGCATTCCGCATAAAATTCGCAAAATATAACGCATACGACATATAGGATAAAGGATAAACGCATCCACAAAACGTATAAAAATATAACGCATTCCGCAGCCGTATAAAAATATAACGCATACGCAAAATAGGATAAACACATCCATACCTATTTCTTTAAATTCGTAAAATGTTTCCGCATACTCCCTTAAATTCCGTACGCATATATATATTGCATATAATAATTCAACCAAATTTCACATAAATTAAATGCAAGAACCACAGTAATAAGGAAAATGTTCATAATATAAGAGTCAATTAAAAGCACTTACTCAACTCCAAGGCCTAAAGAGAATACACAGAAAAGAAATAAATTTTATAGTGAATAGATTTTGCCTCACCAAATTAGACTTCTTTTGCTGGTCCTATTGGCAGCTCAGGTCACTCTCGGGATGGTAGCACGGTGCTTGTAGCTCTATTCAGCGGCAATAGGCAGGTGAAGTCCCGTAGTCCGAAGGCGAAGTGCTCGTAGATCAGGTCGGAGTCGAAGTCAAAGGAAAAGTGATTCCCTACAGTACGCCCTTCCCTTATATAGTATTAAAAATTCCGTGTCAATTCGTCCAGTAAGATTGCTTTGCCGCCTTATTAGTCGAGTTTGGTATGCTTTCGTCTACCATCTGGGACGAAAATATTTCTCGGATTTGATCTAATTTGAACCTTATTGATCCTTTAGTTCAAACTATTTTAAAGACCAAATTCCTATACTTAAGTGACCTAGTTCGACAATCTCCTATCTCCCATAGGGAATGTTTTTCTTGAATATCTATCCAATTATGCAATTTCCAATGAAAATTTATATGAAAATAGATGAAAACATTAGCCCCGCGTATGATTTAATAAGCCCCTGTAAGTATTAATGTCTATTTTCCCCGTAAAATGCCAATATATCTTTGTATACCAATTTGATTCTTAAGATCCCTACGCTACATACTTCTATAAGAAACAAGTTCCTATGAGCGCTCTACCCTTTTTGGAAAATCTAAGAAAACGATTTTCTTTAATTCAAACAAAAGTAAGTATTTCCTAAGGTGTATTTATATAATCTATGATGAAGATAATTTTTCTGCATATATTATGACCAGATCCTATCGGATTTACTGCGTATTTACTTTGTAAAATACCAATATAACTTTTATAAGAAAATTCGCTTTTTATCCTAATTTTCATCACTTTCCTTTATTTGTTTTGATCAAAATTGAACTTTTTCATACGTTTATAAGTTAAAACTAGCCTAGAATTCCATCAAATACCAGTAATTTTAAAATCCTAACAATATTTTTACGACAATTTTCGATCATAAAATTTGTTTATTTTAGCACTTAATTCGTTCAACTTCTTGAATATACTTGCTGCAATATAACTTTAATTACTTTCCCTTTAATTTAAGTATTGATTTCTAACAATAATTAACAAATTCAAAAGATAACCTCTCCATTTTGACAAATTTTCAGACAAATCTAAAATATTATTAGATACTACTTTTTGTTATTGAATAAATCATCAATAATACATTTATTCTATACAATAAACTACATTTCATCTCGAAAATCCTATTAAAAGTATCAATTTTCATCATTACTTAACAAACAATCTTCTCAGTTGTCGGTCATTTCCATCCCTAGGTATTCTCACAATGAAAACATACGAAACTGATGATAAAGCAATTTGTAATCAAAATACTAATTTCTAAATGGGTAAAAGATCCTGTCTATGTTACTAACAGTTTTTACTATGTCATAAAATGACTTTAGTAAATCATATATTTTTGTCCTTAGCACTTATCTCAAGAATGAAGTAAATATTTCTAGAACATGCTTTATATACAACCTCTCGCTATTCTATGAGTTTAATTTTACCTAATAATACATCCCTGATTGAAGAAATCGATCACAAGATTGCTAAAACTTTATGACAAATCTAGTGCGGTAACCAAATTACTGTTTGTCCACTGCAAATAGTACAAACGGATATTTCAGATAATAATTCCTCAAAATGTTGCATACTTATCCCGTTAAGTTGTTATTCATAGCCTCTGTTCCTGTGAAAACTAAAACATACATTAAATATCTACACAAGCTGCATATATAATTTACATATGAATGCCACCTATGGTCATAATGCCATTTGAAATACCCAAATGATAATAAAAATAACCATTATTTCTATCTAAAATACAACTATGTAAAATACATAATTAATCAACCAAGATCATGAATGTTTCAAAATCCTGCCAATCAACGGTGAACAATATTTAGCAAAACTCTATGGTATCAATTGCATATGCAATAATGCAAAAATAAGTAATAATATAAATATAATTATATCTAAACATAATATAATTTATCGAAAACTGTGAGAAATCCTAGTAAAGATTTCAGGTTTTATATTTTCCAAATATTCTCAGTTCCTGAAAGCAATGATAATAGCTTATCATTAAAGTTCAGGTATGTATGGTTGCTAATAAAACACATGATGCTTATATATTTCCATATATTTTATTTCTTTGTCAGATCATTAACTTGATCTTTTCTTACATACTAAAATAAAACCAATATGTAATAAGGTGATCCTCCACAATCATACATACTATGTGAATCATTTATTTTCATTTTTTCATGAACTTTACTCATGAAAATATCATGTAAAAGCTTACAAATGAAGCTCTATCAGCCTTTAAAGTTATTTTCCTATTTTTCATACTTAGAGGACCCTATGGACCTTTACACTCGTCCCCCGCGCCGTAATTGGCAGACTTTTTCTGATAGAAATAAGTGCGCGTCTCGCATCCGGTTGTTCCAAAAATTCCAAAAATAAAAAAAAATTACGAAAAAGTCAAAAATGAAATAAAATAAAATAACATAACTTCGTTCCAACCGAGTGTTCCACGATACTCACGTATTTTTTTTACTCTGATGTTCATTAGTGCAGTGTAATGTGCTTACATTGAAGAATAAATATCTTGATCTACACCTCCTAGCGTTTTGTCCCGGCTTTGTGCCACGGCTCAATTAAACCTGTAGGCCTTATTGGAAATAGATATGGTTTCCTCACGATTTTTTCCTTCATCAAAAAGCGACTGGTAAAATATGAAGTGATATTTCGTGCATGTGATATAATTTTCCTAACTAGTACAGTCACCATCAGATATATCGGAGCGGCCAAGGTACTCAAAAATATCTGAACATGCACTTTATCGCCTTGATCATAGAGGCGTTGTTTAGATATTTGTGACCACCTTGGCCGCTCCGATATATCTAATGGTGACTGTACGAGTCGGGGTTTGAACCCGAGACCTCCGGATTGAAAGTCGGACGTCTTACCAGGCTACCAGCTCTTTTAACTCATTGTTTACATTTAAACGGGACTTTTGAGTTATACCTACCTGGGTGGGAACAAGAACATAACATAATGTAGCGTTCAAATGAAAACAATGTGGTATTTCATCAATGTTCTGTGAATTTCAGGGACTGCATAACCGAAAAATACCGGTATATTTCATAACCGATATGACGTCATATCGGTTTTCAAATAGCGGTTTTGGTAGCGGAACCTTTATATTTCGCTATCGAAATATAACGGTAACCTTTATTTTTTCCGGTACCTCAACCGATTTTTAAAGGTTACCGATATTTCGATTTTGGCGTCGTTGCCAAACCGCCGGCGCTGCCGCTTTGTCTTTCCGCTTATTTTTTTCGGTAACCGTTATTATACCGGTTTCGAACCGGTATTTTAAAGGTTTCGGTTACCTTTAAATCGATTACTGGTAACCGATATTTCAAAACGGTTACGGTACCGTTATGTTGGCGGGGCTCGCGTAACCTTTACACCATTCCGGTATCGTAATGGAATACCGGTTTCATACCGGTAAAACCGTAACCGAAATCAGTCCCTGGACTAAATTTACATACTGGTCGAAGCATGTACATAACCTTAATTTTAAAACGAAATATTACCCAAATATGGTAACTACAATTATGGGAGCCATGGGTGTTTTTATCTAATTTACTGATCTGCTTCCATATTTGTAGTGTTGTAGGAAGCGTTCTATTCATGAACACATTTTCTTATAAAATTCTTGAAGACTAATCCACCGAAACAAACCTTAAGGTACGTAATAATACCTACATAACTAATTTAAATACATTTTAGTAGCCGGTTTGGATTTAAGACTAATATCATATTTTTAATTTAAGACAATAATCTAACAGCTCTTGCCCTACATTGTAAATCATTTTGTATGGAGATAACTGTCAGATTACAAAAAAATTGTCCCCAATTTATTTTTAAGCCTACTTTCTTATAAAGTTCTTGAAGACTAATCCACCGAAACAATCCTTTAGGTACGTAATAATACCTACACAGTAAATTTAAGTCCATTTTAGTAGCCGGTTTGTATTTAAGACTAATACCATATTTTTAATTTAAGACAATAATCTGACAGCTCTTGTAAATCATTTTGTATGGAGAGAACTGTCAGATTACTGCCTTGAATTAAGAATACGATATTAGTAAAAAAATTTTCCCCAATTTATTTATGGCTTATACCATTTCGAAACTATCAGAGTACTATTTCAAATATACAAACCGAATGACATTAACCTTTTTTTAAGAAAAAAAAAACCGGCCAAGAGCGTGTCGGGCCACGCTCAGTGTAGGGTTCCGTAGGTAAGAGTTAAAGACGAATACCAAAAGGTCGTATCTGATGCCTATGGAAGAAGTTTTTTGGAAATAACTCAAAAATGGCTAGACCTATAATGTTCAAAATAATTTTCTTACAAAGTTTATCATAACGCACATCTTTTCAATTTTTTTCATATTTTTTGGACTTACGGTGCAAAAGTTACAGGGGGGGGGGACGCTATTTTTCCGACTTTCGAAGCGATTATTTCCGAAAATATTTACATTATCAAAAAATGATTTTAGTAAACCCCTATTAATTTTTAAATACCTATTCAACAATATGTAGGCGTCTATGATCACTACCTAAACTCCGGGATCAGAAGGTTGGAATGTCAATTTAAAGTCACTGAATAACACAAGAAAAGTTTATTAAAATGTTCCACAATTACTACATGAACCAAAGTTAACACTGAAGGACAATTATATTAGTAAATTTAGCAAAAACGTTAAAGTACACTACATATACGTTTGTACGTTTGGGAACTACCGGACAAGTCGCAGGGCGGGGGACAACTGCCGAGGCCCGCGCCTCGCGGCTCTCATCTAGAATGCGATGTCAGCATTCTTGTTACAATGTGTCCCTACAATAGTCCTCCCCAATTTTTGGATTACCAAAAATTTCATGAAACATAATCATATATTCAACCAGTATGAATAGCTCGGTATCGCTTCGCTATCGGTGGGCGTCTTGCTTTAAACCTAGCTGTAACTCTATATCTGCACGCTCTGCACTTTGCGGCGACCGGCCGGCGATACCAGGAATTCATGCTGACGGAATGTTACACTGTTGTTTTGACTAAAGTATTGTTACAAAATATAAAATGTAATGAAAGTGAATGACAACTATAATGAAATCTTTTTGTTAAGTACACATTAATTATCAAAAATAAAAACAATTCGAAAACAAAGTTGCTGTTTTTTAACTTACATCTATTTACATGTTATTCTATGGTCACTTGCACAAGAAAAGATAGTAAGACAGCTTTACACAATTTAACAAACTGTTGTCGGCTGGACCGCCTGGGGTGGTAGGGTCTGGACCCGGACCACTGGCGTTGCTAAACTCGCGGCACCGACTTCCTTGCGTAACCAGCGTCTGGTTTTTTTCATACAAAGTCTTCTAATCGCGAACAAAAGGCTGATGGCTATCAAGCCTGCTACCACTATCAAAATAATGGATAAAGTATTCAATCTGGACTTCACTTGCGTAACATTAGAAACAACTTGGGCTTGAGCTATAACTTCGTTTTTGGCGTCTTTACTCTGACCGTAGCCCATCTTGTAAGTATACTTTCTTACGAAAAATATTCTGAAGAATGAATTTTAGCTCGAATTACTAATCTTTATATTACCTAAAAATATATGAAATTGCAAATATACGACATACTTATTTCTCTTGTGCAACGACTTACAAAGCGAAAAAAATACCTAAGCATGTTGTTAAACGTGCGCTTGAAATGACCTGATTGCCTTTACGCAACATCGTTAAATCAACAATATAATTATAACAAACATTTCAAAAATAAGTAAAATAATCATGAATATAACATTTGCTACTGGGACATCTGCTATATTCATCTAAGCCTAACTATTTCTAGTGACACAACCAGTATAATATGGCCTATGGGTATTCTTTATCGAAACGAATAGGTCTGCGAATGACTCGGCCACTCCTCGTTGTTCGAGGAATGGGCTGTACATCTATGCTTTTAGGGTCTAAATTCGTCTGTCCGTCAGTATAGTTGGTAGTCGGCTGGTCCGACTCTATGTCAGTGGCGTCATTTAAAATGTACGCCGGCTTAAGGCGATCTATCGAGATGTTAACCACACGATCGGGAAGTTTAATTTTATAGACTTTGTCGAAACGCTTAAGAATTTTGTATGGACCGTCATAGGGGGATTTCAATGGACGTCTAACTGAGTCGTCTCTGATAAAAACTTGCGTGCATGTTTTCAAATCGGGATGAACAAAAAAGGATCTATTACTGTTGTGCGATTTAAAAACGGGTTTAAACTTACCTATAGTTCGACAAATCCGGTCGACGAGACTATCGTCGTCACCTGTCTCTGTACCAGTAGTATCATAAAAATCACCTGGTAAACGAAGCTTCCTCCCGAATGTCATCTCGGCAGCACTAACGCTATTGTCGCTTCTCAGTGCTGCACGAAGACCAAACATAACTGATGGTAACTGATCTATCCACGAGTTATCAACCAAACTAGCCTTTAATGACGTTTTTAATGATTTATTGAACTTTTCGACCATGCCATTACCCTGAGCATGATATGGTGAAGACCTAAGCTTTTTGATTCCTAGAATCTTTAGCAAATTATTGAATAAACTACTCTCAAATTGCCTACCTTGATCACTGGTAAATTTTAGTGGACACCCGTAACGAGTTATCCAGCCGTCATAAATGGCTTTAGCTACGCTTTCTGCAGTTATATCTTTAAGGGGAAAAGCCTCTGGCCATCGCGTTTTCCTGTCTACGACTGTTACACAATACCTATATCCTTCAGCTGTGGTTGGCAAGGGTCCTATTATGTCTACATTGACATGCTCGAATCTGTCAACGGCTGGGTACTCATTAAACTCTGACATTGTAAACAGCATTTCGCCCATAATCCTACGTCTCGATTCATACCTGGCCAGAAAAATCTGTTAGCAATCATTTTTCTGGTAGTGCGGATCCCTGGATGACTTAAATTGTGTACTGAGTCGAACGCTGCTTTCCTAAAAGCACTAGGCAAATAAGGTCTAATATTGCTAGTTGAGGTTTCGCAATAAATTGCCTTATCGCTCATGGGTAAATATACCTTCCTGTAATGCGATCCGTTGTTTGCGCTGGATATTTCGCTGGAAACATACTCATCACGTTCCTGCTCGTCAGCAACTGCACCGTAGTCGAGAAACGTGGGACAGGAAACGGTTTCTAGTCTTGATAAACAATCCGCTGGAATATTGTTTTTACCTTCTACGTATCGGATGTCAGTTGTGAATTCACTGATATACAACAACTGCCTGGTTCTACGAGGCGTTTCTTTGTTGTTATCCCCATTTTTGAATGCGTAAATAAGTGGTTTGTGATCAGTGAGAATGATTAAGGGTTGCCCCTCAAACATTCTCCTAAAATATCGAACTCCGAGAAAAATACCTAACAGTTCCCTGTCATAAGTACTGTACTTTTGTTGAGCGCTGGTCAACTTTTTTGAGAAATAGCCTAAGGGTTTCCAATTGCCTCCTACCTGTATCTGTAGAACTGCGCCAACCGCATAATCTGAAGCGTCTGACATTAACGCTATGGGAGCATCGACGTGAGGATGAGACAATGTAGCCTTGTTCTTTAAGCTTAGCTTACATTTCTCAAAAGCCTCCGTTGCCTCTGAAGTCCACTGGATTTTTGTCTTGTCCCTTTTTTTGCTATTGTGCAGGTACTTATTCAGCTCTGCCTGGTAAGATGCTGCTTTTGGTAAATGAGCACGATAAAAGTTTACCATACCTAAGAAGCGACGTAAGTCCTGGACGGTCTCAGGTTTCGGGTAGTCCGTTATTGCTTGCACTTTCTCTGGTAATGGCCGGATGCCATCTGTCGATACCTCAAAACCTAGAAAATCCAGCTTCGACTTACCAAAACAGCACTTTGACACGTTGATGGTGATGCCAAACTGGTTCAACCTCTAGAAAACGGCTTGCAGGTGTCGCTCATGCTCCTGCTCTGTCTCGCTAGCTATGAGGACGTCATCAATATACACAAATATAAAGTCGAAATTTGGAAAAACCGTGCTATTCATGAACCTCTGGAAGGTCTGGGCCGCGTTTTCTAAACCAAAACTCATTTTGGGAATTTCCCACAAACCAAATGGGGTAATAATTTCTCGATGTCCTCCTCTGCCACGGGAATAAAATGGTAAGCTCTATTAATGTCTAATCTCAAAAAAAAATTTTTTTTGTTCAAAATGTACGTAAAGTCCTGAATTCGCGGAATTGGATATCTGTCTGGCTTAGTAACTGCATTTAAACGTCTGTAATCTCCACATGGGCGAAGTTCGCCGTTCTTTTTTGGTACGACATGCAACGGACTTGCCCAGGGACTTTTGGAAGGCCTGCAGATACCCATTTCCTGCATGATCCTAAATTCCTCTTTAACTTTTTTGTAACGATCTGGAGGTAGTGGTCGAGCTCTGGCAAAAATTGGAGGTCCTGTTGTTTCAATATGGTGCTTGACGTTGTGACTAGGTGGTTCTCTAAAATTTACAGGCTTCGTAATATCCGGGTATTTACTTAACAAGGCATGAAAAGGATGATTTTCATCAATAACTCTGATTGATGGATTACAACAATGTTCAATGGATCCAATTACACTCAAATATGTTAAACTATCTATTAATCTTTTTGATCTCAAATCTACAAGAAGTCCATAATTAATCAAAAAATCTGCACCTAAAATTGGTTGCCTTACATCTGCAATTATAAATGACCATTTGTATGCTCTTCTTAAACCTAGGTTAAGCTCTAAAGTCTTTATACCGTATGTTTTAATTTCCGAACCGTTAGCGGCATATAATTTACAAACACTTTCACCAATTGAATATTTGTTTCTCACTGGTATAACACTAACCTCGGCACCTGTATCTATTAGGAAACGAAAACCACTGTTAGTGTCTGTCACGAATAGGCGGTGCGATGGTGGAGTAGTACAAGCTTCCGCCACTTCTTGTACTCCTACTGGTTTTCCGTCGTCTTGGTTCTCCACGCACAAGGTGGTACACAACGTTGCGCCTTCTCCCTGTATCTATAATGGTATGAACAGAGCCAATCTGGGCTATCAGGCGTTCTTCTGGTGCTGCTCCTTCCACGCGATGTAGAACGGTGGCGCATGCCACTCCTGGAAACAGATCTTCCCCTTTGTCGGAACCGGTCACGGTTCGACTGCTTCATCTGCTCTTCCAAACTGCATATCCTGCCCTCGAGTCTCTCTAAGGCAGCTAGGACAGCCACCATATCCGGAAACTGCGTCATTCCGCCGCGCAAAGTTGACGCCTGCACCTCCGCAACGTGTGGAGTGGGCCTAACCGCCTCCAGCACTTTGTCCGCTATCGCAGCCAGGCTATCTAAGTTCTGACTGTCGGCCACGGCGACTGCTGCTCGTGCTGCCTGAGGTAGATGGTTCTGCCACAATATGCATAATGTTTGATCAGGCACCTTACCCCTAGCGAGGTCTCGCATTTTCCGCAACAAATGTGACGGCTTCTGCTCGCCCAGCTCCATATCACTGAGTAGTTTCTGTAATTGAGCCTTTGCAGAATCTTCGTAAATTGCCAAAAGCTTCTCTTTAAGGGCTTCATACTTGCCAGTAACTGGCGGTTGTAGCAAAAGGTCGGTAATCTGCCCTATCGCACTTTTCGTTAGCTTCCCTAAAACTAGGTCATACCTCGCCTGGTCCTTGAGATGCTGAGGATTTAATATGGCTTCTACCTGAATAAACCAGTGCCTCGGTTGATCGGCCCAAAATTCCGGTAACCTAGATGCGACTGTGACAGCTGCAAGGTCCAGTTGCGCGTCAGTCCTCTCGTTCGACGCTGCAGGCGGCGCGCCCGCCGGTGGCTGCGGCGGCTGCGGCGCAGCGACGCCGGGTGCTCCGCCAACACCGTGTGTCAAGTTTGCTAATGACTTAATTTCCTTACCCCGGCTAGTTCCCGCAAAGTGAGTTGCCCCCAATACGCGGATAAACAAAAAAAAAAAATCCGTTTGGTAAACACAGTCTTTAAAATTGTCTTTCCACTGTCGGGGTCACCAATTGTAGGCGTCTACGATCACTACCTAAACTCCGGGATCAGAAGGTTGGAATGTCAATTTAAAGTTACTGAATAACACAAGAAAAGTTTATTAAAATGTTCCACAATTACTACATGAACCAAAGTTAACACTGAAGGACAATTATATTAGTAAATTTAGCAAAAACGTTAAAGTACACTACATATACGTTTGTACGTTTGGGAACTACCGGACAAGTCGCAGAGCGGGGGACAACTGCCGAGGCCCGCGCCTCGCGGCTCGCATCTAGAATGCGATGTCAGCATTCTTGTTACAATGTGTCCCTACAAATATATCACACGTTAGGGTTGAAATGAAAAAAAAAATCACTCCCCATTTTACGTATATACCCTAATAAAAAAAATATACCACTTTTTATTTTACCAGTTTGTCGGCGTGATTGATATGCATATTAGTACCAAATTTCAGCTTTCTAGTGCTAACGGTCACTGAGATTATCCGCGGACGGACGGACGGACGGACGGACGGGCAGACATGGCGAAACTATAAGGGTTCCTAGTTGACTACGGAACCCTAAAAATAAGACCTTTCCTGAGGCGGGTTTGGATTTTAAGACAATTTGTAAGAAATGGTTTGATTATTCTGACAATATCAACATACTATTAATTCCATAAAAAATATCTAAACGGCAAAAACACACTTAGATATTCATATTTAAAGTTTTAAATTGTAAGTCTTAAAGATTTGTATTAAGTCGTTAAATTGATAAATGATGATTTGGATGATTGAAGAACTCAAAATTTTTCCTTAAAAATTTTAGCTCATAAAGCATATCTCATGTCAAGTAAGTGATGTAATATTTCTCATCTTATGACTAGGCATCGGAATTTTTATCGCACTGTAAGACTAATAGCAAGCTATGGAGTCGACATTTGACATAAGTTTTAACTCTTATTCATACTCATACTCATTTAATTAGTTATTTAAATTTTATAATCAAGGACATATTTGATCATCATATAATCCAATTTACCCCACAAAATATGGAAACTCGCGCTGATGGGTCGCAGTTGTTTACTCGTTCTATAACTGTAATGATGAAAACGATGATGCATCTACCATGTCATATCAGGACTTTGAAACTCTTATTCCCGATGTTTCATGTTCTATGGAAATTTCAACTGGTCAATAGATCCAACATTCAATTGCGGAAAATTTGTCTTGGCTCTCATTTCAACTAAGATTGGACCATTTCATAATTGTGGTGTCACCTCAATACATATATAATCTATGATGTAACCATTGTATATTTAAGATGCCATCTATGAAATACAGCCCAGTATTATTCCAGCATCTGCTTGTTTCATTACTCATCCTTTCCGAACCTTACATGGCGACCCTGCCAATTTTGTGCCCTAGAGCACGACTAGATACCTCTCTAAAGTAATTTCAAAATTTTACTTAGTTATTTTACAAGGTCTTAACCTTGGTTACAAACTTTTAAAGACAATGTTATAAGTAGTGAAGTGATAACTAGTTACAGTTTAAAGTGTTATATTCTTCTACGAATTCGCCGCGAGACGTCCATACGATACCGGCGCCGGCCCACGCGCGCGTGCCATTCCTTATTCAGATAACAATTATAGGACATTGTAAAAGTAACTAAATAAGATGGCCACTTTTACTACGGACATTATCCGATTCAGACACTTCCCGGTACAATTCGTATTATTAACATCATGGGTACCAGCCAAACCAAGCAGGAGGAGATCGTATTCGCCCAGACGGGGGGCGTGAACCAGGCCACTGTCGAGGAGGTGCGGACCCACTTAAGCACTATAAATATAGTGCTCACCATCATAGCAATTATTATAGGCATCGGCCTAATGAAACTATTGTACAGTGCTTACAAAAGGTGCCACGGCCAGTGGATTCATCAGGGCATTAACCAAAATGCCCTAAGGCTGTCTACATACCGGCGACAGCTGCAAGCGGCACCCTCGGCACCCAAGGACATAGGCGGAGTTTGAGGTCACTTATACGACATAATTATAAATTAAAGTGTTTATCCGCGAATAAGTAAACAGCTTAAAAAAAAAAATAATAATAATATATATATAATCCAGTGCGCGTTATACCGGCGTAATAGGTATGTCTACAAGTGCGCGACGTAAAAGTGCATAATTAAGTGCGTTATATTTAATCGCAAATGATCGCGAGTGCGTATAATATAGATAATTTCCGTTCGGGGATATTTATGTACTTATGACGGTTTGGACTACGCCTACTATGCATGTCCGTGAAGTTGACCGCCCCAAATTCAGTATCCTGAATTTACGTATCTATATCGTTAGTTCATCGTTAGTTCACGTTAGTTCAGTATATTAAATCGTAAGGACCCGACTCCAACATCGATTTTTTTTTAAAACAAAATGGGGCGGCTAACTTCACGCTACCGCCCCAAAATTGATTTATCGGTTTTTGTCGATTGTAATCGGTAGATATTCGTTAGCTCACGCGAATTCACAAAGAAATTTCGTAAGGACCCGATCCGGTATATTTTTTTTTAATTTTTAAAGTGGGGCGGCTAACTTCACGCTACCGCCCCAAAACGGATTTTTCGGTTTCTATCGATGGCAATCGGTAGATATTCGTTAGTTCACGCGAATTCACAAAGAAATTTCGTAAGGACCCGAATCGGTATATTTTTTTTCAATTTTTAAAGTGGGGCGGCTAACTTCACGCTACCGCCCCAAAACGGATTTTACGGTTTCTATCGATGGCAGTCTGTAGATATTCGTTAGTTCACGCGTATTCACAAAGAAATTTCGTAAGGACCCCATTGTGTATATATATTTTTTTATTTTTAAAGTGGGGCAGCAAACTTCACGCTACCGCCCCAAAACGGATTTTAAGGTTTCTATCGATGACAATCGGAAGATATTCGTTAGTTCACGCGAATGCGTAACGAAATTTCGTAAGGACCCGACTGGAAAAGTTTTCCTATTATTATTAAAGTACTGGGGCGGCTGTCTTCACGCATATGATACTGGCCAAACTGTACGGATATCAGCATAACTGGCCACATGAACCGATAAGATGAGGTGTTTTATTGTTTGTTCAGGCATTTTGGACGTAAGGACCCATATACTTTGGCTAGAAAAAAATAATTTCGAAAATATATAACGACCATTTTAGGTATTCAGATAACGTGTCACATATGGTGTTCCCTTGAGATCCTAACGAATTAAGTGCATGAACTATCCTCTGCAAAGCATGGCAAATCGATTAGGATATGTTTATTGCGGGCAAACTTAGCTACATGCCCACAATTGATCATACAACATTTCTATAGAAAAGTACTGGGGCGGCTGTCTTCACGCATATGATACTTGCCAAACTATACGTATATCATAATAACTAGCTACATTGACCGATGAAACAAGGTGTTTTATTGTTTGTTCAGGCATTTTGGACGTAAGGACCCATATACTTTGGCTAGAAAAAAATAATTTCGAAAATATATAACGACCATTTTAGGTATTCAGATAAAGTGTCACATATGGTGTTCCCTTGAGATCCTAACGAATTAAGAACATGAACTATCCTCTACAAAGTACGGCAAATCGATTAGGATATGTTTATTGCGGGCAATCTTAGCTACATGCCCACAATTGATCATACAACATTTCTATAGAAATGTACTGGGGCGGCTGTCTTCACGCATATGATACTTGCCAAACTATACGTATATCATAATAACTAGCTACATTGACCGATGAAACAAGGTGTTTTATTGTTTGTTCAGGCATTTTGGACGTAAGGACCCATATACTTTGGCTAGAAAAAAATAATTTCGAAAATATATAACGACCATTTTAGGTATTCACATAAAGTGTCACATATGGTGTTCCCTTGAGATCCTAACAAATTAAATGCATGAACTATCCTCTACAAAATACGGCAAATCGATTAGGATATGTTTATTGCGGGCAAACTTAGTTACATGGCCACAATTGATCATACAACATTTCTATAGAAATGTACTGCGGCGGCTGTCTTCACGCATATGATACTGGCCAAACTATACGTATATCATAATAACTAGCTACATGCACCGATGAAACGAGGTGTTTTATTGTTTGTTCAGGCATTTTGGACGTAAGGACCCATATACTTTGGCTAGAAAAAAAATAATTTCGAAAATACATAACGACCATTTGAGGTATTCAGATAAAGTGTCACATATGGTGTTCCCTTGAGATCCTAACGAATTCAATATTTGTACGGAGCACGGCTAATCGATTAGGATATGTTTATTGCTGGCAAACTAAGCTATATGCCTACAATCGATCATACAATATTTCTATAGAAAAGTACTGGGGCGGCTGTCTTCACGCATATGATACTTGCCAAACTATACGTATATCATAATAACTAGCTACATTGACCGATGAAACAAGGTGTTTTATTGTTTGTTCAGGCATTTTGGACGTAAGGACCCATATAATTTGGCTAGAAAAAAATAATTTCGAAAATATATAACGACCATTTTAGATATTCACATAAAGTGTCACATATGGTGTTCCCTTGAGATCCTAACAAATTTATTGCATGAACTATCCTCTACAAAGCACAACAAATCGATTAGGATATGTTTATTGCGGGCAAACTTAGTTACATGGTCACAATTGATCATACTACATTTCTATAGAAATATACTGGGGCGGCTGTCTTCACGCATATGATACTGGCCAAACTATACGTATATCATAATAACTAGCTACATGCACCGATGAAACGAGGTGTTTTATTGTTTGTTCAGGCATTTTGGACGTAAGCACCCATATACTTTGGCTAGAAAAAAAATAATTTCGAAAATATATAACGACCATTTTAGGTATTCAGATAAAGTGTCACATATGGTGTTCCCTTGAGATCCTAACGAATTAAGTACATGAACTATCCTCTACAAAGTACGGCAAATCGATTAGGATATGTCTATTGCGGGCAAACTTAGCTACATGCCCACAATTGATCATACAACATTTCTATAGAAAAGTACTGGGGCGGCTGTCTTCACGCATATGATACTTGCCAAACTATACGTATATCATAATAACTAGCTACATTGACCGATGAAACAAGGTGTTTTATTGTTTGTTCAGGCATTTTGGACGTAAGGACCCATATACTTTGGCTAGAAAAAAATAATTTCGAAAATATATAACGACCATTTTAGGTATTCAGATAAAGTGTCACATATGGTGTTTCCTTGAGATCCTAACGAAATAAGTGCATGATCTATCCTCTACAAAGCACGGCAAATCGATAAGGATATGTTTATTGCGGGCAATCTTAGCTACATGCCCACAATTGATCATACAACATTTCTATAGAAATGTACTGGGGCGGCTGTCTTCACGCAAAAGATACTGGCCAAACTATACGTATATCATAATAACTAGCTACATGCACCGATGAAACGAGGTGTTTTATTGTTTGTTCAGGCATTTTGGACGTAAGGACCCATATACTTTGGCTAGAAAAAAATAATTTCGAAAATATATAACGACTATTTTAGGTATTCAGATAAAGTGTCACATATGGTGTTCCCTTGAGATCCTACCAAATTAAGGGATTAACTATCCTCTACAAAGCACGGCAAATCGATTAGGATATGTTTATTGCGGGCAAACTTAGTTGCATGGCCACAATTGATCATACTACATTTCTATAGAAATGTACTGGGGCGGCTGTCTTCACGCATATGATACTGGCCAAACTATACGTATGTCATAATAACTAGCTACATGCACCGATGAAACGAGGTGTTTTATTGTTTGTTCAGGCATTTTGAACGTAAGGACCCATATACTTTGGCTAGAAAAAAATAATTTCGAAAATATATAACGACCATTTTAGGTATTCAGATAAAGTGTCACATATGGTGTTCCCTTGAGATACTAACGAATTAAGTACATGAACTATCCTCTACAAAGTACGGCACATCGATTAGGGTATGTTTATTGCGGGCAAACTAAGCTATATGCCTACAATCGAACATACAATATTTCTATAGAAAAGTACTGGGGCGGCTGTCTTCACGCATATGATACTTGCCAAACTATACGTATATCATAATAACTAGCTACATTGACCGATGAAACAAGGTGTTTTATTGTTTGTTCAGGTATATTGGACGTAAGGACCCATATACTTTGGCTAGAAAAAAATAATTTCGAAAATATATAACGACCATTTTAGGTATTCACATAAAGTGTCACATATGGTGTTCCCTTGAGATCCTAACAAACTAAATGCATGAACTATCCTCTACAAAGTACGGCAAATCGATTAGGATATGTTTATTGCGGGCAAACTTAGTTACATGGCCACAATTGATCATACAACATTTCTAGAGAAAAGTACTGGGGCGGCTGTCTTCACGCATATGATACTTGCCAAACTATACGTATATCATAATAACTAGCTACATTGACCGATGAAACAAGGTGTTTTATTGTTTGTTCAGGCATTTTGGACGTAAGGACCCATATACTTTGGCTAGAAAAAAATAATTTCGAAAATATATAACGACCATTTTAGGTATTCACATAAAGTGTCACATATGGTGTTCCCTTGAGATCCTAACAAATTAAATGCATGAACTATCCTCTACAAAGTACGGCAAATCGATTAGGATATGTTTATTGCGGGCAAACTTAGTTACATGGCCACAATTGATCATACAACATTTCCATAGAAAAGTACTGGGGCGGCTGTCTTCACGCATATGATACTTGCCAAACTATACGTATATCATAATAACTAGCTACATGCATCGATGAAACGAGGTGTTTTATTGTTTGTTCAGGCATTTTGGACGTAAGGACCCATATACTTTGGCTAGAAAAATAATAATTTCGAAAATACATAACGACCATTTGAGGTATTCACATAAAGTGTCACATATGGTGTTCCCTTGAGATCCTAACAAATTAAATGCATGAACTATCCTCTACAAAGTACGGCAAATCGATTAGGATATGTTTATTGCGGGCAAACTTAGTTACATGGCCACAATTGATCATACAACATTTCTATAGAAAAGTACTGGGGCGGCTGTCTTCACGCATATGATACTTGCCAAACTATACGTATATCATAATAACTAGCTACATGCATCGATGAAACGAGGTGTTTTATTGTTTGTTCAGGCATTTTGGACGTAAGGACCCATATACTTTGGCTAGAAAAATAATAATTTCGAAAATACATAACGACCATTTGAGGTATTCAGATAAAGTGTCACATATGGTGTTCCCATGAGATCCTAACGAATTCAATATTTGTACGGAGCACGGCTAATCGATTATTATATGTTTATTGCTGGCAAACTAAGCTATATGCCTACAATCGATCATACAATATTTCTATAGAAATGTACTGCGGCGGCTGTCTTCACGCATATGATACTGGCCAAACTATACGTATATCATAATAACTAGCTACATGCATCGATGAAACGAGGTGTTTTATTGTTTGTTCAGGCATTTTGGACGTAAGGACCCATATACTTTGGCTAGAAAAATAATAATTTCGAAAATACATAACGACCATTTGAGGTATTCAGATAAAGTGTCACATATGGTGTTCCCTTGAGATCCTAACGAATTCAATATTTGTACGGAGCACGGCTAATCGATAATTATATGTTTATTGCTGGCAAACTAAGCTATATGCCTACAATCGATCATACAATATTTCTATAGAAAAGTACTGGGGCGGCTGTCTTCACGCATATGATACTTGCCAAACTATACGTATATCATAATAACTAGCTACATGCACCGTTGAAACGAGGTGTTTTATTGTTTGTTCAGGCATTTTGGACGTAAGGACCCATGTACTTTAGCTAGAAAAAAATAATTTCAAAAATATATTACGACCATTTTAGGTATTCAGATAAAGTGTTACATATGGTGTTCCCTTGATAACCTAACGAATTAAGTACATGAACTATCCTCTACAAAGTACGTCAAATCGATTAGGATATGTTTATTGCGGGCTAACTTAGTTACATGGCCACAATTGATCATACTACATTTCTATGGAAATGTACTGGGGCGGCTGTTTTCACGCATATGATACTGGCCAAACTATACGTATATCATAATAACTAGCTACATGCACCAATGAAACGAGGTGTTTTATTGTTTGTTCAGGCATTTTGGACGTAAGGACCCATATACTTTGGCTAGAAAAAAAATAATTTCGAAAATATATAACGACCATTTTAGGTATTCAGATAAAGTGTCACATATGGTGTTCCCTTGAGATCCTAACAAATTAAGTACATGAACTATCCTCTACAAAGTACGGCAAATCGATTAGGATATGTTTATTGCGGGCAAACTTAGCTACATGCCCACAATTGATCATACAACATTTCTATAGAAAAGTACTGGGGCGGCTGTCTTCACGCATATGATACTTGCCAAACTATACGTATATATCATAATAACTAGCTACATTGACCGATGAAACAAGGTGTTTTATTGTTTGTTCAGGCATTTTGGACGTAAGGACCCATATACTTTGGCTAGACAAAAATAATTTCGAAAATACATAACGACCATTTGAGGTATTCAGATAAAGTGTCACATATGGTGTTCCCTTGAGGTCCTAACGAATTCAATATTTCTACGGAGCACGGCTAATCGATTAGGTAATGTTTATTGCTGGCAAACTAAGCTATATGCCTACAATCGATCATACAATATTTCTATAGAAAAGTACTGGGCGGCTGTCTTCACGCATATGATACTGGCCAAATTATACGTATATCGTAATAACTAGCTACATGTACCGTTGAAACGAGGTGTTTTATTGTTTGTTCAGGCATTTTGGACGTAAGGACCCATATACTTTGGCTAGAAAAAATAAATGTCAAAAATATATAACGACCATTTTAGGTATTCAGATAAAGTGTCACATATGGTGTTCCCTTGAGATCCTAACAAATTAAGTGCATGAACTATCCTCTGCAAAGCACGGCAAATCGATTAGGATATGTTTATTGCGGGCAAACTTAGCTACATGCCCACAATTGATCATACAACATTTCTATAGAAATGTACTGGGGCGGCTGTCTTCACGCATATGATACTGGCCAAACTATACGTATATCATAATAACTAGCTACATGCCCCGATGAAACGAGGTGTTTTATTGTTTCTTCAGGCATTTTGGACGTAAGGACCCATATACTTTGGCTAGAAAAAAAATAATTTCGAAAATACATAACGACCATTTGAGGTATTCAGATAAAGTGTCACATATGGTGTTCCCTTGAGATCCTAACGAATTCAATATTTGTACGGAGCACGGCTAATCGATTAGGATATGTTTATTGCTGGCAAACTAAGCTATATGCCTACAATCGATCATACAATATTTCTATAGAAAAGTACTGGGGCGGCTGTCTTCACGCATATGATACTGGCCAAACTATACGTATATCATAATAACTAGCTACATTCACCGATGAAACGAGGTGATTTATTGTTTGTTCAGGCATTTTGGACGTAAGGACCCATATACTTTGGCTAGAAAAAAAATAATTTCGAAAATATATAACGACCATTTTAGGTATTCACATAAAGTGTCACATATGGTGTTCCCTTGAGATTCTAACAAATTTAATGCATAAACTATCCTCTACAAAGCACGGCAAATCGATTAGGATATGTTTATTGCGGGCAAACTTAGTTACATGGCCAAAATTGATCATAAAACATTTCTATAGAAATGTACTGGGGCGGCTGTCTTCACGCATATGATACTGGCCAAACTATACGTATATCATAATAACTGGCTACATGCACCGATGAAACGAGGTGTTTTATTGTTTGTTCAGGCATTTTGGACGTAAGGACCCATGTACTTTGGCTAGAAAAAAATAATTTCGAAAATATATAACGACCATTTTAGGTATTCAGATAAAGTGTCACATATGGTGTTCTCTTGAGATCCTAACAAATTAAGTGCATAAACTATCCTCTACAAAGCACGGCAAATCGATTAGGATATGTTTATTGCGGGCAATCTTAGCTACATGCCCACAATTGATCATACAACATTTCTATAGAAATGTACTGGGGCGGCTGTCTTCACGCAAAAGATACTGGCCAAACTATACGTATATCATAATAACTAGCTACATGCACCGATGAAACGAGATGTTTTATTGTTTGTTCAGGCATTTTGGACGTAAGGACCCATATACTTTGGCTAGAAAAAAATAATTTCGAAAATATATAACGACTATTTTAGGTATTCAGATAAAGTGTCACATATGGTGTTTCCTTGAGATCCTACCAAATTAAAGGCATTAACTATCCTCTACAAAGCACAGCAAATCGATTAGGATATGATTATTGCGGGCAAACTTAGGTGCATGGCCACAATTGATCATACTACATTTCTATAGAAATGTACTGGGGCGGCTGTCTTCACGCATATGATACTGGCCAAACTATACGTATGTCATAATAACTAGCTGCATGCACCGATGAAACGAGGTGTTTTATTGTTTGTTCAGGCATTTTGAACGTAAGGACCCATATACTTTGGCTAGAAAATAATAATTTCGAAAATATATAACGACCATTTTAGGTATTCAGATAAAGTGTCACATATGGTGTTCCCTTGAGAACCTAACAAATTAAGTACATGAACTATCCTCTTCAAAGTACGGCTAATCGATGAGGATATGTTTATTGCGGGCAAACTAAGCTATATGCCTACAATCGAACATACAATATTTCTATAGAAAAGTACTGGGGCGGCTGTCTTCACGCATATGATACTTGCCAAACTATACGTATTTCATAATAACTAGCTACATTGGCCGATGAAACAAGGTGTTTTAATGTTTGTTCAGGCATTTTGGACGTAAGGACCCATATACTTTGGCTAGAAAAAAAATAATTTCGAAAATACATAACGACCATGTGAGGTATTCAGATAAAGTGTCACATATGGTGTTCCCTTGAGATCCTAACGAATTCAATATTTGTACGGAGCACGGCTAATCGATTAGGATATGTTTATTGCTGGCAAACTAAGCTATATGCCTACAATCGATCATACAATATTTCTATAGAAAAGTACTGGGGCGGCTGTCTTCACGCATATGATACTTGCCAAACTATACGTATATCATAATAACTAGCTACATTCACCGATAAAACGAGGTGATTTATTGTTTGTTCAGGCATTTTGGACGTAAGGACCCATATACTTTGGCTAGAAAAAAATAATTTCGAAAATATATAACGACTATTTTAGGTATTCAGATAAAGTGTCACATATGGTGTTCCCTTGAGATCCTACCAAATTAAGGGCATTAACTATCCTCTACAAAGCACGGCAAATCGATTAGGATATGTTTATTGCGGGCAAACTTAGTTACATGGCCACAATTGATCATACTACATTTCTATAGAAATGTACTGGGGCGGCTGTCTTCACGCAAAAGATACTGGCCAAACTATACGTATATCATAATAACTAGCTACATGCACCGTTGAAACGAGGTGTTTTATTGTTTGTTCAGGCATTTTGGACGTAAGGACCCATATACTTTGGCTAGAAAAAAATAATTTCGAAAATATATAACGACCATTTTAGGTATTCAGATAAAGTGTCACATATGGTGTTCCCTTGAGATCCTAACAATTGAAGTACATGAACTATCCTCTACCAAGTACGGCAAATCGAGTAGGATATGTTTATTGCGGACAAACTAAGCTATATGCCTACAATCGATCATACAATATTTCTATAGAAAAGTACTGGGGCGGCTGTCTTCACGCATATGATACTTGCCAAACTATACGTATATCATAATAACTAGCTACATTGAGCGATGAAACAAGGTGTTTTATTGTTTGTTCAGGCATTGTGGACGTAAGGACCCATATACTTTGGCTAGAAAAAAATAATTTCGAAAATATATAACGACCATTTTAGGTATTCACATAAAGTGTCACATATGGTGTTCCCTTGAGATCCTAACAAATTTAATGCATGAACTGTCCTCTACAAAGCACGGCAAATCGATTATGATATGTTTATTGCGGGCAAACTTAGTTACATGGCCACAATTGATCATAAAACATTTCTATAGAAATGTACTGGGGCGGCTGTCTTCACGCATATGATACTGGCCAAACTATACGTATATCATAATAACTGGCTACATGCACCGATGAAACGAGGTGTTTTATTGTTTGTTCAGGCATTTTGGACGTAAGAACCCATGTACTTTGGCTAGAAAAAAATAATTTCGAAAATATATAACGACCATTTTAGGTATTCAGATAAAGTGTCACATATGGTGTTCCCTTGAGATTCTCCCAAATTAAGGGCATTAACTATCCTCTACAAAGCACGGCAAATCGATTAGGATATGTTTATTGCGGGCAAACTTAGTTGCATGGCCACAATTGATCATACTACATTTCTATAGAAATGTACTGGGGCGGCTGTCTTCACGCATATGATACTGGCCAAACTATACGTATGTCATAATAACTAGCTACATGCACCGATGAAACGAGGTGTTTTATTGTTTGTTCAGGCATTTTGAACGTAAGGACCCATATACTTTGGCTAGAAAATAATAATTTCGAAAATATATAACGACCATTTTAGGTATTCAGATAAAGTGTCACATATGGTGTTCCCTTGAGATCCTAACGAATTAAGTACATGAACTATCCTCTACAAAGTACGGCAAATTGATTAGGATATGTTTATTGCGGGCAAACTAAGCTATATGCCTACAATCGAACATACAATATTTCTATAGAAAAGTACTGGGGCGGCTGTCTTCACGCATATGATACTTGCCAAACTATACTTTTATCATAATAACTAGCTACATTGACCGATGAAACAAGGTGTTTTATTGTTTGTTCAGGCATTTTGGACGTAAGGACCCATATACTTTGGCTAGAAAAATAATAATTTCGAAAATACATAACGACCATTTGAGGTATTCAGATAAAGTGTCACATATGGTGTTCCCTTGAGATCCTAACGAATTCAATATTTGTACGGAGCACGGCTAATCGATTAGGATATGTTTATTGCTGGCAAACTAAGCTATATGCCTACAATCGATCATACAATATTTCTATAGAAAAGTACTGGGGTGGCTGTCTTCACGCATATGATACTTGCCAAACTATACGTATATCATAATAACTAGCTACATGCACCGATGAAACGAGGTGTTTTATTGTTTGTTCAGGCATTTTGGACGTAAGGACCCATGTACTTTAGCTAGAAAAAAATAATTTCGAAAATATATAACGACTATTTTAGGTATTCAGATAAAGTGTCACATATGGTGTTCCCTTGAGATCCTACCAAATTAAGGGCATTAACTATCCTCTACAAAGCACGGCAAATCGATTAGGATATGTTTATTGCGGGCAAACTTAGTTGCATGGCCACAATTGATCATACAACATTTCTATAGAAATGTACTGCGGCGGCTGTCTTCATGCATATGATACTGGCCAAACTATACGTATATCATAATAACTAGCTACATGCACCGATGAAACGAGGTGTTTTATTGTTTGTTCAGGCATTTTGGACGTAAGGACCCATATACTTTGGATAGAAAAAAAATAATTTCGAAAATACATAACGACCATTTGAGGTATTCAGATAAAGTGTCACATATGGTGTTCCCTTGAGGTCCTAACGAATTCAATATTTGTACGGAGCACGGCTAATCGATAAGGATATGTTTATTGCTGGCAAACTAAGCTATATGCCTACAATCGATCATACAATATTTCTATAGAAAAGTACTGGGGCGGCTGTCTTCACAAATATGATACTTGCCAAACTATACGTATATCATAATAACTAGCTACATGCACCGATGAAACGAGGTGTTTTATTGTTTGTTCAGGCGTTTTGGACGTAAGGACCCATGTACTTTAGCTAGAAAAAAATAATTTCGAAAATATATAACGACCATTTTAGGTATTCAGATAAAGTGTCACATATGGTGTTCCCTTGAGATCCTAACGAATTACGTACATGAACTATCCTCTACAAAGTACGGCAAATCGACTAGGATATGTTTATTGCGGGCAAACTTAGTTACATGGCCACAATTGATTATACAACATTTCTATAGAAATGTACTGGGGCGGCTGTCTTCACGCATATGATACTGGCCATACTATACGTATATCATAATAACTAGCTACATGCACCGATGAAACGAGGTGTTTATTTGTTTGTTCAGGCATTTTGGACGTAAGGACCCATATACTTTGGCTAGAAAAAAAATAATTTCGAAAATACATAACGACCATTTGAGGTATTCAGATAAAGTGTCACATATGGTGTTCCCTTGAGATCCTAACGAATTAAGTACATGAGCTATCCTCTACAAAGTACGGCAAATCGACTAGGATATGTTTATTGCGGGCAAACTTAGTTACATGGCCACAATTGATTATACAACATTTCTATAGAAATGTACTGGGGCGGCTGTCTTCACGCATATGATACTGGCCATACTATACGTATATCATAATAACTAGCTACATGCACCGATGAAACGAGGTGTTTTATTGTTTGTTCAGGCATTTTGGACATAAGGACCCATATACTTTGGCTAGAAAAAAAATAATTTCGAAAATACATAACGACCATTTGAGGTATTCAGATAAAGTGTCACATATGGTGTTCCCTTGAGATCCTAACGAATTAAGTACATGAACTATCCTCTACAAAGTACGACAAATCGACTAGAATATGTTTATTGCGGGCAAACTTAGCTACATGCCCACAATTGATCATACAACATTTCTATAGAAATGTACTGGGGCGGCTGTCTTCACGCATATGATACTGGCCAAACTATACGTATATCATAATAACTGGCTACATGCACCGATGAAACAAGGTGTTTTATTGTTTGTTCAGGCATTTTGGACGTAAGGACCCATGTACTTTGGCTAGAAAAAAATAATTTCGAAAATATATAACGACCATTTTAGGTATTCAGATAAAGTGTCACATATGGTGTTCCCTTGAGATCCTAACAAATTAATTGCATGACCTATCCTCTACAAAGCACGGCAAATCGATTAGGATATGTTTATTGCGGGAAAACTTAGTTGCATGGCCACAATTGATCATACTACATTTCTATAGAAATGTACTGGGGCCGCTGTCTTCACGCAAAAGATACTGGCCAAACTATACGTATATCATAATAACTAGCTACATGCACCGATGAAACGAGGTGTTTTATTGTTTGTTCAGGCATTTTGGACGTAAGGACCCATACACTTTGGCTAGAAAAAAATAATTTCGAAAATACATAACGACCATTTGAGGTATTCAGATAAAGTGTCACATATGGTGCTCCCTTGAGATCCTAACGAATTAAATGCATGGACTATCCTCCACAAAGCACGGCAAATCGATTGAGATATGTCTATTGCGAGGAAACATAACTACATGCCCACAATCGATCATACAACATTTCTATAGAAAAGTACTGGGGCGGCTATCTTCACGCACATTGTACTGGCCAAACTATACAGAAATCGTAATAACTGGCTACATGAACCGATGAAAAGAGGTGTTTTATTGTTTGTTCAGGCATTTTGGACGTAAGGACCCATATACTTTGCCTAGAAAAAAATAATTTCGAAAATACATAATGACCATTTTAGGTATTCAGATAAAGTGTCACATATGGTGCTCCCTTGAGATCCTAACAAATTAAATGCATGGACTATCCTCTACAAGGTACCGCAAATCGATTAGAATATGTCTATTGCGGGTAAACTTAGCTACATTCCCACAATCGATCATACAACATTTCTATAGAAAAGTACTGGGGTGGCTGTCTTCACGCATATGATACTGGCCAAACTATACGGATATCAGCATAACTGGCCACATGAACCGATGAAACGAGGTAATTTATTGTTTGTTCAGGCATTTTGGACGTAAGGACCCGTATACTTTGGCTAGAAAATAATAATTTAAAAAATACATAACGACCATTTCAGGTATTCAGATAAAGTGTCACATATGGTGTTCCCTTGAGATCCTAACGAATTGAATGCATGGAATATTCTCTACTGAGCACAACTAATCGATTAAGAATTGTATATTGCTAGCAAACTAAGCAATATGCCTACAATGGAACATACAACATTTCTATAGAAAAGTACTGGGGCGGCTGTATTCACGCATATGATACTGTCCAAACTATAGGGATATAAGCATAACTGGCCACAGGAACCGATAAGACGAGGTGTTTTATTGTTTGTTCAGGCATTTTTGACGTAAGGACCCATATACTTTGGCTAGAAAAAAATAATTTCGAAAATATATAACGACCATTTTAGGTATTCAGATAAAGTGTCACATATGGTGTTCCCTTGAGATCCTACCAAATTAAGGGCATTAACTATCCTCTACAAAGCACGGCAAATCGATTAGGATATGTTTATTGCGGGCAAACTTAGTTGCATGGCCACAATTGATCATACAACATTTCTATAGAAATGTACTGCGGCGGCTGTCTTCATGCATATGATACTGGCCAAACTATACGTATATCATAATAACTAGCTACATGCACCGATGAAACGAGGTGTTTTATTGTTTGTTCAGGCATTTTGGACGTAAGGACCCATATACTTTGGATAGAAAAAAAATAATTTCGAAAATACATAACGACCATTTGAGGTATTCAGATAAAGTGTCACATATGGTGTTCCCTTGAGGTCCTAACGAATTCAATATTTGTACGGAGCACGGCTAATCGATAAGGATATGTTTATTGCTGGCAAACTAAGCTATATGCCTACAATCGATCATACAATATTTCTATAGAAAAGTACTGGGGCGGCTGTCTTCACAAATATGATACTTGCCAAACTATACGTATATCATAATAACTAGCTACATGCACCGATGAAACGAGGTGTTTTATTGTTTGTTCAGGCGTTTTGGACGTAAGGACCCATGTACTTTAGCTAGAAAAAAATAATTTCGAAAATATATAACGACCATTTTAGGTATTCAGATAAAGTGTCACATATGGTGTTCCCTTGAGATCCTAACGAATTACGTACATGAACTATCCTCTACAAAGTACGGCAAATCGACTAGGATATGTTTATTGCGGGCAAACTTAGTTACATGGCCACAATTGATTATACAACATTTCTATAGAAATGTACTGGGGCGGCTGTCTTCACGCATATGATACTGGCCATACTATACGTATATCATAATAACTAGCTACATGCACCGATGAAACGAGGTGTTTATTTGTTTGTTCAGGCATTTTGGACGTAAGGACCCATATACTTTGGCTAGAAAAAAAATAATTTCGAAAATACATAACGACCATTTGAGGTATTCAGATAAAGTGTCACATATGGTGTTCCCTTGAGATCCTAACGAATTAAGTACATGAGCTATCCTCTACAAAGTACGGCAAATCGACTAGGATATGTTTATTGCGGGCAAACTTAGTTACATGGCCACAATTGATTATACAACATTTCTATAGAAATGTACTGGGGCGGCTGTCTTCACGCATATGATACTGGCCATACTATACGTATATCATAATAACTAGCTACATGCACCGATGAAACGAGGTGTTTTATTGTTTGTTCAGGCATTTTGGACATAAGGACCCATATACTTTGGCTAGAAAAAAAATAATTTCGAAAATACATAACGACCATTTGAGGTATTCAGATAAAGTGTCACATATGGTGTTCCCTTGAGATCCTAACGAATTAAGTACATGAACTATCCTCTACAAAGTACGACAAATCGACTAGAATATGTTTATTGCGGGCAAACTTAGCTACATGCCCACAATTGATCATACAACATTTCTATAGAAATGTACTGGGGCGGCTGTCTTCACGCATATGATACTGGCCAAACTATACGTATATCATAATAACTGGCTACATGCACCGATGAAACGAGGTGTTTTATTGTTTGTTCAGGCATTTTGGACGTAAGGACCCATGTACTTTGGCTAGAAAAAAATAATTTCGAAAATATATAACGACCATTTTAGGTATTCAGATAAAGTGTCACATATGGTGTTCCCTTGAGATCCTAACAAATTAATTGCATGACCTATCCTCTACAAAGCACGGCAAATCGATTAGGATATGTTTATTGCGGGAAAACTTAGTTGCATGGCCACAATTGATCATACTACATTTCTATAGAAATGTACTGGGGCCGCTGTCTTCACGCAAAAGATACTGGCCAAACTATACGTATATCATAATAACTAGCTACATGCACCGATGAAACGAGGTGTTTTATTGTTTGTTCAGGCATTTTGGACGTAAGGACCCATACACTTTGGCTAGAAAAAAATAATTTCGAAAATACATAACGACCATTTGAGGTATTCAGATAAAGTGTCACATATGGTGCTCCCTTGAGATCCTAACGAATTAAATGCATGGACTATCCTCCACAAAGCACGGCAAATCGATTGAGATATGTCTATTGCGAGGAAACATAACTACATGCCCACAATCGATCATACAACATTTCTATAGAAAAGTACTGGGGCGGCTATCTTCACGCACATTGTACTGGCCAAACTATACAGAAATCGTAATAACTGGCTACATGAACCGATGAAAAGAGGTGTTTTATTGTTTGTTCAGGCATTTTGGACGTAAGGACCCATATACTTTGCCTAGAAAAAAATAATTTCGAAAATACATAATGACCATTTTAGGTATTCAGATAAAGTGTCACATATGGTGCTCCCTTGAGATCCTAACAAATTAAATGCATGGACTATCCTCTACAAGGTACCGCAAATCGATTAGAATATGTCTATTGCGGGTAAACTTAGCTACATTCCCACAATCGATCATACAACATTTCTATAGAAAAGTACTGGGGTGGCTGTCTTCACGCATATGATACTGGCCAAACTATACGGATATCAGCATAACTGGCCACATGAACCGATGAAACGAGGTAATTTATTGTTTGTTCAGGCATTTTGGACGTAAGGACCCGTATACTTTGGCTAGAAAATAATAATTTAAAAAATACATAACGACCATTTCAGGTATTCAGATAAAGTGTCACATATGGTGTTCCCTTGAGATCCTAACGAATTGAATGCATGGAATATTCTCTACTGAGCACAACTAATCGATTAAGAATTGTATATTGCTAGCAAACTAAGCAATATGCCTACAATGGAACATACAACATTTCTATAGAAAAGTACTGGGGCGGCTGTATTCACGCATATGATACTGTCCAAACTATAGGGATATAAGCATAACTGGCCACAGGAACCGATAAGACGAGGTGTTTTATTGTTTGTTCAGGCATTTTTGACGTAAGGACCCATATACTTTGGCTAGAAAAAAATAATTTCGAAAATATATAACGACCATTTTAGGTATTCAGATAAAGTGTCACATATGGTGCTCCCTTGAGATCCTAACGAATTAAATGCATGGACTATCCTCCACAAAGCACGGCAAATTGATTGGGATATGTCTGTTGCGAGGAAACATAACTACATGCCCACAATCGATCATACAACATTTCTATAGAAAAGTACTGGGGCGGCTATCTTCACGCACATTGTACTGGCCAAACTATACAGAAATCGTAATAACTGGCTACATGAACCGATGAAAAGAGGTGTTTTATTGTTTGTTCAGGCATTTTGGACGTAAGGACCCATATACTTTGCCTAGAAAAAATAATTTCGAAAATACATAACGACCATTTCAGGTATTCTGATAAAGTTTCACATATGGTTTTCCCTTGAGATCCCAACGAATTAAATGCATGGACTATTCTCTACGGATTTTGTTTGATTACTATTTGTTATGCCCTCCAAGATGTTGTATACTATCAAATTTAAGCATAAAGCCAAAATTATTCAACATTTAATTTTTTTGATATATTTTTAAAATATTCCCAAAAATACCACCTAAACTTTGGCAATTTTTCTTAAAATTGCTCTAGGTAAACATACTCTTGTTTAAAACATGTGTATGGAAATGAAATAAACTGTTCCACTTATTCCTTAAACAACTCATTTTCCAACGTATTTATATATTTTACATACTAGTTTAGCATTATTTTAATCAATAAAGATCTTACTATTTTCACCTCTCCAAGCAAAAATCGTGAAACAGCTGGTAGATTAAGGTGAATTATTTGTAAATGAAACAGAAAATGAAAAAAGTGTTTGTACTTATGCAGATTACAAAAAAACTGTCTTTCAAAATATGTATATAAAATAATTTTAAACAAAAAGAACCGACTTCACTTAGCATCCACCTTTCCAACAGCAAATTCTCGAGCTGCTGTAAAAAATACTCTAATCACTATATGTGGTATAATAGTTGAAGAGTTCCCTCAATTTCTCCAGGATCCCATCATCCAACTGTAAAGTATACTCTTTCACACAAAAAAATAATTTTCTAGCAAAAAAAACAAAGATCCCGACGAATTGATAACCTCCTCCTTCGAAATTAAGTCTTTGTCTTTGAAGTTAAGTAAAATAATTTATTCTGTAATTTAGATTTTCTCAAACTTCAGGTCTGATATGCTGATATATTTTCAGTAGTTCTAGGCTTGTTTTTGGTTTCAAACGATATCCCATACTTAGTTACGTACAAAACAGCGGAGTTCCTGGCTCTAAACTGAATTTTTTGCTATGAAAAAAATTACTAGGAAATTTAGATTTTCTCAAATTTCCGGTGTAATATGCTGATATATTTTCAGAAAGTCTAGGCTTGATTTTGGTAGTAAACGATAGTTGATGCTTTGATACGTACAACACCACGGAGTTCTCAGCTCTGCACTGACGTTTTCATAACGAAAAATTATTACATTTAAATTTTGATTTTCTTAAAATTCAGGTGTGATATGCTGATATATTTTCAGGAGTTCTAGTCTTGTTATTGCTCTTAAAATATAACTCATGCTTAGTTACATACAATACCGCGGAGTTCCCGGCTCTGCACTAAGTTTTTTGTCACGAAAAAAATTAAATTCTGAAATATCTATTATCTCAAATATCAGGTGTGATATGCTGATATATTTACAAGAGTTCTAGGCTTATTTTTGGTCTCAAAGGATAGCTTATGCTCGGTTACGTACAAAACCATACAGTTCCTGGCTATGCGCTGCCTTTTTTAATACAAAAAAAAATACTCTGAAATTAAGAGTTTCTCAAATTTCAGGTTTGATATGCTGATATATTTTCAGGAATTCTAGGCTTGTTTTTGGTATTAAATGATAGCTCATGCTTATTTTAGTACAAAACCGCGGAGTTCCCGCCTCTGTACTGCCTTTTTTGTAACGAAAAAAATTTACTTTAAAATTTAGATTTTCTCAAATTTCAGGTTTGATATGCTGATATATTTTCAGGAGTTCTAGACTAGTTTTTGGTCTTAATTGATAGCTAATGCTTATGATCAGACAAAGCTACGTCGTAGTCAGCTCTGCGCTGACTTTTTTGGTAAGAAAAAAATAACTCCGAAAATTCAATATTCGCAAATTTCAGGTGTGATATGGTTATATATTTTCAGGAGTTCTAGACTAGTTTTTGGTCTTAATTGTTAGCTAATGCTTATTATCAGACAAAGCTCCGTCGTAGTCAGCTCTGCGCTGACTTTTTTGTTAAGAAAAAATTAACTCCGAAAATTCAATATTTTCAAATTTCAGGTGTGTTATGCAAATATTTTTTTAGGAGTTCTAGGCTTATTTTTGGTCTTACACGATAGATTTTGCTCGGTTACGTACAAAACCACGCAGTTCCTGGCACTGCGCTGCCTTTTTTATAACGAAAAAAATATTCTGAAATTTAAATTTTCTCAAATTTCAGGTGTGATATGCTGATATATTTTCAGGAGTTCTAGGCTTGTTTTTGGTCTTAAATGATGGCTCTTGCTTAGATTAGTTCAAAACCACGGAGTTCCCGTCTCTGCGCTGACTTTTTCGTTAAGAAAAAATTAACTCCGTAAATTCAATATTCTCAATTTTCAGGTGTGATATGCTAATATATTTTCAGGAGTTCTTGGCTTATTTTTGATCTCAAACGATAGCTTATGCTCGGTTACGTACAAAACCACTCCGTTCCTGGCTCTGCGCAGCCTTTTTTACTACAAAAAAATTTACACTGAAATTTCAGTTTTCTCAAACTTCAGGTGTGATATGCTGATATATTTTCAGGAGTTCTAGACTTGTTTTTAGTCTTAAATGATAGTTCATGCTTACTTTAGTACAAAACCGCGGAGTTCCCGCCTCTGTGCTGCCTTTTTTGTAACGAAAAAATATAACTCTGAAATTTAGATTTTTCTCAAATTTCAGGTTTGATATGCTGATATATTTTCAGGAGTTCTAGACTAGTTTGTGGTCTTAATTGTTAGCTAATGCTTATGATCAGACAAAGCTATGTCGTAGTCAGCTCTGCGCTGACTTTTTTGTTAAGAAAAAATTAACTCCGAAAACTCAATATTTTCAAATTTCAGGTGTGTTATGCTAATATATTTTCAGGAGTTCTAGGTTTATTTTTGATCTTACACGATAGCTTTCGCTCGTTTACGTACAAAACCACGCAGTTCCTGGCACTGCGCTGCCTTTTTTATAACGAAAAAAATTATTCTGAAATTTATATTTTCTCAATTTTCTGGTGTGATATGCTGATATATTTTCAGGAGTTCTCGGCTTGTTTTTGGTCTTAAATGATGGCTCTTGCTTATATTAGTTCTAAACCACAGAGTGCCCGTCTCTGCGCTGAATTTTTCGTTAAGAAAAAATTAACTCCGTAAATTCAATATTCTCAATTTTGCTTTCAAGAATTTTCATGTCCACAATTATTAAATTTCAAAATGGATGCCATTTTTAGGGTTCCGTAGGCGAAATAGCAAAAACGAAACCCTTATTGCCATGCAGGAGTGTGGTGTCCGTGGTCCGGTGCTCGAGTGGTTCAGAAGCTACCTATCTAACAGGACCCTAACCACTGTGATTGACGGCAGGAGCGGCGAGGAAGCTTAGGTCATCTACGGTGTGCCAACCGGTTCCATCTATGGTCCTGTCGGCTATACTCGTATTATGCATGTGAACAGCAGGAGTAATGTTGTCCAGAATTGTTAGACATATATGTATGCTGACGACACATTCTTAATGTATGCCGATAAGGACATAAAAAATGTAGAAAAATGTGTACAGTCTGATTTTGTAAACATAATTACATGGTCGCATGACAATCGCATTATTCTAAATTTAGAAAAGACCAAGTGCATGTTAATTAAATCACCCTATTTATAGGCACCGAGCGAAAGTATTAACATAATAGGGCATATTTACGACTGTTTACACAAGGACCAAAAAGACTGTAAATATTCTAGTATTGAATTTGTTGATAAGTATAAATATTTAGGACTAGCTTTTGCCCGCGGCTTCGCCCGCGTACTAAAAGTACTAAAAAAGAGTGTTCTCAGTTTGACCCGTATGTTTGTTCGCTTTTATTTCGCGTTTGGCTGAACTGATTTAGATGCGGTTTTCGGAAAAATATTTGTTACATTCTGGAGGTTTCAGTATAGGTACCACGTTTTAGTGAAGGCGGTTCCCTTATTTTTTTAAAGAAATTATTGTAAGTCTGAAGACTTATTATTTTCGTAGAACATAAGTAAACTCAGAGCCAGGAACTATGCGGTTTTGTACGGAACCGAGCAAAAGCTATCGTTTGAGACCAAAAGCAAGCCCCAAATTCCTGAAAATATATCAAAATATCACATCTGAAATTTGAGAAAATCTAAATTTCAGACTGATTTTTTTCGCAGAACATAAGTAAACTCAGAGCCAGGAACTACGCAGTTTTGTACGTAACCATTCATGAGCTATCGTTTGAGACCAAAAATAAGCCTATAACTCCTGAAAATATATCAGCATATCAAACCAGAAGTTTGAGAAAATCTAAATTTCAGACTTATTTTTTCGCAGAACATAAGTAAACTCAGAGCCAGGAACTACGGGGTTTTGTACGTAACCGAGCATGAGCTATCGTTTGTGACCAAAAATAAGCCGAGAACTCCTGAAAATATATCAGCATATCACACCTGAAATTGGAGAAAATCTAAATTTCAGGCTTATTTTTTTCGCAGAACATAAGTTAACTCAGAGCCAGGAACTACGCGGTTTTGTGCGTAAACAAGCATGTTCTATCGTTGGAGACCAAAAACACGCCTAGAACTCTAGAAAATATATCAGCATATCACACCTGAAATTTGATGAAATTAAAATTTTAGAGTTAAGTTTTGTCGTTACAAAAAAGGCAGCACAGAGACGGGACCTCCACGGTTTTGTACTAAGCTAAGCATGAGCTATCATTTCAGACCAAAATCATGCCTAGAACTCCTGAAAATATATCAGCATATCACACCTGAAGTTTGAGAAAATCGAAATTTCAGACTAATTTTTTCGCAGAACATAAGTAAACTCTGAGCCAGGAACTACGCGGTTTTGTACGTAACCGAGCAAAAGCTATCATTTGAGACCAAAAACAAGCCCCAAATTCCTGAAAATATATCAAAATATCACATTTCAAATTTGAGAAAATCTAAATTTCAGACTTATTTTTTTCGCAGAACATAAGTTTACTCAGAGCCAGGAACTACGCGGTTTTGTGCGTAACCAAGCATGGTCTATCGTTTGAGACCAAAAACAAGCCTAGAACTCCTGAAAATATATCAGCATATCACACCTGAAATTTGAGAAAATCTAAATTTCAGAATAATTTTTTTCGTTATAAAAAAGGCAGCGCAGTGCCAGGAACTGCGTGGTTTTGTACGTAACCGAGCATAAGCTATCGTGTAAGACCAAAAATAAGCCTAGAACTCCTGAAAATATATTAGCATATCACACCTGAAATTTGAGAATATTGAATAGTCGGAGTTATTTTTTTCTTAACAAAAAAGTCAGCGCAGAGCTGACTACGACGTAGCTTTGTATGAACATAAGCATTAGCTATCAATTAAGACCAAAAACTAGTCTAGAACTCCTGAAAATATCAGCATATCAAACCTGAAATTTGAGAAAATCGAAATTTTAGAGTTAATTTTTTTCGTTACAAAAAAGGCAGCACAGAGGCGGGAACTCCGCGGTTTTGTACTAAAGTAAGCATGAGCTATCATTTAAGACTAAATACAAGCCTGGAACTCCTGAAAATATATCAGCATATCACACCTGAAGTTTGAGAAAATTGAAATTTCAGTGTAAATTTTTTCGTAGTAAAAAAGGCAGCGCAGAGCCAGGAACGGAATGGTTTTGTACGTAACCGAGCAACAGCTATCGTTTGAGATCAAAAATAAGCCTAGAACTCCTGAAAATATATTAGCATATCACACCTGATATTTGAGAATATTGAATTTTCGGAGTTATTTTTTTCTTAACAAAAAAGTCAGCGCAGAGCTGACTACGACGTAGCTTTGTCTGATCATAAGCATTAGCTATCAATTAAGACCAAAAACTAGTCTAGAACTCCTGAAAATATATCAGCATATCAAACCTGAAATTTGAGAAAATCGAAATTTCAGAGTAATTTTTTTTCGTTACAAAAAAGGCAGCACAGAGGCGGGAACTCCGCGGTTTTGTACTAAAGTAAGCATGAGCTATCATTTAAGACTAAAAACAAGCCTAGAACTCCTGAAAATATATCAGCATATCACACCTGAAGTTTGAGAAAATTGAAATTTCAATGTAAATTTTTTCGTAGTAAAAAAGCAGAGCCAGGTACGGAGTGGTTTTGTACGTAACCGAGCATAAACTATCCTTTGAGACCAAAAATAAGCCTAGAACTCCTGAAAATATATCAGCATATCACACCTGATATTTGAGATAATAGAAATTTCAGATTTAATTTTTTTTCGTGACAAAAAACTTAGTGCAGAGCCGGGAACTCCGCGGTATTGTATGTAACTAAGCATGAGTTATAGTTTTAGAGCAATAACAAGACTAGAACTCTTGAAAATATATCAGCATATCACATCTGAATTTTTAGAAAATCAAAATTTAAATGTAATAATGTTTCGTTATGAAAACGTCAGCGCAGACCTGAGAACTCCGTGGTTCTGTACGTATCAAAGCATCAACTATCGTTTACTACCAAAAACAAGCCTAGAATTTTTGAAAATATATCAGCATATTACACCGGAAATTTGAGAAAATCTAAATTTCCTAGTATTTTTTTTCATAGCAAAAAATTCAGTTTAGAGCCAGGAACTGTTTTGTACGTAACTAAGCATGGGCTATCGTTTGAAACCAAAAACAAGCCTAGAACTACTGAAAATATATCAGCATATCAGACCTGAAGTTTGAGAAAATCTAAATTACAGAGTAAATTATTTTACTTAACTTCAAAGACAGCGCAGAGCCGGGAACTCCTTGGTTTTGTACATAACATAGTAACAGCTTTCATTTAAGACAAAAACTAAGTCTATGACTTTCTTTATTTACACCAGCATAGCAGGTGTGAAGTTAGCATATCAAGGATTAAGGAAAAAAAAAAATTTTGTGCATATTTAATTAAGTAACGTGTTTAAGGTATCAGGAACTCTTTATTAGTATATGACGAGTCAATGGTATAATTTTTGTTTGATTTAGTACTAAATGATATGCTGGTGTGTGAAGTTAGCATATCATTTTGTAAAAAACCATAATAGTATATGTTTTTTTGGTAAAAACGACAGAACTATTCATGAAACCTATCAGGAACTGTAGAACTATAGTGCATGCTAATAGAACACCTATAAAAAAGTGATCTGCTGAAACTTGATATGCTAACTTCACGGACATCAAGTATATTTCACTTAAGGGGCGCCACACATTAGAGCGGAATTCAGTGCGGAATTCATCACACTAGCTGAAATTTGTCTATTAAAACGGAAATTTGTTTATGGTAGCTGTATTTTTGAGACCATAGACAAATAGTTTGGCCAGTATCTTTTGCGTGAAGACAGCCGCCCCAGTACATTTCTATAGAAATGTAGTATGATCAATTGTGGCCATGTAACTAAGTTTGCCCGCAATAAACATATCCTAATCGATTTGCCGTGCTTTGTAGAGGATAGTTAATGCCCTTAATTTGGTAGGATCTCAAGGGAACACCATATGTGACACTTTATCTGAATACCTAAAATAGTCGTTATATATTTTCGAAATTATTTTTTTCTAGCTAAAGTACATGGGTCCTTACGTCCAAAATGCCTGAACAAACAATAAAACACCTCGTTTCATCGGTGCATGTAGCTAGTTATTATGATATACGTATAGTTTGGCAAGTATCATATGCGTGAAGACAGCCGCCCCAGTACTTTTCTATAGAAATATTGTATGATCGATTGTAGGCATATAGCTTAGTTTGCCCGCAATAAACATATCCTACTCGATTTGCCGTACTTTGTAGAGGATAGTTCATGTACTTCATTCGTTAGGATCTCAAGGGAACACCATATGTGACACTTTATCTGAATACCTCAAATGGTCGTTATGTATTTTCGAAATTATTTTTTTTCTAGCCAAAGTATATGGGTCCTTACGTCGAAAATGCCTGAACAAACAATAAAACACCTCGTTTCATCGGTCAATGTAGCTAGTTATTATGATATACGTATAGTATGGCCAGTATCATATGCGTGAAGACAGCCGCCCCGGTACATTTCTATAGAAATGTTGTATGATCAATTGTGGCCATGTAACTAAGTTTGCCCGCAATAAACATATCCTAGTCGATTTGCCGTACTTTGTAGAGGATAGTTCATGTACTTAATTCGTCAGGATCTCAAGGGAACACCATATATGACACTTTATCTGAATACCTAAAATGGTCGTTATATATTTTCGAAATTATTTTTTTCTAGCCAAAGTATATGGGTCCTTACGTCCAAAATGCCTGAACAAACAATAAAACACCTCGTTTCATCGGTCAATGTAGCTAGTTATTATGATATACGTATAGTTTGGCAAGTATCATATGCGTGAAAACAGCCGCCCCAGTACTTTTCTATAGAAATGTTTTATGATCAATTGTGGGCATGTAGCTAAGTTTGCCCGCAATAAACATATCCTAATCGATTTTCCGTGCTTTGCAGAGGATAGTTCATGCACTTAATTTGTTAGGATCTCAAGGGAACACCATATGTGACACTTTATCTGAATACCTAAAATGGTCGTTATATATTTTCGAAATTATTTTTTCTAGCCAAAGTATATGGGTCCTTACGTCCAAAATGCCTGAACAAACAATAAAACACCTAGTTTCATCGGTCAATGTAGCTAGTTATTATGATATACGTATAGTTTGGCAAGTATCATATGCGTGAAGACAGCCGCCCCAGTACTTTTCTATAGAAATGTTTTATGACCAATTGTGGGCATGTAACTAAGTTTGCCCGCAATAAACATATCCTAGTCGATTTGCCGTACTTTGTAGAGGATAGTTCATGTACTTAATTCGTTAGGATCTCAAGGGAACACCATATATGACACTTTATCTGAATACCTAAAATGGTCGTTATATATTTTCGAAATTATTTTTTTCTAGCCAAAGTATATGGGTCCTTACGTCCAAAATGCCTGAACAAACAATAAAACACCTCGTTTCATCGGTGCATGTAGCTAGTTATTACGATATACGTATAATTTGGCCAGTATCATATGCGTGAAGACAGCCGCCCCAGTACTTTTCTATAGAAATATTGTATGATCGATTGTAGGCATATAGCTTAGTTTGCCAGCAATAAACATATCCTAATCGATTAGCAGTGCTCCGTAGAAATATTGAATTCGTTAGTATCTCAAGGGAACACCATATGTGACACTTTATCTGAATACCTCAAATGGTCGTTATGTATTTTCGAAATTATTTTTTTTCTAGCCAAAGTATATGGGTCCTTACGTCCAAAATGCCTGAACAAACAATAAAACACCTCGTTTCATCGGTCAATGTAGCTAGTTATTATGATATACGTATAGTATGGCCAGTATCATATGCGTGAAGACAGCCGCCCCGGTACATTTCTATAGAAATGTTGTATGATCAATTGTGGCCATGTAACTAAGTTTGTCCGCAATAAACTTATCCTATTCGATTTGCCGTACTTTGTAGAGGATAGTTCATGTACTTAATTCGTTAGGATCTCAAGGGAACACCATATATGACACTTTATCTGAATACCTAAAATGGTCGTTATATATTTTCTAAATTATTTTTTTCTAGCCAAAGTATATGGGTCGTTACGTCCAAAATGCCTGAACAAACAATAAAACACCTCGTTTCATCGGTCAATGTAGCTATTTATTATGATATACGTACAGTTTGGCAAGTATCATATGCGTGAAGACAGCAACCCCAGTACTTTTCTATAGAAATGTTTTATGATCAATTGTGGGCATGTAGCTAAGTTTGCCCGCAATAAACATATCTTTATCGATTTATCGTGCTTTGCAGAGGATAGTTCATTCACTTAATTCGTTAGGATCTCAAGGGAACACCATATGTGACACTTTATCTGAATACCTAAAATGGTCGTTATATATTTTCGAAATTATTTTTTCTAGCCAAAGTATATGGGTCCTTACGTCCAAAATGCCTGAACAAACAATAAAACACCTCGTTTCATCGGTGAATGTAGCTAGTTATTATGATATACGTATAGTTTGGCCAGTATCATATGCGTGAAGACAGCCGCCCCAGTACTTTTCTATAGAAATATTGTATGATCGATTGTAGGCATATAGCTTAGTTTGCCAGCAATAAACATATCGTAATCGATTAGCCGTGCTCCGTAGAAATATTGAATTCGTTAGGATCTCAAGGGAACACGATATGTGACACTTTATCTGAATACCTCAAATGGTCGTTATGTATTTTCGAAATTATTTTTTTCTAGCCAAAGTATATGGGTCCTTACGTCCAAAATGCCTGAACAAACAATAAAACACCTCAATTCATCGGTGCATGTAGCTAGTTATTATGATATACGTATAGTTTGGCCAGTATCTTTTGCGGAAAGACAGCCGCCCCAGTACATTTCTATAGAAATGTTGTATGATCAATTGTGGGCATGTAGCTAAGTTTGCCCGCAATAAACATATCCTAGTCAATTTGCCGTACTTTGTAGAGGATAGTTCATGTACTTAATTCGTTAGGATCTCAGGGGAACACCATATATGACACTTTATCTGAATACCTAAAATGGTCGTTATATATTTTCGAAATTATTTTTTTCTAGCCAAAGTATATGGGTCCTTACGTCCAAAATGCCTGAACAAACAATAAAACACCTAGTTTTATCGGTCAATGTAGCTAGTTATTATGATATACGTATAGTTTGGCCAGTATCATATGCGTGAAGACAGCCGCCCCAGTACTTTTCTATAGAAATATTGTATGATCGATTGTAGGCATATAGCTTAGTTTGCCAGCAATAAACATATCCTAATCGATTAGCAGTGCTCCGTAGAAATATTGAATTCGTTAGGATCTCAAGGGAACACCATATGTGACACTTTATCTGAATACCTCAAATGGTCGTTATGTATTTTCGAAATTATTTTTTTTCTAGCCAAAGTATATGGGTCCTTACGTCCAAAATGCCTGAACAAACAATAAAACACCTCGTTTCATCGGTCAATGTAGCTAGTTATTATGATATACGTATAGTATGGCCAGTATCATATGCGTGAAGACAGCCGCCCCGGTACATTTCTATAGAAATGTTTTATGATCAATTGTGGGCATGTAGCTAAGTTTGCCCGCAATAAACATATCCTGATCGATTTTCCGTGCTTTGCAGAGGATAGTTCATGCACTTAATTCGTTAGGATCTCAAGGGAACACCATATGTGACACTTTATCTGAATACCTAAAATGGTCGTTATATATTTTCGAAATTATTTTTTCTAGCCAAAGTATATGGGTCCTTACGTCCAAAATGCCTGAACAAACAATAAAACACCTCGTTTCATCGGTGAATGTAGCTAGTTATTATGATATACGTATAGTTTGGCCAGTATCATATGCGTGAAGACAGCCGCCCCAGTACTTTTCTATAGAAATATTGTATGATCGATTGTAGGCATATAGCTTAGTTTGCCAGCAATAAACATATCGTAATCGATTAGCCGTGCTCCGTAGAAATATTGAATTCGTTAGGATCTCAAGGGAACACGATATGTGACACTTTATCTGAATACCTCAAATGGCCGTTATGTATTTTCGAAATTATTTTTTTCTAGCCAAAGTATATGGGTCCTTACGTCCAAAATGCCTGAACAAACAATAAAACACCTCGATTCATCGGTGCATGTAGCTAGTTATTATGATATACGTATAGTTTGGCCAGTATCTTTTGCGTGAAGACAGCCGCCCCAGTACATTTCTATAGAAATGTTGTATGATCAATTGTGGGCATGTAGCTAAGTTTGCCCGCAATAAACATATCCTAGTCAATTTTCCGTACTTTGTAGAGGATAGTTCATGTACTTAATTCGTCAGAATCTCAAGGGAACACCATATATGACACTTTATCTGAATACCTAAAATGGTCGTTATATATTTTTGAAATTATTTTTTTCTAGCCAAAGTATATGGGTCCTTACGTCCAAAATGCCTGAACAAACAATAAAACACCTAGTTACATCGGTCAATGTAGCTAGTTATTATGATATACGTATAGTTTGGCAAGTATCATATGCGTGAAGACAGCCGCCCCAGTACTTTTCTATAGAAATGTTTTATGACCAATTGTGGGCATGTAGCTAAGTTTGCCCGCAATAAACATATCCTAATCGATTTTTATGTGCTTTACAGAGGATAGTTCATGCACTTAATTCGTTAGGATCTCAAGGGAACACCATATGTGACACTTTATCTGAATACCTAAAATGGTCGTTATATATTTTCGAAATTATTTTTTCTAGCCAAAGTATATGGGTCCTTACGTCCAAAATGCCTGAACAAACAATAAAACACCTCGTTTCATCGGTCAATGTAGCTAGTTATTATGATATACGTATAGTTTGGCAAGTATCATATGCGTGAAGACAGCCGCCCCAGTACATTTCTATAGAAATGTTTTATGATCAATTGTGGGCATGTAGCTAAGTTTGCCCGCAATAAACATATCCTTATCTATTTTTCGTGCTTTGCAGAGGATAGTTCATGCACTTAATTCGTTAGGATCTCAAGGGAACACCATATGTGACACTTTATCTGAATACCTAAAATGGTCGTTATATATTTTCGAAATTATTTTTTCTAGCCAAAGTATATGGGTCCTTACGTCCAAAATGCCTGAACAAACAATAAAACACCTCGTTTCATCGGTCAATGTAGCTAGTTATTATGATATACGTATAGTTTGGCAAGTATCATATGCGTGAAGACTGCCGCCCCAGTACTTTTCTATAGAAATGTTGTATGATCAATTGTGGGCATGTAGCTAAGTTTGCCCGCAATAAACATATCCTAATCGATTTTCCGTGCTTTGCAGAGGATAGTTCATGCACTTAATTCGTTAGGATCTCAAGGGAACACCATATGTGACACTTTATGTGAATATCTAAAATGGTCGTTATATATTTTCGAAATTATTTTTTTCTAGCCAAAGTATATGGGTCCTTACGTCCAATATGCCTGAACAAACAATAAAACACCTCGTTTCATCGGTGAATGTAGCTAGTTATTATGATATACGTATAGTTTGGCCAGTATCATATGCGTGAAGACAGCCGCCCCAGTACTTTTCTATAGAAATATTGTATGATCGATTGTAGGCATATAGCTTAGTTTGCCAGCAATAAACATATCGTAATCGATTAGCCGTGCTCCGTAGAAATATTGAATTCGTTAGGATCTCAAGGGAACACGATATGTGACACTTTATCTGAATACCTCAAATGGTCGTTATGTATTTTCGAAATTATTTTTTTCTAGCCAAAGTATATGGGTCCTTACGTCCAAAATGCCTGAACAAACAATAAAACACCTCGATTCATCGGTGCATGTAGCTAGTTATTATGATATACGTATAGTTTGGCCAGTATCTTTTGCGTGAAGACAGCCGCCCCAGTACATTTCTATAGAAATATTGTATGATCAATTGTGGGCATGTAGCTAAGTTTGCCCGTAATAAACATATCTTTATCGATTTGCCGTGCTTTGAAGAGGATAGTTCATGCACTTAATTTGTTAGGATCTCAAGGGAAAACCATATGTGACACTTTATCTGAATACCTAAAATGGTCGTTATGTATTTTCGAAATTATTTTTTTCTAGCCAAACTATATGGGTCCTTACGTCCAAAATGCCTGAACAAACAATAAAACACCTCGTTTCATCGGTGCATGTAGCCAGTTATTATGATATACGTATAGTTTGGCCAGTATCATATGCGTGAAGACAGCCGCCCCAGTACATTTCTATAGAAATGTTGTATGATCAATTGTGGCCATGTAACTAAGTTTGCCCGCAATAAACATATCCTACTCGATTGACCGTGCTTTGTAGAGGATAGTTCATGTACTTAATTCGTTAGCATCTCAAGGGAACACAATATGTGACACTTTATCTGAATACCTAAAATGGTCGTTATATATTTTCGAAATTATTTTTTTCTAGCCAAAGTATATGGGTCCTTACGTCCAAAATGCCTGAACAAACAATAATACACCTCGTTTCATCGGTGAATGTAGCTAGTTATTATGATATACGTATAGTTTGGCCAGTATCATATGCGTGAAGACAGCCGCCCCAGTACTTTTCTATAGAAATATTGTATGATCGATTGTAGGCATATAGCTTAGTTTACCAGCAATAAACATATCTTAATCGATTAGCCGTGCTCCGTAGAAATATTGAATTCGTTAGGATTTCAAGGGAACACCATATGTGACACTTTATCTGAATACCTCAAATGGTCGTTATGTATTTTCGAAATTTTTTTTTTCTAGCCAAAGTATATGGGTCCTTACGTCCAAAATGCCTGAAAAAACAATAAAACACCTCGTTTCATCGGTGCATGTAGCTAGTTATTATGATATACGTATAGTATGGCCAGTATCATATGCGTGAAGACAGCCGCCCCAGTACATTTCTTTAGAAATGTTGTATGATCAATTGTGGCCATGTAACTAAGTTTGCCCGCAATAAACATATCCTAGTCGATTTGCCGTACTTTGTAGAGGATAGTTCATGTACTTAATTTGTTAGGATCTCAAGGGAACACCATATGTGACACTTTATCTGAATACCTAAAATGGTCGTTATATATTTTCGAAATTATTTTTTTCTAGCCAAAGTATATGGGTCCTTACGTCCAAAATGCCTGAACAAACAATAATACACCTCGTTTCATCGGTAAATGTAGCTAGTTATTATGATATACGTATAGGTTGGCCAGTATCATATGCGTGAAGACAGCCGCCCCAGTACTTTTCTATAGAAATATTGTATGATCGATTGTAGGCATATAGCTTAGTTTACCAGCAATAAACATATCCTAATCGATTAGCCGTGCTCTGTAAAAATATTGAATTCGTTAGGATCTCAAGGGAACACCATATGTGACACTTTATCTGAATACCTCAAATGGTCGTTATGTATTTTGGAATTTTTTTTTTTCTAGCCAAAGTATATGGGTCCTTACGTCCAAAATGCCTGAACAAACAATAAAACACCTCGTTTCATCGGTCAATGTAGCTAGTTATTATGATATACGTATAGTTTGGCAAGTATCATATGCGTGAAAACAGCCGCCCCAGTACTTTTCTATAGAAATGTTGTATGATCAATTGTGGGCATGTAGCTAAGTTTGCCCGCAATAAACATATCCTTATCAAATTTCCGTGCTTTGCAGAGGATAGTTCATGCACTTAATTCGTTAGGATGTCAAGGGAACACCATATGTCACACTTTATCTGAATACCTAAAATGGTCGTTATATATTTTCGAAATTATTTTTTTCTAGCCAAAGTATATGGGTCCTTACGTCCAAAATGCCTGAACAAACAATAAAACACCTCGTTTCATCGGTGCATGTAGCTAGTTATTACGATATACGTATAGTTTGGCCAGTATCATATGCGTGAAGACAGCCGCCCCAGTACTTTTCTATAGAAATATTGTATGATCGATTGTAGGCATATAGCTTAGTTTGCCAGCAATAAACATATCCTAATCGATTAGCTGTGCTCCGTAGAAATATTGAATTCGTTAGGATCTCAAGGGAACACCATATGTGACACTTTATCTGAATACCTCAAATGGTCGTTATGTATTTTCGAAATTATTTTTTTTCTAGCCAAAGTATATGGGTCCTTACGTCCAAAATGCCTGAACAAACAATAAAACACCTCGTTTCATCGGTCAATGTAGCTAGTTATTATGATATACGTATAGTATGGCCAGTATCATAAGCGTGAAGACAGCCGCCCCAGTACATTTATATAGAAATGTTGTATGATCAATTGTGGCCATGTAACTAAGTTTGCCCGCAATATACATATCCTAGTCGATTTGCCGTACTTTGTAGAGGATAGTTCATGTACTTAATTTGTTAGGATCTCAAGGGAACACCATATATGACACTTTATCTGAATACCTAAAATGGTCGTTATATATTTTCGAAATTATTTTTTTCTAGCCAAAGTATATGGGTCCTTACGTCCAAAATGCCTGAACAAACAATAAAACACCTAGTTTCATCGGTCAATGTAGCTAGTTATTATGATATACGTATAGTTTGGCAAGTATCATATGCGTGAAGACAGCCGCCCCAGTACTTTTCTATAGAAATGTTTTATGATCAATTGTGGGCATGTAGCTAAGTTTGCCCGCAATAAACATATCCTAATCAATTTTCTGTGCTTTGCAGAGGATAGTTCATGCACTTAATTCGTTAGGATCTCAAGGGAACACCATATGTGACACTTTATCTGAATACCTAAAATGGTCGTTATATATTTTCGAAATTATCTTTTCTAGCCAAAGTATATGGGTCCTTACGTCCAAAATGCCTGAACAAACAATAAAACACCTCGTTTCATCGGTGAATGTAGCTAGTTATTATGATATACGTATAGTTTGGCCAGTATCATATGCGTGAAGACAGCCGCCCCAGTACTTTTCTATAGAAATATTGTATGATCGATTGTAGGCATATAGCTTAGTTCGCCAGCAATAAACATATCGTAATCGATTAGCCGTGCTCCGTAGAAATATTGAATTCGTTAGGATCTCAAGGGAACACGATATGTGACACTTTATCTGAATACCTCAAATGGTCGTTATGTATTTTCGAAATTATTTTTTTCTAGCCAAAGTATATGGGTCCTTACGTCCAAAATGCCTGAACAAACAATAAAACACCTCGATTCATCGGTGCATGTAGCTAGTTATTATGATATACGTATAGTTTGGCCAGTATCTTTTGCGTGAAGACAGCCGCCCCAGTACATTTCTATAGAAATGTTGTATGATCAATTGCGGGCATGTAGCTAAGTTTGCCCGTAATGAACATATCCTCATCGATTTACCGTGCTTTGTAGAGGATAGTTCATGCAATTAATTTGTTAGGATCTCAAGGGAACACCATATGTGACTCTTTATCTGAATACCTAAAATGGACGTTATGTATTTTCGAAATTATTTTTTTCTAGCCATACTATATGGGTCCTTACGTCCAAAATGCCTGAACAAACAATAAAACACCTCGTTTCATCGGTGCATGTAGCCAGTTATTATGATATACGTATAGTTTGGCCAGTATCATATGCGTGAAGACAGTCGCCCCAGTACATTTCTATAGAAATGTTGTATGATCAATTGTGGCCATGAAACTAAGTTTGCCCACAATAAACATATCCTAATCGATTTGCCGTGCTTTGTAAAGGATAGTTCATGCATTTAATTCGTTAGGATCTCAAGGGAACACCATATGTGACACTTTATCTGAATACCTAAAATGGTCGTTATATATTTTCGAAATTATTTTTTTCTAGCCAAAGTATATGGGTCCTTACGTCCAAAATGCCTGAACAAACAATTAAACACCTCGTTTCATCGGTGAATGTAGCTAGTTATTATGATATACGTATATATTGGCCAGTATCATATGCGTGAAGACAGCCGCCCCAGTACTTTTCTATAGAAATATTGTATGATCGATTGTAGGCATATAGCTTAGTTTTCCAGCAATAAACATATCCTAATCGATTAGCCGTGCTCCGTAGAAATATAGAATTCGTTAGGATCTCAAGGGAACACCATATGTGACACTTTATCTGAATACCTAAAATGGTCGTTATGTATTTTCGAAATTATTTTTTTTCTAGCCAAAGTATATGGGTCCTTACGTACAAAATGCCTGAAAAAACAATAAAACAACTCGTTTCATCGGTGCATGTAGCTAGTTATTATGATATACGTATAGTTTGGCCAGTATCATATGCGTGAAGACAGCCGCCCCAGTACTTTTCTATAGAAATATTGTATGATCGATTGTAGGCATATAGCTTAGTTTGCCAGCAACAAACATATCCTAATCGATTAGGCGTGCTCCGTAGAGATATTGAATTCGTTAGGATCTCAAGGGAACACCATATGTGACACTTTATCAGAATACCTCAAATGGTCGTTATGTATTTTCGAAATTATTTTTTTTCTAGCCAAAGTATATGGGTCCTTACGTCCAAACTGCCTGAACAAACAATAAAACACCTCGTTTCATCGGTGCATGTAGCCAGTTATTATGATATACGTATAGTTTGGCCAGTATCATATGCGTGAAAACAGCCGCCCCAGTACATTTCTATAGAAATGTAGTATGATCAAATGTGGCCATGTAACTAAGTTTGCCCGCAATAAACATATCCTAATCGATTTGCCGTGCTTTGTAGAGGATAGTTAATGCCCTTAATTTGTTAGGATCTCAAGGGAACACCATATGTGACACTTTATCTGAATACCTAAAATAGTCGTTATATATTTTCGAAATTATTTTTTTCTAGCCAAAGTATATGGGTCCTTACGTCCAAAATGCCTGAACAAACAATAAAACACCTCGTTTCATCGGAGAATGTAGCTAGTTATTATGATATACGTATAGTTTGGCCAGTATCATATGCGTGAAGACAGCCGCCCCAGTACTTTTCTATAGAAATATTGTATGATCGATTGTAGGCATATAGCTTAGTTTTCCAGCAATAAACATATCCTAATCGATTAGCCGTGCTCCGTAGAAATATTGAATTCGTTAGGTTCTTAAGGGAACACCATATGTGACACTTTATCTGAATACCTCAAATGGTCGTTATGTATTTTCGAAATTATTTTTTTTCTAGCCAAAGTATATGGGTCCTTACGTCCAAAATGCCTGAACAAACAATAAAACATTTCGTTTCATCGGTCAATGTAGCTAGTTATTATGATATACGTATAGTATGGCCAGTATCATAAGCGTGAAGACAGCCGCCCCAGTACATTTATATAGAAATGTTGTATGATCAATTGTGGCCATGTAACTAAGTTTGCCCGCAATAAACATATCCTAGTCGATTTGCCGTACTTTGTAGAGGATAGTTCATGTACTTAATTCGTTAGGATCTCAAGGGAACACCATATATGACACTTTATCTGAATACCTAAAATGGTCGTTATATATTTTCGAAATTATTTTTTTCTAGCCAAAGTATATGGGTCCTTACGTCCAAAATGCCTGAACAAACAATAAAACACCTAGTTTCATCGGTCAATGTAGCTAGTTATTATGATATACGTATAGTTTGGCAAGTATCATATGCGTGAAGACAGCCGCCCCAGTACTTTTCTATAGAAATGTTTTATGATCAATTGTGGGCATGTAGCTAAGTTTGCCCGCAAAAAACATATCTTAATCGATTTTCTGTGCTTTGCAGAGGATAGTTAATGCCCTTAATTTGTTAGGATCTCAAGGGAACACCATATGTGACACTTTATCTGAATACCTAAAATGGTCGTTATATATTTTCGAAATTATCTTTTCTAGCCAAAGTATATGGGTCCTTACGTCCAAAATGCCTGAACAAACAATAAAACACCTCGTTTCATCGGTGAATGTAGCTAGTTATTATGATATACGTATAGTTTGGCCAGTATCATATGCGTGAAGACAGCCGCCCCAGTACTTTTCTATAGAAATATTGTATGATCGATTGTAGGCATATAGCTTAGTTCGCCAGCAATAAACATATCGTAATCGATTAGCCGTGCTCCGTAGAAATATTGAATTCGTTAGGATCTCAAGGGAACACGATATGTGACACTTTATCTGAATACCTCAAATGGTCGTTATGTATTTTCGAAATTATTTTTTTTCTAGCCAAAGTATATGGGTCCTTACGTCCAAACTGCCTGAACAAACAATAAAACACCTCGTTTCATCGGTGCATGTAGCCAGTTATTATGATATACGTATAGTTTGGCCAGTATCATATGCGTGAAGACAGCCGCCCCAGTACATTTCTATAGAAATGTAGTATGATCAAATGTGGCCATGTAACTAAGTTTGCCCGCAATAAACATATCCTAATCGATTTGCCGTGCTTTGTAGAGGATAGTTAATGCCCTTAATTTGTTAGGATCTCAAGGGAACACCATATGTGACACTTTATCTGAATACCTAAAATAGTCGTTATATATTTTCGAAATTATTTTTTTCTAGCCAAAGTATATGGGTCCTTACGTCCAAAATGCCTGAACAAACAATAAAACACCTCGTTTCATCGGAGAATGTAGCTAGTTATTATGATATACGTATAGTTTGGCCAGTATCATATGCGTGAAGACAGCCGCCCCAGTACTTTTCTATAGAAATATTGTATGATCGATTGTAGGCATATAGCTTAGTTTGCCAGCAACAAACATATCCTAATCGATTAGGCGTGCTCCGTAGAGATATTGAATTCGTTAGGATCTCAAGGGAACACCATATGTGACACTTTATCAGAATACCTCAAATGGTCGTTATGTATTTTCGAAATTATTTTTTTTCTAGCCAAAGTATATGGGTCCTTACGTCCAAACTGCCTGAACAAACAATAAAACACCTCGTTTCATCGGTGCATGTAGCCAGTTATTATGATATACGTATAGTTTAGCCAGTATCATATGCGTGAAGACAGCCGCCCCAGTACATTTCTATAGAAATGTAGTATGATCAAATGTGGCCATGTAACTAAGTTTGCCCGCAATAAACATATCCTAATCGATTTGCCGTGCTTTGTAGAGGATAGTTAATGCCCTTAATTTGTTAGGATCTCAAGGGAACACCATATGTGACACTTTATCTGAATACCTAAAATAGTCGTTATATATTTTCGAAATTATTTTTTTCTAGCCAAAGTATATGGGTCCTTACGTCCAAAATGCCTGAACAAACAATAAAACACCTCGTTTCATCGGAGAATGTAGCTAGTTATTATGATATACGTATAGTTTGGCCAGTATCATATGCGTGAAGACAGCCGCCCCAGTACTTTTCTATAGAAATATTGTATGATCGATTGTAGGCATATAGCTTAGTTTTCCAGCAATAAACATATCCTAATCGATTAGCCGTGCTCCGTAGAAATATTGAATTCGTTAGGTTCTTAAGGGAACACCATATGTGACACTTTATCTGAATACCTCAAATGGTCGTTATGTATTTTCGAAATTATTTTTTTTCTAGCCAAAGTATATGGGTCCTTACGTCCAAAATGCCTGAACAAACAATAAAACATTTCGTTTCATCGGTCAATGTAGCTAGTTATTATGATATACGTATAGTATGGCCAGTATCATAAGCGTGAAGACAGCCGCCCCAGTACATTTATATAGAAATGTTGTATGATCAATTGTGGCCATGTAACTAAGTTTGCCCGCAATAAACATATCCTAGTCGATTTGCCGTACTTTGTAGAGGATAGTTCATGTACTTAATTCGTTAGGATCTCAAGGGAACACCATATATGACACTTTATCTGAATACCTAAAATGGTCGTTATATATTTTCGAAATTATTTTTTTCTAGCCAAAGTATATGGGTCCTTACGTCCAAAATGCCTGAACAAACAATAAAACACCTAGTTTCATCGGTCAATGTAGCTAGTTATTATGATATACGTATAGTTTGGCAAGTATCATATGCGTGAAGACAGCCGCCCCAGTACTTTTCTATAGAAATGTTTTATGATCAATTGTGGGCATGTAGCTAAGTTTGCCCGCAAAAAACATATCTTAATCGATTTTCTGTGCTTTGCAGAGGATAGTTAATGCCCTTAATTTGTTAGGATCTCAAGGGAACACCATATGTGACACTTTATCTGAATACCTAAAATGGTCGTTATATATTTTCGAAATTATCTTTTCTAGCCAAAGTATATGGGTCCTTACGTCCAAAATGCCTGAACAAACAATAAAACACCTCGTTTCATCGGTGAATGTAGCTAGTTATTATGATATACGTATAGTTTGGCCAGTATCATATGCGTGAAGACAGCCGCCCCAGTACTTTTCTATAGAAATATTGTATGATCGATTGTAGGCATATAGCTTAGTTCGCCAGCAATAAACATATCGTAATCGATTAGCCGTGCTCCGTAGAAATATTGAATTCGTTAGGATCTCAAGGGAACACGATATGTGACACTTTATCTGAATACCTCAAATGGTCGTTATGTATTTTCGAAATTATTTTTTTCTAGCCAAAGTATATGGGTCCTTACGTCCAAAATGCCTGAACAAACAATAAAACACCTCGATTAATCGGTGCATGTAGCTAGTTATTATGATATACGTATAGTTTGGCCAGTATCTTTTGCGTGAAGACAGCCGCCCCAGTACATTTCTATAGAAATGTTGTATGATCAATTGCGGGCATGTAGCTAAGTTTGCCCGTAATAAACATATCCTCATCGATTTACCGTGCTTTGTAGAGGATAGTTCATGCAATTAATTTGTTAGGATCTCAAGGGAACACCATATGTGACTCTTTATCTGAATACCTAAAATGGACGTTATGTATTTTCGAAATTATTTTTTTCTAGCCAAACTATATGGGTCCTTACGTCCAAAATGCCTGAACAAACAATAAAACACCTCGTTTCATCGGTGCATGTAGCCAGTTATTATGATATACGTAAAGTTTGGCCAGTATCTTTTGCGTGAAGACAGCCGCCCCAGTACATTTCTATAGAAATGTTGTATGATCAATTGCGGGCATGTAGCTAAGTTTGCCCGTAATAAACATATCCTCATCGATTAACCGTGCTTTGTAGAGGATAGTTCATGCAATTAATTTGTTAGGATCTCAAGGGAACACCATATGTGACTCTTTATCTGAATACCTAAAATGGACGTTATGTATTTTCGAAATTATTTTTTTCTAGCCATACTATATGGGTCCTTACGTCCAAAATACCTGAACAAACAATAAAACACCTCGTTTCATCGGTGCATGTAGCCAGTTATTATGATATACGTATAGTTTGGCCAGTATCATATGCGTGAAGACAGCCGCCCCAGTACATTTCTATAGAAATGTTGTATGATCAATTGTGGCCATGAAACTAAGTTTGCCCGCAATAAACATATCCTAATCGATTTGCCGTGCTTTGTAAAGGATAGTTCATGCATTTAATTCGTTAGGATCTCAAGGGAACACCATATGTGACACTTTATCTGAATACCTAAAATGGTCGTTATATATTTTCGAAATTATTTTTTTCTAGCCAAAGTATATGGGTCCTTACGTCCAAAATGCCTGAACAAACAATAAAACACCTCGTTTCATCGGTGAATGTAGCTAGTTATTATGATATACGTATATTTTGGCCAGTATCATATGCGTGAAGACAGCCGCCCCAGTACTTTTCTATAGAAATATTGTATGATCGATTGTAGGCATATAGCTTAGTTTTCCAGCAATAAACATATCCTAATCGATTAGCCGTGCTCCGTAGAAATATAGAATTCGTTAGGATCTCAAGGGAACACCATATGTGACACTTTATCTGAATACCTAAAATGGTCGTTATGTATTTTCGAAATTATTTTTTTTCTAGCCAAAGTATATGGGTCCTTACGTACAAAATGCCTGAAAAAACAATAAAACAACTCGTTTCATCGGTGCATGTAGCTAGTTATTATGATATACGTATAGTTTGGCCAGTATCATATGCGTGAAGACAGCCGCCCCAGTACTTTTCTATAGAAATATTGTATGATCGATTGTAGGCATATAGCTTAGTTTGCCAGCAACAAACATATCCTAATCGATTAGGCGTGCTCCGTAGAGATATTGAATTCGTTAGGATCTCAAGGGAACACCATATGTGACACTTTATCAGAATACCTCAAATGGTCGTTATGTATTTTCGAAATTATTTTTTTTCTAGCCAAAGTATATGGGTCCTTACGTCCAAACTGCCTGAACAAACAATAAAACACCTCGTTTCATCGGTGCATGTAGCCAGTTATTATGATATACGTATAGTTTGGCCAGTATCATATGCGTGAAGACAGCCGCCCCAGTACATTTCTATAGAAATGTAGTATGATCAATTGTGGCCATGTAACTAAGTTTGCCCGCAATAAACATATCCTAATCGATTTGCCGTGCTTTGTAGAGGATAGTTAATGCCCTTGATTTGTTAGGATCTCAAGGGAACACCATATGTGACACTTTATCTGAATACCTAAAATAGTCGTTATATATTTTCGAAATTATTTTTTTCTAGCCAAAGTATATGGGTCCTTACGTCCAAAATGCCTGAACAAACAATAAAACACCTAGTTTCATCGGTCAATGTAGCTAGTTATTATGATATACGTATAGTTTGGCAAGTATCATATGCGTGAAGACAGCCGCCCCAGTACTTTTCTATAGAAATGTTGTATGATCAATTGTGGGCATGTAGCTAAGTTTGCCCGCAATAAACATATCCTAATCGATTTGCCGTACTTTGTAGAGGACAGTTCATGTACTTAATTCGTTAGTATCTCAAGGGAACACCATATGTGACACTTTATCTGAATACCTAAAATGGTCGTTATATATTTTCGAAATTATTATTTTTCTAGCCAAAGTATATGGGTCCTTACGTCCAAAATGCCTGAACAAACAATAAAACACCTAGTTTCATCGGTGCATGTAGCTAGTTATTATGATATACGTACAGTTTGGCCAGTATCATATGCGTGAAGACAGCCGCCCCAGTACATTTCTATAGAAATGTTGTATGATCAATTGTGGCCATGTAACTAAGTTTGCCCGCAATAAACATATCCTAATCGATTTGCCGTACTTTGTAGAGGATAGTTCATGTACTTAATTCGTTAGGATCTCAAAGGAACACCATATGTGACACTTTATCTGAATACCTAAAATGGTCGTTATATATTTTCGAAATTATTTTTTTCTAGCCAAAGTATATGGGTCCTTACGTCCAAAATGCCTGAACAAACAATAAAACACCTCATCTTATCGGTTCATTTGGCCAGTTATGCTGATATCCGTACAGTTTGGCCAGTATCATATGCGTGAAGACAGCCGCCCCAGTACTTTAATAATAATAGGAAAACTTTTCCAGTCGGGTTCTTACGAAATTTCGTTACGCATTCGCGTGAACTAACGAATATCTACCGATTGTCATCGATAGAAACCTTAAAATCCGTTTTGGGGCGGTAGCGTGAAGTTAGCCGCCCCAGTTTAAAAATTTAAAAAAAATATACCGAATCGGGTCCTTACGAAATTTCTTTGTGAATTCGCGTGAACTAACGAATATCTACCGATTGCCATCGATAGAAACCGAAAAATCCGTTTTGGGGCGGTAGCGTGAAGTTAGCCGCCCCACTTTAAAAATTAAAAAAAAATATTCCGGATTGGGTCCTTACGAAATTTCTTTGTGAATTCGCGTTAACTAACGAATATCTACCGATTACAATCGACAAAAACCGATAAATCAATTTTGGGGCGGTAGCGTGAAGTTAGCCGCCCCATTTTGTTTTAAAAAAAAATCGATGTTGGAGTCGGGTCCTTACGATTTAATATACTGAACTAACGTGAACTAACGATGAACTAACGATATAGATACGTAAATTCAGGATACTGAGTTTGGGGCGGTCAACTTCACGGACATCTACTATGCGAAATCTTATAGTGGACTTTAAAATTAAACATATAACTTTAATGTAAGTAATTAAATCAGTGATCTGTGTTATCTACTTGTGACCACTAAGCCGAAATAAATGGTAGGTTATGATTGATGTCTTAAACAATGTGTATTTAGAATTGAAAGAAATTAGACGCTACCTAATTAAAGTTGGTCCAAGTAAACGTAAAGGAAATTTAGTTGTAAAGAAACTTAACGAAGCAAATGTATTATTTAGTCAATACACTACTATTTCAGAACATTTATCAGTAGATATTCAAAAAGGTAATATTTTAGAGGAAGACGCAAACATAATTAAAACATTGTCACAAAATTTTATAGATTTATACAAGGAAATTTCTGATTTATGTACTGTGAAAGAAGAAACAATGTCTGAAAATAACATGGATACTTTCAATTTAAAAACGGCTTTATCCTTATTGCCGCAAATGACTGACGATGAGGACAGTATTAAGTGCTTAATCGATAACCTTGAATATTACGCGTCCTTGCTTAAAAGTGATAATTGTTAAAAGAATTTGATACTATTTATACTGAAAAGTAGGTTGTCTCAAGCAGCTAAATTAAAATTAAATTCATCTTACGATACGGTGGATGCATTAGTAACTGATATGAAACAGGTCCTTCTTCCACAAAAATCGGCTACTGCTATCCAAAACCGATTGCAGCAGATTAAACAAAACGAAATGTCAATTCAAGATTATGGGAAAGAAATTTCGGAATTATTTGTAGAACTTACGATTTCGCAAGCAGAAGGCAAATCAGAAAGCTACAAAATTTTAAAGCCACTGAATGAGAAAATGGCTATAAAAAAGTTTGCGGACGGCTTACGAAATCGTAGGCTCAGTACTATCATTGCAGCCAGGAATTTTGCGACGCTGAAAGATGCCATACAATCCGCCAAAGACGAGGAGACGTCATCTGCTACACCAGCTGAGGAATCGATGCGTACGTATGAACTATACAACTACTCTCATAGGAGCCAACAAGGACATCGTAATGGGCCAAGAGGTCAATATAGCCCAAGAATATATACAAATAGGAACTCGCGTGGCAACCCGAATGCGTACTCAACCGAAGCTCACAGAGGCTTCAGCGGATTCCAGCATTCGCCAAATAGAGGTAATGATCACGCTAGATATTCTAGACCGTCTCGAGGAAGGTATAATAACAATTTTAGCACTCGAGGTAACCAGTGGATACGTAGAGGACAAATGCGTGTAATGTCAGAAGAAGAAGTGAATAATCCTCAACCCCAAAGTAGCCAAGAAAATGAAAATACATTTTTTCGTGACTAAAATGGAACATATATTTGCTGCAAACAATAGCTCGTATATAAAATTGTTAGTAGGTATCAAGCCTTATACGTGGCTGTTAGATACAGGCGCCTCCATATCGGCTATAAAATATAAACACGCTGTTGAACTTGATCTCCCGATCCATAACGATGACATGCTTATAAATGGTATGGGAGGCAAAGTCCAAGCAATAGGATATATGAATTTGCAATTAATCACTAACGGTCACTTATTGCATCATAAAGTATTTGTATTTGAAACATTGCCATGTGCGACAAATGGCATCATTGGTCAAGACTTTATTAAGAAATATAAAGCAACAATGGATTATGACGACAATATTTTAACGTTAAAACTATCCCCTGATTATAAAATCACTTTACCAATATACGACGACGAGACTAAGCTACTACAAATTGCACCAAAATGTGAATCAATTCATAACATTAGGACTAATATCACAGAAGAGTGTGTAGTTTGCTCACAAGAAATAAGTCATGGAATTTATTTAGCTAGTTCAATTGGCAAACCAACAAACGGTATGATACCTGTTAAAATATTAAATACTACAAATAAAACTTTAACATTGACAAATTTACAACCAACGATCCATCGACTTAAAGATTATAATGTATGTTCGTTTGAGAAACTAAATAAAAGTGCAGATAGAGTAAAAGAATTATTTAAATTACTACAATTAAAACAATTAAATTCAGAAGAACAAGCGTCAATAGAAAAACTATGTGCTAAATATTGTGATATATTTCATTTACCCGGTGATAAACTTACAACTACGGACATTTATGAGCATTCCATAACTTTAAAACCAAACGTTACTCCAATATTTAGTAAACCATATCGTCTACCACATGCTCATAAAGATGAAATTAACTCCCAAATTGATAATTTGATAAATCAAGGTATAATAGAACCATGTAGGAGTGAGTGGTCTAGCCCAATACTTCTAGTACCGAAAAAGACAGACGAAAGTGGACAGAAAAAGTGGAGATTAGTCATTGATTATCGTAAATTAAATAATTGCATTGAGGACGATAAGTTCCCACTCCCAAATATTACGGAAATATTAGATGCTCTGTCAGGTAGTATTTACTTTACACACTTAGATTTACACCAAGGATTTTACAATGTCAATTTAAACAAAAGTAGTCGTAACTATACAGCATTTTGTTCAGGACAGTACAGGATGGTTAGAATGCCAATGGGAATGAAAACCAGCCCAGGATCGTTTTCCCGCATGATGAACATGGCTATGGCAGGTTTAACTTATGAAAAATGTTTCATATATTTAGACGATTTGATTATTTTCGGAAGAGATCTTCATTCACACAATAAAAATTTACAAGACGTTTTTGAAAGATTAAGAACAGTTAATTTAAAATTAAATCCCCAAAAATGCGAATTTTTAAGAAAAGAGATATTATATTTAGGCCACATAGTTACGGGTGATGGTATTTTGCCAGACCCAGATAAAATAAATGTAGTTAAAAATTACCCCCGCCCCAATAACTTAGATGAACTACGAAGATTTATTGCTTTCGTCAATTACTACAGGAAATTTATTCAAAATTTTGCAGAAATAGCTTACCCATTAAATAATTTGTGCAAGAAAAATGTGCCATACCAATGGGACAGTGAATGTGAAAAATCATTAGAATTATTAAAAAGCAAAATTACTTCACCACCAGTGTTACAGTACCCGGACTTTTCTGAACAAAATCAATTTATTGTCCAAACAGACGCATCTAATGTTTCGTTAGGAGCAATTTTATCAAATCAGGATGAGAGACCAGTTGCATACGCTAGTAGAAGTGTAAATAAAGCGGAAAAAAATTATCCAACCATACAGAAAGAGCTATTAGCAATAGTGTGGGCTGTTAAACATTTTAGACCGTATCTTTTTGGTAAAAAATTTAAAATTCGGACAGACCACAGACCATTGATTTATTTATTCACTATGAGAGATCCGTCTAGTAGACTCATGAAATTTAGACTTCTACTAGAAGAGTACAACTTCGAGATAGAGTATGTTAAAGGTTCGTGTAATGTGGCTGCAGACGCATTATCTCGAATAACTTTAACAACCGATAACTTGAAAGAGATGGGTGAAAGTATTTTAGCAGTTACAACTCGAGCACAAAAGAGAAGAATGGAAGAAAAGGATAAGGAGAAAAGCTTAGACAGTAACCTTGACAGCGATTGGCCTGATCAACCAAAAGTTGTAGAGGTGCTTGACAAGCCCAAGGATTATACGGAGTTGTTATTTATAGAAAAAGAAAAGCTAGATATAGCAAAAAGAACAAAAGTCGTAAAAGAAAGTGAAACTTTATGTTATGTACCAGATGACAAAAGAATTTACATTAAATACAAATCTTTTCGATCATGGATTACGCGATTTACGCGAGCCGAATTTGTGAGAGAACTTGTAGAATTGTGTAAGAATATTAAAAAAATGAAGTATACTTAATAAAAACAAAGCAAAATAATATATTTATAAACAAATTACTAAATGAATTACAGAATTATAAGGACAATGATAAACCACGATTATGTGTCTTAGTCGACGTAGATAAAATAAACGATAAGGATGACCAGAAAGTAATATTGAACGATTTCCATCTTCTACCCACAAGTGGCCACGCGGGTGTGAGAAGGATGATAAACAACATCAAAAAGTATTATTTCTGGCCAGGCCTTGAAAAAGACGTTATAAATTATGTTAAAAGATGTGATAAGTGTCAAAAACAAAAGCATTCAATTCATACGAAAGAACCAATGGTAATTACGTCTACTGCGCATACAGCGTTCGAAAAGCTATATTTAGATATCGTAGGTCCCTTAGAGACAGATAGTAATAATTATAATTATATACTAACGCTCCAATGCGAGCTTACAAAATATGTCGAAGCTTATCCACTAGTTTCCAAGAGTGCTACAGAAGTGGCAAGATCATTTGTAGATAACTTTATACTACGCTACGGGATACCAAAGGAAATAGCAACTGATAGAGGTACGGAGTTCATGTCCTCAACAATGACCGAGGTTTGTCGCTTATTGCATATATCAAAACTTAATTCAACAGCTTACCACCATCAGAGTATCGGTGCATTAGAAAATTCTCATAAACACCTTGGTTCATATCTACGTATTCAAACAGATAATCATCCAGAGTTTTGGAGCAAATGGGTACCCTATTGGTGCTTTTCATACAACACGTCAGTTCATAGAGAAACAAAATATACACCTTATGAACTCGTATTTGGGAAAAAATGCAGTCTTCCCAGTATTTTTTTAGGTAATAACGTAGATCCAATTTATAATTATGACGATTATCCAGCAGAGTTAAAGTTTCGGTTACAGTTATCGCAAAAAGAAGCAAGAGACAACTTACTTCACAGTAAGATACATCGGAAACAAAAATATGATGCTAATGTTAAAGCTGTAATGTATCGGCCAAATGATTTAATTTTAGTACGTAATGAAATAGGTAATAAGTTTAAGCCAATATACTTAGGCCCTTACAAGGTCATAAGAGATGTAACCCCGAATGTAGAAATAATTAAGGACGGTAAGTCCGAAGTCATACATAAAAATAGGACTAAAATATATTATCCTAATATATAGATAAATACAAATATAAAGCGCCTAATTGTAGTAAAAGCGCTGTTGTAATAACAAAAAGAAAAAAAAAGGTATATATCAACTTTTTTTTTCTTTCATTTAGAGGGAAGGTGTGGTGTCCCTCAATACATATATAATCTATGATGTAACCATTGTATATTTAAGATGCCATCTATGAAATATAGCCCAGTATTATTCCAGCATTGCTTGTTTCATTACTCATCCTTTCCGAACCTTACAAATTATCCTTTACAGTACATATGGTGCTACTTTACCACTTTAGTGTGGTAATTATCACTTGACGTGCCTCTGTCGATACACCTGCGAATAGGTAGGTGATACTTCATTCTGTCGCAGTTGGGCATCACCGACTTATACGAAAATGATACCAAACTTGGCCTAGTAGCTTAACTGATGTAGATATCAAGATATAGTTGAGAGCCTCCCCCCCCCCCCCTAATAATTTACATGGAATATCGGCGTCTCTTCTGAGATCCAATCTGTGCTACATTCGGCCTACAATTCGCTGCTAGGTTTGATAAATATAATTTTATTAAATCTACTCATAAAGGAGTAAAAAGGGGGATGAAAATTTGTATGAAAGTCAAAATAAAAACAATAAATTTGTTTTAATATTTTTTACACATTTATAACCCTTTAACTTCCACGTGATTCAATTATATGGAAATCGCATTTGCCGCACCATACTATTTTTTTACGAAAAAAATATTAAGATGAACATTGAAGTAGGTTCTAGCTACGATATCTCGGCCCCGATAAAAGGCGGCAAATTTATAAAATCTGCGTGTCGTATATAAGGCGAATAACAATAATGATAGTTGAACAACTAATATTTTTTCTTACGATAATGTTATACATATATATCAGGTCTGCGGAAATAACTCTTACCTGCAGCAATACTTTCATTCTTTTTTAAACATACACCAATTTTAGGCTTTCGAAGTGTGATATGGTATGTGTATTGTACACAATTATATAATTTTATGATTTCTACAATAATCGTATGTGTCGCCTCAAGCGTGTAATTATATATTATGTACTACAACGTTAGTTGCTAAAGAAAATCTAAATAAGTCCAAAAAGTACATTCTGAAATTTTAACTTCATGTTGCGTATCAAATATCAGAATCATCACAGCGTATTTGTGTACGATAGCTGTTCCTAAGTTCGTTAATTTCGTCTCAAAATCACTTTCTGCTTGTCTGATTTTTCGTCATACTTATAAATCATAATAAGTAACTGAAGCGATTTCTTTTAATGGTTTCGTCAAGGATTTATATGAATAACTATCGCGGCAACCGAAGACAATATTAACAATGAAAATTTTTTAATATTTTTCCAAATGTCATTCAAATAACAAAGTTATATACGTGTATATAAATCCATATATTATTGTGCATTTATAAAAAAATATTTCTTAAATGAATTATTCGTACTTTAACTATAAAAAAACCGGCCAAGTGTGTGTCGGACCACGCATAGGAGGGTTCCATACCTTCAATGGAATAAGAACCAAACTAATACCACAACCAAAAGGTCGTATCTGATGAAGTAGAAGTTTTTTGGAGATAACTCAAAAATGGCTGAACCGATAATGTTCAAAACAATTTTGGTAGAAAGTATATGATAAGGCGCATCTTTTCAAATTTTTTTACCTTACGGTTCAAAAGTTACGGGGGGGGGGCTACACAACTTTTCTGACTTTCGAAGCCATTATTTCAAAAAATATTCACTTAATCACAAAATAGTCAAAGAAACCTCAAAGTTATTTTGAAAGACCTATCGATTGATGTGTCACAGGTTGATAACTAAGTAGCTGCATACAAAATACACCTTATGTGTAAATTTTATTCAGATACGTCGTATAGTTTCCGAGTAAAATGCCTGTGACATACGGACGGACAGACAGACAGACAGATATGACGAATCCATAATGGTTCCGTTTTTTGCCATTTGGCTACGGAACCCTAAAAATTATGTCAAGCTGGACCAAGTACCTAATCGTAGGCAAAAAATATGTATAGAGCAGACTGGACCTCGGAAGCCGACCATTCCCCGACCCCTTTTCTAGACACTGCTTGATCTATTAACAAGGGAGCTTGATCAGCTTAATTTGACACGACAGACAATCATGCAAAGCGGCGTTGCCTGAGACTGAACTGCAGATGATTTGCATGAATCAGTCACCAAATTTAAGGCCGTTTATAGGATTTGTACTGCAATGGTGGCTTTATTACTTTAACCTAAATAAGTAACAATAGGTACTAGCTCAAAAACATAATTAACCTTAAGGTCAAAAACGAAGGCAACAAAAAAACGTACGTAGTATAAGTAGGATGAAGACATGTAAATATTTAATATTTTTTTATGACTTATAAATGAAATATTCAAGTATTTTTGAGTTATTTAATTATAATTTTAAATAGGTTATTTTTTTTATATCATGTCAGTTGAAAACGGACGTATAAACCGAGCCGGTCACAGGAACGATATTTATTTAATTTAGTATTTCTTTCGTTTAATAGGACATATATACAGTAATAATTTGGTACAGCAGGCTCAAAAATTATTTCAGAGCAGAGTTCGTGATTTTAACTGGTTTTAAAGTTCAAACCGGCCAAAATAATGGTTTTAAATTCGAAATGTAGGTTATTTGAAGTGTCGTAAATATATCAAAAATTATTTACGACATTATTTCAGTCACTTACTGAACATATTCTCAGAGTGCATCATCTTGACACTATCTAATTGGAGTTATAAGCGACTGACAAGAAATTATTGTAGGCATTACGCCCGCCTGTGACTTCAGTAATATTATATTCGATTTATTATAGTATACTTTTAGGGCATATCAAACGTTATGTCATGGTAATTAAATATGTATGAGTCTGCAAGTGTGTTTGAGCCATTTAAATACATTTGTGTGAGGGGCTTAAAGTCATTTGCTGTTTTTCATATAAAAACAATTATTTCTTTAAAATGGTCTTTAAATCCTAAGCGCTTAACGGTCTAAAATTTGGTATGTAGCTTATTTGAAGTGCACCATACCGTGTTGCAAATATTTGGAGCGGTAGGCTTGAAGATAAATTACATAATGTAGTGTTAGGGTATTTTCAAATTGGCGCAATATACGGGTGAATCAACTTTTAGAAAAGTATTTTTTTTACAAAACTAATAGCTTGTTTACAATTCGGCTACATGTTTATTAAGTCAGACAATCAAACCAACACTTTACAAAGTATATATATAACAGTTTAATAAAATATATATTTTTATTTATGTGTCGTAACGTAGTAAAGCACACTGTCCCTAGGTTTTGTTTTGGAAGTCTCATTATAACGCTTCATAATTAGTATCATGCTAAACTCGTCTGCTAAGTTTTTCTATCATAAAAGGTAATAAGTGTCCTTCACCCACATACCTACTAGCGACCATTTGGACCTTTAATAAATCTATACAGCCTTATTCATAAAAAATCCTTAAATGAGATTTTAACCATCATATAGTTAAAACGCTATATAAGCCTAAATGACGTTTTAAGAAATGTGTGATTTATAATCTCTCCATAAGCCGACAATAGTAATTTCATTGATTCGACTCGTTATGTTGGCACTCTTGGCAAAATCATAGACGAAATCGTATCCCAATCGCAATTTAAAAAAAAGTTTGACAGCGAATGTCAGTAATGAGCGGGAAATCGGCGAAATAGAATCGAATAAATGCAAATACTAGTTTAGATAAATCTAATTTAAATCAAATAAGCCTTTGCATTGAAAAGACGAATCAATGCAACAAAAAAAGGGAGTAATAATTACACGTCAACTGTGTGCACGTCATGCAACAATACAAGGTAAGAATACCAATTCATTTACTTAAAATTAGGTTATGTGAAGTTGATTCTTGCTTGCCTTTAATGTTTTTAATGAATCTAATCATTGATATATCCTCCTCAGGTATTACTACAAGAGCAAAATATAAGAAAAAATACTGGATACAAACACCAACGCCTTTAAGATGGACCTTTTGCAAGTAAGTACAATACCTGCCCAAGTGCCCAAGTCAGACATTTTCACAGTAATAATTCTATACCAGTGCCTACAACTAATAACATTAGGTATACTTATTGTAAACCAGTTATATCTGTCTGATATCGCCTACAGTTAATGCAGTAAAATAATCATGTACTAACTATACCCAGAAGGATGATATTAAAGTAGTGAAAAATCAATGGTTAGATAATGTGCAAAATGTATTGAAACATAATATGCATTAGTAAGGTAGAATTTTATTGTTATTTTCATTCAAAATCCTTATTAATGTCACCATAATTGCAGAAAATAAGTAGGTATTCCACATTGTGATGCTGTAATGTCTGTAAATGACTATATTATTCAGTCAATCAGTCAGATGCTGACAATAAAAGGCATCAAGCAGATGTACTTACATTAATGTCATTTATTGTCAGGAAAATTTGACTACATACTTATGTAATAACTACTAATAAGCAGTGGTGATAGGTATATACACCTTAGGATGTTGGTCATTCTCAATTAAATGTATGGTTATAATATGTATGTAGTCACATCAATTTCTGCCTATTTTATAGAAAACTTCCATATCCTGGTATATGGAACAATATATATGAAAGCTAAAAATAAAAAAAGTGTTTGTTTAAAATTAATTTAATTAAATTTGTTGCATTCTTTTCAGGTCAGCACTTATCATCAGCCGTCATCATCCACTGCCATTGTTAAGGCAGTAAGTCGTCAAGCATTAAACAGGAAAGGGCGACCAGGTCAAGAATCCACACAAATCCAAGAAAAGTCTACCGGCCCCGGACATATTCGAAGCCAAGCAGTCCTCAGCGGCAAGGCAATCAACTGAAACATAAAAAAGAAAAATAAGAAGCTACATAGCCTGATTTTGGTCAAAACTACTGGTTCTGACCCCATAATACTCTCATACTCTTTAGCTTTGTTTTATTATGGAATAGTATGTTTAATTTTGCTAAATAAAATTATTTTATTTCATGAAGATTTTGTAATGATTTTTAATGCTTCTCTCTCTGGGAGAATCTGTTTATTTAGTGGCATATTATTATATAATATTACGACAAGTTGATAGTAACCACTTCTTTCTTACCTTATGTTATGATACATATTCCAAAATCGGCTTTCGTAGTTGTACCTATTCACATGCTCCATTGCCTGAATTGGCATTTTATAGCAACAATTTCACTTCAAAAGTTCACAGTCACTTTAAAAGATAGAAACTATTACATAAATAATAATATTTTTCACAAAACATAAAACTTGTAACGATAGGTAGCTTCCATTCAGTAGAAATCTTCTGATTTGTGTTCGGTGTCGCTGGTGTCAAAATCAGCTGTTCAATATTATGGCGGCCATTTTGATCCTTATTGAGGAGATAAAGAAGGGTCCTGGGTCATGTAACTTTTCGAACATTTGCAATAGGTTTGTAGAGCTTTTTAGAGATAAATAACGTTTATAAATAACGTTTTTGGGCTTCCGGACTTCAATTAGGTTTGAAGGAGGTTGTAACTTTTTATGAATAAGGCTGAGTATGGCCGGCTCCAGTACTAAAACTAAATTCACACGAAGGTATGCAAAACATTAGTTAGTAAATAAAACCAATTCATTCAATAGTAGGATAACATTTAGATTTATTTGCATGGAAAATTTACAAAGCAAGGCCAACCTAAGCAAGCAAAGATCTACCAAATTTACAATACAATTCATCGAAACAACTCTTAAGAAGTTATAACGACATATTTCCGTTCACTTTTACCTATAAGCGACTTCTAGTCTACAACGGGCCAACCGCGAAGTTCGAAAATCGACATTTCGTTATTTCCGTTTCTATCGCTCTTGCATTTTCGAAAGAGAGTGATGCAAATAGTCGATTCGACGAACGAAGTGGTTCGCGGTTCAGCTAGCTAACTTTCCAAAACGCGTATCTCGATAACGCATTATATACCAAAGTCATTTAATCATTTAAAATCAACCATAATACGTCATATGTGACATAATACGTCATATGCGTTTTCAACTGGGTATGCTTGGATATGAGTCGCTAGAAATCAGACGATACCTAGTCGTGGCAAAGTTCGCTCTGGGCATCATTCACAACAAGGTAGACTGTGTAGACCTGGTGGATGGGGTGGTAAGACTTTACGCTCCCAACTCGCGCGGGCGGCTGCGCTACGCGCCCCTGCTGGCGTCTCCGCCGGCGCGCAGCGGGCTGCTGAACCAAGCACCCCTGCACACCGCACTCACACTGCTCAACTCTGTGCTCGAAGCGGCACCGCTTACAGACATTTTTGCAGCCACATGGCCGCAGCTTATAAAATAATGTAAAAAAGTATTCGAATCGATGTATTAGGTAGCTTATGGTACTCATTTAATTCATTTATTAGGTTAATAATTAATATTAGGAGGAAATGTACGTATATTAAGATTATAATGTTTTGGCGTACGCTGTAATTACAATTTCTTGTGAAATAAACAAATAAACAAATAAACAGGATAGACAAGGAAAGCAAGATAAAATATGTTATTTCTCTGTCTTCTTACAAAGGAAAACATTACAGCTTAACTTTCACAAAGGAGGTGTGATTAGTATGCAACTAATAATGGCAACCTGTAAAAAAATATGAGGGGTCAATGATCTGTCGGCCAAAAATGTGGTAGTGTGCGTGAAGTCTGGTTGTGTGTGAATGAGGGTATTTTGACAGAATCTGAAAATTCTCTCACATATACCCGACCCTTAAATGAGCAACGAAAACACTTGCAGTTAAGGCGGACTTTCTACCTGTCACTAAAATAATTATTGGTATTACCTACCTACTCTGAACCGACCGAACACCGAACCCATTCGCTCAGTCAGTCAGTCAGTCAGTCTGTATCTATTACGTACGAAGGCAGGTTGTCTGTTATTGTTTCGCGTCGCGTCACGCGTGGTATTTAAAAAAAAGTGATACTGAAAGTTGATTAGTTTTATCTCGGAATTTTATGTGATTTATTATTATGTAATTATATCAAGCTAAGTATTCCAGTTTCCAATTAATAAAACATTTTCTCAGTGTTAATTTTTATTATAAAAATTACTAATTACGTGGTGCGATAATGACAACTCATATAATGATTATAAAAGCATGTTGTATTTTTAATTTTCAGGTTTTTTGTTACTTGACTTGTTGATTTTATGCGTTACACACCTTTAAATACGCTAATTTTGTTTTATTTTATAAAATACCAACATTATCCGAAATTATTTAAATATCCTAATATTCGGATATTATATATATCCTAATATTGAAGTATTCAATTATCCGAATATTAAAAAACTGGGCGGATATTGCAAACCCTAACTACATACTTATGTAATAACTAGTAATAACCAGTGGTGATAGGTATTACCTTAGGATGTTGGTCATTCTCAATTTAATGTAAATGTATAGTTATAATATGTAATCACAACGATTTCTGCCAATTGTATAGAAAAGTTCTATGGAATAATATATATGAAGGCTAAAGGCTGCATTAAGCAGGAAAGGGCAACCGGGCCAAGAATCCACACAAATCCAGGAAAAGTCTACTGGCCCCGAACATATTCCAAGCCAAGCAGTCCTCAGCGGCAAGGCAATCAACTGAAACATAAAAAAGAAAAATTAGAAGCTACATAGCCTGATTTTGGTCAAAACTACTGGTTCTGGCCCCATAATACTATTTAGCTTTGTTTTATTATGGAATTGTATGTTTAATTTTGCTAAATAAAAATATTTTATTTCATGAAGCTTTTGTGATGATTTTTAATGCTTCTCTATGGGAGAATCTGTCTATTTAGTGGCATATTATTATTCAAGAACTTAATCTTAGCAAGAGAAATGAAAATGGGTAATTCTATAAGGTGTTTTGCATACAAATTATACCTATCCATTTTCATTACTCTTAAGTGTTGCTAGTTATGCTGCTGTAGGCTAACCTTTTGGTAATAACACATTTATGTTGCAATAATTATAGTTTGCCCAAACTATACCTCTGTGGTTGAATTGTAATGAACAAAATCAGTAATGTATGTGCATTGATTGCCGCTTTAATACTTGTTTTAAAAATACCACTTCATTATCTTTAATTAAAGATGAATGTATAATTCCACATATTTTTTTCATATACTACCAGTTAAAGTAAGAATAGTGCGATGTTTAGCTTCAAATTAAATATGTTGACTGACACCATTAGTAAGAAGTTAGATTAGGTATTGAGTTCATCTAAAGATCGGTTGGAGGCCGTTTTATATCAGGTATGTTAACCCTTTGAACGCCATACGTCAAACTGTAACATGTCACTCACACGCAAATTTTACTAGCGCAAGTAACCCAATATAAACCTTACTTGAAAGTATGAAGGTTATACTTTGACTGCTCTTGCTCTCTGCTTGCTCTTGGCGCTGTGAGCATGAGAACTCATGATACTTTTAGGTGTTGTTAGCGTTCAAACGGTTAAGCATGTTAAGCATAAACTAGATTAGGTCCCAATGGTAACCTATCTGCCTCTTAATAGAAAATCTGTTGCAACTACTTTACTAACTACTTACCTGAGACCAAAACTAACCTAAATAGGTGAAGATTGTTTGCTTCTTATTTCATGACTAATGAAACTTTCGCACTCAGAATCCAACATGATGGCCACAACCACTCTGTAAAGAGTGTAATGGAAAAGAAAAAGAATGAAACTTTAATTTACTCTTTATTTGGAACTAGGTAGTTTTGCTCGGTTTCAATATTATGCAAAACTGTCAGTGCGATAAATGGTGCCCACTTCTTTGGCTTGAAAATGATGGTTTACTTATATATTTCTATAAATAACATCCTGACCCTTGACCTGCAGTGTAAAGTATATACTATTGCGACAAGTTGATAGTAAATGACAAATATGCTCACCCACACACTTCTTTCTTACCTTATGTTATGAAACATATTCCAAAATCGGTTTTCGTAGTTGTACCTATTCACAAGGTCCATTGCCTGAATTGGCATTTTATAGCAACAATTTCACTTCAAAAGTTCACAGTCACCTAAATAGATAGGTTTTTTTATTTATTACAATAAATAATATTATTTTTCACAAAACATAAAACTTGTAACGATAGAGTAACTTCCATTCAGTAGAAATCTTCTGATTTGTGTTCGGTGTCGCTAGTGTCAAAATCAGCTGTTCAATATTATGGCGGCCATTTTGATCGTTATCGAGGAGATAAAGAAGGGTCCTGGGTCCTGTAACTTTTCGAGCATTTGCAATAGGTTTGTAGAGCTATATAGAGATAAATAACGTTTATAAATAACGTTTTTGGGCTTCCGGACTTCAAGTAGGTTTGAAGGAGGTTGTAACTTTTTATGAATAAGGCTGTAAAAGTTGAATAAAATAAAATTTCACGTTATATAGACATTTCAATTTTCAAATTCAGTCATTTTGAAAGACTAAATTTGGCATGAATTCAAAAACTTTCATTTCCGGTAATTTCAAGGGTATATTACGAAGCTTAACTTAACTATATTTCTTAAAGACGCTAGTGACCTAATTTGCCCCAGTTCTGAGGTAATCGATAGTTCTTTTTTGTCTTTCTGATTCAAAGTCATCTGTTTCAAAGATATGTGGTATGGAAGTCAAAATATGAGTTTTGCAATTAAATGTGACCTTTTCCCCGTTTTTAACTTATGATTTCGGCTGTAACGCTGAACCGAATTAAAATTTAAGCTACTCATTCGACGCACAATTTAACCCTCTAATATTGACATACATGAAATTTTCCGTCAGACGAACCATTTTCGAACTACAAGAAAATTAATAAAGAGCAGTATTTTGTTAAAAAGTTATGCACACCTCTTGGGATTGGGCAAACTCGGATTACATGCATTTAGGACCGCAGAAAGGTATTAAAACGATTTCCAGCCTGCTGAGAATTAATTCCTCCAACACTTTTTATAGATCTTATTTGTTTGGCCTAAAAGCACTACCTGTTTTGAAACTCTGTTCTCCATCTACTGCCTACCCTTAAGGTTGTCTGGTAGAGATCGTTTATAGCGATAAGACCGCCTGTTGTTACCATTATTTACATTGTTAAATCTGTTTCTGTACTTCTTTTTCTTTGTGTGGTGCAATAAAGAATATTGTATTGTATTGTATTGTAATCCTTTCATATTAACCCAGACAGTGATGAAGTACGCGCTAATATAGGACCAAAGTGTGACGGAGTGTCAAAGCATGACAAAGCCTGTTGGCTCATAACCTAAGAAGGAAAAGGCTTCGCAGCACTGCTACTCTTCCTGCCTGACTCACGTTTCACCTGTAACAGATGTGGCAAGAGATAGCTGCCATAGGACTGCTAAGCCACAGAACACGATGTACCGGCACCATTAACTGAACCAGTCCACATACTGCAACAAGATGTCGTGGCCAATGATGATGATGATTATAATGACCTATTTTGTAAACCATGAATAGTGAGAAGCAGAATATAAGTACTAACAATTTTCGTTTTCATAATGCGAGGCACTTATTGAATCCCCACGCGTAGGATTCCATCTTAAAATCCCTTGTTTAGGGATTCTAAATGTAAGCGATCATAGTTGCGCATCGCACACAACTTATTGCTTGTGGATATAGTGGACGAACGTATCAAGTCTGGTGTGGAAAGGTCCTGGAAGTCCTACCTTCGCTCCACTTAGCCTGATAGTTCTATCGCTACAAGAACAAAGCCCAAGTCAGGATAAACAAGTCCGCCTGTTGCTTGACGGAACTGTAAAGATGAAATTTATTTTATAATTTTTCGCTTCGCTTTTAATTCAACACGACATCTAGGCGAAACATTGCATTTTACAGTCTCGACTACAAACTATTTAGTGGTAATCTCGCAAACAAACGGGTGTTCCTGATTGCCATGGATGTCGTACAATAGTCCGTTTAGACAGATGGAGCCACAGTTGCCATCGCTGTTCTTTGGCCTATATGGAGCCCACCCTTCGAAGCCAGCTTCGGCGAGCGTGTCTCCTGTCAACAAGAGAAATATCTAAGGGCGCATACACATAGCTATCAGTTTTACAGGTCCGTTATTTGATAGCGTATGAAGTCGTATGAGAGAGTTCACACACAATACAGTATACAGGATTCCAGACAGTATAGCCACGGATCCGTTAAAAAGGATCCTGTAATACTTTTAAACAAAAAAGAACCGAATTTCATGCCCGAGCTACTGTAAAAAATACTCCAAACTTAATAGGTGTGCCTATAATATTTGATGAGTTCCCTCGATTTCTCCAGGATCCCATCATCAGAACCTGACCTGGTAACAATGGGAGCAACTGTAAAGTATACTCTTTCAAACAAAAAAGGATTTTTCCAAATCCGTGTAGCTATCTCCGAATAATCGGTGAATATACATAAAAAAAAGTAGCAAAAACAAAGATCCCGACGAATTGAGAATCTGCTCCTTCGAAATCTTAAAGTTGGTTGAAAACGGACGTTCTATGTGTACGCCCTAAGACAGTGACATCTTACACAGTTTGACCTAGCCCTAACTTCAGCAAAACTTATACATAATACATGTACTAAAACGGGCGACATATTGATGTAGAATTAATAAAAAATCAATCCACAGCTCAGGAAATATTCGTGATAAACATAAACTTAACAAATTCCCTCACCAGTTAGGTTATACTAGTGGCTACGAAGAAGAAGAAGAAGAAGTGGATTTTTTAAAACTTACTTGGCGGGTCGCCATTTTGATAACTATCTTGGATACATACGTTCAAACAAATACTTAGTAGCGACACGCCAGGTAGGGCGAGCTATGTAACAAGCAACAAGAAGAAGAAAAAACAACATCTTAAGAGTACAGTATCGAGGGATACTTCAATATCCAGCCCCACAGTAGTAAAAAAATCGGATGAGAACGAACATAACACTCCAACTACGAGCTCTTCGCATGACGACAAAGAACCAGCTACACGACTTAATAAAAAAACCTTGCACGAAAACACACAGAAACAACAAGCTCCCCAATCAGCGGCAGGCTCTGCAAACAACGAAAGTTACAAACACTGCACAAGAAAGCAAGATGGCCTATCAGAAAAACCGTTAAATGAGAAACATAAAATTTGTATTATAAGTTCTAACAACCAAAACAACGTACTATCTTTTGCTAACCATTACTTGGATATTAATTATCAGATTTGTCATTATCTTACTCCACATGCTAATGTTGAACATCTGTTAAAAAACTTAGGAGGAAAGTTAGCTAACTACACAATGTGGATTTTATGAAATCTAAAGATTACACCAAGACAGTTCAATGTATTAAAGATGCAACTCAAGAATGCATGCATACAAACATTGTTATATGTTCTCCAACTTTTAAGTGTACTAACTATGCAACCATATTTAACCGCAGAGTAGAAAAATTTAATCAACTTTTATACAAAAATATTGAGGAAAATGAATATGCGTACCTACTTGACTCCAACAAAAATGTGTCTTACGCTTGGTATATGTTTAAGAAAATAGATGGTCGCATTAACAATTGTGGAATAAGAACTATCTTCGAAGATCTTTCGAGCCTGATAAAGTATATAGTCGAGGAACATAACTGTTCCTTTCGTGGCCGTAAAGAGTAACCATGACAGAGAAATAACTGAAGATTGTGCAAAAAACACAAAAACAAAATTAATAAAATCTGACTTTTGTATCCTTCATCAAAACATTGCAGGGGTGCTGAACAAACTAGAACAATTAAACGTAGCTTTAACTGACTTAGAAAATGATTCAGGGCACCCAGATGCTTTATGCTTGCCAGAACACTTTGTACCATACGGTAATGAAAACAATATACAATTGGAAGGTTTCGTATTAGCCGATATATTTACCAGGAAAAAAATAAAAAACTGTAATAGTAATCATAAAAGGGGAGGGTGTTGCATCTTGTTAGAAAAGGGTGTTGCATTTCAAGCTGTTCCCGGTATCAGAGAGCTCAGCCAATTAAAGGTATTTGAGTGCTGTGGAATTAATCTGCCAAATGAAAATATAACTATTGTTTGTTTATATCGGACTCCGGACAGTGACGTAAATATATTTTTTGACAAACTAGAGCAGTTGTTACTCAAAATATCATATAAGAAACATAAACTGGTCTTGTGTGGTGACTTCAATATAGATCTCTCGCCTTCGGCAAACAATCAAAATTATAGGAGTACTTTTATTAACATTATCGAATCTTTCAATCTAAACGTGCGTATAACAGTACCAACTAGAATAACACATAAGTCTCAGACATGTATTGATAATATTTTATGTAATTTTAAAACGGGAATTGCTAAAGTACACCAGCTAGCCCTGTCTGACCATACTGCACAAAGTATCACAGTAAAACTTAAGAGAAAATCAATACCCAATTTTTGGTACGCATACAAACGTGACTACTCTAGGGATAATATTAGGAAATTTAAAGACTATTTGAGCTCCTTAACATTTAATGAAGTGCTTAGTACGAAAAATGTAGATTTAGCATACAAGGGATTTATTGACACTTATAAATTACTTTTTGATTTATGCTTTCCGATTTTAAAACTTAAGATTAAATCTGCTGACAAGGATAAATATATTACAAAAGGTGTAAAAATTTCAAGTGTGAAAAAAAGGCTTAAAACACAAGAAAAAACTGTATTATAAATATGCAAATTTGTTAAAAAAGTGTGTGAAAGCCTCAATAAGATTGGTCAATCACAGGATTATTGAAAAATCTGATAATAAATGCAAGGCCTCTTGGAATATGATTAAAAAATATAGTGGTCGAAATGTAATGTCTAAACTTATAGATGAAATTAAATTAAAGAATGAGAAAATAACTAATCCTAGAAGTATGGCTATTGCATTTAATAACTTCTTCATTGATTCTTTGCCAGTCAATTCACCCCGGAAATCCAGAGACGCATGTAAGAAAATTTCGAAAATAGGTTCCAGCATGTTCTTATATCCAACTTGTCCTAATGAAATCCTCAAAATCATAAGATCTTTGAAAAATACTCGTTCAGTGGGCTATGATGAAATATCAACACAAATAATTAAAGAATCTGCAATATGTATAATAAAACCCTTAGCTTATATTGTGAATCTTTCCTTTGAAGTCGGTGTTTTTCCAGAAAGTTTAAAGTACTCAATCATAAAACCCCTTCACAAAGTTGGAAATACAGACGAAATTAACAACTACAGGCCGATCACGTTAATACCGATATTCTCAAAAGTTTTTGAACGACTGATGCATATAAGACTAACAGCCTACTCTGATAGATTCAATTTAATAACTAACGAACAATGTGGCTTCCGTAAAAACCGATCTACCAACCTAGCTATATTTCAACTCTTAAAAACCATACATGAATGTATAGACAAAAGAAAACATGTGTCGGCATTATTCACCGATATGTCGAAAGCTTTTGACTGTGTTAGTCATAGGATACTTCTTGATAAACTATATTGTTATGGTATACGAGGAAAAACATTGGATTGGTTGAGAAGTTATCTTACTAATAGACAACAATGCACGGAGTTAAATAATTTTTGTGAAGAAACTATGACATTGGACACTGTAAGATCTGAATATAGAATTAATAAAAGGGGGGTTCCACAGGGAAGTATTTTGGGGCCACTGCTATTTTTGTTTTATATTAATGATATACCCAAGTATACAAACAACCAAATGGTACTTTACGCTGATGACAGCACAGCTATTGTAGAATGTACAGGTTCTGTAGAAAAATATGAACAAGATATTAACAACACACTTGGTAACATTGTTGAATGGCTGAATACTAATGAATTAAGCATTAATCTCTCAAAGACACACATAGTCCAATTCCATTCCGTGTATCGTCCAGCATTGCCAATTAATATAAATTATAATGCAGAATCTATTGATATGTCAAACAATTCAAAATTTCTTGGGTTATTAATTGATAGTAATTGTAATTGGAAGCAACATATAGAAGATCTGTGTAGTAAACTTTATAGATTTTTATTTCCATTACGCTGAGTTGTGCAAAGTTCATCAGAAAAGGCAGGCCTCTTGGCATATTTTGGATATGTACAATCATTGCTTTGCTATGGTATTATTTTTTGGGGTTATTCTACGGATTGGCTTAAGGCATTCAACATTCAAAAGCGATGTGTTAGGGCACTCTGTGGTGCTTCACAGCGCGATTCTTGTAGACCGTTATTTATTAGGTATAAAATATTACCTCTACCATGTTTGTATATTAAAGAGGTGGCAATGTTTGTTAAAAAACACCTATATTTGTTTGAAACCTTCGCCAAATATATTAGAAATTTTCGAAACAATAATAAACTAGTCAGTGTTCATTCTCAAAGCACAGCTTTCTACAGATATTGTATAAATTTCATGTCAATTCAAATATTTAATTGTATTCCGGATGAATTTAAGAGTTGGGACGATGATAAATTTAAAAAGAAAATTAATGAATGGTTACTAAATAGAATGTTTTGCACGACCGATGAATTTTTAGAAAATAAAGGCAATTTGTGAATTGAATGACATATATGAAACCTAGTTAAATACATATTTAAATTCTTTGTTAATATGTTCTTGTTAGTTAAGCTTCTTAACTCATGTATATTACTTAAAATTTACTATTGTATCTTTTTGACATTGAACTCACAATTATTTTAGCTCTAAGATATATTGTACACCATTGACATGGTAGGCTATGGTTTTAGTACCTCAAACAAATGTAACACCTGTTCTTACACCTATAGTCACAATAAATATATTTTGATATTATTATTTTTTTATATTTTTTTGAGGACAAAATGTACAAAATTATTATGAACCTTGACGATAAAAAGAGTCCTGGTTTTGACAAAATCAGAGTTAGAGACATAAAACACATTGCAAATTATATCACACCCGTTCTAACAAACCTACTTAATACATTTATTTCAAAATCAGTATATCCAGACCTGTTAAAAATAGGAATTGTACGCCCTATACATAAAAAAGGTAGCTACAATGACACTAATAATTACAGACCAATTACAATACTCTCTTGTATTGATAAAATAATAGAAAAATAGTACGGTGCAGTGATAAATGACTTCCTATCGAGTAATGCTATAATTCATGAACGACAATTTGGCTTTCAGAGAAATAAAAGTACAACACAACTGTTGTCAGCATTTAGTGATGAAATTAATAATCACCTCAATGAAAAAAAAACATATTTTGAATATTATGATTGATTTTAGTAAAGCTTTCGATACCCTGAATTATAATGTATTGTATAGTAAACTTGAGCAAAATGGCATACAGGGACCGCTACTAAACTGGTTTAGAAATTATCACAAAAATAGATTTAATGCTGTAAGCATTAACGGCGAGCTAAGTAAAATGGTGCCAACCCTATGCGGTACGGCCCAGGGCTCAATAATTGGCCCAACTGAGTATGTTCTATATGTAAACGACATGTGTAACGTATTTAAGTACAGCTCTGTATACCAGTTTGCTGATGATAGATGTATTCTTGTAGCACATAAAGGTCCTAGTACCGCTGAAACGATAATACAAAGTGTATTCAATAAACTGTGTAAATGGGCACACGATGTTGGTTTGTCAATAAACTATGAAAAAACTAAAATAATGTATATTCGTTCGCCATACATGAGAACAAATTATCAGCCCAAGGTCATGGCCCACGAGCACCAATGTATGCATAACAACTATGTAAACTGTGCCTGCCAGCACCTTGAACTCGTCACTGAACATACATACTTAGGGCTTAAGATTGACTACAAGTTCAACTGGGGCCCACACATAGACAGTATTTGCAACAAATTGAGATCAATCTTGGCTAAACTAAGTATTTTAAAACACAAGTTACCTTATAAAACTATAAGATTATTGTACTTGGCGTTGGCAGACTCGTTGATTAACTATGGCCTATCAAGTTATGGCAGAACGTATAAGACTTATCTACAAAGAATATATGATATCCAACTTAGAATCCTTAAAACCATAGTACCATATAAGACTAAAAATAAATACAAAGATAACTATGCCCTATTGTTTCAACATTGTAAAGTCCTTAATGTATTTGATAAAGTTGACGCAGCAATTGTAAATCAACACTCTTGTCAAATAACCCAACTTAAAAAAACTGTTAGACCTAATAATATGCGCCAACTTCAACATCTACCTTTATTCTCGGTACCGAAAGCCAATAATGTATACGGTAAACGAACTTGTTTGTATATTCTCCCTGATGTATTAAACAGATTACCTAAAGAATTTGTAAAACTACTAGAAACAAGAAAAAAATCTCAAGTCAGTAAAATCCTTAAACAATATTTGATACAAGGAAAATATACCGGAAAATACACCAACAACGAAAGCAAGACTAATTAGATAAGATAAATGTTTAATAAAAAAACAATATAATAAGAAGCGAACTGAGTGACCGCGCACATAATCTCATAGTAGAGATTTTGCAAAAAATGTAAAATTCTAGTTATAAGTTTTTTCTTTGAAATAAATAGTTCTAAATTTAAATTTTTTTTTTTTAAACCTTGACTGGAAATTTTCCATTAAATATGAAGTGGGTATACTTATTAGGTTATTACTCATAACATTTTATGGTAATAACATATCCTATAAAAGAAATGTCTCGGTACATCTACCTTCTTACTTCAATAAAATAATTAAAATTGAAGAAGGTAGGCACTCAGTATCGATCACAATTTGAACGTTGACCCTGTCGAACGATTAATAGTAGAATTAAAACCCTACAGTATATATTATATGTACTTATGTATGCTATTGTTTATGTTTCGAATACAATAATTATGTTGCATTTAAAATTGCATACAGCGATCGCACGCTAAGACGTTTACGACGTTAACATTATTAATATTACACGAGTATTATATCATAAGACATTATTTTCGTAATAATAACTGCAACATAAACAATACATCGGTCATGTCATCTACTGATTTTATTTGACATAACTATAAATTAAGATACTCTAATTTAAATAAATAAGATTTTTAAAATCTGCGATAGATCTTTAGTGGTATAGAAGTACCTATCAGACAACACTAAAACCATAATCAACTATGAATGGTTGTGCCAATGACTAAGCTGTGTGTTTCTGTGTGTATGTATGTGTGTGTGTGTGTGTGTGTGTGTGTGAATAAATATTTATTTATTTTTTATTTATTTGATATGTTATTTTTGAAATGATCTGTAAGATACCTTTTTGCTTTCGGATACCGTTCCGTTTTATGCTCTCTTTCTTTCCAGTAGCCATCTGGCTATTCACATCCTCTTCAAAGAATAGTTTCACCCGCAGTTTAATTAGTGCTTCTTTTTTACCTTGAAGACGTTCGGCAAGTAATTGTCATGAAACTGACGATATTTGAATAAAATAAACATTAGTCAACCCTTTCAGGGAGTAACGACTACCATGTTCGATTAACCGCTATATAATAGAAATGTTAAGAATGAAAATGCCTGCTTGTAACAGACGCTTGTGAGAAAATATAAGATTTTACAAAAAGCTTGCAATAGGAAGTTAAGATTAAAGTATATGGTATTAGATTAAAACTTAGCCTACGAATATGTACATACTTAAAACTCTCTTCCTTGCATCTTACGTACTTTGTGAGTAAGATTATGATTTAGAGAAAGATAAATTTAAGAAAAACAAGGAGTTAAGATTACCAAAAGATTTAATTGCTGGTGTACTTGCAATACCTACTTAAAATTAATAACATATGGCGCAAATACCAAAGCAGAGCATATTGATGAATCAATTTAGCTCAAAATACTATATTTTAAGGCAAATTTTAATGTAAATACTGGCCTGCATCCTTAGTTTGGTGTGTCATAAAGTCCATCAGGTCGTGGGTGTGATTGTATCTTTGGACTCAGTTAGTTACCCGCTATTCATTCATATTGCTGACTTAGTCATCAAGCACTAAGTATTTAGGTACTTCTTACGGTGTGTTCCGCGTGTAAACTAATACTGTGTACTTTTTGTATACCTCATCTCTTTAAGTACAAATTATAAGGTATATTAGAGCACAGTGTAGTCGTGTTGTTTCGTGTACTATAATGCACTATGCTCCGTCGTTGGTAAAATAAAATTTATAATCCAGATGACTGCTCTTTTCCAATTAAAGCGGGTTACACGACAAATGGTTAAATTACAAAGGTCAATGCTATTGTATTATTAAAATACTTTAACACGCTGTCAATGATATACTGATGAAATATACTACCTCCAAATATATATATATATTTCATTTGAAATGGAAAAAGCCAGTACTATTTCATAAACTGGTTATCTCAGCGTAAAACTCTAAACGTTTGGGGGATGCCGCTGCCTGCAACAACAGCGTTCGGGCCGCGGTCGATCCGCGTATGGCGGGCCCCGCCACGGGAGCGGTAGCCGAGCCGATGATGGTATTGAACCTATCCAGACTACCGGAGCTACCAATGTATACATTTGTCGTTTTTGTAATTCAATACTAACATATTTGTTTATTCCTACAAATGCACTATTTTTAAGTGCATTCTATGTTGTGCTGTCCTGTGCCACTGTATAACAATAAAAAGTAAAATAATAAGTTTATAGAATTTATTATCTACATTCACTATGCACTATAGCACACATGTACTATTGTGCACTAGACTGCATCATTGATATCATATCACACTGTCGTTGTGGTATACCTTATTTCAATACCTGCTATATACTAATCAGTTATATGAATTATATGAATGATAATGGTATTGTACGATTATAAGTTACAGTGGTGATATTATAGATATATCTTCGTCAACCAATGCGCGCGGGCCTGCGACATATAATTGATATGTAACAAGTAAATAATTAAAAATTAAAACATGCATAACATAAATGTAATAAAAACCAATAATAACTATTCAAGATTCAAGATTCAAGATATTTATTCATGACGTACACAATATTACATAAAAATTTACATACAAACAAAATAAAGACGTATAGGTGTAGCACCACGAAATGGACCCTGCTCAGCAAAATGCTAGCTAGTATGTCAGCTAGCGCTGGTCTTCCGTAGGGCCCACTTGGTGATGCCACGACAGATAATACAAACTGAAGACAAAAAATAATAATATATATAACAAACACTTACTCAATGAAAAAAACTAGACATGTACAGGAGAATACAAAATACATATGGGATAGTATGAAAACATATAAGGGACATGCACTACAGGTAAGAACAGTAATTTATGTACTTATTTACTAAACGCAACTAGTGTCGTCACTCAAAGTTTCCTGCTTCTGCTGGTGATCGAAGATATTTTTTTTAAGTTTATTCCTAAAACTAACAACGTTTTGCAGGTTCCTAATTGGTGGTGGGATGTTATTCCAGCATTTAGTCGCTGCGTAGCGGAAACTTCCACGAAAAGCAGCGGAAGCATGACTAGGTGGTAATAACTGTATAGCGCACCGTCGGCGTTCACGTAACTGGATGACAGTCAACTTTTGGAAGAGATATGCCGGCGTATTGAACTTGAGGACTCCAAAAAGAAGACAAGCTAGATGAAGTTTTCGTCGATGCTGCATTTTCAAAATGTTGTGGCTATTCAGATATGGAGTGACATGGGATCTCCAAGGAATGTCAAAACAGAAGCGAGCACAGGCATTTTGAACGCGCTGAATAAGTTTTTTTGTTTTTGCAAGTAGTCTTGGACCGTACAAAGCATCAACATAGTTAAGTTCTGATAAAACTAATGATTCTACTAGTCGAATGCGCAAATTTTCGTTAATAAATGGCCTGATCTTATACAAGACTCTAAGCTTATAAAAACAGCCCCTGACAGCATTGGCAATATGCATCTCATAGCGCAGCTCGCTATCCATGAGAAGACCCAGATTTCGTGCTTCATAGACACGCTCAACGGGTTGATCCATCAACATAACTGGTAATGAGGGACTTATTTGTGAAACCTGCTGTTTGCTGCCAAAAACTAAATACTTGGTCTTGTCAGGGTTAAGCAGCAAACAATTGCTTGTGGCCCAGGAAGATATATTACACAAATCTAGATTCAGCTTTCCTATTGCAGTGTCAATTTCACTAGGTTTAAAAGAAATATATACTTGTATATCGTCCGCATAGATATGGTACTTACAGTGTGTGATATGAGCCCCTATGTCAGCGGTGTATAAAATGAAGAGAATTGGGCCAATTACAGATCCTTGAGGGACTCCTCTTGTGAGGATTGCTTGGTCGGAAGTTTGAGTAGAGCCATCATTACGAGTCAATTTTACACTTTGGTAGCGGTTCTTAAGGTAACTGTCAAACCACTTTACTGTATTACTGTCAAAACCATAGTAACTAAGTTTAGAAATTAATAGATTAATATTAAGGCAGTCAAATGCACGGGAAAAGTCAAGCAGAACCAACAGTGTGCACATGCCTTCATCCTGAGCACATATAATGTTGTCTGTGACATCGAGTAACGCAGTCACTGTACTTCGGCCTTTCCTAAAACCCGACTGAATATCAGGTAGAATATTATTAGTCTCCAAATAATCAGTTAATTGTTTACAGACAACTTTTTCTAGTATTTTAGATAAACATGGCAAAATACTAATGGGCCGCAGGTCTTTAAGCTCAGTGGGACTTGCAATTTTTGGGAGAGGCTGAACAATTGCTAACTTCCATTGGGCAGGGAAAGTAGATGTCAAGATAGAAGTATTAATCAATTTCATAATTATGTCCAGGGTATGGAGGGTATGGGGAAATGTCAATAGTAACATGTTTAAATTAATACCATCACTCCCTTCCGCATTTGATTTAAGACTCTTAATAATATTAACAATTTGGTTTAAACTAGCAGGCTTCAAACGAAAAACTGACTCATTATACCTATGAAACTCGAAATAAGTCAAGTCAGATATGTTTATTTCTGACGTACCTGGCAAGCTCAGAAAGTGCTTATTTATTTCTAAAGGGTCACTAAAAGAAGTAGGTAATTGAGTGTCTTTTTTAGGCAGAATAGTAGATTTAAGATTTTTCCATAGCAACTTGGAGTCATGTATTTTATTATTAATGTTTTGTTTATAATAGGCGAATTTTTCATTATACATAGCTTTGTTTACCATTGACTTCAATTCTTTATAGTACAGCTTTTTACTTTCACTGTGGTTCCTATGAAAATCAGCTGCAGCTTTATCACGTAGTCGCATCATGATCTTAACGGTATCTGTTATCCAAGGGTATGAACAGCCCTTGACAATAGTTGTCTTTAGAGGTGCGTGGAGGTCAAACAAATAAAGTATATGCTGATTAAATACTCTAACCATATCATTTACACTTTCCAGGTCTGATATAGAGTCCCGATTCACACACTGCAGGTCCCTGTCAAAATTCTCCAGCTGGATGTTTTTAAGAGGTCTGTAGGTTAAACAAAAGGGCTTTGGTTTATCGACTTTAATGTGAAATTCGGAAACTACGAGGCAACAAATAATGAACCCAAATGCTCTACGATTGTACTTTTTGCTTTCATATCCGTGCAAACTAAGTCAAGTAGAGTCTGACTCGACTCTGTATAATGCGTAGACTGCGAAACTAATTGGGAGAGCCGGAAGCATGTCAAAAAATTATTAAATTTTGTAATTCGTGGGTCAGTATTTGTCAACAAATTTATATTAAAATCGCCTAATACTAATAAATTATCATAATTGGGAATATAACTAATTGTGTCAGAGATAGCGTCGAAAAACAGATCAATATTCATCCACGGAGGACGATAGACCGCTCCTATAACTAACTTCTTACCGTTAAGGGTTAAAGTGACCCACATTTGCTCTACCGACCTATGCAAAGGATCCACGGGATGTTACCAGGTACGCACATTGAGATTGTGCTTTATATAAAACCCTACGCCTCCACCACGCGACCGAGTACCCGCTGGTCTGGGTATGTGCCGCAGCTTGTAGCCCGGAAGCGCTATTCCACTGCAGGTGTTGAATTTCGTACTTGCTACGCGTAAATCGTATTTATGCAACAAATTGAATTTACCAGTATGCTCCGCTTTAACAACGTTGAGCTTTGAATGTATCGAGTATACAACAAAATTGCTCCACTATAACAGTGTCGAGATATAATCCACTTTAAAACACTCCACATAAACTGTGTCGAGGACAGTACAGCAGTGCTCCACTTTAGCAGTGTCGAGGATAGCACAACATCACTCCACTTTACCGGTGTCGAGCTAAACCACACAACGATTGGTTCGAGTATAATACAGAATGCTCAACTTTAACAGTGTCAAAATTTACTCTACATGAACTGTGTTGAGGATAGTACAAAGTGCTCCACTTTAACAGTGTCGAGGATACTACAACAACGCTCCACTTTAACAGTGTCGAGGATAATACAATACTACTCCACTTTAACAGTGTCGAGGTATACTATACATTGATTGGGCCGAGTATAGTACAAAATATCTCCATTTTAACGTATAAGTATGCTTGGCATTAATTATACCGAACATATTACAATTTGTTTCATTTTTACAATGTGGACTATAATTATTCACATTAGTCATATAAAAGTTAGTCGAAAATTGCTTAACTTTACACCGTAATAATAATAAAAATAGAAATATATAATTTGAAGTCACTCCACTTTGGTGTAGAGCATTTTTAAAACAGTGCAATATTCGCTCCAACAATGAGATAAACTTACCAACCAAAGGTAGTAAGTTTACCGAATTTTATCAGTGTCAGGGTTTAATTATTTATTTATAAGTGCCTAGAGTGTCCCAAAAGGCGGCAACAGGCCTCCCTACTAAGCTTTAAATAGGTTTAAATAATAATTAATTAATAAAAAGACACACACACACACACAAGGGTGATGTCGTTATGTTATGCTCCGCTTTAACAGCGTTGAGCTCCTTTATCAAGAGCATTAGGTAAAATAACTTATCTTAACTAGAAGATCCATACACCACCATTACATTTGTGTTCAGAATAGAACATATTCACTTCACTGAAGCAGTCTAGAGTTACGCTCCGCATTTTAATCGCGATGTTTTTTATACATCGCTCCGATCACTTCATTCCCCGGTCGCTTCGGTTACTTCGTTCTTCGGTCGCTTCGCCGTAACCTGAGTTGAAGATATATAACGCTGCTCCAGGTTCTTAGTGATAGTGCCAATACACTAGATATGGCTTGGGCAAGAACTTACAATCGCAAGTGCCCTGGTCGCAAGGTTCATGGATGGAATGTTCGAGTTCAAGTAACACGTTTTGAATCAAGTATGCGTCAACACATTCAGTCCCAAGTAGTGATACGATTTCACGACGTATTCATCGCATGGAGCTCATAGTAGTTACGAACAGAGTACCCAACAGTCGGGTTCTCGGCGCTAAACGTGTTAAGTTGACATTTGTTACGGTGCAAAAATACTGCAAGTAACATTTGTAAAACAGTCACGGCCCCAAGATGGGTCCTTTGTATACTGTTATAGAACATATATAAAGCTTATACATAATCGATGTTTGTTACGTTTACGTGGATATAAAAAATTACGTAGCGAGGTATTGAATACATATAAATTATAATACCATATGTAGTACCTATAACAAATCAAGCTCATTGCGTTAAAAATGGTAGGTAAGTACATGAGAACACTTGGCTCCATGTAATAGGGTTTGTATAAACTACAATTAAGTACGAGTATATTACTATGTGTATTTACCAATTAATATTATAGAAGTAGAAGCTAGACTTCTCCAGCCTAGTGATAAAGAAAATATTGTTAACATTTTAATGGCATTTTACACAAAAGGGTAAATTACTGTTTTGCCAGCTCATTTAAATTGGTTGTAAAATAAATAAGAAATATATTGCTTTTCAGACTTTCTGAAAAAAACCAAACGTACAATTGCATTCTGGCATTTGATCGTAAATAAATAGTTTGGATGAAACCAAATTTGTTGAATTTATAAACAACATATATTTATGTGAATGAATACCTAATCGTTTTATTTTTTTGGTAATTTAAATTTATGTAGAAAGACAAGTCTCTTTTAAGTGATTATTATCATCATCAGCCCACTGCTGAGCATAGGCCTCTCTTCGTGTACGCCACCTGTCCCGGTCTTGTGCCAATTTCATCCAGAAGTGACTCGCGACCTTCTGATTGGATTGTCGTCTACCCCTTTATGGTGGTCATGGCGTGTATGTCGTTGTCTCGTTAGCCAACGGACGCCAGAGGAAAGTGATTATTTATACTGATTATTAAGGGCTGACTAGTACTCAAATAGCCCTTTAAATAACATCATGGTCTCCGTCGCTGAAATTAAAGGCCCTATTTACAGAAAATGGTTATACAAACATAAGAGAAATAAAACGTTGTTGATGCTACAATTACAGCGAGGATAGTTTTATTTCTTCTTGATTCTTTCTCAGATTTTTAAGAAACTTAAACAGTTGAGTTTTTTTACCATTATTAATGAGGTCCATTTTTTGGTATGCTGTTCAAATTTAGTGATTTCTTTTTTTAACGAATTTTTTTTCTTTTTATCCGTCATATGTTTTTCCGGCCGAAAACATATATAAATACGATATTTTGTTTTATTTTCTTACTCACGAGGCGAGCTTCAAGGCTCTGAACATCTGCATATTTGTAATCTTCGATTTGGATATTCGTATAATTGTAATCAAACTTCACAGGTAAGTTCGTTTGATTATTAATTATTATTAATATTATTGTATGTGTTAAACCTTTGTATTAAATCGACCTCATGTTTCTTAATGTTAAGCCCTGTGGTTGTCAATGTTTTCTTGCAATTTATGATGACATTTCTTGTCGGTCATGTAAAATTTGTTTACTATAAAGGTCATTAAACCCATTTACTAATTAGGGTTGTAACAGGCAATGTTTTGCACTTTATTTCGACAAGCTCTAACTTGAAAACGGTTAGGAATATTAACATGGTTCACTGGCTTAAAAGTTATAACTAAAGCTAAACAAACCCCCATTTTCGTAAAAGTTCATCGTATTGTTCCACCCGATATATGTTTATGTCTAAGTGCATAAAAGGAAGATCGTATTCTGAATTGCCGAGTACAGTGTTTACAGATGAACGTTAGTAATCTTGGCATGTCGTGTCTCAATCCGATTCAGCAAGATTATCTTTGAAAGGGAGTAGTGAAATCAAAATGGCATATAAAAGGAGTAGCAAAGGAGATATAGCGTTTAGCGTTGCATTTAACTATAGATTTAGTGCACAATTTTTGGCTATAGCAAATACTTGACTGTTGCACTCAATTTAACAGGATAATTCTATTACTTTCGTGCGGTTACTCCTTGTTGTTGAAAAAAAAACATAATTGTATAATTTGCTTTTACCTTGTGTATACAAATATAACAAGAGAAGAACTCATACTGAATAATAGTGCAGACATTTCGAAATTAAAAGTAGCTACAAAGATTGGGAAAGTTGGTTAGACAGAAAGACAGAAGAAACGCATAGGAAAGAGTATAAATACTGGAGAAGGACTATTATTATTCGTTAAGTAAGTAGTGCAATCTGAATATATGGCGGATTTAGAAAAAGTTGTGTTAGCAGTGCAATGCTAGCAATGATTTATTTGTAGTGATGTATAAATATATGATGTATAATTTTAGTAGGTACCTGAACAGAGTAGTCATAATGTGGGGCAATTACCTACTAGGACAAGAGACACTTTGTCGGAGGACTGGATAATGCTAGGGATTAGCTATTTTTATAGGCTACGAAGGCTATCCGAGTTCCAGCACCCCAATAAAAATAAAATATATACCGGGTGTTTCCTGTAATAGGGGCAATAAATTAAACTGTAGATTCTACTCCTCAAACTGGACAATATTAGTTCAGCGACTTTTAAAAATAACTTATAATTTGATTTTTATTTCACTTTAAAGTTTATTCGAACACGCAATGTATTGCGAAATTGATTATTTCTGTTGGGTGACAAGAGTGACAAGCAATGTCAATTAGACGGATTTTAACGTACATAGAAAATACTATTTAGTATGTATGAAAAGGAGACAATATAAGAACTTAATTTTTTTTTTAAATTGTAGAACAAACGTTTCATTGTTTGAGGAGTAGAATCTACGTTTTAATTTATTGCTCTTATTACAGGAAACATCCTGTATTTTATTTTTGTTTGTGGAGTTTGGTCTGACTGAGCGGAGCGTAAGATAGACTAATTTTAGTTAAGGTATTTACTTTACTCTTATTCAAAAAGATATACAATTCTATCGCCTCTTCTCTTTTCAATATTTATTAACATGATTACCACTAGAATTAGTTGCTCTTACCATCTTTATGCTGACGATTTGCAGCTTTACACTCAGGCGAGCGTTAAGGACATTGATCAAGCAGTTGCTTCTATAAATAGGAACTTGGACTATCTTTCTGCTTGGTCACGCTCTTTTGGGATCGCAGTTAACCCGTCTAAGTGTCAAGCCATCGTTATAGGGAGCCCACGTATGCTTGCTTTGATGGATCTGTCCTGTGTGGCGCCGATCCAGTTCGAGGATGTTGTAATTCCTCTGTCGTTTGAAGTGAAGAACCTGGGTCTGATTATAGATAGTGGCCTTAGTTGGGATCCTCAGGTGTCCGAGGTATGTCGTAGAGTGACGAACGCATTAAGATCGCTTTTCAGGTTTAAGCATTTTCTACCGGTAAGCACTAAGACCCTTCTTGTTCAAGCTCTGGTAATACCCATTATTGATTATGCTGATGTTTGTTACTCCAATGTCGCTCAAGCCTCTTTGAACAAACTAGATAGACTGCTCAACAATGGTATTAGATTCATATTCGGCCTTCGAACGTACGACCACGTATCTGCTTATCGGAAACAGCTGAAATGGTTGCCCATTCGTGAACGTCGGTCGCTTAGAATGTTATGTTTACTATATTCTCTTCTTTTTGATCCATCCACACCAGATTACCTCAAATCCAAATTTAGATTCGTAATTGCTCGCCCAGGACGCGTTCTCCGTACCTCCCGCAGCCTTAAGTTGTCTATTCCCCCTCACCGCACCGGCTTTCTGTCTAATTCTTTCACTCTTCAGGCCACTCGTCTGTGGAACGATCTACCCCTTGATATCAGAAAAGCTCAGAGCAAATTTATCTTCAAGCCCATGGTACGCAAGCACTTATTTGACAATTTACGTGATTAGTTGTCTGCATTATATTTCATAATAGGTACGTATAATAATATGTATGTAAGTATATCATATAAAGTATATATGTAAGTATATCTTAAGTACTATTATATATATGTATTTAGTAAGTGATCATTATAATTTCATTTTCTATTTTCGAACCTGCACCCAACAAATGTTTCTTTTTGGCCCAATGGTTGACTGGTAGAGAATGCCTTAAGGCATTAAGTCCGCCACTTGTACTTTTTTATGTGCAATAAAGTTTAAATAAATAAATAAATAAATAAATATACAATTAAGGCAAGTAGTAGCTGGGGCTGGAGGTGTATTGGTAATGGTTAGCTAAAGATACAAGAAGACTGACAAGTTGCAAGCGCTACATAACAAAGTGAAGAGGCAGTAGGTACAAGGTATCATGGAAATAAAAGTTCTATTTCCATAAGAAGAACTTGAAATATAGCTACGATATAATATAATAAAGACTATGTACGATTGTCACTACTCGCGCACTGGCAGGCGGGAGATGCGAACGTACCACTGAGCTCTCGTCACGTCACCCACGTGAGAAAGAGAATCTGCTGTTTTCTAACAACGAGGGTGGCAGGGATGTAATGATTGTCAATAGATAAACATAACAGAATCATGCTGGGTTATTAAATAAAAATAGAAGCATTTTTTGTACTCATAGTATAACCCATCCATAGTAAAAAAAAACATTGAAATATAGAGTATCTCTTCTCAAATTACCTGAAATCTTATTACATAATATCATATAATTCAAAGGAAAATAACATGGAAGTGTGGTAGTTGTGGCTACCAGTTGTAGAGGCGGATGTAGAGTGTCACGGTAAACACTAGGCTCTACAAGGCAAAATGTTATAAAAAATAGTAAAAGCAAACTTTTAAGTGCACAAATACTAAATTCAAGTGTATAATAGTATAAATATAAGTAACTAATGTTGCTATTTTATAAAGTATTATAGTGATTGTGACTTAAAAACAATTCTAGACAACATTAACAGACAAAATACTCAAAATGTTGCATTAACAGTGTTTAAAACTTAGTGAATAGTAGTATATGTAACTGTTACGTAATAAGGGTCCTTAAAACATGAGTTTGGTTTTATGAAACGAGCCGCATGTGAGTTTCATTATAAGATCACACGAGTGTTTTAAGGCCTAATTACGTACAGTTGCATACACTGCTTTATCTACACTTATATTATTTATCCAAAATGCCGTATTCGGAAACCATAGAATGGCCGCCATTGCACCGCCATGGCCAACTCGATTGTGCCGGCGGTCGGCGAGGCGCGTGTCGGGCTGTCGGCGGATGCGCGGGAGGGTGCAGGTGTACATTATGTTATCAAAACTCATAGCACATCAATAATTGAGCATGAAAAGTTAAAATTACGTTACTGCCACGGATAAAAAGCTTATCATAGTAAAATCGGTCGTGGTAATGCTAGCCATTGCCTACCGTTTTCGAACACGTTTTAGAGAACTTACAATATGAGTGTAGATAAACATAATTATAATACGTGTTACTGTGTATATTCTGTGGTGACTCCAATATTCAAAAATTTCAAGAGGATTAAAGCATTATTCAGTAAAATAACTTTAAAAATTTCTGTTGGACATTTCATATTTAAACCAAAACGCAGACCGTAAACAAAGAATATCATCCAGTCAATGCACAGCAGACACAGCCAATCAGCAAAAACTACCACAGATAAGATACTATTTGCTCGTTGAAGGAATACTCCGGGAAAGTCAGCAACGCCATCTATATTCGAATAGCTTAACCAGCACCCACTAAACGACCTAGAGAAATAACTAGATGGCGCTAGTTTTCTACTACTCGCCGGCAGAGGGCACTAGCGTGTAATAATATACGTGAACTTGCATAATACTAACATAGGTAAATGGGCTATCCAGCAAAATGTGGTGAATGTGACACACGTATTTCGAGCAGACATTCACTCGACTGCTCCATATGCGACATCAGGTACTGTATAGATTGCTTGGAGCGTGCAGGAGTAAGCGGTAAGAGGTACACTTTAATGACCGTGGAAAATAAGAAAAATTGGAAGTGTCGAAGGTGCCCAAACCTAAACCTAAACCCAATAAACAACCTATCACTCCTTTGCCAAAACCTACTGTGGCGACAGTTATTTAATATAAAATATTGCCACTATTATTTTCTAAACATTATAAATAATTATATATATTAAGTAATGTTTATTATAAAAATACCATTGCGACTCCGCGCGGCGCGAGCGTGAATCAAAGGAGAGAGAGACGATGTTGGTTTGGTTCCAACTGGGCTGTCCCAATACTTCTGACCCCGGGCCAGACATTCAAAAATTCAAAAATTCTTTATTATTAAAACACACATCTTTATGATGTAGGGCGATGGAGCCACCCGGTAAGCAAAAAATGCCTGTGTTGGGAGGCTCCGCTCTTCCTTTACAGTAATAACTTATATTATAACTAATGCTTACAATAATATGTAGGTATATTATCAGTATATTCTTAACTAACGAGCAAATGAGTAAACAAAAAAAAGTAAAGAAGTTTTTAAAGTAGCTTTAGTTTACTGTTACAAGTGTGTGTGTGTGTGTGAGTGTGTGTATGTGTGTGTGTGTGTGTATGTGTGTGTGTGTGTGTGTGTGTGTGTGTGTGGGTGGGTGTGTGTATGTGTGTGTGTGTGTGTGTGAGCGCGTGCGTGTGTGTTTTTCTCCCTTAATTTAGTAAATAGGGTTTCTGTTTAGTAAACTCTCTGTTTCTTCATAGGTTATAGATTTAAGCCAATTTTTTATTACTCTCTTACAAGCAAAATAGTGTTTCGAGTAAATAACTAGTTGTTTGTTTATTTTATTGTAAACATCCGAGGATTTGAACATAAACTGTCTGCGAGCAAATGACGACCCAGTTTTAACAAAACTTGCTACAGCAGTTCTGTTTCTTGTGTTTTTATAATTTGCATTAAAGGGTAATATTTATGTTTTTTTAAAGTTATTAGTAGAATATACAATTTTCGGACTGTTAGAAGATCACTAAATATATAAAGTTGTTCAGTTGGAAACCAAATTTTTTTTAAATACATAACTTTAATTAAGGCCCGTTGAGCGCGTTCAAGGTGAATAAAGCGAGACTTTGCCGATCCACCCCAGACGCAAATACAATACATCAGGACAGATTGGACCAGGGATATGTATATTTCATTTATGATGTTACGCGAGGTGGATCGATTGCTCTTCCCTGGTACAATGTGTCTTAGAGTTCTAAAGATCCAGGTTAATTTCCTGACTCTGCCAATAACGTGCTCAAGCTGAGGATACCAGTTAAGATGTTCATCGATTATCACTCCCAGGTATTTCTTTTGTGCAACCTTTTCTATTAAGGGACAGTCACAAGCAGACCAGCTTGAGGACAGGCAAGAGTGAATCCTGATTGACATATCCCTGTCTGGTTGAGTTTTTTTAGAGATGCTGAAGCATATGTAATTAGTTTTGCTTGTATTTAAAGTTAGCAGGTTCATTTTGATCCAGCTGTCTACATCTACTAGACCCCTTTCAGCATTGTTCTTAGCCTCAGACCAGGATTCTCCAGTAAATATAATTGCAGTGTCATCGGCATATGAGAAAATTCTTGCATTTGGGATCGACATATTGCATAATTCGTTTATGTAAACCAGGAATAAGGTCGGTCCAAGCACACTACCCTGCGGAACACCATAATCGATTACTTCAAGCTCACTGATGACATCCCCAAGCTTGACCCTCTGCTTTCTGTACGTTAGATAGCTTTCTAAAAGTGACAGCGATGTTCCCCTAACCCCTATTCTGTAAAGCTTCTGTACAAGGATGGGAACAGAGACTGTGTCAAATGCTTTTTTCAAGTCCAGGTAGACGGCCAGGGACATATTGCTGTTGTCTAAAGTTTCAGTGACTAGAGATGTAAGAGCAGTTATAGCGTCCTCGGTTGATTTTTGCTGTCTGAATCCAAATTGGGCATCAGAGATAAGGTTAAATTTGTTAAAAAAAGCTTATGAGCCTGGCGTTCAGTAGTTTTTCGAGGATTTTTGCTAAAGGAGTTAGAACTGAAATTGGCCTATAATTACTGACGTCATCTCTGTCCCCTCCCTTGTACACAGGTGTGATGATGGACTGTTTTAGAGAATCAGGGAAAACTCCGCGCTCAAAACTGAGATTTATCAGGTGAGTTATAATAGGGGCTACTTCTTTAGATACATGTTTCAAGAATGTGGTTGGTATGTTATCATAACCTGTAGCACTTTTGGATTTCAAGTTCGTTATTGTTCTATGAACCTCTTCATCACTCACTGGTAGTAATACAAAGGATTGAAGTTGTGAAGCGGCCGAAGATGGATTATTTAGAGGCGGGCATAAGTGAGAGTTTGGTGCAATTTTTAGCGCGAGGTCTTTGCCGATGTTTGCAAAATATTTATTTATAAAATTGGCTGACTCAGAGGGGGTAGCTCTCATATAAAGTAATTCGGAATTTAGTTTATTTTGACTGACATACCTTTCAGCAACCAACTTCGCCGACGCGTTAGCACCTGGGTGACTGAAAAAGTGTAGACTCTCGAAGATCTGGCGCCTTAGCTCGGCTGGGACGTACGGCCTGACATTCGAAGAACCGCCACTTTCATCGCAGTACAGCTCAGCATTAGTCCCGGATATTTGGACTTTCGCCAGGCGCAACGAGCTGTCGCTATTCAGTAGCTGCTCTAACTCTGGGTCGCTGCTTTGGGCAGCAGCCAGCTTACTCACGTCAACCGGCTGCGTGATCTCCTCGACTCTAGAGAGAGTGTCAGTTACCACGTTGTCCTTACCCGAGATGTGCCTGATGTCTGTACTGAATGCGATTGAAGTCCAGGTGCCGGAACTGCCTGGGCGAGCAATTCTCCTTACGAGAACCGAAAGCAAAGCATAAAGGCTTGTGGTCTGTGTAGATACTGAGGTCACGGGCTTCCACCATGTACCTGAAATACTTAATGGCCTCGTAAATCGCCAGGAGTTCGCGATCATATGGCGAGTATTTCTGCTGGGCAGGACTCAACTTACGTGAGAAATACGCCAGTGGCTCCCAGCCCTTCTCCTCGTTAAACTGCTGCAAAACAGCAACTATGGCTACATCAGATGCATCGGTAACGATGCATAGCATGGCATGCGCGTCTGGGTGAGCTAAAAGAGCAGCCTGACTAAGATCCTACTTACAGTGGTCGAATGCGGCCTGCTCTGCTGGAGTAAAGTTGACTGGGTGCGAAGCTTTCACCAACCGTGCTAGAAAAGCGTTCAGAGAAGCTTGATGACGGGCAGCCCTTGCGTATGCCCGGTGAGTTTTTCAACACAGGTGCTGATCATTTTCCAGATGTGACGGACTACTTGTCTCGGCTTCGCACGTTCACAAAGAACTTGCAGCCGACACCAGCTTCCCGTCACGTAAGTCAGCTTCGCACCTTTATTTTCAACGACCTAACCACCTCTACACATGTGTTCCTTAGGTCCTATTAATTTTGTATTAAGCAGAACGTCTGCTAACGATACCACAATGCAATTGTAGTATGGGGTAGCGCATTGTTATCGGTGAATTCTCAATACAACTTGGGACTCCGATGGCCGGTTGAGAAGTGTAAGACTTCTTCGGCAGATGTCGCTAGGCGTCCCCCTAAGACGCATATGGGATATAGTGGAGAAATTCGCAGCCATCAGGTGTGTCTCAGTAGCTCAGTTGGTCCGAGCGATGGGCATGTATCCCAGAGTCGCGAGTTCGAGTCTCGCCTGAGGCAGTGGATTTTTCTACTTTTCCATTTTTTCTAAGCATTGTGGTATCGTTAGCAGACGTTCTGCTTAATACAAAATTAATTGTAGTATGGGGTAGCGCATTGTTATCGGTGAATTCTCAATACAACTTGGGACTCCAATGGCCGGTTGAGAAGTGTAAGACTTCTTCGGCAGATGTCGCTAGGCGTCCCCCTAAGACGCATATGGGATATAGTGGAGAAATTCGCAGCCATTAGGTGTGTCTCAGTAGCTCAGTTGGTCAGAGCGATGGGCATGTATCCCAGAGTCGCGAGTTCGAGTCTCGCCTGAGGCAGTGGATTTTTCTACTTTAACATTTTTTCTAAGCATTGTGGTATCGTTAGCAGACGTTCTGCTTAATACAAAATTAATTGTAGTATGGGGTAGCGCATTGTTATCGGTGAATTCTCAATAAAACTTGGGACTCCGATGGCCGGTTGAGAAGTGTAAGACTTCTTCGGCAGATGTCGCTAGGCGTCCCCCTAAGACGCATATGGGATATAGTGGAGAAATTCGCAGCCATCAGGTGTGTCTCAGTAGCTCAGTTGGTCCGAGCGATGGGCATGTATCCCAGAGTCGCGAGTTCGAGTCTCGCCTGAGGCAGTGGATTTTTCTACTTTTCCATTTTTTCTAAGCATTGTGGTATCGTTAGCAGACGTTCTGCTTAATACAAAATTAATTGTAGTATGGGGTAGCGCATTGTTATCGGTGAATTCTCAATACAACTTGGGACTCCAATGGCCGGTTGAGAAGTGTAAGACTTCTTCGGCAGATGTCGCTAGTTGTCTAGATTGTCGCTAGAGGTTGTATGATATTAGTCATACAGCTGTCCATACAATTTTAGAACGGAACCAACAGCACCTAATAGGGCATAAAGAAAAAAAGCTGTGCTACGTCGTATTTATATGATAAGTATGTACACATACACAGTTTTATTTCAAGCGAAATGTCATGTGTTGACCTTGACCTTGACTTGACAAATATTTGACAAAAGATAAAATTGTAAACAAATAATACAGGATGTTATAGAAGTATGATTTAATATAATTTTAGTTTTGAATTTTTTACCATGAGTTATAAAAAGTGCTGTAGTTCAATAATTTACATGCCACAATTTTTTGTCAACTAGACAAGCCCGGGTTTGAATAAATGTTTTTGGTAAGTTTACATACTGTATATACATGAATTTTACCTTTAAATCTACTTACATACATTGATTTAATTTATTATTATTTATTAATGAAATCATTTTAATTAATATAAACGATCATACATGTAAATTAAAATCAGTAGTTAAATATGTTGTATGTTAAAGCGGACAAGTCGATCCCTTCTTGTGATTAGGTAGTGCGCGGCTGCGCTCGCGGTGATGTGCTACGTCACGGCGCCGAGCCGGTTCTCGGCCGCCCGGCACATGCGCAATCTCTCCGCGACAGCGCGCGCCAGTCTGCAACCCGTCTCGATGCAAAGTGCATGTCACTGCGCGCCGCACTCGCAACGCTATGTTTACGCTCGCGTTTGTTTAATTTTAAGTGCTGTCGCTTACCTTTCTCCTTCTGTAATTAAGAACTGTTGTGTATCCTTCCGCTGTGCATGCGTGCTTTGGTAAATTAAAAGCTAAGCAATGAAAAGGACTGCTTGTTTGCTTTCTGCACCTCAGACTGCACACAGTAAAGTAAGTGCACAACGGATGCGTAACTAAGCATCCCACACTGTTTTTTTTTTCCACACGCAACAGTGAACAGTTGCCTAAGATGCACTTCATGTGTCTTCTCGTCCTTCGAGAAGCCCGCAACATCTCATCCACGAAGCGCTGGAAAGTCTGTCCAGCATTCTAAAGCCCGAACGTCATGAAGGGAACTCGAAGAGTCCGAACGGCGTCGTATTTCGTTTTCGGGATATCGTCAGGGTTGCCGGGAATCTGATTATACGCCTTAACAAGGTCATGCCCTCCCATTTGGAACATTATATAATTAATGTTCACAAAATATCAATAGATGGCGCTACGTGTATCGATCGAGAGTATTGCAAAATTTATTCTTTAATTTTAGCATTAAATGTACAATAATCATTTCTAAATATTATTCTTTGAATACAAGCATTGTCTTTAATACAAATTAGGTGCTTTATTTAAAAATAAACGGATTGCTAAAAACAACTAAAAATAACAATTACGAGTAACAGCGCCACCAAACCAGCCAAACACAAAACACTAAGCTATGGCAAATGACTAAGCCGCGATAGATGGCGCTGCACAAGAACCAATAAAATACGCATCTAAAAGTAAAAATAATGAATCACGAAGTTAGAATATACATAAAAAATAATTTAGCAATCATTAGATATCCAATTAACATCGATACAAAAGGTTAAATGTGCCGCCCTCAAAGCGAAAACATTTAGTATCATTTTTAAATGTGTGCGTCCTTAAGATGGCGACATGCGCACACTAACGCGTGCGTAAATACGGTCAACAAGCTCTAATATCTTCTCTCTAATATTTGGCCAAATAGAATCTTGCCAGTGCCAGGCTTTATTACATTATACACTATATATTTAACTTGATACCTTTTTTATGTCGATGTCAGGAGTAAATAGCATCAATAATTAAATTTACCTACTACTATTATTTTTCTGACTTTAATTTTTTTTTAAGTTAATGGTTAATTAATTATTTCTTTTAACATTAAATGAAATACAGTACCAATTTTAAAACAAATAAATTCAACTAAATCAAATCTAAACACTAAAGTAAGCCTACACAAATAAATATAAAAAGGTTCTATTACATACAACTAAACGTTAGTTAAAGACCTACTCCAGGAACCCACCCCACGACCCCCAGACACAAAGGTGACCATCACGCTCGCCGCGTTGCCACATTGAACAGCAGTAGACAAACTTTGCATCAGGTTTCAGGGTAGGCAACGCGCATGTGAATCCTCTGGGGGTTGCAGGCGTCCATAGGCTACGGTAACTGCTTACCATCAGGCGGGCCGTGTGCTTGTTTGCCACCGTCGTAGTATTAAAAAAAAAAACAGAACTTTAAAATTGATGATATTGAGTTATTTTTAGTTACCTGCTAATAATTCTATAAGCGAAGCATTGTAGTGTATATTAAGGTAAAGTACTGAAACTTTCTAAAAAACATTCATTTCTAGTTTCCAAGATATATAGACAAACAAGCATACAAACATATACATATACCATCCTACATACTTAATTATGTACGTACGTCATTGGCACACGCTTACCCTTATAAAAATTGACTCACGCGTTTAGACATTTACAATAAGTCAATAGCGAATATTATCAAATTCTATCAATAATACATACATTCGGATCGAAATCGAAATAATCTGCTTTTTAGATAATTAAAATAAGCATGAACGTAATAGTTCGACTGAAATATTTTACATTGAACTCTTTTTTTAAATAAAACATTGCGTATCAAGTCTGTTGACGCTACCGAGCTATTCGCGTTTGTTAGCGTCCATCAATAGACGATCCCCATGTGAACCGCCACACGGTTCAACCAGGTGTCTAAAATTTAATGGCCACAAACAACACGCCACAAGGCCGCCACGGCACGGTACCTAGAAAATAGTGGCATATTTTTCTTTCTCGCAGTAATTGCCAACACTACTTACTCTGTCTTGCATGCAATTTTCGTTTTGATCGCTTCGCGCACTGCATATTTTTGTCAAGACTGGTATAACTAGGTACTAGGTGTGTAGGTACAGTCAAGTGCAAAAATAATCGTCTCATAAATATGGTACTACGCACTTATTAGTATTACAACGGAATAAGATACTATGGGACATATTTTTACACTTGACTGTACTAGGTAGGCTAAGTACTGTTTTAGGTAGCGTAGGTTATTTTTTTTCATTGATTTATATTATGCTCATCGAATACCAGAATGCATTATGATTTATGAGTATAATTCAACATTTCGAAAATATAAAACAAGAATGTCAAGAATAGAACATTAAGCAGTACAATTGCGGTAGGTACAATTTTACAGGTATCGAATCAAGAATCAGAATCAATCGTTTTATTATCGTATCGGATATTTAAAAACGCACAAATACTTATACTTCGTTTTTTTTTGAGATTAGAAATTGAGTAAACATAGACACAGTAGTTGCCAACCTGTTCTAAATGTTCAATTTAAACACACTGCAAGCACACCAACAAACGATTAGTTAACATGATTAAGAGTTGACATTTGTGAATAAATAATAACAATTTGTAGATTAAATAATCCAACACAACAATAAAAATACAATTTCGTTTTGATTATCACGTTAGATACGTGAAAATTTAATAACTGACAGTGACGCATGTACGTTCTAAAACGGAAACTTAACGTCCAGTTTTTTATCAGTATTCACGAAAATTATTTAATTTACAATCATAACATGCACTTATTAATAAAATTTCTTAAATAAAATTTCTTCTAGACGATATTTAATCGTTTTATTATATAATACTAAATAATAAAACAATTGTCTTAGGTGATGGTAAAAGATTTGTTGGACTACGAGGTGGCTTTTGTTGTTGTATGCCTCTCGGGCCCGCCTCTGCTTGCTCCAGAACTCTCCAACCAATCGCACAATAATAGAACAAGCAAATATCTTTACTTAAATAAGAATCACAATAAGCTTTAAATATTAAAAACTATCCAGATAAGGCTGAGAGATGCGAATGACAGATAACGTAAGAAAATATTTAAAAATCTAACCATCCGTCTCGAACCTCTTCTTCTATAGGTTTTTTATTGTACAACATTTACAAGAACATTTAAATACTCAATATAACATTTACAAATACGTAGGCATGGCTTTCCTATAAATACAAATCTATTTAAGTATGTTTAATGACGGTGTAGGCACTTTGACAGTTGTGATATGTATCTTGCCTGATAAAGAACCCTGTACATCGTTCTGTCAACTTTTTTCTAATCTCAAATAAAATGAAGTATAAGTAAGTATAGTGCTTTTATACTGTCAATGATTGGTGTCGTTACAAATAGATATGTTCCTATCTAGACAACGAAATACACAATTTTAAATATAATCTGATAAAATTAACTGAGAATTTATAACACGATGCAAAAATATAATTAACTAGTACTGAAAACGTGATTAAAATTAAACACTTGTCAAATACAAGCTTATCGCCTGATGCCTGCGGGCCTACCACGAATCCGTCTCTATCGCTCTTGCATATTCGATAGACAATTCGACGAACGTAGAATTTTTCATCTTTTTATCTATTATCTTTGAAGTGGTTCACGGTTCTAGCCCTGAAGTTAGTTAGGTACTTACTCTAAAATCATAAGAGTAATTGGTAATTGACTACTGTAGATTACTTACTTACATTACAACTGTGACACCTATAAGCGTAAGCCTATCGACTCTCCCGAAGTCCCGAGTTATTGTGATCACATGTGTGAGCACAGCCGAGTCAAGTTTTCGAGTAGCCATTGTAACTTGAACTATAGTTTTATGACAACTATGCGTAGTCGAGGAGCGCTCTTATACTGGTTTGTTAAATCACCATAGCTACGTAGGCCAGTGAATGTGTAAATATAACCGGATTCACATTTGTCTTTATTGCTAGTCAGTACGCAGGTAAAAAATGGCCAAGTCTTGATTTACTTTCAGGCTGTGTGACATTTAAATTGATATTTAAAAAGAGGCACCCTCTTGTTCCTTTAGCCGTCAACACAGTGAGTCCTCCTTTTTTCTAAAGGATCGGCAACGCGCATGTCACACCTCTGGAGTTGCAAGCGTCCGTAGGCTACGGTAGCTGCTTACCATCAGGCGGGCCGTATGCTTGTTTGCCACCGTCGTTGTATATAAAAAAAATACACAAAAGTGGGAAGGTCAAATTTCCAAGTAGATAGCTATTATGAATTACTCGTATAAAGGTGGCATTCTGATGTAGAGATGGTATACTAGCGAGTAGTGCGGTTTCTTTCGTTTGCATCGCACGCACGTATGATAACCACATAATTATCTTGTAACCACCGATATTGGTGTCATATTTTTCTTTGCGAACTTGGCTGTCTACGCTACTACGGTGTCTTTTCTAGGTGCAGTACCTACCAACCTAACGAGGGCTATAAATATACATTATTTGAATACATATTTAGGCGCCTGTAAAACGCCATCTAGTGACACTTAAACATATGAGTATAAGTAACAGGTAGCTAATGTGTGACAGCTATAATAGATGTCGCAACCGCAACATCAATTTCCTAATAGATCGGTGCCGTCATCTGTTTAGCGTTTTATGAACTAAAGTTTGGATACAGTTCTTGGATACTTAGGACGGGATCGCTTGGGATTATGGAGTTTGGGCGTCTGTATCTGTATTGTCTGTGACAAGGTCAATGGTTAAAAACACGCGGCAGCCTGCAATACTCTGCGTAAAATCCTGAATGTGGCGTATAGGGTACCTGTCAGGTATCGTACGCGTATTGAGCATCCTATAATCGCCGCATTGTCTCCAACCATTGTCCTTCTTAGGGGCCAAGTGCATGGGAGAAGCCCACGGTGACTCGGAGGATCTGGCTACGCCGCTAGCAAGCATAGATGAAAACTCCTCCTTAGCAATCTTCAATTTATCAGTGGCCAACCTCCGCGGTGCACTGAAAACCGGAGGTCCCGGTGTAGTCAGGATATAATGCAGTTTAATAGTATGGTGTATGCCAGATGGGCATGTAATGTCAGGGTATTCCTACAGTATTGTGTGGTAAACAGACTCAGCAGTTACAAGTTTTAATAGAAAATTATATACTTGACACATTGCAGTCCAAAGGTGTCGATTGATTGCATTGAAAAGGTGTGTGGTGTGTGAAAACTTGCCAAGTAACATCATTAAAAAGTACTGAAAATAATAAATGTTATCAGGAAACTGCTAAAAAAACCTGTGTGCGTTTCTCTGACCATTATAATTTTAGGTATTTCTATGTGACGTGATACTTATTCAAAATGTACCTTAAAAACTGCTGGAAATCAAGTGTGCATTCCTATAACTATTTATGATTTGAGGTATTTTTATGGAACTTGGTACTTATTCAGATCTCACTTCTTTTATAGGCGAAGCATTCCCATATTATCGAACTTGGCAGCCTTTCACATTTATGTTTTTGATGGGATTTAAGTATACACGCTTAGTATATGGCTTGGCTAATACGCCAGCCATTTTCCAATAAGCTTCTTACAGGTATCGATGGCGTAAGTTGCTGGCTTTATGATATTTGTGTAACAGGATCTAATAAAAAAGTACATTTAGAAAGGTTAGGCATGGTTTTGAACAGATTAAACGATGCGGGCTGCGTTTACAAAAATAAAAAATGTGAATTTCTCAAGGCCAATGTTACTTATTTCGGTTATGTCATTAATAAAGAAGACATGCCCTACTAAGGTTCAAGCCATTTTAAACGCACCCGAGCCCACCAATGTAACAGAGGTGAAATCATTCCTTGGCGTAGTCAATTACTATAGAAACTTTGTCTCTAATTCTTCGGCATTAATGAGTCCTTTACACGAACTGCTACGTGCAGGAGCTGAGTGGGAGTGGGGTGAGCGGCAGCGAGCCGCTGTGTGCGCGGTGCGCCGCGAGCTGGCCTCGGAGCGCGTGCTGGCGCACGTCGAGCCCAGGGCGCAGCTGGTCCTCAGCGCCGACGCGGGGCCCGGGGGCCTAGGCGCTCTTCTTGCTCAGCGCGCCGCTGATGGACAGGAATGGCCGCTGGCGTTCGCATCGCGTTCCGTCACCGCCAGCGAACGTAATTATAGTCAAATCCACAAAGAGGCGGCGGCCTTGATCTTCGCTGTAAAGTGGTTCCAGCAATACCTAGATATACGGACGTAGCGAGTCTTTTATTATAAAAACAGATCACAGTCCATTGGTCTCGATTTTCAATGCCCAGAACGGAATATCAGCCACATCAGCCTTACGCCTCCAGAGATACGCTATTATATTGTCTGCATATAACTATACAGTACAGTCGCCATCAAATATATCGGAGCGGCCACGGTACTCAAAAATATCTGAACATGAACTTTATCGTCTTGACAATAGAGGCGTTGTTCAGATATTTGTGACCACCTTGGCCGCTCCGATATATCTGATGGCGGCTGTACAATACATTTATAGTGGCAACAATTTAGTAGCAGATTATTTTACCGCGCGCCCTTGGCCGACACGTGCAGCGATAGTGATGATAAGGAATTCGACTCGTTGTGTGCACTAACTAAACTTTTTAGATTCCGTCTTATCGGCGGTTACCGCGCATGACATTAAAATGGCTACCGAGGTCGATTCAACTCTTCAAACGATAATTATATAATGAACAAAGGCCACGCAAAATAAATTGTAACTCGGTCAAACCTTTTTTGATTGCAAAACTGACTTACAATTTGAAAATGGATCTTTATAACGAGGACATAAGTACGTAATTCCTGTGTCACTTAGACAACGCATGTTAAGTTGAGTAAGCCTGTCCTTAAGAGAAAACTCAAAAATTACCTTTTGCAAGTGAAAAGTGTGTAAATGTAGTTAGTTTATTTTATTTTATTTTATTGCGTGTTAATTGTTTTGCATAGGTGCATGATTCGACTTAATTGTATTGCGCGCATCATCGCCAACAAACTGTTTACAGTTTGGCGATAACAAAACTTATTGTAAATGCATGTACCTTATGAATAAATAAATTAAAAAAAAAAAAAAAAAACATAACACGCACTTAGGTACAGTCAAGGGCAATAATATTCATACACTTTTAAACCCTAATCCATTGAAATAAGGTTCAAAAGTGTATGCATATTATTGCCCTTGACTGTACATACACGTATAGTAAAAATGAAATGCAATGCACGCAGTGGGATTAGTTCAGTTAAATTGTACTCTAAAGAGAAAGTGAGAATGTTTACCCTAGTGAAAAAGTTTTGGAGTAATTCTGATTTCATTTATTCCTTATGTATTTTAAGGTGCTGAATCCGAATCTGAGGTTTGCGGACAAAATTTCGTAACGCAACATAAAAAAAACGCAAAAAAAGCGAAAAAAAACCAGCGGTTTTTTGCTTAAAACTCGAAAAATATTAACTTTTAGTAAATGTATGAAATAAAACAATTTAAAACGGATTTTATCGCGTGTATTGAGCTTAAATTACATCCCGACGTTTCGAACACTTTACAGCGTTCGTGGTCAACGGGTCGACTGAGGAAAAATGTACAATTACCTCCGTTCAAAAACTATCACAATATGCAAACCTACCCACATATTAAATATTGTTACGGAGACGGGTTAAAGACGGCATCAAAGGAACGTTTTTTTTATTTTTCAGTCAGTTAGAGGCGTTTTCAGCAGGCTGAAACACATTTTCAGGCCGTTTTAGGGGAAGCCCTAACACATATCAGGGAATCAAAAATTACTCCCAGTTAACACCATTTTCAGGCGCCTGAAACATGTTTTCAGGCCGTTTCAGGCCACTAACAATCATATGGCACTACTTCCTGAAAACCCATTTTCAGGCCGCGCCAGGCCGAGTTACACCCCTCTTGTCTCCAGAACATTCCAGCAAGTGTGTGAGCACGACAGCCTGTGCGTGGAAGCGAGAGAGACGATTATACTCGAACGTGTCTCCGGAACATTCCAGAAATAAGTGAAAGGGACGGCCTACACGCGCGAACGCGACGACACTAACCGACCATATCTCTGGAACAATCGAGAATGTGTGAGAGGCATCGCTTTTCGCTACACGCTAGACAGAGAGGGCCATGTTCTAGTACGGCCCGGAATGTTCTCGATACCTACTGTTTACCAACCTGTATACCTACTGTGAACATTCTAGAAAACCTATCGCACGTATATAAAAGGAGACCGGAGCGGACTCGGGCAGTTTTCGATTGCGATACAAAGCGATAAACATCGGAGAGAATTAAGTGACTAGCGAGTGAACCCAAGTTGTTTTAAAGCGAATAGTGTTCCTAAGTGATTCCTGTTTGTTCAGTAAATTATTTAACGTTACCTAACGGCTGTTTTCTATCCAACGAACCCTGTGGCTCGTAACATTTTGGTGTCAGAAGTGGGATAGAGAGATGCCTATAACACCGAGAAACGAACAGGAGGAGTCTGGAGGAGATACACCGAGAGTCCAGACGCGAGCACAAACAGCACGCGACGCCGCTCGTCGTCAAAGCTTTGACGCCAACCGCACCATCGACGAAGATCAAGAGCCTTCCAGTCTATTACTGGCTCTGCAACGCATGATGGAAGAGCAAACGCGTGCTCTGTTGGAGGAACAAGCTCGCCGTCAGGAGGACCAGGCTCGCCGTCAAGAAGAGCAAACGCGTGCTCTGTTGGAGGAACAAGCTCGCCGGCAAGAGGAAAGCTTGAAAGTAATAGGCGGACAATTCAAGAAAGAAATAGAGAAGTTGGAAATAGAAGTGGATGACAGATTTTTAAAGCATGAAAAACAAATACTGGGAATAGAAAAGGAAATAAAATGTTTGAAAACGAATGGAGTGGTGACATCTGGTGCACCCGCGGGTAAACTAAAGCTGCCTCCATTCGACGGTACTTCATCTTGGGGGGCATATAAACTCCAGTTTGAGACCGTGTCGAAAGCAAACGGTTGGACCGATGAGCAGGCAGTAACTGCTCTTATGTTAGGGCTGCGGGATCAAGCCTTGACCGTGTTAGACACCATGACGGGAGAAGTGACTTTGGAGCGGCTCAAGAACGCCCTAGAGTCACGTTATGGTGACTCACACCTGGAGCACGTTTACAGGGCCCAGTTGAAGGATCGAGTGCAGCTGGGTGGTGAGAGCCTGCAACAGTGGAGCTTAGAAATAGAAAAACTCGTCAGAAAGGCCTATTTATCCTCACCATCTCTGGTTGACAGCATGTTAGTGCAAGCATTTATAGATGGGATTCGAGACCGCGAGGTAAAGGCGACTGTCAGCCTTGGTCACCACAAGACCCTAAAGGACGCTCTAGCCCACGCGTTGGAAGTTGAGGCTGTCCGCAGAGATCCTCGGTCTTACCGCGTTCGAGCGGTGACGGATAAAGTAAAACCCAAAAGCGGACCCACTTGTTATGCATGTGGGGAGATAGGACATATGCGATTTTCATGTCCTCAAAGAAACTCACGGAGTGATGTGCAGATTCGGCGCGGTGAACCGGGAGCAGCAGATGTAGTGACGGATGCTGCCGCAGTAGAGCGGCAGGGAAAACGAGTAAGTGCCAGGACCACGGGGCGGGTGCTGGCTGGTAATGTTAGGAAGGCCCCAAAAGTCATGATCTCTCAGACTCAAGACGGGAATACCTTAGTTATCGATGGGGAAGTCAATGGGACCAAGTGTCAGTTAACCTTGGACACTGGAGCTTCGCGCACTGTAATCAGGTATCAACTTCTGAAGCGTTTTTATGAGAGACACCCACCCTTACGTGGCAATATCCAGCTCCTGACAGCTACTGGCCAGCACATAAACGTTCGAGGAGAAGGTGTCGTTACTTTCAAAGTTGGTGAAAACACCTACCGGCATAAAGTTGTAATTGCGGATATAGTAGATGACTGCATCATCGGTTTGGATTTTATGAAGAACTATAACTGCAAAATTGATTTGGAATGCGGCATCTTCAAATGTGGAGTAGCGGAAGTCTTCTTAAATAGTAGTTTGCCCAAACGTGATTATGAATTCCACAGGGCAATTGTTTCAGGAAACCCACAGGCACGTAACAGTGACGAACGGCAAGTGGTGAAAAATGAGGGCAATTCTGAACCTTGGATTGTAACTAAAGCTGTACTCGAGAATTGCAAAGAGACCTTGTCAACAGAAGAGCTGTTAAAAGCAAGGAAACTGATGCAGCAATTTTCCGACATCTTCGCCGCGAACGATGGAGATCTAGGGAGGACCGGCATAGTTAATCATGAAATTGAGACCGGAACAGAAATACCGATACGTCTGCGACCACGTCGGGTTCCGGTTGCGTACGAAAGTGAAATACAGAAAATGGTCATGGAAATGGAAAAAAACAACATCATTCAGCCGTCATCCAGTCCTTGGTGTTCTCCAGTAGTTTTGGTGAAGAAAAAAGATGGCAGTCTGAGGTTTTGTGTTGACTATCGCCGTTTAAACGACGTCACAAAGAAGGACAGCTACCCACTGCCAAGGATCGATGACACTTTGGACACGCTAAGTGGAGCAAAATGGTTTACCACGTTAGATTTGAAAAGTGGTTACTGGCAGGTGGAAATCAAGGCTGGCCACAAAGAGAAGATGGCGTTTTCTACTGGCAAAGGACTTTGGCAGTTCAAAGTTATGCCATTTGGGCTCTGTAATGCACCTGCCACCTTCGAAAGATTAATGGATAAAGTGCTGTCTGGACTAATTGGGGAGGCCTGCCTAGTATACTTGGATGATGTGATTGTTATCGGAAGGGATTTTGATGATCATATCCGGAATCTGCAACGAGTGCTTACAAGATTGCGCATGGCTAATCTAAAACTAAGTCCAAATAAGTGTTCGTTCTTCAAAAAGGAAGTTAGTTACTTGGGCCACCTGATATCTGAAAATGGAGTTCGAACTGATCCTGAAAAGATTGTTGCTGTTCAAGATTGGCCAGTACCTAATGATAAAACTCAAGTACGCGCTTTCTTAGGATTGTGTTCCTATTACCGGAGATTTGTGAAAAACTTCGCTGATATTGCGAAACCCTTGCACAGGCTTACCGAAGAGAAGAGGCAGTTTATGTGGGACGAAGAATGTGAGGCTGCATTTGCAGAACTGAAAAACCGTCTGTGTGAAACTCCGATACTAGGCTATCCTGATCAAGAGTGTGAATTCGTAGTGGACACAGATGCCAGTGGAACTGGCATTGGAGGAGTACTATCCCAGGTTAAAGGTGAACGTGAGGAAGTAATAGCCTACTTCAGTAAGTCATTGTCAAAACCGGAACGGAATTACTGTGTCACTCGGAGGGAGCTATTGGCTGTTGTAAAGACGCTACAACATTTTAGCAAATATTTGCTTGGACGCAAGTTCCGTCTCAGAACTGATCACGCTGCACTGAAATGGCTACTTCAATTCAAGAACCCGGAAGGACAAGTGGCTCGATGGATTGAACAACTGCAAGAGTACGATTTTACAATTGAACATCGCAAAGGCAGATCCCACGGAAACGCAGATGCTTTATCCAGAAGGCCATGTCATGACGAGTGCAAATATTGCGTGAGGCATGAAGGAAAAGAACTCGCTCACGTGAGGCTACTTCGGACAGACACCATTAGTCCAGATTGGTGTGGGAAAGCTATTCAAGAAGCACAAGAACAAGATTGCGACATCAAGCCCATTCTGGATTGGATGAGATCGTCGGGTAATAAGCCACGGTGGAGTGATATCGCCTCCACAAGCACTACAACCAAGAGTTATTGGGCTCAATGGGACAGTTTAGTTCTGCACAACGAAGTGTTGTGCCGGAAATGGGAAAATGCTCGTGGTGACGTATCCCATTTACAGTTAGTTGTACCAAGATCCAAGATCCGTGATATATTGGAAATGTTTCATGATGGTTCGTCAGGTGGACATTTAGGAGTAAAAAGAACCCTGATGAAAATTAAAGAAAGATTTTATTGGATACACTGCCGCGAGGATGTAGAAGATTGGTGCCGGAAATGTACAGCGTGTGCAGCTGTGAAAGGACCGCAGACCAGAAGTAGGAATGAAGCAATATAACGTCGGTGCTCCATGGGAAAGGATTGCAGTTGATGTAGCTGGACCTTTTCCACTATCAGAAAGAGGAAACAAGTACATAATGGTGGTAATGGACTATTTCACCAAGTGGCCAGAAGTATTCGCCATTCCTAATCAGGAGGCAATTACAGTTGCCGAAGTACTGGTGAACGAGGTATTCTGTAGAGTTGGGGTACCCTTAGAGATACACAGTGATCAAGGAAGAAACTTCGAGTCCCAACTCTTTCAAGAAATGTGCAGAATAATGGGACTTCATAAAACAAGGACTACGCCTTACCACCCACAGTCAGATGGAATGGTCGAACGGTTTAATCAAACTTTGGAAAGACACCTGGCTAAGCTAGTGGATAGTCATCAAAAGGACTGGGACAAGTATATCCCATTATTTCTACTCTCATATCGATCTGCAGTACATGAGAGCTCGAATGTAACACCTGCCCTGGCCATGTACGGTAGGCAGCTTCGATTGCCAGCAGATATGATCACTGGTGGGCCCCCAGATCCACCAGTGAGTATAACAGAGTATGCCGCAGAATTACGGGAAAAATTGCATGAGATTCACGAACATGTTAGAACATCTGAAAGTAAAATGAGTGATAAAACGAAAACACGATATGACAGGAAGATGCATCACGTGGACTTTGAAGAAGGCTCACTCGTCTGGCTTCATAATCCAATAAGACGTAAAGGAAAATCACCAAAACTTCAAGCTGATTGGGACGGTCCTTATACAGTAATTACGAAGATTAATGACGTGACTTATCGCATAAAGAAGATGGGAAGTGTGAGGAACCAGCCTAAGATTGTGCATGTAAATCGATTGGCACGTTATAATGGATCTAATGATGCTCGGGACGAGCATGTCTAAGGATGGGGCAGTGTTACGGAGACGGGTTAAAGACGGCATCAAAGGAACGTTTTTTTTATTTTTCAGTCAGTTAGAGGCGTTTTCAGCAGGCTGAAACACATTTTCAGGCCGTTTTAGGGGAAGCCCTAACACATATCAGGGAATCAAAAATTACTCCCAGTTAACACCATTTTCAGGCGCCTGAAACATGTTTTCAGGCCGTTTCAGGCCACTAACAATCATATGGCACTACTTCCTGAAAACCCATTTTCAGGCCGCGCCAGGCCGAGTTACACCCCTCTTGTCTCCAGAACATTCCAGCAAGTGTGTGAGCACGACAGCCTGTGCGTGGAAGCGAGAGAGACGATTATACTCGAACGTGTCTCCGGAACATTCCAGAAATAAGTGAAAGGGACGGCCTACACGCGCGAACGCGACGACACTAACCGACCATATCTCTGGAACAATCGAGAATGTGTGAGAGGCATCGCTTTTCGCTACACGCTAGACAGAGAGGGCCATGTTCTAGTACGGCCCGGAATGTTCTCGATACCTACTGTTTACCAACCTGTATACCTACTGTGAACATTCTAGAAAACCTATCGCACGTATATAAAAGGAGACCGGAGCGGACTCGGGCAGTTTTCGATTGCGATACAAAGCGATAAACATCGGAGAGAATTAAGTGACTAGCGAGTGAACCCAAGTTGTTTTAAAGCGAATAGTGTTCCTAAGTGATTCCTGTTTGTTCAGTAAATTATTTAACGTTACCTAACGGCTGTTTTCTATCCAACGAACCCTGTGGCTCGTAACAATATTAAACAAATTTAGTGTTTGCACATGCCAGAGGGCCTTTATAAAGACAAATTATTTATTATTACAAAACAAATTATTGAACAAATTATTTTATTATTATTAATTATTTTTTTTATTTTTATTTTTTATTTTTTTTTATATTAGTATTAAATTATTATTAGTGTCCACACTGTCCACCATTATGGTCTCACAGTCCTATGTCTAGCTTGCTCCTTAACCAAATGAATAACTGGATCCCAAGCTGGTGGTACCGAAAATCCATCCTCTCTGTTGAAATTTGGATATTTTTTAATCTCGATTGCCTCTCGCAACATCCGGGGAATGTATCGTTTCTCCTTGACAAGGACTTGCGGTTTGTCAAATTTAACTGAGTGGTTGGGCCTATCCATGACATGCTCACAGACTGCTGACCTTGGTCGACGATGCTTCACATCGGCTATATGTTCCTTTACCCGAGTAGAAATGCTCCGCTTAGTCTGGCCTACGTATGATAGACCACATTCACATTCCAGCCTGTAGACCCCTGCACTCTGTAGAGGAGTAGCCGACTTCACTGACCTCAGGAACTGTGACATCTTCTTCATTGGTTTAAAGTAAGTTTTTTGTCGGGATGTAATTTAAGCTCAATACACGCGATAAAATCCGTTTTTAATTGTTTTATTTCATGAATAACTATCGCGGCAACCGAAGACAATATTATTTTAGTAAATGTATTAAATTTATTAAATTGACTAAAGTGACGTGAGTGTAACCGTTATATTTTATAGTTTATAGTTTTAGTAAATGGTCTATTTACAGAAATTAAAGTACTTAAAATTCTTTACATAGTAGCCTATGTCACTCACTGAGATAGTTGAAGGGATGGAGAGCATCCCTTCAACTATCTCCACTTAAAAAAATCACGTCAATTCGTCGCCTCGTTATGCCGTGAAAGACGGACAAACAAACACACACACTTTCCCATATATAATACTAGCTTTTGCCCGCGGCTTCGTTCGCGTTAAATTCGGGGTAACACGGTTCCCCTTTCCTGATTGCCCCCCGTAATGCTCCATACAAACTTCCACCCCCCCCCCCCCCCCCCATTTTAGGGAAGTGGGGGGTCTGAAGAGAGGTATGGGCACTGCGAATGGCATCTCGCTTAGTGTGGTAGGGCACGTTCAGTGAATGTCATCTCGCTCAAATCTGGAGCAGAGCCCGACTGGGGAAGTACCTCCACCTTACAGAAAACCACAGCCAAATAGCACTAGACCCTACTCATAGTGTTGTGTTCCTGCTGGTGAGTAAGGTTGCCAAAGAGCTCAAAGAGGACCCAGTGTGTTGACGATGAGGGACCCTCTTGTTCCTTTAGCCGTCAACACAGTGAATCCTTCTTTTTGTAAAGGGTCGGCAACGCGCATGTGACTCCTGTGGAGTTACAGGCGTCCATAGGTTACGGTAGCTGCTTACCATCAGGTAGGCCGTATGCTTGTTTGCCACCGTCGTGGTATAAAAAAAAAAAAAAGAAAGAGACAAAAAGTAGCCTATGTCACTCTCCATCCCTTCAACTATCTCCACTTAAAAAAATCACGTCAATTCGTCGCCCCGTTTTACCGTGAAAGACGGACAAACAAACACACACATACACTTTCCCATTTATAATATTAGTATGGATTAGTATGGATGGATTTAGTTTTTTATTTCGGATAGACCAAACGGTCTCAATTGCGAGTTGAAATGAAATCGAAATTGAAGTGCAAATTTCAGCGGTCACTGTTTTGTTACTGCAAATTTCTTATTATCTGTGAAAAAGTGATCAAACGAGCGGAGCGTAAGCAAAGTGAAGTTTTTACAAATAAGTTCGGCTACTGGAACGTCTCGGCATTTCGATGGCTACTGTAAATCTGAAAGGTACAACTTTACAGGGCGTTAAGAACACCAAAAACGGCAGGTGCAGGATCTCTCACTGCGAAAGTTAAAGCCAACATAGATGCCTTCTCCTTTTTACCACCAGATGATTGTACGGCAACCGCCCGGTCGCTAACACTCACTAAATTGATTGAGTCCAAGGTTCATGAGGGCGACTTGCGAGGAGCCGTTTGTTTGCTTATGAGCGAGGACACAGTCGCACTTTCAAGCCTGGACACTCTCGCAGCACTGCAATCCAAACACCCGAGTCCATTTCGTCCTCTTCACTTCCCTGTGGAGCCGGATCAGAGCTGCCCAATTTTTTCTGTTAAAGTAGAGGATGTGACAATGGCAGTTAGCTCCTTTCATAGTGTTTCAGCAGTGGGGTTAGATGGCATTCACCCAGACCACTTAAAGGAGCTGCCATCTAGCGCGGCAGGAGACAACGGTGTGCGACTAATGGAGGCCCTCACTAAACTTTGCAATTTTTTGCTAAGTGGAAATTTACATCTCGAGGTTTGTCCATATTTGTACGGAGCTACTCTTTGCGCGCTAAAAAAAAAGGAGGGAGGTGTTAGATCGATAGCCGTAGGGAGTACTTTCCGCCGCCTTGTTGCAAAGCTTGGGTGCCACGCGGTAAGACAGGAGATGGCTTCCTACCTTCAGCCAACTCAACTAGCTTTCGGGACTCGTCTAGGATGTGAAGCGGCAATACACGCCTTACAAACTTTCGTCATGGAGCCAAAAAACTGCAGGTAGGGTAGTAGTGAAGCTTGACATACAAAATGCTTTTAACTCTGTTGAAAGGGACACTTTATTAAGCGAAGTTAAGGAAAAGTTCCAACGCTCTATCCATTCCTTTACCAAGTGTATCATCTTCCCTCAAACCTCTTCTACGACTACGATACCAACCCTATTATGTCTCAGGTGGGTGCTCAACAGGGAGATCCACTTGGCCCCTTAACCTTCAGCCTCTCCATCCAAAAGGTAAACGCCGAGCTCAAGTCCCCGCTTAACATCTCGTACCTCGACGATGGTACCATTGGGGGACAATTCGGAAGAGGTAGAGCAAGATCTGCTTATGTTGTTACCGCGCCTTAGGGATCTAGGGCTGGAGGTAAATACCGCCAAATGAGAGTTTTTCTCCTGTGAGCCTGGGTCGAATGCCATTTTCACTTCCTCCTCATCATTATTGCCTGGCCTCTAGGAACTTAATATCAACTCTCAGTTTACTCGGTGCGCCAATATTTCCTTCAGCAGTTCCTGAGGCTTTGCTAAGGCGCAAAGACCTGCGATCCGGCGATCGACTCAAAGATCTCAACCCGCACGTAGCTCTGGCTCTATTGCAAAAGTGTTTCGCTGTGCCAAAAGTAACCTACCTGCTACGCACGGCCCCGGTGTGGTTATTCCCCAATGACATCAGTTTATTTGACACGGCTCTTAAGTCTATATTAGAGTCCGTAGTCAACGTTTCTTTAAACGGTGTCCAGTGGACCCAAGCGGCTCTGCCGGTCCGCCATGGAGGCCTACGAGCCTTTTTGGGGTCGGCCAATGGGGTAGCAGACCTTGTTGCTAGAATTTTATATGTAAATGGCGACAGGGCGAGCATACCTTATATGGCCGGCGCCTTAAATGCATGGTCGGCTCTCAATCCTGGAACGTCCTTACCGGAGAACCCACAAGTCCAGCGCACGTGGGATGACACAGGTTCCAAAGCTACAGTAGAAGGCCTTATTGCAAACGCAGTAGGAGTGAACCGTGCAAGGCTTCTGGCAGTATCGCGGTCAGAATCGGGGGCATGACTGCACGCGCTACCTTCACCTCAATTGGGCACTTTGCTCGACGGCAGCTCACTGCGCGTGGCCGTGGCTCTCCGCCTGGGCTGCGAGGTACGCCAACCTCACAAATGCATTTGTGGAGCCTTGGTGGGGGCTGACGGCCATCACGCACTGAGTTGCCGCCGATGCACTGGCAGGCATCCACGTCACCATGCCTTCAACGATACTATACAGAGGGCGCTTAGGTCGGCTGGTGTGCCTTCGATGCTTGAGCCGCCAGGTCTTAGCCGCACGGATGGCAAAAGGCCTGACGGCTTGACATTAGTGCCATGGGAGAGGGGGCGGTGTTTGGTGTGGGATGCTACATGTGTCAGCACCTTCGCCGCCTCTCACATCAGCCGTACCTCACGCGCGGCCGGAGCAGCTGCTGAGACACAAGCGGCCTTAAAGCGGCAAAAATACGCTCCGTTAGGGTCAGGCTACATCTTCGTCCCCTTCGCAATGGAAACCGCGGGCTGCTGGGAGGATGACTCAAAACGTTTCATTCGCGAATTGGGTCGTCAATTCCGGCAAAAGGGCGAGGACCCTCGCTCCGAGTCGTTCCTGGTACAAAAGCTGTCCATAATAATCCAACGTGGTAATGCCGCAAGTGTTATGGGCACCTTCGTGCCGGGAGCGATTGGGAGCGAGCTGTTTTGTAAATTTTATAAAGTTTAAATTTTGTAAATAATATTCGTTATCTTTTATTTGAAAGAGAATATTATTATTATTTTATTATTATTTTATTTATTGGAAAACCAACAGCACATACAACATGTTGACAACAGAAATTGGAGGCCAATTATAGGTTCTCACAGATAGAAATCTTATAGAAATTAACTTCACTAAATATTAATATAGTGTACAAATATGCGTAGACTTAGGGCGGGTTGCACCACGACACTTAACGAACTCATCATGGTTACAGTAAACATAAAGTCCGTTTTTCCCTTTTTCCGTTGCACCATGCACTTTAGCAGTCAGAAAGTTACATTAACTTAACCAGCCGTCGAGCACTGGTTAAGGTAAAATCTACGTTTAAATATGCCGGATAATTTGCAAAAATGTCTCGTATTTCAAGGATAAATGCTTTATTAGACAAAAATACATGATGATATGTGATGAAAAATATTAAAATATTGTTTGCAGTAATAAATATATGCGAGTACTGAACGTAAAATGTCGCATACGATTGACGTTTGGTTTTATTCACAATTTTCAGATCAGATAACGTGTATTAAATAATAAATACATAATTCTTTGTAAAAAGTGCGTTATTTAGTTAAAATCGAGTGCCGTGTGACTTCAGGTTGAAATAGTATAGACTTCTGTTATGTATCACAAACATACCAGAACGGCCAGAACCTACAGTCATTGTCATGAAAGCAGACAGCCGTAGAATGAGCAGAACCAGAATCATGACAACCATTAAAAACCACTCTGTTTTTGTCAATGAAGACCAAAGCTTTGGAAACAACGGTTGACTGACCACAAGACTTGAATACTGCAAGGTAGAAGACAAAAGGGAACGTAAACCTCCGACGCGGTGGAATGACCAGGTCAAGAAGAAAAACAAGTTTTATGACACGGTAGAAATGTCCACGAACAGGACTCGATGGGAGCAAGTCATACGATTCAAAAGATGCCAGATGATCAGAGAGGTTTCTTTAATGCTTTTAGGGGCATGAAGTTATAGCACCAAACATTTATCGCCAATATCCTACAGAAATCGAGCCTCGACACCTAACTAAACAATGTTCAGAACAGTACATGTAAATAAAGTGTGATGCGGAGTACAATCAAGTAAATAAGAGTGTCAAGTGTTGTGGGACAATAAAAAAATAGTTCAACAATAATTAGGTATCCACAAATTCAAATGTGTATGGAAATTCATTACAGTAATTCATATAATTCTTGTTTTTTTATTTCATTTTATTATTTGCCTTAAAACAAGCACAGTACGACTCTGTTTGACAACAAGCAATTGTCCGGTTCCTTGAGTGCCGCCTTATAGTTTACACTGTATTTCAGTTTCATTTGTGAAATAAATTCACAGCACAGATTTTACAGATCTAAAGAGACAATAACCCATACAAATAAATAATTATCTACTGACAATTTGGTAATAGCATGGTTTAGCTAATTTGACTTCATGTGTGTTGCTCTTCTCAGGTAGATTCTTGTTTTATTTGGAATTTTCTGGCATTAATTTTAGCCCTTTAAGCCAAATCCCATAGAACAAAACTAGTGATAGCTACCTACAAGCTATGCTGGCACCATCTGACTAAACCTTTGATAGATGCCTTCCCCCATTCCCCAATAGTATTTTTTGTATCGGACATTATTATGAACATGCTTTTTTTCATTCAAATTGTACACAAAATACATGCATTTGCATTTTGTATCTGTTTCATGATGGTCTAAAAAGGAAGCAAAGACCTGGCCTTGGGCTTTGGCTTAAAATGTTAGATCCTATGAGGGTTCATGTACTGTACTTTACCTAACATAAGTAGGTACCTAAAAATTCATTAGTAATAAATAATATAGGTCTATTTTTTATCAAAGTCATATATCTCTACTAATCAGGATAGGTACCTATTTACAAATAAAACATAATAGTACAGTTGGTACATACAAGGCTGTTTGTATGACTTGTAACATGTATCATTATTCATTACAAAGATACAAGTGATAATAAAACATTTTTGAAATTTTCTTATATGACTGGGACAATCTCACCTAGCCAAACTAAGCAACTACAGCAATTTATACTATCTATTTATATTGATAACTAATGTTTTATGGTCACTTTGTTGGTTTTTATGGTGTATCAACTGTAGAGTATTGTTGATAACCATCTGTGGTTCAGTATATGAAGTTTTTTCTCCGGTCAATAAGCTGGGTCACCTTGGCCACGGGCCATGGGTTGGTTTATACTATCCTAGAACTAAAATACTTCAATAGTTTCAAGTTTAGTAAGTATGATATGAGGCTGCATTGTTACAGGCAATGTTCATATTGATTATTACTGTCAACTGCTAGAAAAATGGTAAAAATAATCATTGCATGTCATTGTCTTGTCCCTATCTACAAAGGAAACCTATGTCAGAGTGTGAATAATAAATAAACAAAGTAGGATAACTAAATATATGTATTTTATTCACAAAATTAAAATATTGATTAGATTAATAAAATTATTCTTTATTTTTACTTAGAAATTCTACAAATTTCTTGAAACCACTGCACTTTTACTTTAAAAGTTCCTTGAGTTAAGCACTGAGTAGCAGAGGAAGTCTTGATTTCATCTTGTCTTCAATACCAAAGGTAAATTCAAACCTGAAATAAAAAACATTGTGTAAGTATTATGAATGTAACATAACATGTGCTACTCATCATTCGTTCACAAAGATGCTTTAGAACATTCTTTCAATAAGTATGCCAGCCATAATCAACCAGGTTGGGAGGGATTCAGCACCCTATATTTACGAATTTTCGAAAGGAGAGTTCTCAAAACTAGTGGTGCCTTTGTTTTGCGATTGGGCGCCTTCTCGCCATTTGGTGCTTCCAGCAACCGCTTAGGGTCCTGCAAGTAGTAATAAAGTAGCAGGATAATTTACTCACTATAATATAAAATATAATACAGCAGCCGACTATTCTGGCTTTCTCTTTAGACACCACTCACAACACAAGTTGCATTTTCCTTTGAAAAAGTTTGCTCGTAAGGCGCTATGGATAGCCCACTTTTTGACTGAGTAATAAACAGTTTCAGGAATGGCTAAAATTGTTGAATATTCTTGATTTTCAAGCTGCAGAGTGCAAACTGTGCAAAGTTAAGTTCGCGCTCTTTGCTTTAGATTTTTTCTTCGTGTGACGAATTGACGATTTTGACAAGTTTAGTTTGGCATTTATCGTTGTGTTGCCATATTGAATTAATATTCTACCATAAAAATGTGAGTAGAAATGCGTTTAGACAGTGGCATCCCGCTTAACTCTTACGTTCTGTTATTTTGCACTTGGTGCAACCCATTTATGTTAAAATCAATCAAGCAATCAAGCAATCGTTAAGTAGCTCCGATTAGCGTAACATTTGGCTTACATTTACAGGCGGTTTATTGCAACCCACCCTTAGCAAGTACATGCATCATTAATAGCAAGAAAAACAAACAATTACAAAAAAAAAGTAATGAAAAATCGTGAAAAACTAATTAGCATGGGCAAGCTCACTCAAAGAATTTACGCGTTAGAGTACTCCGTATAGATTGTGTATTTATATTCATTCACATCAATATCGTGCTCTCTTGACAGCCTGTTAATTGAACTACCCACGCGAAGGGAATATACTATTGTATTTTGATCATTTTGCATCATATCAACTAAATTTTATCGCATAATTCAACATATGTCATCATGCCTATTGTTTAATTTGTGTTCTGTTTGTAACTTGTATTTTATGTGTTTCTTTATTTTGAGGTGTGCAATAAAGAGTATTTATGTTATGTTATGTTAATGTGAGATGCATGTTTATACATATTTCCTTAAACATATATTATTGCAAGCTGACTTGTAGCGATGTTATTTTATTAATAATAATTTTCATTTCATGTATTAAGGCAGGGTAACTATAGTTATTGACCTGCCCATATAGTTATTAAAATACTTTCATGGACATCTTCATTCGAGTATATGCTTATCTTGCCTTGTAAGAAGAAATCTGCACTATGTTATCGAGCGTTGCCAGTAAGGGGGCGTCCATCCGGCGAATCATCATACGTTTTTGATTAAATTAATCGCGGTGATCTTTGGTGATATTTTCAGGACCCCTCCCCCCTATCCAATATGACGTGTAATTTTTTGCTAACTAAAGTAAGTAAGTACAGTCTTCTGACTGAATTTTTTAGTTAGTAAAAAATTGAACCTACTTACGTAACGTACGTACACGTAAAGGGTAAAAAAATTAAACTACATGTATACATATAAAATAAAATTATCTTTAATTGATAAAAACCGGCCAATTGCGTGTCGGAGCATGCGGTTTCGTACCTACTATCGAAAAAGTAATATCAAAAGGTCGTATCTGCGTATGAAATGAGTTTTTAGGAGATAATTTAATAATTCCTAAACCGATAATGTTCTAAATTTTTTTCATATTTTTTGGATCTTCGCTCCGGTTCAAAAGTGATAGGGGGACACAAGTTTTTTAGACTTACGGGGTGTTTTTTCCTTAAAATATTCACTAAATAAAAATAAAATAAAAACAAAAAGTCCTCAATGTTATTTTGAAAGACCTATCGAGTGATGTGCATCATGTCGATATTTGGTAAAAAAAAAAATTTTGACAAATAATTACATGTATGGAGTAGTGCCCTTCCTTTAAATATCTTTTTCAGCAATTTTAGTACAAAACTAAGTAGCGGCATACAAAAACACACCTTATATTTAAATATTTATTAAAATACGTTTTATAGTTTCCGAGTAAAATAGCTGTGACATACGGACGGACGGACAGACGGACATAACGAAACTATATATAACCCCTCCCCCTCGGACATCCGCAAGGTGTAGACGTGTCTAAGTTTCCACGCTCTTTTATTTCTAATTGAATAAATAAACATTTAATACAATTAAAATCAAGTGAAAAATTAGGAGCGCATAAGTTCGAAGGTGCAAGGATACACTACCACCGTGGCACATACGTCACGCCTACGCTGCGGACCGGGTGAGTGCTACGCTGCTATGACGTGATTTTCCTCTGCTACGCATCAACCGCTACGCAGCGCCTAAGAACTGCGACGTGTTGTGCACGTATGCGCTCCTGGTACTGCGCTGGGTTATGGTGTGAGGACGAGTACGTCATCATCTTGCGTCATATGCTACGCGGCTCATCTGTGTGAGCTCCGTTAATCCCTAGTGCCCTGGTACTTCTGACTTTTACCGCAGCGACCGCGATGTCTGCACTGGACGACAGTATGATATGCAGCGGATGCCGGTTGGACTTATCTGTGGGTGCAGTGTTTTTACAATGTATGGTGGAGACGTGCGGGAAAGTATATCATTACGCTTGCAACAACGAAACCCTCTCAGAGGACGAAAAAGCAATTTGAGTCTGTCCTGAATGTGCCTGTGCGGTCCGAAAAGGGGGCCGTAATTGTGATACCCCGGTTGGTACCCCCGTGAAAATAAAAAATGTAGCGCTCAGGAAGCCACTCTCTGATGGGCCATCTATCACACCACTCGCTAGCCCTCGACGATCCCCCCGGCAGTCGCCAGAAACTGATGGATCTCTGTCTATGCCTACGACCTTGGAAATTACACTGCTTCGGGAGCAAATAACTAATTTAACGGAACAGCTAGCGGATGCAGTCTCTGTCATATGGCAGTTCAGTCACATGCACTAATCAGGTAGAGAAAATGAGCGGCAGATTCGATGCTTTGGAACATGCCCTCGAGTCTCGCTGTGCTGCATCCTCACCAACAGTATTGCCCAATTCTTCCAACAGTAGTGACGAGATTGATGTAAATAGTAAGTTAGGGAAAACTCGTGGCCCGAAACGCAGCCTTACAAAAAAGAGCAAAAAGAGCGAAAAGGATGATGTGGACCCCATGACATTACCCAGCAACTCAACAGGGAGGACAGCAACTGAAATCCCGCCTACGGATTTACCTGTCGTCCACATTAGCCCTGCATGCTCCCAGCAGAGTGGCGCCATAGCTGAGAATTCGTCTCGGGACGATAAGGTAGCTTCTATGAACGAGGAATGGAGAGAAGTTACAGCAAAAAAGAAGCAGAGACGACCAACATCCATACGCTGCACCGGAGGCCCAAATGTTACTACTCTCAAAGCGGTCGAGGTTCGGAAACACATCCACCTGTGGAACATGGTGTCTATTGCTGATGAAGTCCGGGAGTATCTGCAGCAGCTTTGTGAGTAGGGTACGTGTACCGTGGAGGAGCTGCAGTCCAAAGGCGAATATAAGTCCTACAAGCTGGGAGTTCCTGTCGCTTATTATGAGAAGTGTTTATCAGCGAAAGTGTGGCCTGATAATGCAAGGGTGAAGATGTGGTTTTTTAGAAAGCAATCTTGGCAACCAAAAAGAACCTCAAGGTCCAATTGATAGCCCCACTATCTCCATTACTTATCAAAATGTCAGAGGTCTTAACACCAAGTTGAAGTTTTTTAGACATTGTATTCTTGCCCACGAAAGTGATATTGTCGTCGCCACGGAATCATGGTTGTCGGCATCGGTCGAGGACCCCGAGCTAGTGGGAGATGGTTGGAGTATCTTACGCCGAGATCGCGCCAGTGGTCGACATGGTGGAGGAGTCCTGGTTGCCGCGAGGTCAGGCATTGATCTGCGACGGCGACCGGAGTTTGAAACTGCCGACGGGGAGGACCTGTGGACGTCTTTCGTGATAGATGAAACACTTTTTCATTTGTGTGCGGTATACATTCCACCAAACTCTTCTGATAATGTTTATATGCAGTTTTTTCAAAAAATTGAATCATTCATTGACTCTATCGGTGCGGTAGTAATTGTTGGTGACCTTAACCTTAACCCTAAATATGCCTCGACTAATATCCTTAGTTACTATTGTTATTTTACCACAGTCTGTGATTTTATTGAGATGAATGAGGTATCAAATACGCATGGAGGAGTGCTAGATGTGGTGCTGGTGGGAGAGCGCGTCTATGGTGTTTCTGTTTGTGAGGCCTCGGACGGTGGCCTGGTTCCATTTGCCGACTTTTATCATCCACCCCACCTCTTGAAATTTCTATTCCGCTAAGAAAAACTGTAATTATTCCCGTGAAGATCGACCCTAGTAATCTTGATTGGAATTTTTCTAAGGGCAATTACGAGCTTCTTTGTCAGCTGATCGCCGACGAGTCTTGGATAGACGTCTTTGAAGCCCGAGATGCCAATATTGCCGTAGACCGTTTTTATAATTTGATGTATGGCATTTTTGATACATGCATACCCAGAAAGACAAGGTCTAGCAAACCCAGTCGACAGTATCCAATTTGGTTTACAGCGGATCTTATTAGGGACATTAAACGGAAAGCTTTCCTTCACCGTAAGTGGAAACGCACTGGAGACTGGGAAGTGTACGCCAACTTTTCTAAACTCAGGGGCGAAATAAACTCTAGAACGTCTAGAGCTTACGATAATTATATTAGCAGAATCCAGACTCACATCACAGGCAATCCTCGAGCTTTTTGGCAATATATAAACAACCTATAATCCAAAGGTGGGTTTGAGAATAGGGTGTTATACGATGGGACCCTTCATGAGGGTGTAGAGGCCGCTCAGGCTTTCGCGAACTTTTTCTCGAGCGTCTTCCTTCCTGGCGTACCTTTACTTGACCACACTAAAACGTCTGAATCTAATGAGCAGGATGGCATGAATACTGCAAATTTAATTCATATTGACTCAATATCCCCTCAGGATGTTGAATCAGGCATAGTTCGTCTAAAGCCCCAAAGCTCTTTGGGTCCGGATGCCTTTCCAGCGTATATACTAAAGGGCTGCAGAGACTGGCTAGTACTGCCTTTAGCTCATATTTTCAACCTAGCTCTACGCACTGGGGTGTACCCAAATCAGTGGAAATTAACACGAGTGCGGCCGATTCCTAAGTCGAGCGATACAACTAAGGTTGAAAATTATCGTCATATAGCGATTCTCTCTTCGATTGCAAAGTTATTCGAATCAATCTTAAACAGGCATGTAGCCTCTCAAATACAGCCCTATCTCTGTGACTCCCAACATGGTTTTAGGCCAAGACGATCAGTAGAGACGAACCTTTTAACCCTGGTAGACTATGTTTCTGAGCATTTCGATAAAGGGATACAGGTTGACGTGTTGTATTTCGATTTTAGAAAAGCTTTTGATCGCGTAGATAACGACATACTACTAAGGAAGTTATGTAAAATCGGGTTCTCCCCAAAACTGCTTAAATTTTTTGCCAATTATCTATGCGACAGGCAGCAGTACGTGCAGCACGGATGCTTTGTTTCCAATTCCTACCACACTCGCTCCGGAGTAAGCCAGGGTTCAATTTTAGGCCCTTTTCTGTTGGGCGTAATGATTAATGACTTGGCGTCTCTCTCTAGATATGCTCGATGTCTCCTTTACGCTGATGACCTTATAGAACCCTACTCTTAGGTGAATAAATTAAACGCGTGGGTCTATATAACAATCAGCTTTATGTGCAGTACTAAATTATTCGAAAAAGGTTTGAAGAAGATAGATAGTGAAGAAATGAATGAAGGCGCGAAGCTAAACAATTCTAGATAGCGGAGCGCGCGTAAGTAAAAGCTAGCGATAAGGCTGGGCAAAGCGACGTGCGGTCAGTGCGAGTCTCGGATGACCACTGTCCGAGCACAGGCGATGCAGTGAGCTCCGGCCGGCGCCAGCGCGACGGGGCGTGACGTCACTGCCAGGGATCGCCATCCCGCGGTCCGCTGTGATAGGCAGATGCGCATATCTACACGTAGTAAGCGTAATGCACGTAAACCACGTAGTAGAGCGGCTTACAGAGCAAATAACAGATAAAGCGCCTCTCCATAAGAGAAGGGATTTCCTCTCATAAGCACGTAGGGTCGTAGTATATATAGTGATGTATTGTAAGAATAGGGAGATGGGTTTGGAGATTGGAGGTGACATAAACTATAGTCTGACAAGCTGTGTGTTTGGTGCTAAAACCCCTCTACATCCCAACCCGGCGCTGTGCCTATTTCATGGCGACCGCGGACACGATTTCTGCGTAAGAATTACCTATTTAGGAGCACATGACTTAGGGTGGGTTGCACCACGCAGAACTAACGGACTCATCGACGTTAAATATGGCGACGCAGCTTTCATGCCATAGAAAACTGTCAAACTTTTCATACAAGATTTTTTTAACGATGATGTTGACGTTAACAGACGGCTATGTGCAACCGGCCCTTAGACCAGGTAACAGATGCGGTGAATAAGAGTTTCTTATATGTATAATGAAGAGTAAGTGAAGGTTAAAGTGTAACGGTACCTACGTACTGTCCAATAATGTTGGTTATGGTGTGGAAAATGTTAAATTGAAGTGAATCAAGATTCTCCATGAACGAAGGCACGCTTAGACGTATCGTTACGAGACTTGGTTATGTTGTGGAAAGAGAGTAGAGTTAATATATTTACAGGATGAGTTCAATAGGGAAAGAATATATATAAAAGAGTGTCTCTTGCGCGAGGGAAAATGAATTACCTATGTAGGTTATGTATACAAGGAAAGGGAAAAATTACGATTAGGGAATAGGTGGAACGAACACAGGACTATGACTACAAACCAACCATTGTTAGTTTTAAGATATTTAGTATTAGTTTAGCCCGGCAGTATCAATGCAAACCAAACATTATTAATTGTAAAATATTTAGTATTAATTAAGAACAAAGGTTAGAATAAGTTAATGACGTGTATTGAGCCCCATAGGATAAGTATAACATAAAATTAAAAATAATACAGATTATTTAGTACATAAGAATAGAGTAAAGGTGTATCACCAATAGTATTATTTCAGGGGAGGGAACCCCTTACCTTTTCAGGGGAGGTGTGATAGGCAGATGCGCATATCTACACGTAGTAAGCGTAATGCACGTAAACCACGTAGTAGAGCGGCTTACAGAGCAAATAACAGATAAAGCGCCTCTCCATAAGAGAAGGGATTTCCTCTCATAAGCACGTAGGGTCGTAGTATATATAGTGATGTATTGTAAGAATAGGGAGATGGGTTTGGAGATTGGAGGTGACATAAACTATAGTCTGACAAGCTGTGTGTTTGGTGCTAAAACCCCTCTACATCCCAACCCGGCGCTGTGCCTATTTCACCGCTCGTGCCGTCGCCCCTGACTTGGACCCGCTGAAGTTGTTAGAAGTGTGGTGCTAATGGCCACCACATCACCCCCCTTGGAGATTCATGGTCCTGCGACATAAAAATCAGGAAAAGTTACTTTTCTGCCCGAGCGTGTTTTCCTGACGATTCGATGTGGAGCGGTATCGTCTTGGGGTTGTGGAAAATTGTCGTCACTAAATAAATATGCAGGTTTGACTCTGTCGATTGAAACTGTTACTGGTCCTCTTTGTAAGTCTAGAGTAACAGTTTTTTCACTTCGCTTCAGGACCTTCAGTGGACCTGTATATGGAGCTTCCAAGGCCCCTCGAAGATGGTCCTTCCTTAAAAATACGTGGCTTGAGGTTTTAAGGTCTTTGTGAACGAACACAGGTTTCGAACCGTGTCTGGAAGCGGGAGCAGGTCTAATATTCGTAATGTGATACCTCAATTTTGATATGAAATCTACAGGTTGGATTTTACTAGCAGAGAGTGGTTGTAAAAACTCACCAGGGATTCTCAGTGGCTCACCATAGACCATTTCAGCCGCTGAGCAGTTTAAGTCTGCCTTCCATGCTGTCCGCAGGCCAAGTAGCACGATGGGAAGGATGTCCGTCCATCGTATCTCGCTGTGAGCCATAATGGCGGCCTTAAAGGTTCGATGGAGGCGCTCAACCATGCCGTTGGCAGCTGGATGGTACGCCGTGGTGCGTCGCAGTTGAGTGCCGCACAGCTTGGCGAGTTCTTTGAACAGATGAGACTCAAATTGTCGGCCCTGGTCAGTAGTCACGATCTGTGGACAACCAAACCTTGAAATCCATGTATCGCAAAATGCCTTTGCTACAGTCTCCGCGGTGATGTTTTGCAGCGGTACGACTTCTGGCCAGCGTGTGAATCTGTCTATGGCAGTTAAACAGTATCTGTTATCACACGAAGATGGTAGAGGCCCCACAAGGTCTATGTGAACATGAGAAAACCTGGTTCCAACCAAATCGAAATTCCCCAGCGGTGCACAGGTGTGTCTCTGAACTTTCGCGCGTTGGCACGACTCGCAACTTTGGACCCAGGCACGCAAATCCTTGCGCACAGAAGGCCAAACAAATCTTTCTGTTACCAGCTTGATCGTAGTCTTTGCTCCCGGGTGACTCATCCCGTGTACAGACTGAAACACTTGATGACGAAGCTCCCTTGTGATGAACGGCCGCGGCTTTGACTGTGAGACATCGCATACTAAGGAAATCTTCATACCTTGCACGGGTATACGTTCCAGTTGTAGTGACGAACCGCTGGCCATGAGGGTCTTCAACTCGTCGTCATTTCGCTGAAGCTGTGCTAGTTTCTCAAGGTCGACGGGTGCTGAAATGACTTCAATCCTGGAAAGCGCATCGGCGGTCAGGTTGTCCTTTCCTGAGATATGCCGAATATCTGTTGTAAATTGAGAAATTAGATCCAGGTAGTTAAATTGACGCGGAGAACAGGTACGGTCCTTCTGAGTGAACGCGAACGTGATCGGTTTATGGTCTGTATATATGACGAAATTTCGTCCCTCGATCATATGCCGGAAGTGCTTAATGCTCTCATAAATTGCCAGCAGTTCACGGTCGTAAGCGCTGTACTGCTTCTGTGCGTTGTTCAACTTCCTTGAAAAGAACGCCAGGGGTTGAGAGTGTCCATCTACCAGCTGTTCAAGAACCGCGCCTATCGCTGTATTGGAAGCATCAGTTACCAGGGCTAGCGGAGCGTCCTGGACAGGATGAGAGAGTAAAGCTGCCTTTGACAAACTGGACTTACATCTTTCAAAGTCTTCGAGAAGTTGTGGGGTCCAGGTCAGGATTTTAGAGTCTTTGACGTGAGAACCGGCCAGCATACCATGAAGCGCTGCCTGCTCCTCTGCAGCCTTGGGTAAGAAACGCCGATAAAAATTTGACATACCGAGGAATCTTCTCAAGCCCTTAGCTGTTTCAGGCGCCGTGAACTGCCGGACGACCGTGACCTTTGATTCCATGGGACGTGAGCCTTCCGCTGATATGCTGTAGCCCAGGAAAGTGACTTCACTCACACCAAAACTGCATTTGCCCTCGTTCAACAGGATTCCATACTCGTTCAGGCGCTGGAATAACTGGCTTAGATGTTCTAGGTGCTGTTCTTGGCTCTGAGAAAATACCAAAATATCATCGATATATGAAAAGCAAAAATCTAGGCCCCGTAGCACTTCATCCATGAAGCGCTGGAACGTCTGCGCAGCGTTTCTGAGCCCAAAAGACATATATGGGAATTCAAACAACCCGAATGGTGTCGTAATGGCTGCTTTAGGAATATCCTCAGGGTACACGGGGATCTGATTGTACGCCTTCACCAAATCAAGTATCGAGAACACCTTACAACCAGCTAAATGGAGCGAGAAGTCTTCTATATGCCTGATCGGGTACCTGTCAGGTACCGTCCTTGCGTTTAGGGCACGGTAGTCACCGCATGGCCTCCAGGTGTCTCCTTTCTTAGGCGCCAGGTGAAGTGCAGACGCCCAAGGTGAGTCTGAGCGTCGAGCTGTCCCATCTTGCAGCATCTCGTCGAATTGAGCTTGGGCCACCTTCAAACGATCGGGTGCTAGGCGTCGTGGTCTGCAGAAAACAGGTGGTCCAGCTGTAGTGCGAATATAATGGACAGTTGAGTGTTTCATCTCTTTCATGAGCCCGGACGGCTTGGTGAGATCAGGGTACTGCGCCAGGAGCTTGTAGTATTCTGTATTACCCGAAATAGCTTTGATGCTCGGCGGCTGGCCTTGACCACGCCGGTGATTGACAATGAGGTCAAACTGTCCAATAAACGTCCGTTTCTGCAACCAACTAGCAACCCGTAAAATGAAAGAAAATCAGCGCCGATGATAGGCCTATCTACGTCAGCCACTACAAAATTCCAGGTGAACTCACGCCGCAGACCTAATTGAAGATGCAGTTTAACTATACCATACGTTTTGATGACGGTACTATTTGCAGCAGTCAGGCTGTAGTCTGTCGGACTTCTCTTGTCCCTTGCGAACCTACGTGGCAAAACGCAAAGATCTGACCCTGTGTCAATCAAGAATTGCACCTTCGTATTCTGGTCCGTGACAAATAAGCGGCTGGTAGATTTAAGACAGTCATGTGCCGCATCTATTGACTGTCGTTGAAGTTTCACGAAGACCTGTAGCTACATGGCCTGGTGCATTTTTCGGCGTCATCACCATATATATTATGGTACCAACAAATACCTGGAGTGCGACTCTGCGAACGTTGACGACTCCTGCTTCTAGTACGAGTAGAATAATTAACCCGTCTCTGCGGGGTGCGGTTGCGGCTCCGACCTTCTCGAATATTCAGCTGAGCGATCTGTTGAGTAATTTCAGATTTAATACGGCTCGAAATCATTCCTTCCATTTTTGCCAGCATACCCTCAAATGATAATGGAACGGCCGCTGCGCTTGTGCTAGCTACTTGCAGTATATTATTAGGGGGTGAAATTTCCGTTATTTTATCTGCTAAATCCGCCAAATCACTAAGGCTTACATCCTGTGAAGCGATAATTTGCTGAACATTAATCGGTAAGCGGCTCGACCAAAGCGATCTTATAAATTCGTCACTCACTCCTGAGCCTGCCAACGACTGTAATTTGCGTAAAAACTGTGACGGCTTAAGATCACCAAGCTCCTCCTTTACTAGAAGTTTACGCATGCGCTCGTCACGTGACATCGACAACCGCCGCACCAACTCAAATTTTAACTTTTCATACCTGTCTTTGGTAGGTGGATTTGTAATGACGTCGCGTACTTCCCTGGCGGCGTTTTGGTCTAACTGCTGCACCACCGTGTAAAACTTTGTGGAGTCCGTCTTCGTTCCCGTCACTTCAAACTGCGCCTCCACCTGGGCGAACCAAATTTCTGGATCGTCTGGCCAGAACGGAGGTAAACGTACGGCAACTCGATTCACCGCCCCGTAAGCCAAAGGTGCAGGTCCGCCATTATCCGCCGTGGCCACGTTTTCCGCCTCGTTCGATTCCTTTGTTTGCTTCGATTCCGTGTCCGACATAGTTCTCCGTAAACGTCGCGCGGTCACCAGATATAGAACCCTACTCTTAGGTGAATAAATTAAACGCGTGGGTCTATATAACAATCAGCTTTATGTGCAGTACTAAATTATTCGAAAAAGGTTTGAAGAAGATAGATAGTGAAGAAATGAATGAAGGCGCGAAGCTAAACAATTCTAGATAGCGGAGCGCGCGTAAGTAAAAGCTAGCGATAAGGCGGGGCAAAGCGACGTGCGGTCAGTGCGAGTCTCGGATGACCACTGTCCGAGCGCAGGCGATGCAGTGAGCTCCGGCCGGCGCCAGCGCGGCGGGGCGTGACGTCACTGCCAGGGATCGCCATCCCGCGGTCCGCTCGTGCCGTCGCCCCTGACTTGTAGCATGACGTTACGTATCGTACGACATCTGTCGACTTTCTTTAGAACTTCTGAACTTCTGTGTCTAAGGCTAGGTCACGGTTGATATATAAAAAAAGCGTACATTGTGATTCACGGCATTACAGGTAGATGGCGCTTATATCAGTCCGCATTTTGTAATACGTCTGGCAGTTATAAAATTGAGATAATACTCGCGCTAATTTTGAATGTGAATTTTTGAGGTATTCCAGATTGTCAAAAAGAAAAAAGTTGATTTTTGATGGAGTATGTCAGAGCGACGGGAGATTTTTAAAGAAAAACATATATTCTGGTTTTGGTCTGGGACTTTTGCTGTAATTTGCTTAGTTGCATCGAGTTGAAGTGCAATCTATTTCTGTAGATCTTTGCGCTCAAACTTTATATAGCAAGTGCTAATACATTATTAAACACCAATTTTTAAGAACCAAATACGTCGCCGGCCAAAAAGGCAACCAGAGGGACCGCCTGGGCCGGAAGGATTCCGGGAAGGCACTTGTGGGTGCCGGACCGGCAAAACGGTCTGCAACTGCCGCGTTTTCCGCGGGTTTCTTCACCATTCATCGGAGAATTAGAGTCCGCATCCGGCGGGCTCTCCAAGTGAGAGAAGGAGTTCAGCGAGCTATTGGGTCCGCCTAAGTCAAAGCGGACACTTGTCCACGAACTCTTTTTAATTTAAAACAACAGTTTTAGCCATCCTGCTTTCGAGAATATATCAAATTATTTACATTTTTTTTAAAAACGTTATAAATCCGATTCCTTTTCTTTGTATCCAGTATTTTTGTGCCATAATAGTTTTTTTGTTGTTTTGCTAAATTTCCCCAAATTCCAATTGCCTCTTTTGACGGGCGTATAAGGACCTGGCTCTTTAATTTAGGCTGCGTTCAGCCAGCGAGTCATCTGTCACCATTCATATCACCCGCCTCATTAACCCATTATTTTCCTGCAGCCAAATTATTACCAGCCGAGTCTTTATTTTTACTTACCAGTTTTGCTAACTATTGAATGTGAAATATCCTTGTTTAAGTACAGTTGTCTTCATTTTTAAGTGAAGTGCTAATATTAAATATTTTTATTATTGTAATTTAATTACATTCTGGCCACTAGGGAGGTTGTTGAATGTGAATGTGAAATAGGTACAGTTGTCTTCATTTTTAAGTGAAGTGCTAAATTTAAATATTTTTATTATTGTAATTTAATTGCATTCTGACCACTAGGGAAGTTGAATGTGAAATACCCTTATATAGATGCCGTTATTGTGATTTTTACGTGAAATGCTAAAGTTTAGATAATTGACTATTTTTGCTAATCTTGAATATTTTTACTTTGACTTCAAAATTAAACGTGTTAATGCAATCTTAGAAGTGTTTTACTGCAACCTATACTACTAGACGGAGCTGGCCACGCTCAGATATGACACTGTAATGAGAGCAACGAAATCCCTCTTGTTAGTTTCCTATACTATGCTTGTTTCTAGATTTCGGACATCTGGCAGCTGTTCATTGGTTGAGGTAAAGGAATGCAAACCACTTCAAGAATACCTATCCTAGAGTTCTGGGTTTGATGAAATTTTATGAGAAACTGTATAAATAATTAGATTTTGCCAAAAGTTTCTGTTTGCGGAAAGTAGTGCCTAACGACGTATAATGTAATTCGCCGTTTGTTGCCTACCGTTTTTGTTTCCGCAATAATACGCAATATTTTTTATTCTCATGTTAAAATATAGGCGGCGTCTTCTATAAATGAGACAACTTCGGCAGTGTTTCCCTATTTTGGTATTACTTTTTTTCAACTGAGATTTGTCAACCAGCTCCACCCATTACAACCTGCTAGATGCAAGGATCTAGCAATAAGGATAGTATAGCATTTTAACTAGACTGATTTGGTTGCTCTCATTATTGTCATATCTGACGTAGCCAGCTCTTAGTCTATACCTAGTGTTTAGAATAAAAACAGTAGTTAAGATTTCAACGATATTAATCTTAATAAAACCTTAAGAATTTAATTCTTATACGACTACGAACTTACGTCCTGAGCTTACGTCTAAAGCGTTTCTTTTACTTTTTTGCAGAAATAAATTGAACCTTATCACTAAGAAATAAAGGTTTTTTTAGGAGACAAATGAAAACGGTCCGAAAGAGGGTATCAAAGTAGGTAGCGGTACGGCTGGAAGCAAACATCAGGTTCCTGATCCGGTTGCCCTATGAAGGTAAAACCTGACCAGAAATATATATGATGATTGTCAAGAGGGCGCTATTCTTCTCATTTATATGGCAACAGTTCAGTATAGTCATAGAGCGTATTATTCTCTATGGTATGGTGACATCTTGATTTGTTTACCTGTCAGCTCTGATGTTAATTCGAAAATGGTTCTCAGCGAAATTGTTTCATTTCCCGAGCGTATTATTTACAGCAGTTTATTGTACGCACTATTTATAATGTTACGCTTTTAACTATGAATAATTTTTCGTTTATTATTTAATCTTCAACACTACTATTATTCAAATAATCCGCAACAATGACACTGACAACTGTGACAGCCTAGCGCATGATCATATATTTCTGGTCAGGCTTTACTTACATACTCTGGAGAACCCTCTTGGACCGGACAACAGAGTTGGGCAAAAAAATTCTATAGGGAAGATAACTAAATCATCTTTTATTTGAAATAACTAAATAATCCGTCATTTGTTTTTTTTAATGTATTGAAGTTCAATGTCATTTTTATCTAGATAATTTATCTAGTTTATCTTCGAGTGGAAGAGTTAATACGAACGTGTTCAGTGAATTGTTCTTCATACTATAAAACTATTCTAATACGGTATTGATTGCTTGTAGGTATTCATTCAAGTACAGAAAAAAAGTATAATCAAAATCATGCGTCTTAATATGATGTTTGTTAATACTGATCTTAATACAAATCACCATACATGTGCCTTTAAAAATGGAGTTCTCTCAATTCCTCGTGGATCACATCACCAGAAAGGCACCAGATTAATATGGGACCACCTTGGAAGTACATCCTTTCAAACAAAAAAAGAATGACTCAAATCGGACCCCGCGTCTCGGAGTAATCGGTGAACATACATAAAAAAAATAGCCCAAACCGAATACAGAACCTCCTCCTTCTATGAAATTGAAGTCGGTTAAAAATACTTGAACTTAACTTATAACTTTCATGAAACATGGCTAAGAACACTCGGGGTAAAATGATCTATGAGTCATAGACAATAGACTGTGTAAAAAAATAAACGAAAATCGGTTCATCCGTTTGGGAGCTACGGTACCACAGACAGATACACAGACAGACACGTTAAACGTATAACACCCCTCTCTTTTTGCGTCGGGGGTTAAAAAAATGTGTAAAAACGTAAAATATCGATAGATTTTATTAGACGCTTGTGTATTTAAGAACATAACTAATTGGACGAACTTGATCCAAAATAATCGAATCCGTTTTGTGTATTTTTGAGCTTAAACTTACTTACTTTAGTGTATTATTACCACATGTAAAGTGGAAACACTGCTTGGAGAGTGGAAATGGAAATAATAGTGAAATTTTATTGCACAAAACTAACACTAAAAACTTAAACTACTTAAATATAAAGCTAAAACAAAAATTCAAACTATTAAAAATAAATATAAATCTTAATTTTCTTATTTAAAAAAAAACCCCCATTTATAAAAAGAAAACCCCGTCCAACAGGTCAGCCTGCGGCATGGACCCCATTATGCTGGCTGCGTTTCCTCTCTGTACCGTCAAGGCGATACGTTGAGAGAAGTACGCGCCAGCCCTGGGGTCCCCTGTAGTGTCAACCAGCCGAGCCGACAGTGCCCTCACGAACGCCTTCATGTCGGTCGACCAGGGACCCAGTGTCTCAACTGCGAGCGCCGCAAACTCGTAGTCCTTTAATAACGACGAGTACTTGCGGCGCTTGAGAACCTGGGCCCGGTCGGCCGCAGCACCAGCCTGCGCGCGGGTTGCCTGGATGTGGGACTGTGCTAATGTGTCGACGCACGTAGCGTCCCACACCAGGGCCCTACCTAGTCTCCACGGTACTAAAGTGGCTCCATCGGGACGCTTGCCGTCGTCTCTCGCCATCCCTGCGGGTTCCAGAATCGCTGGCACAGAGACGGTGGCAAGCGAGCGACGGACCAAATCGTTAATAGTGCCGTGGCGATATAGGCGGCCGGCACTTTTGACGCATGAAAGGCCATGCCTACCCAGCTGATCCACACTTCTGCCACAGGCGCATCAGTTATACTGCTCAGTATAACTGTTCGGATTTTTTTTGTTCATTTTGTTATATGGTATAACTAGTAGTATAACTAGGCGGACTAACTCGAAGTAATCACTAACTGTCGCCAGTGTAACGTATTTAGAGGGCTAGGTACAAGGATAGGTTAGTAGCAATGATAGGCACCCAGTTAGTTCGAGGATTTATTCCGGACTGGCGTATGTGACACACGTCAGCCGCTATATGTAAGTCTACCTACATCAGTACATCACATATAGTAATGGAGAAAATATTGAATATGGCGTGCCACAAGGCAGTGTACTACGCCCAACCCTATTTCTTATCTATATAGATGAACTATATCGACTTAATCTAAGATATGGTGAAATAATATCATTTGCTGATGATACTGCTATTTCGTATTACGGTGAAACTTGGGAGGAGTAAACAGGATAGCACAAAATGGTTTTAATCAGGTACAGGCTCTCCCATAATCTTCTTACACTAAATTACACTAAAACGAAATACATACCATTTAGCATTAAAAATAATAAGCACTCACTATGCAAAAACATATCAATCAAAATACATTCTTGCAATGGCGATACTGGTTGTGCATGCGAACCTATATCTGAAACCTCATCTATCCGGTACCTGGGAGTTCTAGTAGATAAAAATCTCTCTTGACGTGAACATATCTCTAGTATTGCTAGCAAAATTAGAAAATTGATATACGTATTTAAAAATCTTAGACACGTGTGCGATAACAAATTATTAAAATCTATTTACTATGCCCTATGTCAATCAGTGACTAATTACTGTATTAATGCCTGGGGAGGAGCATCCAAGACTATTATACTTACTCTCGAAAGAGCCCAACGTTCAGTACTTGAAGTTATGACTTTCAATAAATTTTGGTACCCAACCACTACACTCTACCAAGATACCCTGGTTCTAACCGTAAGACAACTATTTATAAAACAGCTTTTAATAAAACAACATAAATCTAGTCTAAATTATTCTGTTTTAAGAAGAAGGAATGACATCGTCTATTCTATTCCACACCATAAGACAAACTTCGCAAAAAAAATTATAAATGTACTTAGTCCCACCCTATACAATAAAATAAGTAAAGAAATCCAATTGCGAACCACTTTATTTACAGTGCAGCTTTAGGATTTTTTTTTTATAGTTTACAAGTAATAAGTCTTTATTCACAATATTACAAAATATCACATGTCCAAAGTAATTAAAAAATAAAAGTTATCACAATTTAAGTAGGTAGGTACACCAAGAGTATACCTAACACAGTCCAATTAAAATTTAAAATTAAGTTTTAGTATCGTCAAATAAACTAGACAACACAGAAGAAGAAGAAGAATTGGGTCCACAGCAGTAAAACTCACACTTCGCCACATTCACCTCCAGTCCCATCGCCCTGAGACGGGGGAGTAAAATAGCTAAGTCTTGCTCTAAAACCTCAGGCTTTCTCCCTATAGTCCCGTCATTTAAGTACCATATATTAAGGGGTGACTTCAAGGACGGTATACACTTTTGAATAGCGAGACTGAAGGTAAGCGGCCCTAGTGGATCTCCCTGCTGCGCACCCACTTGAGAAGGAATTAGGGAGTTGTGGTAGAAAAGGTTGGACGGAGAGCGATAAACCTGGTACAGAAAAGGGTACACAGATGGTATATTCCCCTCTACCTCAGTCAACAAACATCCCTCTCCACTGTATTGAACGCGTTTTTTACATCTAATTTAATGACGATGCAGTCTGCGTTCCCCGAATCTGCTGCAAACGTTCGTGCGGCATGTATAGCGGCCTCACACCCCATTTGTGTACCAAAACCTAACTGATGCGGCTGGAGATACCCAGCCATGCGGTCCCTAACCGCGCGGCACCCCAGTTTAGCAACCAAACGCCGAAAAGTGCAACCCACTGCAATTGGCCGTATGCCTCCCTCCTTTTTAGTCAAAGCGCACAGAGACGCACCATATAAATATGGACAAACTTCAGGATTTAGTTGGCCACTGAGTAAAAAGTTACACAACTTGACGAGACTTTCAAGCAATCGTTGTCCGTTGTCGCCCGCGGAACTCGAAGTCAACTCTTTCAAATGAGCTGGCCGAATTCCGTCTAAACCTGAAGCTGAACCATTGTAGAATGTTCCTAATGCCTGGACTACCTCCTCCAAATTTACTGTTAAAGGTTGGAAAGAGCGATCCGGCTCCCGAGGAAAACTTAGAGGGCGGGAAGGGGGCGGGTGCTTCGTCTGCAGGGAAGTGAGGGTTTTAGGACCCAAAGGCGCTATCGAGTCGTCTGACATCAAAACACGAACGGCGCCTCTCACATCCCCCTCGTACACTTTGGACTCAATAGTGTTTTACACCGAAGGCAAACGAGAGGAAGCCCTCACACTCGAAGTCAAACTTTCTAACGAACAAGACAAACATTCGGCCGCAACTATATTCGACTTTACTTTCGCAGTGAGATTGCCCGGGCCCCCGACGTCTGGTGCCTTCAGCGCCGAATAGACCCGTACCGATAAATTATGAAGTTTCGATAATATTAAAGATGCTTATTATTCGCATACAGAGTTCAGGCCATCGAACTTAGCTAATAATAATAATTTGTGTCATCCTAGGTTGATGCGTAGGTAGAAACTTAGACATTTCTTTTTTTAAACATTATTCGTTAAATAGAAAATTAGAGATCAAAATTGTTTTTTCACTGTAACAGCAAAGTTGTTACTGACGCACGCACGCGTTTTGTGTCACTTTCATCAATGGGAATACCGACGTTCAATCAGCACATATATGTGGACTTTTACAAGTCTATATAAAATTAGAGTTGATCGATTAGGTACTGTGCTTTCTAAAATATCGGTATCTATTATTTGAATACATTTGTGCCATATTAATCAATGATATTTATTTACTTTAATTTTTTTTCTTGTATGACCCCTGTTAACAGTACAATAAAATATTAAAGTTATTAAAGTTTGCATCAATATTTTTATAAAAGCGTATCGAAACAATGTTTGAAATTTGTGTCATTATAATCAATGGATTATTTTTATTTTTCGGAATGAAAATTTGTTTTGCGTAACGGGCATGCGCGGGGAAGGGTAAGGCGCGGGCGGGGTTCATGTGCCGACCAGGCTGCCTAGCGGCTTGTTTGTTTTCTATTATTACTCTTTTAATAAGTGCGACAAAGACAAACAGCGATTTTTCAGTCGCTGTTCTTTATTTTTCATAGTAAAGAAAGCAATAATATACAACTTAAGTAAGTTAAGGATAACTAATATAAACGTAGTCCATAAGGGACTGCAACGGCGGATCTGTATGCCACGGTAAACCTAGTTCACCATTTAAACAGTATTTTGGCAAATTGTAGCTTGTAACTAATAAATATGTAATTTATGCATCAAGGCGGCTACAGAGTGGCTATCGTGAAACGCGAAAATCGAAATATCGTTATCTGCCTCTCGGTTGGACTAGCAAAGGGCCGGGCTGGACTTAATACATTTTTCATCAGTGTGATGTCATAATAAGGCTATGTTTTTATTAACTTATCGTATATAACACATACAAATAAGCAACTTTTCTTTAACACATTTTTTTTATAACTCAATTATTTCGTAGTTATGGGGCCCTGAAGGTTAAGTACAATTTGGACTATTTTGGTTGGAATGGTATCATTATGACACATACTTTATTTTGTAGAATGTGTTAAAATAAGCAAGTTTTATAAGAAACATTTTTTTTACCCAAAAACATCGAAGTAACCGGACTTTGGAGATTGACTACATGGACTAATTTGGACTTAAAAAATAAAATGGCGACGGGGATTTTATAACGTGTACTTTTAATGATTTTTCCGTATAGAATACGCTAAAATATGCGTGTTTTATTTTAAAAACATTTTTTTCTAAAATCGAAAATGGCTGAGATAATGGACTTTGAACTTGTATATAATTTGGACTTTAAAAAAAAACCATCGACGGGACTTCATTATAACGTGTATTTTTTATGATTATTCCGTATAGAATATGCTAAAATAAGCGGGTTTTATTTTAAAACTTTTCTTCATAATCAAAAATGGACTTTGAACTTGCATATCGAGACGTCATTATAACGTGTACTTTTTATGATTTTTCCGTATAGAATACGCTAAAAAAAGCGTGTTACTCATGTAACTTTTCACTAAAATCAAAAATGGCTGAGATAATGGACTCTGAACTTGTATATAATTTTGACTTCGAAAAAACAACCAGCGATCGGGTATCATTATATAGTATATTTTTATGATTTTACCGTATATAATACGCTAAAATAATCATGTTTTATTTGAAAAACCTTTCTCCAAAATAAAAAATGGCCGATTGGACATGAAACTTGTATATCATTTGGACTTCGAAAAAAAACATTGACGGGACGTCATTATAACGTGTACTTTTTATGATATTTCGTATACAATACGCTAAAATAAGCTTGTTTTATTTGAGAAACTTTTCTCTAAAATAAAAAATGGCCGAGATAATGGACTTTGAACTTGTATATAATCTTGATTTGAAAAAAAAACTATCGTCAGGACGTCATTATAACATGAACTTTTTATGATTGTTCCGTATAGAATACGCATTTTTGTCTAAAATCTAAAGTGGCTGAGATAATGGACTTTGAACTTGTATATAATTTGGACTTCGAAAAAAAGCCATCGACTGGACTTCATTATAACGTGTACTTTTTATGATTATTCCGTGTAGAATATGCTAAAATAAGCGTGTTTTATTTTAAAACTTTTCTTCTTAATCAAAAATGGCCGAGATAATGGACTTTGAACTTGCATATCGAGACGTCATTATAACGTGTATTTTTCATGATTTTTCCGTATAGAATACGCTAAAATAAGCATGTTTTATTTCAAAAACTTTTCTCTAAAATAAAAAATGGCCGTGTTAATGGACTTTGAACTTATATATATTTTGGACTTCAAAATAAAACCATCGACGGGACGTCATTATAACGTGTACTTTTTATGATTATTCTGTACAGAATACGCTAAAATAAGCGTTTTATTTGAGAAACTTTTCTCTAAAATAAAAAATGGCCGAGATAATGGACTTTGAACTTGTATATAATTTTGATTTGAAAAAAAAAACTATCGACAGGACGTCATTATAACATGAACTTTTTATAATTTTTCCAAATAGAATACGCTAAAATAAGCGTGTTTTACTTAAGAAACTTTTCTCTAAAATCAAAAATGGCCGAGAGAATGGTCTCTGAACTTGTATATAATTTGGACTTCGAAAAAAAAACCATCGACGGGATTTCATTAAAACGTGTACTTTTTATGATTATTCCGTATAGAGTATGCTAAAATAAGTGTTTTACTTAAGAAGCTTTTCTCTCAAATCAAAAATGGCCGAGATAATGGACTTTGAACTTATATATTATTTGGATTTCGAAAAAAAAACCATCGACGGGTCGTCATTATAACATGTACTTTTTTATGATTTTTCCATATAGAATACGCTAAAATAAGCGTGTTTTATTGAAAAAACTTTGCTCTAAAACCATCGGCCGAGGTAATGGACTCTGAACTTGTTCCTCCTTTTTGTAAAGGGTCGGCAACGCGGATGTGACACCTCTGGTGTTGCAGACATCCATATGCTTCTGCTTACCACCTGGCGGCCGTATGCTTGTTTGCCATGTTGTGGTATTACAAAAAAGAGTAAAATAAGAATACAATAAAACAAAATTAACGGAATAAAAACAGAATCAATACAAAATGACAAAATAAAAACAAAATACAGACGAAAATAAAAACACAAAAAAAATAATTATAAACAAAATTCGTTAGTGTCGTGGAACACTCGGTTAGAACGAAGTAATATTATTAAATTTTTGACTTTTTCGTAATTTTTGTCGTTTTTGAATTTTTGGATTTTTTTGAGATTTTGAAATTTTGAAATTTTTGAGATTTTTGAGATTTTGAGATTTTGAAATTTTGCGATTTTTGAGATTTTTGAGATTTTTGAGATTTTTGAGATTTTTGAGATTTTTGAGTTTTTTGAGATTTTTGAGATTTTTGAGATTTTTGAGATTTTTGAGATTTTTGAGATTTTTGAGATTTTTGAGATTTTTGAGATTTTTGAGATTTTTGAGATTTTTGAGATTTTTGAGATTTTTGAGATTTTTGAGATTTTTGAGATTTTTGAGATTTTTGAGATTTTTGAGATTTTTGAGATTTTTGAGATTTTTGAGATATTTGAGATTTTTGAGATTTTTGAGATTTTTGAGATTTTTGAGATTTTTGAGATTATTGAAATTTTTTAACTTGACTTTTTTCACTTTGTCACTTCTCACTTCAAAGCCGTGTGGTGTCCGGCAGAGTAGAATAGAACCAACCCATTACACGTTCGGGTGTCGTACAAGGCGACTAATGTCTGAGGCAGAAGATCTGAAGCTTCCGTAGACCAGGAAATGGGCAGCAGCGTTTTCTGGTATGCTCCTTTCACTGCGATCGCCAACCCGCTTGCCCAGCGTGGCGATTAGGGCATCACCTCTCAATGGTAGGTACACCAAATAAACGGCCCCGAGTTCCCGGCCGCCTCACCAGGCTTGGCTACGGTAGCGGTCATAGCGTCGGTGAGGCAAGGGGTGCTAAGAATCCCCGAGTTACGGACGGCTACCACAACCACCACACATTGACCTTGGCTACGTATAATGGACGAACTCTGAGGCTCGACGAACATCTCGCCGAATTGGAGGTAGAGTTAGACAAAATACGATGGCATGTTCTGGGGTTATCTGAAGTCCGAAGAGAGGGGGAGGACACAGTAACCTTAGAATCAGGCCATCTACTCTACTTCCGAGAAGATGACAGCCTCTCCCAGGGCGGTGTCGGATTTCTCGTCAACAAGGCCCTCACTGGCAACATTTTGGAAATCTCCAGTGTGTCGTCAAGGGTAGCGTACCTCGTACTTAAACTGACCGAGAGATATTCTCTTAAGGTCGTACAGGTATATGCACCGACCTCTACACACTCGGATGATGAAGTTGAAGCTATGTACGAAGACATAGATAGAGCCCTGCACAACACCTCGAGGGATCACCTAAATGTTGTCATGGGAGACTTCAACGCCAAATTGGGAGTACGCACCGTTACCGAATCGGTAATTGGGCCACATGGTATTGGGAACAGGAATTACAGGGGGCAGATGCTGGTCAACTTTTTAGAGCGAGAGGGGCTATTCTTGATGAATTCGTTCTTCAAGAAAAAGCCCCAAAGGAAGTGGACCTGGCAGAGCCCCGATAACGTGACAAAAAATGAGATAAGAGACGTATATTCAGAGATGTCTCAGTGATCAATAGGTTCAACACTGGAAGTGATCACCGACTCGTGCGAGGCACTCTGAATATAAACTTCAAGCAGGAGCGCACCCGTCTGATAAAGTCCACGCTCCGGCCTACGCTGTTCCAAGCCATCGCTGGCTCTGAAAGATTCCAGTTGGAACTTCAAAACCGATTCGATGTGTTGGAAACCAAGTGCGACGTTGACGAGGACTTAAGTAGCGTAGTGCAAGTTGTGAGGGATGTGGGTAACAGGTTCTGTCGGAATAGGCATGCAGGTAGGAAGTCCAAGCTTTCAGAAGAGACTCTGGAACTCATGAGAGAGAGACGCGTAAATACACAGGCCACGGTGGCAGGTCAGCGAGCACTCACGAGGCACATTCGGAAAGCGGTACGGCGGGATCTTCGGACTTCCAATACGCGCCTCATTAAGGATGCAATAGAACAAAACCGAGGTTCCATAGTGTTCGTGAAGCGTCTCGGGAGGAGCCACATGTCTAAGCTGACTACCGCCGATGGTAGTGTCGTCTCCTCTAAGCCAGAGATCCTCTTGGAGGTGGAACACTTCTATGGCCAGTTGTATGCCTCACAATCTCCGCTACCTGAACCTGTCCCCTGCGATCCCCGAGCTACTTTAGTTCGACACTATACCGACGAACTTCCCGACGTCAGCATTGACGAAATTGAGCTGGCCCTCAAGCAACTTAAAAATGGAAAAGCCCCGGGCGAGGACGGAGTTACAACTGAGCTCTTAAGGGCAGGGGGAACTCCTGTCCTTAGGCAGCTGCAGCGCATATTTAACTCCGTACTCCACGAAGGGAGAACTCCAAGAGCGTGGAGCAGGAGCATGGTAGTTTTATTTTTCAAGAAGGGAGATAAGACCCTTCTCAAGAACTACCGCCCTATATCGCTCCTGAGCCACGTATACAAGTTGTTTTCGAGGGTTATCACAAATAGGCTGACGCGACGGTTAGACGACTTCCAACCACCGGAACAGGCAGGGTTTCGTGGAGGATTTGGCACCATAGACCACATACACACTGTGAGGCAGATTATACAGAAGACCCAGGAGTATAATCAGCCATTGTGTCTCGCTTTCGTGGACTATGAGAAGGCCTTTGACTCCGTCGAGACCTGGTCTGTTCTGGACTCCCTGCAGCGGTGCCAAGTTGATTTTCGATACATCGAGGTGCTGAGAAGCCTGTATGATGCCGCAACTATGTCCGTCCAAGTACAGAACAGTCAAACAACACCGATTCCATTACATCGAGGAGTAAGGCAGGGGGATGTGATATCCCCGAAACTGTTTACAGATGTATTGGAAGACGTGTTTAAGACTCTAAACTGGAACGGACGGGGCATACATATAAACGGAGAATGCATCTCGCACTTAAGGTTTGCCGATGATATCGTAGTCATGGCAGAATCGCTACAGGAAGTTCAAGAAATGCTGCACAGCCTAAATGAAGCCTCCCAACGAATTGGTCTCCGGATGAACCTGGACAAGACAAAGGTCATGTATAATGACCTCGTCGTTCCGGGACCAGTAATCATCGATGGCACGCCTCTCGAAGTTGTCAAGGAATATGTCTATCTCGGGCAACTAATGCAGTTGGGTAGATACAACTTCGAAAAGGAAGCCGATAGGAGGATTCAATTGGGCTGGGCAGCGTTTAGGAAGCTGAAGCACATATTTTCGTCCGGTATACCACAGAGCCTGAAGACGAAAGTGTTTAACCAGTGCGTCCTACCTGTAATGACGTACGGAGCCGAGACGTGGACACTGACTGTGGGGCTAATCCATAAGCTTAAAGTCGCTCAACGTGCTATGGAAAGAGCTATGCTCGGAGTCTCTCTGAAGGACAAAATTCGGAATGAAGTGATCCGACAGAGAACCAAGGTGACCGACATAGCTCTAAAAGTTAGTACGTTGAAGTGGCAATAGGCTGGCCACATATGTCGCAGAACCGATAATCGCTGGAGTAAGCGTGTTCTGGAGTGGAGACCACGGTTAGGCAAACGTAGCGTTGGACGCCCTCTGGCCAGATAGCGGGATGACTTACATAAGAGGGCCGGTAGCGACTGGATGCGTAAAGCAGCAGACCGGGCTCTGTGGCGTACCTTGGGAGAGGCCTATGTCCAGCAGTGGACTGCAACGGGCTGATGATGATGATGACTTCTCACTTTCACTTTCACTTCACTTTATTCTATTTTTCTTTTTTTTTTTCATTCCATTTCACATGTTTCTCAATGCTTTTTCGTGACGGTCACGTGACTTTTTTTCGCCTAGCCCCCCATCCGGGAACCGCCCGATAAAGAACTTCGTTCCAATAAAACAGAAGTAAATAAAAAATTTACGTTGCGTTTTCTACCCATAATTCACGACGCTTGAAATCTTCGAAAATGTACTCAACAGTCTTGTCAAAACACAAACAAAGCGGCTACCGCTTAAAAGGTACGTATTGCCGAGACACGCACGAGTTCATTGCCCTACTCGCCGGTTTCCCGCGACTCGCTCCTCCGCTCAGTTTTGTCGTGTATGTCAGCTTTATCACCCCGCGCGTGCCTCCGTGAGCAAGTACCTACATCGTAACAGCTAAGATGCCAGTGCCTGGTTGACCCATGAATTAGCTTGTTAAGAAGCGAGCCGGGGGTCTACTTCTAGTGGGCACTACAGAAGTAAGCCGAACAGGCGTACCATCAAGGTCACGCGCTATAGTTAAGAAGGTTTCCTCTGAATGCAAATATTGTTTCTGTTTAATTTTAGACGAAATATCATTGATGAAAGTGACACAAATTGAAATATTTACTTTAAAATCACTTTTTGATTATTAGAATGTGAACTCTGATGACTTTAATAATTTATTCAAACGATAACAGCCTAAAAAAACGAAATTACCAAGAAACTTAAATTTTCATTGCTTAATTTGACACATATTGATTTTATTGACATATTTTGAGGTGATGATATAGTTAATCCTTATTTTATGAACTCTAATTTTTTATACGTAGTTTTTTAGCGTTGTCATACTATATAAAATTGCACTCGACGTAAATGACACAAACTAGTTTTGTACAACAATAAAACTGTTCTTAATACAAAACAGTTATATTTTCTAACTCTAATATTCTTTTACTCAAGTTATGGCAAGCTAAAAAAGTTAACCTCAAATTATTGAATTACAAGAAAAGCACCAATTGAATATGACACAAAACGCACTGAAAGATTCTCATGTACACACTGTATTTCCAACTTCAATAATAAGTGACTTTAGAATTTTCGAAACTTAACCCTCAAAATATTGCCAACGAGACGGGACTAGAATACGCAAACGAAAGTAGCGCACACCAATCAAGAGTTTTGTTAGTTTCAATGCACCTATCTATAACGTTGTGTAACGTGCCTGCTGCCAGGTTTCTCGCCCCTTTCGGTATGTGACGAAGCACCCTCACCGATGCTTTAAGGGCACTGAGATTCTCGAGGGTGATGCCAGATGGTTGCGAGCCCTTTGGTTGTGTAGTAGCGCCGTCAGGCCGGCTGGCGCTGGTAGCAATCCGAGCAGATGAAGACTGGGGGCGCAGTCGAGCCACATCCTTGTGGACGTGTCCGATGTGTACTTTTAGCCCATGCGGCGTGAAGCCGCGAGACGAACCAGGGCAATAGGGCAAGTCACTAACTGGGAGGAAGGGGAACTCATCGTAAAAAAAAAACACAGATGTGATAAATTATCACAAGGCTCACAAACGTATATACACGTAACGTACCGTACAAGTTAGTTTACAAAATAAATTAAAAAAAACACTGTCTCTTAAACTCTCATAAAACCAAACAAACAATAATTACATTAAGAAACACTTAAATACATACAGTTAGGTGCAAAACTGTCCCAATAGTAGCATCTTAGTAGAATGTGGAGAAGTGGATGTCGATCGAGGAAAGGGGCACATGATTAATACATACCAGTACTATTTAAAATTTCCTACAAATCAGCCTTACATATGATATACTTAGTATTTAAGGTTATTTTGTAATTTAGAATAGAAAAGTAGAAAAAAACACATTTTTATTTTTTCGAATATTTCTAGTTCCTCTTATGGAATTCTGCCTCTATAAAATCATCATGCAATTGCTTTAATGGGGCATATTTTTCAAGTTACTTTTAGGTGGCTTATAGTTCGGTGCAAAAGTGTACCATTAAAAACAGCCATAGAAAGTGTTTGTTAGTTCAATGTTCAAGACGACTTTTACTCTGCCATAACTACAAAACTATGTTTGTGATTTAAACAGTTGATACCTTATTTTATAGAGGCTGAATTTCTTAATTATGTATGGTTCCCTATTTGGAGTTTCCATAAGAGGAACTAGAAATATTCGAAAAAATAAAAATGTGTTTTTTTCTACTTTTCGATTCTACATTACAAAAGGCTTATAATTTTCCGGGTATCTAAAACATGAACCGGCAAATTTTCTAAGGCATATAATAATATAAATTGGCCGTGAATTAATATTTTAGCGACAATATTTTTTTATAAGCCTCAAACATGTGGCATCATATTATTGAAAAACGGCAGCAATATATAGCTGACCAAAAAATTAACCGGGAACTTAAAATAATAGGTTGGCAACAAAAATATTAACTTGGCATCTATTATTTAAAGCAGGCTTGGTTTAAATATTTGTTGCCAGCAATTTGTTTCTACCTAATTAACCATTTATTGGGTATCAATTGCTGATATCATTTTAATTACGGGAGCACTAAAATTTCAGGAAACTGGAATATTTTTAAGGTTCCGTACCAAAATGTTTTAAAAGGAAGCATGTACTACTCTGTCTTGTCACAATGTCTATTTGTTCCGAAATTGCTAGATTTTTTTTTATACCACGACGGTGGCAAACAAGCATACGGCCCGCCTGATGGTAAGCAGCTACCGTAACCTATGGACGCCTGCAACTCCAAAGGAGTCACATGCGCGTTGCCGACCGTTTACAAAAAAGGAGGATTCACTGTGTTGACGGCTAAAGGAACAAGAAGGTCCCTCATCGTCAACACACTGGGTCCTCTTTGAGCTCTTTGCTAGATCGATTTAGTTAAAATTTTGTAGGTTATACGTCCCCTGGTGCTTTAAGCGGGTAATTAAGAAAATTGAATAAAATATTTTGCAAGCCATAGGGTCATTTTTAGTAACCATCAGGCGGGCCGTATGCTTGTTTGCGACCGTCGTGGTATAGATTTTTTTGTCTGCGGGACCGGTATGTATGTTGGTTAGGTAATGGTCGTTTTCCACATGAATCTTCCATGGCAATAAATATTTAAAAAAATTAAAATTCTGAGTAATTTGTATTTTTAAATATGCCTAGGAAGATTTAGGTGCGAAGACGAGCAAAGGAACAAGGAGCTTAACTTTGATCAAAAGTTAAATTTCAGTGCATTTGTCATAAAAAATTGATAACAAAAATATACGAGTATAATAAATTTTTTTATCTGTATGAAACCCATAGTATGCAATGTTCCCTCTCTTTATTAAGTATTTTGAATGTATACATATAATACCTGTAATACCTACTTCCAAAAGGTAGGCACATGAAATAGAAATATGATTGATGTCATTCTGTATCACATGTTTAGCCAACATATGGCAAGATGACTACTATCTAGGTATAATCAAATAATTTCATTGAATATCTTAACCATTTATTTTTTTAGTAGAAACACATTACATTATTCAACTTGTTTTATTTAACTGTCAATTAACAACAGGTATTGATTATTATATACTGCAATATGTTTTTTTTTTTCGTTTAAAACTTAAGAAGCTGTGTAGAAGTAAGGTAGGCGACTATACCTCTTTTTTTTTCACAATAGAAAATTAACGATCCATTTCGCCTATGTCGCGAATATCGCGAAGCAGTTCGTGCTTGCCGGTTTTTCGGATAGATGGCGGTAGCAGTCACGTTCGATCTCAATATCGCTTTTAGTATGGACGGATTTTTTGAGGGGGGTTGTAGGGTAGATACACGGACGACGGGAGGAGAGAAAGTTGCGCGCGAACATATCAATGGTGTACGCTTTAATATTTATCTTTCTACTCGTATCAGTTCATGGACTTTCTTACTGTGTTATTATGATGATCATGTGTCTTGTGTTATTTACCAGCGTGTATCAGTGCTCAGAGAGATCTTTGATCCCAGTGAGTTGTCAATGGTTATGAACTCAGGGTAACCATAGTGTGAGGAATGGGGTCGCTGTTAGGGGAGGTGGAGGCGACTATTTAGCCCGAGATACCAGATTGATAATCACGGGAGGCTCATAGGCCGTAGGAGTAATCAAAGGAGATATCGTCAGCTCACACCATCAACGTCCAGGCCGTGTCTACGTATAGTATCTGCGTGTCCGTTAACATATTTACATCATTCGTATTCTCTAGTCAGTAAACTCATCGGCTCAGTATACCAGAAAAATATGGTGAAGCTGACGACAGCCTATGTATCTTTTTTTCAGCCCTATGAGGGAAAACTAGGACAATCGCACGATTTTTCTAATCTAAAAAAAAGGAAGTATAGGTAGATATTTAGGTAATTCCTGCACAAAACGCACCCTTCATATTTTCTATTCACTAGGTAGGTATTTAGGTAATACCTACACAAAAGGCACCATTCATTATGCTCTACTATTAACTAGGTGTGTATTTTGGTAATACTATACAAAAGGCACCTTTCATTTTTTCTGAATCATATGTGGCATATGAATTTTGGTTCTAGATATCTGACTATAGCAACTTACCTACCAATATTCATACACCCTAGTAACTTTTAAAGGATCCATTTTATCTTATAATTACAACTCGTGTAAAGTTGCCCGTTTTACTAATATTGAATATGTAATTCACTTTAATTGCTTCCTATAGTAGTTTATGCAACTGATACATAATGAGGGGCCTTAAAACACGAGTGGGGTTTAATGAAACGAGCGCAGCGAGTTTCATTATATGATCACACGAGTGTTTTAAGGCCTAATCATGTACAGTTGCATACATTACTTTATTTACGCACATATTGCAAGTACTCAAAGATGGGTTCAGAAGCCGAAGGCAATTGACCTGCATTACTAGGTAGATAGATACAAGTGCTGAAACATACCCACAGGTGTAAGCTTAATAAAAATAAATAAATTAGAACTGATAAGGAAAGTATATTTATTTATTATAATATAGTTAATAGTAAACATTTACATTTTCGCAATTAAAAATGTTTCGACAAACAATAACTGACAAGTTGATAACAGAAATGGCGGCCGTACAAACTTCTGTCGCGAGTTTTTTTTTTATATTAGCCAACGAACGAAGTCCTTATTCTCATGTCATCCGAGATCAAAATGTCGTGCGGTTTATGTCAAAAAATATATCGTACTGACGTTTCGTATCGACAACATTTTAAAATCTATGAATACTAGAATAGAAACCCATTGAAATTGTGTTGGTTTTGACAGCTGTTCCAAATTTGAAACTCATAACTTAACAATATTTGAGCATGTAAAGTTAAAATTACATTACTGCCACAGATAAGAAACTTATCATAGTGAAATCGTTTGTTGTAATGCTGGTCATTGCCTACGGTTTTTGAACGCATTTTAGAGGATTTACAATATGAGTGTAGATAAAATATTTTAGAAGTACCTTATTTTTAATTTAATAGGTGATCGTTTTCGATTAAAAAAAGGCTTCTTAAAATGCTGCCCAGTTATAAATTCAGTTTTCAATATAATTATTTCATATCTACCTATAGTTAAACAATGGCTATTATGACATTAAAAAACAGCCCATATTGAGATAATGTACGGCCCCAAATTAGTCGTCAACCTATTAATTTTGGTACCCATTTTTATTTTTTAAAGCTACCCAAATTCAATTATTTAGCAGCTTGGTTAAATACATGCCATTACATAATAACCGTAAATTCTAAGTATATCATATGTAAGGCTGATTTGTAGGAAATTTTAAATAGTACTGGTATGTATTAATCATGTGCCCCTCTCCTCGATCGACATCCACTTCTCCACATTCTACTAAGATGCTACTATCTTACACCGAAAACAAAAAGTTTATTTCCTAATTCAAACATCAGATAGATGCCGATGCCCTCTTCCGGGTAAACGCGAAACTAAGGTGACTATTACTCGTATCTACGAGACGAGGCTGCAATCACTCCAGCTTGAAAATTCCACACGTGTTTTATAGTTCCTTTCACACGTTTTAGATGGCGTTATATTATAAACGCCTACGTAGCACTGGACATTACCGGTGACACATTCTCCATGAAGTCCATTAAATAAAATACAAAAAGACACAACGTTGCCGGGGATCGAACGCGGATCGTCAGCGTTCTACGGGTCCAAAACTATAATCAGGTTCCACGAGGCGGTCGTACCCAATGCCTTGTTGACGAATTGAACCTACTTATTAGCTATACGCTACTGAGGAATGTCAGGTCATTTTAAGCTTAAAAGCAAATTTAAGTTCACCCTCACTATAAAAAAAAGCACACACCAACAAAACAAACTAACTTGAAATGTTTATTTTTGCTTCTTGGCTCGTTATACCGTATGTATCAGAACGAAAGGCAAAGACTCATTAATGTTTAGACCACAAATATGATTATGGTGCCCGGCTTATGCTTTAGCATCTTTTAATGGTAGTGAAAAAAAAAAAAAAACAATTATTTTATTACCTCCTGTATTATTTATTTACAGTGTGCAGTAAAAGACTTCATACTAGTATTAATACGTTTAATTTTGACGACAAAGTAAAAATATTTAATATTAGCAAATATTATCAATTATTTAAAATTTAGCATTTCACGTAAAAATCACAAAGATGGCGTTTAAATAAGGGTATTTCACATTCAATAAGTTCCCTAGTGGTCAGAATACAATTAAATTATAATAACAAAAATATTTAAATTTAGCACTTCACTTAAAAATGAAGAGAACTGTACCTATTTCACTTTCACATTCAACAACCTCCCTAGTGACCAGAATGTAATTAAATTACAATAATTAAAAATATTTAATATTAGCACTCCACTTAAAAATGAAGACGACTGTACCTAAACAAGGACATTACAAATTCAATATTTAGCAAAACCGGTAAGTAAAAATAAAGACTCGGCTAGTAATAATTTGGCTGCAGGAAAATAATGGGTTAATGAGGCGGGTGATATGGATGGTGACAGATGATGCGCCGGCTGAACGTAGCCTAAATTAAAGAGCCAGGTCTTTATACGCCCGTCAAACGAGGCAATTGGAATTTGGGGAAATTTAGCAAAACAACAAAAAAAACTATAATGGCACAAAAATACTGGATACAAAAAAGGAATCCGATTTGTAACGTTTTTTTAACAAAAATATAAATAATTTGATGTTCTCGAAAGCAGGATGCAAAAGCTGTTGCTTAAATTAAAAAAAGTTCGTGGGCCAGTGTCCGCTTTGATACGGCGGACCCAATAGCTCGCTGAACTCCTTTTCTCACTTGCGAGAGCCCGCTGGATGCGGACTCTAACTCTCCGATGATGTGGCGAAGAAACCCGCGGAAATCGCGGCAGCTGCAGACTGTCCCGCCGGCGCGGCACCCACAAGGGCCTTCCGGAATCAGGCGGTTTCAGGGTATAGCACTTGCTAAATAATTTATATTGGGCCTCTTCGCCCGGCAAGGGTTTCGGTTTTATTTCTGCTCCAACAATGCAACAATAGCACTTGCCATACAATGTTTAAAATAAATCGAAACTTTATCACGATGCAGCTAAGTAAATTATGGCAAAAAAGACCAGAACAAATCCAGATTATCTCTTTTTCTTTTAAAATCTCACGGCGCTCTGACAGACTCCATCAAAAATCAAAAATCAACTTTTTTCTTTTGACAATCTGGAATACCTCAAAATTCACATTCAAAATTAGCGCGAGTCTTATCTCAATTTTATAACTGCCAGACGTATTACAAAATACGGACTGATATAAGCGCCATCTACCTGTAATGCCGTGAATCACAATGTACGCTTTTTTTATATATCAACCGTGACCTAGCCTTAGACATAGAAGTTCAGAAGTTCTAAAGAAAGTCGACAGATGTCGTACGATACGTAGCGTAATGCTACAGCATCCCCCTACCAAACAAAGAAACAAACAAACAACAACACAAGTAAACACAAGAAAACTAACCCCAAGCAACAAAAACAAACACAACTTAATGTTAAGGCCAAAAAAAGGCACAACAAGAGAACCCTAAACGAATTCCAAAAAAAAACAAAACTAACCAGTTATTAACATTACCCCTAAAGACTAACCTAATAGATTAACAAGATGACAAAACGCCAACCAACGCGTCACGCGGTCCAAGACGTGACGGCCGGAATAGGACAGAAACTGCACCTGGCCACAGATCTTAATCCCTCACATCGAGTCATCAAATTATACAACCAGGCTATCATAGACCGGGAAAGATAAACGAAGCCTTAAACACCAACGGTAAAAAAGGTCAAATCTGGAAAAAGGAGCAAGGAAACGCTCAAACGAAAACAAAAAAACGATAAGAAACAAATCAAGCAAGGATTACCGACAAGGGAATGGCGGACTAAAGCGCATTTTAGAATTTTGAGAAAACTGAACGGGCCGAAAGAAGAAACTATTTCAAGATATCTTTAATATGATAGGTACCGACGTGCTCAGAATCGGTATCAGCCAGTACATATACCTGTGGAGACACCCGTCTAACCACAGGGCACCGAACGAAACGTGGAGCGAATTTACAGCCTCGAAAAGGATCAGCGGATCCACGCTGGAAATTCCGGCGCCAAACGATTTGGTCACCAACGATTCTTGGCGAAGAACGGTTCGTGTTGAACTTGGCGGCGTTACGATGAAAGGCTAAAGCCATCGAATCAGAAACTTTATCGTACACCTCACGAAGCGTCTGAAGATTCGAAGCGTGTTCCATCCGGCTGAGTCCCACATCTTGGTCCACAACCTGATTCTCAACACGTTCACGAATCATTGACAACTCGCGGCCGTACATCAAAAAATTCGGTGTATAAGCAGTAGCCAAATTTATACAAGAGTTTAAATAAAGAGCGACCCGATGTAAATGACCCGACCAACTGCGTTGGTCATTTTCAACTAAAATGCTCAAAGTTGTAATCACGACCTGGTTATATCTCTCCACAACATTCGCTTGTGGCGAATAATATGGGGTATAACACGGACCTGGAATATTATAGCTCGCCAGGAAATCCAGAAATTGACGACTATGAAAAACTGTAGCGTTGTCACAGAGAGTGTTAGTAGGAACACCGTACCGCAAAATAACCTCCGACTCTAATGCCATCGATATTGACCTCGCATTCACCAACTTCAAAGGGACCAACCAAACAAATTTGGTAAAAACGTCAACCAAAGTCAAAATATAACGACACCCATTACGGCTAACCGGTAAAGGACCAATTAAGTCAATGGAAAGAAGATCCATTGGAGCCGCAACACGGCGAGGAAATAAGCGAAGTCCACGAGGTTGTGAATTTGCAATTTTATAAGACTTGCAAATCTGACATTCGGAAAGGAACCTTGTAACATCACGGTACATATTCGGCCAATAGTATAAGTCACGAGCTTTTAAATACGTTTTCATAACACCAGGATGAACGTTGGGAAATCCATCATGAATTTCAGCAACCGCCTCTCTAGATCTCCTCTACGCCTCTCCTTGAAGCAGGAAGAACTATACGCCATGGATTAGGTGCTAAAGGGTTTTCGATAGATATCCTGCGCATTAAGACACCATCCCGAAGAGCAAATGCAGTAAACATTTGAGGATTGTCCAAAACTCCCTGGTAAATTCGTTCATACCAAGGATCTCCAGAAGGATCCATGCCACGCGCGAATGAGATAAGCCCAACTTGAGCGCGGGACAAGGCGTCTGGAACAACATTAAGGACACCTTTTTTATGTTCAATCTCAAAGTTATATTGGGAAATCAAAGTTGCCCAACGAGCCAAGCGCCCGGTAGGATTATCAAGGGTGATCAACCATTTAAGAGCAATATGGTCAGTAATGATCTTAAACCTCATTCCATCGAGATATCCGCGGAAATGCTTTATGGAATCAACAACGGCGAGAAGCTCATGTTCGGTTGTCCCGTATCCACGTTCAGCTTTAGTGAATAAACGAGAATAATAAGCAATTGGATGTTCAACGCCGTCAAACTCTTGAGCCAGGACCGAGCCTAAGCCAACCTGGCTAGCGTCACATTGAAGGATAAAAGGTTTCGAAAAATCCGGGCAAGCCATCAACGGAGCGCTCATCAAGGCATCCTTCAATTTAGAAAAAGCTTTACTAGCACTATCGTTCCAATCGATGGGATCACGTCCCTTTCTCTTACCAATAAGTGCCGTCAGAGGAGCAATAATCGAAGAAAAACCATCCACGAAACGGCGATAATACGAACACATACCAATGAAAGCACGTAGAGACTTGGCAGAAGAAGGGGTAGGGTAATCCCTAATAGCTTCTAATTTCTTTGGATCAGTTTGAAGACCACGCTCATTGACGATGTAGCCGAGATACTTCAATTCAGACTTACAAAACTCGCACTTATCTAAATTAACCGTAAGACCAGCTTCTTTCAACCTATCACGAACCTTACGAATAAGCCGCATATGACTGTCAAAATCACGAGACACCAAAATAAAGAGAAGATAAAATCCTCAGACTCAGGGGTATATTCAAAATTGACAATCATGTCAGTAAGCCTCTGCATCTCGGACGCAGCGTTGGTTAAACCAAAAGGGAGACGAACGAACTCAAAGAGGCCCCTTTGGGGTACAATAAAGGCAGTTTTCTCACAACTGGCCTTATCAGCTAAGGGGATTTGCCAAAAGGCGCTCCTAAAATCCAATGAAGTTAGATATTTGGCACCTCGTAGGTTATCAAGGATGTCCTGGACGCGCGGAAGAGGGTATGAATCCCTGATGGTAACGCTGTTCAACTTCCTACTGTCCACGCAAAATCTGACACTACCATCTTTCTTGGTAACCATCACCACTGGGGAAGCCCAGGGTGATCGTGACTCTAACATCTTGTCGATCTCTTCGTTGAGAATCTTGAGTTTGACTGGAGATAAGGGATAGTAACGTTGACGGATGGGCGAACCAACAGTCTCAATTTTATGCGAAAGCCACGAAGTACAACCTAATCCAGCTTTATCAGAAGAAATCTCCTCAAACTCGTCAATAACACATTGGAGTTTTGATTCCTGCAGTGGTGCAAGCACCGTACGAGGGTGGACATAGCGAACCTCACCTACTCGTGGGACTGCGACAGGAACATGATGTGAAGCGACGTAAAGCTTACCTGACAAACCATCACGGAATGCCTTCTTTAAAATGTCAATGAGACCAACAGCATTCCAAAACTCAATTCCTAAAATAAATGCAGTAGGAAGATTACTGCTTACTAGACAGGGGTGCAGAACGCGAATGCCACTAAAAAGAATGGGGACGTCCAAACCGCCTAGAATTTCAATAGGAGAATTGTCGGCGGAGACAACATAAGGATATCCTCGTGATATGTTATACCGAGCTCCGATAAGAGGAATATATCAATTAGTGAAACCTGAGCACCAGAGTCTAAAAGAGCTCTTACCGAAGAGCCAGCAACTAAAACATCAATAAAAAGTCTATTATCCGGGGAATTATTCATATAAACGGGCGACACCGATGGACCTCTCAGTGCGCCACTTACTCGTTTTTTGACGGACCAGAATTACAACTAGGACAATCGCGTGTGATTGCACCAACACGCTTACACTTGAAGCACACTGCCCCTGAAACGTTAGGACAATTACGATAGTTGTGACCAGTTGCATCACACTTCATACACACTATAGAACTGGGTTGACCTACAAATTGAGCACTAATCGGTGCAATAGCCAAACGTGCTGGACGTGAACCTTGAAAGGCTTCAAAATTTTTCGCGACTTCTAACAAACCATCAATGTCCCTGACCACGTTAGTTGCAAGACAAGGATGATATCTAGGATTCATTCCATATTTAATAATGTTAAACAGGTTGTCTTCGGAAACCGGTGTAAGAAGCTTTGCGTTTAGATCGCGCGCCTGAATAACAAAATCAACCACTGACTGGTCGTCCTTCTGTGATAAAGCGCGAAGTTGGCTCTCAAGCTTGAAATCGAAATCGGCTACGTCGAAGGTTTTAACGAATTCAGACTTTAATTCCACATAAGTAAGACCTCGATATCTGATTGCCCTAAAATGTTTCAAGGCACTATCTGACAACAATTCATGGAAACGTCTGACAACATATGAAGGATTGACGTTACGCGCCATACCTTCTTCCTCGATTCGAAAGAAAAATTCGCGAACACAAGTGTCCCCGGAAAATTTCAAGTTCCATTTCGTAAGTGAATAATCTTTGAAAGGAAAAGGCGGGGGAAGTCCGGACATATGCATCGCCTGAGGTCGTGGTTCAGAATCAAAAAACTGTTCTTCATCGTCTGCCATTGGATCTAAAATCCTCGGATCGTACGAGTTTAAAGATGAGTGCGCATGAGGTGTCTCAGCAATTGATCCTTCATTACTTAAGTGCGACATGGCGAAAAGTCGAATGTTGTCTTGCGTTGCAAGTTCAAACAAAAAATAAAGTTAATCTACCTAAAAAAATAAAATCCGAAGTTCGAGTATATCCGTGGTCTAAACCAAGCGCTTAAGTCAAAGAAAGAAAATAACACTCGAAGTCTAAATGCCAAGTTAGAGTTCGAATTTTAAAAAAAACAAGTTCAGTTTCTGAAAAAAATAACAAAACGCAAATCATACATTCTATGTCTGACTTACCTGCGAATTCCCTAACGACTACGGGCTCTAACTACAGGACTCAGACTATGAAATAAGGTATTCGGGATATGTTACGGGTAATTGAGAAAAAGGCATAAGTAAAGGGCAACAGATAAATTCGTTTTTTTTTTAACATAAATAAAAGCAATTTTTTATATGACGGAATTCGGGTTAGTGATGGGACGTAAGGAGGCAGCAGGCTGAAACAAACCAAAATCAAGGTTAATAGAACCGCGACCGGTCTACGGTCACCGTCTCACAAATCCAAAAAAAAAAAATATTTAATTACAATTATTAAAAGTAAATCCAGAGTTCTTTACCTTCTCGGGCGCCATTTTGCAGTAAAAGACTTCATACTTGCATTAATACGTTTAATTTTGACGACAAAGTAAAAATATTTAATATTAGCAAAAATTATCAATTATTTAAAATTTAGCATTTCACGTAAAAATCACAATAATGGCGTTTAAATAAGGGTATTTCACATTCAATAAGTTCCCTAGTGGTCAGAATACAATTAAATTATAATATGAAATAAAACAATTAAAAACGGATTTTATCGCGTGTATTGAGTTTAAATTACATCCCGACGTTTCAAACACTTTACAGCGTTCGTGGTCAACGGGTCGACTGAGGAAAAATGTACAATTACCTCCGTTCAAAAACTATCTCAATATGCAAACCTACCCACATATTAAATATTATATGTGGGTAAATATGTGGGTAGGTTTGCATATTGAGATAGTTTTTGAACGGAGGTAATTGTACATTTTTCCTCAGTCGACCCGTTGACCACGAACGCTGTAAAGTGTTTGAAACGTCGGGATGTAATTTAAACTCAATACACGCGATAAAATCCGTTTTTAATTGTTTTATTTCATGAATAACTATCGCGGCAACCGAAGACAATATTAAATTATAATAACAAAAATATTTAAATTTAGCACTTCACTTAAAAATGAAGAGAACTGTACCTATTTCACTTTCACATTCAACAACCTCCCTAGTGACCAGAATGTAATTAAATTACAATAATTAAAAATATTTAATATTAGCACTCCACTTAAAAATGAAGACGACTGTACCTAAACAAGGACATTACAAATTCAATATTTAGCAAAACCGGTAAGTAAAAATAAAGACTCGGCTAGTAATAATTTGGCTGCAGGAAAATAATGGGTTAATGAGGCGGGTGATATGGATGGTGACAGATGATGCGCCGGCTGAACGTAGCCTAAATTAAAGAGCCAGGTCTTTATACGCCCGTCAAACGAGGCAATTGGAATTTGGGGAAATTTAGCAAAACAACAAAAAAAACTATAATGGCACAAAAATACTGGATACAAAAAAGGAATCCGATTTGTAACGTTTTTTTAACAAAAATATAAATAATTTGATGTTCTCGAAAGCAGGATGCAAAAGCTGTTGCTTAAATTAAAAAGAGTTCGTGGGCCAGTGTCCGCTTTGATACGGCGGACCCAATAGCTCGCTGAACTCCTTTTCTCACTTGCGAGAGCCCGCTGGATGCGGACTCTAACTCTCCGATGATGTGGCGAAGAAACCCGCGGAAATCGCGGCAGCTGCAGACTGTCCCGCCGGCCCGGCACCCACAAGGGCCTTCCGGAATCAGTCGGTTTCAGGGTATAGCACTTGCTAAATAATTTATATTGGGCCTCTTCGCCCGGCAAGGGTTTCGGTTTTATTTCTGCTCCAACAATGCAACAATAGCACTTGCCATACAATGTTTAAAATAAATCGAAACTTTATCACGATGCAGCTAAGTAAATTATGGCAAAAAAGACCAGAACAAATCCAGATTATCTCTTTTTCTTTTAAAATCTCACGGCGCTCTGACAGACTCCATCAAAAATCAAAAATCAACTTTTTTCTTTTGACAATCTGGAATACCTCAAAATTCACATTCAAAATTAGCGCGAGTCTTATCTCAATTTTATAACTGCCAGACGTATTACAAAATACGGACTGATATAAGCGCCATCTACCTGTAATGCCGTGAATCACAATGTACGCTTTTTTTATATATCAACCGTGACCTAGCCTTAGACATAGAAGTTCAGAAGTTCTAAAGAAAGTCGACAGATGTCGTACGATACGTAGCGTAATGCTACAAGTGTTATCAATGATAACAAATAAAATGACGTAAATGTCAGCTCATAACGTTAGACAGCTAAAGTTGAGCGCACACTCACGTATTAAATGCGATGCAGTTCGATATGCCGGCCGCCAGTACGTAAATATCTGAGCAAGCGACGACGATTCTTTTCGTGTACTTTTCGCAGCAAATTCAGATTTTGTCGGACACGGTTTCTAAATGTATTAAATGCTTGAATTATCCGTGCTTGTAATTCTTCGCGAGTTCGTGATTCCGTCCATCGGCACCGGCGGGTTGTTATTTCGCAGTCAGATAAGCGTATTGACGAGTGTGGCCCATAATTTCCGAAAATCATTTTTTCTTGGTGGCAAATTTTCCGTTCCCATATTTTGTGAGGCACATAATTTCCCAAAATCATTCTTTCTTGGTGGCAATTACTCCGTTCCCATATTTTCCCAATGGTTTTTTTCCCCAATCACCTATTTTTAATATTTTTAAATTCATCTTTTCCTTATATTTTCGTTCTTTTAAATATCTAGGATAATATTTTCCAGGCTTTCCTCATGGATCAACTAGTTTCTTTTCCGAAAAAACATTTCCTTTACAACTTAACCAGATGGAGCCCCGCTTCGCGGAGCACCCATTTCTGGGCGGTTTGCCCTTCGGGCATCTGAAGCTACCTAACGAACCTAACCTACCTACCTACCTACGCTTTTTTTCCCAAAGTGTTATGTTTTCACGGACGTCACACTAAATCAATAGGTAGGTTAGGTTCTTGAAGCAAATCGAATTATTTTGTTTAATATTTTTTGATTTGCAATTTTTAAGTAGTTACACTACTATATATAAACTGAAAATAGATGTCATATACTTCAGAAAAAGTGCAACGGCGCCTAGCCGTTTCAAATTCAGAGATTGCATATACATGAGAAAATTTGTCAAGTTCCGCCGTGACCGGGTGGTCTATTGGTCAGGACGTCAGCCGCGAAAGCTGAAGACGCCAGTTCAAATCTGGCCTCGGACACCGGAGGGTTTGGTCACTTTTTCTTAAGTATATGACATCTATTTTTAGGTTAGGTTCGTTAGGTAGTTTCAGATGCCCGAAGGGCAAACCGCCCAGAAATAGGAGCTCCGCGAAGCGGGGCTCCGTCTAGTTCAGTTGTAAAGGAAATGTTTTTTTGAAAAGAAACAATGCGGTGGGACCATGGTAAAAATAAATTACCCGAAGACCCACTGGCGAACACTGATTAGAACAAGGAAAAAAAACCTACTGGTCATTTGCACCAACGGGGCTTAAAAACAAAAGTAATAAATGGGGAAAGGGAAAATTAAGTTTATGAAAAAATGCCCAAGGTAAAATAAGATAAAGCGAAAAAAATCTATTGGTAGAATATGGCAACGGAAAATTTGTCACTAAGAAAAAATGATTTTCGGAAATTATGGGCCACACTCGTATTGACGATCACACGGCCGTTGTTGAGTTGTTTTCGTGCGGGAAACCTCTCCGCGTACATATGAAGAGCGGCATTCCGTTTCCCCTACACTCTCCGTAAAGAAGGATCATATCCACAAGTTATCAGTAACTTTTAATTTAAATTTCTATTTATTACATTTTCTTTTTATCGGGAAGACGAATGTCAAATTCTGACTTGAAGTTTAAATTTAAAGGAAAAAAAGTCCAATTAATTGATTTAACCTGACCTCTTTCAAAATAAAAATAACAAGATGACAAATCTAATGGAATGTCATAATTAATGTCAAAGTGAACTACAATGATATGCAAAATCCCTGTTGTAAATAATAACGAAATGATAACAAAAAATAGTCCTTAAATGATAATTTCAAGAAGTGGTTAGTGTTTCGTATTTATTAGGCTTATCAGTATCTGGTCATAGTTGAAATTGCATTAATCTGATATGATGTGGATTGGTTTCAATTAGTTTGTTTACGTTTATAAATTGACGTCTTAATGTTTCTACAGGCTGTTACAAGAATTTTTAACCGACTGCAAATAAGAGGACCCAAAGTCATGTTGAGATTGAGCAAAGTTAAAAAAAGCAAATAAAAGTTATTAGTAAGTATTCTGTTAGAACATACTCCACTTTACCATCAACCAGGCTTCAGCTTTGCCTTTCGTTCTGATACAGACTGTATACACTTGTACTGTGTTCTTTTTTCTATATATTCTTTAAAAACTGTCTTTGTTACGCACTTGTTTTATAATTGAGCACTGTTTTGCTACCGTATCACTCCTTGCTTTAGTTCAAGCTTTTTATGGTTAAAACAGATTCCGTACAAGAGATAACACTATCACTGATGATTTAGCAGCTCTTTAATAGAACTAACTAGTTTTCAGCTCTCAGTTTGTAGATTTACATTTCATAAACATTTATGTATGCGGAACCGATGTGTCTGCGATGACGGTGGCGCCACCTCTCCGATTGCGAACACTAAATTCATACTCATGTAAAAAGTCACTAGAAGATTATTTACAAAAACTCAATTACGAAAACACTGAACAGTTGCTAAAAATCGTGGTGTAATACACACGCATACATGCGCACACACACACACACGCACACATACACACACTCCACACACACACACATAAACTTCATAAATAGCTATAGGTATTATATAATATATGATCATAAATTTAAAAATATTAATCTAAGAATAGTTTGATAGTCTGGTATAAAAAACTTATCTTAAATTTTGCATATACTACTTGTTTACTCCTTAGGCATTGGTCCCACCGCGGGCGAGTAAACAGCCGCCGTGTGAACAGCCAGCTATGAACTATAAATATATATATCTCTCTTTTATTGACACGGAAGCGATTATCTTTTGTTCGTTTCTTGGGCTAGAAAATATCGGCTATTTTCTAGCCCAAGAAACTCATAGCTTACTATCTCGCGGTGGGACAGGCCAAGTAGCCGGGCGCAGTCCAGATGTTACGCTTTTTGTTCACCATAAGTAGTTCTTTGTTTACCTTGTCATTATGTTGTATACCCACTTTTGTCTTGTTATCTTAGAATATGTTTCAAATAAATACAACTATTAAATATAACTACATTCTACAAGAATACGTGTTAAAAGTGTTAAAACTTGTGCTAAGGACGGTGAATCCTGACCCACCGTGATACAGTTCATACTAGTACGGGGGTCAGAAGACACTTACTTACCTTTGGTTTTTACCATGTACCGCAACAAAACATGTATGTAGTCATAAGCACTTATTTGTACTCAATAAACTGTTTTTTATTTTATTTATTTTTATTTTAATACATAGAAAACATCCATAACTCAGAAACAAATACTGTGATAAACACACAAATAAATGCCCTGACCAGGATTCGAACCCGGGACCTCCTGCTTCATATGCAGGGTCACTACCTACTAGGCTAGGAGGCCGTTTAATATAAGGCCAATATAAACATCGATTGCTTTCCATCGCAACTTTACTACACGGAGCCCCGCCTATTTTTGGGCGGTTTGCCCTTCGGGCATCTGAAGCTACCTATAGTCGGTGGTGCACACGACAACAAAGGGCATTATACGGATTTTTGCGATGATGGGATCTCCTTTTGCACAGTGAGACTTTAGGACCCATAGGCCATTTTAGGAAGCAGAGCCACCTAAATTTATGGTGCGGTGGGGGTAAAAAGGGGGGGTTAAAATTTTCGCGACACATAGATTGAAAACTATAAGTCTTAGCGACATACTTCAAAGGCAAGAATTGTAGGCAATTTCATGAATAATATTTCCTTTATTGAAAGTTTTGTGGTAACTTCAACCGTTTTTGCAAAAAATATATGAATGTTCCTATTTTTGTGGGAAGTGGGGAAAACAATTGTTATATTTGTAACACATTATAAATAAAATAAAAAGATATTTATTCACTTACACAAACAACATAAATTACAGTAACTAATACAAGAATTTACAAACATTGTGTAGTGAAAAGGATGGAGACTCAGCGAGACCGCTGGTTTTCAGTCCCAAACCAAAACTTAATTCTAAAACCTAACTAAGTAACCAATCAGTTACTAAAGGAGTTCGCTGCCACGACGTTAATTAACTTAATGAGCAAGGTTTTATGAGACGATTATGAAAATAAATTAAAATAAAATGGGCTTTAAACTATATAAACGACATGTCTGAATTTTTACAATGGCTCATAAGTATACAATAGAGCAAATAATGAAATTAATGACTACCTATTAAGACTGTCAAGTTGAACGTGTATTGTTGACCCCTATCAGAGGGTTTTTTTTGGGTACTTTTACTGGTGACCAATTACACGATGCCTTCTGTTGTGACAGAAGCCAACTTTTACACGCTTTTTTGAACATGTAAATAGTTTTAGTTTTCTTTATAGGTGGGGCTAAGTCATTCCAGCATTTCGATGCTGCAAAACGAAAACTGCCCTTAAACAAAACTAGTCTGTGTATACGTGGGATACCTATGCGTGGGATCCCGTTCTATTTTCATTTTTTCGCCATAACAATTTGTCGTATAAATATTTTGGACGACCACTCCACTTAATATTAAACATTAGTGTTGCTAATTTTAATATTCGTCTATTTTTCATGTTAAGAATATTGTATGTGTTGAGATAGGGGGTTATATAGGACCTTTTTTCAACATTATAACAGTAGCGCATGCAGGAATTTTGCACTCGCTGTATCTTTTTCTCTGTTTTTTTGTAAAGACATGGACCATACACAACATCGCAGTAGTCTAAGTTAGATAAAACTAGCGATTCCATTAATTTAACTCTAACAGCTGCTTTAAAGAAGGGACGAATTTTGTACGAAGTGTTTTTAACGCTCCATAACATTTTGAAGTTTTGCTCTTAACATGTTCCTCAAATTTAAGATTTCCATCAAAGTAAACTCCTAGGTTACTCACAACTAATGATTCTTCGAGTATTTTTCCCTCAATTACAACTGAAGGTTTACTTTCATGTACTGCTTTAATTGTTTTTTTTGTACCTAACACTACGTATGTACATTTTTGCGCGTTCAGTTTAAGCCCATGATTTTCTGACCAAATGCGAATTAATTCTAGGTCTTGATTGAGATTAGATATAGCATTGGAAATTTCTAGGGGATTAGGATTGGCACGCATGATTATTTGCGTATCGTCAGCGTATGTGTGCCAGTCCAAATTTCGTAATCGTGAGTAAATCAGCAGTATAAATTGAATACAATATCGGACCCAACATCGAGCCTTGAACTACGCCCTTCAACACTACCAGTGGCTCGGATCGGACCGCCAGTCCTAAGTCATTTGTGCACTCTACTAATTGCTTTCTGCCTTGAAAGTAACTACTAAAACAGGAGCAGACTGTTTCGTCACAACCGTAGTATTTTAGTTTACTAATTAAGCTATGGGTCAAGGTACTAAGTTGACAAAATTTTCAATGCCTTCAATCATCTTTTTGCATTTATTTTGATCTACTTCGGCTTAAATAAAGGCAAAAAGATGATTGAAGGCATTGAAAATTTTGTCAACTTAGTAACTTGACCCATACCTTAACTGGTAAACCGATCGAGCCCCGGCAAGGCGTATCGATGCAGGTTCAAGTCCTGCTGGGTTGATTATTTTTTCAATGTTTTCTATACTTGAATCTGATTTAATAACAATCTATGTTTATTTTCAATAAAAGCTTTTGAATTTTCCTAAACAATACTTATTTTCTTTTCAACTTGTTATGTTACTAAAACTGTCTAAACTCCGCTTACTTTATGATCCGCAATGCACTGTGTTCTACTAATAAATCCCTTTCATTTTATGCTTGATTGAGAGGTTTGGTAAGAAATGTGTAATACGCAGCATTTTTTAGCGGCAGCTATAATAACTACCTACACGGACCAAACTAAGACCACTCCCAAGCAAAACAATGCTCGTCGTTTTCCAAACTTGTTACAAATTCAAAAAAGGTATCTTATTGCAACAAAATATCATAATTCGATATATATATATATATATATCGGAGCGAGATGGCAACGGCTTGACGTAGAACTACGCTATCAGTATCACAACTGATAGAATTATGATATTTTGTTGCAATAAGATATCTTTTTTGAATTTGTAACAAGTTTGGAAAACGACGAGCATTGTTTTGCTTGGGAGTGGTCTTAGTTTGGTCCGTGTAGGTAGTTATTAAAAATGACGTTTTCGTTTTACCCACTTTTAAAGTAAGAAATGCTCCGGTAATCAATAAAACTCACGTTTGGATTTACCCGCCTGGTGACGGTAAAAAACCATGATCACAGTACCTGTGCATTCATTCTTGATTCAGTCTTCATACAATCTTGAATCAGTCTTTATTCAGCTCTCTTTGTGGCTTTGGCAGCCGGGCAGTTTCTATCGCATATTGTGATTATTCTCCTGTAGACAGGTCGGGTCGGTTCGGTCGTTCAGAGTAACGGGTTGTATTTTGAGTAGCACACGGACGCAACCTGGGAACTCTCCTCGTTTTCCTGATGCCTTATAAAATCAGTTACTTAATGCTTTTCGTAGTTAAAGTGTTTTAGATCATTTTGTGATTACTGATTAGAAAGTATTTGTGTACCTGTGTGATCTGTATCATGTAATCTACGCAATTTAGTTCTAATAGTTTTTCAGATAGCAAAAGATAAGTCCCACTGAGTTTCTTACGCTGGTTCTTCTCATTTGAGGCTCTTTTCCGAACCAGTGGTAATTTATTGCCCTCCCTTAATCTAGAAAAGATTTGAAATCAATACAGTTTTAAACCAGTGTTTATGTTTCATTTCATTAGTGTGTCCGTGTATATCGTGTGTAATGGTTTAGTGTTAGGCTATCCTGATTCCTGATAGTGTCAGTCTTTAATTTTCCGAAACCACCCGCACTACCACTGCCATGCCACCTACCCCCGGCCTGCCTCCGCCCGGTCACGTCATATATTTATCATATATATGTCGCAGACTGCGAGGAATATGATTATAATATGGCATATAACCTTGGATGAATAAAATGAAAGGATGGAGCATGCCTGTACAACAAACTGTGACGCAAGATGGCGGCTGGTTTGAATGTGTGTGTCCAGACGAGTGTTACCATGTAATACAAATTTTCTCGATTAAGAATCCCATGTTTTTGAATTAAAAAAAAATATATTAGAAATGTATATGGTTAAATAAAATAAATAAGCACCTGTTTTAATAAATTTGATGATATATTTCTGAAGTGGCGACTAAAAGGAAAAAATCTAAATTTCCTATTTATTAAAAGTGAACGACTACTGTTGAGTGTGGTGGCCTCTCTTTACTATTATGTTTTATACCTTTTTAATCTGGAGGCACGGTAGTGCCCCGGCTAAGACGAACATAACTAAAAGTGTTATTACGTATTCGTTTATGACGTAACACGATTTAGGGGGGGGGGGGGATTGACCATGTTTGATGACCATGACCAATCAATGAACGACACCTTATTTTATATTAAATCTTGTTTAGAATGTAACATAAACTTTTTAAAAACTTCATCAAAATCGGTTCAGCCAAACGCGAGATAATCACGAACATACATACAAACATACGGGTGAAACTGAGAACCTGCTTTTTTTGAAGTTGGTTAAAAATGCTCCTCGATCGATCAACACAATCGGTGAGCTGACCTCTCATTCTAACTATAGTAGTAAAGTGACTAGTCAGTATATAATGGAGTGGCGTAAGGGTAGCTAAGTAATACCCCGATGCATGTTTGATACTGAACATTTATTGTTAAAAGTACATGGTTTTTATAGTAGTATTATTACGTAGTTTAACCTTTAGGATGAGCTTGACATTTAGATAAAATAATAATAGAATAATTCATTTAACTGGGTACTGTAAACAACTTACATATTTGGGTTGTAACCCGATATCCTAGATTTATAATTCAATAATATTTTCTATTTTCTAAATGTCACATGACGTGAATTTACACGTCATGTGCCTACACTACACCTTCCCCCTTTTTTTTTAAGACAAAAATAGTAACATATATTTTTGGCTTATTCAGTTATACAAAACTAAACAAAAACTTATCTATTGGTTACACAAAAAAAATGGTTATACAGACTAATATATACTTTAACTTATTTTAACTTTTCTATTGAGTGTAATTACATAACTAGGTACGACTACATGTTAGGACATTTATATCTATTCTATTATTATATTACAATGAACACCTTGGTGTGGTCACTTAGTATTTTGCTTACTCTGCTATATAACAACTTAGAGGTTACATAGTTGACGTATCATTAAACAATCATAAGATTACGATAATATTGAGAATAAAAAAAATATTGAATAAAGTAATACTATGTACAATCAATAATATAACTGTATCTAAACAAAAATAAAACTTAATGTTAAATAAAATTGTACATAATGTTTTACTTCCTATTTATAATTTCTAAAGTGCATAGTTGTTTGTTTAATATGTGGTCGAGTTTAAAATTACAATCTAGTGGTATGACGCCACAAGCAATGTGACGCTATCTTATTATAAATGCTTATTCAATAATTTAGTACTTGCTTAGGAAGATGGAGATCCTTTTTTGGATTCTGTTGTTTTGGTAAGTGTTATAGGTTTCTAATTGCATCTTGGTTATAGTAATGTTATGTTTAAATTATTAGATCATTGTGGTTGCGTGTCTTCCCAAAGCTGTACGTTTCTTTTTTTGCTGTTATTTTCTGTTTTATTTTTAATTTTTTGTTAAATTTTTTTTTTTTCATAATGGAGGTCGCGGGCTTTTACGAGCAAGTGTGTTTATTAAGTGTGGATTTTGTGGCACGACATGGTGTTCATTTTTTTTTAGAACATTGATTAATTTTGGTGGTGGTATTTGTTCCTTTAGTGTGCTGAAAAGGTGAGTTTTAATAATAGTACAGTTTTGTCCTATTTTTATGTACAATGTTTTCTTTTCCTGAAACTAATATTTTTACATTTTGAACTTGGTCTTGTATTACTTACAGTGTAGGGTCCATCTTATCTCTATATTCCTTCTTTATTAATATTAAATCTCCTACGTTATAGATTCATGAATTTATTTTTTTGGTATATTTTTCTTTTCTTATTTGTTTTGTCTTAACTAAATTATTTCTAGCATCCTCCTGGGATTATTGTAAAATATACTTATGTTCTAGGGAATATGAGTTTAAATTATAAAGTTGATCTATTTGACTTATTATATTACTTGGTAAACGACATGTTTTACCGAATACTAATTCAGTAGGTATGTATTGGGCACGCTACTCCACTTCGCTCGTTCGCTCGCTTCGCTCGCTCGCTCACTTCGTGGAACGCGCGCCCAATACATACGAATGATTACATGTAGTGTGCTGAACCCGTTACAAACACCACAGCCCCCCGTCGACGATGCTATTGTAATGGGTTCAACTCGATTTTTCATTTATATAAAGTCTTTCAAGTTTGATGCACGTGGCTATTGCTAAAATGAAGTTTGTAAAACAACCTCAGAGATTACAGTTGGATATTGTTTGTTCTTCGCATAGTAAACGTCTTTTTCGACATGGTTTACTTTTACCAGATACTATTCGCTGTATAATATGTGGGCCATCTAACTGTGGAAAAACGAATTTAATTGTTGGTTTGCTGCTACATGAACAAGGTTTACGCTTTCAGAATGTTTACGTTTACTCTAAAACCTTATTCCAACCTATGTATCAATTTCTAGAGCAAGTTTTAAAGTTGGTTCCATTAGTTTCATTTCAAAAATATAGTGAAAATGATGAAATACTAAGTCCTCATGCAGCTAACAATAATTCAATAATGATATTTGATGATGTTGCATGTGAAAATCAAAACAATATACGAGATTACTTTGCAATGGGAAGACATAAAAATATAGATAGCTTCTATCTGAATCAAACGTATAGTAAAATACCTAAACAGTTAATAAGAGACAATGCCAATTTAATTATTATTTTTAAACAAGATGATGTTAATTTACGCCATGTTTATGATGAACACGTAGGAAGTGATATGTCGTGGTCTCAGTTTCGTGAAATGTGCGCACAAGTTTGGAATGAACCTTTTAATTACTTAGTTATAAATAAAGATTGTAATAGAAATTCTGGATGTTATAGAAAAGGTTTTGATACATTTATCATGCTAGATTAACGGAATACATAAAGAATAGTATTTATATATGGAACTTATTACTTAAAATGAAACCATCTAGATCGGACATGAATCTTAAAATGAAAGAGGAGAAATTATTTAAACAAAAAGTACTCCGATCCGCTGAAGCAGTAAGAAAAAAAGTTAAGCTCATTCGTGATGTTAAATCTAGCAATAATATGATGCTGGAAACAATGTTAAAACCAATTACAGATCCTCTCAATGAAATGGTTAAAAAAAATGATAACAACTTGAATGTTAATGACGCAGGTTTTGATGACGATGGATTTAAATGGAATAAGTCAATAAAAACATTAAAATATAGTCCTTCTGAAGATGGGATGAAAGAAAACTTAGCAAATAAAACACTAGTGAGAAAATCACCTGAATCTGATTTAAATAATAGTGAGTGCGAATCAAACGATAGCAACTCTAGTCAAGATGGATCTTTGTCTCATGAAAGTGAGAACCAAAATGATTCTGATACAACAAATAATGCTTCATTTAAAACGATTGAGTCATATGCTTCTCCTCGTGAAGATCCTGCTTACCAAAAACAATATTTAAACATAAACATTCCTTTTGGTGTACGAACGGAACGTGGTAAGCTGATGCTTGGATCTTATCCGATTTCTGTGTATGATGAACAACTAATAATGGGAGGAGAAAGTTATTGTTTAACGACAGGTTTAAACGATTTATTGTTTAAGAAAGTGCCTGATTTAAATGTGATAACTGAAGACGATAAACGTTCATACAAGACCTTATTATTAAAAACAAACGCACATAGACGAGACTTTGATCCAAATAAGCCTATAAAGAGCAACAAGGGCATGAAATATTTATACATCATAAAACCTCTTTTCAAATTAACCAAACAACGTACAGTAAGTGAGGAAATATATGTATCTGGTGATGGTTTACCATCAATGAAAAAAGTAAAAAGAGACATCTCTTATGTGTATTGGGATGATCCAAACGAAATAGTAGAAAGATTAAAACTGCTTATAGCATCACGTGATGCTGGCAATACAGGGTTAGATAACGAAATAATATCTATCATTGAAGAATTACGCGAAGCAGGGTTAGTAAATAATATATAAATGAAATCATCTTTTATTTTTAACAGTTGTATTTTGACTCGCAACAATACAATATAAAAATGAATATTGACAAATTCGGTCACCATGTTCATAAACGCTTGCGTGCTAACGAGATTTCTGACCACAAGTACAAGGCTTTGCTTCGAACAGACGTAGGATATTTTGAAGGGAGCTTACAATTAAAGGGAGTTGCGAAACCTTTATCACCTAATGATGCAGTAAACAAGCAGTACGTTGATCAATATATTCAAAACATGTACGATAAGAAGTATATAGACTCTTTGTATGATACTATAAATAATCAAATTCAACAACTTAACTCTCAGTTAAAACTTAACTTTTATACAAAGAAGGAGATAGATAATATCTTTAGAAATTTAAATAATGGCAAAACAACATATAGTGAACGAGATCCATCGGTCAGCACGAAAAAATTATAAGCGTCGATCAGTTCTATTAAAAGGTATTGATGATTTATGGCAAGCTGATTTGATCGATTTACAAAAATTGCATACGGTTAACAAAGGAAATAAATATATATTAACTGTTATTGATACATTTTCAAAGTATGCATGGTGTACACCTATTAAGTCTAAAACTAAAACGGAAGTCAAGAATGCTTTTGATCTAATTATAAAAATAGCTAAACGAATACCTAGAAACTTACAGACAGACTTAGGAAAAGAATTCTACAATAGTGAATTTGATTGCTACTTAAAATCCATGAAAATAAATCATTACTCAACGTATTCAATTAAGAAGGCATCTATTGTTGAAAGACTGATAAAAACACTTAAATCCAAGCTCTACAAATATTTTAGCTTTGCGGGTAACTATAAATGGATTGGTAAACCGTTAGACGATATAGTTAAATCGTATAATCAAACTGTACATCGCACAACAAAATTTAGACCTATTGATGTAAAATTAGATAATGAAAACGTGGTAAAACAAAACATTCAAAAATCACAATTCAATGTGAACCATAAATTTAATAAATTCAAGATTGGAGACCGAGTACGTTTAAGCAAGTATAAAAGTGACTTTTGTAAGGGTTATACACCGAATTGGTCTACAGAACTTTTTACAATCAAACATGTGAATCATACTCAACCTGTAACATACCATATTGAAGACCAACGCAAAAACTCTATAATTGGTACATTTTACGAAGAAGAACTTCAAAAAACGAAGTATCCCGATGTTTATTTGATAGAGAAGGTAATTAAAAAAAAGGGCAGAAAACTGTATGTGAAGTGGTTAGGGCTTGCTGATAGCGAAAATAGTTGGATTGATAGAAATGCAGTTGTATAATTATATTAATATACCTTCTCTAAATTGAATTTCTCATTATCATACTGGTTATGAAAGGAAGAGGACTTTTAAATAGTGCTATTAATATTTTACCTTTTGAATTACACTTACCTGGATATAATTATTGTGGTCCAGGCACTAAGTTGCACAAAAGGTTACAAAGAGGTGATAAAGGAATTAATGCGTTAGATAACGCTTGTATGAAACACGATATAGCTTATGATAGATATTCTGATTTAGCGGATAGACATCGTGCTGATTTAGAACTTTACAAGATGGCTAAACTGAGAAAAAAGTCAAAAGATGCAAGTAGAGGAGAAAAAATTGCTTCATGGTTAGTTAGTAAAGTGATGAAATCTAAAATAAAGGCTGGTGCGGGAATAAAACCATTCAAACGTTATGTGACTAAGATACGCACTGAAATAAAAAAGAAACCTAAAATAAAAAGTAATATCATTGATCGAGCACTTATTGCAGCAAAAAAGGTATTTGGTAACAACACTAAGATACGGATACCGCGCCTAATACCGATTCCAAAAACTGGAGGTTTGTTACCGCTGATACCTATCTTTGCTGGACTTTCTGCGTTAGGATCATTAGCAGGAGGAGCTGCAGGAATTGCTAAAGCTGTAGGTGATTATAAAGCTGCAAGAAAAAACTTAGCTGAATCAGATCGTCATAACCGGATGATGGAATCTATTGCATTAGGAAAAGGGTTGCATATTAAACCATATAAAAATGGTAAAGGATTATGTATAAAAACTTCAAAAAACTAAATGAGAGGTTACCCAGACGCGCTCTTTCTAATATTGACATTTTAAAACACTCAACTGATATCCCACATTTTCGTGGAGTTTTCATGAGAGACAGTTTACCAAAGCGTCCTAAAAGAGTAGAATGCGGAATTGTTAACTTAGATATTTCTAAAAACAATGGAACTCACTGGGTAGCCTATGTTAAAGATAACTGTTATTGCGAATATTTTAATAGTTATGGTGATCTTCCACCTCCAACAGAATTAAAAAGGTATTTAAATAATTATGATATTTACTATAATTATGTTACTTACCAAAAGTTTGACACTGTAAATTGCGGTCATTTATGTCTAAAATACTTAAAAAAATATTGGTATAACCGTTTAAATACCTTTGTACAATAAAAAGCTTAACATTCACATGATGTCTTTCACTTTGTCGATAACTGGAACATCTTCCACACTGATAACAAACCATTCACCAGCTCTTGAACTAGATGGTGAATATGAATGTGGACTGTTGTATATATCAACTTTTAATTCAATACCTAATGTAGACTATAGAAATAATAAGTTACATTATGGAAAAAACAAAGTAATTCAAATTCCTGAAGGATCATACGAACTTCAAGATATTGATGATTACCTTAAAGAACACCTTCAAGAATGTACGTTTACACTAACTTGTAATAATAATACCTTAAAAACATCTATTTTGTGCTCTTAAAACATTTATTTTGATAAAGAGAGATCTATTGGTAGGTTACTCGGTTTCGGTGCAGAATCTATTCAAGCAAATATATTAACAGAATCTCCTTATCCTGTTTCCATTCTGTCGACAACTATAGTCCGCATTGAATGTGACATAGTGTGCGGTTCATTTGTTAATGGAAAACCTAGTCATATAATTCACGAATTTGTGCCTAATGTACCTCCTGGTTATCGGATTATAGAAACACCAAAAAACGTTATCTATTTCCCTGTTACTCAAAACAGTTTAAGTTCAATTACAATAAGAATATTAGACGTTAACAATAATTTGGTTAATTTACGAGGCGAAGAGATTCAGATATATTTACACCTTAGAAAAAAATGATAGACTTCAATAAAACTTCAGTCCCGCTTAAAAACAGTACTAGTACTCATCAAGCAATCAAGAAAAGAAGACCTAAAGTGCTACTTACAAAACAAAACAAACAGTTTCTCAAAAGCATAGGTCTCTTAAAATGAGTATATTAAATCTATCGGAATCTTTCACCATAGACAACTCTATCGAGAGCTTTGAATATCATTCGTATAAGCCCTATGTAACAAGCTTTAATTTCAACGATGAAATACGTATACCTATCAACCAACAAGATCTTTACGTACTACCATCAGCAAGTACTTTATACATAGAAGGTACTATAACCGCATTTAATAGAGACACAAAAGCAGAGGTAAAGAGCATCCTTTTTACAAATAACCCCATACTCCATCTATTTCAAGATATTCGACACGAACTTAATGGAATCGAAATTGATAAAATCAAAAATGCAGGAGTGACAACAACTATGAAATCTCTTGTATCCATGAATGAACTCGAAGCATCGATGTCTAAGTTATGGGGATGGGATGTCAACGGTACAAAAAATTCGCATGGAACATTTTCTGTGTCTATACCTTTGCACAAAATTCTTGGGTTTGCTGAGGATTATAACAAAATAATTATTAATTGCAAGCATGAACTTATTCTTTTACGATCCAATACTAATTTAAATAGCGTTAAATTAAATACGAATGAGTACATAGACAACATTACTATAACTAAAATAGTATGGCGTATGCCTCATATTAAGGTGTCTGATCGACAAAGATTGAGCTTACTTAAATATTTGGAAAGAGATCGTGCTATTCATATAGCTTTTAGGAACTGGGATTTGTATGAATATCCCCTCTTGCCTGAAACGTCAAAACATTCTTGGGCTATCAAAACTTCATCTCAAATTGAAAAACCTCGATATATTATAATTGGATTGAAAACAGCTCGAAAAAATGTATCCGATAAAGATATGACACACTTCGATCACTGTAACTTGAGAGATGTTAAAGTTTTTTTAAATTCAACCTACTTTCCGTATGAAAGTTTTGATGTCAGTTTTTCGGCTGAAAAATTTGCTATATTATATGAACAGTATGCAAAATTTCAACAGTCTTATTATAACCGTGTTCAAGCACCCTTGCTTAGCCCACAAGATTTTAAAAAGATAGCTCCTCTATTTGTTATCGACTGTTCTCGTCAAAACGAAACCTTGAAAACCGGTTCGGTAGATGTACGAGTTGAATTAGAGTGTGAATCAACTATACCCAAACAAACCTCAGCTTATTGCCTAATTTTGAATGATAGTATTGTGGAATATAAGCCTTTGAGTAATATTACGAAAAAAATATCATAATGTATGACTATATATTCGTAGATCTTCAAGGATTTATAACAGACAAAAACGATTTTATTGTTAAAGAGTTTGCGTACAGCACGTTAGATTACACTCAAGTTTTTTTAATAAAACCACCTTTTCCGTTTTCTAAACTAACGGAAAATGAAAAGAGACAAACAAGATGGATAGAAAAACATTTAGGCATACGTTGGCAAGATGGTTACGTGGACTGTAGGGAGTTCAAAAGACTTATTGGTAACCACATAAAAGATAAGACGATCTATGTGAAGGGTATGGAAAAAATTAAATGGGTTAAAAATTTATACCCAGACTGTACTGTTATAGATTTAGGTGAAAAAGATGTACCTAATTTACAAGAACTGTATAAAATATATTGTTTCCCTGAGTGTATTTTTAATTGTGTTTATCATAAGAAAAGTTGTGCATTAAAAAATGTTATATGTATCAAAAAATGGTATTTAGATAGTAATTTACGACTCTAATCTTAATTTGTATTACTTTAAATAAATGTTTGTAAATATTAATGGAAATTTTCATTTTATAACCTTTTTAAAATATAAATAGCAACTAACTAGTTTTTTATTGCAGATGTTTAATTGTTATAATTTTAAATTCATATTTTACTGTATAAGAAAACTAGTTAGTTGTTATAAACATAAGGAAAGGAATTAAAAGAGCAATTACTTATATAATATTTATTACAAAGAAAACTTTATAAATTAAGACTATAACCACACAATTTCTTGGATATCTTATTTATCACACCTTCTGTGCACTCAATAATTTCATCGTAGCCATCATTCGCTACATACTGTGCACTAAGTAGCACGTTTTCATTTTGCTCATCATTTTGGTGCGGTACGTCGTCTTTGATGTTGATTATCTGAATTTTAATTAGCTTACTACCTTTGCCTGCTTCATTATTTATTACAAAAGATGGTGGGTGTCCAAGAGTCCTTTTTATTATTTTATTATTAACGTTAACTTTACGTTTCTTCACTTTCGGGTTGTCGATGGTTTTCTTGATTTTTTTATACAATTCACTATCATCAAATTCTTGAGGCAGTTCGAACGGATCTTGAGCGTATTGTGAAAATGCGATTTGGATGTCTTCCGTATCAGCCATTTTGTAAAAATCTGAAACATTAACACAGAAAATTTATTACCTTATTGTAATTAAAGACGATACGATGACGGATTAAAAATAAGCCACATCTGTTTAATTTTAATGTTTATTTAATTAGTAAAAGATCTTTTTGCAGTCACAGGTCACAAGTAAAAATAAACTTTTATTTTATATTAATTAATAAAAATAAAATAAATATAATATAGCAAAAGTTTAAAAATCAACTTACCAGGTCTATGCTCGTGATCAATGTTTGATGCTATTCAAATGTAAGCAAGTTAAAATAAAATGCGCTTATAAAGGTTTGCTGCTGTTTAGTTAGCAAAATGTAAATGCGCAATGATGTAATATGATAACTTTAACTTTACACGTGTATGTGACTTATAAAGGTTAGCTGCTGTTTGGTCAGCAAAATGCAAATGCATAATAATGTAATATGATAACTTTAACTTGTCTGCGATTCAGTATATATCTAAAAACAAGTCACAACTCGTTTATAATTAACAGATTGTGTAGGCAATTATGGTAAAATTAATTTATTGACTAATATATAATTAAGAACCTATAATTGAATCGATATATGCTATATATGTACATCTCTCCTGACAAATAAAATTTAAACTGGTGTATATATTTTGAGACGATGACATTTTTAAGGGGTTTTAGGTTGAAAGGAAAACACAACATTATAAGATCATATTTATTTCTTAAAATTCACATAGGTTCAAGTGTAAACATATAAGGTTGTCACAGTTTGTAATACAATACTTAATAGCATACTACGATATAATAAAATACAACACCATTACAATAACAATTGGATTTAAATTATATATTTTATTACTATTTAAGAATATTTATGACTTTACTAACAAACAACCACAACATACAAACATTCAAAATCAGATAAGATTGATATTTTGCTCACGCATAGGTATAGCACAGCCATAGCCAGTCAGCCGTAGAGAAAAAGAAACCCTTAGTCATACATGCAAGTACCTTTTCTTTACAGCCGACCATACCTATGTTGTTAATGGAAACATTATAGCACAGTCTATAAAAACGTATATCTTAAGATAATTTACACAAAAATATGGTGTTTTCTAGAAAGCGTACTAACAAAGCTTTTAGATTTTTAAAGATTAAGTATCGTGCTGTGTCCCCAAGCTCGTGTGGATATTTTATCGCTAGAAATCAATCGTTTGTCGTCATCAGCAGATAATATAATTTTATTAACACTTTGTGTGAAAATTTCATGTTTTATCGATCTGAATAAAATGTTTTTCTTTTTAATAACGTCACCTCTAATCAATGATTTCTCGTAATGCCTAATATCAAATTCTCGTATAACTGACTTTTTCACCCCTTTAGCTTTTCGTATTACATCTTTGTTAGTTTTAACACAGTAAAGCTTCGATCGAAGCCCTACGAATTCGATAATATACTTCCCTTCCATTTCGTCCTTGAAAAGACCTGGTACTTTTTTGTTTTGAATAGGTAAGCGATGTACATTATCGATACTATAATTACTAGTGTCAAAATAAGGTAATAGAGATGTTTTTAAATCTTTGTAATAGTTTTTGGTCTGTATATGGTAAATGTAACTATCTGTATCCGTATAACACATCTGTAATCGATTTCCATACATGGGTTTGAACACTGAGTAGTGAAAGTCATACATATGACTTTTCGATAATTCTAGCACCGTGAAACCGATATATATTGGTTTATCCAAGATAATGCAATCATTGTTCATCTGTACCGCAACCAAATTTTCACTAAAAATCGATACGCTGTGGAAATTAGGACGTGCGATTAATTCCTCAGCTGAGGTTTTCTTTTTAGTTAAATTCGTAATATCATTCCACTGATTGACTAATCGAACGTCAACTTTTTTATAATTGTTTTCTAATGTTTTACCAAACAGAGAGTTAATCATAACCTTAAATAGGTCTTGTTCAAACTTTGAGCTAGCTTCCTGGCGTAACTTTGTATTAAGATCGATGTATTGTTTTAAATAAGAATCTTGTAAAAATGTGATCACTCTATGTACTTTTTTCAATTTTAATCCATGTTTAAGACAGGTTTTCAGATGCACATAATGAATAACATAAAAGTATTTGTCATACAAATTAGGTACAAGTTTGCTAGATTTTCCTCCTGGTGGTATACATTTTTCTGGACAAAAAGGTAAGTCATTATGTTCTTTGTGCAGATCTTTCGGGTAAATCAAGTCGACTTCTAGTATAAAACCATACTTAGCTTCGTTAAGGACTAGTGTTATATCTAACGCATCTATTTCATGTTGTTCTAAAAACCTAAAATTTGACAACGGTAAGTACTGACACATGCTATAGCCATATAAGTTGTTGCAATCTATGTAAATAACGTACGAATCAGGTTGTAATGGGTCGTAGCCTGCTATGTATTTGTTATTAGCTTTTGCATGTCTGTGAGGACACAAACAAACACCACCCCTAATGCCGTTCTGTATCATTGATAACATATTAAAATCACTAATCAGCTCCAATTCAACACCAGTTGTTAACAACATTGCATCAAATGTTAAGCTCGGCGCTGTCAGATAATAAGCAGGATCCAAACTATAGTTTTTTTTACAAGTCTCTCTAAATTTTTCAAAAATATCTGCTAACAGAAGGACATCAGTTTTGAGGTACAAATCAGTGTATTCTCCTAAATTAACTATGTTAAACTCTTTCCAAACTAAACATGCATGTTCATAGTCCTCATTAGAAATATTTTCGTTCGAAAGAGAACTGTAAAAACATTTTTTAGGTGGAAGACATTATTCATTAAAACGCTCCCAATTATTCATGTATTCGTAAGGATAAACACCTTTACGTGTAAGCAATTGAAATTGAGTTGAATTTGGAAAAAAACGCAGCAGATGATCAAAATCTTCCTTTTTCATAGTCTTCACTAATTTTTCTAAACTGGTACCCAAAAATTTAAACGAGTCTACAAAACGAAGCTGAAAAAATTCACCCTCAATTGGAATAAACTTTGTGAAGGAAACATAGTTTTCCTTAGTTTTGGCAATTAATTTCATTGTACCACGCGCCTCGCCTAACTTTTTTATAAATAAATGTGCATCGTACCCAGACAAATTGTGAAAATATATCGGCACAAAAGATGGACGTTTAAATCGTAAATTGCAATAACTGTGAGCTGCACCTCGGTAACAACCGGAAATGTGACAATGGTCTCTAACTTTGTCGGAAAATAAGAAATTATTGCATATATGACATCGTGTGGCCCTAGCAAAATTTATTTTATCGTTAAGATTGAATTGCATCGGGGTATTTACATCCAATACTTTTTTGATTTCTGCAACATCTTTATAGATCAAATCTACAAACTTATCTACACAGTCAAAACCGCGGTATGAAACATAGCGATTATAAGCTGAATCAACTGAACACACAACATAGTACGCAAACGCAGCAGGCGTGTGATGATGTAAAGTGTCTGTATTGTCACTGTTATGCGTAGTACAGTCAGTGCCACAATCGCATTCACTTGTTCGCGGTAATATTGATTCAAAATCGGCATAAATTACAAACGGCATATTTTGCTTGCGCTCATAATTTTTTAATTTAATGACTGATCCCTTTTCTGGTAGCTCAGTGACTATGCCTCCACATAAATGATTATCAAGTTGTTCTTCTTTAGAGAAAAATACTAAACACGTTTCACAAAAGTATAATTTAGCGTGATGAGCAGTTATTTGACTCCTAACTAGTCGACACAAGTCCTTGATCAAACAAAAATGCGAACTGATTCCGTTTTCTAATAACAACAAGTGTATAGTTTTCTTTTTAGTCTGGTTATCATTTTCCGATTTATAAAGGGGACCTACTATTTTGTTATTTTTTAACCCAAAAACAATAAATGCAAGGGTTGGATTGTATTTCTCAAATATTTTTATTTCAGATAATGTTACTGGAAAAGACAGACCTTGGGTATTTAATACGTCATTAAAATCAGGATACGACGATACTCTTTCAGGATGTTTTTTAGCAGGGAATAAAGCCGCAGTTATGCACCAAGCAAAACAACATTGGTCTTTGTTCTGAATATTAAGACATGCTTTTTTATTTCGAATAACTTTTGGTAGTTCAATAAAGCTCGAACCACGCAACGGTTGAAATTTATTTATATTAATTTCCAAATGTGAATTGTTTAAAAAAGCCCAGCCGCTGTCACGCTCTTGAAACTCCTCGACTTTTTTTTTCAAACTATTTATAACTTCTGCATAATAACGTTCGAAATCATAACTTTGGTATAAAATTTTATTTTTCGTGCCAAAAGATTTCATAGATTGACTATTATTTTTAAACAACATAAAAATTCCAAATAGTTCAACATTTACTTTTATGCAGGTATGCTTCTGAAGCGATTTATTCAAAAGTGTATTAATTTTATCTCGAATCGAATTCATAAATATGTCTACAGAACATGAGATTAGCTCATTATCAGCTGAAATTCTATAAGTTGCGATGCGATTACGGAATGCTGACTGAATCAATTCTACACCATCACTGATTTCTTGAATGGAATTATTTCTTGTTTTATGTTCGTTACTACGCAGATGACCTACCCATGATTTTTTCTCTACAGATGTGCTACACGATACACAAAAAGGCATTATGAAGAACAACAACAACTGATTAAAACTATGACAAACCTAACACTGCTTTTATGTACCTAGTACCTATTTTTTACAAGTGTTTTTATAATAAGTTGTCTCAGAGTCTTTAAAAAATCCAAAAGCAGTACTAAGGAATATCTGAACCTGGTCCCACTCCGTAGACTTTTCTTCGCATTGCAGTCTGACTGCTACCAAAGCCTTCTTGTAACGTTCTAGAGCATCCGTCTCGTTTAGCAAATCTTCTACTTTATAGATCTTGAGGTCAATTAAGAAGTCACCTGATCTGATGGCGGTGCGACGTGATGTACCAGAAGACACGCGGCTAGCGAACGATGATGTAGTAGATTTAGAGGATGAAGTGGGTGCACATTTTTCCTCCTGCTGGATGATTTGAAATAGATCCGTAGCACTCTTCTTGCTCTCGCTGTTAACAAAAATAATTTATTTTAAGAAACGTAACTCAATATCATTTAATAGAGATTCACATATACACCGCATCATATAAAACTGTTGTGCACCAGTTGTTAAGAGGTTCAACTTTAAATTAAAAATTACACGTTCTAACTATTAATATTTAACTTTGTTACTTCTAAGTATGACATTCTAATGAAATAAAAATAAAACAAAATAAATAAATAATCCATGCTAATAGTGATTAGTTTTTCTACACCAAATGTTCATAAAGAAAATAAATAAAGCTCGTAATTGTAATAACTAAATGTACGCTTAGCTGCAGAGGAAAGGAACCCTCTCTGTCATACAATCGTGTATAAGTTTCTCTACAACTGACTTTACATTGATGGTCAAAGTTAAGTATGTACATACCTTGTTGAATTTTTCGTACGCTTTGTTGATTTTGATGGTTCCTTCGTGCTAACGTCACTCCCCTTTCGTTTCTTAGGCGCAGCTGCTTGTGGTTGCGGTGTAGCTCGATCAGAATCGTACCTGTAACATTAAGTAAAAAAAATCAATACAAATCTCAGATTTTAGTCTCAGTAGCAGTTCAGTGATAAAAATAAGGAATAATTACCATGAAGATTGGGTAGTAATCTTTTTGTTATCTTTTGACGTCTTTTTTTTCGGCAGCGGTGATGGGCTTCGTGAACGGAACGATAGCTCAGAGTCTGACCTAAAAACACTATCAGTTATAATTTTGGTTAAGAAAAGAAAATATATGGATTATTGTTAGGCACAAAATAAATCAATACTCACATTTTAAATGTATGTAACGTCACTTCACAGAATTAAAAGTAAATATAGCTATAGCGCGATCGACGAGTAATAACACGAGTAATTACGGCGTCTAAAACAACAGCTATTTAACCACAAAAATATACTGAGTTGACTGTTTTATACCCAATTTTCTATGTTTTAACTACAAAGTTGTGTTATACGATTTTGTGACATATAACCTTAACCACACATGCGCTTGAAAAAAAAAAACGATTTCATATAATATTAAACTAATTACGTTTTTAAAAAAACACTAAAAAATATTTTTAAAATAACAAGTATCAATTAAAATGTGCTGATTATGTATTAGCTTACGCTTGGTATTTTACATTGAAAGTAAATCGTGGATACGATTCATATTAAATATCATTTACATGAAGGTACCCAATTAAGTAAGCACGTTATGAAATTGATATTTAGAAAGCTTGTACAGATACTGTAAGTACCTAGATGAACCTTTCTAAGCATGTATGTCATCTATATTTATTTACGTGTTGTCACTGTTCAAAGCAAAATATTTAAATTTTCATACTCAAAATTATTATTTTAGTATAATTATTATGAGAGAATTTCTTTGTTAAAATAAGTTTGTTATTAAGTACATAGTTTCTAAAGGTTCCATACTAGTCATATCCATATGTAGAATATCATGGGCTAACTAAACTGCATCGACAGCTGTCTTTCATTTATGCATAAACAACTAATGATAGAGTAGGAAACTGTACCAGAGCTTACTAGAGTACAAAAAATCTCACTATAAAGTAAACAATGAAACTAAAAATCAAAACTATAAGAATACATTAGTTGTCTATTGTGAGCGATTTATAATTAGAATTAACTTTGTATGAAAACTTAAAACGGATTGTAAGCTAGCGTGAAAATACATATCTGTGTCATGTAAATTTACGAAAACCAACGCATAAATTTGATCAATTTAGTTGATTTTGAATAGCTTGATTTATTTTTAGATTGATTAGAGTAAAATAATTTATTTTATACTTCACAATTTATTTGTTGTGTAAAAAGCATCTGTTACAACTTCCTACTCTGTGTAATCGTTCGAAGAACAGAATGTAACCTAATAGTCTAGACTAACTAATCAGAAGCGACATCTCAAATAATAGTTTATACGTCGAGCGTGACAAACAAGCATACGTCCCGCCTGATGGTAACCGGATACATCTCCTGAGGTGTCACAAGAGCGTTACCGACCCTTACCTCGCTTTGTAGATATTGTTTTGTAAAAAAAAAAATTAAACTCGTATGGAAATATACTGTAGAATAGTACTTTAATTCATAGGTTAATTTTGGTCATCACTTTTTGAACGCAAACTTCAAAAAATTAAAATGTTATTCATAAGGTATCCTTATAGTATAAAACTGGATATCAATATTATTCCATAAATCAAAGTAGATTCATTCTTCTCTTATGAACTAGAGTACCGTACGATTTTTGATTCGCAAGTCTTATCTAGTTAGTTCATAGTTAAATTAAAGAGTGTTATTTGCATAAGGTTTAGGTATATTTAGCAAAATTTTGCTAATTTAAGTTATTACATATTTTGTTAAAAATTTATAGCATTAAGAAATATAAATGTTCTTTGACAAAATAAAATTATTTCAAAATAATAGTTAATTTTCTGAGGTTTGACTCACGTAGGTATAAACAGTATCCACCCCGTTTGTTTTTATTCTTTAATAAGTAATAGCATATATTATCACTCATTCAACACGTGGGTCAGCCTATCGTATCGTATACTCTGTCCTTGTTTATTTGTATTATATTCTTGAAGTATGACGAGGATGAAGTATTGGTTTGATTGTTTACGTTTTACAAATACAGGACTGAGTAGGCAAGTATTCTATTAACATGTACCTATGAAACTTTGTACTAAATTATTCTTTATTTACAATCAGTAGGACTGGTTTTGCGTTAACATTACTTTGCGATTTGACTTTTTTTTAATTATACTACGACGTTCACATGTATATCATCACTATAGTTTCATATAAATAATATATTTTAAACTTTAACACGATTGGACTATGATTGAAATTGATTTGTTTTGTAATTGTAATTGCAAACTAATTGAAATGTACAATTATTCCGTTTATCATAAATCGTCACATCTACGTCACATGAATTATCCAATCAGATTGTACGGTCTACATCGCGCAAACGAAGTTTTTATAAAAGTTTGCATAAATACAATTAACATTGATATAGCTCCCGGAGAATCCATGGCTATTACATCCGCTAGTTTATGGATACTCTTACCACTTAACGACATCAAAGGGTCTGGCCAACTCTGCGATGTTGACTTGGTAACGCGGTAGCGTGTACGGTGACTAAATCCTGTCAAACAGGTACTGTACATATACACAACAACCTGGTGAGGGTCAAACACAAACTACGCGGTAGCGTGTACGGTGACTAAATCCTGTCAATCAGGTACTGTACATATACAACGGTTCTTCTCATGCTATAGCGGATGGTAGCATGGAAAACCACCCCACCTACTCACATCAAAGTTTCTGGCCAACTCTGCGATGTGTTTAGTGTGACAAACGCCTCACAACGATAGTTAGTCTAAAGATCCGTTCCTAACGTGTAATTGTGGGTAACCCTCTGCTATCAGAGGCTTAGACGTGTTCTCGACTCCCACCACTTAACCCTGTCAAAGAGCTGGCCCACTCTGCGATAGCGACTTGGTTGGTTTAACGTGACACGTTGCGTTAAGCTTTTGCTTTTTTAATTAATAAAAAATTTAATCAGAAATTAACAAGTTGAGTTTCAAACGAAGCGGTGCGATCCAAGTTAAACGCATTAAATTTAGAGCGCACGATTGGGTGAGTGTAACGAGGGCGTTGGGCACAGTGATTTGCTTGCGATGTGTGTGTATCGGAAACTATCCTGTCCCCCTGTTGGAGAAAAAAAGTTGATGTATTAAGACTGTATGTCCCAACGTTAGCGTTGTATCAACAGAAGGTCGATTAAACGCTATACAATTTCGAGCGCATGATTGGGCGAGAGTAACGAACTCGGATTCTGTACCACTGTTGCAGAATCAAGTTAATGTATTGAGACTTTTACCTCCACCCAGGATTGCATGATTGATTTACCAAGCATGTATTGGGCATGAAATCCACAGAGCGTGCGAGCGAGCGTATTATCGTCGGTGGAGGGCTGTGGTGTTTGTAACGGGTTCAGCACACTATAACTAATCATTCGTATGTATTGGGCGCGCGTTCCACGAAGTGAGCGAGCGAGCGAAGCGAGCGAACGAGCGGAGTGGAGTAGCGTGCCCAATACATACCTACTTAATTCATATGGTAAGCGGTTGACTGTAGTTGGTCTATATTTTTTTTTAATACTAATTAGTACCGTTTGTCATGTGTTTATACACTTTGGTAGCTCTGTGATTTTGACCTAGTTCTCTCGCGAGGAAAGCTCGTTTCGGACGCGATCGAGTACTTGGTTCGACACACAGTGTCGCCGTGGATGGCGAGTAAATAATTCAGAACAATAAATGAGCCATTTTGCAATGTCTGCATTGTGTCCTAAAGTAAGCTTCTTTGTGATACTTGTCACTTTCTTTTAATGAGTACACGGCGCATTTTAGCGCATTTGGTCGGCCGACCCTATTACAAACAATTAAGGATACAGAATAAATATTTATTATCGCGCGCTAGTACATATTAATATGTACTATCAGACAGTGTTTTAACACATCGGAACACTACATCTTTCCGTGCGCCCAAGGACCTGGGCAATTGAGAACTCGCTCGAATTGTTTGGTTCCAAGAGTTAGCGTCTGCTTTGTATCCTGGTGTACTCAGCTTACTTTTTAATTTTTCCACGGGCTACCTAGCAGTGCGTGAAGTGAAGAGGAATGTAAGGAAACCTTTTACTTTGTAAACTTAAAGCATATAAGGGTCACAACAACTTTCAGGTGATCAGGCTAATTGTTGGTTGCGACACATATCTGTTTTAGCTTTCTGCACGCTATAGTCACAGTCATAGTCAGTTATATTTGTTATTAGGCCTGAATGGCCTCCTGTATGGGGATCCTTTATTGCGTATATGCAGCATCTGTTCGGAATGGGGTGACGATGACGAAGCCATGGATACTTCCGCATCTTTGGCACCCTGAATCGCGTCTTTGAGTGAGTCATAGCCCCGGGCTGTTAGTATGGTACTCAATTTTTCGTTACGTAAGCCTTCTGCAAACTTTTGTACTGCTGTTTTTTCATTTAGCGGTTTTAAGACCTTATACGCCTCTGTGTTACTACCTGCTTGCGTGACGGTTAGTTTTACAAAAAGCTCTTCTAACTCTTGACCGAACTTCTCAATGGTTTTATGTTCCTGTCTAACTGTCATTAATTTGCTCTGAATGGTGGTGGCTGACTTTTTGGTAAGAAGATGCGTTTTCATTTCGTCCACTAAGTCTTTTACAGTTTTATACGTATCCGCTAACCTAAGTTTGGCACTTTGTGTTAATCTAGTTATTAGTACAAAATTTATCAATAGCTTAATATCAGTGTCCTTGATCATTGTGCAATATAATTCAATAGCGTCAATCAACTGGTTCGTGACGTCTTCTGTGCCGTCCATACTTGGCAACAAAGACACTGCGGCCTTGATCTCGAAACTATCCTTAGAAGCCATATTTGCATTTTCCTGAGGTGGCTCCTCGTACGATGCCAATATTTTGTTATGTATTTCCTCTATTTTTTCGTAATATGACTGTATTAATTTGCTGTCTTCTAAAGATATTTCGGAATTTTCTACTTTTTCGCTTGTTTCCCGCAAAAATTCTTCAAATATATTTCCCGTACCTGCTCTAATTTATCCTGTCCTATCTTCTCCTTCCTGCGTCTAGGACCTAACTTCCTAATATCCTCTTGCAATTTTCCTAACTGTTCGTATAAGTGCACAATCCTAGTCATAGCTTATCTTAAACACAAATAATACACTACTCCTAGGGCTGAGTAGCATAACTCAAAAACTTAATTAATACACGATAAACTATTTAAGTGCTAAATGATAATTAAATTAATTTGTACCGTATTCCATACTCCTCTGCTGGGCTGATGTCGTCACTGTTGACCGCTTGGCTGGTCTCGTTCAGGCGGAGCTCGTTCCACGCATCGCAACTGCCACTGCTTGTCGTTCTATCTTCCTAGTCAGGCATTTATGCAGTTTCTTCCAGAGCGCGTAAATGAACACGATGATCATCACGTCATTACCGTCGCTGTTATGTATGTTACCACGCTGATTTCGCTCTGCGCCGAGTTCGCGTTGTTGCCGGCTCCACTCTGGGCTATGATGATCTCCTCCTTTTGGTAGGTTTTAGCGGGCTGGCTGTCCATGGCCTGCTGTGGGTCGGTATTTTCTGGGCGGCGTGGGGTGATCCGGGCGGCGGGGCTGGACTCGGGGTCATTGCTCAGGCTAGGCGGCGTGGCTTAGGTTCGGATGGTAGTGATACCAGAACTGCTGAGCAGTTCCACTGTCACGGTCGCCATATAATGGAGTGGCGTAAGGGTAGCTAAGTAATACCCCGATGCATGTTTGATACTGAACATTTATTGTTAAAAGTACATGGTTTTTATAGTAGTATTATTACGTAGTTTAACCTTTAGGATGAGCTTGACATTTAGATAAAATAATAATAGAATAATTCATTTAACTGGGTACTGTAAACAACTTACATATTTGGGTTGTAACCCGATATCCTAGATTTATAATTCAATAATATTTTCTATTTTCTAAATGTCACATGACGTGAATTTATACGTCATGTGCCTACACTACAAGTCAGCCGCTCAGAGTGAGAGGGAGCGATAGTTAGAATGAGACGAAAGTTTGACAGATCAGTACATCACGACATCACTTCGGACTTTCAATCTACGATTATATATGAGCTTTTTGTTTTACGAAGTTTATGGAATAATTTTAAGAAATATATAATTTTGTTTATTTACATATATGATTTTATTCAAAAAATAACAAAGAATATAATTTGTTCACTAAAGCATAAAAGTTATTAACTATTAGGTAACGTGTTAATATTCGTTGAAAACGTGCGTGAAATAAAACGTCTAGTTGGGAGTTGGGGCGTCAATATCGTATCGACAACATATCGCGGCGATTATAGACCCCCTTTACGTTCGGGAAGTTTCCCTATTCAACCACCTGGCAACACCGCTACCGTGAAGTTAATAGTTTACGAATTTACTGATTTTTAATATGATAACGCAATGAATTGTTTACTGAACGGTGAAAAGTTACCCCATCCGTTTTTTTCTTTCGACCGGTGCCATTTTTGCAGCATTTGACAACGCAGGACGGCATATTTTAATTATTTTTTAACAGCACTTGACTGCATAGACGTTTGGACTCGGCTGTCGGGCGAGCGGCTCATTATTACTGTGCGTATGTGTGTGTAGTGCGTAACCACGAGGGCACTGGCTCATTATGGAATCACAAACTGTTGTTAGCAGTACTCCATCTGAAGAATTTATAAATCTATGCATATAACTATATCCCTAGGGATATAACTATATAGTTAGGGAGCTGGCGAGCAAAATTTCGATATGATCAGCACACAAGACAGACGTTATTAGTAGTGATATTTATGCCCTAAGAAATATCAAGGACCTTGTCTGCCACCATGGTGGCGCTGCGTTGTAAATTTACAGCGTTTCAAAATTAAAAAAAAAAAAGGTGTGCTATATTATGCGCACACGTCTGCTTCTGGGGCTATTGATCACAGTCATCCTGGAAACACAAAGAATCGAAAAGGCAGACATCCAGGGCTCTAACTTTTGTAGTATCCAATTTTTTAATTTATTTTTATGATTAAAAAAACTGTGTATGAAGTGCACACTTGGCAGATTTGAATTATTCGATCAAGAACAATGAGAAGAGACCAAGGAGAAATAGTCTGCTAACATGATGCCTCTGCGTTGTCTATTGACAGTGCTCCAAAAATGAAAAAAATGGTGTGCTATATTATGCGCACACGTCTGCCTCTTGGACTCATGTTTGAATTCCTTATGAAAACCAAGAAAATCGATGAGGCAGACGTTCAGGCCTCTGATATTCCAAAGGCAGATCATTTGATTTTTTTTAACCCGACGCTCGCGCTATTCCAAGCAGGTATAAATTGAATTGATCAAAATGCTACAGACAAGACCACATCCCGCCTTCATTCTTGTTTTTTTGTTTAAACGTTCCGAAACGCACTACCGGAGTATGTCATTGACAAGTGGTATTGTAGTTCCAAAGTTCATCTACGTTCAAGGCACGTGCTTTTGTGCAATTAAATCTAAAAATGACTAAAAGAGAAAACACAGCATGTGTAAAACAAACGCCTCTTCGCGGCGCAGAAACCACTAACTTGAACAGCCGCGTTTGACAGCTGACGTTAAAAAAATATCCTGTTGGTGATTTGGACCCGAATGATTATGGCTGGGTACAAAACGATAACACCCTGAATTGCAGACGGTTCAAAGGAGAACAAATGCCCCGGTTCTATAGCGACGTCATAAAAGAACCCGAAGATCAATCTGGTAAACATTTTCTCGTGCAGATAGGTATATAATGTAAATTTTTTTTTAAATTTAAATTTAAATTTCGCGCTATTAAAATGTGAACACGTTATGTACTTTTCAGACGAGGAAAGAGACATGGATGAGAGCGCCGACATGGATAATTGGCAAGGTTTCTCGGATACCAGCGATGACGACGCTTGCTAAATAGTATCGTTTTCTTTTTTAAATTTTCATTGCAAAAAAAATTGAGTCTTGCTTAAAAATCTACGTATTTTACACAAATAAAACGTGATTAAAAAGTTAAAGACTGTTCCTATCCAGATCCTAATCCTGTTCAGATTACATTCAACCATGCAATTAAAAAAAAATTACTTTCTAATAAAAGTTCCAAGCGCATTTCGTTTGTGGTTGGCATTGAGAAAAAATATGATTGCATAGATTTCAGCTCCAGAAGTTTCCGTGATCGTTACCGTTTCCGTATCGTTACCGTGAGTTTAGAGGATAATATTAAACAAAATTATAAGAATAAAACTAAAAATTAACAATAATCCCATGCAATACCCACTGTCCCTTGATTCCGTGAATTTCAAACAGTTATACAGCTGAAAATCAGTGAGTAAAGTGTCTGCCACATTTTTTTTCGAATCCACGGAGTCATAGTGAATCGAATGGGCGCAATGAGAACCGCGTGCAAATGACTTAGGCCGTTGTCACACTGCCGCCGCGTCTCGTTGCGAGACGCGGAGCAACGCACTCGCATGCGGAGACAACGCATCAACGTCCGAGTCCGGAGCTGCGATGCGCGACGTCCCGCGTTACTTCCGTCTCGCGTTCATTTCACATTTTAACGTTAAGGTTCAATTTGTTCCTATTTGTCGATAAAATGGTCACAGAACTTATTCAGAACGCTGCGGTGATACTTTCAGTTTGTTTTTTGTACAATCGAGTCATAAAACGCAGAAGACACTGGGTACATCCCTATTTACAAACCAGACCTATAAATGGATCTTTTGCTAGAGATTACCAAGATCGCGTCAACCGCGTCATTTGATTATGTGCTAAGCAAAATTGGGGTGATTATTACTGGCGCGGACACAAAGGCTATAGTCGGATTTCCATAGTAAGTCAGCCCCTGAGTCAATTTGACTTCGGGTTTTTTGTGAGTACCTCTTATGTTAATAAATATTTATGCTGAGTATCAACATCCTACTAGTGACAGTTTTTGACTTATGATTTTTTTAAGTTTTTTCTTTAATGCATCATTTTTCGAGATCTATTAAAGCGATTTGTTTCAAATTTTAAAATAATGTTCTTTACTTATGATGCATCGAGACCCAAAAAGCGAATACTAGTTGTCATATAAAAAAAATAAAAAAAAGACCAAGCAAAAATTTTCCTTTTTTTACAAGTGGCCGTGAAGTAGTGACACCTCTGTTTTTTTTCTAATAATAGGCCATACATTGGCCTACTGCTTGCATAAATATCAAAATTTTCCAGGAGGTACTTCCTACCAAAAATCCGCAAAATGTGTGGTCAATGGCGTTACTCAATGTAGTATAGGAACTCTTCGATTAAGTTTGCGTTTTCTTATCAGTTTGTCGTATTTAAGAGTAAAATTATAAAGACAACTTAATGTCATTGTGTTGTGAGTAACGCCTATTGAATACAGAACTTGACCACACATTTTGCGGATGTTTGGTAGGAAGTACCGCCTGGAAAATTTTGATATTTATGCAAGTAGTAGGCCAATGTATGGCCTATTATTAGAAAAAAAAACAGAGGTGTCACTACTTCACGGCCACTTGCAAAAAAAGGAAAATTTTTGCTTGGTCTTTTTTTTCTTTTTTTTATATGACAACTAGTATTCGCTTTTTGGGTCTCGATGCATATCTAAATTAAGAACATTATTTTTAAATTTGAAACAAATCGCTTTAATAGATCTCGAAAAACGATGCATTAAAGAAAAAACTTAAAAAAATCATAAGTCAAAAACTGTCACTAGTAGGATGTTGATACTCAGCATAAATATTTATCACCGTAAGAGGTACTCACAAAAAAAACCCCGAGTCAAATTGATTCAAGGGCTGACTTACTATGGAAATCCGACTATAGCCTTTTCGACGTTCTATTACAGCGGAAGAAAAGCCTTGGCTTACATTCAAGTAAGTAATAATCTACTACTTCAATCTTATTTTTATAAGAATTCCTAGATAATGATTAAACGAACGACTTTCAATTTCAAAAATAAACTTATAGACGTTGATATCCATTGCGTCTACGTCCTTTCTTGCACTAAAGTCCGTACGGCACTGCGGAGCTCGGTGTCACATACCCTGCGGCACGCACCGCGTCTCCATCCAAGCGCGAGTCGTCGTGCGTCTTGCTCCTCCGCGCGTCGATGTGTCGTACCATGCGATTTTTCTATACAAAATCAAGATTCTACATACAAAGTTAAAAAACGCACCAACGGCCGCCGATGCGAGATGCGAAGCAATGTGACGACCGCCTTAGTAGAGCTTTTTTTTAAACATTTTTACAACTCCGTCCCATGATAATGCAGAGTCCTGAATGTCTGCATCTTCGATTTTCTTCGTTTCCAAGATGATTGTGACCATGAACTCCAGAGGCATACTTGTGCAAATGATTTATACCCCGATTTTTTTAAGCAACTTCAATCCGCTGTTACGCGAAAACGCAGCGACATAGGACCTTAATTGATTGGACCAAATCAATTCGTAATGATTTAAACTGCAATCCACCTCGACGTGAAACGTGTGCAAATCATAAACCGAAATGTTCGCCAGCTCCCTAACTAATACCTCCGCCGCACCGCCGCACTCCTACTCCGCACTTTATTGCACATAAACAAGTAGGTATAACATAATACAACAGTAACATATATAAAAGATATGCACAAAGGCGAGCTTATAGATAGGGATCTCTTCCAGCCAACACAACATATAATTATATCCGTAGGGCTATAACGGCTTTATCTATCGTACTTCGACTTATATTATATAACGTTTTAGTTTGACATTACATTTTTTATGAGCCCATAATAGGGCTCTCTAAAGAAGTTTTTATTTTTTCAAGATTAAAACGGGGATAAAGCACTGTTTTATATCACGGGCACGATATTGAATCCTGAACGTAACGAAGGACCAGATTTAACTCCCGAGCACAGGGAGGGGGTCATAAGTTAATTCCCGAGCGACGCGAGGGAATTAAGACTTAGTGCAGTGAGGGGTTCAAGCGCGCCCGTGACAAAAACAGCTTTATCCCCTAGGAGTATACCCTACTTTTCTCACCTCTTGCGAGACAATAAAATAACCAAGGCTACTAGAAACGGAATTTTATTAAAGTAAATCAAAAGTTACTCTGAAAAAACCCTCTGAAAGAACAGAGAAACCAGTTGTTTCTTCTTAAGAAAATAATGGAGAAGAAGTGGGAATATGTCCAAAGCTGTCATATCCTCTTTGTGATCGTGAGTCACTATACAACATACTCAGATTATTCAACATACCCGACAAGCTGGTGAGGATGATAACAGTCGCTACCGGTACGAGCAAAATGATTGTCAACACAGGGGTCAATCTTTCTGACTGGTTTGACGTTATTACAGGCCTCAAACAAGGAGATGCGCTCTCCCCTATCTTATTTAACTTGGTACTTGAATATATTATTAGTAAGGCCACATTTCCTGATTCCTGATTCCGGAGTAGAGTTAGACATCGGATTGTCGGGTATGCTGATGACCTGGCACTTCTGGGAGAAAACGAAGCAAGCATCTGCAGGTCCGCCCAGAAACTAGAGGAACAAGCCGTGAAGGTTGGCCTACGAATTAATCATGTAAAAACTGAGTACCTTCATATAAACAGATACAGAAACACGAAGATTCGTAGGAAAGACCTCATGGTGGGACATATCTCCTACAAAGGGGTGGACAGATTTAAGTATCTTGGATGCATTGTTACTGATACAAACCAGAGGGAAGACGAGATACAGGTCCGGATCCAGAGCGCTCTTCGTTGCGCGGCTGCCCTACACAAAGTGTTAGTGTCCAAGCTAATGAACAGAAAGACGAAACTTCGCAAATACAAAACCATTATAAGGCCAATATTAACATACGGTTGCGAAGTTTGGGCACTAACACAAAAAGAAGAACGCAAAATACTGAAACCCATTCGCAGAGAGGATGGAACTTGGATGCTCCGTAAGAACCAGTAAATCGAAGATCTGGTGCCCGAGACGAACATGGCTCGGACACGTAGTTCGTATGGGTGAAGATCGTGCCGTCTGGAGAGCATACTCTGGCCAGCCAACTTGTAGAAGACCACCTGGGCGTCCTAGGCACCGCTGGAAAGGCGAGGTGCTGAAGGACCTCTCCGCTTTGGGCGCCGTTGACTGGACGGAGACGGCTGTGAACAGAGAAACCTGGAGATCTTTGGTGTCGGAGGCCAAGATCCACTTTGGGTCGCTGCGCCACTGCAGTAAGTAAGTAAGTAAAATCAAAAGTGAAAATTGATGCTTGATACATTAGTCCATTTTATTGGAATTGTATCTTCTATTTTTATGGAATATGCATATTCACTCCGTATACTGCAGCGTCTTATGACACTCGCGGCATAACATAACATAAACATAAATACTCTTTATTGCACACCTCAAAATTAAGAAACACATAAAATACAAGTTACAAATAGAATAATCAGAGGTAAAACAATTGGCGGTCTTATCGCTAAAAAGCGATCTCTTCCAGACAACTTTTGGGAAGCGGAAACCATTGAAAATAATCAGAGATACGTAGGTGTAGGATTTGTTTTAGGTATTTAAAATGTGTTCCGTGTGTAGTGGCCAGCACGATTTTCAAATCTGTTCGGCGCGGCGCCGCCGGCCCCGGCTCGCGGGGATGGACTGTGCACTGTGCGAACTTTACGAAATTAGACTTTAGGCACATAAGTCACATAACAATAAGAACTATGGGAAGTGAAATCACATTCTTAACTAGCGGGTTATAATTAAATTTAGTACGATATTATGACCCGGCTAAAACCAAGGGCTATAATGATTTGCTTTCGGTCAGGTTTGCATGATATATAAGTTGGCATTGTCGAGCAGGGCCCCTATTCGAGATGCCAAACTGTAAGACGTTGCTCTCACAGTTGTCTCACTAGGTGATAGAGTGATACACCTAACTGTCAAGCTGTCAGTAGGTCTCGCTAGAGCGTTTTGTCTATGGCTATGGCCACTATTTTAGATATGTTGACAGGACGTAGGGAATCCCATGGCAGAGAGTTTGGTGGTTTTTTTTAGTAGGTATACGTAGTGTTAGCATATCATAATAATTACTTTGATATTTGTTTAAATTAATAAATTGTCAGATTTAAATTTCTATATATTTTGATAAACAGTGTTAAGATTGTTTATCAAAATATATCAAGCAATTGATAGCGGAAGTTTGCTTTGTCAACTCCAGCTGTCTCCCTATTGGTCACGCCATCTGGAGTTATGATTTCCGGTTGGTCAAGATGGCGGCGCACGAGCTGGACACGGGGAGACGGTGCGGGTGATGCAAATGAGCAAATGCGCATTGAGACTTAACTTAATTACTGATTAGTGTTATTATTGTAATCATCACCATAGTGTTGCCACAATAAATATTGTTAAAAACTACGTGGATTGTTTTACTGAACTGCCGTTCACAGTTCAGAAGACGGGATTAATCAAGGTTACTGGATAAAACTTTGGTGAAAGACTTACGCCCTTTAAGGTACGTACTTCATTATTTCATTATAGAAACAATGATTTCAAGCATTATTTTATTTGCGTTAGTCATAGTTGTAATAGCCATTTTGACAAAAATAAAATAATATCGTTATCTCTTAAAACGGTGTCAGTAGTATGGTACCATCATCAGTACAATAAGAGTTGAAATTTGGAAAGCGTTACAATTGAACTCGCAAGTTTTTTTTTTAATGTATTTATTTATGACGCGGTTAATCAAGTATTTCCTTAATTTAACACATTTAAGTGGTTCAAATATTAACCTTGTGATCGTAAAAGTAAACATAATTATAGTAATATATAAAAGTATTTACGGTGTTCGTATTCTGTAAGATTAAAATGTATACAACTTTGTGAATGCTTACACTAAAATGTTTCAATCCTATGAAGAGTGAATTAGAGTCATTTGGCATAATTTACAATGGTTTACAAAAAGTTACAAATTTGTAAAAGTTTACAATGTGTCCATTTTCAATCATTTAAGCTGTCCAAAGCGATTTGGAGTCATTTGGTACAATTTAGAAAGGTTTACAAAAAGTTACAAATTTGTAAAAGTTTACAATGTGTCTATTTTCAATAATTCAAGTTGTCCCAAGTGATTTGGAGTCGTTTGGCGCAATTTACAAAGGTTTACAAAAAGTTACAAATTTGTAAAAGTTTACAATGTGTCTATTTTCAATAATTTAAGTTGTCCCAAGCGATTTGGAGTCGTTTGGCGCAATTTACAAAGGTTTACAAAAGTTACAAATTTGTAAAAGTTTACAATGTGTCTATTCTCAATAACTTAAGATGTCCAAAGCGATTTGGAGTCATTTGGTACAATTTAGAAAGGTTTACAAAAAGTTACAAATTTGTAAAAGTTTACAATGTATCTATTTTCAATAATTTAAGTTGTCCCAGGCAATTTGGAGTCGTTTTGCACAATTTATAAAGGTTTACAAAAAGTTACAAATTTGTAAAAGTTTACAATGTGTCTATTTTTAATAATTTAGGCTGTCCCAAGCGATTTGGAGTCGTTTGGCTTAATTTAGAAAGGGTTACAAAAGGTTACAAATTTGTAAATTATTACAATATTACTGATTTCGATAGCTTAAACTTTATATAGTTATAAGTAGTAGTTTGCTACAATATACAAGTTAAAAAGTCATTAAACCTCATTTCTTCCTTTAAAACTTCTATGAATTTCCTTTAGAACATTGACTTTTTGTGAATGTTTGCAGTTACAATCATGTCAAGTGGAAATGAAGTGACTCCAGAGCCATCTCGCAAACGAAGGAGAGATGAATCATATGAAGAGGACAGCTGCTCGCCAGAACGCCAACGGAAGCGCCGTTCCGGGTATCGTGACAGCCGTAGCAGACATAAGAAGGGTAAACGGGCGAGACGATCAAGATCTCGTCGGCGAAGGTTGTCTACCCCATGTCGTCGGAGGCGGCGGCAAACACGGGAGAAAAGTAGACCGCGAGCAGGTGAACCAGAGTCTGTTAATCAATCTACAACAGATCAGACGATCCCAGTAGTTTTGGAGCCAGTACCAACAGCACCAAATTCGTCCAATAGTAATAACGAATTTGTAGATTTTGCGGCACAATTTAAAGAATTCCTTCAGACTATGAAAACAGGAGGCAATAGCGAACGGTTTCCTAACATTAATGTCATACCCGAATATGATCCTGGCCAACGAACCCAGACTATTAACACTTGGCTATTAAAGGTTAACGAGTGCGCGCAAATTTATGGTTGGACAGAGCGACAAATAATTCATTACGCTTTACCTAAGCTAACGGGTCTCGCACAACAATGGTATCAAGGTTTACCTAGTCTCTTGTTCTCATGGTCTGAGTGGCAAGAGAAGTTGAAAACAGCGTTCCCGAGTGATGAGAACTATGGGCGATTATTGACTGAGATGTTGGCCTGCAAGGCGCGATTTGGCGAATCTTTAGAAGAATACTTTTATAAAAAAATGATCTTGTTAAATCGTTGCAATATATCGGGTAAAAACGCGATAGATTGTTTATTGTTTAGTATCGAAGACAGGTCTGTAAGGACGAGTGCAGAAGCTGCTCAATTTACAGAACCTGATAAATTGCTCGTATTCTTAAGAAATGTCAAAATTACTAAAGCAGCTGAAAAGTCTAACACTACCTTGCAGACCAACACTTCGGACAGTAGGCGCCCTAGGTTTTACAGATCTGCACCTAGTAGTAGTGAGGCTAAGAATAATACTAAATGTTATAATTGTGGCGAAGACGGTCACCCATACTTTAAATGTAAACTTCCGATCAAAAGGTGCGACTCATGTCATAGGGTAGGGCATCTTCTCAAGGACTGTCCTATAAAGAAAGAGAATCCAGAAAAAAAGACAGTTTTACGTATTTCTTTAAAGGAGTATAATGATAGCAAATATTTCAAACCTGCCAAAGTTAATGGTAAAGAATTTGAGTGTTTTGTAGACTTCGGCAGTGAATGCACTATAATACGAGAAACTGACGCTCGCATTTTAGCAAATGACTGGATCATGACGGACTTGCCAGTACTTACAGGATTCGGAGATTCTTTAGTTACGTGTAGCGGAAAGTTAAATGTATCTATAGAAATTGATTCGGCGCAAGCGGTCTTGGAAGCTCTCGTTGTTCCGGATCATCTTCTGAAGGTACCACTGTTACTTGGACAAACATTTACCGAACAAGAACACATCGTGGTTTACAAAACCAACAATACGCTAAAGATATCAACTCAGTCTGTACAAGTTAAGGAAAGTATACCACTGTGTGTGCTTGATTCGGTTGATGTTAAAGGTTATACTATTGTAGATGTACATTCAACAACAGCTTACGATGGCGATTTATTTATTGAGCCAAGTATGTGTCTTCTACCAGGCCGAGAATATGAAATTATACAATGCGTCGTTAATATGACCCAAGGTCGAGGTCAAGTAGTAGTCAAGGGATTAACTACAGAGAGTTTTAGGTTCGATAAAGACGCTTTGATAGTACGCGCGATTCCATTAAAAGAACCACCCGCCTCTGTAGAATCGTTTGACGTTAACAGAATCGAAAGTATTAGAGGTTCACAGGCTAACAGTTCCTTGATTGATGAAACTCTTGTAAATGTAGATAAGGATATAGGCGCTGAAGATCGGTTGAAATTAATAAATTTGCTTAATGAGTATAGAGACTGCTTCGCGTTCTCAATCAAGGAGCTAGGATGCGTTGCTGACACGGAAATGAGCATAAAATTAAATGATCCTACACCTGTGGTTTATAGACCATATCGGTTACCCCACTCTGAGCGAGAGGTCGTTAGGAATATCGTTCAGGAGTTAGAAGAATCGGGTATAGTACAACAATCGTCCTCGGAATATGCATCGCCAATATTACTAGTCAAAAAAAAGACAGGTGACTACCGACTATGTATTGATTTTAGAACTCTCAACAAACGTACGGTGAAAGAACATTATCCTCTTCCAAGAATAGATGATCAGTTAGACAACCTTTCCGGACATAAATTCTATACTACGTTAGACTTGATGTCGGGATATTATCAGATCCCAATGGCAGAAACTTCGAAACATTTGACAGCTTTCATAACACCCGATGGGCATTATGAATTCACAAGAATGCCCTTCGGGCTAGTCAATGCTCCGTCTACTTTCCAAAAGGCAATCAATAACATTCTGGGTAAGGCTAGGTTCAAGGATGCGTTAGCATACATGGACGACGTAAATATACCTTCAAAAACTATTGAGGAAGGTTTCACGAAGTTAAAAGAAGTTTTGGATTTATTTCGCTCCTCAGGGCTAACGTTAAATCTCAAAAAATGTCACTTTCTTATGCGTTCTACTAATTATCTAGGATTTGAAATAAATGAGGCTGGTATTAGGCCTGGGGTGAGTAAGATAGAAGCTGTAGATAAGTTTCCTCAACCTACTGACCAACATAGAGTTAGGCAATTCGTTGGATTAGCCAGCTTCTTTCGCCGGTTTGTCAAAGGGTTTTCAACAATTGCGAGGCCCTTAACCCAACTTTTGAAGAAGGATGCCCGGTGGTTGTGGGGTGAGGCCGAAGAAAATGCGTTTGTTAGTTTAAAGAACGAGCTGGTTAAGCGACCAATATTATCTTTCTACGATCCTTCGTATGAAACGCAAGTCCATATAGATGCCTCAAAACATGGGATAGCGGGCATACTTCTTCAGAGACGGGACAAAAATTCGCCATTTACTGCAGTAGCTTACTTTAGTAGGCAAACGTCACCAGAAGAGGCTAAATTTACATCTTATGATTTAGAAACCTTAGCGGTAGTATGTTCGGTTCAGCGTTTTCGTGTGTACTTGATAGGTATCCCCTTCACTATAGTTACTGACTGTAACTCACTTCGAGCAACTTTCGATAAAAGGGACATGTTACCGCGGGTGGCACGCTGGTGGAGCGTACTTCAAGAATATGATTTTAATATTGTTTACAAGCCAGGCTTAACCATGTCTCACGTGGATGCGTTAAGTCGCAACCCTCCGAACTCCGAAACCACTCCTGTTCTTGAAGTACGAAACATAGATTGCAATTGGATATCCACGGTGCAAAACGGCGATTCAGAGCTTCAACGGATAGTGAATATACTTAATGATCCAGAAAGTAATAACATAATAGAAATCAAAAATAATTATTTGGTCAGAAGAGGATTATTGTTCAGGAAAACGGAAGACGGTGATCGCTGGGTTGTGCCTAAGGGTGTTAGATGGCAGGTGTTGAAGGCTAGCCATGACGATATGGGCCATTTCGGTTTTGACAAGACTTATGAGAAAATTAAAAATAATTATTGGTTTGCTAAAATGAGGCGATTCATAAAAAAATATGCTGACTCGTGCTTAGAATGCGCGCACGCAAAGGTCCCGGCTGGTAAAAAAGCAGGCGAGTTACACTCGATTCCTAAGGTGGACCGTCCATTCCACACTATTCATATTGACCACTTGGGTCCATTTATTCGCAGCAAAAGGAAGAATGCATACTTACTTTTGATAATTGATGCGTTTACGAAATATATTGTATTAACACCAGTCAAGAGCACTAAAGCTGTCCATTCAATTAGGGCTATCGAGCATTATTTTCACACTTTTGATGTACCAAAACGGCTCATATCGGATCGGGGAACATCGTTCACGGCTAAAAGTTTTGAAAAATACTTACATTCTCGAGGGGTCAAGCATTTGTTGAATGCAACCGCGACACCACGTGCCAACGGGCAAGTCGAGAGATACAACCGGACGGTTTTATCTTCTCTTACTGCCGCCACCCATGGTAAATCCGAACAACAATGGGATGAGTATGTTGATGAAATCCAATGGGGGCTAAATAATACTCTTAATAAAGGAATAGGTAAAACACCTTCGCAAGCTCTTTTCGGTTTACAACTCACTGGAATGTCTGATTCGGTATTACAGTCACATATTGAAAGTGACGGGTTAGTGAACGCTACAGACGGGGAATCAGCAACAGAGGAAACAAGCAAAACACTGGAAGATATCCGTAAAGAAGTTTCGGAACACGTGAGACTAAATCAAGAACAACAAAAGGTAGCATTTGATAAGGGTAGAAAGCAGATCAATTTTCAGGTCGGAGATTTGGTTAGGATAGAAAGGGACATACCAGCAAGCGGGCAAAGTAGAAAACTAGTGCCTAAGCTTCGAGGCCCGTATCGTATTGTTGAGGTACTAGACAATGATAGGTATGTTGTCGAAGATACTCCCCTTTCTCGTAAAGGCAAAAGGCCATTCAGCGGTATTTTCTCAGTCGATAAAATGCATCGATGGATGGTATTTGATAAAAGTAATGACATTGATTCTAGTAGTGATGGTGACGAGTCGTAACTTTTGATTGGTACAGTAATATTGTATGTACAATCAGAATAGATAAATACATTAACACACGTGCTATATTCTGAAACGAGACAAAGTATACAGTGATTTTTACAGAATAAAGACTGTCAGTAATAGCCTATTATTTGATAAAAAAAAAGGTAAAATAGAAGAGTTAAGTTGTGAGGCATTGGAGACATGACGGGGGCTCTAATATAACAAGTATTTATAAAATATTACTAAAGACATGTCGGAGGTTCTAGTACCATAAGTTTAATAGAGTATAAGGCAGTATTGGAGACATGAATGGGGCTCCAGTATTGTAATTACATTGAAAAGCAGTGTCGGTGACATGTCGGAGGTTCCAGCACTAAAAGTATTTCATGTGACAGTATTGGAAACATGCATGGGGTTCCAGTATTGTAATTGAGTAAGTTTGTATTGGAGACGTGAATGGGGCTCCAGTACCACAAGTAATAAGCAACGTGAGAAATATATAGAGGCTCAAGTATTAAGTCTTAAGATGATTATATTATGAATATGGTACAATATGTTATCTTTATGTTTGTTTTATTAAACTGTTATGATTTTGAATAGAGTATAATGGTTAACTACTTTTGATATATAATAGATATGTTATGATTGCGGGTATTGTTACTCTCATTTCATCGGGACGATAAAAAGTCAGGAAAGGCCGACTGTTAGCATATCATAATAATTACTTTGATATTTGTTTAAATTAATAAAATGTCAGATTTAAATTTCTATATATTTTGATAAACAGTGTTAAGATTGTTTATCAAAATATATCAAGCAATTGATAGCGGAAGTTTGCTTTGTCAACTCCAGCTGTCTCCCTATTGGTCACGCCATCTGGAGTTATGATTTCCGGTTGGTCAAGATGGCGGCGCACGAGCTGGACACGGGGAGACGGTGCGGGTGATGCCAATGAGCAAATGCGCATTGAGACTTAACTTAATTACTGATTAGTGTTATTATTGTAATCATCACCATAGTGTTGCCACAATAAATATTGTTAAAAACTACGTGGATTGTTTTACTGAACTGCCGTTCACAGTAGGTATCGAACCATGGATGTATAAGAAGTGGATCTCATTCTTCGGTCACAAAGTGAGGCCGACAGAGAAGCTTATCTAAGGGAGTGTCTCGTTTTGACTAAGGAGGTAATGACGTCAGCAGACAATCAAAATGTGAATATGTGTCAAATGTGACAATTTTGTAATGAGTGCGAGTGAGGTACCGCGCTCTCTATCGGACCGTTTTTAGTACTTTTAAGGGTTCCGTAGCCAAAATGGCATAAACGGTACCCTTAGGGTTTCCCCAAATCTATCGACGCGAGTTCGGCAAAATCCGGTGGAAAAAAGCTTTATGTCCACGCAATAAGAGCTAACAAGCCACATTTCGGCTCGGATCGGCTCGGCCGACGCCTGCCGACGCGTCGACGTCGTTTTCGCTCTTATTGCGTGGACATAAAGCTTTTTTCCACCGGATTATGCCGAACTCGCGTCGATAGATTTGGGGAAACCCTAATAGTTTCGTCATGTCCGTCTGTCTGTCCGTCAGTCCGTCTGTCCGTATGTCACAGCCATTTTACTCGGAAACTATAAGACGAATAAAATAAAATTTAGACATAAGTTGTATTTTTCATGCCGCTATTTAATTATAGTCTGGCAAACCATTTTTTCAGTAGAAAAGCGCGGCAAATTCAAAATACGTACATGTGCCGACCCTTTGTGATGAGACACCGTGTTCGTGACGAACATTTCAATTCACATATCTTTTACATTGAATTTGTTTCTAGTGCATTTCACTCTCTCGTCTTAAGCGCGAGTGAGATAGAACTCCTGCAACGTTCTACATTGAATTTAAATTCGTTTTTATGGCATATGTCAATTGCCTCAACCAGATTATTTGTTACAGTTGATGACAGATCAGACGAAATATATCCGTCTCCTTTTTACACACCGTTAATGTCACGTAATGAAAGGGGTGGAAATACCAACTAAAATTAAAAACATAGAATTTGATGATCACTGCTGCTTTTTTCACTGATTCTTAGTGTTGTCATACTTTTGATCGCTGTACATTGCTACTGCGTTCGTTGGCTGGACAGACTATATGTAGTTAAATTGAAGGAGAAAATATTTTTATGGGGGGCGCTCCATGTAACTAAATTACAAAAAACAATTTTTCCCCTAATATCAACATGTTGCACATCAATCGATAGGTGTTTAAAAATAACATTGCGGTTTTTTTGAACATTTTGTGATGTAGTGAATTTTTCTATTACATACTTTTTACGAAAATTATTTTGAACATTATCAGTTCAGCCATTTTTGAGTTATCTCCAAAAAATTTCTTCCATATGTATCAGATACGACCTTCTGGTATTAGTTTGGTTCTTATTCCATGGAAGGTACGGAACCCTCTATTATGCGTGGTCCGACACGCACTTGGCCGGTTTTATGCTAGTCGCCTATGAACGACTCTTTTACTCGGTAATAATTTTCAACTGTGGCTAGGGCACCGAGTAAACAATAGTACTATGCAGAGGTCCCTCTTTGACGTTACGAATCATGTTGTCCCTTCTTCACGCATGGCAAGTTCTCTTTCTCACTTAGGCAAACGTATCGGATACTAGTTGCAAATTCAATGACAGAAATGCACATCCTTGGTTAGGGACAAGGTTTAAGAAAAAGATCCACTTCATATAAATCCGTGATACGAACACAGATTACACCTTGTTAGCCCGCCCCACTGTAAATTTATCAAAAATCTTATCGGTTGGCTTCCATATAGAGATATAGAGCCCATCTTCGAGATCATGAAAAAATATGATCTTAAATGGGCGCTAGTATGTATAACACGATGTAAATTGTTCTTGAATAAATATCATATCATATCATATGGCGTCAAGTTGAAAATACAAGAAACTAACGTTAATTAATCAGTGGTTTTACCGCTCCAAATTTATACTTACGGTAAAGTCTACTTCAAATAACCTACATACCGAATTCCGGTGGGAGCATACAATATAGGCATGGTGAATTTTTTTCATGTATGGTATCAATCGATTCGTTTTGTTGTGAGGATCAAATGTCTATATGGGGCCAATTGCGTTAAAGCAACAGAAAAGTCAGAAATGAGACTTAAAGTCCGAGATTTGCATTTGTTTCTCAAAACGCTCCAAAATGACGTGCAAAAGTGACGTCACGATCACATAGTTGCCCTGTTTAAAGTATGGTAAAAATATGAAATTGCTATTTTTACAGTGAAATGTTGCGTTTACGTGTATGGTTGCCATACAATTTATTTTACAGTACCATGTTAAAAATCATTTCAATTCACACTTTAAAAAATCGTAAAATTTTGAAATTTTGCAGCTTGATATCTTTAAGCCACTTCAAAAGAATTTATAAATTTTCACTTTAGTTGGATATATTGATCATTTTGCATCCTATCAACTAAATTTTATTGCATAAATCAATATGTGTCATCATGCCTATTTTAAGATTGGAATCTAATCGCAATTTTTGCATTTGTATTATTTTTGAGCTAACACTCCAAATTTTTTGACCATTAACTAGGCACTTCACCGCCTTATTTTAAATTTTAAACCGTAAAAGTTAACCTTGCGGGACAGTTTTGAAAAAAAAATACTTTAAATAGTTTCAAATATTTACTTAATTGGCACACGCATAACTGGATATCCATGTTTAAGTGGCTTATAGTTTAACATGCCGTTATAAAGTGTATAACAGGTATATGTTTTTTTTTCCTGTTTTTTATTGTTTTTTTTTCTCTTGTTTTGATTAAGGTATTCTTACTTTGGGGATGTGATCGTGGCGTCAATGCGCCGTGTCGTCAAATGGTTGCAACGGAAGACCAACACTGGCCCTGCCGGCATTTAACGCTGAGTTGCGACGATTTCGTGGCAATTAATGTTTCGGGTTGTATATGTTATTGTTTATTATGTTTTTTGTAATTGTCATGAATAAATCTTTCATTCATTCATTCATTCATTCATGTTTCTAAAAGAATGCTTTAAATGTTAATCCTTATATTTTTTTATTTTTGAAAAAGTTATGGAATTCAATATTTATATGACGTTCTAAATAAATCAATTTTTTTTATCGTCGTAGAACGCAATTTTTTTTATAGAAGTTACAAAAACTATTTAAAACGGGGTATTTACCGTGGGTATTTGTTTTGTCGAGGTTCCGATATATATTATATGTATCGACATGTTAGAAACTAGCATACGAGGATGGTGGCAGCATTTCTCCGCTGTATCGCAAAACTTATGAGTTGAGCGAGGAAGCTGCCAGCTCTTTGGTCACCAATTGAGTCGACGAGCCTCTTTTTGCGTTCTTTAAAAAGTTACTGAGCACTGGGTCCCCACGCGCCAAGGGTCTCGACTACGAAAGGTATAATTTTTTTTATGGGTCTTCAGTTTTTCAGCTTCTTTGGCCACCGCACCTGCTTGTTTATTGGTTCCGGTGAAGTGAGAAGCCGCCAGTGTGTCTACGCATATAGCATCCCAAAGGCACGCATGTGGTATTTACTTAAGTACCGCAATAACACCTGTGTGGAGCACAAACACGGACTCAAAGCCGGAATCAGATTTCAATCAACCAGGTGCCGGTCCAGATACTATACGGTTTAAGACATTTATTTCTCAAAAAGATTTACATAAATCACTTACTGAGAAAACAATATTTATCTTAAAGGTAAATGGGTGAGGGTAGAATGCAAAAACTGGTGGACGAGTTAAGAACAAAGGCGCTCGGTAACACCAAGCGCAATGCAACAATGTAATTTTGTGCATAGGGACCAGTTAAACCGAACTACCCGGTGCGTTCACTGGTTAACTAACATATGATTTGTGTGTATTCATTAAGTGCATATTTTGAGGAAAAGCCTTAGAAGACGTTTTTATTTTAGTTTTTAACTTTTTTATGTTACAGATTTTTGTACATTTATATATTTTTTCTTTTTCTTTTTTTAAAGTATTTTAATTATTTAATGTTATTATTATTTGACTTCTTTCTATCCAGTAATAATGTCAATATGTCTGTACCCATTCTTTTCTATGTATATGAATGAAGGATGAGCAAGATGAGTAGAGAATTAATGTCATTATTACTGACAGTGTCTGGAAAAGCTGTCCACACTGTAAGCCGGTAGCCAGTGCTGCGGCTTAGGAGCGAGTGACTCATAAGAAATTTGGCACAATACGTCTTCCCAGCTCCATTGACAATTTGGATGGGTAAAAGCATCCTGACCCGCCAACCACTTCACCAAGCTTTTTTGGCCTCCTCTAAGCCCACAGTTCCATGGTTTGGGGGTGGGGGTCCTGTAAGATTTTAGTGACTTTACCTACGAGGCTGGCTGAGCTGTAGACGGAGGAGTGTCTTACAGTTGATGTTATGAAGCCGACTATTTCTTAAAATGGTCTTAAATCCTTATGCGCCCACCGGTATGGTCTTAAATTTGGTATTTTCTTACTAAACGGGTCTTATAGCTTCTGTAAAAATTTCGAGCAGTAAGCTCAAAAATAAATTAAGGGTCAACAAATTGCGATTTTAACTGGTCTTAAAACCTTATACGCCCACCTTAATGGCCTTAAATTTGGTAAGTATGTAGATTTTGTGGGTGTTAAGTAAGTGGGCTTCGCCGTGTGTCAAAATTTAAGCGTAACGATAAATTAACGTATTAGGGTTCCGTAGTCAACTAGGACCCTTATAGTTTCGCCATGTCTGCCCGTCCGTCCGTCAGTCCGTCCGTCCGCGGATAATCTCAGTGACCGTTAGCACTTGAAAGCTGAAATGTGGTACTGATATGTATATCAATCACGCCGACAAAGTGATAAAATGAAAAGTGGATTTTTTTTTATTAGGGTACCTCCCCTATACGTAAAGTGGGGAGTGATTTTTTTTTTCATTTCAACTCTAACATGTGATATATTGTTGGATAGGTATTTAAAAATGAATAGGGGTTTACTAAAATAATTTTTTGATAATGTAAATATTTTCGGAAATAATCGCTCCAGAAGTAAAAAAAATGTGTCCCCCCCCCTCTAACTTTTGAACCATAACTTATAAAAATAAAAAATAAAGTTCGAAATAAAATTCGAGTAAATAGAGTTCGAGTCTCGCCTGAGGCAGTGGATTTTTCTACTTTTCCATTTTTTCTAAGCATTGTGGTATCGTTAGCAGACGTTCTGCTTATTACAAAATTAATTGTAGTATGGGGTAGCGCATTGTTATCGGTGAATTCTCAATACAACTTGAGACTCCGATGGCCGGTTGAGAAGTGTAAGACTTCTTCGGCAGATGTCACTAGGCGTCCCCCTAAGACGCATATGGGATATAGTGGAGAAATTCGCAGCCATCAGGTGTGTCTCAGTAGCTCAGTTGGTCAGAGCGATGGGCATGTATCCCAGAGTCGCGAGTTCGAGTCTCGCCTGAGGCAGTGGATTTTTCTACTTTTCCATTTTTTCTAAGCATTGTGGTATCGTTAGCAGACGTTCTGCTTATTACAAAATTAATTATAAAAAATAAAATTCAAAAGTAGAACTTTATAAAAACTTTCTAGGAAAATTATTTTGAACTTGATAGGTTGAATAGTTTTTGAAAAAAAATACAAAATAATTTCTGAAATAAGTTTGTAATTTAACCGTATAAGCAGGTGTTTATTGTACCTGTAATTTCTACAAAATCACAATGAAATGACGTGCTTTCAAATAAAGTAAAAACGGTGACAATCGGTTCACGCAATAAAGAATTATCCCATAAAAATCATCTTCCATACTTTAAGCTCGCGCGCAATAGTTAACTTAATTTGCCGATAGATGTCGCTGTACGTGGAACGCTCATATCATATCCTACATGGCGGTGTTATTTTAACTCTTAAGTGGGGACACTTACTGTGACGGACGGAAAACTACGGAACCCTACACTGAGCGTGGCCCGACACGCTCTTGGCCGGTTTTTTTTTGTATTTTTAACTTGACGCCACACATACTAGCGCCCATTTACGACCTTTAAGACTTATGTTTTCAATATCTCCGTGATGGGCTCTACAACGCTGTCAACGCTATATGGAAGCCGACCGGTAATTTTAGATTTTTGATAAATTTACAGTATAGCCGGCACCAGTATCTATAATGTTTAAGTAGTGAAGTGTCAGATGTCAAACAATCCTTTAAGGCACTGACTACCAGGCTACCGATAGTAATGATGGAGGCGACCTCTAGTAATTTCCCCCACGAAACTTTTGCGCGAAGTTGATTTCTGACTATTCAAACTAGGTAAGATACCTCTAGAAGTATTATATTAAAATTGATATGATTTTAAGACATTTTCACTGAGAGCACATTAATATTTATAATTTTTATGATTATTAATTGTAGGTATTTATTAAAAATATATAATATGATTGGCATTACCTATTTAACCTAAAGTTCAATTAATATGCCATAAAAGAAATGTCGATATCTGGCCGAGGAGCGAATGGATAAACATCAAAAATTGCGATGAGTTATAGGGTTCTTCCACCCTGCTGTTGAGAATATCTCTACAGTACCCTGCATTCACTGTGCTCTGCATTATTTTGTGTAATTTGGATGCTATGTTAGAGTAGATTTCCTCAGATTAAGCAAGCCACTAGCAATAAATCTCCTACAACGCCTTGACTGTATGCGGCTGTATAGCCATTCCCCATGTACATGTGGGATACTACATGCGTAGACACACTGGCGGCTTCTCACCTCACCGGATCCAATAAACATACAGATGCGGTGGCGAAAGCAGCTGAAAAATTGAACACCCTTTAAAAAAATCGATGTTTAAAGAAACAAGTATGTATAGTTTAAAGTGCCATGTGTAACCATATCAATTCATTATATAAGAAATATAATATGATATAATATTGGAATATAACTTAAGTAAGTCAGTCAGATACACAATTACATTTACTTGCAGTAAACGTCAACTTCTTTTTTGAAATGAAGACCCATTGGTTTTCATATCCCGAGTCTCCTAAATAGTAATTCAAAACTTGGGTCTTGTTAGTGGCAATTAGTTATAATCATGAGGATTATGACTAGTACTACTGTGCACTGTATTTATTTACTTGATATGTTTATATTTCCATAACATCCTCAACTCTCAGGATTAGGAATACCTTTGTAATATAAGAGTCTTACATTAAATTAGAATCTATGAAGAATATGTGTAATATTGTTTGAAGTGTCTAAAACCTTAGTTAAGTTAGGAGGCAGTAGTAGGAGCCAAGTTTGAACCCGCGATCCTTAGAGCGTAAGTCGGGCGTCTGGCCGCCAGGCTACCAGAGTTTGTTTTGATAATTACTATACTGTTGCTCCATTTTTCTACTATTTTTATCTGCGTGAAGTATCAAATGTCAAACAGTCCTTTAAGGGCTTTAAGGCACTGACTACCAGGCTACCGATAGAAATAACGGCCTAGCCCAGTCGGTAGTGACCCTGCCTACGAAGCAGGAGGTCCCGGGTTCGAATCCTGGTCAGGGAATTTGTTTGTGTGTTTATCACAGATATTTGTTCCTGAGTTATGGATGTTTTCTATGTATTTAAGTATTTATCCATATTTATCAAATATATATATATATATATATATATATATATATATATATATATATCGTCTGGTACCCATAACACAAGCCTTACTGAGCTTACTGTGAGCCTAGTTCGATTTGTGTAAGATTCATTTATTTCTCGAATTTAATTTCTTTTCTGATGTTTTTGAAATGCCTCAAACTTTCCATAGACGTTGACGTAACAAAGACTACAGCACTATAAGTAGGTATTAAAACAGACAGAAACATTGCAAAATTAAATGATTATATTATTAGTAGTTAGGTTTTCTTATTAAAATTATTTTCTTGTGTGTGAATGCTTTTTCACCACATCAGCACCACCGCCTATCTTGATTTTTTTAAAGCGTCAGTAAAATTGTTTTTTTTTTTTTCACAAGGGAGAACAGTTATTACTTTACGTTATAGAACGATGATTTTGAACCGTAAATATTTGGCAGAATTAATTTGTTTTGTTTTATGTATTTACCTAAGCTTGTATTTTTTTGCCGTGGCGTGGTGAAAAATGTTGTAATACTCTTGGCAGCAGTTTGCTTGCTTCTAGTGCCCCCCGCAACGCTCAAGATACAACTTTTTTAACCATACACTAGTTATAATTTTGTAATCATTCCCTTTTTCGGGTCTCGATATAAACACGTGAGATAGATATCAAGGTTGTATTCTTGATATTATAATTTATTTACACTAAACCTATTCTACATAATATTGGATCTACGTGGTCGGTTTACAAGTCAATATATTGTTTTATTTCTTGTGACAAAAAACATTTATTGGTTACAAGAAATCTTAAAATCATTCATACCAGTCATTTTTATTCAATATGTAATATTTGTCACATATCTTTTACCCAAAGCACAGGTTTCGTCATCGTTGCTACACCCAAAAACGCATCGTCAAATCTAAAAAATTGCTTGTAAGCCGTCTATGTAGACTACCCTAGTTCTAGCCTAGTATTGTAGCACGAAAATACACGTATGATTTACACACATACTCATACACGTATTTAGTTTCAGAAGACATTCAGAGATGTCGCTTTCAAATGAGTTTTCATAAAATGCTTCAAGGCTCTCTTTACCTACTAGAGGTAAACAAATGCCTTACGTGGGATTCCCATAATTTACTGACGTCAACGTCAAAACAATAAGATGGCGCCCATGCCAATAGAGAAATTCCTCTAGTGAGACCTGTTGATTTTGACGTAGGTGGTTAGGTGAATCAACTGTCACAAAAGTGTGATATCATAGTTGTCTCGCATGCGACTGTCAGTTATGCCATGTTGAATAGACTCCCAGGTGGTGTGAAAAACAAGTATTTTTTTTATTTTACATATTTTTGCTTCAAAACGGTATTAAAATTATACCATAAGTGTATTTGACATCCATGAGTTATACGCAAACGATACCGAACTTGGTCCAGTACCTTAACTGATGTAGATATCCAGATAAAGTTGAGAGCCTCCCCCCTAAAAATTTACATCAAAAACCTGGATGGCTCCACCTCTCAAATCCATCCTTGGATTCTAAGGAATAATCGTGCTATAGGAAATCTTCGGTTGACGAAAAGCAGTATTTGACCTTTTTATGTCGTGTGGAAACGCAACTTATAACTTTTAATTTTTTTGGTATAAAACATACATTATGTTTTATACCAAAAAAATTAATCATTAGTCATTCAATCATAAAATGTAACCTAAACCAGTCCAGTGCCCTCACTCCTCTGTAATGCCACCACCTGTCCATACGCTACTCATGATCATGACCCTAGATTCTGAGGGCTTTAAAGCTACATTGTTTTTTTGTTGTTTCAGTGAAATGATGAAAGTTAACTACACAGTTGACAACCTGCAGAAATACGGCCCCGACCTGGTCACCCGCGTCCTCAAGCAGCAGTGCTTCACAAAGAACCTCAGCCGAATATCAGTCGTCACTTGCAATGGTGAGTATTCTATCTATACAGTATGTCTGGTCATCGGTGTCGGAACTCGGAGCTTTTAAGGGTGTGTAGTGCAATCAATCAATGCTTTTCCTTTATGTAGAAGATCCACATTTTTAATCTACATCTTTAAACTCCTGTAATTTCTAAAGTACTCAAGCTAGAAATTTGATTATTTGATTAACATTGGTTACTATTATTAAGTTCCTGCTGTAGGATTTTGCAAAATTCAACCCCTACGGTGGTTAAAAACGTAATCACTGGTGTCAGGTATATAACACTATCTAGTTTCAAATATTCCCTCGAAGTGGTTTAAGACGGTATGTTTCTTTCTCTTTTACTTTGATTGCTTTGAACTATCTGACGTGTAAAACTGCCCTTGTGGCCTACTTACTGAATAAATGTTTGAGTATATTAATAAGAATCTTTTTTTTTAAGGGTTCAAGGTCTATGGATCCCGAGACTTTTTCCCCATACCATATGAACTATCGCGGGCATACTTTGAACCAAGTGAAATACCTCTTAAAGATACCAACTACCTTTTCCACGTGTGGAACTTCCTCACTTACCACTTGAAAGTACATAACGACTCGTTGTACGCTAAATTAGCTAGACAATACTGTCCAAGCGTATATCAATATTATGAAAATGATTTTTTACAGCCCGTCAAAATGGAGTTCAGTAATACAGCCCTAGATGAAGAGCTAGCCACGTCAGATATAACGCAATAATGAGAGCTACGAAACCCCTCCAGTTAGTTTGCTATACTCTGCTTATTTCTCCGGACATCTGGCAGCTGTAAAGTGGCGGAGGTTATACATTGTAAATAACTTGAAGAAAACGAAACCTAGAGGTCTAGGTTTGATGCAATATTATGGGAAATTATGTAATAATTTAGATTATTTCTGTAGGACGAGAGGCCGGAATCCTGAGGGCTACATTCGAACCCAACCTCTTCGATAGTCTACAGTAGCAGCGATCTTCGGAAATCGACCTCTGTCACCGGCCCTTGATTGCCGGTGGAATACGACCGACACCTTTACCGACTCGCAAAGCTTACTGTGCTCCCACGGAGCCTTATTTACGCTAAACACCTAATCTGAGATCTAAATATTGTCTAACTACTACGGGAACTAAAGAAAAACACGAATCGAATTAAATTGTCTATTATTTACAATGATTAATATTTACTCGTATAGTCCATCGTTGAATTGCACTTTAACCTAAACTGTTAACTGATTATGAAACTAAACAAACGAAGAACTTGACTTTGAGCTTCCAGAATGTTCCCGTGTTAGCGCAAACTTTGTAACGAAATAAAACCTTGCTTTATGAATCAGTGAATGAAGACACACTAACAGTTGCGCAAGCGGCGCGTCCAGTATTTAACAATTTTTTTTCATCCCATATGATCCCATGAAAAACACTGTCGCAAAAATTAACCAATAAGATTCAAAATATCTATTTCCGGTAGAACTCCCGAAAGTTCCAACAAAACCGATTGGATGCGCGCTAATTTATTCGGCCTTGGAATATTCTGGAACCCAAGTCGAAAATTATCACTATATAAGTACACGTTGTGTAATGCGCTGTTCTTATATTTTCACCTCAGCAGCTCGAACAAGCCTACTTCCCTGCGAATACACAGTGACGAAAGTAGTTTTTTTAATTTAGTGAAGGCCATGAACTGCCACTTCATATTTCGGGGTATATTACAAATTCGAAATACATATTTTTAACCTTTAATATGTTCTCACTACTGAGGTGAAAAGTTGTATGTGTCACACGAGAGCAAAGTTATTTTACATGTCGTGTTTTTGAGTCCCTCGCTACGCTCAAGATTCTAACTTAGAATCACTCGCTTCGCTCGTGATTCAATTATAGAATCTTTCGCTTACTCGGGACTCAAAATCAACACTCGCAAGAAAAACCAACTTTCCTATCTTGTTGCACAAATAACTATTCCATCTTATTAGATTTATTTTTATTTTTTATTATAGGACAATCTTACACAAACCGACCTAGTCCCACAGTAAGCTCAATAAGGCTTGTGTTGTGGGTACTAGACGACGATATATATATAATACATAGATATTGATATTGAAGGAGATGTTATTTCTCCTAAACTGTTTACCGCTGCACTGGAGGATGTCTTCAAGACTATGGACTGGAAAAGGCTAGGCATCAACATAAACGGCGAGTACATCACTCACCTTCGGTTTGCGGACGATATAGTAGTCTTGGCTGAGACCATGGAGGATTAGAGTACAATGCTCGATGACCTCAGTAAAGCCTCCGACCGAGTTGGTCTAAAGATGAACATGGATAAGACGAAGATCATGTCAAATGCCCATGTAGCACCAACTCCCGTTACAATCGGAGACTTTACACTCGAAGTTGTAGACGATTATTTATACCTAGGACAGACTGTCCAGTTAGGTAGATCCAACTTCGAGAAAGAGGTTAATCGACGAATCCGACTCGGTTGGGCAGCGTTCGGGAAGCTACTGCACATCTTTTCGTCCAATATTCCGCAGTGTCTAAAGACGAAAGTCTTTAACCAGTGTGTGTTGCCAGTGATGACATATAGCACTGAAACGTGGTTGCTTACTATGAGCCTCATAAGAAGGCTCAAAGTCACCCAAAGGGCAATGGAGAGGGCTATGCTTGGAGTCTCTCTGCGTGATCGCATCAGAAATGATGTCATACGCAGCAGAACCAAAGTAACCGATGTAGCCCTCCGAATTGCTAAACTGATGTGGCAGTGTGCGGGGCACATTGCACGTAGAACCGATGGCCGTTGGGGCGGAAAGGTTCTTGAGTGGCGACCACGAACCGGAAGGCGCAGCGTCGGTAGACCCCCCATAAGGTGGACTGATGACCTGGTGAAGGTCGCGGGAGTCCGCTGAATGCGGGTGGCGCGGGACCGGTCATTGTGGCACTCTTTGGGGGAGGCCTATGTTCGGCAGTGGACGTCTTGTAACAGACCGACATCTAAAAACATCCAGCTACCCTGTAAGCATTAAATTATTTTGAACTATACCTTGTCTTTGACTTCGAAATAAAATCAATTTGCTACAATACGAAAATGAAGTGAGGGTAGCTTACAAAATTATGTTCCTTGATAGGTGACCTTTTTAATTTAGTCGTTGCCAGAGTAGTTCAGTTTCTCTATGGACAGATCTGAGCCTAAGTTATAAACAAAATGAATGATTATTTACGTTTTATTGAAACGTAAAATAATAAAATTAACATAATTTTAGTTTTTTAGGGTTCCGTAGTCAACTAGGAACCCTTATAGTTTCGCCATGTCTGCCCGTCCGTCCGTCCGTCCGTCCGCGGATAATCTCAGTGACCGTTAGCACTAGAAAGCTGAAATTTGGTACCAATATGTATATCAATCACGCCGACAAAGTGGTAAAATAAAAAGTGAAAAAAAATGTTTTATTAGGGTACCTCCCCTATACGTAAAGTGGGGGGTGTTTTTTTTTTCGTTTTAACCCTAACGTATGATATATTGTTGGATAGGTATTTAAAAATGAATAGGGGTTTACTAAAATCATTTTTTGTTAATGTAAATATTTTCGGAAATAATGGCTCCAGAAGTAAAAAAAAATGTGCCCCCCCCCCCCCTCTAACTTTTGAATCATAACTTTTAAAAATATGAAAAAAATCTCAAATGTAGAACTTTATAAAAACTTTCTAGGAAAATTATTTTAAACCTGATAGGTTGAATAGTTTTTGAAAAAAAATTACAAAATAATTTCTGAACTAAGTTTGTAATTTAACCACATAAGCAGGTGTTTATTGTACCTGTAATTTCTACAAAATCACAATTAAATGACGTGCTTTCAAATAAAGTAAAAACGGTGAAAATCGGTTCACGCAATAAAGAATTATCCCATAAAACTCATCTTCCATACTTTAAGCTCGCGCGCAATAGTTTACTTAATTTGCCGATAGATGTCGCTGGAATGTTCATATCATATCCTACATGGCGGTGTTATTTTAACTCTTAAGTGGGGACACTTAGGGTGGGTTGCACCAAACCGCCTGTAAAAGTAAGCCAAATGTTACGCTAATCGGAGCTATTTAACGATTGCTAACATAAATGGGTTGCACCAAGTGCAAAATAACAGAACGTAAGAGTTAAGCGGGATGCCACTGTCTAAACGCATTTCTACTCACATTTTTATGGTAGAATATTTATTCAATATGGCAATATATACAACCATAAATGCCAAACTAAACTTGTCAAAATCGTCACACGACGAAAAAAATCTAAAGAAAGGAGCGCGAACTAAACTTAACTTTGCACTCTGCAGCTTGAAAATCAAGAATATACAAACATTTAACCATTCCTGAACATGTTTATTACTCAATCAAAAAGTGTGCTATCCATTGCGCCTTACGAGGAAATTTTTTCAAAGGATAATGCAACTTGTGTTGAGAGTGGAGTTTAAAGCGAAAGCCAGAATAGTCGGCTGGTGTATTGTGCATTATATTATAGTGAGTAAATCATCCTGCTAGTTTATTACTACTTACAGAACCCTAAACAAGTAAAGCCGTTGCTGGAAGCACCAAATGGCGAGAAGGAGCCCAATCGCAAAACAAAGGCATCACTAGTTTTAACTCTTGAAAATTCGTAAAAATAGGGACAGAATCCCTCAAACCTGGTTGATTATGGCTGGCACTGTAACCACCGTCCTAAATATTGAACTTATACATGTACTTACTTATTAAATGAGTGTTCTAAAGCATCTTTGTTAACAAATGATGAGTAGCACATATGTTACACTAATGAATAATGATACACAATGTTTTTTATTTCAGGTTTGAATTTACCTTTGGTATTGAAGACAAGATGAAATCGAGGCTTGTTATGCTACTCAGTGCTTAACTCCAGGATGTTTGAAAGTAAAAATGCAGTGATTTCAAGAAATTGGTAGAATCTCAATGTAAAAATAAAGTATAATTATATTAACCTAATCATTCAGTATTTCAATTTTGATAATAAAATACATAATTATATTTATTTAGTTACCTTATTTTTGTTTTATTTATTATTCAAACACTGGCATAGGTTTCCTTTGTAGATGGAAGCAAGATCCTCCCCCCTCCAAACATATTTCTACTGCAAATATTATTCACCAGTTTTCTAGCACTTGGCATAAATAATCAATGAAACTTGACACTTGAAGTATTTTAAGTCAGGTCAATCAGTTCTTGGATAGTGTGAAGCGGACCCGTGGCCAAAGTGAGCCAGCTTATTGATCGGACAAAAAACTTCATATACTGAACCACAGATCTTTGATAATGGTTATTAACAATACTCTACTCTTGATACATGTTACAAATATTATTCAGGTAAAAGTGACCATAAAACATTAGTGTGGCTAGGATTCCAAAAATATTTTCTTATCACTTGTATCTTAATAATCATAATCATTTATTTCTTTGTAATGATATATGTTTACAAGTCATACAACAGCCATGTAGGTAGGTACCTAGTTACTATTATGTTTTATTTGTAAATAGGTACCTATGCTGGTTGGGAAAGATATATAATAAAGAGAGACCTTTATTATTTATTACTAATAAATTCATAGTAAAATCATAACATAACACATATTTTATAATTGATTTTGAGCACTGATGATAGGACTAGGACTAATCAAAAATGCATGCATACATACATCATCTTAGGAAGCTTTTTCCCTTATAGAAATGTAAGTATGAAAATATATCTACTTTTTATACTTACAAAATGAAATGCATGTAATTATTTTGCGTACAGTCACCGGCAATAATATCTTCCTACATGAACGAAAAGAACGAAAGAATTAATGAAAAGCATGTTCATAATAATGTCCGATTTAAAATATACTAATGGGGAAGGTATCTGTCAAAAGTCAGGAGGTGCCAGCATAAGTAGGCACCTACCACTAGTTTTGTTGAATGAGATTTGGCTTAAAGGGCTAAAATTAATGCCAGTAAATTCCAAATAAAACAAGAATTTGACACTATTGGTAGGACTGAGACTACAACCTATGCCGGCACCATCTGTAAACACTTGATTGGCCATAATCCTGATTGCAGCGACGAGCAGCAAATGGTAGGTAACAATTGCCATAGAAGAGCGACACACATGAAGTCAAATTAGTTAAACCATGCTATTACCAAATTGTCAGTAGATATTTCAATAGGTTTAATGTTTCAATAGATCTGTAAAATCTTTGTTTTTATTTCACAAATTAAACTGAAATACAGTGTAAGCTCTTTATCAACACTCAAGCGACCGGACATTTTGTGACATTATCACAAGTTGTCATTAAATAGAGGCCTACTGTGCTTGTTTTAAGGCAAATAATGAAATCAAATAAAAAACAAGAATTATATGAATTACTATAATGAATTTTCATACACATTTGAATTTGTGGATACCTAACCATTGTTGAACTATTTTTTTATTGTCCCACAACACATGACACTCTTATTTACTTGATTGTAAATTCCGCATCACACTTTATTTACATGTACTGTTCTGAACATTGTTTAGTTAGGTGTCGAGGCTCGATTTCTGTAGGACATTGGCGATAAATGTTTGGTGGTATAACTTCATGCCCTTATTAAAAGCATTAAAGAAACCTCTCTGATCATCTGGCATCTTTTGAATCGTATGACTTGCTCCCATCAAGTCCCGTTCGTGGCCTGTTCTACCGTGTCATAAAACTTGTTTTTCTTCTTGACCTGGTCATTCCACCGCGTCGGAGGTTTACGTTCCCTTTTGTCTTCTACCTTGCAGTATTCAAGTCAACCGTTGTTTCCAAAGGTTTGGTCTTCATTGACAAAAACAGAGTGGTTTTTTAATGGTTGTCATGATTCTGGTCCTGCTCATTCTACGGCTGTCGGCTTTTATGACAATGACTGTAGGTTCTGGTATGTTTGTGATACATAACAGAAGTCTGTACTATTTCAACCTGAAGTCACTCGGCACTCGATTTTAACTAAATAACGCACTTTTTATGTACTTATTATTTAATACCGTTATCTGATCTGAAAATTGTGAATAAAACCAAACGTCAATCGTATACGCCTTTTTACGTTCAGATACTCGCATATATTTATTACTGCAAACAATATTTTAATATTTTTCATCAAATATCACTGTCTTTTTGTCTAATAATGCATTTATCCTTGAAATACGAGACATTTTTGCAAACTGTCAGCCAAATTTAAACGTAGGTTTGAGTTAACCAGTGCTCGACGGCTGGTTAAGGTCAAAGAGTATTGTAATATATTAGGAAGAAGAGTGGCAACTCTGTGGTAAAAAACGTATGTATGGAGAGTGCTGCCACCTGCAAGCTTGTTTTTAGAACTAAATCAGTATGTATACCTATACGTATAGGCATATATATATATGTGTACCGCTGTATAATATGGGAATATAACTTTACCGCACTCAGCATGAATATCGGGATTTTCCAACGCGCTTATCACGAGTACCTTATATCTACAATTGAAAACCCGGACTATTTTGTATATAGGGACTTAACCTGTCAAATGACTAATACAAAATTAATCGAGTTATCGAATGTAGATACACGGTACTCATGCTAAGCGCGGTGGAAAATCCCGATATTCATGCTGAGTGCGGTAAAGTTATATTCCCATATTAAATATGTCTCAATTATTTATTGAGAAATATGTATTCAGGGAATTCAGCGAACAATGGAGAGAAATAAAACATTCATTTATATTTATTACTTTATTGAGTGATACTTATTGTAATAACTTTGTGCTGCTTTTTTTACATGATCATCTCCGTCGTAAGTCAGTTTACCTTCTAGGATATTGTTTACGGTTCTGCACCAACTGTAAATAATTATATTAATTGTGAAATTTAAAAAACATTCTTTTAATTTCTCGTTATGTGTTACACAATTCATAAAACTAAAATCAACAAATAAATCATCAAACGCGATTATTCGTTCTTTAATATTTTGTTTATAACAGTCGCTGTTGAGGAAGGCAACTGTCGTCTGTTGTATATCATTGAAGCAAGCTACTAGGCAATCCGAAGGATACGAAAGCCATGCTTTACTTTTTTCAAATTCTTTTGCATGTATGTATCTATATTTTTCATTTTTCGAATCACCTAGTAGCTTGCTTTTACACTGTTTACATCCTCTCACAACGTTTTGTAAACATTTTCTCAGGGCCCACCCGCAGACATAAGTCCTTTGATCAGCCCCGGTATCTGATATTGTATTTTGCATGATATCCAGAGGCTGATCAATTACTATATCCTGGGACTGCGAGGGAGCATTATGCTTTCTGTTTCGATTTTTTAATAAAAAGGAAAGCGACTGTAAACAGTAATTAGAATCATTCTCGCAGTTGGAGTTAATTGAATGATGGCTGCTTAAATTATTTAATAACAGCGTTTTAAATGCTCCCTCAAATCCTATGCAGTTAGGTGCAATATTTCGAGCACCCAAACTGCGCACACTGCCAAAAAAGTTTTCGAGTGGGTCCTGGTTGAAATTTCTCGTAAACATAGCATCCAAACCATATTCATTAGACAACAATTGCCACAGCGATTTGAAACCTTCTATAGTATTAATAAAATTATTTACAGTGTCTACTTTTTTCACAAATTGTGAGCCGTCCCGCTTATTCGCTAAAAATTGTACGGTCTTCAATGTTCGAAGTCCCTCTTGCCAAAGTTCATGGTGAGGAGATTTTTTTTTTACAGCAGCTCTATATTTTTTGCCGTGTGTTGCTGAAAAGCTTGAGGCATTTAAGGAATCAAATAGTTTGTCTATTGTTGTGACAAATGGAATTACGTTTAGACAGTCTCTAGGAACCTCACCTCTTGCCACTAAATTATCGGCAGCTACGGCCATGCTTCGACTTAGTACCTGAGCTGCATTTTTGACTCTCATTTTTCTTATTTTTTTTGGGTCGATGTGTTCCCGATTTAATTTCGGTAACAATCTCAGCTCACCATGAGATTTGTCGGCTTCAAAAATGGCTTGGAAGTACGCCCATTTAATTTCCTTTTTTTCATTTGTATTTATATCTTTGTAATTCATTTCCTTATTTAATAAATTATTTCTAATTCCTTTAAGCAAATGAGGGACGTCGAACAATGGAATAATTTCCTCGTTGTTGATTTTAATAATATCCCTTCTTCATTCTTTCCCCGCATTAAAATATTCCACTTTGGCTTCATTAAGTAAATCATAAATACATGATGCGTTTGGAGACCCTTGGTCACAAACGGTGGCCACAATCTTAAGCCCTGTAGCCTGTACATTAGTTACAACTTCTCGTAATATTTCCTTAAGTTGTGTCTTTATCAAGCTTTGGGTAAAATAATATGCTACAGGTTGTTTAAAATTTTTCTTTACACCCTTCACCATAAACACAAGCGCATGATTGGCAAATCTTTCCGTTTTGTTTTTTCCCAAATTCTCAAAACCTACAAGATCGTCTGTGTAGGAGTTATAATATATGTGCGGTGATATTGACATTTCGTCAAACATTAATGTACACAGACGATCTTGTGGCAGCATTTTCATAACCGTTGATTTTATTTCATCAAAAATAACAGGATTAATGCCCGGGTTTATTCTTACTTGGGCCAATAACGATTTTAATACCTTCCTTGAAGGTAAAGTAAAATGTCGTAACATTAAAGCATAAGCTTTCGGGCTTCTTTTATAAAATGATAATGACAAAATCTTTTCATCCAGCGTAAACCTATGCCCCTTCTTTTTTTTATGTCCTTCCATATACTGCATCCTTACAAACGATTTTGCTGAGGCGGACATATTTTCAGTGAACTTCTCAAATTCCTTTTTTGGAGAATGCTTTTCTAGGCGCTGAAGACGCATCTTGAAAACTTTCAGCTTTTGTCGTAATCTTCTTAATTCGTTTTTCTTTTGGCGAATTTTTCTCGCGCAGTCCTTCTTTGTTCTGTTTTGCAGAAACTGGAATGTTTTTTCTGAAAGAGTTAAAAAATGATTAATAAAATATACAGGCACATACTGGTCACTTTTACACTTTACCGTGGACGTGGATGATAGCGACACGTTTTATATTTATACCGTATATAAATGGATGATTGTGTATGCAGACGCTTTTAGCTTACTGCCGACGGAAACAGGACATCGTTCACGTTCATACAATCACATACATTTGACTCCCCTGATTTATTGTGACGATATAGCGAGACGATACCGTCGACGTCCATGATAAAATATAAAAGCAACCCTTCTCATATATACAATATGGATTGTTACTACATACATTCAAGATAAATGAAGCCACTTCGATTGAAATTCTCCATGCAAAGTTGCTCATTTTCAAATAATCTTGAGTGTAGTATATATAGATGAATTTGAAGAACAGCAATCCAACTAGAGAACAAATCATTTTTGTTTTTATATTCTGATGTCTATTTTAAGTAGAAACACTACTATATAAATTATAAACTTATATAGATTGATAATTCATATTACTTATATAAATTATAAACATATACAAAAAGTGACCTAGGCTTCCGATGCCCAGGGCTGGCCGGCTTTTTATACTTAGGGTATGTGACATCTATGTAAGTTTATAACAGCTATGCCTGTATATATAGGTCTAACCTAAATATATATATAAAATATTATATTATAATTATTATAAAATTAAATATTACGATTTCAGGCTATGTGGTACCATGGCATGTAGTACCAGAGCGCGATTCGATATGACAAACTGCAACACCGAGGTGTCTCAGTTGTATCCCAGTGCTATTACATGACATTTGAGAGATATCCTACTATCCTCCGATACCTATTGATTTTGATGTACGAGATATCTCAGTTGTATTGCAGTCGACTGTCACATTTTGCATCGCGCTCCTGTAAAAAAGTGCAGCACGATGGTCTCCGGTTTAGACCCCGGCTCCTACCACTGAGTTTTTCGGAACTTATGTACGAAATATGATCTGGGCGCTCAGCCAAGATGACAATCGTTTGTAGAAAACGGACCGAAATGCTATCCGTCTTTCTATCACTCTTCCATATTAGTGTGATAGAGAGACGGATATAGTTTCGATTCGTTTTCTACAAACGATTGTCACCTTGGCTGAGCCCCCTGATATTTAACAGTCGCTTTTCGGTAAAGAAAACATGGTGTGTGAACTGGATCTAATCACAATAAGGCTAAGTTTCCCCTAGTTGCAAGGTCAGTGATAATGATGATGATAGTTTAAATACATCTACATATCAGTCGTGTACCTACATGAATAAAACGACGCATTATTAATACATTTAAAGAAGACTTTCGTTTATTTTAAGATTTTACTTTCGGTCTATACGGGCTAACAGCTTATTACTATAGAATTCCTTTATTTAAATTAAAAATACCGGCTTTATGTAAACTTCAACTACTAATAATACTAATTGAAACCGTATGTGCTTCCTTTTATATTTAATGAAACCCTCATAAACGTGTAACGTACAATTATTTTTAACTACGACGGTGGCAAACAAACCTACGGCCCACCTGATGGTAAGCAGCTACCGTAGCCTATGGACGCCTGCAACTCCAGAGGTGTCACATGCGCGTTGCCGACCCTTTACTAAGGGAAGATTCACTGTGATAACGACTAAAGGAACAAGAGGGTCCCTCGTCGTCATAACACTGGGTCCTCTTTGAGCTCTTTAGCAACTTTACTTACCGGCAGAAACACAACACTGAGTAGGGTCTAGTGCTATTTGCTAGTGCTTATTTAATTTATATTTATAATAAACTAGCGACCCGCCCGGGCTTCGCACGGGATAAAAAATGGTTATTGAGGGTTATCCCTTAGAGATAGACATATACCATCGCGGATTTTTTGTAGACCTTTTTAAGATGTATAATAAATAATAATACTGTAGTACATTATTTTGATCTATCTCTTAGGACTCAGCCAGCGTTTGCAATGTAAGCGCAATAAATGGGTTTTTTTCCTTTTTGGCGACCTCTTGCGGTCGCCATATTTTTTTTTTTAGATATATAAGTGTGGATTCATTGTTCAGATCAAGTGGAATTAAGGGATATGTCACTTGTAGAAATCGCTTAGCATTCTAGGCGACAGGGTGTTTTCAGGTTTCAGTTTTGAAACCATTACCTTACTTACTGTTTTTGTCGCAGTCGGTTAAAATGTTGATATTGGTGTAGTTGACATACAAAACTATAAATAAACGTTAACTTTGTATTCTCACAAGTTTTATATCATGAGAATATCCCCTGGAAAGGCATTGACGATACACTTCACTTCCTCAAGTGATATATCTAAGGAGGTGCATTTTTCAGCAAAATAGTACGCATGTTTCTATGTAGAATTTAATGAGTTTTAATATTCTCCTAGATCATATTTTCATAGAGCGCGTAGATTCGAACACTGATGATTTTAGAGGTTTCTGATGGGATGTAGAGATATGGTGTTACACATTTTTTTGTGTGGAATTTAATGAAGTTTCGTTTGCCATGCACATTCATTGCATAACGATTACATTTTTTGTAAGCGTACAAAAAAACTAAAATGGATATACTTTGCATGATGGCAACCGACTCTGGTGGTCCTCAAAGCTCTTGTTTTCAGATATGCATACTAGGATCCCAGAGAAAATAGGTGTCGAGTTTCATTGCTGCCACTATTGATTGACCTCTAATTAAGAGCAAAAATAGGGTTTTATCATCAAATTATTTAGTCTAAGTGATTAATCCTTCATACATTTTAGAAAATTAGCATTGCATGGCACTGGTGTGTTGATTACAGACCTCCAGGTGTATCTTTCATTGAAATCCGCGCAATAGTTTATGCATCAAGGAAAAAACATGATTTCATATTTGGTGACCTCTTGCGGCCGCCATATTGTTTTTTTCTTACATATATGAGTGGATTCATTGGTCAGATCAAGTAGAATTAAGGGATATGTCACTTATAGAAATCCGCTTAGCATCCTAGGCTACAGGGTGTAATCAATTTTCAGTTTTGAAACCATTACCTCACTGTTTTTTTCGCAGTCGGTTAAAAAGTTGATATTGGTATAGCTGACATACAAAACTATAAATAAACGTTAACTTTGTATTCTCACAAGTTTTATGTCATGAGAATATCCCCTGGAAAGGCATTGACGATACACTTCACTTCCTCAAGTGATATATCTAAGGAGGTGCATGTTTCAGCAAAAAAGTACGCATGTTTCTATGTAGAATTTAATCAGCTTTAATATAATCCTAGATCATATTTTCATTGAGTGCGAAGATTCGGAGGGAAAAGCAATTTTTTTCAGGATGGAGGACATTTGGTGCTGGCGGTTCCACGAGGTCCTCAAATGTCAAATGGTGTGGACCATAAAACGGGACCTCTAATCAACATACACACCAAATTTAAAAACTGTCCGGTGGATTTCAAGTTTTGTCGTATTTTGATTGTGTTATATTGTGTACGGACGGGGGCATTATGTATCAGGCTGACTATGACATGACGACTCTATTGTCTTATTCCCGCAATTACTCGACAGACATTCTAACAGTAAGTATTTGTGGCTCAAATAGATATTATGGGTACTTTAATCTGTAGACCGCATTAAAGCGGCCTCCATAGGACGGAATTAGGAATCGTTAGCAGACGTTCTGCTTAATACAAAATTAATTGAAGCAGGTGTTTATTGTACTTGTAATTTCTACAAAATCACAATGAAATGACGTGATTTCAAAAACTCTTAAGTGGGGACACTTACTGTGACGGACGGAAAACTACGGAACCCTACACTGAGCGTGGCCCGACACGCTCTTGGCTAGTTTTTTTTAATCACGCTGGTGACAAACATTAGCAGAGCTTGAAATTGAAAAAATTGTGCGCATTGAGAAAAAGTTGTGAATTTTTGACTATGGATAGAGTGCCCCATCCATAAATATTTTTTAGTATTGGAGGTCCGTAAATTTTTTTGACCTTCACGTCACAATCAGTGGTCCTGTGCAATATGTTATTACTCTCTGGTTAAGGCTGCTAGGGGTTGTGCGGTATCGTTTCCTTATAAAATAGACATGCAGAATTCATTTTTGATATAAAATCCTTATTTAAAAAAAGTTCTGCGGAGAGGAAAAACACTAAAAATAATATTATTTTCTAGAACGTTATCTAAGTAATACTTGTCAATTATTTTCAATATCAAAATCAAATTATTTTTAATAAATATTTTGATTTGTTTATTTTAAGTAGACACACTACTATGTAAATCATAAACTTTATGTGTTAGTTTATGATTTATATAGTAGTGTGTCTACTTAAAATAAACAAATCAAAATATTTATTAAAAATAATTTGATTTGTTCTTCAGTTGTACTGAGGGCAGCGCCATCTCTCTCGCTTTCAATGAACTCCTATTCATTCGAGTTCGGATTGGAGGTACGGACTCATAATGTTCTACCTTAGATGATTAGCTAAAATGCGCATGAGCATTTACAAAGATTGCATATACACGGGAAAACTCGACCGGTGCAGCTGTGACCCGGGTGGCCAAGTGATAAAGGCGTCTGCTGCGAATGCAGAAGACGCTGGTTCGATCCCAGCCCTGGGCACCGGAGGCCTAGGTCACTTTTTTCCTTTGTATATGACATCTATATAAGTTTGTTTTTTTTCTTCTTTTTTTTTTATTTCTGCATTTTGTAGAAGGTATTCTGAGCAAAATTGACTAATAATAATCAATACATACATTTTAAGGTCAATACGCTACGGATGTTCACGTTCACATTTATCTTCGATACTTACTATGGAGAAAACATATACACTACGACACGAATGATTTTCTTTCGCGTAGTTTTTGTATGATAAAATCTTTGAAATTGTATATATTAAAAAATGCATTAAATATGCTTCCTTATGATTTTTTTTTATCTAAAAATAAATGACATTTATTAGTTAGATAACGTTCTAGAAAATAATATTTTTTGAGTGATTTTCCTCTCCGTTGAATTTTTTTTTAATATGGATTTTTACTTTTTTAATATCAAAAACGAATTCTGCATGTCTGTTGTATAAGGAAACGATACCACACAACCCCTAGCAGCCTTAACCAGAGAGTAAAAACATATTGAACGGGACCCTTGATTTTGACGTGAAGGTCTAAAACTTTTACGGACCTACAATACTAAAAAATATTCATCATGTGCACAATTTTTTTCACTTTTGTACTGAGAGAAAACCCTATTATATGCATTCAGCCCGCCCAATGATAAGTGGTTTCTGTAACCTACGACGTCAGTAATGAAGACGCTGACACATGTCGCATATGTCAAACAGGGGCCTGGTAGAGAATACTTGACAGCTTTTATATAAAGTTTAAAATAAATTGCATATTACCTGCATCAAATTTCCTTCGCGACATTCTATTTTGGAATTGTTCAGTGATGACCGGACAAGTTGTTTCGGTAGATCCTGATGGCAGAGGAATGTCCGTTGGGTCTACTGCAAACCTCGATGGCCCAGGTAAATTCGTGACGTCTGCCAATGGCGCAGATTGGAAACATTCTCTTTGTGGACGAGTATAGCAGTGATCAGCTTGTACAATCGTAGAACTGCTCTGACGAACGCCTGGAACACATATTGCAATAATATTAGTATACAGTGTGTTTTTTTTTAAGTGGCACAGTATGGGGAAATCCTAAAGTATAGGAGATACAGGAAAACTGCCTTAGGAAACATTAGGTATTTTTATGTGAAAGAAACTTTGATATAGTCAAAATTTTGGGCAAGTGTGAGTTGTCCCTAAAAATTAAAAATATTGAAAATTTTTTTGACGCAGATCTACTCAGTTTCATGAGAGGATCATTTTATTGTATGGAAAGAAAAAATCGGAACAGTAGAAGTTAGTCAAATTTAAGAAAATCGTTTTCTATATTACAACCTATGTAAATTGCCTAGGTACAGAGCCTATGCCTAGGTAGTCAGCTGCAGAGAAAAGGACCCCCCCCCACACACAAACAAAACCCCGGACACAAACTTTGTATGCAGGGGGGGAGGGGTCTATTTCTTTGCAGCTGACCGTACACTGCAAGGTTTATATTAAAAAAAGTATTGCATATTCCAATACGACATTTGAATTAGGAACACTCTATTTGACTTAAAAAGGATTAAATGATATGGGATTAATATGGGCACAAATGATCCTATTAAAAGGCCACCACGTTCACCCGATTTAACGCCGATGGATTTTTTCATTTGGGGTTATCGTAAAGGTCGAATTTATGAAGATACTTACAACACGGTACAAGAGCTAAAAGACGCAGTTTATTATCATTTGAACAACATACATCATAACGCCTTGTCTAAAGCTACTAGAGGTACTCGTATTCTGAAACGTGCCCGTACCTGCATTCGGCAAGAGGGAGGCCATATTGAACATTTAATTTAATGTGAAATTATTTTAGTAAATTTACCTAACTTCTGCTGTTCCGAATTTTTTCTTCCGATACAATAAAATGATCCTCTCATGAAACTGAGTAGATCTGCGTCAAAAAAAAACTCACCAATATTATAAATTTTTAGGACAATTCGCACTTGACCAAAATTTTGACTATACCAATTTTTTTTCCCAAAAAAATACCTAATGTTTCCTAAGGCAGTTTCCCTGTATATCCTATACTTTAGGATTTTCCCGTACTGTCCCACTTAAAAAAAACATACTGTATTTCATTTCGGTTATGTATGTTGCTACTTTAAATCTCCAAACAATGATACTTCTCAAAATGAGTTCCTTGAGCCCAATCATAAAAAGTCTAACTGTCGTTAGGAAACAGTTCCAACTAATGCTTATGAAACTATTGCTTATTGGGTCTAGTTTGTAAATTATAATAATATTATAGGACAATCTGACACTAATCGATCTAGTACTACATTAAGTTCAACAGGGCTTGTGTTGTGGTTGTGGGTACTAGACGACGATACATATAATAACGTATATTAACTTAAATACATAGAAAACAATCAGGAACAAATATTCATGATGAACACACATATAAATGTCCTTACCAGGATTTGAACCCGGGACCTCCTGCTTTGTAGGCAGTTACTAGTTTGGTTTCCTTATCATATTTTTCTTGATTTCCTTTAATGAAAGACTACTTGTAAACACTAAGTGATCATTTGTACACACGTTCCAGAAAACCTTTGTAGTAAGTACAGTCAATGCCAAAAAGTATATCGTATACACTTTTGCACCAACATAAATACAATTGTATACATATTTTTGGTGTTAACCGTTCAAGTCAGGGTTCAGTTTGGATTTACAGTTCCATACCTAACCCCTTGCAGTTGCAATCTGATTTGTCGTATGTGACCTATGTCATAGTGTTGAGACAACAGCAAAATTAATTTTATCTCTAATCACTATGTGAGCCATGAATGCTAATCTGTTTCCATTAGCCAAAGGGCATTTTTTTTAAATTAAAATACTTTGCAATTAAAAAAAAATATGGAACTGCTATTATATCATAAAAATTCACATTTCTACTGGACATGCACTTGCAAAGTCGGTACAGAGCTAGCATGACCAGACTCAAGTTGTTATTACAACATAGGTATATGAATTAAACTTTACTTACGGTGTAAGTTAACCGATGGGATTGCTGACTGCTTTAAACGTCTTCCAGATATCATATGCTTCGGATCAAAATGATGATCACACACTCTTTTATTCCTGTATATTCTAATTTTATCAGTTTCTTTCAGTTTGTCTCCAATAACTGACACCCAAGCAGCGAACAAATCAGGGTATTTGTCAGGATTGGGAAAACGGTGTACAGGTACACCGAGTGTGACTGAAATATAATTAATAACATGTTATATTAAGTTTTTTGCATCTATCACTGATAATCTTATACTACGTCATAACTGTCATAAGAGTTATTATGAGCATGAACTTAATAAAAAGATAAATGAAGGCAATAATTTTTAATAGTGATATGTACAATATAGCGTGGTATTTTTCTACAGATCTTTTTTCGTATACTTAATGTTTCAATTCTTCAATTTAAAATAGATAGGTTGATCAAGGAAATATAACACGTAAAACAAATTCAAAAGCTCACAAAGATTTGGGATAAAAAGTATACTGTGGTACTTTTTGCTCAATAATTATTAGTAAGATACAGTGCGTTAATAGTAGAGTAATAAAAGTTTATAAGTTATAACTCTTCAAGAGTAAATGAGTTGATAAATAACAGAATAACTAGTTAAAGAACATGCGAGGCGATTTAGAAACATGGACATTTGGCGTAATCTGTAAAAAACTTAAAATAACTTACCTAAAGGGTCACAGCCATAAATACAGTATTTCTTCGGAATTTCACTCATGTTAAAACAAAACAACAATTACTCAAACTTAACAGGAAACTCAACAAAAACGTAATAAAGTTTTTAACGAAAACGTATAACAATTAAAAACGGAAAACAAAAACGAGTAGCAAATTAAAAATAACTTTAGCAATAACAAGAGAAAACCTCGAAAATAGCATAAACATCCAAACTACAACGAGCTACAGTTTACAATGATTCGAATTCTGTGACGTCTAGGCAACATGGCTGCCTATCGGGCCGAATGTGTCGATTAGTTCCATCCCGAGCCGCTGGAGGCGCTGCCGGCCATGAAATTGTTGCCATCTTTAAAGTACATTGGTCAACTGTTCAAACACGTTATATAAAACTACTTAAAGTCGCTTCACCGCCATTTTGCATCGTTCCGTATCGCGTGACGTTTCTCTCGAAAAATGGTGACTTGTGCAGTATTAACGTGTAAAAGGCGATCTGACAGCTCAAATTCGCAACAAGATCGCGTTTCCTATCATAGGTAAGTATTTTTACTAACTATTAAATGTGTATTGAAGTACAATCTCCATTTAAAGAAAAAACCGTTTGCGATACGTAAACGACAGAAAAATGTAAACATGAATACAGTGGTACGGGGGCGAATCGGTCTTAAGGGATGTGACAAAGTCGAAAAAGCGCAACATTTGAATGAATCATTCATTCATTCAATCACTGCAGTTTGTTTAATAATCAGTTTTTTTTTATTAGATATTGAAATAAATAGTAGGTAGAGATGTATGTTAAATTTAAATCTTGTAAGGTGAATTAGAAAAATTACTTTTCTCTGGACATACGATGTTGAAATTTAGTCTGAAAATGAAAATAATTGTTGGCTAAAAATATATCTAGGTAAAAGGAATACATTTAGTGTGGTACTATGAGTGTATGTGTGATGCATATACCATTATTTATATACTTTATTTAATATAATTGTATGTCCTTTTAGATTTCCAAAAGATCCCAATATAAAGGAGAAATGGAGAAAATTTTGTAATAACGAAAATGATTCTTGGAATCCTACACGTACAAGTGTTATCTGTTCGGAGCACTTTACTCCGGAAAGCTACAAAAATGGTAATAACAGAAAGACATCGATTGAAGGTGCAATACCTTCTTTGCGACTGTGTCCTTGTTTGGTGAGTACTTTTTTCTTTGTTTTTCCTAAGTCTGTGACTGCTCTAATATAGTAGGTACAGATACATTTAATTAATAAACCGGACTTTTCATAAAATCGAATTAAGGATAAAAATTTAAATATTGCCCCATTTTGGTACTTACTTTTGAAAATATTTCAATTTCTAATTCAAAAATCTATTTCTTAAGTTCCTCACTCTAAAAGAGCGTAAAAGCCCTGTTACACTTTTCTTTTTTTAGTGTCCTAACTATCATTCTAATTAGGATCCTAACTTTTTTTCATAGTAAATTTACATGTTAAATGCGGTTACACTTGACTAAATTTAGAAACTAAATCATTTAGGAAGCTAACTAGGACAAATGTAACAGGGCTTTAAGTGACAAGTAATTGGATACGTTCTGTGGGAATAATCTCGGGAAGGGGAATATTCCACTTTTCCCGGGAATATTCCCCAAATGGGGTAATATTGAAATACATTATGCAAAATAAAATAGTAATCAAGGGTAATTATAAATGTTACTATAATTAATCTTCCGTCGAAAGAAATAAAAATTGTAAAAAAAATTCAACTAGTTATACATATAAAACATGTTTTTATTGAAAGTGTGTATAGAGATGTATACCCTGAATGAAGATAAATAATAAATTAAATAAATATTATAGGACAATCTTACACAAACCGACCTAGTCCCACAGTAAGCTCAATAATACATAATACAAATACATAATACACTAACAACACCAATACATAATACAAATATCAGCAAAAACTTTATTGCGAACCGAATTGTGAATACTTGGAACAAGTTACCCTCCCAATTTGTGAACTCCAACCGTGTTAATCAGTTCAAAAATAGACTCGACAAACTATCTAAAGTTGTGAATTAGTGTATAGTGAACTTTGATTTAGACTTATCAGCGCAAGCTGCCTGTCTAAAACGATATAATAATAATAATGCTTGTGTTGTGGGTACTAGACGACGAGATATACACCCCGTTTTTATTGAAATTAAAGACGTGAATCGTAATGTTTTTCTAACTCCATAATCAACAATCATTTTAATCCCCTAACTCTTACTATAATCAGAAAAGATTTTTTAATTTTTTTTAGTAGTGGATTTGGGATATTACAACGGCTTATTAAGATATTTAAATTAGTAAATTGAATTGCCTCTTTGAATCGGAACTGTCATTGACATCAAATTTGTCATTTGTCCTAGTTAGAAATGAAATTTACTTAATTTTTCATCTGAAATATCTTATAAAGCTGTTATAATTCCACATGATCACTTTTAAAACTAAAATAAACGACAAAAAAAATATCCCGTCTGATTTTAGTAAGAGTTGGAGCATTAAATTGCTTGTTTTTTATGGAGTTAGAATCCCCCCCCCCCCCCCAATATCAGGCTTCGACCGCGCTTGCTACACAGTGATAGGCCGGCTTGTGCTATACGTATAGGTATTTAGACGTGCGACGGCCAGGTCATTCTATGTATTATAAAAATATAGACATCTTATATTCAAAGGATCACAATGACATGTAGTTAGTAAACTCCAGTGGGGATTGAGTTCCATGTATACCGGCTTGGTTTTACATTCGATCTCAATACTTTTTGCAGTAGGAGAACTGCGTTACGAGACTGGCATTTTTGTACATATAATGTTTTATAATTTGTATTTACACATTCAGTGCCTCCTAGTACTACGCTCGTAGCCCCTAGCTACGTATTCGTCGTATGTAGCGCGTAGTAGCTACGAACAGAGAACCCGACAATCGGGTTCTCGGCGCTGAATGTGTTAAAATGAACTAACATTTTACTTTTTTAGGAGGAACCTCCTGTAAAAAAAAAAAAAAAATGAACCAATACAATCGAATACTGCCAGTGCTTCAGCTGCAGCAGCAACGTCTGAAGCAGTTACCCGATCTTCGAAATGCCTCATTGTAAGTTTAAGAACCCTATTCAAATCCTGGAGTGCTTTAGTATAGATCTGCTAGCTGCTGCATATAATATTTGTACGGTTACCATTTATCACATTACATTATTGGCTTTTGGGACTTCAAAAGAAAAGGAGGATTATCTCACGTTTGGCTGAACCGATTTTGATGCGGTTTTCAGGAATGTATTCATTACATTTTGGACAAGGTTTTGCTATACAATTAATGCTTATTAACCGACTTCAAAAAAGGAGACATGCAGTTGCTCTCGAAAACTATAATTTTTAGTGACGTTTAGCTGATAATGCGAAACATAGAAGGCTACTGAAACTAGTTAATAATAATTAAAGTGCAATCACTAAAAAGCAGAGTTTAATAAAAAAAGAACCGCCTTAAAACTAAACTGAAAAGCAAAAATAATCCGTTCACGTACAGTTTATATTTGAATCACCTTTTGAAGTATGTGCCGAACATTACGTAAACTTCTTTATCCAACAGGTACCGACTTCTAAAGGTTATTCAAATGAAATCTGTACTTTTCAATTTTTTTAAAGGCGGTTCATCTATGAAAACTAGATATAAATGACAAAAGCATCTGACACATTCCTTCTACATGCTATATGCCTTGTACATGTAATTTATTTATTGCGCGATAAACGTAACCAGCATTATCTGCTGGATAATTGAATTGCTTATGGAGGATTCTCACTAACTTAATTTTTAGGCTTTTAATTCTCACTCATCTACGCTATCACGATTTAAAGGCTGCTATATCTTGCTCACATGCATAATATTTAACTGTTTAAAAATTAGATTGTTTTTTTTTCAGTCTGAATCACCGAGAAAAAGAAAATTACGGGCGCAGTTGCAATCTAAAAATAAGAAAATACGGAAGTTGCAAGACAAAAACCGATATTTAAAAAAAAAGGTTGATACTCTTAAAGAGCTTTTGACTAATTTAGAAGAAAAATTATTTATTAATAAGGAAGAAAAAATGGTTTTAAGTAAAATTGGTGTGACAGAAAAAGAATTGCTTGTTCGACAAATGAAAAAAAGTGACGATAGCAAACTTCCCAGAACAAAATATTCTTCAGAGTTAAGGTCGTTTGCCCTTACTCTACATTTTTACTCGCCAAAAGCTTATAAGTATGTACGTAAAGTATTTGGGACTTGCTTACCTCATCCGAGGACTTTGTCGAAATGGTATTCGAACATCGATGGTCAACCTGGCTTTACAAAAGAAAGCTTATACGCGTTAAAGCTAAGAGCTGAGCAAGAAGATGGAAAAATTTACTGCGCACTTGTCTTCGATGAAATGAAAATTAAGGCTAATCCTAATGGGGCAGAATGGGAACCTCGAACCAAACGATATTATGGATATGTGAACCACGGTTTTGAAAAAGTTTCTGACAGTTCAGAGATAGCAACCGACGCATTAGTAGTTTTGCTTGTAGGCATAAACAAAATATTCAAAGTTCCAATTGGATACTTTCTTGTTAAAGGCACGACTGCTGTACAAAAAGCTCGGTTGGTAACTGAAGCTTTATTACTTGTCCATGAAACAGGAGTGGAAGTTAAATCGCTGACATGTGACGGCGTAAAAGCTAATCTTGCTATGGCAGAAGAGCTAGGATGTTGTTTAGACCCTGAAAATTTACAAACAAGTTTTTTGGATCCTTCCACTGGTCAAAACATTGCTTTTTTTGCTGATCCTTGCCACATGATAAAATTAGTCCGAAATGCATTTTCAGATTATCACTATTTCATTGACGAATTTCAACGAGAAATTAAGTTTGATTTCATTCAAAAACTGCACACGCTGCAAGACGAAGAATTATTTTACTTAGCGAACCGGCTTCGTGCTAACCATATATACTACAAAACAAAAATCATGAATGTCAAACTCGCAGCACAGCTGTTTAGCGCAAGCGTTGCAGAATCGCTATTATTTTGCAAGAATATACTAAAAATGGCCGATTTTCGTGACGTGGAAGCTACGGCAAACTTCATAAAGTTAATAAATGAGCTGTTTGATATCTTGGATTCGCGAACAAGAAGTTATGGCTTCAAAAGAGCTCTTAACGAAGAGAACTACCAAACAGCTTTCAACCGACTACAAGAGGCTCGACAAGTCCTTTTGCATTTGTACATAGATGTGGAAAGCAAGAACACTGGAATGGTTCGAAAAAACTCACTGGATTCACCACGGTATACTGGCTTTCTTGGTTTATTGATCTGCATAGAAAGTACTCAGGCTTTATTTAAAGACTTGGTATTGCAGGGAAAATTGAAGTACCTTCCAATGCATAAAATTAGTCAAGACCATATTGAAATCATATTTTCCGTCATCCGGTCTCACGGTGGCTATAATGATAACCCCACTGCACGCCAGTTTGAAGCTATTTATAAAAAATTGCTCATCCATACAGAACTTCAAACAACATCCACGGGGACAAATTGTATTCCCCTAGAAAAAATTACCATTCTTAACTGTTCCTCAGCTATTGAAAAAATTAATAAAACCGTTATCATACGCGGAGAAGAGGATGAACTAGAAATGGTAACTACATCTTCACAAACTGAAGACAACATCTTGGACGATATTGAAAGTCAAGTATTTATATCACCCTTTGGAGAGAAGGTGATTGAATATGTAGCAGGATTTTCGGCTTTTTCTGCGGCAAAAGTCGTGAAATGTGCCACATGTCTAAAAGGAATTTTGGGACCTGCTAATAAAGAAAGCCTCATTTACCAAAAATCAAAAGGGTACCTTACTTACGCTTCAAAATCGGTAATTGCTTTATGTTATGCGTGCGAAAAAGAAATCAGAAAGAATTTAAGCAATAATAGACGATTCAATTCAAAAGTGACTACGCAGTTTATTGTAACGAATGCACTAAAGCATTTTTTGGGAAAAGAACTTTTTGCTGGTATAGACGATCATGCGTATGATAACGGAGTAGTAAACCATAATTTGGAACTCGCAAACGTCATTATGGAAAAATATACAAATGTTCGTCTATCCTACATTTCAAAAAAAGTAGACCCCCAGAAATGTATTCGTCATGTGTACAATAAACTTATTCATTTTAAAAATCAATAAATAAAAATGCCACCTTCTTGAAATTGTTTCTGAGTACACCTACCTTGGGCAGATCCTGCAGTTAGGTAAAAACAATTTTGAGAAGGAGGCCAAAAGGAGGATCCAGCTAGGCTGGGCAGCATTTGGGAAACTACGCCGAGTCTTCTCGTCATCCATACCGCAATGCTTGAAAACGAAAGTTTTCAATCAATGCGTCCTACCCGTAATGACCTACGGAGCTGAGACGTGGACACTCACGGTATGGCTGGCCCACCAGTTTAAAGTCGCTCAGCGAGCTATGGAAAGAGCTATGCTCGGAGTCTCTCCGAAGGACAACATTCGGAACGATGTGATCCGCCAGAGAACCAAGGTGACCGACATAGCTCTAAAAGTTATACCACTAAAAATCCCTACCAGAGAATTTAAAATCAATCAAAAAATCAAAATCAAAATCAGAGAGTTTATCTGGCCTCGGACACCGGAGGGTTTGGTCACTTTTTCTGAAGTATATATCATCTATTTTCAGCAGAGAATTTAATTTAAATAAATATGAGACTGGTAGAGAATGCTATATAGCATTAAATCCGCCCGTTGTACGATTGTGTCTTTCTTTGGTTCAATAAAGATTAAATAAATAAATATGTGGTCATTCTAATTAAGTGAACAATTTGTTTTATTGCTTTTCCTTTGTTCAATCAATATTTAAGTAATTCTATATGTATGTTAACTATATGTAATCTATATGTGTTTAACGGCCTCCTAGCCTAGTCGGTAGTGACCCTGCCTATGAAGCAGGGGGTCCCGGGTTCGAATCCTGGTCAGGGCATTTATTTGTATGTTTATCACGGATATTTGTTCCTGAGTTATGGATGTTTTCTATGTATTTAAGTATTTATATGTATATATCTATTACATATATCGTCGTCTAGTACCCACAACACAAGCCTTATTAAGCTTACTATGGGACTAGGTTGATTTGTGTAAGATTGTCCCATAATATTTATTTATTTATTTATGTGGTGATAGATGACCCTTATTTTATTACAATATAATTTCATACACATAGGTTCTTACAAATACCAATCTACTTTAATATCTTTACCTATGTATCAGTCCGGAAAAGCCGCGGGCGACAGTTCATTCCACAGTTTAGCTATGCAGGAGGGCTAAGGACACAAAGGGACATAAATACAGACAGACATACATAGAAATAATAATTTTTTGGGTCATATCTTCAATAATAAATAAATAAATAATAATGTATTTTTGAAATTAAGATTTTTATTCTAGTAAGTTTCTAGACTAGATTTTTTTGTACAATCTTCGTGTAAGACAATCCTTTTGTGAAATTCTTATTATTAAGTTTGACATATCTATAATAATTCAATGTTTTTAAAAACAATAACTGCACCAATGAATTGCTCTGATATTTAGTTTAAGGTTATATATGTAAAACTTGACACTTTAAAAGTGCTTGTTACTATTTGAATAAATAATATATTGACTAATGTACAGAATTTTCACTAACAGTTTTATAATAAATAGTATAAGACAATTCAGTTCATTCATCAAACTGATTTGACTCATTCATCAGATGTGTCTCATCACTATTTTATTCGTGTGTTGCTGCATAGTTACGTAAAAACTCTGTCTGTGTGCGTGTAATTTTTGATGTGTCGAATTTTTTTGTAGTATGCGTTTATCGCAACAGCAAAATTTGTGTCTGTTGTGTTACTTATCTTTTGGTGGTGTGCTGTACGTGTTTACCTCGCCCCCCGCTAAAAGTGGTGAAAAAAATTGTTCGAAGAGTTTACGTTAAGGCGTCTCCATCGGCTTTATACTCAAAGTGTCAACTACATTTTATTGCATAATTCAAAATATGTCATCATGCCTATTGTATAATGTGTGATACACGTTTATACATATTTCCTTAAACATATATTATTGCAAGCTGACTTGTAGCGATGTTATTTTATTAATAATAATTTTCATTTCATTTATTAAGGCAGGGTAACTATAGTTATTGACCTGCCCAAGTTATTAAAATACTTTCGTGGACATCTTCATTCGAGTATATGCTTATCTTGCCTTGTAAGAAGAAATCTGTGCACTGTGTTATCGAGCGTTGCCAGTAACTAAGTATATGAGGCCTCCCCCCATATAACTACCTACAGCAGTTAGGTACCCTACTTGTATAAAAGTGCTGATCTGTTTACAGATAGTGGTAGGCCCTGGGCACGCAACCTACGAGGCGACCATGACCTACGTAGTCCACGAAGACAAGTTCATAATCGACACGAAGGACATCTCGAGGACAAACGCGTAAACAACAATCTGATTTTAACTATTAACCTCTCGTCTCTTCAGACTTGAATAATACATAATATTCAAAACGGTTTTCATAACAATAGGCTAACCCTAATGATAGGGTAGCTAACCTAACCATAGGGTTACCCTATCGAGAAGTTTAATCAAGAAGAGGTGTTTTCCGGTCCCTCATGTTGTCTTTGTCCAACATACAGGTACGCGCACGAGCCGGACTGCATCAGCAACACGCACCCGCACCTCAACCCATACTGCTACTGCCGCTGAAGTCCGCCAACAGCCACAGTGCACCTATACTACTAGACGGAGCTGGCCACGTTCAGATATGACACAATAATGAGAGGAAGGAAATCCCTCTTGTTAGTTTCCTATACTATGCTTGTTTCTAGATTTCGGACATCTGGCAGCTGTTCATTGGTTGAGGTCAAGGAATGCAAACCACTTCAAGAATACCTATCCTAGAGTTCTGGGTTTGATGCAATATTATGAGAAATTGTATAAACAAATAGATTATATCATTGCCAAAAGTTTCTGTTCGCGGAAAGTAGTGCCTAACGACTTATAATGTAATTCGCCGTTCGTCGCCTACTGTTTTTGTTTCCGCAATAATACGCAATATTTTTTATTCTCATGTTAAATATAGGCCCTGTCTTCTATAAATGAGACAACTTCGGCAGTTTTTCCCTATTTTGGTATTACTTTTTTTCAACTGAGAATTTTTTTTAATCAGCTCCACCCATTAAAAGCTGCTAGATGCCCGGATCTAGCAATAAGGATAGTATAGCATTTTAACTAGACGGATTTGGTTGCTCTTATTATTGTGGCATATCTGACATAGCCAACTCTTAGTCTATACCCAGTATTTAGAATAAAATCAGTAGGTAGTTAAAGTTTCAACGATATTAATCTTAATAAAACCTTAAGCAATAAATACTTATTTAATTCTTATACGACTACGAACTTACGTCTAAAGCGGACAGTTATTTTACTTTTTTGCAGAAATAAATTGAACCTTATCACTAAGAAATAAAGGTTATTTTAGGAGAAAAATAAAAACGGTCCCAAAGAGGGATCAAAATAGGGAGCGGTACGGCTGGAAGCAAACATCAGGTTCCTGATCCGGTTTCCCTATGAAGGTAAAACCTGACCAGAAATATATGATCATTGTCAAGAGGATTTATATGGCAACAGTTCAGTATAGTCATAGAGCGTATTACTCTCTATGGTCCGGTGACATCTTGATTTGTTTACCTGTCGGCTCTGATGTGAATTTGAAAATGGTTCTCAGCGAAATAGTTTCATTTCCCGAGCGTATTATTTACAGCCGTTTATTGTACGCACTATTTACAATGTTTCGCTCTTAACTATGAATATTTTTTCGTTTATTATTTAATATTCAACACTACTATTATTCAAATAAACCGCAACAATGACACTGACAACTGTGACAGCCCATCACATGCCCTCACATGCATATCATCCTGTCATTATGATTATTGCCAGTGTAAGAAATTAGTTCCAATGAAATTCCGCAACATGGCGCATGATCATATATTTCTTGTCAGGCTTTACTTACATACTCTGGAGAACCCTCTTGGACCGGACAAGAGTTGGGCAAAAAATATATATTGGGAAGAAAACTAAATCATATTTTATTTGAAATAACTAAATAATCCGTCATTTGTTTTTTTTATGTATTGAAGTTCAGTGTCATTTTTATCTGGATAATTTTTCTAGTTTATCTTCGAATAAATTTATTTGAAATGATTCTATTTGAAATAATTATCTAGGCAAGAAATTATCTAAATAATGCCCAACTCACAATAAACTCAATAAACGATCCTATTCTACGAGCCCCAATGCAAATGAGTTCGTCGAGCAGGTAAAAAATGTACTAACCTAACTTTAACCTAAAAATTCAGGATGACAGCGATGTTTAGAAGATCATGTAATATAAAAACAATGTATAAAATGAATAATACTTTATATATCGAATATGATCGAATGAAAAAAATAACAACTTTCCACAGTGATAAAAAAAAACATTGTTTTGCCAAATGAGATATTCGCAAAAAAGTTCGTCTTCGGTTAAGCCGATGCATAATAGACCGTCTACCACTTGGTGGTATCACCTTTTGCATCCAAAACGGCTTTGATCCTGAGCGGCATTGAATCTACCAACTCTCTACACTCTTCGGTGGTTATTTCATTCCAGACACAGGTAAGTTTCTCCTTAAGATCAGCTTTAGATCTAGAAGGGTCCTTTCGCAGCCTTTTCTTCATTTTCCACCACAAAGTTTCTATGGGAGACAAGTCCGGGCTGCTGGACGGCCATGGCATGGTAGGGATTTTTTTGGACTTCAGCCACGCCATCGTTGTCTTCGCGGTATGGCATGCAGCACCGTCTTGTTGAAAAGTAAATGCATTTTTATATTTTAACTGCCGTATAGACGGCAGCAAACTCTCTTGCAGGATGCTTTGGTATTTCTCGGCATTGACGGTTCCATCAATAAATTGCAGACGGCCCACGCCCTGTGCCGACATACAGCCCCAAATCATTAAAGATGCTGGAAACTTCACCTTTCGCTTGAAGCAGTCTTTATGCCTCTCCTTTTTCCCGAATGACTTAACTTCGTTCGTCACCAACTGTGACTTCAAATTTGGATTCATCACTCCATATTATTTTTCGCCACTGATTGACAGTCCAGTTTTTGTATTTATTAGCGAATTTCAATCTGTTGGTTTTCTGTTTTTTAGTAAGTAACGGTTTCTCTTTAGCAGTGTAAAAACTATAGCTCATTCTCTTCATTACTCTCTTGCAGGTATCGACTGAAATGTTTTTTTAATAGCGTCCCGCCACAAACGGTAAGTTCTCCTGCTCTTGCACGACGATTTTTTTGATAATCTTCTTCAACATCCTGTTTTCTGCCTTGGAGTTTATTCGTCGACGGCCAGATTTCTTTAAACAGGACATTGTTCCATGTTTTCGGTGATGCTCGATAATCGTTTGAATTGTAGATCGTGGCAACGACATCTCTGGCATAGATTTGCCGTTATTGTTACGGGAAATTATAATTTTCCGCACTTCTTCAGCCACTGGTTTACCTCGCACTATCTCGATAGAATAATGATTATAAAGTAATGAAAATTTGCACTGCAATTGCGTTTTTATATAGCCATCTGTCATTTTAGATGACAGAGAATATTCTATATTCAATTTGAAATATAATGAAATATTAAACTTCTAAAAAACAGTTTTTATCTTATATAGACGACCTATTTTGCCTAAAATATGATCTAGACGTAATTTTTTGCTTGCTTAATGTTAACTTTACGATACAATTAATCTAAATTAAATAAAATAATTACACTTTGTACAACGCAACATTAAACTACTTTAAATAAAAAATAAAAATAAAAATGTTTATTCACATTTCGCTTACACTATTTACAAATAAAATGTTCTTCTGCCAAACCACAGAATGGTTTGTTGGCAGACGAGGCTCCTGTTAATTAAAGTAAGCTTAATAAACTTAACCTTATCTACTACTTTTCTATTCTGTTGATGGCTATTAAAGTTAATTTTTCAACATATGTATACTTTTTATTTATGACTTGATGTAAGGGGTTAACTTTATAATCTGAGCGTACATTATAAACATGCATTGTATCTATAGTTTACAGAGGTTGTATTTGACCTTTTGTTTTATCTAATAGGAAATTACTTAATTTCTTTTTAAATGTTTGTTTTGTCATCCTTGTGGTCTTCAATTCCGATGGTAGCTTGTTATAGATCATAGGGACCAAATATTTTCTACATCTCTGGCCAAAATAATTCGTAAAACTAGGCACCAGCAATTTATTACTATCTCTGTTTCTTATTAACCTTTGATTGACAATAGGTATTTTAAACTCATTGCTACACATTTGTTCTAATGCTAAGGATAACGTAACTTTTTCATGAACTGTTAAAATTTTACATTCTAAGAAGAGTTGCTCATAGGTAGTACTTTTACATTTAAATTTAGTTTTTTTTCAACCATTAATTTCATGAATCTAATCTGCAATGCCTTGATCTTGTCTAGATACGTTTTAAACGTACGACCGTAGCTTGACAGCCCATACGACAAAAGTGAATCCACTAGAGCATAGTACACTGCATACATAGTAGCCCTATTTAAAACGAACTTCAGATGGTGGAATTTTGCAAGTACTGCTCTTAATTTATTGCATAACCCATTTACATGTGGCTGCCACGAGAACTTGTAATCTATAAGTAAGCCCAAGTACTTGTATTGTTCCACCACCTGGAGCTCAACACAGCCACACGCGACCCCGGCCGGCCGCGCACTGTGGAGGCAGTCGAAACTGTGCCCCACAATGCGCGGCGGCCTGTACATATCTCTAGAGTAAGGTGACCGTATGCACATACATTTTGTTTTTGCAATATTAATTATTATCCCATTATCATGTGACCATTTGATAATGTTAGTTAGATCTTCCTGTACTCTGTTTTCTATTAGGCTTAGGTCTTTATCCGCGTATACTAGGCAGGTGTCATCTGCATACATGTAGACACTAGAGTTTTTGACAACATTACACTTACTGTTAACATGAACTATGTACCCAACGGGACCGGTTACCGAGCCGGTCGGCACGCCGCAGGAGACGTGCGCGGGCGCGCCGCACTCGCCTCCCACGGCCGTGCGCAAGGTTCTACCCTCGAGGTAGGCGCGGAGCCACCCGTGAAGTGGACCCGCGATTCCACACTCTTCCATTGCCTGAAGCAGCTGGTTGTGGCCAAGAGTATCAAAAGCTTTTTTAAAATCAATAAAGACCACAACCACCTGCTTACGCTGGTCCAGAGCCTCGTTGACCTCGTCTGTAAACCGAGCCAGCGCGGTCGCCGTGCTGCGCCCTCGACGGAACCCATGTTGCGACTGGGTGATGATAATATTTTTTTCCAAAAAACTACTAATTTGTGCTGTCACGTATTTTTCTACTATTTTATTAACGATTGATAAAATGGCAATAGGGTAAATGGCTTTGTATGTAGCGTATTCCTTTAATCATCAAAGACAATCCGGATTTAAATAGCAGTCTTTAAAAAAATATCGTGTGACTAGACTAGACTAGACTGATAAAGTGTGACTAGACGATCTAATATGCATTGGGGCTCGTATTCTATTCTATTCTCTGCCGGACAATAATGCCGACAGGACAACAATCCAATGTGTATTGTGTCAATGTCAGTATGGTAATGGGTGCGAGTGAGACACCGCTCCTTATGCTCTCTATCGGACCTTTTTCTAGTCTCCTATGAACAACTGTTTTGGTCGGTTATAAAAGCAATGGGAGTTTTCCTGTATATGTTTAGGTCCATGGGTTGCCCCATTGAAGTACATACTATAAATATCATCAGTCGCTGATGTAGGGTCGCAGTTCTAACCTAACCTACACCGTGAGGTGCTCATATAACGTACGTATAATTGCTTATTAGGGGTCGTCCAGAAATCATGTAAGAAATCATATTTAGCCGATTTTTTACCCCCGCTTGGTGTTATTTGGTGATTTTAACGCAACCCCCTGCCACAAGATCACGTGATAATTATGATGAATGTCGTTTCTACTGTTTTGCGTATATGTTCAAGATGCTCTCTCTGAAAAACAGGCATCGTAAAAATCTGATTATCACTTAATGTAAAAAATAGAGCGGATTATTTTGATCTCATAAAATTTTTGATTAAAATTGGTGTTTTTGGCTTTCTCGCTTTAAAAAAAAATTACATGTGATATCTTCTCTGACTCTCTGACCTCATCGTGATCATTCTTGATATTTTTCTTAACCCCTGGACGACCCCTTAGGCAAATTTAAGCATTATTAATATTACTATAGTGACTTTTATGCCACATGGATTTATACCAATCGTGTTATAATAATAATAATATAATTTTGGGGCGCCACGGGTTGATCCCAGCGCCGACGAGGAGTTTGCGAATCAGAGTGTGAGTAGTACAGCCAATGAGCAACTGAGGAGGACTTCGGAAGAGGTGGTTACGCAGTATCGCTCCACAAGCATCCCTAAGCCACGATTACCACGCTTGCCTATGAATAGACGCAATCTAGCGTGAATGGGAGCCCTAAATGATTTACTAGATCCACTCTTGCGGACTAGTAAAGACTTAGATGATACGCACTTGATCATGTACTGCGGAGCCATCGCGGCGTGCCGTGCGGCTCGAGTAAAGTTTCCGGACGCTGAACGTGCACCTAGGACCGCCGGGGGTGTCCCTGCATGGCAAGTGCGGATCGAGCGTCGTATCAACTCATTTAGGACTCTCATTGCAAAGCTGATCTGCTTCAGGAGGGGCAACAAGTGCCCCCGAGTAATGCGCTGGGATGACCCCCCTGGCCCGCAGGACTTTATAAGGATTGAGCGAGGCATATTTCAGGGCGACAGTCCCCTGTGGTTCTGCCTAGCTCTAAATCCGCTCAGCACTCTGCTGAAGGATTCGGGGCTAGGTTGCCGGCTTCGGAGAGAGGGTGAAGTCATATCTCACCTTCTGTACATGGACGATCTCAAGTTATTTGCACAAAATAACCGAGACTTGTTGGAGCTACTAAAAACCACTGAAGACTTTAGTAGTTCTATCAAGATGGAGTTTATTGGTATTGATAAATGTGCGGTTATGCATGTACAACGGGGGAAAGTAGTAAATTCAACAAATTTACAGCTTTCTGAGACAATGACGTTCAGATCTATCTCTGAATCAGAAACCTACAAATACCTTGGTATGTCACAGTCTTTGGGTATTGAGGATGCGGGTATTAAACAGGCGTTGAAGGAGCGCTTCTTCGGTCGGCTGACAAAAGTACTCAATAGTCATTTGTCAGGTGGCAACAAGGTGCGCGCCTTCAACGCCTGGGTGATGCCCCTACTCACTTACTCCTTTGGCATACTAAGGTGGACACAGACCGATCTGGAAGCCCTGGATCGGAGGGTCCGCCTATTGCTTACCACACACCGTATACTTCACCCACGCTCGTCCGTTATGAGATTGTACATTCCACGGAAGTGTGGAGGTCGCCGCTTTTTAAACGCCAAAAATCTCCACAACCGCGAGGTGTACAATCTCAGGAATTATTTCCTTAACAACGAGTGTGGGATGCATCGTGATGTGGTGGCAGTAGATAAGGGCCTCACGCCGCTCTCCTTGGAAAACAAGAACTAGCGCAAACCTGTGGTGCTAAGCACCGAGGATCGCAAGGCGGTATGGAAGAGTAAGGAGCTCCACGGGCGGTTCCACAGGGCCCTCACGGGACCCGACGTAGACCTGCTCGCGTCGGTGAACTGGTTACGATTCGGGGACGTTATTTTTTGTCACATTTGACTGGTTCGAGTTCCGACTGAGGCAAGCGATTGTTCATAAAACCATAAATGCTGTTGCTGATAAAAGGAAAGTCTCCTTTACACAGAAATCACAGAATGTGCTATTTACAATATTTAAGGTAGTTGCCATCCATGTGGCATTCGATCTTTCCACCCGGTATACTAGTGTTAGTAGGTACAACATAATACGAGTCGGACTCGCGCACCGAGGGTTCCGCTCGCTCGGATTTCGCTCAGGGGGGGGCACTTTCCTTCACAAAAAATCTCGCGGTCCGCACCTATGGGTCCCGTAGTATACGAGATTTGCGTTTCAAGTGGTAGCAATTGCCCCTGCCCCCCCCCCCCCCCCCCCTGTATCCGCTCCTGCGTACAAACCTTTACAACTTAAAGGTATTTATAGACCTGAGTATTTGATACGAATTACAATTTAATACCTCTACGCGTTTACGAGGATAAAGGTAGTAAGTTTAAAATTTGATAAAATATTTTTTTTGTCTGATTTTACTAAAAATTTCTACTTTTTGTAATTTTTCCATTGTCGTTGCTATATGACGTTGCTTCGTGCCAAATTTCAAGTTTCTGAGATCACGGGAAGTACCCCGTAGGTTTTGCGAGTGCCGAAAACTAAAATTTGCAGCATAAACGACTGTATCTTTTGATTTAAATTTATATAAATTTCAGCTCGATACCTCCACGCGTTCCTGAGAAAAATGGTCTTGACAGACAGACAGACAGACGGACAAAAAACACAATTTTATGACTTAGACGAATATTTTTCCAGTGTTACAAATAATAATAATTAAATAAACAAGTACATATTATACTTGTATACTTACCTACAATTGTAATATGTTATATTGATATGTGACCAACTTATGACATGTAACCTTATGTTATTAATAAATTTTCATTTCATTTCATTTCAATTCATTTCATGGCGGGTGGACCTATGAAATGATACATTAAACCACATATAATGTATGTGGTTATAGTGTACCTTCAGTGTACCTCTGTATAACTTTAAAAACAATCTGCATACCTCTCTTGAAAAGGAGCTACGCTTAAAGTAAGGTTTATGGCGGAAGGACCTTTTTCGAAAAAATCTCGGTTTAGCAAGAGGTACACTGATTTTTACTAAAGGTACACTGAGGTACACTGAAGATACAAACTAATCACATACCTTTTGAGTGATATAGTGCAAGATTTACCAGGTCCACCCGCCATCCTGACGTCAGGATGGCGGGTGGACCTTATATTGAGCGCAGCTCCTTTTGAGGAGAGGTATGCAGATTGTTTTTAAAGTTATACAGAGGTACACTGAAGGTACACTATAACCACATACATTATATGTGGTTTAATGTATCACTTACCAGGTCCACCTACCATCCTGACGTCAGAATGGCGGGTGGACTTTTTTGAAAAAATCTCGTTTTAGAAAGAGGTACACTGATTTCTACTAAAGGTACACTGAGGTACTCCAAAGGTACAGTACTTTTATTAACAATTCGATAAAATTCCAGAGGTCCACCCGCCATCCTGACACTCGCGACTTGTTGTCATGTTGGCATTATTGTCCGATGACGTCATTACTTCCTCAGTCATAACGAGATACAGTCCCTTACTCTAAGCAGTCTCTTCAGCCTCAGTTTATGGTCGAAGTGTCACCTCTACCTTCATGATCATTACTTGATTAGTCCCGATATTGAAATGTGCAAGATTCGGTACGAATGAAGAATAATAGTAGTTTATGTAACTGTTACGTTTTAAGGCCTAATTACGTAAAGTTGCATACACTGCTTTATCTACACACACGTTATAAATTCTAAATGACGTGTTCGGAAACCATAAGAATGACCGCCATTGTACCGCCATGGCCAACTCGATTATGCGAACGGTCGGGGAGGACAACCGTGGTCGGGGAGGAGGACTGGATTATCATTACGTTATCAAATTCGATGTTTCAAATTTGAAATTCATAACTTAACAATATTTGAGCATGTAATGTTAAAATTACGTTCCTGCCACAGATGAAAACTTATCATAATAAAATCGGTTGTTGTAATGCTGCCCATTGCCTGCCGGGTTTGAACACATTTTAGAGGACTTACAATGTGAGCGTAGATAAAAATCTGTAACACTGTAGTCCAATGAGAAAACCTCAGCAGGGTCATTTCACAGCCGGAGCGTTCAAGGGAGATTTTTGTGTTTTGATGTAACCACTCTCATGATCAAATAAATGAAAAATAGCAATAATTTTCAAATACAACTTTATTTAACCTAGATATATTTACAAATACCAATGTTCAAACATTATCAGTCCATACTACGCCACTACAATTTTAAATCACAATACTCACATAAATAAACACTTTCGAGCTTTTCTTTAAAAAAAAAAAGAGCAAAAGTGTCCCCTTAAATCTATTTATAAATCGAAATATTGACCAGTGATATCGAAAAAAATCTATAAATATTGTCATTTTATGCTCAATGAGAGTTTCCGCGATCGAGTTTTTCAATAGATGGTAGCACCGTGGCGAGAGGTCTAGCTGTCATAATCCACCAATCATGTATAAATTTTTTTTTGGTAGATTGTTACAGCTGTTGTCAAAAAGAACTCTCGCTACGGTGCTGCCATCTAGTGTAAAAACTCGATCGCGGAAACCTTAATTTAACACATTCAGCGCCGAGAACCCGACTGTCGGGTCTCTGTTCGTAGCTACAACGCGCTCTATACGACGCATACGTGGCTACGGGCTACGAACGTAGCACTAGGCGGTACTGAATGTGTAAAAACGTTCGTTTTCTCTATAATTACCTATAATAAAAATATATGTATAATTATATGATCATTAAATAATTTTGATAAAACTACAATGATATTGCTGATGTGGTGGTTTTCAATCCAATAATAAACAATAGGATTTTACAAAGAAATATATTTACGTCACCAGCTGGCCATAATGTGAGTTTTACCGCTCGCTACGCTTACGGTAAAACTCGCATTATGGCCAGGTGGGGACGTAAAATTGTGTACTCACCACGGGCAGTAAAAAAGAAAGCCCTCTATCGCATATTTACAACCCTCGCCTGCGGCTCGGCTCCCAAATACCTGCGATTTCGGGCTTTCTTTTTTTTACAGCCCTAGGTAAGTAATGTACTATTATTTACCTATTCTGTGATATTATCATAAATCATAATAATAGCCGTTAAATTACAAAATAATTACATTCAGTCAATTTAAAAGGATATGTAAGTAATTAAAGGTACAAGGTGATTTATTCAATTCAATAATATTTAATTCAGAAAATAAATTCCATTTAGTTAGCACAGTAACACAAAAACAAAAAGCCTACTCATAGTGTTGTGTTCCCGCTGGTGAGTAAGGTTGCCAAAGAGTTCAAAGAGCACCCAGTGTGTTGACGATGAGGGACCCTCTTGTTCCTTTAGCCATCAACACAGTGAATCCTCCTTTTTGTAAAGGGTTGGCAACGCGCATGTGACACCTCTCGAGTTGCAGGCGTCCATAGGCTACGGTAGCTGCTTACCATCAGGCGGGTCGTATGCTTGTTTGCTACCGTCGTGGTGTTAAAAAAATGATACAGAGCTGAATGTTAACTGCGTGACATCGCGCACTTCGTCGCATAAATTCATAATATTTTATATCAAGGACTATATAATTACTGAACTAACAATGAGTACGAAATAGTGTTCCTCCAAAATTCAGGCTACTATGTATCAGATGCCACAGCATAATCTTGAGTGGAAGCAGGCAAGCAGAAAAATTAATTACTGACACTCTCAAAAAATAATTTCTGCATTAGTGCCCCCCCCCCCCCACCTTCAAAAATTTTGGCTGCGACCGCGCCTGAGTGGAAGTCGAGTATTAGATAGCGTCAAATCGCCAGAAAAAAAATGCAACCGAACCCTGTTGCGTTAGTGCAGCGATAGATGGCGGTAGTGCGTTTTCCAGAATTACGGGAATGCTATTTTGTATCTAAGAAATCGCAGTGCAATTATGTGGCCCTTGACCTAAATCAGAGAGTATCTATTTAATAGAGGCGCACAGTCTAAGAACTTTTTGAGGCTCAAATTCTGGAGTGCCATCTGAACGAGAGCCACCCAAAGTTACCACACAGTGTGAAGGAACCGTGCAGTGCCATCTAATAGCGAGTAGCGTTACTACAGTTCCTCTACATTTTCGGGAAGTTTGGGTTGCTCTCGTTCAGTGGCGCCCTCTCTTAGCGTCAAACAGCCATTTACTTGTTCTTACGTGGTCGGTGACTCAGTCAGCTGTGGAATCAGTGCTGGGCGAATCAACTTTTTGACCGACATAAATCTGTCGTCAACTTTTAAATTTCGTTGTAAAATTTCACCTTTAAATAATGGCTTTTCTATGTTTCAGTTTATGGCATATATTAAAACATTCGAGGCCTCAACTGTTAAACCCAATAAACAGAAACTATGTTTATCAGGAGTCCGATTTCTTGGTAACCCCAGAGACATTTTGAGTAACGCAAGAGACACTCAAAACTGTCGGTAAAAAAGTTGATTTAGTTAGGCAGGCGCCTATGCGCAGAAAACGGGTAGAAAAATAGCCCCGCAAATTTATTTACTAAGAAAATAGCTTTTGACTAGGCATATGGCTAAACATTCAACAAATCAGTCACAAGGAATGCATTATATGGGTTATACAGAGATATCGTATCGTATCGTCTTTCCTGTGGACATTGTGACTGTTAAGATTTAAGGCCTAATAGTATGAGCGGGGACCGCAAGATCTGCTACGCTACATGATACAAAGATAAGCTCCATTGCACATGTTCATAAAAGCGATGCTGAGTTAAAAAATAGTTAAATAAATAGAATTGGCCGAAAGGACCGAAAAATACCACTTCCGGTGGAAAAATGGATGGTATTTACCTACGTCATTTGATATAAAGATTACACTTGTGGCAACAAACAGCAATTTGTATGTAGGTACAAATAAACCCTTAAAAAGTAACGAATTTGACTCCAAATTTAAGTAATATTTGGACGGCTCCTTATCTTACATAAATAAAATTTATTTTTGTATGATTAGGAGCACAACATACGTTGAAAACATAGCTTATACGCATATGTATAAGCCGTTAAGTATTGACCACAGGAAAGGCGATTAATGATTTAATCAGCCTGTATGACCATTATACACAATAATTGTCAAAACTACATTAAAGATAAGATTATAATAAAACTAAAATAAATCAGGCTACCTTTATACTATTTTATACAATCGTGACATAATAAAGAGGTTTTCAGTCGAGTAGTGTTTAGGCCATAAAGCTTGCTGAGTGGCCTAAGTAAGGTACGAGATTGAAAAGCTTAATTATGTCACTTTTGTATACAATACTTTTTCTACGAGGGCTGAAAATAGGCAAGCTGGTGAGAATTGAGTTTGACGAATGCACAACCTGTTGCCTCTATACACTTTAGTAACTTTAATCTCCCGGTGGACTGTGCCGGCGGTCGGCGAGGAGGACATCCCCGACCGTGCTATAAAATCTATTTTAGCATCGTCGGCGATGTTAAAATGGAAAGTTCGGCCTACAAAGTCTCAACTCAAGCATAAAAGTAGACGAGTAGAAAAAAATAATTTAAATGGCTTTTTTATAACTATGACATAAACAGTCTCTAAGTATAGCCAGAGAGTATTTTATAGAGGCTCACAGTCTAGAAAACTTTGAGGCGAGCGAAACCAAAAGTTACCACATAATTTAAAGAAACTTGCAACGCTATCTAGTAACGAGTAGCAGAACTACGGCTCTCCCTACATTTTCTTAGACTGTGAGCCTCTATAAAATAGATACTCTCTGGTAATAGCTAAAGGATATGGTATTGCAATCATAAAGCGATATTTTAAGATTAAATAGTAAATTAGAGGCAATTTGCTTTTAAATATTAGTTAATGACTAAAATCTTAATCGTATAAAGAAAAAAATGTAAAACATATTTATTCTTCAATTTAGGCACATTACAATGCACTTGAAATTATACAACCCAACTAATAGTATTTAAAAAAAAAACAAAATATACAAGCACAAGCCTACAATATTTCAGCCTTAATTCACTTCTAATAACATTTCGTTCTATATTATAATATTGAAAATAATTTTTTTACTGTCATTTACATTTTAAATTAGATTTTATAATTACATACTAACTTTGTTTCCTGTGTGTGTATTTGTGTGTGTGTGTGTGTGTGTGTGTGTGTGTGTGTGTGTGTGAGTGCGTGTGTGTGTGTGTGTGTGTGTGTGTTTGTGTGTGTGTGGGGGGAGGGGGCGTGTGTGTGATTTCAATATTTCATTATTTATTTTATTTGCCTCTTTAAATTTCAAAACCTATATTAGAACTATTATATTATATGTACAATATTCTCTCTAGAATTTACTATTGATATATTTTGATTATTGCTACATTTAACAATATTAAAACACGTTTATTATACATTTGAAATCCTCATTGACATATAATAAATAAATAAGTAGGTTAAAAATTACGTCCGCTCTTGTATGTAATTGTGTACAGTACAGTCGCCATCATATACATCGGAGCGGCCAAGGGTACTCGGAACTAGAATATCTGAATATGCACTTTATAGCCTTGAGAATAGAGGCGTTGTTCAGATATTTGTAACCACCTTGGCCGCTCCGATATATCTGATGGCGACTGTGCCTACTTACATTGTAAACCACTTTGTATTACAGGAGCTGTCAGATTACTTCACTCAATTAAAAATACTGCTTTAACAAAACGTTTCGACGTTTCATAATGGGTAGCTGGGGCCTATTGGATAACCACTTGTAACTTATAATATTAGCGGAAGTCTCTTTCTAATCAAAGTAATTGGAAAGAGACTTCCGTTAATATTATTAGTTACAAGTTGTTATGAAATCGGCCCCTGGTTTGAGTAATTTGACTAGGAGTCCACTAAACTATTTACAAATTACATTCCAACATACCACAGGGCGGACACGTCGTACCACAAAACTCGTTTAAGCGCCTTTGTGTGCACGGCACATCTGTACACGCTTCAATGTGTGCGTGCGTCTTAGGCGCTGTTTCCGCTGCCGTAATGACGTTTGACAATACACCGCCATTTTGCTTTTTATCGATGCGCTGCCAACCTGACGGATTAGCCTACTAGTTCCCTACCAATCGGCCGCGGGGTGAGGTCATTCCGATCGGGGCGGGGCGGAGCGTGGCCATTCTGTATGAGATACTATTATTTATTCTGTGCCTTAACATAGTTGTATATAGTGCAGTTATATATAGTCGGTGGTGCACACGACAACAAAGGGCATTATACGGATTTTAGTGATGATGGGATCTCCTTTTGCATAGTGAGACTTAAGGACCCATAGGCCATTTTAGGAAGCAGAGCCACCAAAATTTATGATGCAGTGGGGGTAAAAAGGGGGGGTTAAAATTTTCGCGTCACATAGATTGAAAACTATAAGTCTTAGCCAGGAGTAACAGGAGAAGACATCCCTAAGAAATTATTTGTACCACGAGTTTTAGTGAAAATCACTACAAGTCTGACAGTGGCTGTTGGACCACAGACATGATTACACGCAAGTGTCAAAAAAATTTTAAAATCAAATATTAAACGTAAAGGCTTCTTGCATGATAATAAACAGTAAAAATAATTCTAAAATTAGTAATATAAGCCACGGAATTACACTCCATAGGTAAGTAAGTGCAAAGTTTGGTGTTACATTAATTTAAAATATTAATGTTGGCGGTGCGACGCCATATTCCTTGGCGCACAGATTAATTTCGCAGAAGTAACACAGCATATGTGCCTACATTTGATATACCTTGATATTGTTACACTTGATATTGTTTAATAGTACTCAGCATAAAAATATTTACGTAATAAACATGTTTTAGATAAGTTAAACATATATTTATTGTACAACGAGGGCGATTTTGCTAAAATTGTTAATGCGAGTTAAATACATAGAAAAGGTTTTTATGATTTGAATTTAAAACTTAAATATCGAAATATCACCCGTGTTATACGTACTTACACAATGATTTTTCATCCGTGCGAAGAAATCAATGTCATTTTAAGTAAATATCAAGGATCATTAACCCCCAAAGTTCGTATTGAAAGGCGCTTGTCGGCAAAAATAGTATTTTACTCCATTCGTTCCTTAAACTCAAGGGTAAGGAGCAAAATAAATATTAGGTATAAATAAAATAATAATTTAGTTACTTAATTACGTTTCCTTACAATGTTGGTTTAGGCAGAATATTAATTTTGTCAAAACAGTGTTACGTCAGTTTTGTTAAAGCTACTCTTTGATTCAGTGACAGCTGTCAACCGCCAAACATGGCGCTCAAAATTTGTTCTAGATGGCTCATCTAGTAGAATACATAATACATCAATGGTCTTAGCAACATACTTCAAAGGCAAGAATTGTAGAGAATTTAAAGAAGAATATTGCCTTCATTGAAAGTTTTGTGGTAACTTCAACCGTTTTTGTAAATAAAATATGAATGTTCCTACTTTTGTGGGAAGTGGGGAAAATAATTGTTATACTTGTAACACATTATAGTGCAGAGTTTAGATTTGGCTTGAAAGTCTCATATCCAGGCCATAAATAAAATAAGTAAAATAATTATTTTCTGTTTTGACTAGATACTATTAAAATATTATTATTGGTATGGTATTTATGGCATACCATGTATATTTGAGTTAGGTAAACACCCCGTTTCTTATAGTAGTTAAATTAGTATGTTATACGTCGTATATTAAACGGTTTAATTGAAAATAATGATAATAATGATGCAGGTAATGTACTCAAGGCTAAAATAATCGATAGGTCCTAGGTACCATTCATCACACCACTAGCGTAGCGTACCTAACCTAAGTTCATATATAATATAATGATATTAGGCGTTGTCCGTTGATAAAAGATTCAAGCGCCCCACGATTTTCGCTTTTTGTCTTTTCAATGCTCTAGCTACATTGATGAGAAGAGTGGTGTGATGCCTGGTACCTAGAACCTACTGAATTATTTTTATAGCTTTTTGTTCATTATCTATAGCATTGTTTATTTTCAATAAAAGCTTTTGAATTTACCTAAACAATACTTATTTTCTTTTCAAGTAGTTATGTTACTAAAACTGTCTAAACTCATTTCATTTTATACTTGATTGAGGTGGTTGTTAAGAAATATGTAATACGTGGCATTCTGTAGCGGCAGCCATCTTGGATTTACAATGATACTGAATCTATTAAAATGTAATTGTCATCAGAACTTAAGGTGTGCACCAGATATCGGATCAATTTGTCAACAGGACGAGGGTAAAATTTCAACCACAAAATTATGGAGATGTGGGATGAAGCATGTAGATATGCAGACTTGCATTTAGTTATGTAAATATAGGTTATAATAAATTAACAAATTTTCAAATAAGTTTGTGTAATGTAGGTATAACACAAAATTGTTATTTTTATTTTAGAGCGCACTATTCGCCAACAGACTATCCTCAGTTAAAGATGTATACCTACCACTTAAGTTTTCTCTCTAAAAAAATGAACGGGCCCTTATTGATAATCCCCAATGATGTACCTTTCACTTGAAAACGTCACTAGACAACAGGGACCGGAGAACTCCTCTATTTGATAACTCTTTCCAATAGGGTAACCCTATTATTTGGTTACAAAATTACATGGTTACCCTATATTCAATGTTATGTCCCTGTCTAATGTCTTAGCAATAGAGATGAAATTAGCTTGATAGGTAAACGTCATTTTCGGATTTTCATTTCGGTAAGCGCTACATTATCATTATTAGCAGCAGCAGTAGCAGCCAGTATCAGTCCACTGCTGGACATAGGCCTCTCCCATGGCACGCCACTGTGCTCGATCTTCTGCACTCCTCCTCCAATCCGTACCCGACAAGCGCTTACCTTCGGGTAACGCAATGATGTGCTTATTAAATTGATAGTTTTTAAAAACAACCCTACAAATACTCACTCGATCTAATACCCCTTTATTGGTAACCGGTTCCGGTATCTTCTAAACGATCTCTTTATTTCACTTACGGATTATAACAAGCATACTAAGGCAAGGTAAATAATAGCGTTTAAAATGGTCCATTTAGTTGTGAAAGATATAATTAGGCAAACATTAGAGCTCAAACCACATCGTTTTCCCTACATAATTAGATTGTGGTTGATAACAGGCCTATTAATATATTTTTTTTTTCGTTAAAGATATTATAACCAATATAGGATTTATATAATTTTTATAAAGGGGAACAACAGGGCTTTATCATGAAAATATAGTTACGACCATAAATAAAAAAAATATAGGCACTTATTCAAAAAATATCAAACATTGATTTCATATTGTTTATGTTTTATCAGTTTTAAATAAAATACCAAAAATGAATTCGGCATCCTTGCTTTACACGAAAATGATATCAAACTTGACTATATAGCTCTATTTTATTTTTAATTAATTATGGGGGGCACCCCCCACTTCGTCAAAAATTTGCATCAGAAATTTGATTGGCTCCCCTTCTTAAATTAATCTTAGAGCCTAGAGGATTAGCTCTGCAAATGGAAATTCCATCATCATCATTTTCCGTATAAATAAGTGTACACCACCGACTAATAGTTGTGTTAGTATTTATTAAACTCGAAAATTCAGATTTGGAGTCTTTCGTCACAAATACTACGGTCAGCATCAATAGTAACTACGCAATCGAAGACGTCAAAAGCTCTTATTCCCTTTTGAAAAGGACTTTTGACGTCTTCGTTTGCGTAGCTACTTCTGATGCTGACTGTACGGTCCACAGAACAAATATGATGGTAGAAAAAGCAAGCACCCTCAACTATTATGAAACTGCGTCTGCCAATTTCTTCATAATTGGGCCATTCTACTTTTCATTGTAGTTAACACTTTGACTACCGAGAACCCGCCTCGTAAGCACTCGTAATGTTTGCTCAGATGCCGGGCACGCGGCGTGCGGCATTGCGTTGCATGTCGTAGCCCACCTGGCGGGTTCTGTCGGTTTCTGGGGTATTGTTCAAAATTTTGCCCGGTTGCGAAAGTGATAAGTTTTTGAATTTTTTTCGTAAAATCCATATTTTAGAATACTTAGACATTACTTTAATTTGCTCTTTTATGACGGAGAAAGAGGCTTAATTAGGCTATCAATCCTGAAAGCTTAGTTTAATAATAACAACTGTAAATATTCTTAATCACAGTCACCAGTAGTCCTTACGTGTCTCCCGATTTGTATGAAAATAAGACATTTACCACTGCGTTGCCATCTTTTTACATTCATCAATATTAATATATGAATTTTGGTTAACAAAATCCTATTATTTGGTTCAGGTACAATTTGGGAATACAATTGTATACTCGAAATTCAATGTTTATCATACTTTTTTCTGGCAAAAGATTAATGGTTACGAAAAAGTAGAATGAACCTATTACTAGAAACGTACTCATAGTCTTGTGTATCTGCTGGTGAGTAAGGTTGCCAAAGAGTGTATTGACGATGAGGGACCCTCTTGTTCCGTTAGTCGTCAACACAGTGAAAATTCCTTTTTCTAAAGGGTCGGCAACGCGCATGAGTTGCATGCGTCCTTAGGCTACGGTAGCTGTTTACCATCAGGTGGGCCGTATGATTGTTTGCCACCGTCGTGGTATAAAAATATTAGCTTATTTTTATAGCAAAATGATAAGGAAACAAGACTATTTGGACAACATTTTTGGATGAATAATTACAATTTCTTCGGCGTAATAGAAGCCTGACAATTGGCTACTTTCCTAAAAAATATATATTTAGTCCGTGAGTTAGATTATCAAAAAATATTGGACACGTATTTTTATTTTATTAATTAATCAAACAAAAATTGGTGAAGATATAGCCCGTTAAAGTTCCGCGTGACGTCACATTTCAGTACAACTTTTAGTATAATGTGACGTCACGCGGAACTTTAACGGGCTATATCTTCACCAATTTTTGTTTGATTGACAAAATAAAAAATACGTGTCCAATATTTTTTGATAATCTAACTGACGGACTAAATATAATTATATATATTTTACCCAAGAAAGTACCCAATTGGAACCAGGGCTCGGAACCGGTTTTCGCAATAAACCCCGAAATAACCCAGTATATTTAATTATTTTATGGTTTTTATGTACATATCAATATTGTATTTAGGTAACGATTTCATATTTTAAGATTTTTTCGATTAAATATAAAATAGTAAACGAAAGAACCAAAAGAACGTAAGAAAACCGGTATTTTAGTATTGAGTAAATACCGGTTTCCGAGCCCTGATTTGAAAATCACGAGTTCATCATTTGGATAGTTGATCCACTGTCAATTATATAACACGCAGAGTACGACCATTTGTGGTTTCTAGCTTAATGTATTTTCTGTGGTACAAACCGCAACACCCTTAACTGTACATCGGTGGACCTTATTACAAGAGGCATAAGGTCCACCGATGGGCAATTAAGTGTGGGCGATGGTACTGTCCAAGAATGCCTTCAGTACGTCTACCGCAGCCGCATGGCGGCGGCGGCGGCGGCGGCGGCGAGCGCGGCGGCGGCGCACAGCGCGGCGGCGGCGGCGGGCGGCGGCGCGCCCCCTCCCCGCACCAGCGCGCCCCCCAGGTACGCCACGGACATTATCAGCCCGTGCGCTGTGCATCTGAAATAGTGCTCATTTAACACTATGTGCTATCGACATCAAATATAACGGAGCGGCCAAGTTACTCTACAATATCTGAACGTGCACTTTATCGCCTTGACAATAGGCACTTTATCGCGTTGTTCAGATGTTTGTGACCGCCTTGCCCGCTCCGATATACCTGATACGCTCGTCATCAGATCGTTACCGGAGCCAAGATGGTTTCCCTATGTCTCTTTCCATTGTACGATTAGCAGACATAGAAGTTTTAGTGGCAGGAATGAAAATGTCTTAGGGACTTCCCAACGATATTAATTTATCGATAAATCGTTATGACAGTTATGATGTACATATAATATGAATTTGGAAGTTGTATATATTATTATATAATATACAGCATAAACTTATTATAAATCGTTTATGAAAATGGTTGTCATTCGATTTGTTTTAGTGGTTAAAATGATTTCTTGGATTAACTACAATAATATGGCCCGGAATATCAAAGCAATATTATTGTAGTTAATAATATAGGCTTCCGCAAAGTATCGCCTGAGTCCATAAATTATTTCCTGCTTTTTTTTGTAAATTTCGAATAAATGTTAAAATATAACATATCACCATTACATAACGTCGATAGGTAGTTATCAGCATTACAGTTTAATATATACTTCACTCGGTAAACTTAGTATGTGCTATGAAATGTCACTTCGAAAGTTATCGATAAATTTATTATTGGAAGGAACTCCCTAGTTTTTGCCACAAAAACTTCTATGTCTGACGATTAGGGATTAGGAACAAAAGTTATTTGTGCAACAAGAGAGGAAAGTTGGTTTTTCTTGCGAGTGTTGATTTTGAGTCCCGAGTAAGTGAAAGATTCTATAATTGAATCACGAGCGAAGCGAGTGATTCTAAGTTAGAATCTTGAGCGTAGCGAGGGACTCAAAAACACGAGATGTAAAATAACTTTGCTCTCGTGTGACACATACAACTTTTCACCTCAGTAGTGAGAACATATTAAAGGTTAAAATAGGGTTGTTCAAGCTGCTGAGGTGAAACAGTTAATTACTTACACTACAAATTTTATAATTTTTTACAATCTAATCTTCGAGCAACAATGTAAAGGAGGTACAGTTTCAAATAAGATTTACTGAAATATGGCTCCTGAAAACTTGTAACCGGCTAGTCTTATACCGTAATAAGACTGTCAAAGAAAGTACCGCCAGAGTCGTTCTTGCGATATTGTTGGGCTATTTTTGGGCTTTGATTTAAACTATCACATTTACCTTAAATTAGCAGGATAAGAGTCCACGACCCCCACACACGCCACGTAGAAGACCAGCGTTAAAAACACCCTGTATATCGCCTCCACTACGTATAGGGCTGTCTCGCTCTGCACCACGTAGATAGAGGGGGACAGGCATACGCATATCGCGCATATTATCACTGTAAAGAGAATAAAATGACATACAGGATGTAACAAAAATGCTGGTGATCCGTTTAATTATTGGTATCGTATTCTAATTGGGACAATCACCTTTTTTTTGTTTTTTGATAAAGAACAAATCAAAATATTAAATTACTTCTTTACATTTTATGAGGTTTTAGCATATTACAAAAATGAACTTTCATATTTCAGGAGTTGCCGCGGACTTTTACGATTATTATATTGTTTAATATGAGCATAAACTTAATTTGAGGTTTAAAGTGGTCCCCTGGGTAACTATGGACAATTCAATAAAATAGCATGTTGAAAAAAGTGAAACCAGTGCAATGTATTCATAAACACATTTTTGTTAATTACACATGTAAATTATGGCAAAATATTATATAAGTACAAAATTACAACAAGTAGTTATGTCTCTTGAGTCACTGTTGACAAGAACATAAAAAACTTTTCTTTTAATTTGTAATATAATAAGTTAATAACCTAATAACCAATAGAAATAAAACAAACATCAAAACTTTGAATTCTCCCTTTGTTTTAAACAAAATTAATCTTAAAAGTTAAGGTAAAACTGTAAAGATTAAAAATATGTTTTTTTTTGGTGACATGTTGGTCACCCAAGAAAAAAACGGTAACCCAAGAGACTTTTTTTGACAAGTTGGTTACCCAAGAGACAAATCGGTGAGACTTAAAATGGAACAAGCTTGATTTATATGGTCGTATGCTATATTTTTTAGGCTTTTTTCATATCATCATACAGATAATTAAGAACAGCTTTATTGGGAATCAAATCAAACAAAATATAACAATAGAAAAATGTATTATCAGAGTAAATAAAAAAAATTCTAAACAGTTTTTGCTCTTAATGATCACAGCAAGTAATCATTTGTATTTTTATGAATCAATCACAACAAAGATTAAATCTTTGTATCGTTACTTTTAATAAACGGAACAATACTACCCTTTAATCAGGCTTTTAATTAACAACAACAAGAATGCGATCTTCACCACTTAACACTTAATGCTACGCGATTTTTCAGATCTATTACAAAAGAAAGACAATTAATTTAAATTTATTTTTCTAAAATATCAACAATATTTTTGAAGTCAAAATATTCTTGCTGTCTTTTAATTGTTATAATAACCGATAGGTTCTAGAAGTATTTTTATTACGTCTTTAGGTTCAATATATGAAAAATCGTTTGGATCCAGTCGAAATATTTGTTTTCCTTTGACGTTACGCAAAAATATGACAAGCATTTCGCCATCCTCGTCTAAACCGTTAAATTTGCAGACGTATCTGAATAGTTTACCTTTGGATCCGCTAACATTTACTAATAAAAAATCCCCACACTTCACTGATCGGGTTTCTTTGTCTTGAATCCCTGAAGTACATGGTTACGGATTGGTGTAAACAGCATCTTAAAAAGTTCCTTCGCGAGACTTACACAAATCAAACACAGTTATTTCTTTTAAAGCCCTCTCTTTCGCATCATTGATGTAGAGGAATGTCATCGACATCATCCGAACTGGGCTCTTCATTAACACCACTTGTCTTAACTACCTCAGAATAGTCAGGATCATCGTTATTGTGTGCAGTGTTGTCTTCAACATTAATTGGCTGATAATGTTTCGGGCTTTCGACAGTGGCAAAATACTCTTTCACAAAAACAACTTAGGTCACGATATTGCAATTGACCTGCTACAGTTGCGAAGATTTGATGCATACTGATGGTTTCTTTCAAGGGCGTTATATTTTTTGGCAGTTGTATCTGGAAACTGTTTATTTCTTGTTCGGTAATGATAAATAGCTTGATTTTGCTTTGTCTTTCAGAGCATTGTAAAAATCTTCTGCATTGATAATGTCCATCCCTGTAGCTACCATATTATCTGCGGTTCTTTTTAGATAGCCCCCTATACCATCAGCTGGGCATTTACCTAATTACATACAGTTGCATACACTGCTTTATCTACACTCATATTATATATTCTAAATGAAGTGTTCGGAAACCATAGAATGACCGCCATTGCACCGCCATGGCCAACTCGATTGTGCCGGCGGTCGCGCGGGCGCGTGCCGTTGGTCAGGAAGGAGCAGAGGTTTTACATTACGTTATCAAATTCGATGTTCGGAATTTTAAACTCATAACGTATCAATATTGATTCATATATATGAGCATGTAAAGTTAAAATTACGTTACTGCCACAGATAAAAAGCTTATCATAGTAAAATCGGTTGTGGTAATGCTAGCCATTGCCTACCGTTTTTGAACACGTTTTAGAGGACTTACAGTGTGAGTGTAGATAAAAGTAGTTTTAAGTGTCGCCAAATCTGCTGCATACAACATTATTTTTCGATGGTGTGTTTGAATAGTATTTTATCTACACTCATATTGTAAGTTCTCTAAAACGTGTTCGAAAACGGTAGGCAATGGCTAGCATTACCACGACCGATTTTACTATGATAAGCTTTTTATCCGTGGCAGTAACGTAATTTTAACTTTTCATGCTCAATTATTGATGTGCTATGAGTTTTGATAACATAATGTACACCTGCAGCCTCCCGCGCATCCGCCGACAGCCCGACACGCGCCCGCGCGACCGCCGGCACAATCGAGTTCGCCATGGCGGTTACGTAACAGTTACATAATAGTACATTACTTACCTAGGGCTGTAAAAAAAAGAAAGCCCGAAATCGCAGGTATTTGGGACCCGAGCCGCAGGCGAGGGTTGTAAATATGCGATAGAGGGCTTTCTTTTTTACTGCCCGTGGTGAGTACACAATTTTACGTCCCCACCTGGCCATAATGCGAGTTTTACCGTAAGCGTAGCGAGCGGTAAAACTCACATTATGGCCAGGTGGTGACGTAAACTACTATTATACAATCGTGACATAATAAGAGCTTTTCAGTCAAGTTCAGTGTTCATGCCACGAAGTTCACTGAGTGGCATAAGTAAGGTTACGAGATTGAAAAGCTTAATTATGTCACTATTGCATCGTCACTATCATCATCATCATCAGCCCTTTATCGCCCACTGCTGAGCATAGGCCTCTCTTCCTGTACGCCACTTGTCCCGGTCTTGTGCTAATTTCATCCAGAAGTGACCCGGGACCTTCTGAATGTTGTACTATTGTATACAATACTTTTTTTCTACTCCAGCACTTCTATATGCCAATTAAATGACTGATAGTGGTATCTAAAACTACATCATTTAAGTGAAGCCGCTAAAGTCTATTTGTCTATAGGTACTTTCTATAACTGCTAGCAGTCACACAATAGTACATTACTTACCTAGGGCTGTAAAAAAAAGAAAGCCCGAAATCGCAGGTATTTGGGACCCGAGCCGCAGGCGAGGGTTGTAAATATGCGATAGAGGGCTTTCTTTTTTACTGCCCGTGGTGAGTACACAATTTTACGTCCCCACCTGGCCATAATGCGAGTTTTACCGTAAGCGTAGCGAGCGGTAAAACTCACATTATGGCCAGGTGGTGACGTAAAACATATTGTGCAACTGTTTTTGTTTTTTTAATACACCGACTTCCAGGTGCCATGTCTAAAAAGGGTTCGTTCTTGTTTACAATATAAATTATATTTTCAAATTGATATATAAGTACTTGAAATTATTTTTGCACAAACTATGATATAGTACATTACTGCAGAGACCAGTAAGTAAGCTTTCCTGGCTGAGTATTTAGTAGCCGTCCGAGTCGAAGACGAGGACGGTTATAATACGAAGCCAGGAAAGCTGATTACGGTCGAAGCATGTATAGTGCTTTTCTCAAACATGTAAGGAAAAAAAAAAAAAAAAAAAAAACAAAAAAAACACAGGGGTATATGGGTAAATGTACACCATTTTACCAAAATACTTTCCACTCCTGATGTCTTTTAAAAGCTCGGCAAGTAACCAACTTCAGTTACTGGCTGAGTGATATAATGTTGTATGAAAATCCTTTACGTACGTCGCGCTGAACCTGCCTTGGAATAGAGTCCCTACTGGTCTCTAATTACTAACGTAACAGGAACATTTCCGAGCATGTTTGAGAAAAAAACATTATCATGTCTTTTTTAAAGTATTAATATCTGAAATAATTTAGTTTCCATATTTATGAAAAGCATAATAGTACTTTAATGTAAACTTTTGCATTGAGAGTTACTTGAACGAAGCCATATTTTTTGCAATTGAAAACCAACTCGTGGTCTGTCTATGACATTTAGTCAAAAAGTTAATATTTAAAAAGTTTCAACACAATGTACGGCTTAATTTTTGTATTTAAACTCGTATATTATGTTAATATCAAGAAGTTTATGTTGATTTTCATAAAATAAGTGACAAGAAAACTTTACAGTGAATATCCGAAGACTTCGGCACAAAAGTAAGAGATATTAGTTGATAGAAAAATCTTAAAACAAAATTGATTTATGTACTCGTGATACTTAAGAACTTTAAAATTATTTATTAATTACGTTTTTGCTACTGTCGTAGAAAAAGTTTCGTGTGCAACGGTACATAATTAGGTCTTAAAATTCTCGGGTCCGTTATTACAAAATTCGGCTTCGCCTCATTTTGTAACTTCGACCCTCGAATCTTAAGAACCCTTATTATGTAACTGTTGCACAAAATACTATTCTACGAGTGCTCAAAATAGGCAAGCCGGTAAGAATTAAGTTCGACGTATGCCTTGCCTTACACGACCTGCTCTATCTATATAATGTATAGTAACTTCGATCTCCCGCTGGATCGTGCCGGCGGTCGGGGAGGAGGACCGCCCTCCTCCCCGACCATTATATAATATTGTATGAAAATCCATTTCAGTATCCGCGATGATGCTTAAATTTGCGACTGTAAAAGCTCAATCGAAAAGTATGCGCTAGTAGTTCGGTCTACAAAGTCTCAAATCAAGCATTATAGTCGACAAGTAGAAAAAAAACTTTGCATGTATTCATTCATCATCGCTAAATAGGATTAAGACGAGGACTGAGTCATTTTGCGCTCAGCAAATTTCAAATTGTTCCAAAGATATTAGATTTACATGTTTGATACATTCAAATGATTAAAGACTACGACTACGCTTTTTTAGAGAGAAAAACACATCAGCATCATCATCATCATCAGCCTATACTAGTCCACTGCTGGACATAGGCCTCCCCTAATGAGCGCCATAGCCTGCTGTAGCCCGGAGATTCCTAACACCCCCTGCCCCGCCGTTACCATGGCCGCCCTCATGGCCAGGAATAGCTAGGCGGTCGGGAACTGAGGGCCATTTCTTTGCTAAACTTATGCCCATAATCCCCACGCTGCGCATGCGGGTTGGGGATCGCAGTTTGGTGGTGGGATTGTTCTGCAGGGGCGCTGCTGCCCGCCCCCCCGGTATGTCCCTTAGTCGCCTCTTACGACACCCACGGTAAGAGTTGGGGTGGTGCAAAACACGATTGAATATAATTTAATCGATAGAATTATTTTTAAAGTCAGGTCTTCTTTTACACTAGAACTGATTTTTACCTAAAATTAGAGGCGTATAATAAAATTTGAACATGATAAAGGTATTTACTAGTTTTCGTTTATCCATGGATATAATAGATTCTCATTTTGTTCGTAATTTGTCCAAAAAGGGTTATAAAGAGCGTTGCATCTCTTATTTCGTGTACAACATGTCTCTTACTAGGGGGCGTGGTTCCCGAGAAATTAGGTGTAGCCTTAATGTGCTAAATCATGATGGAATTCCACTTCTGTTCCCTAATCCCGAGTGTCTCGCGCGAAGCGAGAACCTGCCGCCCAGGGCCAGCGTCGGGGCGAAGATGGCGGCGAACAGCCCCGCCAGTATGGTCGCCAGGGCCGCGTGCGCCTGCTCGCGGAGCGGTGGGGTTCTATGTATAATGTCGTACAACTACATGCTACGGACTCACCACGAGGCGAGAACCTGCCGCCCAGGGCCAGCGTCGGGGCGAAGATGGCGGCGAACAGCCCCGCCAGTATGGTCGCCAGGGTCGCGTGCGCCTGCTCGCGGAGCGGTGGGGTTCTATGTATAATGTCGTACAACTACATGCTACGGACTCACCACGAGGCGAGAACCTGCCGCCCAGGGCCAGCGTCGGGGCGAAGATGGCGGCGAACAGCCCCGCCAGTATGGTCGCCAGGGTCGCGTGCGCCTGCTCGCGGAGCGGTGGGTTCTATGTATAATGTCGTACAACTACATGCTACGGACTCACCACGAGGCGAGAACCTGCCGCCCAGGGCCAGCGTCGGGGCGAAGATGGCGGCGAACAGCCCCGCCAGTATGGTCGCCAGGGCCGCGTGCGCCTGCTCGCGGAGCGGTGGGTTCTATGTATAATGTCGTACAACTACATGCTACGGACTCACCACGAGGCGAGAACCTGCCGCCCAGGGCCAGCGTCGGGGCGAAGATGGCGGCGAACAGCCCCGCCAGTATGGTCGCCAGGGCCGCGTGCGCCTGCTCGCGGAGCGGTGGGTTCTATGTATAATGTCGTACAACTACATGCTACGGACTCACCACGAGGCGAGAACCTGCCGCCCAGGGCCAGCGTCGGGGCGAAGATGGCGGCGAACAGCCCCGCCAGTATGGTCGCCAGGGCCGCGTGCGCCTGCTCGCGGAGCGGTGGGTTCTATGTATAATGTCGTACAACTACATGCTACGGACTCACCACGAGGCGAGAACCTGCCGCCCAGGGCCAGCGTCGGGGCGAAGATGGCGGCGAACAGCCCCGCCAGTATGGTCGCCAGGGCCGCGTGCGCCTGCTCGCGGAGCGGTGGGTTCTATGTATAATGTCGTACAACTACATGCTACGGACTCACCACGAGGCGAGAACCTGCCGCCCAGGGCCAGCGTCGGGGCGAAGATGGCGGCGAACAGCCCCGCCAGTATGGTCGCCAGGGCCGCGTGCGCCTGCTCGCGGAGCGGTGGGTTCTATGTATAATGTCGTACAACTACATGCTACGGACTCACCACGAGGCGAGAACCTGCCGCCCAGGGCCAGCGTCGGGGCGAAGATGGCGGCGAACAGCCCCGCCAGTATGGTCGCCAGGGCCGCGTGCGCCTGCTCGCGGAGCGGTGGGTTCTATGTATAATGTCGTACAACTACATGCTACGGACTCACCACGAGGCGAGAACCTGCCGCCCAGGGCCAGCGTCGGGGCGAAGATGGCGGCGAACAGCCCCGCCAGTATGGTCGCCAGGGCCGCGTGCGCCTGCTCGCGGAGCGGTGGGTTCTATGTATAATGTCGTACAACTACATGCTACGGACTCACCACGAGGCGAGAACCTGCCGCCCAGGGCCAGCGTCGGGGCGAAGATGGCGGCGAACAGCCCCGCCAGTATGGTCGCCAGGGCCGCGTGCGCCTGCTCGCGGAGCGGTGGGTTCTATGTATAATGTCGTACAACTACATGCTACGGACTCACCACGAGGCGAGAACCTGCCGCCCAGGGCCAGCGTCGGGGCGAAGATGGCGGCGAACAGCCCCGCCAGTATGGTCGCCAGGGCCGCGTGCGCCTGCTCGCGGAGCGGTGGGTTCTATGTATAATGTCGTACAACTACATGCTACGGACTCACCACGAGGCGAGAACCTGCCGCCCAGGGCCAGCGTCGGGGCGAAGATGGCGGCGAACAGCCCCGCCAGTATGGTCGCCAGGGCCGCGTGCGCCTGCTCGCGGAGCGGTGGGTTCTATGTATAATGTCGTACAACTACATGCTACGGACTCACCACGAGGCGAGAACCTGCCGCCCAGGGCCAGCGTCGGGGCGAAGATGGCGGCGAACAGCCCCGCCAGTATGGTCGCCAGGGCCGTGTGCGCCTGCTCGCGGAGCGGTGGGTTCTATGTATAATGTCGTACAACTACATGCTACGGACTCACCACGAGGCGAGAACCTGCCGCCCAGGGCCAGCGTCGGGGCGAAGATGGCGGCGAACAGCCCCGCCAGTATGGTCGCCAGGGCCGCGTGCGCCTGCTCGCGGAGCGGTGGGTTCTATGTATAATGTCGTACAACTACATGCTACGGACTCACCATGAGGCGAGAACCTGCCGCCCAGGGCCAGCGTCGGGGCGAAGATGGCGGCGAACAGCCCCGCCAGTATGGTCGCCAGGGCCGCGTGCGCCTGCTCGCGGAGCGGTGGGTTCTATGTATAATGTCGTACAACTACATGCTACGGACTCACCACGAGGCGAGAACCTGCCGCCCAGGGCCAGCGTCGGGGCGAAGATGGCGGCGAACAGCCCCGCCAGTATGGTCTCCAGGGCCGCGTGCGCCTGCTCGCGGAGCGGTGGGTTCTATGTATAATGTCGTACAACTACATGCTACGGACTCACCACGAGGCGAGAACCTGCCGCCCAGGGCCAGCGTCGGGGCGAAGATGGCGGCGAACAGCCCCGCCAGTATGGTCGCCAGGGCCGCGTGCGCCTGCTCGCGGAGCGGTGGGTTCTATGTATAATGTCGTACAACTACATGCTACGGACTCACCACGAGGCGAGAACCTGCCACCCAGGGCCAGCGTCGGGGCGAAGATGGCGGCGAACAGCCCCGCCAGTATGGTCGCCAGGGCCGCGTGCGCCTGCTCGCGGAGCGGTGGGTTCTATGTATAATGTCGTACAACTACATGCTACGGACTCACCACGAGGCGAGAACCTGCCGCCCAGGGCCAGCGTCGGGGCGAAGATGGCGGCGAACAGCCCCGCCAGTATGGTCGCCAGGGCCGCGTGCGCCTGCTCGCGGAGCGGTGGGTTCTATGTATAATGTCGTACAACTACATGCTACGGACTCACCACGAGGCGAGAACCTGCCGCCCAGGGCCAGCGTCGGGGCGAAGATGGCGGCGAACAGCCCCGCCAGTATGGTCGCCAGGGCCGCGTGCGCCTGCTCGCGGAGCGGTGGGTTCTATGTATAATGTCGTACAACTACATGCTACGGACTCACCACGAGGCGAGAACCTGCCGCCCAGGGCCAGCGTCGGGGCGAAGATGGCGGCGAACAGCCCCGCCAGTATGGTCGCCAGGGCCGCGTGCGCCTGCTCGCGGAGCGGTGGGTTCTATGTATAATGTCGTACAACTACATGCTACGGACTCACCACGAGGCGAGAACCTGCCGCCCAGGGCCAGCGTCGGGGCGAAGATGGCGGCGAACAGCCCCGCCAGTATGGTCGCCAGGGCCGCGTGCGCCTGCTCGCGGAGCGCCCCGGCCAGGCGCCACGTGAGTGGGGCCTCGCGGAGGCACGCGAGCCGCATGCCGCGGATAATCGAGTTGCGCAGTTCGGAGTACGAGTCGATCTCGCGGCCTACTGTTATGTCTGTGTCTATTATGCTGTGGATAAAAAGGGAAATAAATAAATAATTAAATGCATGAAGTTATAAATTATAAACTGGAGTATACTTTTTCGACCACAAAGTGAGGACGAAAAAAAACTTAATACAGTGGGTTGCGTCTCGTTTTGTCTCTAAAAGGACTACAAAAGGTGAAAAAATGTATGACCACAAACTATTTCGTTTATCAAAATTCCATTTAAATTTCCTGGATACAGCAGAATTAAGAATAAACTAAATTAACATTAATGGAGACATTTTGTACATGTAACGAGAACCGAGAGAGACTATTTACCATGAAGTAAACTCAATAAAAATGTGTAAAATACTTACGTCGTATTAACAAAAAGCGACCCCGTGAAGTACGTATAAGAAGTCTTGATATTTGAAAACGCGACATCATAGAACGAACAGTTCCTAAAGGCCACATGCGAGAGCATCATATCTCTGTAAGTGCATTTATAGAACGTCACGTTCCTATATTCGACGTTTTCGAGCGTGTCGTTATAATGTCGGTTTTCGTACGTCGTGTTTTCGATGATGACTTTTGACGCTTCGAACTGTTGGTTCTCGATGGCGAGTACGGCTGATGGTATATAGGAGGCTAGGAAGAGCTGGAAACAAATAAAATTGTTGTAATGAACCCGACTGTAATAGTAGTTTATGAAACTGTTACGTAATAAATAAGGCCTAATTACGTAATGACCAACCGCCATGACCAACTCGATTGTGCTGGCGGTCGGGCGGGCGCGTGCCGGCGGCGGTCGGGGAGGAGGGCATAATGAATTTCATACGTTTTTACCACACTGTCACAGATAATACACTGATGTTACGTTACTGGTTGCAATAATGGTGGTAATTACATACGGTTTTCGAACGCGGAATAGAGGATTTATGATATTGGTGTAGATAAATATTTTTATCTACACCAATATCATATTTTATTCAGCCAGTCCGCCTTTAAAAACAAATTTCTTATTGAATTAATATTTTTTTATTTAAATCAGGAAGCACGTATTACGTTAAAATAAATAATGATTCAATAATTTAAAAATAAAATATATTCCTCTAAGCTAAGGTGGTGTGAAAAGAAGTAAGTCACATAGGAGCAAAACTATTTTCACCTTGGGCGTTAATACTTGAATCCCTTACTACGCTCAGGAGCCTACTTTAGAATCCCTCGCTACGCTTGGAACTCTATTTGAGAATCCATCGCTTCGTTTGGGATTAAATACACCTTTAATATTTCATTTTGCCCTCTTGTTACCCGTTGTCTGTAAAAACCCTTACAAGTTAAATTTGACCCACTATTTGGTTTCCGATTGAGCTGAAATTTTGCACGCATATGTATATCGCGTGACAATGCAATATTATGATGACGTGGAGATGGAAGGTGGCTATAGGAACGCCTTAACTATTCAACATTAGCCCGTCGTTTTCGGACTCGTTACATTCGTCTTGATGAGCTTGAAGAGACATTACAAATAAAAATATGAATTAAGCTTTTATTGTCTAATGTACATTAGACAATAAAAGCTTAATTCAAAATTATTATTTTTGTGAATAAAAACTTATTTTAGTATCTCATTTAAGAATTCTTGATACTTGATACCAGCGCCCTCTATATTTCCGTTGGGACACTTGCGATAGTGTCGGCGGGAAGGCTATCTAACTCTAGTAGTTAGTACCTATATGTCGCTTACGGCTGCTGTAAAGCAGAAGTAGATAAAAATAAATGCAAAAAGATGATTGAAGGCATTGCAAATTTCGTCAACTTAGTAACTTGACCCATAGCTTAATTGGTAAAGCGAACGAGCCCCGGCAAGGCGTATCGATGCAGGTTCAAGTCCTGCTGGGTTGATTATTTTTTCAATGTTTTCAATGTTTGTATTTAATTTAACAATCTATTCTTGATACTTGTGTCAAAATATACTGCTATTCCAGTTTTGGCGCAAAATACACGATTTTATTGAAAGAGTCGACTTTTTCGGTTTACATGGACACTAAATTATTTCACACTTTTTTCGGAACTTTTTTCGTGGATCGACACATTTGGTTGATACAGAATAGTACAATACAAGATTCAAGATACGCGTACACAATGTTAACATACAAAACAGACAAACGAATTAAATACGTATTGGTGTAGCACCACGAAACAGATCCTGGTCAGCAAATTGATAATTTGTAAGCTGGCGCTGGTCTTCCGTAGGATCCTATTTGGTGATGCCACGATAGATAACAAAAACCGGCCAAGAGCGTGTCGGGCCACGCTCAGTGTAGGGTTCCGTAGTTTTCCGTCCGTCACAGAAAGTGTCCCCACTTAAGAGTTAATAACACCGCCATGTAGGATATGATATGAGAGTTCCACGTACAGCGACATCTATCGGCAAATTAAGTAAACTATTGCGCGCGAGCTTAAAGTATGGAAGATGATTTTTATGGAATAATTCTTTATTGCGTGAACAGATTTTCACCGTTTTTACTTTATTTGAAAGCACGTCATTTCATTGTAATTTTGTAGAAATTACAGGTACAATAAACACCTGCTTATACGGTTAAATTGCAAACTTAGTTCAGAAATTATTTTGTAATTTTTTTTTCAAAAACTATTCATCCTATCAAGTTCAAAATAATTTTCCTAGAAAGTTTTTATAAAGTTCTACTTTTGAGATTTTTTTTCATATTTTTAAAACTGGTTTAAAAATGGTTCAAAAGTTAGAGGGGGGGGGACGCATATTTTTTTACTTCTGGAGCGATTATTTCCGAAAATATTTACATTATCGAAAAATGATTTTAGTAAACCCCTATTCATTTTTAAATACCTATCCAACAATATATCACACGTTAGGGTTGAAATGAAAAAAAAAATCACTCCCCACTTTACGTATAGGGGAGGTACCCTAATAAATAAAAAAAAACCACTTTTTATTTTACCACTTTGTCGGCGTGATTGATATACATATTAGTACCAAATTTCAGCATTCTAGTGCTAACGGTCACTGAGATTATCCGCGGACGGACGGACGGACGGACGGGCAGACATGGCGAAACTATAAGGGTTCCTAGTTGACTACGGAACCCTAAAAAACCGAACACAAAAAAAACAACCGCATTGAGAACTCCTTTTGAAATCTTGAAGTCGGTTAATAAAAAAATACGTAAGTGTCGTGGAACAGTCGGTTGGAACGAAATTGTTTAAATTTTTGACTTTTTTAACATTTTTGTAATTTTTGTCATATTGACGTTTTTGCCTTTTTTGCCTTTTTTTGACTTTTCACTTTGTCACTTATCCTTTTCACATCAATTCCGTTCACTTTATGCTATTCTATTTCATTTTATAACATTTCATATGTTTCTCAATCGTACGGCTTTGTCGCGTTTTCGTGACGGTCACGTGACTTTTTTTCGCCTAGCCCCCATCCGCGAACCGTCCGATAAGGAACTTCGTTCCAAAATAATAAATTTAACAAACAATTAAAAGGGAAACGTAAGTAAATAATTAAAAAACCGGCCAAGTGCGAGTCGGACTCGCGCACCGAGGGTTCCGTACAAACCTGTAGGTATATGAGTAAAAGTTCACCCATCACGACAATTGACTCATAGCTACGCGTTCATGAGGAAAGGGGTAGCAACTTTAAAATTATTAAAAATATTTTTATTCTATGATGTAACTAAATATTTACGGTTTTCGCAATTTTTCCTTTATCTGTGCTATAAGACGTTGCTTCGTACCATATTTCAAGATTCTGAGTTCACGGGATGTATCCTGTAGGTTCCTGTTTGATTCCCTTGCGAGTTTCGAAAATTTGCAGAAATTTGCGGCATAAACGGCTGTATCTTTTGATTGCGTTGGCTTAGAAGTTTGATTTTTTCATAGCTCCAAGGGACAGTAGACTTGAGTATTTGATATAAATTTCAGCTTGATACCTCCACGAGTTCCTGAGAAAAAGGGTTTTGACAGACGGACGGACAACAAAGTGATCCTAAAAGGGTTCCGTTTTTTCCTTTCCAGGTACGGAACCCTAAAAACTACCCTACACGTACCTGTATAGCCATAGAGAAGAGCATTACTCCGCCGAGGGAAAGTGTGGTGTTCCTGTACCCACTTGAGAACAGTTGGAAGAAAGAATGCCAGAACTGCGAACAAAACATATCACTATCACTACATAGTAGTTAGTATAAAACAAAGTCGCTTTCCGCTGTGTTTCCCTATGTACGCTTAGATCTTTAAAACTACGCAACGGATTTTGATGCGGTTTTTTTAAAAATAGATAGAGTGATTCTAGGGAAAGGTTTATATGTATAATACATGCGTAATATAGTAGAGAAACGCTGATAATTTTAGAGGTTTCTAATGTGATGTCGTAAATAAACACATTTTTTTGCGCTTATATCCAAACGCTGGCTAATGTACTACAGTATTGTACACCTTAAAAAGGTTTACAAATGCCCGAGCTACTGTAAAAAATACTCAAATCACTATAGGTGTGCCTATAATATTTGAAGAGTTCCCACGATTTCTCCAGGATCTCATCATCAGATCCTGACCTGATGACAATGGGACCAACTGTCAAGTATACACTAAAATTAAAGCAAATTAAAAATAATGTTAACCAAAAAGAACTGACTTCACTTAGCCTCCACCTTTCCAAAAGCTCGAGCTGCTGTAAAAAATACTCAAATCACCATAATTGAGCCTGTAATAGTTGAAGAGTTCCCTCGATTTTTCCAAGATCCCATCATCAGATCCTGACCTGATGACAGTGGGATCAACTGTCAAGTTATACCCTTTGAAACAAAAAAGAATTTCCCAAATCCCAGCCGTCTTGGAATAATCTGTGAACATACCTAAAAAACCGGCCAAGTGCGAGTCGGACTCGCGCACCGAGGGTTCCGTACAAACCTTTACAACTTAAAGGTATTATAGACCTGAGTATTTGCTATGAATTTCAATTTAATACCTCTACGCGTTTACGAGGAAAAAGGTAGTAAGTTTAAAATTTAAAAAAATATTTATTGTATGATTTTACTAAAAATGTCTACTTTTCGTAATTTTTCCTTTGTCTGTACTATATGAAGTTTCTTCGTGCCAAGTTTCAAGTTTCTGAGTTTACGGGAAGTACCCTGTAGGTTTTGAGTTTCTTGCGAGTACTCAGTTTCAAAATATGCGACTTAAATTGCTATTTCTTTTGATTGCGTCGACATAAAAGTTTGGTTTTGCTACATCTGAAAGGTCCTATAGGCTTGAGTATTTGACATGAATTTCAATTTAATATCTCCACGCGTTTACGAGAAAAAAGGTAGTAAGTTTAAAATTTAAAAAAATGTTTTATTGTATGATTTTATTAAAAATGTCTACTTTTTGTAATTTTTCCATTGTCTATGCTATATGACGTTGCTTCGTGCCAAATTTCAAGTTTCTGAGTTTACGGGAAGTACCCCGTAGGTTTTGCGAGTGCCGAAAAACTAAAATTTGCAGCATAAACGACTGTATCTTTTGATTGCGTTGGCTTTTGAGTTTAATTTTTTCACAGCTCCAAGGGACAATAGACCTGAGTATTTGGTATAAATTTCAGCTTGATACCTCCACGCGTTCCTGAGAAAAATGGTCTTGACAGACAGACAGACAGACAGACAGACGGACAACAAAGTGATCCTATAAGGGTTCCGTTTTTTCCTTTTGAGGTACGGAACCCTAAAAACAAGCAAAAACAATAATCAAAGATCCCGACGAAATGAAAACCCCCTCCTTCGAAATCTTGGAGTCGGTTGAACTACGACTAATACGTACCATCTTGACGCTGTGTCCGGCGAGGTGTCTCGGCGCGGGCCGCTTGGGCGGCAGCGGTAGCGCGCCCGCCCCCGCGCCCGCCCCCGCCCCCGCCCCCGCCCCCGCGCCCGCCCCCGCGCCCGCTCGGCCGCAGAGCCGCACCTGGTTGCTGCTGTGCATGCTCTGCAATGTGACGCGACGTACGTGTGACAGGTGAACATTCGACATTTCATGTAAACACTGTTACAATATTTCTACAATCGCAAAAAAAATTATAAAAAAAAAGTCCATTTAAATTTTTACCACCTGTTTTTTTAAACACATAGATCAGTCATTGGAGCATTTTGCATTACAAAAGGTGATGTAGAAAATATTTTAATGGTTTTCGGTAGGCTATGGAGTGGTTATTAAAAATCTAGATTTTAGACCTTGAGGGGGCGAAGCGTTGGCCGCCATCTTGGTTTAAAGGTGCCAAAATTCGGTTTTTACATCTTGACGCTTAAACGGGTATCAGTATGACTAAAATGTCTACGGAACACATAAAAAAGATAAAATTGTCTACATTTTTTCCATACACAATATATCTGTAAGTCTTACAGATATAAAGGTAAAGGTGGTGAAAAAGTATTTTTTTTTAATTATGAGAATTGATTTATTAGCTTTAAAATTCTGAGCTTCGAGATAAAGAAATCAAATCTGTACCACAGTGTTGTCATCTTATAATGTGTTTTTTTTTATATATCCCAAAGTTGAATTCACCCCTACAGCGCTTATAGAGGGTGTGAAAGTAGTAAGTCTCACAGCACATACAAAATCAATGTTCTATTATTCATTATAAAATATTTCTAGGCATTGTCAGGTATAGTTATCGATCAATTCGGGTATAATGAATTTAAATTTGACAAAAAACTTGTATGTTTCCATTTTAAAAAAGCTCTTGAAAATATTTATTTTTTAACCTTTATATAATTGACAAGTTATTATTAAAATATCGTATAGGCTTTAGTGTTTTTGACATAATGCTTGAACAGTTGACTTTATGATAATATCTTGCAACTGTAAAAGAGAATGTAGCTGCAGAAAAGCCGGATTAAAATGTTTTTTTTTTGTGTGTGGATTCTGTAGTGGTCAGGCATACGAAAATGCATTAGTAATTGAGATTGGATCCTAAGGATCATGCCATAGTACCCAAAAAAATTTATCGGTAAATTAATTTGTCATTATCAATGTCAAAATAAGTCAACTTAGTACATTCGATAGATGACGCTACTAAAAAGCACTACTTACCAAATACAGAAATATATCTCTGAATTGACCTGAATTTCGGAAGAACACGACTTAATCAAAATTTAAAACCAGTGCTGGGCAAAAATTTAAAAAAAATCTAAAAAAATGACTGTGTTATAAAGTAAATTCCCGTAGAGGGTACAAAATTGTTCCACCCTATACAGTACCGCTCTTCACGCTAACAAATTTTCAAAATATGGTCCCATCCGGAAGAACGCATGAAACTTTGCATACACGCACCTTATATACTCGTAGATACGAAAGTAGAAGTGGAAACAGGTCGTCAAGTCATTGTTACCCTTCCCCCCACCTTTGTGTCCCAATTTGTCGTTTTTTACACTTTTTTATGAAAACAGTAGAACTTACAACAAAACTACCAACTAACAAAATATTCTTCATTAAATTCTCTACAATAATTGTAACCGTATGAGCGACGTAGGAGACACTGGGCAATCCAAAATTGGTTTAGGAGTAAAGTTAATTGCTAAAGACCAAATTTTGGTGCTCTTTTATGGACATAGCCCGTCCATAGGCAATATTTTTACATTTAATGCCTTTCTTGCGAGGTTGATGTTTTCCTAGTCGCCCATACTATTTTCTATGACGGTGTAACATTGCTCGTCTTAATTTGCGCGACTCATCAATTGAAAACAATAAGTGCTAGCAACATACTTTAAAGACATATATTGTAGAAAATTTAATGAAGAACATATTCTTCATTGGAAGTTATGTCGTAACTTTTACCATTTTTATTAAAAATATGTGAGACTGCAAAGTTGGACACAAAAGTAGGTGGGAGGGGAGGAAACACCTACTGGACTACCTGTTTCCACTTCTGTTTTGTTCTTATTGTTATAATCTGCATGCAAAGTTTCATGCCTTCTTCTGCCGTATGGGACTAGACATTATGAGTTAGACTCGGACTAATGGACCGTAAGCCAGGAACAAATTTCATAACCAATCGCGTCCCAGGCGATAACTTGTGAAGTGGTTAAGGTATAACCAAGCCTCGTGAAGGTCAGCTGCCGCTCCGTTGGTGCGTTGAGGAACGGCAGCTATTTAATCACTTTTAAAAAATCGCTCATCGCGTCACGATTGAAAATTTGTCAAGACGACAGTTTATACAGGGTGATTCATGAGACGTGAGCAGGAACAACCCTACACACTTAGTTAACGATAATGAATCGGCCGCCATCATGTTTAAATGAAACAATAACGCCTTTCAATTTTTTTTTACCTTTTTGTGTCGTAGAAATTTTGTTCCCTGTAATCATGGTCACCCTACATAAACAAATCCATAAAGATCAAAACCTCTTTAACAATCATGACAGCACTTTGATTATGAAAAATAATTGTCAAATTAAGTGAGATACGATGTTTCCAAAGTAACCAGACATCAATTTGACAGAATATTCTCTTGTTTTTCTGTGATATGTGTAACATCAGTACGCGACAGAGTATTCTAATTGAAGAGTGACCATGCGTGTCGTAACTAATTTTAAACTTTTTATTTTTACTTAAAATTTTTTTTTTGCTCTTATCACACTAATACTGATATCAAACAATAGCTTATTATTAACTGAATCCGTAGTGTTAAGCCTGCTCACGTCTCATGAATCATCCTGTATGCTCTTACAAACATAAAAATTCGTCAGCCGGCCGTATCTAGGTGGAAAGACCGTCAACTGATGCCCTGAAGATCGTAATTGTTCACGTGACCAGCTGATGGTCTTTTTACTGCGATACAGCTAACTGACGATTTTTTATATTTATAAGAGGATATTAACTATCATCTGACAAAGTTTCAATCGGGACGTGATGACCTTTTTTTTAAATTGATTAAATGTCTGCCGTTCCTTAACCCACCAACGGAGAGGCAGCTGACCTTCACGAGGCTTCATTAGATATCGCCCTTAACCACTTCACAAGTTGTCGCCTAGGACGCGATGACCAACGAAAGGACCCCGCAGCAAACATAGGGAAAAAGTGGTTTCAGTCAAATCTCACGAAATTTTAGTACAATGTAGATTCGAGTCTCCTGATATTTTTTTTATAAGGGCACAACTCGCTAAGAAGTATACTTTCAGAAATAATTAATAAGTATTGTTTCATACAAACATATGTGAGTCGCTTAACTTCAAACTCGGGTAAATCCATCTGTCAGATTATGCGATTTTGGTATTAACAAAAGGTAATAGGGTAGATATTTGCTGAGAGGGTCGAATGAATTTACCCGAGTTTGAAGTTAAGCGACTCATGTAACATACCAATTTTTCGTAAAATCTTTCTCTTTGCTTGTGCATAATATAAATAACTAACAAAATGCGATTTCAACGTGACAGAAACGTTATTAAGATCATATTTAACGCCAGTAAGTATCTTTGTGGGTCATTTCAAAGTATCGATTTCAAAAAACACGTCATAGAAAAATAATAATATAAACTTGATTATTTCTGACAGTGTACTTCTGAGGGAGTTGCGCCCTTATAAAAAAATTATAAGGAGACCTGAATCCACATCATACTAAAATTTCATGCGATTTGACTGAAACCACTTTTTCCCTATGTTTGCAGCGGGGTCCTTTTGTCCCTGGCTTACGGTCTATAATACTATATGTCACCTGAATGAATAAATGCTTTATTACACACCTCAAAAATTAAAACACAGTAGAAAATACATGATGAACATAAAAAGAGGCAAACAACAGGCGGTCTTATCGCTGATAATGATAAGCGATCTCTTCCAGACAACCTTAGGTTAGCGGAGAAGATCAAACTGAAGATTTTCAAATTTGTAGTTACGTTGGTAGCTAGCATCGGTGAAGGTAAAAAAATTAAAACCACTTCAAGAATACAAACCTGATAAACTAGCATGGCGTCTACTTCCCTCCCGACTTCTAGTAAGTAGCGAGGCGATTCCTGAGTCCAAATTAGAGACACGAGCGAAGCGAGGATCGGCAATGTGCACAACAGGAGATACCTGTTGGAAAATTAATAAATTGATTAATTAAAAACTGAACAATATAAAATATATTCATATAACAACCAGTATTTTATTACATAAAACAAACTTAAATATAACTTAAATAAAATAAACAATAATATCACTTAAAAATAATTAACACTAAACTATCTAAAAAAAACAAAAAAACCTAAATGAAATACCTATAAATCTATTTCTAATTTAATTAAAATATTATGTGTGATACCAGATTTTTTATTTTATTTTTTTATTAAGAAACAAACAGTCTTATAAAATGATATCTGTAAATTATCTAAAAGCTATTTTTACTATATAGACCTATAGTTTCCTTTTATTTTATCACATAAATACTGCAATTATCTATCAACAGGATTCGAACCCGGGACCTCCTGCTTCGTAGGCAGGGTCACTACCGACTGGGCTAGGAGGCCGTTGATCAGGCGTGCGCCAGCAGCGCCGCCAGCAGCGCGCCCGCGCCGCCCGCCATCACCTGCTCAGGGACAAGGGCCCGTCCATTGTATACGTTACCTGTGCCACGCGGAGAAGTGCTCCTTGTCGTCCCGCAGCGCCAGCGCGCCGGTGGGCGGCAGCACGGCGTGCGCCAGCAGCGCCGCCAGCAGCGCGCCCGCGCCGCCCGCCATCACCTGCTCAGGGACAAGGGCCCGTCCATTGTATACGTTACCTGTGCCACGCGGAGAAGTGCTCCTTGTCGTCCCGCAGCGCCAGCGCGCCGGTGGGCGGCAGCACGGCGTGCGCCAGCAGCGCCGCCAGCAGCGCGCCCGCGCCGCCCGCCATCACCTGCTCAGGGACAAGGGCCCGTCCATTGTATACGTTACCTGTGCCACGCGGAGAAGTGCTCCTTGTCGTCCCGCAGCGCCAGCGCGCCGGTGGGCGGCAGCACGGCGTGCGCCAGCAGCGCCGCCAGCAGCGCGCCCGCGCCGCCCGCCATCACCTGCTCAAGGACAAGGGCGTCCATTCACTACGTCACACGAGGGGAGGAAGGTGAACTTCTAATTGTACTTCTGACCAAGCAATACGGTCAGACGAGGTGAATTGAAAAAAGAGGAATCTTTTGACAGATTAAAACTGGTCATAAGCATTTTTTTTTTATCTACTCAATCTCGTTTAATGAACAGCTGAAACATATAATGTTACGTAATACCAAAAGTTACGTTACGTTTGTTTTGTAGTTTTCTAATTTTTAGGGGAAATAAAATGTTTCCTAGTAAATTAAGCTTTCTCAACGTTGTAAAGTTTCTCTCGAGAACCCATTACTTTTTACAGCCTGTATGTGTATAATTAGGAATATGCATGATTTTTTTGGAAGACGTCATTCGATTCTATTTCCCTGTAGATTCAAATGTCTCTAATAAACCTACTATCTATGATAGCCTTGAAACGTCAAAAATGTGAAAATACATTAGATGTCTGCGCCGCGCGTCGAAACGCCGCATACAAAAAGTGTGAGGATTGTGACGTCGCCGACCACAAAGTTGCAGAAAATTGTTTGGAAGGAACAAGTTTTTGGAAGATTTTTGTAATTTTAGGCACGAAAAAATGCGTTTAGCTATATAGTTGTCATACATTTTTTTTCTTGTTAGTACATAAGTAATCAAACTAAAGTTTCTAAAATACATTTGAGGTATAAAAAAAAATGCCTAAAATTTTACGTTTTTAAACCGCAATATCTTTAAAAAACTGTAAAAAATTATAACGGATTTCCACTTATTTATATGAATTAGGGGTTGTTGAACGTGTTTATGCAACAAATTCAATTAAATATTTTTGACGCATGTTCTCTAATGGTCGTACTGTACAATTTTTCTAGCAACCAATATTTGACGGCTGTCATCCACATACATATTTTGCGTTTTAGGTTATAAATAGTATGGAAATGACAGCCGTCAAATATTGGTTGTTAGAAAAATAGTACAGTAGTGGTACGCACCAGGGTGGCGAGCGCGCGCGGGCGCGGCGCGCGCGGCGTGACCTCGTGGCAGAACGCCCAGCACGTCGGCAGCAGCCCGCCCGACCCGATGGCCGAGCAGAACCTGCAACCGCGACACTAGCGTTCAGGAGTGTTCAGTGTGTGCTAGGGTGGGTCACCTCGTGTGTGGAGAAAAATAATGTATTAGTTATCCTTCGGGCACAGTGATAAAATAGTAGATTGTTAACCAAGGGTTGAAAGTGACCCATTTCACCTGAAATATAATTGTTAGGGTGATATGGGTAATTTCACCCGAGTTAAACACTCCGAAACTTTCCGAACAGGAGAGATGAAAAATTTATACCAATAAACAGTATTTAAAATTATATTGCAAACGGAATTCATTTTCTCCCTCCGGATCCATTTCAAAGTTTTCATATAAATATTGTCGCATTTTCTATGGTCTGCGGAGGATATCTATGTATTGTCACTTTAGCATAAAATATTATGCCATTGTTAGCTCGAAATAGCATGGTAAAGGTTCAGAGCCAATAAAAAGTAATCAAAAAAAACATTTATTTTCACGATATCCATATTATCCATACATTTTTTGAAAACTTCAACTCAATTCGGAGGCAGTAAAATTATAGCTAATAAAAATAAAACAAAAGTACGTGCAATCATTAATTATCAAATGACACCTCTTTACCCTAGTGTGTGTGTAGTGTGTGGTGTTCGAATTTGGTGTTATTTTTCTTTTATCATGTTTTTATTGTTACTTTTTTATTTACAATAATGTGTTCACATATGTACATACATACTAGTAGACCACCTCGAGCTGACTACTCGCGATTTACTTACTAACGAGTTCACCAAGATAACAACGCCCTTATAATTTGTAACTCCATAAGCCCTTGACCGAACCTGCTCATATACGAACTCGCAAATTATATTTGTCTCTGCTATAACCAAAGGCCTCCTAGCCCAGTCCGTAGTGACCCTGCCTACGAAGCAGGAGGTACCGGGTTCGAATCCTGGTCAGGGCATTTATTTGTGTGTTTATCACGGATTTGTTTCTGAGTTATGGATGTTTCCTATGTACATACGTAGTCAACTAGTACCCATAACACAAGCCTGATAGTACAGTACGCGAACAGTTTTGAGCTTCGATAACTCACAAGTGCGATTTTATTTTTTAGTTAGAGAATATGATATGATTACTTATAGTAAAAAATATTTTCTAACAGTTTGACGTCGCGCTAGGTATTATATAGATATTTGTTAATAACAACAAGAAAAGATTATACAAGATATATTTTCCTTTACCATACTATTGCGTTCAACTATTTCAACATCATCTGTCAATTTTGAAGCAAATCAAATTATTTTGTTCAATATTTTTTGATTTGCAATTTTTAAGTAGTTACACTACTATATATAAACTGAAAATAGATGTCATATACTTCAGAAAAAGTAACCAAACCCTCCGGTGTCCGAGGCCAGATTTGAACTGGCGTCTTCAGCTTTCGCGGCTGACGTCCTGACCACTAGACCACCCGGTCACCGGGTGGTCTAGTGGTCACCGGGTGGTGACCGGGTGGTCTAGTGGTCAGGACGTCAGCCGCGAAAGCTGAAGACGCCAGTTCAAATCTGGCCTCGGAAACCGGAGGGTTTGGTCACTTTTTCTGAAGTATATGACATCTATTTTCAATCATCTGTCATTTTATAACAGTTTGGTCAATAGATTATGTGAGCATAATCGAAAACAATTTGTCAAAATATAAGTGACCTTGAATTCTAAACGAATTACAAATGGCTAAGACGACATACGCTCTTGACAAAACCGTTATAAAATGTGAAGTTATGTTGCAATAGTAAAAAGCTATGGCCTGGTGGAGAAAAATAAAACTTACATAATCTTTTCTATGTGTAGCAAACAAATACATGTATTATAAACTAACTAACCTAACGCAATGCTAACAATTGTTAGAAAATATTTTTTATTATTAGTACTTAACGTATTCTAACTGGTCACAAAATAAAATCGGACTTGTGAATTATGTCATTTTTATAGGTATAAAGGCGTTCCCGTACTCTACTATGAGCTTACTGTGGGACTAGGTAAATTTGTGTAAGAATGTCCCATCATATTTATTTGTTTACTAGCTGTGCCCGCGGCTCCGCCCGCGTGGAATTCGGTCTGTGTCAGTAAGCGGCTAATTCACCCCTAATTTCTCTCCCGCTTCCCTGGAGGCGGAACTTGAAGTAAAGTTGACAGATGGATACGCTAGAGTTGAAGTTAACCTGGCTAGGGATTTTCTTGAATTGGAATTAGTAATCTTTAAGGGGTGATTTTCGGGATAACAATACAAAAAACACCGGCCAAGAGCATTTTGGGCGATACTCAGTGTAGAGTTTCGTAGATGCCGCCCTGTTACAAAGCATCCGTTCAAAAGGTCGTTTATTAAGGGATATTCGGCGGCGCTTACGTCATTTTACTATTCGGCACTTCCTTTCAATATGCGTTTTTGACTGATAATTCAAAAACGGCTGAACCGATTTTATTCAATATAGTTTATATTGAACTTTCTTATCAGGCCTCACCAAATTTCAGCTTTCTAGTGCGAACGGTAACTGAGCTAGACCGCGGACAGACATGGCGAAACTATAAGGGTTCCTAGTTGACTACGGAACCCTAAAAAGAGATAAATAGTCGTTTATGTATCTGTTACGTAATAAGGCCTACTTGTGTACAGAAGCATGCACCGCTTTACCTACACTCATATCCATTGAAAACATGAGAATGACCGCCATTACACCGCCATGACCAACCTTATTGCGCCGGCGGTCGGGGGGCGGATATTCATTACGTTACCGTAGGTAATGAATTTTCATACTTTTTCCACACTGTCACAGATAATACACTGATGTTACGTTACTGGTTGCAATAATGGTGGTAATTACATACGGTTCCGATAGAGAATATATGATATTGGTATAGATCAAGATATTTATTCTTCAATGTAAGGACATTACAATGCACTAATGAACGTCAGAGAAAAATAAAATAAACGAGTGTCGTGAAACACGCGATTGGAACGAAGTTATGTTATTTTATTTTATATCATTATTGACTTTTTCGTAAATTTTGTGGTTTTAATTATTTTGGAAAGTTTTGAAATTGTGGAAATTTATTTATTTATGAAATTTTAGTTTTTGTTTAATTTTGGAAATTTTGGAAATTTTGGGAATTTTGGAAATTTTGGAAATTTTGGAAATTTTGGTTGAAGTTTTTGAAATTTTTGGAATTTAGAAATTTTGCCATTTTTGACATTTTCGACATCTTTTACTTTTAGGTTCTCGACTTTTATCACTTTGTCACTTCTCACTTTCACTGTTCACTACACTTCACTTCACTTCACTTTATTCTATTTTATATATTTTTTATTTCATTCCATTTTATATGTTTCTCAATCGTATGGGTGTTGCGTTTTCGTGACGTGACGCTTTTTCGTGACGGTCACGTGACTTTTTTTCGCCTAGCCCCCCCGTCCGCGAACCGTCCGATAAGAAACTTCGTTCCAAAACTACCACCGGTTCTAACCCTACACCTGAGCCCAAGAAGTATTATGACCGAAAAGAAACTCGACGGGACTTATTTTTTTCAAAAGAGTAATACATTATTTGATCTTAAAGATACAAAATAGTGCGTAGTTCTTCAAGAAGGCATATCAAAACATCTTGAGAGACAGAAATTGTTTAATTATAAATAAAAATAAATCCTAATCTGACTGCTTCACAAAACGTTTGATATGTTTTCCTACCTAAACGGTGTCCTATAAATGTTAGATGATTTTGTAGTAGTTTTTTGGTTTGGGCCATGCAACTTTGTCCGTCATATATAGTCCTCGAACCTGCAATAACCCTTTGACATTCATGACATTTTCAAATATTTCTTAAGAGCGGGTAAAGGTAAATTTAAAGCATCGACGGGTAACATGTTATAAATATGCAGTAGCAACAACATTCTGAGGATGATTGCCGGTAGATTTGATTGCCCGATAGTCTACGGGTTGATCAAACTGGTAAAGTCCAATTTAGAATATAAGTTTTAGATGTTTTATGTTTTATTTTGAGTATGTTAATATGATTACCTACTAAGAACTTAGAATGTATACTAACAAAATGGACCATGTTGTCTGAAATAAATATTTTTGAATTTGAATTTGCAATATGAACACCTTGACCGAAAAATTACAAATTAATTCAATACCAAATTTCATCTAAATACGTACAGCGGTTATTTTTTGTTTCTTCCCCATGTAAACTTCCACCCTTTTTGCATCCGCTTAAGGGATTATTTCCGAGATAAAACTATTTTATTTCCTTTTCCAGAGCTCAAATTATCTCCATACCAAATTTTATCTATATCGATTCTGCGGTTAATAATTCCCGATACAAATTTCCAACTCCCTTTTCACCCCTTTAGGGTTGATTTTCGGGTTGAAAACTATCCTTTGTCCTTTCTCGAGACCCATACTATCTCTATACCAATTTTCATCCAAATCAGTTCAGCGGTAAAAAAATCTCATACCAACTTCCAACCCCCACAAGGGTTTGAAAACTATCCTATGACATTTCTCGAGACTCAATTTATCTCCATACTCATTTCTATCTAAATCGTTTCAGCGGTTAAAAATTCTCCATACAAACTTTCAACCCCATTTTCACCCCCACCAGGGTTGATTTTCGGGATTAAAACTACATATTATCCTTTCCCGGGACTCAAACTATCTCTATACAAAATTTCATCAAAATCCGTTCAGCCGTTTTCACGTGATGCGCGGTCAAATAAACAGACAAACAGATAAACAGATAAACAGACAAAAATTCTAAAAATTGTTGGAACGTATTCTGTCATCGATTCTAAGTATCCCCAGCCAACTTTTTTTCGATTATCTTGCATGTACAGACTTTTGACCCTCTTCAGCTTTATTATATGTATAGATAACCCCAACATTTTTCATAAAGATAAAAAAAGTTACTAAAGTTAAAGTGCAACTATTTGAAATCAAAAAGCCATCGAAATGCACGGACGTCCCAGTAGCCAGCTGACAGTTCTGTTATCTCCGAAGTCTGTCGGAACTTCACTTCGTTGACTCTCCGCTCGTTCGACAATGAGAACTCTAGGCCAGTAGGGTAATTGTGACAACATACCTGGCCGTCATGAAGGTGCCGTACGTGGGCATGAAGGCGGCCACGGCCGCGAACACGGCGTTGACGGCCAGCGCCGACAGCAGCGCGCCCCACCCGCGCCACCAGCACTGCTATACAACATACCTGGCCGTCATGAAGGTGCCGTACGTGGGCATGATGGCGGCCACGGCCGCGAACACGGCGTTGACGGCCAGCGCCGACAGCAGCGCGCCCCACCCGCGCCACCAGCACTGCTATACAGCATACCTGGCCGTCATGAAGGTGCCGTACGTGGGCATGAAGGCGGCCACGGTCGCGAACGCGGCGTTGACGGCCAGTGCCGACAGCAGCGCGCCCCACCCGCGCCACCAGCACTGCTATACAACATACCTGGCCGTCATGAAGGTGCCGTACGTGGGCATGAAGGCGGCCACGGCCGCGAACACGGCGTTGACGGCCAGCGCCGACAGCAGCGCGCCCCACCCGCGCCACCAGCACTGCTATACAACATACCTGGCCGTCATGAAGGTGCCGTACGTGAGCATGAAGGCGGCCACGGCCGCGAACACGGCGTTGACGGCCAGCGACGACAGCAGCGCGCCCCACCCGCGCCACCAGCACTGCTATACAACATACCTGGCCGTCATGAAGGTGCCGTACGTGGGCATGAAGGCGGCCACGGCCGCGAACACGGCGTTGACGGCCAGCGCCGACAGCAGCGCGCCCCACCCGCGCCACCAGCACTGCTATACAACATACCTGGCCGTCATGAAGGTGCCGTACGTGGGCATGAAGGCGGCCACGGCCGCGAACACGGCGTTGACGGCCAGCGCCGACAGCAGCGCGCCCCACCCGCGCCACCAGCACTGCTATACAACACACCTGGCCGTCATGAAGGTGCCGTACGTGGGCATGAAGGCGGCCACGGCCGCGAACACGGCGTTGACGGCCAGCGCCGACAGCAGCGCGCCCCACCCGCGCCACCAGCACTGCTATACAACATACCTGGCCGTCATGAAGGTGCCGTACGTGGGCATGAAGGCGGCCACGGCCGCGAACACGGCGTTGACGGCCAGCGCCGACAGCAGCGCGCCCCACCCGCGCCACCAGCACTGCTATACAACATACCTGGCCGTCATGAAGGTGCCGTACGTGGGCATGAAGGCGGCCACGGCCGCGAACACGGCGTTGACGGCCAGCGCTGACAGCAGCGCGCCCCACCCGCGCCACCAGCACTGCTATACAACATACCTGGCCGTCATGAAGGTGCCGTACGTGGGCATGAAGGCGGCCACGGCCGCGAACACGGCGTTCACGGCCAGCGCCGACAGCAGCGCGCCCCACCCGCGCCACCAGCACTGCTATACAACATACCTGGCCGTCATGAAGGTGCCGTACGTGGGCATGAAGGCGGCCACGGCCTCGAACACGGCGTTGACGGCCAGCGCCGACAGCAGCGCGCCCCACCCGCGCCACCAGCACTGCTATACAACATACCTGGCCGTCATGAAGGTGCCGTACGTGGGCATGAAGGCGGCCACGGCCGCGAACACGGCGTTGACGGCCAGCGCCGACAGCAGCGCGCCCCACCCGCGCCACCAGCACTGCTATACAACATACCTGGCCGTCATGAAGGTGCCGTACGTGGGCATGAAGGCGGCCACGGCCGCGAACACGGCGTTGACGGCCAGCGCCGACAGCAGCGCGCCCCACCCGCGCCACCAGCACTGCTATACAACATACCTGGCCGTCATGAAGGTGCCGTACGTGGGCATGAAGGCGGCCACGGCCGCGAACACGGCGTTGACGGCCAGCGCCGACAGCAGCGCGCCCCACCCGCGCCACCAGCACTGCTATACAACATACCTGGCCGTCATGAAGGTGCCGTACGTGGGCATGAAGGCGGCCACGGCCGCGAACACGGCGTTGACGGCCAGCGCCGACAGCAGCGCGCCCCACCCGCGCCACCAGCACTGCTATACAACATACCTGGCCGTCATGAAGGTGCCGTACGTGGGCATGAAGGCGGCCACGGCCGCGAACACGGCGTTGACGGCCAGCGACGACAGCAGCGCGCCCCACCCGCGCCACCAGCACTGCTATACAACATACCTGGCCGTCATGAAGGTGCCGTACGTGGGCATGAAGGCGGCCACGGCCGCGAACACGGCGTTGACGGCCAGCGCCGACAGCAGCGCGCCCCACCCGCGCCACCAGCACTGCTATACAACATACCTGGCCGTCATGAAGGTGCCGTACGTGGGCATGAAGGCGGCCACGGCCGCGAACACGGCGTTGACGGCCAGCGCCGACAGCAGCGCGCCCCACCCGCGCCACCAGCACTGCTATACAACATACCTGGCCGTCATGAAGGTGCCGTACGTGGGCATGAAGGCGGCCACGGCCGCGAACACGGCGTTGACGGCCAGCGCCGACAGCAGCGCGCCCCACCCGCGCCACCAGCACTGCTATACAACATACCTGGCCGTCATGAAGGTGCCATACGTGGGCATGAAGGCGGCCACGGCCGCGAACACGGCGTTGACGGCCAGCGCCGACAGCAGCGCGCCCCACCCGCGCCACCAGCACTGCTATACAACATACCTGGCCGTCATGAAGGTGCCGTACGTGGGCATGAAGGCGGCCACGGCCGCGAACACGGCGTTGACGGCCAGCGCCGACAGCAGCGCGCCCCACCCGCGCCACCAGCACTGCTATACAACATACCTGGCCGTCATGAAGGTGCCGTACGTGGGCATGAAGGCGGCCACGGCCGCGAACACGGCGTTGACGGCCAGCGCCGACAGCAGCGCGCCCCACCCGCGCCACCAGCACTGCTATACAACACACCTGGCCGTCATGAAGGTGCCGTACGTGGGCATGAAGGCGGCCACGGCCGCGAACACGGCGTTGACGGCCAGCGCCGACAGCAGCGCGCCCCACCCGCGCCACCAGCACTGCTATACAACATACCTGGCCGTCATGAAGGTGCCGTACGTGGGCATGAAGGCGGCCACGGCCGCGAACACGGCGTTGACGGCCAGCGCCGACAGCAGCGCGCCCCACCCGCGCCACCAGCACTGCTATACAACATACCTGGCCGTCATGAAGGTGCCGTACGTGGGCATGAAGGCGGCCACGGCCGCGAACACGGCGTTGACGGCCAGCGCCGACAGCAGCGCGCCCCACCCGCGCCACCAGCACTGCTATACAACATACCTGGCCGTCATGAAGGTGCCGTACGTGGGCATGAAGGCGGCCACGGCCGCGAACACGGCGTTCACGGCCAGCGCCGACAGCAGCGCGCCCCACCCGCGCCACCAGCACTGCTATACAACATACCTGGCCGTCATGAAGGTGCCGTACGTGGGCATGAAGGCGGCCACGGCCGCGAACACGGCGTTGACGGCCAGCGCCGACAGCAGCGCGCCCCACCCGCGCCACCAGCACTGCTATACAACATACCTGGCCGTCATGAAGGTGCCGTACGTGGGCATGAAGGCGGCCACGGCCGCGAACACGGCGTTGACGGCCAGCGCCGACAGCAGCGCGCCCCACCCGCGCCACCAGCACTGCTATACAACATACCTGGCCGTCATGAAGGTGCCGTACGTGGGCATGAAGGCGGCCACGGCCGCGAACACGGCGTTGACGGCCAGCGCCGACAGCAGCGCGCCCCACCCGCGCCACCAGCACTGCTATACAACATACCTGGCCGTCATGAAGGTGCCGTACGTGGGCATGAAGGCGGCCACGGCCGCGAACACGGCGTTGACGGCCAGCGCCGACAGCAGCGCGCCCCACCCGCGCCACCAGCACTGCTATACAACATACCTGGCCGTCATGAAGGTGCCGTACGTGGGCATGAAGGCGGCCACGGCCGCGAACACGGCGTTGACGGCCAGCGCCGACAGCAGCGCGCCCCACCCGCGCCACCAGCACTGCTATACAACATACCTGGCCGTCATGAAGGTGCCGTACGTGGGCATGAAGGCGGCCACGGCCGCGAACACGGCGTTGACGGCCAGCGCCGACAGCAGCGCGCCCCACCCGCGCCACCAGCACTGCTATACAACATACCTGGCCGTCATGAAGGTGCCGTACGTGGGCATGAAGGCGGCCACGGCCGCGAACACGGCGTTGACGGCCAGCGCCGACAGCAGCGCGCCCCACCCGCGCCACCAGCACTGCTATACAACATACCTGGCCGTCATGAAGGTGCCGTACGTGGGCATGAAGGCGGCCACGGCCGCGAACACGGCGTTGACGGCCAGCGCCGACAGCAGCGCGCCCCACCCGCGCCACCAGCACTGCTATACAACATACCTGGCCGTCATGAAGGTGCCGTACGTGGGCATGAAGGCGGCCACGGCCGCGAACACGGCGTTGACGGCCAGCGCCGACAGCAGCGCGCCCCACCCGCGCCACCAGCACTGCTATACAACATACCTGGCCGTCATGAAGGTGCCGTACGTGGGCATGAAGGCGGCCACGGCCGCGAACACGGCGTTGACGGCCAGCGCCGACAGCAGCGCGCCCCACCCGCGCCACCAGCACTGCTATACAACATACCTGGCCGTCATGAAGGTGCCGTACGTGGGCATGAAGGCGGCCACGGCCGCGAACACGGCGTTGACGGCCAGCGCCGACAGCAGCGCGCCCCACCCGCGCCACCAGCACTGCTATACAACATACCTGGCCGTCATGAAGGTGCCGTACGTGGGCATGAAGGCGGCCACGGCCGCGAACACGGCGTTGACGGCCAGCGCCGACAGCAGCGCGCCCCACCCGCGCCACCAGCACTGCTATACAACATACCTGGCCGTCATGAAGGTGCCGTACGTGGGCATGAAGGCGGCCACGGCCGCGAACACGGCGTTGACGGCCAGCGCCGACAGCAGCGCGCCCCACCCGCGCCACCAGCACTGCTATACAACACACCTGGCCGTCATGAAGGTGCCGTACGTGGGCATGAAGGCGGCCACGGCCGCGAACACGGCGTTGACGGCCAGCGCCGACAGCAGCGCGCCCCACCCGCGCCACCAGCACTGCTATACAACATACCTGGCCGTCATGAAGGTGCCGTACGTGGGCATGAAGGCGGCCACGGCCGCGAACACGGCGTTGACGGCCAGCGCCGACAGCAGCGCGCCCCACCCGCGCCACCAGCACTGCTATACAACATACCTGGCCATCATGAAGGTGCCGTACGTGGGCATGAAGGCGGCCACGGCCGCGAACACGGCGTTGACGGCCAGCGCCGACAGCAGCGCGCCCCACCCGCGCCACCAGCACTGCTATACAACATACCTGGCCGTCATGAAGGTGCCGTACGTGGGCATGAAGGCGGCCACGGCCGCGAACACGGCGTTGACGGCCAGCGCCGACAGCAGCGCGCCCCACCCGCGCCACCAGCACTGCTATACAACATACCTGGCCGTCATGAAGGTGCCGTACGTGGGCATGAAGGCGGCCACGGCCGCGAACACGGCGTTGACGGCCAGCGCCGACAGCAGCGCGCCCCACCCGCGCCACCAGCACTGCTATACAACATACCTGGCCGTCATGAAGGTGCCGTACGTGGGCATGAAGGCGGCCACGGCCGCGAACACGGCGTTGACGGCCAGCGCCGACAGCAGCGCGCCCCACCCGCGCCACCAGCACTGCTATACAACATACCTGGCCGTCATGAAGGTGCCGTACGTGGGCATGAAGGCGGCCACGGCCGCGAACACGGCGTTGACGGCCAGCGCCGACAGCAGCGCGCCCCACCCGCGCCACCAGCACTGCTATACAACATACCTGGCCGTCATGAAGGTGCCGTACGTGGGCATGAAGGCGGCCACGGCCGCGAACACGGCGTTGACGGCCAGCGCCGACAGCAGCGCGCCCCACCCGCGCCACCAGCACTGCTATACAACATACCTGGCCGTCATGAAGGTGCCGTACGTGGGCATGAAGGCGGCCACGGCCGCGAACACGGCGTTGACGGCCAGCGCCGACAGCAGCGCGCCCCACCCGCGCCACCAGCACTGCTATACAACATACCTGGCCGTCATGAAGGTGCCGTACGTGGGCATGAAGGCGGCCACGGCCGCGAACACGGCGTTGACGGCCAGCGCCGACAGCAGCGCGCGCCGCCGCCCCGCGCGCCCCGCGCCGCCCAGCGCGCCCCACCCGGCCCCGCCCAACGCCAGCCCCACCAACGCAATCAGGACTGCAAACCATAATAAGTGTTTTAGTTTTAAAAAAACGAAAACCGTTATACAGTCCGGCGAGACCCATATTCGTCAGTGACCACCTCACACCGGAGAATAACCTGGTCTTAAACAAGTCACTCCCAAATATATTTTTGGTACACACTTTTATTGCTGCCTTTAGTAGATAGCATTGTTATGTAAATTATAGAAGTATACCAAATTCTATCAGCCATCAATCAGCCATCCAGGCGCTGAAGCACAACGCTTGCGGAAGCGATGGCATTACCGCGCAGATGCTAAAAAGTATAGGAGTCGAGGGACAGAAAATATTACATAAGATACGTGAGAAGGTGTATGGGAAGAAGAACAGGTGTATGGCCGAAGAATAGGATCGAATCCACAGTGATACTCCTTCACAAGGTTCTACGCGCAAATGTGAAAACTACCGCACTATATCGCTTATATCACATGCCAGCAAAGTTTTCTTTAGAATTCTGAACAAGCGCCTAGAAAATTATATCGCTGGGCAAATACCTAGGAGCAGGGACGATTTGTAAGAGTACCCGGGAACAAATTCTCAACGTGAGGCAATTAATAGAGAAATGCGAGGACACGACGTGTTGATGGTTATGTGCTTTATCGACTTCGCAAAGGCTTTTGATTGCATCAATTGGGATAAAATGTTCAGGGTTATGAGCGAGATGGGGATACCAAAACACCTAACCTTTCCAGTGAAAAACCTATACTTGAGCAGCGTCTCTAGAGTACGGATATAGGACACTGTGTCACAACCCTTTAGGGATGAAAGAGGAGTGCGTCAAGGGTGCATCCTGTCGCCGCAGCTATTTAACCTCTTCGGCGAGCACGTAATGAGAAGGGTTTTGGAAGGCTGGGAGGGTGGCATCCAAGTTGGTGGCCAACTAACCAATAAACTCAGTTTCGCCGATGACATGACAATAATAGGTGCCTATAAAAAAGAACTTGCGATCCTCTTACAAAAGGTTGAGCTAGTCAGCAGTGAGTATGGCCTTAAAATTAAAAGAAGCAAGACCAAATTAATGTTCGTTGATCACGCTGGTATCATGCAGAGAACCAATGAGTTGCACGATCTTGAGGTAGCCCACAAGTTTGTCTACTAAGCCTCTCAAATAAGCGACGATAGCGACTGCTACCAGGAGGTTGTGCGAAGATCCCTGATGGCTAAAGCTGCGGTGAAACGACTCGGGAAGATATGGGAGAACAGAAGTATAAACCGCAAAACTCAAATTAAACTAATGCGGACCCTTGTCTTCTCGATTTCTCTGTATGCTTGACAAACCTGGACCATTAAAAAAGACACCCGCCTTAGGATACATGCGTTCGTTCGTTAGGATACACCGTGGTTTTTTTTCGTTAATTTTAGCATATGGTTAGGTAGGATTAAGGAAACGAATTGGCATAGTTAGTTCTTATAAATTCAATGTTTTTCATACGATAACTGTTGATTTAACAGTTATCGTATGAAAAAAATGTAACTAGGCTCTTAAGCGTTGGCCAAACAGCCGGCGTGCGCATCGCCGCGTGACTCCGACGCGATGACTGTTCAAACAGGGCGCGCGCGGATCGCGCCGGCCTTGCGCTCTCAACACGCCCTCATCGCGCGCGCGAAAGCGGCGCGGATGCGCGCGATGCGGGCGTGACTCGCGCCCGATACAGCATGCGCGCAAGGAGGGTCACTCATTCCTTCCGAAGCCAAGATTTAATTTTTCTATATCCATAATCACAATGACAGTCTATTGCTACGCTCGCACGACGCACCGCGCTGCCTAACGTCCGACTGATGTGACCCAGCGCGTCCCTCTGCGCCCGCGCCGCCCGGACGCGCGGGGCCGCGCGGCGCGGGGCGCGACAGAAGCGGGGCGCGGCGCCGGCGGGACGCAGTCTGTTTGACGTTAACATGTGCCGCGGTCGCAACATGTGCCGCGTACATTAATAGTCCGAGATACAAAGGATGCATATTTTATGGACTTAACACAGATGCATCATTTATTGCGGTCTGGCAGAGCACAAGATATACACAATCAAGGTTTACACAATCAAAAAGATAAAAGTCGTTATCGATTATCTCAGAACTGGAGCTAATTAGGACACTGTTGTCTTTGAGGAATACACTTAATTTAGGCTCAAGAATATAACCTTTCAAATAAATAAAAAACACGGTGTATTGTTAAAGAAGATTACATACCAAGCCAGTTCTTCTCATGTGGTAGTATGCACAGCTCGATCTCGCATGAGGGTAGTACGAAAGGCACCGCCGACAATTCTAATGTGGCGCCGGCGAGCGCAAGGCTGCACGCTAGGTACACCTTTATTTGAGCCATACCGCAGCCGGCCTGAAAGATAATGATAAAATTAAGAAATTAAATAGCTTTTACATAATTTATCTACACTCATGTTGTAAGTTCTCTAAAACGTGTTCGAAAACGGTAGGCAATGGCTAGCATTACCACGACCGATTTTACTATGATATCCGTGGCAGTACCGTAATTTTAACTTTTCATGCTCAATTATTGATGTGCTATGAGTTTTGATAACATAATGTACACCTGCACGCGCCCGCGGCCGGCGACACGCACCCGCGCGACCGCCGGCACAATCGAGTTGGCCATGGCGGTACAATGGCGGCCATTCTATGGTTTCGGAATACGGCATTTTGGATAAATAATATGAGTGTAGATAAAGCAGTGTATCCAACTGTACGTAATTAGGCCTTAAAACACTCGTGTGATCTTATTATGAAACTCACCTGCGGCTCGTTTCATAAAACCACACTCATGTTTTAAGGACCCTTATTACGTAACAGTTACATAAACTACTATTACAGATATGTTTTTATAAGACTGTTTGTTTCTTAATAAATTAAAAAAAAAACTTACGATTCCCACCGATTTTAATAATTCATAATTTGTTGGATTTGTCTCCGCCCCAAAGCAGTCTTTGTTTTCAACCGACTTCAAGATTTCGAAGGAGGAGGTTATCAATTCGTCGGAATCTTTGTTTTTGCTATTTTTTTTTTTTCTTTTTATGTATGTTCACCGATTATTCGAAGACGGCTGGACCGATTTGGAAAATTCTTTTTTTGTTTGAAAGCGTATACTTCACAGTTGGTCCCATTGTAACCATGTCAGGATCTGATGATGGGATCCTGGAGAAATCGAGGGAACTCTTCAACTATTATAGGCACACCTATGGTGATTTGAGTCTTTTTTACAGCAGATCGAGCATTTGGTTTTGGAAAGGTGGATGCTAAGTGAAGTCGGTTCTTTTTTGTTTAAAATTATATACATATAGATTTATAATTAATAATACTATTTTCTTGATTGAGTAGACTTGCTAAAGTTGCTTGTAGAAGGTATTTAGCTGCCAAACTTCGGTGAAAGACACCCATTTTATTCGAACATTTGACGCCGTTTTTTTAAGCACCGAAAATGTATGAAGCGACGATTGGCCCCGTAGTTCGTAAGGGACTGCACCGGTGGATACCGTGTTCCCGCTGTAAACTAGGGCTTGTGATATACGTGTTACACGCGGAACCGTAGCTACGTAGCCTTAGCACCGGCGGTGCTAAGATCCCGTACTACACGGTCACGTCAAAGATACGTATCCGTTTCTGGATTCGGCTACGTTCCCGCGAATCTCGGCTTCGGCTCCGCTCGGCTTCGGCTCCGCTCCGCTCGGTTGTTGAAAGAGACTCGCCCCTAGCATAACATTCGGGGGTCTTAATGACACGCATAAAATCTACACTAAACGTCACGGTCACGACTGGATCCGATCTACGTATAAATAAGATACGTATCTCCGTGTACACGTAGCTACGTATCTTAATTACACGTAGCCGAATCACACGGAGCAAACGGAGCGGATCTCCGTTGCCGAGTAACACGGCAACGGAGTTTCGGCTACGGGTACACGAAACACGGTCACGACCAGGAGCACTACTGTAAACCCAGCGACTGTGTGAGTGGGACTGACGCGTTCACATCGATCCGTGTGTATGGAACTGAGATATGTTATGTGAGTAGATGGCGCTATTAAAAGCCTAAATAACTGAACAACAAATCTAGTTATCAACCGACTTCAAGATTTCGAAGGAGTAGGTTATCAATTCGTCGGGATCTTTGTTTTTGCTTTTTTATTATGTATGTTCACCGATTATGCGATGACGGCTGGACCGATTTGGAAAATTCTTTTTTTTGTTTGAAACAGTATACTTTACAGTTGGTCCCATTGTAACCAGGTCAGGATCTGATGATGGGATCCTGGAGAAATCGAGGGAACTCTTCAACTATTATAGGCACACCTATAGTGATTTGAGTATTTTTTACAGCAGCTCGAGCATTTGCTTTTGGAAACGTGGAGGCTAAGTGAAGTCGGTTCTTTTTTGATTAAAATTATTTTGATTTGTAACTCTCGCTTTCAATGAACTTGTAAGAAATAAGAAATTTGTCCCAAAATACTTTTAAAGCTAAATTGAAGCGAATATTAATGCAAGATGAATATTAATTTAGTTTAATCAAAGTTTAAAATTAATACATTCCTCCTTTTTTCATTGCACCACATTTGCCTTTCTCTGTTAAGCCCTGTGATTAACTGGTAGAGAATGCCTTTAGGTCCGCCATTTGTACATCATTTACATTGTATTTTGTGCAATAAAAAGTTTAAGTAAATAAATAAATAAGTATTATAATAAACAAAAGAATATTGAAGCGTCTTAAATACATAACTGTAGTTTTTCATGTTTTGCCCTAGCTAACAAACTGTAGTCTTTTTTTATATGTTTATGTAGGTAATATAATATAAGGTAGGTTATATATAACTTATAAGGGCTCTCTGTATGCCCATTAAGTGTTTTATTTTTATTTTAATACCTCTAATCTATCTTTCATCATTCATCATCATCATTTAATATATCTTTATCATCATTTATCATTTTAATATATCTTTGGAGTTGCAGGCGTCCATAGGTTACGGTAGCTGCTTACCATCAGGCGGGCCGTATGCTTGTTTGCCACCGTCGTGGTATTTAAAAAAAAAAAAAAAAATCTACGCCTGTTATATGATATTGTAAGCTGAACGCCCGCAAGATGTTAAATATAAATAGTTGTTTGGAGAGAACTGAAAACCAGCGCTGTCTGCTAGTCTGCGCCACAGCAAACGCTGAGTGCATCCCTTTTGTCACACTGTTTATTTCTTTAAATTTTGTATAGATTAAGAAAATATCCTATTTTTATTTTATTTGTTAAAATAAACCTTTATTCTATTCTATTCTAAGAGGTCAGATGGGAGGTACGGACTCATAATGTTCTACCTCAGATGATTGGCTAAAATGCGCCTTAGATTGCATATACACGGGAAAATTCGACCGGTGCTGCTGTGACCCGGGTGGCCAAGTGGTTAAGGAGTCTGCCGCGAATGCAGAAGACGCTGGTTCGATCCCAACCCTGGGCACCGGAGGCGTAGGTCACTTTTTCCTTTGTATATGACATCAATATAAGTTTAAAAGCCGAAATAATGGGATTGCGATTTTTTTGACATTGTCAGTCCTCTTTTTTACACGTTCATGACTCGCGGCCTTACCTGCCGCAGTGCATTCTCATGGAACTGATCAAGAGCACCAGTCGGTGAAGTCTATAAGCTCGCCGCTCCCATTGTCCATAGGCTCGGGGTAGTGTCTCTAATATGGCACACTAAGTAATGTCCCTTATATGGCACACTAGGCCTTACCTGCCGCAGTGCGTCCTCGTGGAACTGATCAAGAGCACTAGAATCGCTGTAGTCTATTAATTCGCCGCTCTCGTTGTCCATGGGCTCTGATGGGTTGACAGTCATGCAGACCGTGCCCGGCTCGCCTGTGCCATCTGGAAATAAATTAAATATGGGACAATCTTACACAAATCGACCTAGTCTAGTAATGAGTAATCACTTATTGAGCCATATGTAACAAACGACGATATATCGACGATAACATAAATACATCGAAAACATCCATTACTCAAGAAAAAACACACAAATAAATTGATTTGGTTGGCCGTTGTGGTGGCAAATGGTGGATGGTTGACTGGTGGAGAATGCCTTAAGGCATCTAGTCTGCCATTTGTACTTTCTTAGCAATAAAGGTTACCCAGATAACCTTACCCAGATTCAAACCCCAGGCCCTTTAGTTTATAATAATTTCAGACATTCCAGATTTTAAATTATAAATGATCCATAATTCGATAATTTTGTATCCATATGCTTTCAAGGAAGATTAAATTAGTAAGCCATTATGTGACACACATTAGACATAACATCACCATCAGTTGGTACTGTGTAATCCATTTTGCACAATGGCCCATGGACCCAATGCTGTTTGGACGAGATAAAGCGAGCGCGCATGCGCCACTATGTGCCATATATGGTACATACCCGTCACTCTGTCCTCTGTGTAAATAGTCCGCGCGATGTACGTGATGCTCAATTTGGCCAAGTTCCTGTATCAGAGCGAGCCACTATGGGCCACATTTGGCACAACCATAAGTTTGTCCTCGGTATATCCAGGCCGTGGTCTGCGTGACGTCGTTGCCGAAGCTCTAGGTACTTGGCGAAACGGAGCAATTCCACGAGCCACTACGTGCCACATATGGTACCTACCCGTCAGTCTTTCCTCTGTATAGGCCATGGTCCGCGCGATAGATCCGAAACTCAGTTTTGACGAGTTTTCCGAGTCAGAGCGAGCGCGCACGAGGCACGCCTGTTCCTCCGCCATGCTTCTCGCTCACACCTATTATGTGACACATCTGGAACAAATCGACAAATCTGTTTAAGGTTCGTAATTTATTATTAAGTTTTTTATGGTACATCTAACATAAAGATGATTTGGAGAAGTGAAAAAATCGTCTTATATTAGCTCAAATTTAAGCTTTCACGTTTCAACAACTACAATCCTTATACATATAAGCATAGTCTATAACTTTTAGTTCAAATCTAAGTTTCATTAGAAAAACCGGCCAAGAGCGTGTCGGGCCACGCTCAGTGTAGGGTTATTTTCTAAAAATTTTTTCAAAAACTATTCAACCTATCAAGTTCAAAATAATTTTCCTAGAAAGTTTTTATAAAGTTCTACTGTCGAGATTTTTTTCATATTTTTAAAACTTATGAATTCAAAAGTTAGAGGGGGGGCACATTTTTTTTACTTCTGGAGCGATGATTTCCGAAAATATTCACATTATCAAAAAATGATTTTACTAAACCCCTATTCATTTTTAAATACCTATCCAACAATATATCACACGTTAGGGTTGAAATGAAAAAAAAAACACTCCCCACTATACGTATAAAGCATTTTTTCCACTTTTTATTTTACCACTTTGTCGGCGTGATTGATATACATATTAGTACCAGATTTCAGCTTTCTAGTGCTAACGGTCACTGAGATTATCCGCGGACGGATGGACGGACGGACAAACATGGCGAAACTATAAGGGTTCCTAGTTGACTACGGAACCCTAAAAATTAACAAAAAGATCCGAATTCACTTATACTCCACATTTCTAAAATCAAATGCCTAAGCTACTGTAAAAAATACCTAAATATATGCGTATAATATTTGAAGAGTTCCCTCGATTTCTCCAGGATCACATCATCAGATCTTGACCTGGTTACAACGGGCTCAACGGTCAAGTATGCCCAAAGAATTTTCTAAATCGGTCCCGCCGTCCCCGAATAATCGGTGAAGATGCATTTAAAAAAATTGCAGAAACAAAGATCCTGATGAATTGAGAAAGTCCTCCTTCGAAATCTTGAAGTTGGTTGATAAATAATTTCAAGTGTCACTGTCCAGTGTCCTATCAGGAGGTTGAGGTGAGCAATTCAGAGAGGAAATGCTGCCAGCATCTTCAGTACCATGCCGCAGCGGCCTCTTTTAGATATATTTTAGTTTTAGTTCAATTTAAAGCGATAAATTTGTCAAGAGCGTACTGGATACAGGCATTATCAGTTATAGTAGGAGAGCCCATGACACTGAACCTAGTTCGATAAGTCTCCTAGATGAGATATATATAGAAATGCTGATGCTGCAATGCAAAAAAGTGGTGGCGTATTGTAATGTTCTTTATTAATTAAAAATCCGGTTTCTAGTACGATAGGTCTCCTAGATTTCCTTTGTTCCTCGAAGCAGGCAAGGGGTAGGGTTACACGATAATCTGGTGCTGCAAGCCCCCGTGGCTGCATAGACGCTGCACACATCGTCGTGCAGCATTCAAGCAGCCCGGCGTACTGACGTTGTCCACGAAGCGTAGCGTAAGCGTATCGTAGCCTGCATTTTCTTTCATTCGTGATGATGTCGTCCAGTGATGAAGACGTGTTTTTGGCCTGTTATTATCTTCGAAGTCGGCGACGACGCAGTTTATATTGGATATACATCCATATATAGAAAGAAACATACATTGTAGACTGTTCGTAGCTGCAAGAGTACTATCAGCAGATGACAACGTATTTCATTCATTGTATAGAATGAGTAAAGGGACATTTATCCACTATTTGCACAACCTTTGCGGCCGTTCCCGCCATTTTTTCTCACAATACTCTACGTGCTGTTCCGTGCGATGCAGCCCGGCGTATAACACGCGGTACGCCCGGCGGCATGAAGCTTGCATGCAGCGTCGCTGACGCGACGTTGCCGCTCCGTGCACAGAGTTGTGCGGTTTTGTATGTAGGCTGCAAGCAAGCGTACACCAAGCGTACAATGACGAATACGCGTCTATGCAGCTACGCTTCCGTGGACAGTAGGCCTAAAGGAACAAGAAGGTCCCTCATCGTCAACACACTGGATCCTCTTTGAGCTCTTTGGTTACCTTACTCACCAGCAGGAACACAACACTATGAGTAGGGTCTAGTGCTATTTGGCTGTGGTTTTCTGTAAGGTGGAGGTACTTCCACAGTCGGGCTCTGCTCCAGATTTGAGCGAGATGACATTAGCTGAATGTGCCGTACCACACTTAGCGAGATGCCATTTGCAATGCCCGTACCTCTCTTTTTGGCGTAGTTTAAGGACATACCTATCTATCTATCTATCTACCCCGGGTCCGGGTCCGAAATTTCAGCCCAATCGGACATCAGGACCTGTTACAAATCTCGCTTGCAAGATTTTACCTAAACAACAAACTAAATGACAAACACTGCAAGTTAAATAAAAGCTTGTAAAAAAAAACCGGCCAAGAGCGTGTCGGGCCACGCTCAGTGTAGGGTTCCGTAGTTTTCCGTCCGTCACAGTAAGTGTCCCCACTTAAGAGTTAATAACACCGCCATGTAGGATATGATATGAGAGTTCCACGTACAGCGACATCTATCGGCAAATTAAGTAAACTGTTGCGCGCGAGCTTAAAGTATGGAAGATGATTTTTATGGGATAATTCTTTATTGCGTGAACCGATTTTCACCGTTTTTACTTTATTTGAAAGCACATCATTTCATTGTAATTTTGTAGAAATTACAGGTACAATAAACACCTGCTTATACGGTTAAATTACAAACTTAGTTCAGAAAATATTTTGTATTTTTTTTTCAAAAACCATTCATCCTATCAAGTTCAAAATAATTTTCCTAGAAAGTTTTTAACTTTTGAGATTTTTTTCATATTTTTAAAACTTATGGTTCAAAAGTTAGAGGGGGGAGGACGCATATTTTTTTACTTCTGGAGCGATTATTTCCGAAAATATTTACATTATCGAAAAATGATTTTCGGAAACCCCTATTCATTTTTAAATACCTATCCAACAATATATCACTCGTTAGGGTTGAAATGAAAAAAAAATCACTCCCCACTTTACGTATAGGGGAGGTACCCTAATAAATAAAAAATTTCCACTTTTTATTTTACCACTTTGTCGGCGTGATTGATATAAATATTAGTACCAAATTTCAACTTTCTAGTGCTAACGGTTACTGAGATTATCCGCGGACGGACGGACGGACGGACGGACGGACGGACGGACGGACGGACGGACGGGCAGACATGGCGAAACTATAAGGGTTCCTAGTTGACTACGGAACCCTAATGAGTGTCCATTTATTACTGACTAGCTTTTGCCCGCGGCTTCGCTCGCGTTAAATTCGGGATAACACGGTTCCCCTTTGGCCCCCGTAATGCTACATACAAACTTCCACCCCCCATTTTAGGGAAGTGGGGGGTTAGAAAGAGACAAAAAGTAGCCTATGTCACTCTCCATCCCTTCAACTATCTCCACTTAAAAAAACACGTCAATTCGTCGCCCCCTTTTGCCGTGAAAGACGGACAAACAAACAGACAGACAGACACACTTCCACTTCCACTTGTAACTACGGCTCAAGCAGGAAAATGAAAATAATAAGTATGTACCTATTATATACCTACAAACCTACTCGTATCTATAATGTAGTCTAACGCGGATCGGACCGCGCGATCTCGTCAGCTATTAACTAAACCCCTGAGGTTTTCAATTTTTTTTTTCATATGCGATGAAAAAAAAAATTGTAAACTTTTTCTCGTAAAAAATAAATTAAATAATAATAATAATATTTGGGAAATTTCCGCAACTTGCACATCTGTACCCTTTCTGCAGTTAAGGCAGGACTGTGCAGAAACCAACCATAACCATTTTCATCCCGTGCGAAGCCGGGTCGGGTCGCTAGTAAGTACTAAACAAAATAATCAAGACTATACTAACAACATTAGCAGAAAATATATGCAGATATGAAATGTTGGCCTGTTAATACATTAATTCACGTACAAATAAATTTTACATAAATAGGTTACATTGCCAATGTTGATAGAATAGCGAGTTAGGAATAGAATCGCGTAACATAGGCAATGCCTAGTAGGCATTGAGGACTTCAGGCATTTAATTACAACTGTCGCCGCGGGCAACTATTGTGCTTACACCGTTCAAAGGTTGCAGCTATGCAGGCTATTGTATGACGAAGATATGCTTTGAGTTTCAGCCAATATTCTGATTGAACTCGATACAAGCAAAATTCCATAATACTCTAATTATCCGTTAAAATCCGAGCCGATTCTGTGTATAAAATCTAAATATACGTAACAGACTGTGGTCAAACTGTGCATAAAGTACAGAGAGGTGCCTGCCGTGAAGCAATCCTCCTCACAATACTATACCTATCTATTTCAAAGGGCCTGACTAGGTTAGCACTAAGATAATATTTTACTTGCAAGTGCGTTTGGACTGAAAAAAATTGGGAACCCCGAGTTCAGGGTTCAATCACGTTTCGTAGCCCTATATTTTTACTAGGCTACAGGAGAAACAGGAACCTAATGGATCTGTATAACTCAAACGCAATTAGTAGATCAATGTTTCTTTTTGTCTTTGTTTTGAAATCCAGACATCGCAAAGGGTATGGGCGGCTGGATTAGTTTAGCCTGTATATTGTTTTTTATCGTACATAAAATTGGTGCAGTTTTAGGTGAGGTAGAAAAAGAATGAATGAAGTGATAAAAATAAACTAAGTGCCGTTAAACTTTTCAACACTTTCGCAACCGAGCAAAATTTCGGACAATACCCCAGAAACTGACAGAACTCGCCAGGCGGGTTCCGACATGCAACGCCATTGCATGTCGGGCAATCTGAGCAAACATTACGAGTGCCTACCTGGCGGGTTCTCGGTAGTCAAAAGTGTTAAGACTATTGACTATAGTGGTGGTGAGTTTACAAAATGATTCCAGTGTTGTTTCTTTTTTTATGAGGTCCTGGAGGTTGTACGGGTCAATTTGGAGACTGTGGCAGATGATTTCATGGTCCAGTCGTGGATTGGTGCATTTTGGGCAAGCTCTAATTAGATGATCTATGGATTGTGAGGTGCTTTAAATTTCATTTAATTTTAGTATGTATTAATGATGGTGATATAACATAAATACTCTTTATTGCACACCTCAAAATAAAGAAACACATAAAATACAAGTTACAAACAGTAAAAGCAGAGGTAAAACAATTGGCCGTCTTATTGCTAAAAAGCAATCTCTTCCAGACAACCTATGTATATGTATAATGCACACATTCATGGGCCAACATAGGGAAGTAGCTATGCAGTAGAGGGAGCAAGTATTATTGAGATTCTGTTCCGTTGCATAGTTGCCTTAGATTGGCCTTAGTTGGCTCAATGTGTGGTTCGGGCATAAAAGGTGATAGTAACATTATCTTATCTCAATATAAACAAACAAGCAGAGTATCATCATCATCCTCTTGCCCTTATCCCATTTACTTGGGGTCGGCGCAGCGTGTCTTTTTCTTCCACACCTCTCTATCACCCGTCATCTCATCACTCACATCCTTTCTTTTCATATCATCTCTCACACAGTCCATCCACCTTTTCCTAGGTTTGCCTCTTCTCCTACATCCTTCCACATTCATTCTTAATACCTTTCTCGTAACATGACTTTCATCCCTCCGCATAACATGCCCGTACCACGCTAGGCGATTAGCCCTTAATTTGTCAGTTATGGGTGCGACTTTCAGGCTTCCTCTTATATATTCATTCCTTATCCGATCCATTCTCGTCACTCCACACATCCACCTTAACATTCTCATCTCCGTTGCATGCAATCTCTTTTCATCCGTCACCTTTAGGGCCCAACACTCTGATCCATACATGACGACAGGTCTTATAATGGATTTATAGATTTTCCCCTTCAGGCGAAGGGGCATTCGGGCGTCGCAAATGATTCCCGTGACCTGTCGCCATTTCATCCATCCTACGCTAATCCGGTTTTTGACGTCCCGGTCAATATCGCCATCGCACTGCACGAGCGAACCGAGGTATTTGAAGTCGGAGCAGATCGGCAATAAAACCCCATCGAGTTCTATGGCTGCAGAACTGGAGAGACCGCCGAAATCGCAGAACATGTGTTCTGTTTTCGATCTGCTGATCTTCAGGCCAACACTCTCCAGTCTTTGCCGCCACTTCTCGAGTCTGCTCTGTACCTCGAGTCCGTCTTCACCCACAAGGACAATGTCATCGACGAAAAGCATACACCAGGGTGCCTCTTCCTGTATGTCCGACGACGACAAACAAGCAGAGTATATAATATATATTATATTGAACTGATAAGAATTATAATATTGAAACAAAATGCAAATTTTACCTAGTTAAAATATTTTTTATTATGATTTATAGAATTGGGTTAGTTACTGTTTACACTATAAATAAGAAATAACACTTACTTTTACAGTAGACTTTAACTACAGCTGCCTTATTTCACAATAATATACAAACAACACGACGATATTATAACTTTTAACCGAGCTATATTGTGTGACACATTCAGGCGAATCCGGTGGGCGTTAGACTCACATTATAACCAATTTAATACGCATAGGGGAACACAAGCTACGTCGTGAACGACACTATATGCACTTGGTAAAGGAATAAAGCGCAATACGCGAATAAAATCCACTTTAATCAATTACAAATTGATTATGACCGCTTGCTAATGTCATAATTGAGTCAGAAATATTGAATTGAATGAGTGAGTGATAAGAAAAATTAACTTTTTAAATAACTACACTAGACTAAAGCACGATATACACACAAATCCACTGTCGCATGTCGCTTGTATTTTTGTAGTAAAATCAAGTATAGTTTCCTATTCATTGAAGCCAAAAAATAAATAATGACTTTTAGCAAACATAAACAATCGCTCCTACGAATACACAAGCGTTCTTTGTAATCAAATATTCAAATTACTACTCTGCTCTGACTAACCTCATCTGCCGTATTGACTGAATAGAACGATTCTGCAGATTGAATTGATAATACTGTTATGCATACTATTTCAGGAGAGCACCTATAACTAAAATTTCTTAGCACGTGAACACAAAAAAATGTATGTTTAGATGATATTTAATTTTATTAGGTTATTTTTGAGTGAATGATTGATTCTTAGTGTTGCCCAAAATATCGATACAGTCCACATGAAAGTAAAGCTTTAATACTGAAAGTCAGAATTTTTTTTTTTACTTTTTGTATTTTTTTTTCGTTACATAACTGTTAAAGCAATATTATGTTATATGTATTATCTCAATACAATTTTATCTCATAACCCGAATTTTCAAATTATTTGCAAATTATGTTTATACATAATCCATTTATGTTGGATATAGTTTGAATTTGAAAAAGAGTCAATAAAAATAGTTTTTATATAACTAAAAGGGGTTTACTAAGGGTTCAAGGAAAATTTTAAAGTTCATGCATTTCTAAGTATAACTTACAATTTGTAACATATACTAGGTAAGCAAGATATTAGCTCGTTTTCGTAATTTAACACTGAAAGCGGTGCTACACTGTTTTGTATGTATGTACATTTATTACATTGTGATTTATAATCACTCGTGTCGCGTGCGAAATTGCAGGTTTGCAATAATATAATTTAATTTAAGACCTGATGCACTTTTTACAACAACACATTTTCACTTCTTGATGATCAAACAATCGTTAAACCACTTTTACAATTGGACTACATTCAAAACATTTGACACAATTCACTGAAACAGTTTTAACGTAATCGCCAATTTTTGCAACACTGATCAAACAAGGAACTACGGATGTGTACCATGAACTAGACGTGGCATGCACAAATTTAAGAATATATTATAGTACGATTTCTAAATTGGTATCTAAACTGTATTTTTTTCTATAAGTGTTATTTAAATTGAATATATCTGAAAATGAATGTTGTATACAGGAAAATGAAACAATTCCTTGGGAGTTTTATACTAAGATTTGTATGTCAATCTAGTCTGTCGACGAATTTATCTCATGTGGAGCAGGGTAAAACCTAGAGTTTAAGGTCAAGAAAGGGACGAAATATGTTGGTTAGTGAAATGCATGAAAGAGAAGGGTTGAAGATCAAGGCAACGTGAGTGATATTCCGGTACCTGGATTATAAAATACTATGCTAATGAATGTGAAACTACGCTCAATATTCCTACATCCAATTATTTACAGGCAAATAATTGATACATTAAGTACTTTTATTATTCAAATATTTGTTTATTTCTCAAATCAACACTTACAGTCTACAGCTAGCTACACGTGTTAATACCGGACAGATAAAGAATAGAATATAACTATACCGTTCTTGATTTATGGAATTTAGAAAGAATTGTGAACACATTTTTGGTATTTGGAAAGGATTGTGGATGCATGCAATAATTATGGAAATGTTGTGCAATCAATGTTTTTGCTTTATTGATGTACCTATATTGATTCCATTAGTATCAAGTGACAAGAGTGATTTCCTTATTTCTCTTCAGACAATCTTACACAAATCGAAGACATTGAAATATGGTGATAAGTCCTGTTTTTTTTTAAGACAGGCTGACCCATATTTCCTCTTAATATTTACTTAATAAGCGATAATCCAAAAATTACGTAACACCATTTTTATGTTTTTTTTCCCAATTTCATTCCCTTTCCCATTATCATACTTAATCACATTTTGTATACACCCAGATGTGACGTCACATATTAAACAATTTTATACTTATCAAATTGAAAATGAAAATTATGCTTAAAATAATTACTTTTTCTATTATTTCAATGAATTCAACATTAACAAAAACAACAATCTAAAGTGTTTTAATGTCAGACTATAAAACTTAAAGGCTTCCCTTCCTTTTAAAAAAATAATTTTAATACCTACACTCTGTTTGTATATGTGACGTCACAAAAATTGATCCTCCTACCTACCCTCACACTTTGTTCTGTCTTAGCCGCTCCTTCCCACTTAAAGTGTGACGTAATTAATGTATGAACCCTCAAAGTTTTCGTGTACTACATAATAGGAGTGAACAACTTTTTTTTTATAAATTTTAACGGCCTCCTAGCCTAGTCGGTAGTGGCCCTGGGTATGAAGCAGGAAGTCCCGGGTTCGAATTCTGGTCAGGGCATTTATTTGTGTGTTCATCACGGATATTTGTTCCTGAGTTATGGATGTTTTCTATGTATTTAATTTAATTATCTATCTATATCTATCTATTATATATATCGTCGCCTAGTACCCACAACACAAGCCTTATGAGAGCTTACAGTGGGACTTAGTTGATTTGTGTAATATTGTCCTATAATATTTATTAATATTTATTTATTATTTGAAATTGAATCACGTGAAGCACTAATTTATTTTATTTTTTAATATTAACAAATAAATAAGTATAACATTTAATAATATCTATAAATTGCATTAAGTAAAAACTCAAAACGCCGGCATCATCTCAAGATCACAAATAAGATCTTATGAGCTCTCGCTCATGTGTAGTGGTTCACATATTGACCAGTTAACTCTACGCATTGCGCAGGTAGGAGTGTTAGCACATGCGCAGAAGGGTTACGCTTAATTTGTACGAACTCCGTCATCCATCATAGAAACTTCATTAATCATGTACTTATATAATGCACTACTTAGATAAGTACAAAAAATATATTTTACTATTAAATAATTACGTAGAGCCTAAGATTGAAATACTTTACATTGTTACCTCATTTTAGTCATTTCTAAAAATATCGATTTTATTAATCCATTCACTTTTTCGGTCTTGCTACATCCTTACAAATGTCAAATTGACAGAGATGTCATTGTCAAAAAACCGGCGGGAATATCTATTATCTATGTAACGTCAAGTCAATAATAGAATAGGTTATGTGTTTGTTTGGCCGTGTGTTTATTTAAATATTAAACTTAAAATGTGTGAAATAAATTCAGGAAACTTTACGTCTAAGCAAATAAAGTTAATAAGAAAGTATTTGAAGTTACGACTAATGGAGGACAACGTTACGTTTCGCGGGCACGAGCAGGAATGGAACCATGTTTACGATCTTGTGAAGAGGACGGTTGTGCAAGGCGAATCCCACTCTGCGTTGCTGATAGGGCCTAGGGGCAGTGGAAAGACTACCGTAAGTATTACATATTTTAATTGAAAAAGGAATTTATAGCTAATTTTAATTTTAAATGGTGGCCATATAACTTCACAACTATGGATTTCTTAAATTTTCGGTTCCCGCTCTCATTAATTTCCATTGAATGCAGCCTGTTGAGAACACCTGAGTAATTTGGTTTTTACTAGCTTTTATTTAACTCAGTGTTTGTCAATTATTGTCAATTAATTTGTTGCTTAGATAGAATCTTGCAAGCACATAATGATTTGCCTAAGTGAGAAAGAGAACTTGTCATGCGTTAAGAAGGGACAACATAATAAATAAATATTATAGGACAACCTTACACAAATCGACCTAGGCCCACAGTAAGCGTAATAAGGCTTGTGTTATGGGTACTAGACAACAATATATATAATAGATAAATATGGATAAATACTTGAATACATAGAAAACATCCATAACTCAGGAACAAATATCTATGATAAACACACAAATAAATGCCCTGACCAGGATTCGAACCCGGGACCTCCTGCTTCGTAGGCAGGGTCACTACCGACTAGGCTAGGAGGCCGTCAAACATGATTCGTAACGTCAAAGAGAGACCTCTATATAATACTATTATTGATTTGGTGTCCATGTTTTCAGCTAGTAAACTCAGTCCTGCACCGTCTTGGCAAGGAAGCGGACCTGGCCAGTGATGCGGTGATAGTGAGGCTGAACGGTTACATGCACCATGACGATAAGGTGGCCCTGAGGTCTATTACAGCTCAGGTAAATTCCTTTGATGTAAATGCATATTTATTTATTTCTTTATTTATTAATGTTGCTAGGCAATAGTCGTGTCCGCACCTGACGCACCGCTTCGCAAGGAAATTGCCGCGCGAGGCAGCTCTGCTAGTGTGGACGTGCCTATTATAAAGAATTCACGGGACACTGTATTTGCAGGGTGCGGGCAAGCTCTAATGGTATCCTAAGGGCATTCGCGGAGAGGTTTGATTGTCAGTATCTGAATTACTGTCATCTGATCCATGTACTGACAGTCAAACCTTCCTGAGTGTTGTCCTTGAAAATTAATTTTAATTTTTGTTTGTACATATTCCAATGTACATATGTGGCGCTCGCGCAAAATTGAAAATACACAATGGCTTCGAAACCTAAATCTCGATCTAATCCGTATAAAAGATGTCTTTACGGATGTCTGAATAAACGGAAGAACAAGAAAGCAGAAATAACATTTTAAAATTCCGGACGATATTGAAAGGTCCCGAAGTCCTTACTTAGTAATAGTTAAAATAAACATCCATAATTTATTGAATATTGGTTGCCCAGAAACGAAATTAGGAACTGACCGACATATTTTCAAAGGAATACGGCTGTGGCATACCTACTTTCATGATAATCAGACATAATCTCTATTTTTTTTTTATCTCCGGATAAAAATTTCATGTTTACAGAATCAACGTTTGTTATTCCTACATATTTACCTTAAAAATAATAACTCAGTAGGTATAGGTACAAAAACTTGTCAAGCGACAACCCCGTGCCGACGCCCACAGCTCGGTCATAAAACTGCGGCGCGCAAAGAAGATTCACGGTTCGTGCGCGGTTATAAGTTTTAATTTTGCTTGCAGGCGGCAAGTATAGGTATAATTTTATACCTAAATCTGACTTTTGTGAAGGAGTGAATTTTCTGTACGGTAGTATTATTAAGTATTCTGTGCCTGTACCAATTAAGCCAGAATACAAGGTTGAGAGGACACTCTAAAAAACTTGTCAAGCCTCTGTGTAATATGAATCCTAGAAAACACTTCTTACCGAATATGTGGAACTCTACCAGAGTTTGTTGTTAGTGCACCATCAGTGAACTCTTTCAAAAATAGACTAGACTCTTATCTTAGAACTTTATAAAGTGCAAAAGAAACATGTGTGCTGTGATATACACGCATCAGCTCTAAGAGCTGCTAGTGTATTAATAAATATTAATAATGACACGGGTACGGACAGCATCCGCTTAGTGTACCCCTCACTTTTCATTAAATAGTCGAAAGGGCCTCTGCGCGTTGGCTTCGGCTCCGCATATGCCTCCCAAAGGTCCAGAACACAATTGTTCCGTGGTCGGGAAAGACATACAAATAATAATAATATTAGGTTATCATTTTTTACGTTCACACTAGCCGAGCCGCCTCGCGCGGCAATTTCCTCGCGAGGCAGTGCGTCAGGTGTGGACCTGCCTAATCCCTAACCTAACTTCTCAGATGCAACTCGAAAACGCAGTCGGTGACCGGGTCTTCGGCACATTCGCCGAGAACCTCTCCTTCCTCCTCTCCTGTCTCCGGAGTGCTGACAGCAGCAGCCGCAGCATGGTGTTCGTGCTTGAGGAGTTCCATGCTTTCTGCCACTCGGCGCGGACTCAGACTCTGTTGTACAACTTGTTCGATATAACGCACGCGAGACAGGCGCCTATGTGTGTGTTAGGTGAGACAAACGGCCTCTAGCCCAGTCGGGAGTGACCCTGCCTATGAAGCAGGAGGTCCCAGGTTCGAATCCTGGTCAAGGCATTTATTTGTGTGTTCATCACGGATATTTGTTCCTGAGTGGATGTTTTCTATGTATTTAAGTATTTATCTATATCTATCTTTTATATATATATCGTCGTTTAGTACCCATAATACAAGCCTTATTGAGCTTACTGTGGGACTAGATCAATTTGTGTAAGATTGTCCCATAATATTTGTTTATTTAGTTAAACATGACTACTAGTAATAACTTTTTTAGGAGACATCGCAGTCATTTTAAAGAAAATAAAACGACTTTACTTAGGCTACACCTTACCAGCAGCAAATGCTCGAGCTACTGTAAAAAATACCCAAATTCACACTTGAGGCACCGGCTCGCGAGTAAATTGCCGCGCGAGACAGCTCGGGTAGTGTGGACGTGTCTCACCCGGGGCGTTGCGGCCGCGCGTGCACGTCCACACTAGCCGAGCTGCCTCGCGAGGCGGTGCGTCAGGTCACGCCTAATCACTGTAAGTGTGCCTATAATATTTGAAGAGTTCTCTCGATTTCTCCAGGATCCCATCATCAGATCCTCACCTGATGACAATGGGGCCAACTGTAAAGTATACCCTTTCAAACAAAAAAAATTATTTTCCAATTTTTTAATTTAAAATTCCAAATTTTTTTAATATTTATATTTTCATATAAATTGATATCTATGCTGGTTGATCCACACATTAAAGTCGGTGTCGAGCTAGCGTGGTCGGACTATTCCATGGCCCTTGTTCATTATTAATTTGGTTTGTTTTTTCAGGCGTCACAAACAGATTAGACGTCATGGAAACTCTGGAGAAACGCGTCAAATCCCGCTTCTCCCACCGCCACATCTTCATCTTCCCCGGCGATGGAACCAGCCCGCAGACCCAACTCCTGGCCGAGCTGGTGGAACTGCTGTCGGTGCCCGTGGAGAAGATGCAGGCGAAGAAGCGAGGAAGAAAGAAGAGCGTAGGTAAGATTCTTTTATGTCACACCTGGCCATAATGTGAGTTTTACCGCACGCTACGCTTACGGTAAAACTCGCAGTATGGCCAGGTGGAGACGTAAAATCGTGTAGTCACCACGGGCAGTAAAAAAGAAAGCCCTCTATCGCATATTTACAACCCTTACCTGCGGCTCGGGTCACAAATACCTGCGATTTCGGTCTTTCTTTCTTTTACAGTCCTTGGTAAGTAATGTACTATTACGTCACTCCGGGCGTTAAGAGGCTGACAACACCCGATGACCTTCAAATTGACTTTACTTAAACAGTTTTTTAGCTATAACTACTTGTTTTGAGAAAGTAAAAAAAAATGTTAATATTCATTATCATTATGTTTGGAAGAATTTTATTGATTCCGATACACGATTGGACGAAATCGGCTCGATAGAAAATAATTCCCTAAGTTACATCTTAAAATTAGCTTTAAACAGTTGTATGTCTTTAGTTTCTTGACTTACACGTCTATTAGGGACAAAATTCAACTATTATTTTGACAAAAACGGGACTTAATCGCGTACATTTACTTAAAATAATAAGTGAAAATCGTGTAAGTTTAAATCAGTGAAAATTCAACGACACTTATACTAAAAACTTTATTATTTTATATCTCTCAATGAATGCGTAGTTTTTATTCAATTCATCATTTTGTAAAATTTGCAATGAGCTCCCATACTAATCATAACACAGTGTTTCTCTTTCACTCGCGCTGAAAAAGATAGGGATGGAATTAAGCTGTTGTCACCCCCTTAAGTGACATTTACCGCCCGCGCGCAGTGCCAAATCTCACTTCACAAGGTCACACCCAGAGAAGACGTAATAGTAGTTTATGTAACTGTTACGTAATAAGGGTCCTTAAAATACGAGTGTGGTTTTATGAAACGAACCGCAGGCGAGTTTCATCATAAGATCACACGAGTGTTTTAAGGCCTAATTACGTACAGTTGCATACATGCTTTATCTACACACATATTATAAATCCTAAATGACGTGTTCGGAAACCATTAGAATGACCGCCATTGCATCGCCATGACCAACTCGATTGTGTTGGCGGTCGGGCGGGCGCGTGCGAGCGGTCGGGGAGGAGGTCAGATTTTCATTACGTTACCGTAGGTAATGAATTTCCAAACGTTTTTACCACACTGTCACAGATAATACACTGATGTTACGTTACTGGTTGCAATAATGATGGTAATTGCATACGGTTTCCGAACGCGGAATAGAGGATTTATGATATTGGTGTAGATAAAATTGTATACGTACCACGAGCGGTAATGAAGGAGGCCTCAGATCGATTGTTAACACCTGCGATCTGGGCCGTTCTGGACTAAGAGCTGGCCACGTCAGATATGAGTGATATGACACCATAATGAGAGCAACGAAACCCGTCTAATACTTAAGATTGCAATGCGACCTATTGCTAGATCCGGGCATCTGGCAGCTTTTAATGGGTGGAGGTCAGAGTTACAGACAGAGCTAAAAACTGCCGAAGTTGTCATATTTAAAGAGGATGGGGCCTACATTTATGTTTAGGTTTAAATATCTTTATTTCTCAAAGAAATTGTACATTTCACTTAAGAGAAACTAAAGTTAATTAAGTATATACAATAATAAGTAAACATTGCAAGCGCGTTCTTACAAAAAAATTCAAACGCTATTAGAATTTAAAATTGTAAACTATATTTTAGATTTATGGTAGTAAACATGCATTTCTAACCATAACATAAAAAAAAAACCGGCCAAGTGCGAGTCGGACTCGCGCACCGAGGGTTCCGTACAAACCTTTACAACTTAAAGGTATTATAGACCTGAGTATTTGATATGAATTTCAATTTAATACCTCTACGCGTTTACGAGGAAAAAGGTAGTAAGTTTAAAATTTAAAAAAATATTTATTGTATGATTTTACTAAAAATGTCTACTTTTCGTAATTTTTCCTTTGTCTGTACTATATGAAGTTTCTTCGTGCCAAGTTTCAAGTTTCTGAGTTTACGGGAAGTACCCTGTAGGTTTTGAGTTTCGTGCGAGTACTCAGTTTCAAAATATGCGACTTAAATTGCTATTTCTTTTGATTGCGTTGACATAAAAGTTTGGTTTTGCTACATCTGAAAGGTCCTATAGCCCTGAGTATTTGACATGAATTTCAATTTAATATCTCCACGCGTTTACGAGAAAAGAAATGTAAGTTTAAAATTTAAAAAAATGTTTTTTTGAATGATTTTATTAAAAATGTCTACTTTTTGTAATTTTTCCATTGTCTATGCTATATGACATTGCTTCGTGCCAAATTTCAAGTTTCTGAGTTCACGGGAAGTACCCCGTAGGTTTTGCGAGTGCCGAAAAACTAAAATTTGCAGCATAAATGACTGTATCTTTTGATTGCGTTGGCTTTTAAGTTTGATTTTTTCACAGCTCCAAGAGACAATAGACCTGAGTATTTGGTATAAATTTCAGCTTGATACCTCCACGCGTTCCTGAGAAAAATGGTCTTGACAGACAGACAGACAGACAGACAGACAGACAGACAGACAGACAGACGGACAACAAAGTGATCCTATAAGGGTTCCGTTTTTTCCTTTTGAGGTACGGAACCCTAAAAATAACAAAATACACGCTATATTATGCTATTTTAAGACTAACATACTCTTTTTTTACGCTACGGGTAGATTAAGTAAATTGTTTCATTAAGTAAACCATAATATTTACAAAAACACTCGAACTATTAAAATTATTTGTCACTTTCGTGATCATTTGGTAACTGTATACATTTCAAACAAAGATAAGCAAATAACAAAGGCGACCCAAACAGTAACAAAACAGTGGGAATTTTCAATACAACAAAATATTGTTTTTTTTAGATTGTACTTTAACTTAATGAGTATAAGGTCTACAGTTGTAATAGTAGTTAATGTAACTGTTACGTAATAAGGGTCCTTAAAACATGAGTGTGGTTTTATGAAACGAGCCGCATGCGAGTTTGATGATAAGATCACACGAGTGTTTTAAGGCCTAATTACGTACAGTTACATACACTGCTTTTTCTACACTCATATTATTTATCCTAAATGCATTATTCGGAAACCTGAGAATGGCCGCCATTGCACCGCCATGGCCAACTTGAATGTGTCGGCGGTCGCGCGGGCGCGTGCAGGTGTACATTATGTTATCAAAACTCATAACACATCAATATTTGAGCATGTAAAGTTAAAATTACGGTACTGCCACAGATAAAAAGCTTATCATAGTAAAATCGGGTGTGGTAATGCTAGCCATTGCCTACTGTTTTTGAACACGTTTTAGAGAACTTACAATGTGAGTGTAGATAAACATGCTAGCATGTCTCGCTGCTTGACGACAGACCTTTGTGTCACACGTACTGGCACCACCAGGCCTAGATTTAGATGTTTATTAGTAGTTTATGTAACTGTTACGTAATAAGGGTCCTTAAAACATGAGTGTGGTTTTATGAAATGAGCCGCAGGCGAATTTCATAATAAGATCACACGAGTGTTTTTAGGCCTAATTACGTACAGTTGCATACACTGCTTTATCTACACTCATATTATATATATTAAATTAATTGTTCGGAAACCATAGATTGACCGCCATTGTACCGTCATGGCCAACTCGATTGTGCCGGCGCTCGCGCGGGACCAATCGAGTTGGCCATGGCGGTAACATTATGTTATCAAATTCGATGTTCCAAATTTGAAACTCATTGCTTAACAATATTTGAGCATGCAAAGTTAAAATTACGTTACTGCCGCAGATAAGAAACTTATCATAGTTAAATCGTTTGTTTTAATGCTTGTCATTGTCTACGGTTTTTGAACGCATTTTAGAGTACTTACAGTATGAGTGTAGATAAATATGCTTTTTTTTACATTCCTTTATATGTTTAGGTATTTTATTATAGAATTGAACCCCTTCATATCCTATGTTAGCTCGTCCAAATTTAGTACGCGTTGATTTCAGGCACAGCATATTAGAGTTACGTAAAGGGCGTAAACCAAGTTCAATTTTTATTTTAAATGTTATTTGCGAACGAATTGGTTTATTTAGTATTTTTCTTTTAAGTAAGCAGATATTGTAAAAGTAAAGCTGATTGAGATTCATAATTTTGGTTTCCGAGTATAGTTTAGTATTTGGGGTGAGGAAGTCGAACTTGAAAAGTCTTTTTATAATTTTATTTTGGGCTACCTGCAGACTTTTAAGCGTAGTCTTTTTTTTTTATACTACGACGGTGGCAAACAAGCATACGGCCTGCCTTATGGTAAGCAGCTACCGTAACCTATGGACGCCTGTAACTCCACAGGAGTCACATGCGCGTTGCCGACCCTTTACAAAAAGGAGGACTCACTGTGTTGACGGCTAAAGGAACAAGAGGGTCCCTCATCGTCAACACACTGGGTCCTCTTTGAGCTCTTTGGCAACCTTACTCACCGGCAGGAACACAACACTATGAGTAGGGTCTAGTGCTATTTGGCTGTGGTTTTCTGTAAGGTGGAGGTACTTCCCCAGTCGGGCTCTGCTCCAGATTTGAGCGAGATGACATTCACTGAACGTGCCCTACCACACTAAGCGAGATGCCATTCGCAGTGCCCATACCTCTCTGTTTGGTCTGTAATAAGAATAAGAATATTTTTATTTGCTATAAACATTACCCGGTACATAGCAGGTGATCGTGCATTTAATGGTAGGTTTCATGTTTAACCTTAAATGGCATGCAAACATTCAATACTTATATCTATACTATATACAAGGGGAAACGTATGTAAAAGATCTCATACAGTTACAACATTATTATTTTACATGTCATTATTACTAATTAAATTAAAACAATATCATTTCATGTCAAGGAATTCATTTAGGCTATAGAAATTATAGTTATTTAGCCATTGGTACAAATGCTTTTTAAATGCTATAATATTCAATGTTTTCATATCGTTAGGTAATTTATTATATATATTTATAGACAATATCAAACAACTTTTTTTTTGTTTTGCCGATTCCGGATGTTCATCAGGAAGTAGTCTATCCGGATTACGGCAGGCGCGTGGATGCCTATCACAAGCCTTTTTGAATAAATGTTTGTGTTTGTGAACAAACATGCACATTTCGTATATGTATAGGGACGGAAGTAGTAATAAACCAAGGTTTTTAAACAGAGATCTACAAGGTGCACGCGGTGGCAGTCCTTCTATAGCTCGGACGCTATTTTTTTGTGCAATGAATGCTCTCTTTAAATCTGTGCTATAGCCATTACCCCATATTATTAATCCATAGCGCAAAATTGACTCTACATATGCATGATAGCAGGATCGCGCCTTTTACTATCAGTTACTCTATAGAGTTGTCTCAGGGCATGCAAATAACTATTGATTCGCTTTGTAACATTATCCAGTTGTAACCTCCAGTTCAAATTCTCGTCTATAATTATACCTAGGAATTTGGTTTCTGTGACATTTACTATACTAGGGATATTCAAATTAACATTTAAATGAGGATGAATTGATTTATTAAATTGTATAAATTTTGATTTGTCTAAATTAATCAATAAATTATTAGAGTGCAGCCAGTCGCTTAATGCGATTATTATATTATTAATGTCTTGTTCGTGGTCATTAACAGAATAAAGGTCCTTACTGGATGTCACAACAATAGAAATGTCGTCAGCAAATAAGACACAACTGTGTTTTGTTATATCAGTAATGTCATTAATGTAGAGCAAGAATAATATCGGTCCTAGAATACTTCCCTGTGGGACTCCGTATTTGTTCTGTCTAAATCCAGATGAGTAGTTAGTCAACTCGTTACTTTCGCTCATTTTAGTGATTTTTACGCATTGTTTTCGATTTTGCAAGTACGATGATATCCATTGCAGTGTTGGCCCTCGAATTCCATTTCTCTCGAGTTTTTTGAGTAATTGGCCATGGGAAACGAAATCGAAGGCTTTAGAGAGGTCGAAAAATAGCCCTGTAGTCCAGCAATCATTATTAAGACCAGACAATATCAACTGAAGTAGTGAAAAAATGGCCAAAGTAGTTGACTTATTTTTTTGAAAGCCAAATTGCTCTTCTTTTATGATATTGTATTTATTACAGAAATCAAGTATCCTTTTAAGCATGCATTTTTCAAAGATTTTTGACAGAATGGGTATTAACGTTATTGGACGATAATTACTCATATCGTCCTTTTTCCCCTTTTTATACAGTGGATTCACCACTGACATCTTCAAAGCTTCAGGAAAAGTTCCAGATGAAAATGAAAGATTTACTAAATGTGTTATGATGCCCACTGTTTGACTTATACTTGTCTTCATTATGCTTGTACTGATTCCATCGTAACCTTCTGACTTAGTGTTATTTAAAGACATAACTTCGTTCTTGACTTCTATTTCCGAGACTGGTTTCAAGAACATGGAGTTATTTCTAGTATTATTATTAGAATTTAATCTAGACTGGGCGTTTGGTAAATTATAAGTAGATTCTATGTAGTGATTATTAAATGCAGTGGCGATTTCAACTGGATCTGCTATCAGCGTGTTATTATGTATTATATGTTCTAACGTTTCTGGTGGCTTCGAACTAGATATTTGGTTTTTTATTACTAACCATGAAGCTGTACATTTATTAGTGCTTTTTGTTATAAAATCAATATTTGCATTTTTTTTTGAATTATATATACACCGTTTCAATAACTTCGAATAATTCGCGTACAATACCTTATCCCTCACATTTTTATCCTTATAGTACTTATATCTAATCTGCCGTTTCGTTTTACAACTAACCTTTAAACCCTTGGTTACCCAATGAAGTTTGTTATTGTTAGTATTACGCACTTTTAACCGTGTTGTCGGAAAACAAAGATTGTAGAAGAGACCGAATAACTCATGGAAATTATTGAATGCCAAGTTTAGATCAGTTTCCCCGTAGACTTCCGACCAAGACATATTTTGTAAACAATTTATGAACTTTTTTACGTTATTTATGCTGTAGTCTCTTTTATAGATAACATAGCTAGTAGGGATAGGTGCTACCCTGTTCGTAGGGAAACTTAAGAGTTGTGCCGTATCATGGTCAGAAAGATGAAGTGGGAGCACGGTTGCCTTGGCGTTAGGGATATTACTAAGAAAGTGGTCTATGCAGGAGGACTTCCGAGTAGGTACATTAATATGTAAAATTAAATTGTAGCTTATCGAGATATCCTGCAGCTCCGTTGCCGTAGAGCTTTTTTTTAGGGTGTTTATATTAAAGTCACCGGTTACTACTACGTGCGTGTTCGTCCTATACTTATTTTGTAACGTATAGAGCAACATATCTAGTTTATTTAAAAATATTCTAGGATTTGATGACGGCGTTCTGTATAAACAGACGATGACAAGTTTTTGCTGTATTAATTCCACGCCACAGACCTCAAATACCTGTTCAGTGGCCAAGTCCTTTATAAATGCAAGTTCTTTACACTTAAGACCTTTTTTTACTAAGATACACGTTCCACCTCTCTGTTTTTTTCTGCAAAATCCAGCTATCATGTCAAAACTGTTGAGTTGTACGTATTTTTCATATCCGGATTTAAGAAATGTTTCTGTTAAGCATATAACATTCGGATCAAAATTGTTTGTTTTCAGCTCTTCTAATGTTAATTCTAGTATATCCTGCTTGGCTAGTATACTTGCTATATTTTGATGAAAAATTAGAAAATTGCCAATTGGTGACGCTTTAGACTCGAAAAAAATCTTTCTTTTTTACTACTGGGAAATAATAGGTTAGAGTTCCTTTTATTGGCTCATTCATTTCGTTTGAACTTTGTTTGGGAGTCGTCTCTACATTTTCCACCTTTTGTTTAGAGTTTGCAAAATAATATGGGATAGGGCCCTTTTTTGGTCGGGTCTGTTTTGATGTGTTTAAGTTTTGGCTTGGTTTATTACACAACATCATTTTTTTTAGTTCTCTGAAGTTTAAATATTTGTTGTTATAGTCAATGCAATCTATCTCATAATTGATCAAAGTACACATTTTCAAAAGTTTTTTATAAGAACAATCAATGAAGTAGCTATTTTTATATTCGTTACATAATTTGTCCATTGCCAAGTTCAGCTTATTAGTATCTAAATGTGGGTTTTTTTTCACACTAAGTATTAGCACTGTAAAATTTGCAAATTTCCTAAGTATAATTCGAAGCTGATTTAGAGTGTATTGTACATTGTAATCATTTTCACCAATACATATTATAATTTTGTCTTCTGGCTTTGGATCCGCAGTCTGGCAGCTTTTCATGATTTCCAAGCTTAGAGCATGGGGTTTTGTGATTGCTGAGACTTCATACTGCACATAGTTTTTAGTCACTCTAGAGCGTGCTAAACCTGAAGCGAGACCCACGCATTGTTGAGTACCGTAGATGACTATATTGGGTCCTGTCAGCTGCTTTTCTTTTTTTTTTGCCAGTTGTGGTAGAGCTGAAGTTAAGGGTGTCTTGTTACCCTTCTCCGGGAGTTCTCGGAAGTTCTCCCTCGACGCGTTGACACTGTCCGAAGGTTGTTTATTACTACATTCTACGTTTTTTTCCGTAACTGCCATGGTTTCTTGAAAGAGTTGCGCGTCTTGTGGCTGAGTTGCAGGTGGAGTGTGTGACATCGCCAGTGTCTTCCCAATGTTATTGAGGGGTTTTTCGTTAGGTTTGGAAGACGGAGATGCCGTATTAGAGTTTATTGGTGTCATCACGTTGTGTATGTTTGAAACTCTCTTTTTGGTTTTCGGAGTAGATCTACGGATTGGCGTTTCTTCTCCAAGTAAACTTTTCAGAGTAGCAACTTGTCTTTCCAGGTCGAGTTGGTTTTTAGTTAGCCGTGTTATTTCAGAATTTAAATTCGAAATTTCCACATGTGCGCTACAAAGTTGGGTTTTAAGTACGTCAATAGTGTCCTTAAGATCTGCAATCTGCAATATTTCTGTAGTATTTGGCATACTTTGCACGCTATGGTTAAGGGTTGAGTCCACTGATCCCTCTAAGGAAGTGTTGGATGTATTTAAGGAAGTGTTGGGTGGGTGGGTTAAGGACATACCCAAGTCCGGACGTAGTTTAAGGACAAACCCCGGGTCCAATGACATACCCCGGGTCTTATTCGCACTTCCCCATATGTCAACTAGGTAGTTATAGGTGGGACTTCACCAGGGAGTTGTATATAGTATAAAGCATTTTAACATTAGAACAAAAACATTTCGTATTATTTCAGAAACAAAAACAATAGGCGACAAACTATGAATTACATGATACTTACGTCGTTTTGGACTACTTTCCATCAGAATCTTTTGGCAATAATATAATCTAATTATTTATATAATTTCTCATAATACTGCATCAAAACTGGAGCTCTAGCCTAGGATTTGTATTCTTAAAGTGGTTTGGATTCTTTGACCTCCACTCTCCACCACTTTACAGCTGCCAGATGTCCGGATCTAGAAATAGGCATAGTATAGCAAACAAAATAGGGGTGGCTAGCTCTCCTATTTTAGCGCACCCAATCTGGGCCCTTCTTTATTTTAGCGCACCCAATCTGGGCCCTTCTTTATTTTAGCGCACCCAATCTGGGCCGTTCTTTATTTTATAGCTGTGGGTGCGCTAGTTTACTACAATGTTAGCAAAAAAACCATACAGCCCGACAAGACCAAACTTCTGGCCGAGCTGGTGGAACTGCTGTCAGCGCCTGTGGAAGAGGCGGAGAACGGAATACTGTCTGTGGCACCGTCACGCCAGAGAGTATCTATTTAATAGAGACCCAGTCTAAGAACTTTCTGAGGTTCCAAGTCTGAAGCGCCATCTGAACAAGACTAACTAGACTAAGTTCATAATTATTTTTGCATGTTTTTAAAGTGGGGCATTCCACTCATACAATAGATTGTTATTAAATCAAATACAAACATTGAAAACATTGAAAAAATAATCAACCCAGCAGGACTTGAACCTGCATCGATACGCCTTGCCGGGGCTCGATAGCTTTACCAATTAAGCTATGGGTCAAGTTACTAAGCTGACGAAACTTACTTGACTTGACTTGTCTTACGGCTGCTGTAAAACCGAAGTAGATCAAAATACATAATTGCAAAAAGATGATTGAAGGCATTGAAAATTTCGTCAGCTTAGTAACTTGATCCATAGCTTAATTGGTAAAGCGACCGAGCCCCGGCAAGGCGTATCGATGCAGGTTCAAGTCCTGCTGGGTTGATTATCTTTTCAATGTTTTCAATGTTTGTGTTTGATTTAATAATAACCTAAAGTTACCACATAATCAAGGGCGTCGCTAAGGAGGGGCAGGGAGATACTAAAATAGTAGTTTTCGATACAAGTGCGAGAAGTGTCTTGACCCTCGCCTCTCGGCTCGGGCCAAGTAACCTCGGTACTCGTGCAAAATGACACTTCTGCACGTGTGCCGAACAACGTTTTTTAATACAATTGCGAAAAAACTACAATGAAATAATAGTAGATTGTTTGACAAGGGTCTAAAGCAGGCCATACTACCACCAGGTGGTTATTTTCCCGACCGAAGTGAGGGAAAATTGTTCGAGTGGTAATATGGCTCTTAGACCAGAGTAATGCATACAATGTTTCACTTCGATTGCGAGAAAATATCATAAAAATACTTATTATATACGCACAATAATTAAACTAAGGTGAAATTATGGTATAACTTGACGGTCTTTTAATTTTTAGGGTTCCGTACCTCGAAAGGAAAAAACGGAACCCTTATAGGATCACTTTGTTGTCCGTCTGTCTGTCTGTCAAGACCATTTTTCTCAGGAACGCGTGGAGGTATCAAGCTGAAATTTATATCAAATACTCAGGTCTATTGTTCCTTAGAGCTGTGAAAAAATCAAACTTAAAAGCCGACGCAATCAAAAGATACCGTCGTTTATGCTGCAAATTGAGTTTTTTGGCACTCGCAAAACCTACGGGGTACTTCCCGTAAACTCAGAAACTTGAAATTTGGCACGAAGCAACGTCATATAGCATAGACAATGGAAAAATTATAAAAAGTAGACATTTTTAATAAAATCAAACAAAAAAATATTTTTTTAAATTTTAAACTTACTACCTTTTTCCTCGTAAACGCGTGGACGTATTGAATTGAAATTCATGTCAAATACTCAGGGCTATAGGACCTTTCAGATGTAGCAAAATCAAACTTTTATGTCAACGCAATCAAAAGAAATAGCAAATTAAATTGCATATTTTGAAACTGAGTACTCGCAAGAAACTCAAAACCTAAAGGGTATTTCCCGTAAACTCAGAAACTTGAAACTTGGCACGAAGAAACTTCATATAGCACAGACAAAGGAAAAATTACGAAAAGTAGAAATTTTTAGTAAAATCATACAAAAAATATAGTTTTAAATTTTAAACTTACTACCTTTTTCCTCGTAAACGCGTAGAGGTATTAAATTGAAATTCATATCAAATACTCAGGTCTTTAATACCTGTAACAAAATCAATTTTCTACGTCAATGCAATGGGTGTACTTTTACTTATATGCCTACAGGTTTGTACGGAACCCTCGGTGCGCGAGTCCGACTCGCACTTGGCCGGTTTTTTTTTTAACTTCTTTGACATAGATACAAAATATAAATACCGCGAATAAATGCCACAGACAACGGTATAATTAGCTCTTTAAACAGTTTAAACACACAGTACAGCGTCACGATTAACTCCGATATGTGTTGTGATTGGTGGATTTAATATAGTGAAGTGTTCTGATTGGTCAATTTAAAATGTCTTGTTCAAGTAATACTATTGGGTCTCGCATAATACTCCTTTATGCCCAATCGCGCGTAGTTCAGGTGGGTCATTTATAAGTGGGTCTCGCATAACACTCATTTATTTAAAATTCTGATCTGCAAATCGTGCGTAAAATCAAACTTTACGCATGATTTGCAGATCAGATTACTTTTTAGCAGACTAGTATAGTATGCACTAGCATAACATCAAACTTTACGCACGATTTGCAGCTACATAAAGTAAACTTTTTGAGCAATTGTATTAAAAAAATCATTACTTACTTACTGCAGTGGCGCAGCTACCCAAACTAGATCTTGGCCTCCGACACTTTGGTGTCGGAACACAGAACGATCTTTGGATCGCCAGGCTACTCTGTTCACAGCCGAATCTGTCCAGTCAACGGCGCCCCGCGCGGACCTAGGACGCCTAGGTGAAAAAATCCTAGATACAAATAAAACCGGCCAAGAGCGTGTCGGGCCACGCTCACTGTAGGGTTCCGTAGTTTTCCGTCCGTCACAGTAAGTGTCCCCACTTAAGAGTTAATAACACCGCCATGTAGGATATGATATGAGAGTTCCACGTACAGCGACATCTATCGGCAAATTAAGTAAACTATTGCGCGCGAGCATAAAGTATGGAAGATGATTTTTATGGGATAATTCTTTATTGCGTGAACCGATTTTCACCGTTTTTACTTTATTTGAAAGCACGTCATTTCATTGTAATTTTGTAGAAATTACAGGTACAATAAACACCTGCTTATACGGTTAAATTACAAACTTAGTTCAGAAATTATTTTGTATTTTTTTTTCAAAAACTATTCATCCTATCAAGTTCAAAATAATTTTCCTAGAAAGTTTTTATAAAGTTCTACTTTTGAGATTTTTTTCATATTTTTAAAACTTACGGTTCAAAAGTTAGAGGGGGGGGGGACGCATATTTTTTTACTTCTGGAGCGATTATTTCCGAAAATATTTACATTATCGAAAAATGATTTTAGGAAACCCCTATTAATTTTTGAATACCTATCCAATAATATATCACACGTTAGGGTTGAAATGAAAAAAAAAATCACTCCCCACTTTACGTATAGGGGAGGTACCCTAATAAAAAAATTTTTTACACTTTTTATTTTACCACTTTGTCGGCGTGATTGATATACATATTAGTACCAAATTTCAGCTTTCTAGTGCTAACGGTCACTGAGATTATCCGCGGACGGACGGACGGACGGACGGGCAGACATGGCGAAACTATAAGGGTTCCTAGTTGACTACGGAACCCTAAAAATGGTTGTCTGTAAAGTCGGTTTACGGACGATAATTTTGCATGATAACGTCATAAGAAAACAACGAACGTAACGTTACCATGAAGATCTGTCCACAACGTTACCATGGAGATCTGTCCACAATGTGACACTTTTTCGTGCACGCTACTGGTGTTCATCGATTTATAATAAGACGTTATCACGTCAAAAATGTAGCCAAATGTTGTACAGTCGCCGTCAAATATATCGGAGCGGGCAAGGTAGTCAAAAATATCTGAACATGCACTTTATCGTCGTGAGAATAGAGGCGTTGTTCAGATATTTGTGACCACCTTGGCCGCTCCGATATATCTGATGGTGACTGTACCTACAATTAACATTTTTTTTCATCCTCCATTTATAATTATATAAACTTGCCCTCTTGTATGTGGTAAATGCGACGCTGTTGTATTTGGTAAATGCAGCGCCATCTATTAACGAGTAGCGTTGCTACGGCTCCTCTACATTATGCGGTACATTTCTGTTGCTCTCGTTCAGGTGGCACTTCAGACTTACGCGAGATACTCTCTGGTACCGCTTGAACGGTTGAACCGACTTAGATGTAGTTTTTTATTTGAACGCAGATGTTATAGCGAATGATCATGTTTTATCAAAATCGATTCAGCCGTTTCGAAGGTTATTGTAAATTTTTATTTTATAATAGTTATTATCACTAATTGACTTTGATGGTAACAGCTAAGTTTTGGGTTCGAAGATATCTTATCATTTATCAATGATCGCTGATATTTATCACGATAATTATATGGATTTTTTTTATTATAGTTCAACTGCTAATGCTAAATTTTAATTCACGCGCGATATTTTTTATCAATCATATTATCAAATCGATAATTATCATTAATAAGTATCCTTTCGAAACACAGATAACCTCAACACTAGATAGATCATAAGTACATCTCGAGGTCACCACACATCAGGGCTCCCGTACTAATTTAGTATGAGAGCGCGACCGCTTATTTCATTTGAGTTAACGTTTTTGATCATTACACATGTGAATTGAAAAAATATCCACAAAAATCAAGTTATAGGGACTAACTTGGATTGTTATACTACAAAATGGTGTAGAATATTATTGAAATGTTCTGTTCGAATAGTAGAAATTAACGAATAAAATTGCGCTGATGTCGTGGCCTCGTGCTCCTTGTAAAAGCTTAATGATGAGTAGTCTGTGCTTTGACCCTGGTTAAGTTTTCATTCTTAGCCATTGGTGGAAACAGTTGGGAATACTCGGGTCATTGCATATGCATGGCCCAAACCAGAAACTACTACATAGTCATCTAACATTTAGAGGACACAGTTCAGATAGGAAAGCATATCAAACGTTTTGTGAAGCAATCAGATTTGGATTTTATTATTATTATTTTATTTTAGTTTTATTAAACAATACGTACATTGTATTTATGTCTCTCAAGCTGTTTTGATATGTCTTATAGAACTACGCATTATTGTGTATCTTTAAGATATAATATTACTGTATTACTGTTTTGAAAAAATAAGTCCCGCCGAGTTTCTTGCCGGTCATAATACTTCTCGGGTCAGAGGTGTAGGGTTAGAACCGGTGGTAGTTTTTTTTTCTCTGACGATCATAAGTGCATTGTAATGTGCCTACATTGAAGAATAAATATCTTTTATCTACACCAATATCATAAATCCTCTATTCCGCGTTCGGAAATCGTATGTAACTACCACCATTATTGCAACCAGTAACGTAACATCTCTGACAGTGTGGTAAAAACGTATGAAAATCCATTACCCACGGTAACGTTACCAAGATCCGCGCTCTCCCCGACCGCCGGCACGCGCCCGCGCGACCGCCGATACGATCGAGTTGGTCATGGCGGTGCAATGGCGGTCATTCTACTGGTTTCCGAACACATCATTTAGGATTTATAATATGAGTGTAGATAAAGCAGTGTATGCAACTGTACGTAATTAGGCCTTAAAACACTCGTGTGATCTTATTATGACTCGTACTTTAAGGACCCTTAATACGTAACAGTTACATAAACTATTTCATTATTTTTTCAGCCCCCGAGCCAATGGAAACCGACATCCCAAGCAACCCCATCCCTACAGAAATCCTGGTCCGTTGCAAAGTGGACCCAAAAGAATTCTCGACCCTAGACGCAGGGTTCCTGGAAGACTGGAACGCACACATACAAGCTTTAAGGGATGATGAGAGGGTGGTGGATGCATTTGAAAAGTTGTGTTACTACACTAACAATGAACAGATTTTTAAGGATATTTTGGTAAGTATTCAGTTTTTAATTGACTTTAAAATTTCGAGAAGAAAACACAACTATGTTTACTTGTGTAACTATGTAACTATGTGTAACAACTTGAAACTAAAAAAAATACTATATTGATTTTTTTCTTTTTTTTTGTTAGTTATTAACTTAATCATATGCATCTCGGTTTATTATATAGAAAAGACATACATATGCATATGATCATTTGAAAATAAAAAAGACAATTATTTTTTACATGTTTTAGTATTAATGGCGTCATAAAATTAACATAAGTATTATAATTATTTTACATGATTTTTAAAGTGGGGCATTCCACTCATACATAAGTATTATTCAAATTTTTTGTTTTAAGTATAATTCAACCAACCGGAGCGGCTATTGACAGGCGTTCCCCTCTGTCGAAAAAATATGACCAGTGGTCATACACATGTACGGACTGACGTTTATCTGACATGTCTATTTGTACGGTCAGCTGCAGAGAAAAAGGCCCACGCTGCATACAAAGTTTGTATGCAGGGTGGATCTTTTTCTCTGTAGCTGAGTGTACCATACATTTAACGTTCCCCTCCCCCGCAAAAATCGGCAGACTTTCTTTTTATAGAAAATGACAAACATGACAACGGTTAGTTGAATTCTCTAAGCCAAAGACCATAGGAGGACGTATATATTTTGATACTAAATTGCTTTCCTGCAATTGAGGCAAACGCCATCTATCGTATCACTAACGCAGCTATTTTTAGCTTTTGTTTGGTGAGCTCCTTATATTCAAAACAGATATAGCCTGAATTTGACATTGGAAGGACAGGTATATGTATGGTTTTTTTTATACTACAACGGTGGCAAACAAGCACACGACCCGCCTGATGGTAAGCAGCTACCGTAGCCTATGGACGCTTGCAACTCCAGGTGTCACATGCGCGTTGCCGACCCTTTTCAAAAAGGAGGATTCACTGTGTTGACGGCTAAAGGAACAAGAGGGTCCCTCGTCGCGTCGTCAACACACTGGGTCCTCTTTGAGCTCTTTGGCAACCTTACTTACCAGCAGGAACACAACACTATGAGTAGGTTCTAGGGTTCTTGATGTTTATACAAATTGAAAGGTATTAATAATATCGAAGTATCTACACATTATGCGAACATCTCTTCTCAACATTGACCAGTCTTATAGCACTTAACACTTTCACTACCGGCTCCAAAAAGTCCCCGAAAAGCTCCGCGAATGGTCTCAATGCGTCCCTTATACCTCTCCCTACATTACCAGCAAAAACTAAAGGGGGGTTGATTATAGCGTTAAAAGTTAACGCTAAAACTGGTTTAAATATGTAATCCGACCATATCTGAACGCTACCAACTATGACACTTCGTAGGGTTATCAAAATAGATCGTTCAACACTTAGTAATATAGCGACAGGCACGCTTGCTATAATTTGCGGTATAGAAAACACTTCAGCGACTATTCTTTGAGGTATTTTCGATATATCCAAAGCGAATTGCTCTGTATATGTGTAACTCCCATCGGATGTAGCTAAGAAATCTGTAGTACGCTCAAAATAGTAGAAATCTATTTTATCTGGCGATTCTCTATCATCTTTAAATCTGGACCAAAAAGATCGTCTTTCCTTAACTGTTGGTAGCTTCTCTCTCTTTCTCTCGCTCTTCTCTGTCACTGTCTGTGTGTTGTATAGTAACATAGGATGGGATAGCACGTATAAGGGATGGTCCCCCGAACCGTTTGTAATGGTTTTGATGGGGCTGGAGGCGACGGGTAGGCGGGGGGACGTCTGCGTTGCGACTACAGTTGGTTCTTTTTTCTTGTGCTTTTGGACGACGACTTGTAGGTAGGATCCGGTGTCAGCTAAAATTATTATTATTATTTTATTATAGAGACACACCAACAGTACATAAACAAAACATGTAAATGACATTAAGAGCAAGCTGACACGTAAAATATTTATGCACCAATAACAGGTGTGCAACAATACTCAAACAGTTTCGAGGCTTTTACATTACATTTACACTTAGGGCCTGTTTCACAATCTCCAGATAAACTTATCTGGCAGTTAAAATTATTGCTATCCTTTTCTCCAGTCATATAAATGAAAAGGACAGCAAACATTTATCTGACAGATATGCTTTAACTGGAGATTGTGAAACAGGCCATTAATATTAAAACTAAAATTTTACTACATTGGTTAAAAAAACATGCATAAACAATGTATTTAATTTTCATCTCTCCTGCTCGGAAAGTTTTATTTTCCTGGGTAGATAGCCGGGTGGAAAATTGCTTTTCCATCCCTAGGGTGGAAAGTAATTAATTAGCTGTGTTAACTGTGGATTGAGCCGGTGCCCACCCGGATGCCCTGCTTCCCGACTACCGGCAAAACATTGAATTTGTCTTTTTCAAATTTTACTTAACATTTTTATAGATTACTAGCCTTTTCCCGCGGCTTCGCCCGCGTACTATAAGTACTCAAAAAGGATACGATACCCATGTTGATTTTCAGACTTTGTGACCACATTTGCCCCTTTTAGGGGTTAAATTTTCAAAAAACCTAAAATACGTGTTTACAAATTTATCGTTAGGAATACTCCTGTGGAGTTTCGAATAAAATAGTCTAACAAATCTTCATTCGCCATACAAACTTTGGACCCCCATTTTACCCCCTTAGGGGGTGAATTTTGAAAAATCCTGTCTTAGTGCATCCCTAGACCTTATAAGGAACCTACGTGCCAAATTTGGAATCTCTAGACCCAGGGGTTTGGGCTGTGCGTTGATATGTCAGTCAGTCAGTCAGTCAATCAATCAGTCAGTCAGTCAGTCAGTCAGTCAGTCAGTCAGTCAGTCAGTCAGTCAGTCAGTCAGTCAGTCAGTCAGTCAGTCAGTCAGTCAGTCAGTCAGTTTCTTCTTTTATATAGATTTCTATTCGCCAATGAATCTTAATTTTTTGTATCAATGTAAAAAATTGAATGAGACTACTTTTTTCCATAATTAGTGATACGCTTAAGACAATAAGATGCAAAATAGCCGTGTTGCACCACGCAAGGCAACTCGGTTAGTGCGGACGTGCTTCGCCCGAGGCATTGCGGCCGCGCGTGCGTTTGCCTCGGCCGAAGCACGTCCATACTAGAGGAGCTGCCTCGCGCGGCAATTTCTTCGCGAGGCGGTGCGTCAGGTGTTGACACGCCTATTAGCGAATTTAAAAATCGTTTCCCAAAAATCGCACTCGACAATCGCACGCATTTTCTTATCACAGAAAAAGCGAGACCCAACGCACAGCCTAAACCATTAAAGATCGAAAATCTTGAAAGGGTTTAGCAGGCTAAGGAAGGACGTGTGGCCCCTGTGAGGAAAAGTTGAATTAGTAAATGTCAATTGTTTGTCGCCTCATAACTAGTAACCACTCCAACTTTCAGCCCTCTATCTTGAACTGTCTCAGAGATAATGTCAAAAATGTATTTTTTTAACAATTTTTTTAAACTCGTATATCTCCTAATCCATAGCAGCTAAAGCGTTGAAACAAAATCACAGCTACGTAGTTTGAGTGGGAGTATACCCTATAATTTTATTAATATTTTATACGTGAAAAATAAACGAAATAAATGTCAATTTATTTTTTGACAACTCTTTCCAACACGTTTTTTTGAAAGTACAATTATGAAAAAAATCACGTAAATTGCTTATAGTATTAGCTACTAGCATACAAAAAATCAATTGATTATATTTGGTGCAACATACTGTAAAAAAAAAAAACTAACGAAAGTATTCAAGTATCAAGAGTAGGCTTCTGAACTGAAAGTTCGTTTTTAAGTTTTATGTTTGTTGCCTAGCAACAAAGGGTGTATTGTTTTTAATTTGACGTATGACTGTCAAAAAAGGTCACTGAACTACTGCTGTGTTAGCATTTGTAACTAATTTTACTAACTACTAAATCAACGAAACGACGGATGTGCTATTTTGCTGTGTTTATTATTTTATAATAGTACATTACTTACCAAGGACTGTAAAAGAAAGAAAGCCCGAAATCGCAGGTATTTGTGACCCGAGCCGCAGGCGAGGGTTGTAAATATGCGATAGAGGGCTTTCTTTTTTACTGCCCGTGGTGAGTACACAATTTTACGTCTCCATCTGGCCATAATGCGAGTTTTACCGTACGCGTAGCGTGCGGCAAAACTTACGTTATGGCCAGGTGTGACGTAAACAAAATTAATTGGTTTCATTATAGTACACGTATTAACATAACGAATTAAATAACTCATTAGAGCAGATATCACAATATAAGTCACTTAGATAATGACTATCGTAATATTCGTCGTCCCAGGTATAGGACAATGTTATCCTGCAGTCATCGCAATATCCTTTTAACATAACATTTTCGTCAGAGAGCGATATCTCAATACTGGTAAAGACTGTAAAAACAGTTGCTTCGCTATTAACCGTGGCAAGTTGAGCCCAAATATTTTTGATTTTATGATTTCCATCTGAAAGAATGTATATACATGAAGTTTCCGTTTTTTTTATTTACATTTAAAACTTACTTTCGCCATTATGGAAAAATCGGACTCCTCTTCTACATAACGTGTTGTATATTCCCTTAAACAATTCACTATTATGTTAAATGTGCTAGCGTATAAATTGTATAATAGTATTGTATAATTTAAAGATAGCTCATACCTAATAAATCATAATGTCTAATGTTATGTTACTCGGAATCGACAAACGCTTAGTTTATACGCTAGCACATTTAACATAATAGTGGATTGTTTAAGGGAATATACAACACGTTATGTAGAAGAGGAGTCCGATTTTTCCATAATGGCGAAAGTAAGCTTTAAATGTAAATAAAATAAAACAGAAACTTCATGTATATACATTCTTTCAGATGGAAATCATAAAATCAAAAATATTTCGGCTCAACTTGCCACAGTTAATAGCGAAGCAACTGTTTTTACAGTCTTTACCAGATATTGAGATATCGCTCTCTGACGAAAATATTATGTTAAAAGGATATTGCGATGACTGCAGGATAACATTGTCCTATACCTGGGACGACGAATATTACGATAGTCATTATCTAAGTGACTTATATTGTGATATCTGCTCTAATGAGTTATTTAATTCGTTATGTTAATACGTGTACTATAATGAAACCAATTAATTTTGTTTACGTCACACCTGGCCATAACGTAAGTTTTGCCGCACGCTACGCGTACGGTAAAACTCGCATTATGGCCAGATGGAGACGTAAAATTGTGTACTCACCACGGGCAGTAAAAAAGAAAGCCCTCTATCGCATATTTACAACCCTCGCCTGCGGCTCGGGTCACAAATACCTGCGATTTCGGGCTTTCTTTCTTTTACAGTCCTTGGTAAGTAATGTACTATTATAAAATAATAAACACAGCAAAATAGCACATCCGTCGTTTCGTTGATTTAGTAGTTAGTAAAATTAGTTACAAATGCTAACACAGCAGTAGTTCAGTGACCTTTTTTGACAGTCATACGTCAAATTAAAAACAATACACCCTTTGTTGCTGGGCAACAAACATAAAACTTAAAAACGAACTTTCAGTTCAGAAGCCTACTCTTGATACTTGAATACTTTCGTTAGTTTTTTTTTTTACAGTATGTTGCACCAAATATAATCAATTGATTTTTTGTATGCTAGTAGCTAATACTATAAGCAATTTACGTGATTTTTATCATAATTGTACTTTCAAAAAAACGTGTTGGAAAGAGTTGTCAAAAAATAAATTGACATTTATTTCGTTTATTTTGCACGTATAAAATATTAATAAAATTATAGGGTATACTCCCACTCAAACTACGTAGCTGTGATTTTGTTTCAACGCTTTAGCTGCTATGGATTAGGAGATATACGAGTTTGAAAAAATTGTTAAAAAAATACATTTTTGACATTATCTCTGAGACAGTTCAAGATAGAGGGCTGAAAGTTGGAGTGATTACTAGTTATGAGGCGACAAACAATTGACATTTACTAATTCAACTTTTCCTCACAGGGGCCACACGTCCTTCCTTAGCCTGCTAAACCCTTTGATACAAACATACATCCCGTTCGGTCTTGGTATTGTTATTACCTTGCCCAGGTTACGTTTTATCCTAAGTCTATGTTATCAATGTACCCAATCGTTAAATCTTAATATAAGCTTAAGAGACAAGCTGGTGACGGGAGCTCGTCCGAACGTCAGAATCTCTCGCTTGCTGGTGCACGACTGGAGAGACACGAGCCAATTGCCTCGTTTAACACGTTCATTGCCACCCAGCCAAACAAGACATCCGCGCCAGGCCACAAAAAATTCGTCATATAAAGCTGTAGTACCACGATCCCGACTATCGGGTCGTCCGGCCTGGGAACGAAATCATGAAATACCCGATAGTCGGGTTCTCGGAATTGAATGTGTTAAAGAGCTTCACAGAAGGACTGCACTTTATCTGGCTCGGAGTTCAGGGCTCATATTGCTTTTATAGATAGTACTCACCATAAGGAGTCTCCTCACCAAGGCTTTTGGTGCGGCCAAAAAAACTGTTAAAGTGTTAAAGTTCCCATACAAATTTCCTAAACTCGGCTCTATCGCGCATTCAGTTATCAAGACTGAATCCGTCCCTACACAGGTTATGACAAGATGATGTTTTTTAGTTAATTATTATTGAAATACAGTACTACGAGTTAACTATTTTACGAGTTAAAATGGGGTCGTATATTTAAGCAATCACGGGGCTTCTACTTTCGCTCTAAAGGGCAACTAACGAATCTATCAAGGTTAAAAATAGATATCGTACTATTTTTGTTTTCTAATACAAGGGTTGTCTGTTTTTTTGTGATAAACTCTATCAAGATTCCCTTTTGCTTCCGCCATACTCATTTAACCTAACCTAAATAGAGCCGAGTTAAGGAAATTTGTATGGGCACTTTGGGGTTCCGTAGCGAAAGCCTTGGAGAGGAAACTCCTTATGGTGAGTACTATCTATTAAATCTGAACTCCGCACCAGCTAAACTACAGAGTTATAGTACCTCAGATACTTGTATAAGTGTCATAGTTTACCTGACGCCTGCGACCTCTCCGTACTCTCCTGGAGGGAAGACATATCCAACTGTATATTCCCTATCTCCACTTCCTTCGCCTCGACCCCGCGGTTTGTAGTGGAACTTGTATATGCTGACACGTATTTCTTTGGCGAATGTGTCATTTTCAAAACGATATTTATTATTACATATAAAGAAATTAAAGCCGTTGCCAGAGAATAACGAAATTTGTTATAAATTATTAGCAAGAAATACCAATGTCTAATACTATAATATCGTTCACAGTATTAAAACGTGTTTATTTTGTTACAATGACTGAAGTCAACAATGACATAATTTTGATTTGTGACATCTACTTGGAATTTTTTTACATTAAAACTAGCCAGTAAGTCAGCGGAGATTTGTTATCTCCGTCTCTATCGCTCATGCATATTCGAAAGAAATGAAATAAAATGAAATGAAAGAGAGTGATGCATATAGACGATTCGACGAACGAAGTGGTTCGCGGTTATAGGCACAGAACAGAGAGTTCTAAACCAGGAGAGGCCTTAGGTATCATTTTCCCTCTGTCAAAAGTATTGGCAGGAAAATCTAGTACATCTATAAAAACTATTTCAATAATCGATGTCACGCACTTTCGTCATCGCTGTCGATGGATAACAAGCTCCGTGAAAATGCCCTTATGCGCTGTTTTTGGATGTAAAAAATGTTATTTTTCGTCTAGTTTACAAAAAGATGAAATACCATTTCAGATGTAAGTAAAGTTTTACTTTATTTATCATTACTTTCGTAATAAAAGATTTAACCTAAATCGAAAATCAAGCTTCGTTTTGACGTTTGACATTTCTCCATATTTAACGCGCTTAAGGATTGCTGTCTGCTATATTTTGTTTGAAAATACAATCAAAAATGATCCTTGGCTTTTTTGTTTGACATTTGCAAAGACTGCATCCAATAATGAATCATATGTTAACGTTTGTACAGTCGACTATCTATTGCTCCATTTAGTGTTATGAAGTATAAAAAGAACATGTCAAATATGTTTGGTACGTCGTTGTCGGTTGTCAATAAAGCGTTGCTGTCATAAAAATTCATTTAGAAATAAACTGTATTAACAACCGACAATGCTGTACCTTTGACTTGAAAACATCACATGCGTGCTACCTCGCCCCCCTCAGATTTTGGCAGACTTTTTTGATTGGAAAGATAAGGCGAAGCGTACTCCATTTATAGAGCTTTATGGCACAGAATATATAGAATATATAATAGAATAGTATTTCATACAGAAGGTTCAATCAATCAATCTTTGCGTATTATGGCTCCATCAGGGCTTGATGATTCCGCCAGTGTCGAGGTTGGATAAAACACGGCCAGTATCTTGTTTCGCTGTACGGTAATGTGCGGTGTTCGGTAGCGTATCCATCCACCCTACAAATACCCATAAACCAGTTAAGAAACGGACAACACAACTACTTTTAACAAATATGGACGACACAAATTACGGACGAATAATATGTTTAGGGTTAAGTATATTTTTAAAGTAGATATAGGTTATCATGACATTTCATATACGAGTCAACTGAAAATACAATTACAATTTGAGTTCATTATTAGTTAGGAATTTATTTATGATGCTACATAATGGGGTAAAGACGAGTGTTAGGAGGTAGTCTATATTCACTGGACGGCTAATCTCTCGTGGGAGATACAGAAGGTTATCTTCCCTACAATATCAGTGTTTGACAGAACTTTGACAGATGAACGGTGACACATGACGTCTCCGTACAATTTTACCTTTCAACGTTCTAGGGTTGACAAGTACGTAATTAGTATTATTGCTAGACCTGCCCCAATCTGCCTCAATCTACCTAATCTATCAGTAATTTTAATTCAAAACTACATAAATGTCCGATTTATTACCTTATTTGCCCAATCTCATTATTATTTTAGTACAAAACTACTTCTATAAACTACTTAAATATATTATCTTATCTGTGGTCAATGGTCATGCCACAAATAAACGAAAGGGATTTTGACAACCCCGAAAACGTATCCGATACGTTCCAACTTCCAAGGCCGTAGCTGTCACTTCGTGGCGATTGACACCCTTTGTTATAGGCCACAAATAGGCCCCCAAGTATTGCTGATATTGCGTTTACTTGCGTTCCGTCAAACGATTATTGTGACGCCATCTCTTGGGCCAGGGCTCAATCTTTTTTGTTTCTTTTTTATTAATGATTTGAACTTCTTGCTTATATGAAATGTCTCTGGCTGATTCAATATTTTGACAGTTGACCGAGTTGAGGTGACATAGGTAATGTCCCTTTGCAGTTTAATTTCTTGTCTCATTGTGCCCTGCGATCGTTCACGTTACCCCCACCATGCACTTCGCACATAGCGAACAAAGTCTGTCCGGAAAGAGTAGTGCCGTAGAATGTAAAGCCTGCCCAGAAATATATGATCATGCGCCATGTTGCGGAATTTCATTGGAACAAATTTCTTACACTGGCAATAATTTTAATGACAGAATGATATGCATGTGTGAGTGCATGTGATAGGCTGTCACTGTTGTCAAGTGTCATTGAGACGGTTTACTTGAACAATAATAAATGATTGAATATGAAATAATAAACGACAAAAAAATCCCAAAATTATCCATATTCAAGAGCGAAACGTTGTAAATTGTGTGTATAATAAACTGCTGTAAATAATACACTCGGGAAATGAAACTATTTCGCTGTGAAACATTTTCAAATTAACATCAGAGCTGACAGGTAAACAAATCAACACCAAATCAAGATGTCACTATACCATAGACAATTATACGCTCTACGACTGTTGCCATATACATGAGAATAATAGCGCCCTCTTGACAATAATCATATATTTCTGGTCAGGCTTTACATACAGTCAACCAATTTGATTCCTATCCTAGGCCACTCTAGAACCTTGTCGCAATAACTTGTTTTGTAGCGAATTTTACATAGGCATGAACAAAAAGGAAGATGAGTGACGCTCCTAGTAAATTAAACTGAAATGTGGTCCAGCACCTACACACTTGTAAAAGGCTACACACCGCTATAATGTATGTGCATCATGGGCAAAAGAGATAAACCTATATAGTTAACACGGGTATGCAAGGGATACCTCCATATTTTTCGCATTGCACAAAGTGTGACTGAGAGACTCTTCCACACGACTAATTCAATATAGGTCCCGGAACCTATATTTGATGGCACACAATCGAGCGCCTGGTACCATATCTCCCTTTTTGTATAAATTAATGCGTTTATACGTATCCACGGGCAACTGTCATTACGACAAGGTTCTAGAGTACTACGACACTTCTATTTCAGAACAAACTCTCCCCATTTATATACCCATATATAATGAGTTATAATGAATTTTGTCGATATTATCTACCTCTAACTGAAGTGTGGTAGAAGCCCTAGATGATGCCGTTTCTCTTTTAAATATAGTAGTTTATGTAACTGATACATAATGCCTAATTAATTACGTACAGTTACATATACTGCTTTATCTACACACATATAAATTCTCAATGACGTATTGGCGAACCATTAGAATGACCGCCTCGAATGACGTGCAATCACCGCCATGTCAACTTTGTGCTAACGGTCGGGGAGGAGGGCTACCGCGGTCGGGGTGGAGGGCTGGATTTTCATTACGTTACCGATATCGATTAATGGCACAAACGGAACGTGCGAATCAGTATGTCGATGTGGAGCACCCGAGCAGACCGTACATCACACGGTATTGGACTGTCCTCTAACTAAATACCATGGGCAAGTGGAGGATTTTACCATATTAACTAAAGAAACGGTACAGTACTTAACAACTGTAAATCTCTGAAGTAGAGTAACACAACAAGCCATATGAAAAAAAAACCGATATCGATGTGGTTATGAATTTTCATACATTTTTACAACACTGTCACAGATAATACACTGATGTTACATTACTTGTTGCAATAAAGGAAGTAATTACATATGGTTTCCGAACGCAGAATAGAGGATTTATGATGTGGGTGTAGATAATTTTGGACCCGGGTAAGTCCTTAAACTACGTCCAAAAGAGAGGTATGGGTACTGCGAATGTCATCTCGCTATGTGTGGTAGGGCACAGCACAGCGAATGTCATCTCGCTCAGATCTGGAGCGGAGACCGACTGGGGAAGTACCTCCACCTTACAGAAAACCACAGCCAAATAGCACTAGACCCTACTCATAGTGTTGTGTTCCTGCCGGTGAGTAAGGTAGCCAAAGAACTCCGAGTGGACCCAGTGTGTTGATGACTGATGAGGGACCATCTTGTTCCTTTAGTCGTCAACACAGTGAATCCTCCTTTTTGTAAAGGGTCGGCAACGCGCATGTGACATCTCTGGAGTTGCAGGCGTCCATAGGCTAGCTGCTTACCATCAGGCGGGCCGTATGCTGTCGTGGTATACAAAAAATCCTTTAGCGCCATGAATTACGTATTTAGGGGTTGATCATGTGTTAATCTAGACACACGGCAGTGTGTCCGCCAAGTTCGAGCAAAAAAAAGCGACACACCGGCCGTGGGTTATATTACACGAACCATTTCGGGCCAATTTCGACCACCCTATAACTCAAAACATATTTTATCTACGCATATGAAATTTCGAGTGTCTGTTGACATCCCCTTAATTGTCTAGAATACAAAATTTCATTATTCTACCTGTAGCAGTTCTTGAGATATTGACGTCAGAAAATCGCTATTTTTACTATACACTCACTCACTGACTCACTCACTCATCAAAAACCTAGACCACTTCCAATGGTCGTACTGACTTGAAATTTGGCATGGAGATAGGTCTTAAGGTCAAAGTAAAGGGAAAAATCTGAAAACGGCCAAGTGTGAGTCAGTTTTAAAAATAGCGAAGGTGTAACTTTGTTCTACTATGAAGTCATAATGAACTAAATGTGTCTATCTTCCAATGGTCGTACCGACCTGAAATTTGGCTCGAAGGTTTGTCTTTAGGTCGAAATAAAGTAAAAATCTGAAAACGGCCAAGTGTGAGTCAGTTTCGAAAACAACGAATGTGTAATTTTGTTCTACTATAAGTAGGTATGGAGTGGAAATGAGATAAGACTTATTTAAATTTAGATACATACCAATTTAAGACAATACATGTTTGTCTTAAAGACAAGAACAATAAAATTGTTCACCACTCTGTGTGTGTCTGTTGCGGGAACCGAACCCACGATTTACGAAGTCACTAGGTACACTAGGTGCGCTAAATCAGTCAAACAAAAATGAAAAGACTATTTTTTCTCGCATAGTCTAAATAATTTCTAATTTTACAACTAATAAAATCGCAGATTCAAGAACATGGAAATCATATATACTCTAAGATGGAATTATATATACTACTGCCCATCTCACCCTCCGATACGCCACGGGTTGAGATGGGATGGTGCACTTCTAGGGCTACATAATAGGCCACCAATTATAATACCTACTGGTAGGTAGGTATTACCAAGTTATTAATTATCTATGTAGGTAGCGTACTTACAAACAGAATAAAGTACGTTATTGATGTATGTAATTATATGTAAGTAGGTACATTTTATAGGTGTAGGGAGCCAGTTTATTTGTAAAAATTACCTATAAATAAATAGTAAAATAGAATTAGACGCTTAGTATAAAGGGTATAGTATAAAGTACATACCTAAGTGGAATGAGACATTTCCTAAAGCAAAAGTGATAAAAAAATAATAAAGAACCTACACCTAACAAAAATAAATGAAATCCCATCAAAAACATAAATGTGAAAGGCTGCCAAGTTCGATACTATGGGAATGCTTCGCCTATAAAAGAAGTGAGATCTGAATAAGTACCAAGTTCCATAAAAATACCTCAAATCATAAATAGTTATAGGAATGCACACTTGATTTCCAGCAGTTTTTAAGGTACATTTTGAATAAGTATCACGTTACATAGAAATACCTAAAATTATAATAGTCAGAGAAACGCACACCGGTTTTTTTAGCAGTTTCCTTATAACATTTATTATTTTCAGTACTTTTTAATGATGTAACTTGGCAAGTTTTAATAGAAAATTATATACTTGACACATTGCAGTCCAAAGGTGTCGATTCATTGCATTGAAAAGGTGTGTGGTGTGTGAAAACTTGCCAAGTAACATCATTAAAAAGTACTGAAAATAATAAATGTTATCAGGAAACTGCTAAAAAAACCGGTGTGCGTTTTTCTGACTATTATAATTTTAGGTATTTCTATGTAACGTGATACTTATTCAAAATGTACCTTAAAAACTGCTGGAAATCAAGTGTGCATTCCTATAACTATTTATGATTTGAGGTATTTTTATGGAACTTGGTACTTATTCAGATCTCACTTCTTTTATAGGCGAAGCATTCCCATAGTATCGAACTTGGCAGCCTTTCACATTTATGTTTTTGATGGGATTCTCCTTACGATGATTCTTATACTTGTTTTTTTTGCTTACATGGGGGGGGGGGGGCGTCAAAGTTACGTAATAAATGAAGGACCCCTTTGTATATTTTCAGTTTCAAATAGTCTGCACACTTTCTCAAACCAAGCCCTACATGGAGCCATCGGACCTCATCTCGACCATAGACAAGACCGTGGCGCCGGAACATAAAGTGAAGCTGTTACAGTCGCTGTCCATCTTGGAATTGTCTCTGGTCATTGCTATGAAGCATGGCATGGAGATTTTCGACGGGCAGCCTATGAACTTCGAGATGGTGTTACATAGGTAAGTTTCTTATGCTACCATAGCAAGAATTTTGATAAAAAAAACGTGGATTATCCTGGGACTTCTTCGATTTATGACGATGATACAGAGAAGTTACTAATAGTCTTAATCTAAATATATAAAAGAAGAAACTGACTGACTGACTGACTGAATGACTGACTGACTGATTGACTGACTGACTGACTGACTGACTGACTGACTGACATATCAACGCACAGCCCAAACCGCTGGTTCTAGAGATTCCAAATTTGGCACGTAGGTTCCTTATAAGGTCTAGGGGAGCACTAAGAAAGGAATTTGCAAAATTCACCCCCTAAGGGGGTAAAATGGGGGTCCAAAGTTTGTATGGCGAAACAAGATTTGTTAGACTATTTTATTCGAAACTTCACAGGAGTATTCCTAACGATAAATGAGTAAACACGTATTTCAGGTTTTTTGAAAATTCAACCCCTAAAAGGGGAAAATGTGGTACATACGTAAACATTCCAGTCTAACTGAGAACCTCCTTTTTGAGTACTTATAGTACGCGGGCGAAGCCGCGGGAAAAAGCTAGTATTTAATAAGTAAGAACCTACTTATTTTGTTAAGGTGATAGGACTTTTATTGTGTACTACTTATAGTTTATAATTAAGTGAATTAACTGATTTAAACTTACAACATTTTCACTCATTATTTTCTGTGTATTTCTTGTGTCTGCCTGCGACCACGAGCGTTACGGTACGCTCGAAACGTCAGGAAAATAATAAAAGTAAGTGTACGCGATTAAGTCCCGTATTTGTTAAAATAATCATCATCATCATATCAGCCGAAAGATGTCCACTGCTGAACAAAGGCCTCCCCCAAAGAGTGCCACAATGACCGGTCCTGCGCCACCCGCATCCAGCGGACTCCCGCGACCTTCACCAGGTCACAGTCCACCTTGTGGGGGGTCTACCCACGCTGCGCCTTCCGGTTCGTGGTCGCCACTCGAGAACCTTTCCGCCCCAACGGCCATCGGTTCTACGAGCAATGTGCCCCGCCCACTGCCACTTTAGTTCAGCGATTCGAAGGGCTATATCGGTTACTTTGGTTCAAATAAGTGAATTATCATTCACAGGGAATCCTAGTTCAGGCATTTGTAAACCACTTGTCGTTAAAAAAACTTAGTCTGTAAGAGCAACCACTGTACAGTCAACTACAAAATGCAATGATTTATGATTTTCTCATAAAATATTTGTATAGATAAAATAATACAAATAAAAACCGGCCAAGTGCGTGTCGGACCACGCATAGGAGGGTTCCGTACCTTCAATGGAATAAGAACCAAACTAATACCAAAAGGTCGTATCTGATGCCTATGGAAGAAGTTTTTTGGAGATAACTCAAAAATGGCTGAACCGATAATGTTCAAAACAATTTTCGTAGAAAGTATGTAATAAGGCGCATCTCTTCAAATTTTTTCATATTTTTTGAACTTACGGTTCAAAAGTTACGGGGCGGGGGGCTACACAACTTTTCTGTCTTTCGAAGCGATTATTTCAGAAAATATTCACTTAATCACAAAATAGTCAAAAAAACCTCAATGTTATTTTGAAAGACCTATCGATTGACGTGTCACATGTTGATTTTTGGTTAATTTTTTTTTAAATTTAGTTACCTGTATGGAGCGCCCCCCTAAAAATATTTTTTTTTTACAAATTTAACTCCATAACTAAGTAGCTGCATACAAACTACACCTTATGTGTAAATTTTATTCAGATACGTCGTATAGTTTCCGAGTAAAATGGCTGTGACATACGGACGGATGGACAGACAGACATGACGAATCCATAAGGGTTCCGTTTTTTGCCATTTGGCTACGGAACCCTAAAAACACTATACATAGGCAGAGACGCACAGTCTATGAACTTTTTGAGGTTCCAAGTCTGAAGTGCCATCTGGACGATAGCAACCTAAAGTTACCGAAAATGTAGGGGGAACCGTAGTAACGCTACTCGCTACTAGATGGCGCTGCACGGTTCCATTGACATTATGTGGTAGCTTTGGGTTGCTCTCGTTCAGATGACGCTTCAGACTTCGAGGTTCAAAAAGGTCTTAGACTGAACATCTATTAAATAGATACTCTCTGACATAGGTATTCATACCACTGAGTTTTTCGGAACTTATGTATGAAATATCATTTGATATTTTACCAGTCGCTTTTCAGTGACGGAACACATCGTAAGGAAATCGGACCTAATTCCAATAAAGCTTAATTTTCCCTCTGGGTTGGAACTTCAGATGACAATCGCTTTCGTAAAAATTAGTGCTTACGCGTACTTATTCATGGGATTAGGTTGCAAAGCGGAACCCAAGCTCAATGAAGCCGTGGCCAAAGCCGGCACAAACGCTAGAAGGGTGATGATGGTGGCAAACAACCACCACCAGGAGCCCAAAGGGTCGCGCACTGTACGGTTTAAGAGGAATTTCGTCCCATGAACGCTGCGGCTGTGGAATGAACTCCCTGCCGAGGTTTTCCCAGCGGGCTACATTATGAGGTTCTTCAAAAAAGGAATGTATAGGTTACTAAAGGGTAGGCAACGCGTATGTGAATCCTCTGGGGTTGCAGGCGTCCATAGGCTACGGTAACTGCTTACCATCAGGCGGGCCGTATGCTTGTTTGCCACCGTCGTGGTATAAAAAAAAACAAGCATACGGTCCACCTGATGGTAAGTAGCTACCGTAGGCTATAGACGCCTGCAACTTCAGAGGTGTCACATGCGCGTTATCGATCATTTAATATAAATGAGGATTCGCTGTGTTGACGGCTAAAGGAACAAGAAGGTCCCTAATCGTCAACACACTGGGTCCTTTTTGAGCTCTATGGCAACCTTACTCACCAGCAGGAACACAACACTATGAGTAGGGTCTAGTGCTACTTGGCTGTGGTTTTCTGTAAGGTGGAGGTACTTCCCCAGTCGGGCTCTGCTCCAGATCTGAGCGAGATGACATTCGCCGAGCTGTGCTAAATGTTTACAACAGCAGAGAGTATACATATATAGAGCACCACAGTCTGAAATTTTTTTGAGGCTTCAAGTCGAGGCTTGAGCGTCATTGGAACGAGAGCAATCCAAAGTTACCGTAGTAATACCGTAATTAACGCTATCAATTACTAGATGGCGCTGAGGGGCAGAGAGTTGGTTTGTCTTGTTCAGGTGGCGCTTGAGACTTGGAACCTCAATAATTTATGTGTAACTTTAGTTTTTAAGTTTTGTTTTATATACTAACGATCATATGGACCTAGGTTATCTGAGAATAAACAATTTTTTTAATTTTTTATTCTTGGGCAAAAGCCCCGGTTTTGGCCACTTTAAGGAGAGTTTGTCTGTTCAGACGGCCGTCATTTTATGTCACTATTTATGTACTGAGTCATTGAAAATATATTACTATATTTATATGAATCTCCACTGTTAAGATTCTGATATTAGATCTTATATTTTTCTTTGATGAAATGTCAGAAACGGGCCCAGGAGCCAGTCTTAGTTTACTACTTTTTTTATGGCTCCTTACAACTGATAAATGACAGATGACAGTGCCATCTGTGCTGCCATAATTTACTCTTAAATTAACTATAAACCATATACTTGTAAATCTGTCTATCCATACTAATATTATAAATGGGAAAGTGTATGTGTGACTGTGTGTGTTTGTTTGTCCGTCTTTCACGGCGAAACGGGGCGACGAATTGACGTGATTTTTTAAGTGGAGATATTTGAAGGGATGGAGAGTGACATAGGCTACTTTTTGTCTCTTTCTGACCCCCCACTTCTCTAAAATGGGGGGTGGAAGTTTGTATGGAGCATTCCGCAATTTTCAAGGTAGAAAGCTAAAAATTGGTATGCGGACTATTTGTGTGCGGTTTATTCTGTTCCGAGTTCTCTTTTGTGTTTTAAATCAGAAAATCTGCCCTATATATGTACCGGGTGTGGCCTTTAACACGAGCATAGAATTTAATCATAGACTCTACTCCTCAAACTAGACAACGTTTGTTCAGCAACTTTAAAAATTAACTTGTGGTTTGATTTTTAGTACACTTTTAAGTTAATTAAGTAGATGAAAGTAGATTATAAATAAAATCCAGTGAGTGCTGCGAGGTCCAAATGGGACAGTGCAGCTGCCAAGTTTGTTACTCTTTTAGCACCACCCAGGGATCACGTGTAGGGTTGTCTAAGGTGTTTCCTACGGACGCAGAGTAACATTGATCCCCCACTGATTTTATAGTTTGAGTAGTATCTACGTTAATACTCTCTGATAACAATGTTAAATTTACTGTTTCAGATACACAAAATTCGCAGCGACCAACTCCTCCACACAAACCGTGCCGCGCCCCGTAATTCTAAAAGCCTTCGAACACCTCCAGGCCCTAGAGCTACTCGTCCCCGCTCGTGGTGCCGACTTCTCTAACGAAACTACCTCCAGTAGGGTGCAGAAGGAATACCAGCTGTTTACTCTAGCAGCTGAAGGGTTGAACGAAGCTGTGGCAGGGTTTAAAGCGTTGCCGACTGAGATTAGCCACTGGCTTAACAGTGGAGACTTGTAGTTGGGTTCCTCGCTACGCTCGAGAATTATTTTCGTCCCTCGTCCTCAAGATGGTAAGAAATAAGTTACTACTGAGTTTTGTAAAAATCGTGATTTATTTATTTAGTTTGGCTTTTATGTAATTTATGTTTTATTTGAAATAAAGTACATTAAAACTTACACGTTTTTATTAAATATATGTGACACTTTTGGAAAAGGTCCCATTTAGCGGCAGCAGCTTACGTTGATACATATTATCATCAAATATTTCACATATTCTTTATGCCATTATCAAGGATGATATAGATATGGATGGACAATATCCATACAAAATCGCGTTTCCTTTTTTCAGGTTAAAGCACTAGCGTCATCTATCGGTCACACCAGACACTAAATCCTAGTTTCTAATACTTCATTCGGCGCTTAACGCTGACAGAATAACTCGACTCCAGACTCGACAGATGGCGCGGTGGCACTTAGTACCGAAAACAGACGTATAGACCGAAAACAGAATAGTAAAATTAGGACCTGGAGTGCGATTTTTGAATCTCACCAACTGACTAATTCTCACCGATGTGAGTGATTTCCGAAAGTAAATCACTCACATCGGTGAGAATTAGTCACTTGGTGAGATTCAAAAATCGCACTCCTGTAATGAGTGCGCGAGGCACGATTTTTCGTTCGATGCTTGGCGGCAACTTGGCGGTCAAAAGGTTAACCAGTACACTCCGGAATTCCGGATAGCCCTGATGTTACTTTTTTCCCAAACCACAGTTGAACCTTATTATTATGGATGGTATAAGGAGGATGTCAATCTCTATGTTACAAAAGTGTCCGTCAAAAGGCGTTAAACTGATGGCGCAACAATAGCATGAGCATACATTTCTAGCCCGGTCGGTAGTTACCCTGCCTACGAAGCAGAGGGTCCCTGGTTCGAATCCCGGTCAGGGCGTTATTTGATTTAATTTTTTAACGGATATTTGTTATTATGTATATTATCGTTTTTGATAACAAAAAAATTAAAATCCATACATAATTACTAAATAATTATTTGCGGGAAGAAAATCACTGAATATTAATTTTATTTAGAACATCATATAAGTATTAAATATCGATAATTTCAAATGAAAAAAATGTCATAGGGAAGCGTATTTAATGCAGTTTTTGAATATTTACATTTTTAGGCACTTACTATATAAAGTTCATTTCATACACTCAACTGTACCTAGCGCCACCCGGAGATATTTGGAACTATTGTTTAGTGCTTACAGCTGGACACTTTTCCGACCGTTTTCCTATTAGAGAGACCCATCCTTCTTATACCATCCATACTTATTATCGAGCAGAACAAGATCCGGGAAAACTTACGTTTCTATTGCATAAAGCTCCATCTAGCGGCCGTTTAGGGTGTCACAGTCTAAACTGGTAATTTAAGTAGTTATTCTACTCGTCGCTAGGTGGCGGGCGTGTCAATGTCAGCAGTCAATGTCGCTACTCAATAATAGATGTCGCATGGATGGACAATGTAAGCATTTCGTAGCGTACGAAAGTAGCTCAACTTCGGACACCTAGCGCGCTGAGCTACATTGCTGCTTATTAGTACTTTATTCTTATTAACTAGCCTTTGCCCGCGGCTTCGCTCGCGTTAAATTCGGGGTAACACGGTTCCCCTTTGCCCCCCGGAATGCTCCATACAAACTTCCACCCCCCATTTTAGGGAAGTGGGGGGTTAGAAAGAGACAAAAAGTAGCCTATGTCACTCTCCATCCCTTCAACTATCTCCACTCAGAGCCGGATTAGCCTTTAGGCAGAGTAGGCAACTGCATAGGGGCCCCGCATCGGCCGGGGGGCCCCGCGGGGTCAGAAAAAAAAAAATTTTAATAGATTGAAAATGAAATTTGGAAAATTTATATATGCCTATATAGGATAAGTTTTACTATATTTCCCTGTCGAGGTACTTATGCTAAACATGCCTTGCGTAGGTGTGGTCCGTGTGGCTGTCATCGTTATATCATTTTTTTTACATATTTTGGCATACATTACATCTAGACAACATTGAAACGTATGTACAAATAATTTTAAACAAAAAAGAACCGACTTCACTAAGCAATCCACCTTTCCAACACCAAATACTCGAGCTGCTGTAAAAAAAAAATACTCAAATCACTACAGGTGTGCCTATAATAGTTGAAGAGTTCCCTCGATTTCTCCGGGATCCCATCATCAGATCCTGACCTGGTTACAATGGAACCAACTGTGAAGTATACTCTTTCAAACAAAAAAAGAATTTTCCAAATCGGTCCGGCCGTCTTCGAATCGGTGAACATACATAAAAAAAAAAAAAAAAAAAAATAGCAAAAACAAAGATCCCGACGAATTGATAACCTCCTCCTTCGAAATCTTGAAGTCGGTTGAAAAAGGGGGGAAATAAATACGCGGTGATTTTATATACTTCGCACATATTCATTACAAGTTAATATTAATTAGAAAATTAGTATATATCGGCTAGGCAAATCGCGTGTGCACAGTGGAAAATAAATATGTTTTATAGTAAAATAGTAATTGGGAAACTTTTATTAATCGACTAGGGGCCCCGCGTGTGCACAGTGGAAAATGAAAATGTTTCAAAGTTAAATATTAATAGAAAAGTTTGTATATAAGCCCCGCGTGTGCAGTTATGATTCACCACTTTTGAGTCCATTTTATGATCACTTTTTGCTAAGAAAAATGCATTTCAAATTCGTTACAAATATGTAGTTATTAATCAATCTTGGTTTAGGCCGTTCTCTTTTTCCACCAACAATGAGATGTTATTTCCGGTTTTTAGAGCGTCATTTTAATAATAATGGTAAAAAATATATAAAACTAGTTTTTAGAGGACAAGTAACAAGAGACAAGTGAAACAATTTTTCCGTGCAGTGGTTTTTCAGAAAACATCGTGACATTTGTGACAGAGTGGTCCTTTTTTGCAGGGATTGTGTTAAGTTTTACAACTCTGTCTCGATATCATGGGACTAAATGTTTATTTTAAACATATACTAATAACAGAAATTGAAATATTGTATAAGGGAAAATCAGTGTCAGTAACGAAAGGAGAACGAGCCGCCGACTGGAAAGCTGCGGAAAAATTATCCAGCTGACCGAACTTAAAATATTTTTTCGATTGCTATGTAGATGATCTGTATCGGTAAAATGGGTAAATTTTAATTTTTGGTCAAAAAATGTATTACTCAGAAGTGATATATTTGTGCGATAACTCATGAACGTTTACTTACTTCAATATTTTTAATGGCTCATCAAGCGCTGAGCAAAGCTATGAGCACTCGTTGACTACGATACCCTAAAAACCGGATTTCATAGTTGTCGGTCTGTTACAATATATTCATTCAAAAGGTCGTTTATTAAGAGATATTTTGCGGCACTTTCGTCATTTTACTATGCGGCATATACGTTCTTTTACTGGGCTCAACCAATTTTATTAAATATTCTTATCAGGCCTCACTTGCATTTTATGGAGCTATTATTTACGAACAAAAGTTGTGTGGAAAATCCTTATTCTTTTAAAAGACCTATCCAACGATATCCCACACGATAGGGTTGGCGAGGTGTAAGGGGGTTCCTAGTTAATCACAAAACCAAAAATCAAAGTCAGAAATGTTAATACATATACATATAGTGTTCGATTTTTTTGCTCATAAGGGGGCCCATGAATTGCACTGTATAGGGGCCCCGAAATGCTTAATCCGGCCCTGTCTCCACTTAAAAAATCACATCAATTCGTCGCCCCGTTTTGCCGTGAAAGACGGACAAACAAACAAACAAACAAACACACACACTTTCCAACAGTAAACGATTATTTCGTCGGGCGACGTAGCACACCGAATCAATCATTGCAATACAAGCACGGTTACAGTTCAAAATGAGCCTTCACGCATTTAGTTAAGGTTTATTATAGGGTGTCGTTTAATATATAAAACTAAATATATTTTTTAAATCCCTCGACAAAAGACAAAATTATAAAGCGCCATCTATCGAGTTAACCCATCTTGGAACCATTGAGCGTATCATCTAACTTTGCTGAAAATCAACCAAATCGGACAAACCGTTTATAATAATAACAAACAGCCAAGGGCTTATTCACATCGCGTTTTTTAAACGCGCGGTCGACGCTCGTTTGTAGCGATACACACGCAAACTGCACGCGAGTCAGAAGCAGCTTGTAGACCTTTGCACACATGCTCGTACATTTTATGAACGCGCCGTCGACGCGCCCGCACCCCTCCTTAACCTGAGGCCGCGCGTTTATGTTTATATCGCTACAAACGCGCCGAAAAATAATTAAAAAAAAAAAGAACCGACTTCACTAAGCATCCCCCTTTCCAACACCAAATGCTCGATCTGCTGTAAAAAATACTCAAATCACCATAGGTGTGCCTATAATAGTTGAAGAGTTCCCTCGATTTCTCCAGGATCCCATCATCAGATCCTGACATGGTTACAATAAGACCAACTGTGAAGTATACACTTTCAAACAAAAAAAGAATTTTCCAAATCGGTCCAGCCGTCTTCGAATAATCGATGAACATACATAAAAAAAAATAGCAAAAACAAAGATCCCGACGAATTGATAACCTCCTCCTTCGAAATCTTGAAGTCGGTTGAAAAAACGCGCACGTACCGTATTCTAATTTTAAAATACATAAACAATACATTAAAACCACAATATATTTCAATCATAACTCCAGCACACAACAAATAATCAACCAACATTGAAGCTATATTGGAGTTGCATCGGAATATGTTCTAGCAAATTCAGATATATATGATTCACACGTGTACGCGCTAGCTCTTATTGCGTAATTAATGCATTGGAGTTGGATTGTGTCTACAGGTGACTCGCGAATGTAACGATACAAACACGCCGGTGACTTGCCGGTGACGCAAACAAACTACTCTGAGGAATGAAAAACGCGCCGTCTACGCGCGTTCCTAAACCGCACGTCGACGGCGCGTTAAAAAAACGCAGTGTGCGTAGACTATAAATGCGTCTTCATTTCGCTTGGGGGAACACTAAAAAGCATTCTTGGCCTGCGTCACAGTCTAAAAGAGCTCCCTTATACTGTGCCACAAGCCTCTCCCAGAATCCCCCTAATGGAACCGCCCCCCTGTGGGTGGGAGGGGGCGCTAGATTATATTTTAATGCAATATTTCTACGTGATCATACAGCGTTTACGATGCTCTGCGCTGTCTACACGGGTTCCAGCTCGAAGACTGTTCTGAAGATATGTAGACTCGTATATTAACTTCGTATATAGGTTTGTTTTCTTTAAGTTATTTGCATTCTTTGACCTCAACCACTTTACAGATGCCAGATATCCGGAACTAGAAATAAGCATAGCATAGCAAAATAACAAGAGTGGATTCGTCGCTCTCACTATTTGTGTCATATCTGACTTGGCTAGCTATCCGTCTATAAACAGCTAAGGTTAATATCTTTCAAAATATTATTTGACATCACCTACGTCACCTCAACTCGGTCAGCTGTCAAAATAGTAAATCAGGTACATTTTATATAAGCAACGAGTCAAAGCCATTCATAAAAAAAACTTTTTACAAAAAAAAGATAAACCGACTTCAAAAAGGATAAAAAAAATATTATATTATTTATATGCGTTACAAACTGATATGTTTGAAGTCGGTGCCAAGCCAAAAAGTTACAATACCGGTCAAATCAGCTTCAAGTCTGAAAATCACAAAAAGTTAACACGAACGAGGCGTATGTGTTCAGTGAATTGTTCTTCATACTAAGAACTAATTCTGGTATTGACTGTACGTAGGTTTTCATTCTAGTACAGAAAGAAAATATAATCATGCGTCTTATGATGTTTGTTAATAAACTTGTTTACTAGTTGTCGGACTAACCATATCTTGAACGGAGCCCGTGCTTCGGTTTGAATTATTTATTCTACTTCATCTAAGGTGTTTTATCGAAGTGTAAAAGAATTCAATGGCTATATTGATTTTTCTATAGTCAGACACACTGGGTGTGTGGGTCACACCTTTTCAGTAGAAAAAGGCACGATATTTAAATTTTCTATGGTTGACCATACGTGTTTTTTATTTTTATTTGCCGCCTTTTTCTGATTATTGACAAAGTAGACGTGTATCAGAGAATATATACATAGGTACCACATTTCATCAAAATTGTATTAGTAGTTTAGACGTGAAAATGTAACAGATAGATTCACATTCACCTTTTCAATATAAGTAGGTATCGATATGTTTTGTGATTTTCAGACTTGAAGCTGATTTGACCGGTATTGTAACTTTTTGGCTTGGCACCGACTTCAAACATATCAGTTTGTAACGCATATAAATAATATAATAATTTTTTTATCCTTTTTGAAGTCGGTTTATCTTTTTTTTGTAAAAAGTTTTTATTTTACCATTTTTAGTGGTTATATTTATATAATTATCATAATCGGACAACGGATCTCGCAATAATCGGTGAAGATATATAAGAAAAAGTTCATTATACGTAACTCAATGTAAGGAAAGTTCCACTTATCATATGTGGTCTTCATCATTAGGTCCACTCCATCAAATTAGTGGTTTTCGAGAGGAAATGCTTGAGTTGCTTAAAAAAACAACCAAATCACATACATGTGCCTTTAAAAATTGAGGAGTTCCCTTAATTCGTCATGGATCCCATCATCAGAACAGCACCAGATTAATGTGGAACCATCTCAGAGGTAGTTACTTTCAGACAAAAAAAGAATTCCTGAAATTGGATCACGGGTCTCGGAGTAATCGCTGAACATCCCACATTTAAAAAAATCATCATCATTATCATTATCAAAACAATTATCATCATGACGTTCACATCATGAAATTGGTGGTTTCCGAGAGAAAACCCTCGAGTTGCTTAAGAAAACACCCAAATCACCATACATATGCCTTTAAATATTGAGGAGTTCCCTCAATTCCTCATAGATCCCATCATCAGAACAGCACCAAATTAATGTGGGACCACCTTGGAAGTACATCCTTTCAAACATGAAAATAATTATTCAAATCGGACCACGGGGCTCGGAGTAATCGCTGAACATCCTACATTTAAAAAAATCATCATCATTATCATCAAAACAATCATCATTATCAGGTCCACTTCATCAAATTGGTGGTTTTCGAGAGAAAACTCTCGAGTTGCTTAAGAAAACACCCAAATCACCATACATGTGCCTTTCAAAATTGAGGAGTTCCCTCAATTCCTCATGGATTCCATCATTAGAACAGCACCAGATTAATTTGGGACTACCTTGGAAGTACATCCTTTCAAACATAAAAATAATTATTCAAATCGGACCACGGGTCTCGGAGTAATCGCTGAACATCCTACATTTAAAAAAATCATCATCATTATGATAAAAACAATCATCATTATCTGGTCCACATCATCAAATTGGTGGTTTCCGAGAGAAAACCCTCGAGTTGCTTAAGAAAACACCCAAATCACCATACATGTGCCTTTCAAAATTGAGGAGTTCCCTCAATTCCTCATGGATTCCATCATTAGAACAGCACCAGATTAATTTGGGACTACCTTGGAAGTACATCCTTTCAAACATAAAAATAATTATTCAAATCGGAGCACGGGTCTCGGAGTAATCGCTGAACATCCTAAATTAAAAAAAATCATCATCATTATGATAAAAACAATCATCATTATCTGGTCCACATCATCAAATTGGTGGTTTCCGAGAGAAAACCCTCGAGTTGCTTAAGAAAACACCCAAATCGCCATACATATGCCTTTAAAAATTGAGGAGTTCCCTCAATTCCTCATAGATTCCATCATCATAACAGCACCAGATTAATATGGGACCACCTTGGAAGTAGACCCTTTCAAACAAAAAAAGAACTATTCAAATCGGAGTACTATTCAAGTCACGCGTCTCAGAGTAATCGGTGAACATACATAAAAAAAAAGCCCAAACCGAATACAGAACCTCCTCCTTCTATGAAATTGAAGTCGGTTAAAAAAGAAAAAAAAAAGATTTAACCCCTGCCCAAGAGATAGCGCGACAGTCAGGCACACAGCGAATTGAAAGCACTTCTTGTTTTTTAATTGACTTTTGAACTAAACCGCGCTGCGCTCCAGAACTGGTATCGCGGATGCGGGTGTTAGGCCACCCAGCTTAAGTGGGACTGGGCGGGACACGTATGTCGAATGCATCCAGGTAGATAGGCCAAATTGGCGACCGACTGGACCCCACAGGATGGCCGAGGCAGAGGTAGGCCAAACTGAGATGGCGAGACGACCTGAACTCGTTTTGTGGCGATTGGTGGGAGCTTGCACTGAGCCGTGACGGGTGGCGCAAAACGGCGGGACCCTTTACCCAGCAATGGGACACAAAATAGGCTATTAAAAAAATTGAAATTAAAGTACATTTAACCTTTAGTAATAAAAGCTCGTGTAATTTTTTGACAAAAAGCTATTTTCTCTTTTTATTTCCTAGATATCTTGAGATGTGTTTAATGTTTCCTGCCGTGTGTAGCGGTACCTTCATTTCATCGGGTAGATTAAATTTGCCGAAATTCAGGCGAACTTCATAGCTGTGTACCCTGGGCCACACAGGTTTTGATGGAGATTGTAAATCAGTAAATATTGGGTAACTTAAAACTTTAGTAAAGTAAGTTATGTGAAAAAGCTTATTATATTTGAAATTTAAAAAAAAAATCACTGCCTCTCGCGAGACTATAGCTCGTGTATACGGGATAACGATGAAAGGCCCAACTGAGCCACCAGACTTACCCGTGGGCTGCGAAGTAGTTACTAGATATTGAAAATAGATGTCATATACTTTAGAAACAGTGACCAAACCCTCCGGTGTCCGAGGCCAGATTTGAACTGGCGTCTTCAGCTTTCGCGGCTGCAAATCAAAAAATATTGAATAAAATGATTTGATTTGCTTCAAGATTCAGTTACTAGATATTTTTGTTAAAAGTACAATTATTTGTATTGTAAGTAATACCTACCTATATGTAACAGTAAGCTTTTGGGCCAATTGAAGTATATGCTTGTCGGTGTCAATAGAAAAGTAAAATAAGGTAAACAAATATGGCTGAATTTCTATGCAAAAAAGACACCATTTTATTAAAGAGTGACAAAATATTAATCTAAAGAAAATTTTAATTGTTTGCATTTGAAAATAAATTTTAATTGTTTCTCCTGGACGTCAGCCCCGAAAGCTGAAGACGCCAGTTCAAATCTGGCCTCGGACACCGGAGGGTTTGGTCACTTTTTCTGAAGTATATGATATCTATTTTCAGTTTATATATAGTAGTGTAACTACTTAAAAATTGCAAACCAAAAAAAAAAAAAAAATTGAACAAAATAATTTGATTTGCTTCAAGATTTGTTTGCATTTGTTTGACAAATGGACGGTGTACGAAAATTAAGTGTTCAATCGTAGTTAAACTATGGCACATGTGATGAATAAAACAGCAGAACCAAAGTAACCGATATAGCCCTCCGAATCGCTAAACTAAAGTGGGAGTGGGCGGGGCACATTGCACATATAACCGATGGCCGTTGGGGCGGAAAGGTTCTCGAGTGGCGACCACGAACCGGAAGGCGCAGCGTGGGTAGACCCCCCACAAGGTGGACTGATGACCTGGTGAAGGTCGCGGGAGTCCGCTGGATGCGGGTGGCGCAGGACCGGTCATTGCGGCACTCTGGGGGAGGCCTATGTTCAGCAGTGGACGTCTTCCGTCTGATATGAAATATGATGATGATGACATGTGATGAAGAAGAGTAGGTTATAACTGCTACACACTTCACTGATCCAATGGTCATCATCAATAACATTCATTTGTTTAATAAATGGAATTTACTTCTCGCCTGCTGACAAAATGCTTGAAAATTATTCCGATGCACCTCCAAATATAACTTTAATATTGTTCGATTATTTGTTGTGTTTTGGAGTTATGTTTGAGATATATTGTGTTTTTAATGTATTGTTTTTGTACAATACAAATACAAAAAAAATGAATACGGCACACGGGTGCAGTGTTTTCCATATTTCTGTACAAACCTGCGTCGCCGGCCGTACTCGGCTGTAGAATAATGCTCAATTATTAAACAATAATGTTCTCTGCGCGCCGCGCAGGTTCGCAACCGCATCTAAAGCGGCTCAGCTAAAAGGTGACATTATTATATATGTAGGTACCTATATTTAAAAAGGACCAATTTAAACACTCTTTACCTTACATCTTATTTATATTAAAATATGATAACACACAGAACTGATATATGATAGTGATTTATGTCTAAGAACTCAGTTTACAATCAATCAATCTGTTTATTGATAAAACTTGGCTCTACCCGCGATTACGTCCACAATGAACTCAAAAAACAAAATAAAAGTTACAACCCTGTTTTCGACCATTAGATATGTGCGAAATGCATGGTGGGAGTAACGTGAAGGATCGCAGTGCACAGTGTGACAAGAAAATAAACTGCAAAGGGCTCATGTCAATATCAAATTTCAAAATATTTGACATCAACAGACCTAGGAATCCGTGGGGAAAATTTTGTTGAGAGGTAGGGACTTCCTATATGGACAAATTAAATTATCGGTGTTCTTTCTATATACTAGTGATCACTCAAAGGTTTGCTTGTAAAAATATGTTTTTATTTAAAGTAAAAAAAATAATTAAATAATAACTCAATACTCTTCCTCGTAAAAACGAGGAAGAATCTCAACCTTTTAAATTGTCTTTAAAAAAAGACAATTTAAAAGGTTGAGATAATTATAATTATTAACTATTTTGTAGGGCAATAGGTATTACACCCTACCTTTATAACCTAGCGATTATTTAAAACTAGCTTTTGCCCGCGGCTTCGCTCGCGTTAAATTCGGGGTAACACGGTTCCCCTTTGCCCTCCGTAATGCTCCATACAAACTTCCAACCCCCATTTTAGGGAAGTGGGGGGTTAGAAAGAGACAAAAAGTAGCCTATGTCACTCTCCATCCCTTCAACTATCTCCCCTTAAAAAATCAAGTCAATTCGTCGCCCCGTTTTGCCGTGAAAGACGGACAAACAAACAAACACACACAGTTTCCCATTTATATTTTAAATATGCTATGTTGAACAATAGATCAAAAAACACACAATGTTGGGGGCGATCACTAGTATAAGAATAGAATGAACACCGATAATTTACTTTGTCGATATAGGAAGTCCCTACCCCTCAACAAAATCTGCCCCACGGATTCCTAGGTCTGGACATCACCTATGTCACCTCAACTCAGTCAACTGTCAAAAAAGTAAATCAGCCTGGGGATCAATTTTTGACAATCGAGCGCTCGAATTCAAAGAATTTAATCTCGAATATAATCGCACACAAAAGTTTGTCGCTATTATTTACACATGAAATTAAGAGTATAAATAATCATGATTTTAAATTACTATCGCTGTTATTTTTATAACATCATTTCTTCGTTTTATTCAGAGTTTTAAATGTCATATTCGAGTGCTCGAATCTCAAATATCGCCCCCCAGATACATTTCATATAAGCAAGGAGTCCAAGCTATTCATTAAAAAAAAAGATTTAATCCCTGCCCAAGAGATGGCGCAACAATCATGCACACAACGAATAGATTTTTTAGAGTTTCACATTTGAAACATATTAAATTATGCTTACAGCACTTCCAAATTTCAAGGTTCTACCTTTAGTTAAGGCTGTGTGTCCGTCTGTTTCTTATCCGTTCATTAGATCTGTCTGGGATTATATTATATTATATGTGGTCTGGGGGATGTGTTTGGTTGATAAGTCCATTAATAGACAACTAAGACAGATCTGTACCTCTATCTAGTTAAAGTCCTATGACATAATATATTAGACTTAAAACCTTCATGAAAATGACCATAAGCGTTTCATTTTTGGAATGAGGATGATAAATCACAGGTTATAAATGGTGCCATTTTTCCGCCATTTTGAAACCATTTCTGAGGCCCAGGCACTCTGTACGTACCATAGAAAAACTTCTCCGTTCCATAGAAAAAATAAATTTCGCGTCAAATAAAACTTTTCTCCTACTTTTTCTGACTTGCAATACGATACAAACTATGCTCTTAAACCATAACCCGCGAGATGTTTGTTTCTTTGCGATTGCAACGCCATCAGCGCATATTTTACGAGATTCTCATTTTGAGTTAACACTTAAATGAAGCATAATTAGCAATAACTAAGAGGCCCTTGGACTAATAAATTATTACAATGACTATTGCTATTTAAGTTTACACTTGCACTTAATTAAATAGGTACTTATTTTGTGCAAATACTAATTGAAAAGAACATTACTCAAGATTTATTTACAAACTCATTTATTCTTTAAATTATTGAAGCCGAGTTGTAACTAAATAATCCGTTTAATTAACGACTTTATAGCTTGAGACTTAAGATTGAAAGTTGCTTTGACAGTTGTTAAGTCGATGGACTCTCAAATCATTTCTTTCAAGTACTTACTTGTGGGTTTTTTTGCGTACAAATAAGTAAACTTTAATGAGGATATATTAATGAGCGAGAGTGTTTACTCTCGATCTATGGCTTTGCTTAACATTAAAATGACGATTTGTTAAGCATTTTTGATCAAAATTACTGTATTTTGTCTTCATATGACATATAAACTGATGTAATTTATAAATTGATGTAATTTTCTCTTTTCAACCGACTTCAAGATTTCGAAGGAGGAGGTTCTCAACTGGTCGGGATCTTTGTTTTTATTTAAAAAAAAAATTGTTTTTATGTATGATCAGATCACCGATTATTCAAAAATTATTCAAAGTCAAGATCTTTGTTTTTACATTTTTTTTTAATGTACATAATATGTTCACCGATTATTCGAAGACGGCTGGACCGATTTGGAAATCGAGGAAACTATTCAAATGTGATATGCACACCTTTAGTTGAATATTTTTTTACAGTAGCTCGAGCATTTGCTTTCTGAAAGGTGGAGGCTAGTGAAGTCGGTTCTTCTTTGTTTATAATTAAATTCTGTCACTTAGCTACCGGCATTTCGAAGTTTTTTGATTTCTCACAGTTTATTCCGCATAAACTTTAGTACAGTTGTTCAAATTAAAACAAATTTTCGTAAAGGATTAGTTAAGGGGCTGACAACAGCTAAATTCCCTCTCTATCTTTTTCAGCGCGAGTGAAAGAGAAACACTGTGTTACGATTAGTATGGGAGCTTATTGCAAAAGCAAAATGATGAATTAAAGAAAAACTACGTATTAATCGAGAAACATAAAACAACGAAGTTTTTAGTATTAGTGCGGTGGAATTTTGTCCTTAGTTACAGACGTAGAAGTCAAGAAACTAAAGACATACAACTGTTTAAAGCTAATTTTAAGATGTAACTTTGGAATTATTTACTATCGAGCCGATTTCATCCAATCGTGTATCAGAATTAACGAAGTTCTTCCAAATATAACGAAAATTAACATATATATTTTTTACTTTCTCAAAACAAGTAGTTATATCTACAAAACTGTTTGAGTAAAGTCAATTTGAAGGTCATCGAGTGTTGTCGGCCTCTTAAATAAAATTTATTGATTAAAATATAAGCAGAATCGATCAAGGGGTTATGGAACTAGAAGGTGCAAAAACGATTTTCATAAGGGTGTTGTTATATTGGTCAAATCGTTTGCATTGTAAGTAGAGATGCGCCGAATATTCGGTAATTATTCGGTATTCGGCCGAATGATTCGGTTATTTATTTATGGTATGGCATAAATATGTTCTCTACTCAATTTTTTTAAATATTTGAATCTACTCGTCTAGTCGTACTCGTCAGTAATTTGAGATCCGCCGGTTTCCCACTAAACTTAGTGATGGGACTTTCAAATATAATGTGGTGTACCGTCTGTTCTCGATAGCCACAATGGCATTCTGCAGACTCACACCATCCCCATTTGTACCATAAAGATGCGCAATTTCCGACGCCTGTTCTGATGCGGTTTAAAATGCACCATATCCGTCGACGTTCCTCAAACACTACTGGTTGGGCCCCTGCATTGAGTTCAAACAAGTCCCTAGGTACCTGGCCTCCCATTCAGCTATCCACGATTGTATCGGGTTAGCTTGTGGTCCTGAGTCGTGGAACTTCAAAGCAGGGGGTTTCTTGGACTTCAGTCTGAGGGCCTTAAGCGTGTCATCGACATGATGTCCTCTTGATGGATGGGCAAGTTTGTGTTCGCACGAATCTTCGCTATTTCACTATCCAAGCTCTTTTCTCGTCTGCAGTTTGACGGTAGGATGTGACTGAGCGCTGGTAGCCAGTAAGTGGGAGTAGGTTTGAGGCATCCGCTGATAGGGCGCAACGTGTGGTTCAGCTGGACGTCGACCGCAGAGGTATGTGTGCTGTTCAGCCACACTGCTGAGCAGTACTCAGTAGACGAGTACACTAGTGAAAGCGCAGTTGTTCGGAGTGTGGCTGCGTTGGCACCCCAGGTGGTACCAGTGAGCTTCTGAATAATGCTGTTCCGGGTCTTCAGTTTTGCCGACAGGTTGCTCAGGTGCTCTCCGTAGTTGAGGCTCCTGTTCAAGGTGACTCCAAGGTACTACGTTCGTTTGCCCCTGAATTTTACATTCAGCTCCTTGCTGGCCTGTTTGTTGCACAGGTGAAACCAGGATACCTCGGTCTTTGAAGTACTGGGGCTCAGGCGCCAGTAGAAGTAGTCGTCCAATAGCTCCAGGTCCTTTTCCAGCGTAGCCTCTGCAATCTCCGAGCTATTCTCCTGTATCACAAAAGCCAGGTCATCAGCATAGATACATTTTCGCGATGCGGTCTTAGGCAGGTCGTGGATGTATAAATTGAATAGGGGCGGTGCAAGTACGGAACCCTGGGGAGGCCATTATTCAGTACTCTAACTGAGCTGCTGGATCAGCCTAAGTGAACTTGGAATGGCCTGTTGCTGAATAATTATACGGTAAAACTGCCGAATATTTACCGAATAAACATATGATATCTGATAATAAATAAATCATTCATACTATTTGCAGCCCTTAAAAGTTAAGTTATAAATTTATTGTTATAAATATTTTTGCATGTTTTTAAAGTGGGGCATTCTACTCATACAATAGATTGTTATTAAATCAAATACAAACATTGAAAACATTGTAAAAATAATCAACCCAGCAGGACTTGAACCTGCATCGATACGCCTTGCCGGGGCTCGATCGCTTTACCAATTAAGCTATGGGTCAAGTTACTAAGTTGACGAAATTTTCAACGCCTTCAATCATCTTTTAGCATTTATTTTGATCTACATCGGCTTAACAGCAGCCGTAAGCGATATCTAGGTGCTAACTACTAGAGTTAGATACCCTTCCCGCCGACACTATCGCAAGTGTCACAACGGAAATATAGAGGGCGCTGCTTTCAACTCATAATAATTTTTGCATGTTTTTACGCGTCAAAAATATATTCTCCTACTTTTTAGGGTTCCGTAGTCAACTAGGAACCCTTATAGTTTCGCCATGTCTGCCCGTCTGCCCGTCCGTCCGTCCGTCCGTCCGTCCGTCCGCGGATAATCTCAGTGACCGTTAGCACTAGAAAGCTGAAATTTGGTACTAATATGTATATCAATCACGCCGACAAAGTGGTAAAATAAAAAGTGTTTTTTTTTTTATTAGGGTACCTCCCCTATACGTAAAGCGGGGAGTGATTTTTTTTTTCATTTCAACCCTAACATGTGATATATTGTTGGATAGGTATTTAAAAATGAATAGGGGTTTCCTAAAATCATTTTTCGATAATGTAAATATTTTCGGAAATAATCGCTCCAGAAGTAAAAAAATATGCGTCCCCCCCTCTAACTTTTGAACCATAAGTTTTAAAAATATGAAAAAAATCTCAAAAGTAGAACTTCATAAAAACTTTCTAGGAAAATTATTTTGAACTTGATAGGATGAATAGTTTTTGAAAAAAAATTACAAAATACTTTCTGAACTAAGTTAACCGTATAAGCAGGTGTTTATTGTACCTGTCATTTCTACAAAATTACAATGAAATGACGTGCTTTCAAATAAAGTAAAAACGGTGAAAATCGGTTCACGCAATAAATAATTATTCCATAAAAATCATCTTCCATACTTTAAGCTCGCGCGCAATAGTTTACTTAATTTGCCGATAGATGTCGCTGTACGTGGAACTCTCATATCATATCCTACATGGCGGTGTTATTAACTCTTAAGTGGGGACACTTACTGTGACGGACGGAAAACTACGGAACCCTACACTGAGCGTGGCCCGACACGCTCTTGGCCGGTTTTTCTTAATCGCAATACGATACCAAGTATGCCCTTAAACGGATCACCAGTAATTTTGTTACACCCTGTATATAATTATTTTACAGGAAACTAGCCTTTTAATGCAGTTGAAAATGACACCGCTTTTGAACTTCGTAATGCTACACTTATTTATACCCATTTAGGCAATTTATCCTAACAAGTTATCAAAACAGCATCAAAAGAATTTCCTACACATAAGTGCATGCTTAAATTAAAATTAACCATTAAAAAAACAGACTACTTTAAGTTTTTAAACGACAAGGATATTACATTATGCTCCCCTATTCTAAATCGTTACAAAGTTACGTTTACAGTCGAAAGCGGCGCTAATTTCAGTATTCACAGTCAACAAAGTAGGGAACCGTGTTAGTTATATTTTTTGCCACATACGGAGATAAGTTTGTTAAGTTATATTTTGAATTTCGAACACTAATTGTGGTTTTATTGGCTGATACTTTTAACGGTGACATATTAAGAGCAGTTAACTTTTTTTGAGTGCTATTATGGTGTGAGGGGAACTTTTTTTTAATTCGATGGGCGGGAAGTATTTAGTCTGTTTCATAGTTTTCAATTACTTAGTTATTTTTATCTAAGTATATAAGACGGTCGTGAACCCATGGGGGTACCCACGTTGGGGCAAGGTGGGGCACTTGCCCCACCCTGCTCTCTGACCCGTAGCTAAGAATTTTGAGGCAACATTATTATAATGACTAATTTAAATATTCATTTGCGTATTTTTAGGGTTCCGTACCCAAAGGGTAAAAACGGGACCCTATTACTAAGACTCCGCTGTCCTTCTGTCTGTCTGTCACCAGGCTGTATCTCATGAACTGTGATAGTTAGACCGTAGAAATTTTCACATGTGGTGTATCTCTACCGCTATAACAAAAAATACTAAAGAAACAGAATAAAATATATATTAAAGGGGGCTCCCATATATCACTAGGCTGTATCTCATGAACCGTCACAGTACGACGGTTAAAATTTTTACAGATAATGTATTTCTATTGCTGCTATAATAACAAATACTAAAAAACGGAAGAAAATAAATATTTAAGGAGGCACCCATACAATAGACATGATTTTTTTGCCGTTTTTATCTATCACTAGGCTGTATATCATGAACCGTGATAGTTAGAAAGTTGAAATTTTCACAGATGATGTATTTATATTGCCGCTATAATAACAAATACTAAAAAAAAAAAAAAAATTTAAGGGGCTCCCATACAACAGACATGATTTTTTTGCCGTTTTTATAGATAATGGTACGGAACCCTTAGTGGGCGAGTCCGACTCACACTTGACCGGTTTTTTTTTAATGCCCCACCCCTTAACTGATATAGTTTATCCTGAAAAAGAAGTGTCGTAGAGTAAAATGTATGAGTTCACATATTAAACTACGACATTTCTCTTTCCGGATAAACTGTAACCAAGGATGGTTAAGACATGGATTGACAATGCCTATACAAAATCGCGTTCCCTTATTTCAGGCTAAAGCACTAGCGTCATCTATTGGTCAACACAAACACTAAATTCCTACTTAACCTTTCTGTTAAGCCCATTGGTTGATTGGTAGAAAATGCGTTATGCCATTTGTACCATCTTAATATGTACAATTAAGATTAAATAAATAAATTCTAGTTTTTAATATTTTGTTCGGCGATTAACGCTGACAGAATAACTCGACTCCAGACTCAACAGATGGCGCTGTGGCACTTAGTACAGAAAACAGACGTATAGCCTGAAGATTCGAGGAACGCGATTTTGTATAGGCATTGTCAATCCATGTCTTAATCATCCTTGACTGTAACGGACAGTATAAGTCGTTACCAGTACAGTCACGTCTGAAAATATGGATACATTAATGTGACAAAAATATGTAGTCACGACTCTATTGCCAAGGTCTGAAGTCTTGGATACATGTTTTTGTCACATTAAATGTATCCATATTTTCAGACCGTACAATCATAAAATTTTCGGACCTGGGTATGTCCTTAAACTACGCCAAAAAGAGAGGTATGGGCACTGTGAATGGCATCTCGCTAAGTGTGGTAGGGCACGTTCAGCGAATGTCATCGCTCAAATCTGGAGCAGAGCCCGACTGGGGAAGTACCTCCACCTTACATAAAACCACAGCCAAATAGCACTAGACCCAACTCATAGTGTTGTGTTCCTGCTGGTGAGTAAGGTTGCCAAAGAGCTCAAAGAGGACCCAGTGTGTTGACGATGAGGGACCTTCTTGTTCCTTTAGTCGTCAACACAGTGAATCCTCCTTTTTGTAAAGGGTCGGCAACGCGCATGTGACTCCTTTGGAGTTGCAGGCGTCCATAGGTTACGGTAGCTGCTTACCATCAGGCGGGCCGTATGCTTGTTTGCCACCGTCGTGGTATAAAAAAAAAATTGAAATTTATTCTTTGATTGTCGTTCAGCTCCACTAAAGGATTTTAGAATTATTTTAAAGACATGGACGAATTATTTATTAATAAAAAAAAACAAAGTATATTTATTTAACAAAAACACAAAAACCATGATGCAAGGGATGAAGCCTCCCTGTTAGAAAAATAAATGCCTGTGTTGGGAGACATCCGCTCTTCCTTAGGTAACTTGACGTAAGTACATGTACATTTCGGTATCTACTACATTATTATTTACAAGTATAAATATCTTATGATAATTAAAAGAAATAACAATACAAGCATAATCTTATCTTTACTGCATTTAATTAACAAGCAGCCATTTAAATTGTAATTAAGTACGGCTTGTTAACGAGACAACGTTTTAAATTTAATGGCCTTTTGTAAGCATCTTTAATGATTATTGTGAACAGTGTAAATGAACGGCCTGCTAGCCTAGTCGGTAGTGACCTTGCCTATGAAGCAGGGGCTCGAATCCTGGTCAGGGCATTTACTTGTGTGTTCATCACGGATATTTGTTCCTGAGTTATGGATGTTTTCTATGTATTAAAGTATTTATCTATGTCTATCTATTATATATATCGTCCTCTAGTACCCACAACACAAGCCTTATTGAACTTACTGTGGGACTAGGTCGATTTGTGTAAGATTGTCCCATAATATTTATTTATTTATTATTGTTAATACTATTAAAGATGGCAGAAACGGAACCCTTATAGTTTCGTCATGTCCGTCTGTCCGTCCGTATTTCACAGCCATTTAACTCGGAAATTAGAAGACTTATCTTAATAAAAATTATACATGAGGTGCATTTTGTATGCCGCTATTTAGTTATGTAGTTAAATTGCAGATACAATTATTTTTAGGAGGGGCGCTCTATACATGTACAAAATTAAAAAAAAATCAAATATCAACATGTTGCACATCAATCGATAGGTCTTTAAAAAGAACATCGAGGTTTCTTTGAACATTTCGTGATTAAGTTTCAGAAATAGTCGCGTCCATAAAATATGAAAAAAATTGAGAAGATGCGCCTTATCAGCTTATCACATTCTTTCTACAAAAATTTGGCTACGAACCCAAAAAATTTTGCAAGGGCAGCGTAACGTCGTTACGCATAATCTAACTGACGGACTTTTTTTTTAGGATACAAGCCCATTGGTAAACTTTGAGAACATCACTCCCTGACAGTACAAACAATAAACACTATGACCAAACTCAATCATGGCGCCCCCCTCCATATATTCTCCAAAAAACGGGCGCAGGTGGCGCCCCGCGGCATCTGACAGACTATTAATCCGGATTTAACTGGTCTTAACTGGATTAGGGCGGATTCGGCCGGCGCGCACTGGTTTAAAGGTGTATCGTGTTTATATCGCGGTAGGGAATTAGAGACAGTGACAATGACAATGAGGGTGACAAGTTTTTATTTATGACAAAATAAAGTATAGATGTAGTCAATAATCCTTTCCGATCGTGAATAAATAAATAAATATTTGGGGACAATCTTACACGAATCAACCTAATAGTCCCAAACTAAGCAAAGCTTGTACTATGGGTACTAGGCGACGATATACATACTTATATAGATAAATATATACTTAGATACATAGGAAACACCCATAACTCAGGAACAAATATTCGTGATAAACACACAAATAAATGCCCTTACCGGGATTTGAACCCGGGACCTCCTGCTTCGTAGGCAGGGTCACTACCGACTGGGCTAGGAGGCCGTTAAGTCGAATAAGTTCGTACTTGTCGTGTTTTTGAGGCAACTTTAGTTTAACTTAATGTTGGTTGCAGTTTTTCTAGACTGGGTAAAATCAAAAACGTGATAGGTATTCAAACTTGGATCTATTCATGATTTTAATTTGAAGAAATTTTATTATTGGGTCAACTTTGTAAACGAAAAAAAAGAGCTGCTCCATAGAAAAGGTCCAAGGATAACTAGACGAACCAACGAAATGTATAAGAAAGTTCTTTTTGGATTTACAAAGTTGACCCCACAGTAAAAGTTATTCAAAATCATGAATAGTTTCAGGTTTGATTATCTTGTATCATGTTTTTGATTTCACCCGGTATAGTTTGAACGCGGTTGTTAAAAAAACTAGAATACTTCAAATCTTTAGTTTGACATTTGTAAATCTTTAGTGTGACTTTATAAGTTTCGCGTATAATAAACATAGAAATGTCAACAACTTATACGATCATGTATGGACATGATATCTTATTTCAAGAACGATTTACCTAATTATCGGTTTATTTTGCCAATATTTCACTAAACCAAAAATTAGAATAGGTAATAACTTCGTTATTACGCGGCATAAAACTATATTACGTGTTTAACGCAAAAACCAAATTCCGACCACAGACTATTTAAAAAGTTACAACTTTCTTTACCGACCAATTAGAGATGCGAAAAAAACCTTTCACGATACCGATTTGTAAGCTCCACAATTCAAAGGACGGAAAAATATTGTCCCCCCTTTTGTATAGTTTTAAAACGCGTGACTGTCTATGCCCGATCGCCGCCATTTTCGGCAAGGCCGTCCTTTCCTATTTTATTATTTTACAGTAGTATTTATTGGTATATTGCGACGGTATCTTCATTACGGACTACCGCAATTCTGAGGGCAATAAAATTTAGTTTTCAATTGTCTATGGTGTTGTTTTGAAAGGAGGATTTGAGTATTGTCTTTAAAGGTTTGTCGGACGCTTTGACGGTCAAATTTGTCGTATTTCATAATTTAGGCCGTTTGCGGTTAATGGTCGTAATAAATTTCTTAGCTCTTTCCAATTGTGGCTAGATGGTGTGGATTTTTTCCTGATATTCCTTGTCTAAGCGAAGGTAGCTATACAAACCCACAATACGACTTTATGTTGTTGCCTCTACTAGGTATATTCCTCCCGAAAATTCTTTCTAAAGAAAACTTTCAACCCCATTTGCACCATTTCAAATAAAGCTTAGTTTTCACGACATTTGATAAACTACAAATAAAATAAATAAAACCTGTAAACAAAACATAAATCTCATATGTTCCAACTCTTAAGGTTCTATCTTCAAGTGTTTAGGCTGTGCTATGTGTGTGCTTTTCATCCCCTTAAGAGTCCGGTAACGATTTGAAAAAGAAAATCGCTAATAATTAAATTACGCACATGAATCGCATTTGATAAGATAGTCTGAAGTCTTGTTATTGCAAAAAAGTTCTTTGGGTCTATATATATTAATATTTAATACCCTAAAACTGAATTCTTAAAGAGCTTATTTAGTGAGGACGTTGATTCGTGCAATCTTGTCGCTTGATTATTAGTAATTATTTTTTATGGCCCCTAATATGTTTTATATTATCTGATTAAAACATAAAGTAGGTACAGTTCATTTCTGTATTTTCATTTTAGTGAAATGCTTTACCTGCCCAAAAATATCACCTAAACTTCGGCAATTTTTCATAAAATTGCTTCAGCTAAACATACTCTCCCTTAAAAAATATATCATCATCATCATAATGATGATGATGATGATGATGATGATAAAAAATATATATGAAAATGAAAAAAACTGTTCCACTTATTCATCGGACGACTAATTTTCTAATGTATTTATGTATTTTACGTACTAGTATAACTTAATTTTAAGCAAAAATCGCGAAATAGGTGTTAAATTAGGGAGAATTACTTATAAATGAGACAAGAAAATAAAAACGATCCACTTATACAATTTAAAAAGAAACGTACTCTCAAAATATGTATACAAAACTGATAGAAGTTCCGTTAGTCACTGTAAAATAGTATCAAAAAGTATACCGGACTCTTAAGAGTTGATTTCTAGAATCATCTTTCCTTTGTCCTTTCCCGGGACTCAAACTATCTTCATAGGTACCAAATTTCGTCTTAATCGGTTCAACGGTTTAAGCGTGAAGACGGAACAGACAGACAGACATATTTTCGGTATAAGAATATATATACTCCTCCATTTCGTATTCGACAAAGGTGACCCTTACTTTCTCTGATGAGCCCGTATGTGACTCGCAAAGCCTAATTTGGTTTTAAACGTTCTCTCGCATTGTGTGCAGAAACAACTATAATATGTTGATTTCCATTTACCGATTCCACCTCACAATCCATATTAAATTTACCTCTGGCAACCCACGCGCGTATCTGTCGCCATAAAAAAAGAAAAGGATTGTCTTTGATTCCAATTTTGAATTCAATCTAGGAGGGCCGGCTCCATGATTTTATTTTCATGACCGTTTGGGGAGTGGGTCGCGATTATGTTGCGCTAGTGGGGGCGAGTCGGAGTCGGGCTTTAAGTGTACCGTTAGGCCTCCTAGCCTGGTCGGTCGCGGCAGACACCTGAAGACTCTGCTTACTAAGGTCACCAGGGGCCCATTTCTCGAACGGTATTAGACTAATATTATTAGCGTATTGTCATGGAAACCCATACGTTTTGACAGTTCGTAGACTAATAATATTGGTCTAATATCTTTCGAGAAATAGGCCCCCGAAGATCCAAGGTTCGAAACCCGATAAGTTTATTAAGTTATTTTTCCTCCACGGAATTTAAGTAAAGGGATGTAAAATCAAGCTAAATGGATAATTGATAGAGTAATAATGAATTAATTGATACAAAGCTTTTACCAAAATAACATTGTCCAGGGAGTGAAGCGGGATTAAATGGTTATATACGTTTGTTTGAAAATGGCCGTCCATTGTCCTGCAACCCGGTAAAAAATGTATAAAAATTACCGATACTAATATTTATCGGTTGTATTCGCTAATCTCGACCCACTCTAAAAGCCTTGTTACACTTTACTTTTTTTAGTGTCCTAACTAGCATCCTAATTAGGATCCTAACTTTTTTTCATAGTAAATTTACTTGCTATATGCGGTTACATTAGCTGTGGTTACCTATAATTAGATAAACATCCAGGCGCGGATACAGGGGGGGGGGGCAACAGGGGCAATTGCCCCCCCTGAAACGCAAACCTCGTATACTACGGGGCCCATAGGTGCAATCCGCGAGATTTTTTGTGAAGGAAAGTGCCCCCCCTGAACGAAATCCTGGAAAGTGCCCCCCCCTGAACGAAATTCTGGAAAGTGCCCCCCCCCCCCTGAACGAAATCCTGGATCCGCGCCTGTAAGTAAACATCTACCTGTTATATAACTTAAGTTATGAATTGATTAAGCATGATGTACTGTTGGTGATCCTAAATAAAATAAAATACACTTGACTAAATTTAGTCGCTAAATCATTTAGGAACCTAACTAGGACAAATGTAACAGGGCTTTTACTCGGTAAGCGATTTTAATAACAGCCGGGGCTGAGAGATGTGACGAATATTTTATTAATAAATGAGGTAAGAATCTTGTTATTATATTAGCGAATAAGCGGGGATGATGTTGTGTTATTATTTTTGGGGTTAAGTGTGTGGGGCGTTTTGTTATGAACTAACTAGTATACACTGTTAAAGGGTTAAAGACAAGTAATTATGCAGTTTTCATGTAATAGGACAACATGTTCAAATTTCCAACTTTATGGCTGTTATTTATGGTTGGATAGGGGTAGAGTTGTCGAAAAATTAGTAAGTAAATAATAAAATTAAAGTTTCTTTTTGAATAATATTTCAAAAGAAATGTAGGTACACATAACAATTATGTTTTCAACCGACTTCAAGATTTCGAAGGAGGAAGTTTTCAATTCGTTGGGATCTTGTTTTTGCTATGTTTTTAGGGTTCCGTAGCCAAATGGCAAACAACCCTTATGGATTCGTCATGTCTGTCTGTCTGTCCGTCCGTATGTCACAGGCATTTTACTCGGAAACTATACGACGTACCTGCATAAAATTTACACATAAGGTGTATTTTGTATGCAGCTACTTAGTTATGTAGTTAAATATGAAAAAAAAAAGATTATTAGGGGGGCGCTCCATACAAGTAACTAAATAAAATAAAAAAATAACCAAATATCAACATGTGATACATCAATCGATATGTCTTTCAAAATAACATAGAGGTTTCTTTAATTATTTTGTGATTAAGTGAATATTTTCTGAAATAATCGCTTCGAAAGTCAGAAAAGTTGTGAAGCCCTCCCCTCCGTAACTTTTGAAGCGTAAGTTCAAAAAATATGAAAAAATTTGAAGAGATGCGCCTTATCATATACTTTCTACGAAAATTGTTTTGAACATTATCGGTTCAGCCATTTTTGAGTTATCTCCAAAAAACTTCTTCCATAGGCATCAGATACGACCTTTTGGTATTAGTTTGGTTCTTATTCCATTGAAGGTACGGAACCCTCCTATGCGTGGTCCGACACGCACTTGGCCGGTTTTTTTGTATGTCACCGATTATTCGAAGACGGCTGGACCTATTTGGCAAAATTTTTTTTTTTGTTTGAAAGAGTATATATACTTCACAGTTGGTCCGATTGTCATCAGATCAGGATCTGATCATGGGATACATACACATAATATTTGAAAAGTTCCCTCGATTTCTCCAGGATCCCATTATCAGAATCCTGACCTGGTTACAATGGGACCAACTGTGAACTAGGAATTTCGAAATCGGTCCTACCATCTTCGAATAATCGGTGAACATACATTTAAAAAAACAAAGATCCGAGGAATTGGGAACCTCCTCCTTCGAAATCTTGAAGTCGGTTTAAAAGGAGTTTGCCTCAGCATGACGGTAGTATTTAAACTGAAAATCATGTTAGATTGCAGTATAAAAAGATTTAATATTAAAAAATCTTCTATCAGAACCAAAACCACATTCCAACCTTTCCACCTACAATATATTCCGACATAAATATATAATCAGACTTGTCACCGGCAGGTATAAAACCGGGGTTATTTTTTAATCCGGGTCGCTCGTAAATACCCGGGCCGGGCATCACGGATATTCCGGCAATCATCCCGCTATCTCCACTATTTTTTCCGGGGAAAATGTAGCAGTGGACCCCGGGGAACGTCCCTAATATATGTTTTATTTGGACCGTTGGGGCGTGACGCAAGGGTTAGGACTGTTCAAAGCCGTTTTGACAAACATTGAATTTTTGTACGAAAAGGAAATAGACAAGGTACGAGTAGGTATACGAGAACCACCAGCAGTAGTAGCTAAGGCGAAAAACACACTTGTAAGCGGAATTCAGCAGCCAAAATCAGCAGTAAAGCGAAATTTGTCTTTTGTGGCTGAATTTTTGTATGGAGCCTAAAGACAAAATTCAGGCTGAAGTTGGATTTTCTCGCAAATTTTCGACTATGATACTCAAGTGTGTGTTGCGGAATCGGCTTATGATGGAATCACAGTTTCGGCTTATCGGCATAGCGCCGCGGTATCTGTAATTATTACAAAGAGCCTTGGACACGACTTAATAGAGAACATGCATGAAAAATATTTAATTGAATTTGTTCTATAAACACGTGTTGAACCCCAAATTAATATAAATAAGTGGAAATCCGTAGTAATTTTTAATAGTTTTTTAAAGATATTGCGGTTTAAAAACTTTAAATTTTAGGCATTTTTTTTAATACCTCAAATGTATTTTCGAAACTTCAGTTCGATTACTTATGTTCTAACAAAAAAAAAATGTACGACAACTATATAGCTAAACGCATTTTTTCTTGGCTAAAATTACAAAAATCTCCCAAAAACTTATTCCTTCCAAACAGTTTTCTGCAACTTTGTGGTCGGTGACGTCACAATCCTCACACTTTTTGTATGGGGCGTTTTGACGCGCGGCTGACGGACCTTCTTGTTCCTTTAGCCGTCAACACAGTGAATCCTCCTTTTTGTAAAGGGTCGGCAACGCGCATGTGACTCATTTGGAGTTGCAGGTGTTCATAGGTTACGGTATCTGCTTACCATCAGGCGGGCCGTATGCTTGTTTGCCACCGTCGTGGTAAAAAAAAAAAACCGGCCAAGTGCGAGTCGGACTCGCGCACCGAGGGCTCCGTACAAACCTTTACAACTTAAAGGTATTATAGACCTGAGTATTTGATATGAATTTCAGTTTAATACCTCTACGCATTTACGAGGAAAAAGGTAGTAAGTTTAAAATTTAAAAAAATATTTTTTGTATGATTTTACTAAAAATGTCTACTTTTCGTAATTTTTCCTTTGTCTGTGCTATATGAAGTTTCTTCGTGCCAAGTTTCAAGTTTCTGAGTTACCGGGAAGTACCCTTTAGGTTTTGAGTTTCTTGCGAGTACTCAGTTTCGAAATATGCGACTTAAATTGCTATTTCTTTTGATTGCGTTGATATAAAAGTTTGGTTTTGCTACATCTGAAAGGTCTTATAGCCTTCAGTATTTGACATGAATTTCAATTTAATACCTCCACGCGTTTACGAGGAAAAAGGTAGTAAGTTTAAAATTTATAAAAATATTTTTTTGTATGATTTTACTAAAAATGTCTACTTTTCGTAATTTTTCCTTTGTCTGTGCTATATGAAGTTTCTTCGTGCCAAGTTTCAAGTTTCTGAGTTACCGGGAAGTACACTTTAGGTTTTGAGTTTCTTGCGAGTACTCAGTTTCAAAATATGCGACTTAAATTGCTATTTCTTTTGATTGCGTTGATATAAAAGTTTGGTTTTGCTACATCTGAAAGGTCTTATAACCTTGAGTATTTGATATGAATTTCAATTTAATACCTCCACGCGTTTACGAGGAAAAAGGTAGTAAGTTTAAAATTTAAAAAAATATTTTTTTGTATGATTTTACTAAAAATATCTGCTTTTTGTAATTTTTCCATTGTCTATGCTATATGAAATTGCTTTGTGACAAATTTCAAGTTTCTGAGTTCACGGGAAGTACCCCGTAGGTTTTGCGAGTGCCGAAAAACTCTAAAATTTGCAGCATAAACGACTGTATCTTTTGATTGCGTTGGCTATTAAGTTTGATTTTTTTACAGCTCCAAGGGACAATAGACCTGAGTATTTAATATAAATTTCAGTTTGATACCTCCACGCGTTCCTGAGAAAAATGGTCTTGACAGACAGACAGACAGACAGACAGACAGACAGACAGACAGACAGACAGACGGACAACAAAGTGATCCTATAAGGGTTCCGTTTTTTTCCTTTTGAGGTACGGAACCCTAAAAAAGAGTTTGAATATTAAATAACAAAAAATGCCCAAAACTATGCATAGTCAACAGCAAAACATTGTTATCAACCGACTTCAAGATTTCGAAGGAGGAGGTTATCAATTCGTCGGGATCTTTGTTTTTGATATTTTTTTTTTTTTTTTTTATGTATGTTCACCGATTATTCGAAGATGGCTGGACCGATTTGGAAAATTCTTTTTTTGTTTGAAAGCGTATACTTCACAGTTGGTCCCATTGTAACCATGTCAGGATCTGATGATGGGATCCTGGAGAAATCGAGGGAACTCTTCAACTATTATAGGCACACCTATGGTGATTTGAGTATTTTTACAGCAGATCGAGCATTTGGTGTTGGAAAGGTGGATGCTTAGTGAAGTCGGTTCTTTTTTGTTTAAAATTATTTTATTTATTCGTATGGCATTTTAACAGAGTCGCTTAATCAATTTTACAATCTAAAGTACTACATCTAAATTCTTCACCCACTGGGTTGCGTCTGCATCAGGTGAGTGAAGATCTATGGCATTCCCTGGATATTTAAAACATTGTAAATAATGTATATAATAAACTGCTGGAAATAAATCGCTCGGGAAATGAAATTATATTGCTACTAAACATTTCCAAATTAACATCAGAGCTGACAGGTAAACAAATCAAGATATTTCAGATGTCACCAAGCCATAGAGAATAATAAACTCTACTATACTGAACTGATGCCATATAAATGAGAATAATAGCACCCTCTTGCTTGACAATGACCATATATTTCTGGTCAGGCTTTTAGAGAGATGCGTATGGAACAAATATGATTGTTTAGTATAAAACAATATTAAAGTTAAGGATTTGAAAAAGAATTTGGAACCATTGTTTATCCCTTACCGCTGGACACTTTTTCGACCGTTTTCCTATAAGAGAGTCCCATCCTCCTTGTACCATCCATAGGAAGTGGTTTCATCGAACGTCACGGTTCAGTTTTCATAACGTAACAAATCGTGGTGACATTTCATACATAGCTGATTTGAGTAGTACTCCATTACCCTGTTTTCGGAGAATTTGGTGTTGTAGCAAATACGAAGCAGAACCAAAGAGTTTAGTCATAGACTAAACAAGCCATTGGAGCCCAACAACATTATTTACACCTAAAAACAGCAACCGAAACTAATCATTTGCTACCGAACGGCTATCAACGCTCGGCGCAGCGGGGGCGGCCATTATCGCCATAAAACCTTTTTTGAACAATTGCGGGAGACCATAAACCATTTCACGAAACGTCAAAATGTTTCCCGCGCTTTCTTTGTTTTTTTTTTCGACGCCGTTGTTCATTATGCCAGTTATATGTTTAGGAGAAATTGTTACAATTTCTTTTTATTGAGTTGTAAACGTGTTAGATTATAGCGTTAAGTTAGTAGTGCTTTGTCACGCGATAATGTGCCAAATGTTTTAGGGCTATATTTAAAAGTTCACCCGAATGAGATTAATCGAAATAAAAGCTTTATGCTTTGCATTGTGGACGTTCACCATTTAACTCGATTGTTATAAAACGTCTTCGGAAAAACAAATCGGCCTCAAGCCATCTTAGCCCTCTTACAATATAAAACAGTGGAAAGCTAACCTTCTGAGTGCGTCATAACGCCTATTTCAACCTTTGAATTTATCTGACTACAACGTTATGAATTTTCCAAAGCCTCAAGAAAATAAATTCGACCATAAACAACGGAGGGATCCGTCAGACAACAAATTACGGGCCAATTGCCGCGGGAGCGTCGTTTCGCGCCAAAATTAACGTCATTTAGAAGCGCAGACGCGCGGATAAACTGTTATCATTGTCTGTGGAAACTGAAATGGCGGACGGGTTTATTAATAGTGGTGGCAATAACTGGGAATATTCTCTAAATAGGGAAACTTTAACATTGATGGTAACGTGAAGAGAAGAATGTAAGGAGAAATACGGAATTATAGGCGCGAACGCGAAATACCAAAATTACCCCAGTAATAAAATATTGTCATGGAAAATAAAAATTGTAATCGATTAATCGAACGAGCGAAGTGAGTTCTTACAAACAACTTCGGCTACTGGGACGTCTCGGCATTTCGATGGCTTTTTGATTTTGAAAGTTTGTTCCGCGATAACTTGAGTAACGTTTTTCTGATCTTTATGAAATTTGATAGGGTTGTAGCAGAAATACATATAATTTGAGAGTTCATATATGAGCAGGATCAATCGAGGGGTCATGCAGCTAAATGGCGCGAAAAAAATCATCACATGGGTCTTGTTATATTGGTAATTTTTTGCAAGGAAATCGCGAGTTCTCAGTATATTGGACGGACGGACGTTATATTTTTTATTAAATATATTGTCACCTTTATTTCACATAGCTTAATGCTTTATTGAAAAATCAAAATTGAAGTACTTATTTAAATAAAAATTCCTTATTCTGCCAAGTTGGGAATATGTCCGATAAGGGATCACAAGCTACGTCACTATTTACTTACAAGACATTAAAGCATAAACTGCGTTTACAATGTATCCGGATTATGCTGTTTTCCCGTACATTTTAGATTTTGTAGGTTAGGAGCGGAATTCTACTTGTAAAATCATGCCTTTCATGTATTTGTTATGAATATGATATTTTGTTGTCAACAAAATGCCATCTAAACAAATTAAGTCTGACAATTAGGGAATGCTCCCGGTTCTGATTTTGTATGGCGAGAACCGGGAATTCCCGGTTCCGGTACTGGATTTGTATAGAAAACGAGTACCGAGAGCAAACCCTACTGACAATCAATGTAACTATGGATGGTACAAGAAAGATATAAATCTCTATGTTACAAAAGTGTCCGTCAAAAGGCGATAAACTGATGATATTAAATTTGATTAAATTAATTTTGAAATTAAAAAAAATTAAACCCAAAATAATTATTTGCGGAGATGAAAAACACTCTGAATATTAATTTTATTTAGAAAGTCATATAAATATTAAATATCGGTAATTCATTTCAAGTGCTGAACTATACCTAGCGCCACCCGGAGATATTTGGAACTATTGTTTAGTGCTTACCGCTGGACACTTTTTCGACCGTTTTCCTATAAGAGAGTTCCATCCTTCCTATACCATCCATAAATGTAACTAAAACATTTGACGCACTGTATTGACACTAAGCAATGTTCTTGTGTTTGGGTTGTTCTCGTTCAGATGGCGCTTCCGACTTCGAGCCTCAAAAAGTTCTTAGACTGTTCGTCTCTATAAGATACTCTCTGCTATTATGATTTTGACATAACTGTAGAGAGGGAACTAAGATAATATGGATGGTACAAGGAGGATAAAAATCTATATATTACAAAAGTGTCCGTCAGAAGGCGATTGACTGATGGCGCCACAATGATATTCAATTTGATTAAATTAATTTTGATATTAAAAATTTAAATCCATACATATTTACAAAATAATTATTTGCGAAGAAGAAAAACAATCTGAATATTAATTTTATTTAGAATGTCACATAAGTATTAAATATCGTCTTCGGTTGCCGCGATAGTTATTCATGAAGTAAAACAATTAAAAACGGATTTTATCGCGTGTATTGAGTTTAAATTACATCCCGACGTTTCAAACACTTTACAGCGTTCGTGGTCAACGGGTCGACTGAGGAAAAATGTACAATTACCTCCGTTCAAAAACTATCTCAATATGCAAACCTACCCACATATTAAATATTAAACAAATTTAGTGTTTGCACATGCCGGAGGGGCCTTTATAAAAACAAATTATTTTTTATTACAAAACAAATTATTAAACAAATTATTTTATTATTATTAATTATTATTTTTATTTTTATTTTTAATTTTTTAAATTAGTATTAAATTATTATTAGTGTCCACACTGTACACCATTATGGTCTCACAGTCCTATGTCTAGCTTGCTCCTTAACCAAATGAATAACTGGATCCCAAGCTGGTGGTACCGAAAAACCATCCTCTCTGTTGAAATTTGGATATTTTTTAATCTCGATTGCCTCTCGCAACATCCGGGGAATGTATCTTTTCTCCTTGACGAGGACTTGCGGTTTGTCAAATTTAACTGAGTGGTTGGGTCTATCCATGACATGCTCACAGACTGCTGACCTTGGTCGACGGTGCTTTACATCGGCTATATGTTCCTTTACCCGAGTGGAGATGCTCCGCTTAGTCTGGCCTACATATGATAGACCACATTCACATTCCAGCCTGTAGACCCCTGCACTCTGTAGAGGAGTAGCCGACTTCACTGACCTCAGGAACTGTGACATCTTCTTCATTGGCTTAAAGTAAGTTTTTATAGAAGCACGTTTCAAGATGTTGCCAATCCTGTCAGTGACTCCTCGGACAAAAGGCAAGACGGCAGGCCGGCGCTCAACTGTAGGAATCTTCATCCGAGCTTTCTGATTGAGCCGTGGAATCTTGAGCCCGTTCGCTTGAAGTGCATCCTTGGCATGCCGGAGTTCCGCCGCCAGGTGCTGCTCATCACATATCCTCTGGGCTCTCTGAAACAAAGACTTGCCTACAGTAGCTAGCTGACTGGGGTGGTGGTGTGATCTACCATTCAAATATCTATTTGTATGTGTAGGTTTCCTATATACAGTGCGGCCTAAGGTATTATCGGGGTTTCTCAATACTAGTACATCTAAGAAAGGCAGTGAACAATTATTTTCCAATTCCATGGTAAACTTAATCTTACTATGAATGGAATTGAGGTGGTCAAGGAAAACTGAAACACTATTTTTAGGTAATATAGTAAAAGTATCATCTACGTATCTTTTGAAAATCTTCGGCTGCACGGGAGCCAATGAGAGCGCCCTCTCCTCAAAGTCCTCCATAAAGATGTCAGCGACTACTGGAGATACCGGGGACCCCATGGCTACACCGGCGACTTGCAGGAAGAATTCATTGTTCCATAGTAGATATCCTGATGTAAGGCAGTGTTCCAAGAGCTTAGCATATTCTTCAGACATGTTCTGCTCACGCAACCTCTTCTTCACAATTTCAATGCAGTCTTGTACCGGTAGACTCGTAAAGAGTGACTGGACATCGAAACTGACCATGATCTCGTCATCAGTTAATGTAAGGTCTTTAATGTCACTGATGAAATGGTAAGAATCCTTTGTATGTGTTCTAGTATTAATAATACTTTGAAAGAAGAATCCTTTGTATGTGTTCTAGTATTAATAATACTAGTATTAGTAATACTAGAACACATACAAAGGATTCTTACCATTTCATCAGTGACATTAAAGACCTTACATTAACTGATGACGAGATCATGGTCAGTTTCGATGTCCAGTCACTCTTTACGAGTCTACCGGTACAAGACTGCATTGAAATTGTGAAGAAGAGGTTGCGTGAGCAGAACATGTCTGAAGAATATGCTAAGCTCTTGGAACACTGCCTTACATCAGGATATCTACTATGGAACAATGAATTCTTCCTGCAAGTCGACGGTGTAGCCATGGGGTCCCCGGTATCTCCAGTAGTCGCTGACATCTTTATGGAGGACTTTGAGGAGAGGGCGCTCTCATTGGCTCCCGTGCAGCCGAAGATTTTCAAAAGATACGTAGATGATACTTTTACTATATTACCTAAAAATAGTGTTTCAGTTTTCCTTGACCACCTCAATTCCATTCATAGTAAGATTAAGTTTACCATGGAATTGGAAAATAATTGTTCACTGCCTTTCTTAGATGTACTAGTATTGAGAAACCCCGATAATACCTTAGGCCGCACTGTATATAGGAAACCTACACATACAAATAGATATTTGAATGGTAGATCACACCACCACCCCAGTCAGCTAGCTACTGTAGGCAAGTCTTTGTTTCAGAGAGCCCAGAGGATATGTGATGAGCAGCACCTGGCGGCGGAACTCCGGCATGCCAAGGATGCACTTCAAGCGAACGGGCTCAAGATTCCACGGCTCAATCAGAAAGCTCGGATGAAGATTCCTACAGTTGAGCGCCGGCCTGCCGTCTTGCCTTTTGTCCGAGGAGTCACTGACAGGATTGGCAACATCTTGAAACGTGCTTCTATAAAAACTTACTTTAAGCCAATGAAGAAGATGTCACAGTTCCTGAGGTCAGTGAAGTCGGCTACTCCTCTACAGAGTGCAGGGGTCTACAGGCTGGAATGTGAATGTGGTCTATCATATGTAGGCCAGACTAAGCGGAGCATCTCCACTCGGGTAAAGGAACATATAGCCGATGTAAAGCACCGTCGACCAAGGTCAGCAGTCTGTGAGCATGTCATGGATAGACCCAACCACTCAGTTAAATTTGACAAACCGCAAGTCCTCGTCAAGGAGAAAAGATACATTCCCCGGATGTTGCGAGAGGCAATCGAGATTAAAAAATATCCAAATTTCAACAGAGAGGATGGTTTTTCGGTACCACCAGCTTGGGATCCAGTTATTCATTTGGTTAAGGAGCAAGCTAGACATAGGACTGTGAGACCATAATGGTGTACAGTGTGGACACTAATAATAATTTAATACTAATTTAAAAAATTAAAAATAAAAATAAAAATAATAATTAATAATAATAAAATAATTTGTTTAATAATTTGTTTTGTAATAAAAAATAATTTGTTTTTATAAAGGCCCCTCCGGCATGTGCAAACACTAAATTTGTTTAATATTTAATATGTGGGTAGGTTTGCATATTGAGATAGTTTTTGAACGGAGGTAATTGTACATTTTTCCTCAGTCGACCCGTTGACCACGAACGCTGTAAAGTGTTTGAAACGTCGGGATGTAATTTAAACTCAATACACGCGATAAAATCCGTTTTTAATTGTTTTACTTCATATTAAATATCGGTAATTCATTTCAAATGCTCAACTATACCTAGCGCCACCCGGAGATATTTGGAACTATTGTTTACTGCTTACCGCTGGACACTTTTTCTTTCCTATAAGAGAGACCCATCCTCCTTGTACCATTTATATAGGATAATGTCACTTGTATGTTGATTTTTCTAAGAAAATCCACGTTATGAATTGGTAAATTGCATGTTTTTTCCGCCTTTTTCAAAAAAACTCTGTATTTATTGATTTTTTTCTAAATTGCCAGGTTTCGCTAATATACCTTAGGTTGGAAAACGAAGGAATTAGAATTTCGAACGTTAAAACAAAAACGTTCCCCAAATCCGGAACATTGTTCGTAGCACGTTGAATAAAAGCCGGGAAATTACTTTACCCCAACATCCTCTCGAAAAGGGCTTAACCGCCCCCGCAGTTCATCTCTTTCTCTCCACAACTCCCCTATAGCGCTGACACTGTCTCGCACGAAGTGGAAAATCAGGCGAAATACGTCCTTTTACTTCTGAGGCTCGTTCATGAATCGCCCTCGCCTGCCATGATAGCTGATTATACAACAGAATACGGTCCAGAATTCACTGAACACTTTTCCTAGTAAACTGTATGTGTAAACGGTCAGTGACTTTGGCCCAGAAATCCCGGAGCGAAACGGGCCTTTATCTCTCCCCCGCTATTGGCTGTTTCAAAAAAACTACGCAGCTTGTGATTGGCCAAAACAAATTGCTCGCGCTCCGTTCTTTATTTGAATTAGCGGGAAATATCACAACTGCCTTTATTTAGTTAGTAAGAAAGGGCTTATATTCCATTTCGATTTGATGCAGTTAGGTCTTTTTGGTAATAAGCAGTCGGGGCTTATACGTAAAAGTGTGAATCGAGAAAGAAATTGCAATATTAGGACAATTATACCAGATTTTCCTTCTGCCCTGGGAGTGAAATTTGCGGAGGTGACAGGCTAAATACAATTGAAAATGTATCTTAAACATTTTTAGGGTTCCGTAGTCAACTAGGAACCCTTATAGTTTCGCCATGTCTGCCCGTCCGTCCGTCCGTCCGTCCGTCCGCGGATAATCTCAGTGACCGTTAGCACTAGAAAGCTGAAATTTGGTACCAATATGTATATCAATCACGCCGACAAAGTGGTAAAATATATAGTGGAAAAAAATGTTTTATTAGGGTACCTCCCCTATACGTAAAGTGGGGGTCGATTTTTTTTTTCGTTTCAACCCTAACGTGTGATACATTGTTGGATAGGTATTTAAAAATGAATAGGGGTTTACTAAAATCATTTTTTGATAATGTAAATATTTTCGGAAATAATCGCTCCAGAAGTAAAAAAAATGTGTCCCCCCCCTCTAACTTTTGAACCATAACTTTTAAAAATATGAAAAAAATCTTAAAAGTAGAACTTTATAAAAATTTTCTAGGAAAATTATTTTGAACCTGATAGGTTGGATAGTTTTTGAAAGAAAAATTACAAAATAATTTCTGAACTAAGTTTGTAATTTAACCATATAAGCAGGTGTTTATTGTACCTGTAATTTCTACAAAATCACAATGAAATGACGTGCTTTCAAATAAAGTAAAAACGGTGAAAATCGGTTCACGCAATAAAGAATTATCCCATAAAAATCATCTTCCATACTTTAAGCTCGCGCGCAATAGTTTACTTAATTTGCCGATAGATGTCGCTGTACGTGGAACGCTCATATCATATCCTACATGGCGGTGTTATTTTAACTCTTAAGTGGGGACACTTACTGTGACGGACGGAGAACTACGGAACCCTACACTGAGCGTGGCCCGACACGCTCTATGCCGGTTTTTAATTCTCTCATTTGCTGTAAAGTTAACTGGAACAGATCCCTTAAAGCGATATGTTCGCTTTTGCTGTAATTAATTATTTCTATATGTGTGTTTTATATTTTTTGTGGGGTGATTGTGCTGGTTTTCGTCCACTCTTGTCAGTTTTCCGTCCATACTTATTTATATGTTTATCTTCATTTTTTTTTCAAAATGAAACTTAAAATTAAAAAATCTACTAAAGAATAAGCTATACATATAAACTATGTTGATCTTAAAAAGTTTTTCCCATTTATTTGCAGCAGTTTAATCAAGTGGACGGTAAACTGGCCTGGACGGGAAACTAGCACAATTACCCTACAATAAAGCCTCTGTCTTAGCGTTTTGCCACTGCTAAATAGAACGTGGGCTCCGCTGAATAACCTAATCATATGAATTGGCAATCTAATTAATCCATACTAATATTATAAATCGGAAAGTGTATGTGTGTGTTTGTTTGTTTATTTGTTTGTTTGTCCGTCTTTCACGGCAAAACGGGGCGACGAATTGACGTGATTTTTTTAGTGGATATAGTTGAAGGGATGGAAAGTGACATGGGCTACTTTTTGTCTCTTTCTAACCCCCCACTTCCCTAAAATGGGGGGTGGAAGTTTGTATGGAGCATTCCGGGGGGCAATCAGGAAAGGGGAACCGTGTGACCTCAAATTTAACGCGAGCGAAGCCGCGGGAAAAAGCTAGTTTAAATATATAACCGAATATAATTGGTATCAATTCAAATTAAAAATGTATGGTGTTACATTTTTTTGTTAGAAATCCGTAAACGCTTATTTAAAAACCATAAACAAACTGAATGTGGTCGACCTTTATTTATCCAACAGAAGTCTACTAAAAAAAAAACTATACAATATTAACAATAGGTTAGTCCCAATGATTGCTACCGGACTTAAAAACAACTATTGTTTATGGTATTTGTCACCGACTCGGATGAAAACAGTATTGTCTATGGGAAGAATTATAACCTTTTTGTTTGAAAATTGCCAATAGTGAGTGCTTCTGCTAGTTTTGGTTAAGTTGAAGAAGAAATGTTAATTGATGCCATGTCTAATTTGACATTGTAATAGTTTTGGTTGGACAAATATTAAGAGTTTTGAAGAAAAGATGCTTCTGAATAAATATGACTTTCTTTACGTGTACCATAAAATGATCACGGAAAGGAATTTTTTTCTTATAAACGGAGAGCTAGCTAGCTAGCTAGATATGACACAACAATGAGAGCAATGAAACCCCTCTAGTCAGTTTGCTATACTATGCTTATTTCTAGATCTGGACATCTGGCAGCTTTAAAGTGGTGGAGGTCAAAGAATGCAAACCACTTCAAAAAACCAATCCTAGAGTTCTGGGTTTGATGGAATATTATGAAAAAATATATAAATGATTATATCATTGCCAAAAGTTTCTGTTGGGGGAAAGTAGTGCTAAACATTGCCCCTGTTGCCCCCGCTCGACTTTCAATCCGAAGGTCTCGGGTTTAATCCCCGGCTCGTACCAATGAGTTTTTCGAAACTTATGTACGAATTATCGTTATCATTTGATATTCACCAGTTGCTTTTCGGTGAAGCAAATCATCGTGAGGAAACCGGATCTAATCCCAATAAGGCCTATTTTCCCCTCTGGGTTGGAGTCAGATGGCGGCTTTCGTAAAAACTAGTGCCTATGCCAATTTCATGGGATTAAGTTATGAGCCTATATGAGCCTTGGCAAAAAGCTGGGACAAACAATGTATGTGTCACCTCGCCACACTCATACTCCGTGGCGCTTATATAAATGGCGGCGCATTTTTCACGAACTCCATCTGCGCTAAGCTGCTGACATTCATGTTTATTTTCTATTAGTCGACGTAATCAAGCCTTCTTTTATTTTACGCCTTCCATAAAATGAAATAGCCATGAAAAAAGGTGATCAATGCCTCAACCAGGGCTGGAATCGAACCAGTCTGCTTTCGTGGCTAACGTCACAGACCTTAGGCCATCCAAGTCGCGTTGAGTTTCACGAATTTTTTCGTTGAGTTTCACGTATTTATTATGCCCTTAAAATACAATCAAAATACGTTAAAACTTGAAATCCGTCGGACAGTTTTGAAATTTGGTGTATATGTCCCGTTTTATTGTCCAGACCATTTGACATTTGAGGACCTCGAGGAACCGCCAGCACCTTGGAAATTGTCCTCCAGCCTGAAGAAATTCGCTTTTCCCTCGGAATCTACGCACTATGAAAATATGATCTAGGACAATATTAAAACTCATTAAATTCTACATAGAAACATGCGTACTCTCTTGCTGAAAAATGCACCTCCTTAGAGATAGCACTTGAGGAAGTGAAGTGTATCGTCAATGCCTTTCCAGGAGATATTCTCATGATATGAAACTTGTGAGAATACTAAGTTAACATTTATTTATTCGAGGGAGGAGTTGCCTACTCAGAGGAGCGTCCAGAGGGTGTGGGATGAGCCTTTGTGTCGCAAGGTACAGGTCGATCTGCTGGGCTCCGCTAATTCGACAGTAGAGAGGGCTCGTCTGCTGGCCTCGGCGGACAGGGAGTCAGGGTTCTGGCTGCACGCGTTCCCGTCCAGGAGCTGCGCCACATTCTTGGACAATAATTCAATTAGGTTGGCTGTCGGGCTTCGTCTGGGTGCTGATATAGTTGTCCCCCACCGTTGCATGTGTGGTGCTGAGGTGGACTCTCTAGGAAGTCACGGACTCTCCTGCCGGAGAAGCGTTGGCCGTATATCCCGTCACGCCAGCCTCAATGATGTGATCCGTCGGGCTTTCGGGATCCAGCGTGGGGGTGCCGGCGACTTTGGAGCCACCCGGTTTGGCGCGTGACGATGGCAAAAGGCCAGATGGAATGACGCTTATACCGTGGCAATTGGGACGGCCGCTTGTTTGGGATGCCACATGTGTGGATACCCTCGCGCCATCCCATTTGGCCATCACGACTGTCAGGGCGGGTGGGGCAGCGTCATCAGCGGAGACGTTAAAGCGGCGCAAATATGCTGGGCTTTCTAACAGCATGGATTTTTCTGGTTTTGCGGTAAAAACCCTTGGTCCGTGGGGCCCAGGTGCCCTTAAGCTTTTTAAGGAGCTTAAGAAGAGGTTGGTGGAGGCAACAGGTGACCATAGGGCTGGCTCATTTCTCGGCCAAAGATTGGGCATCGCCATCCAGAGGGGAAATGTAGCCAGTGTTATGGGCACCCTTCCCGAGGGGAGTGATTTGGGGGACATCTGGGGTCTGGGTAGTTAAATTAGGTTTTTAGTTAAGTTTTTAGTGATATTTGTCTGCCTTGTGAATTTAGATAATTAAAATGTATGGATTATAAGTTAGTTTTTAAGTTGGTATCTAGTTGTAATTATTTAGTATATATTGTATTGTTAATGTTTTGACATGTAATGCTGTGTGATGTTTATCAAAATAAATGTTTATTTATAGTTTTATATGTCAGCTACACCAATATCAACATTATAACCGACTGCGGCCAAAGCAGTAAGTAGGGTAATGGTTACAAAACTGAAAACTGATTACACCCTGTAGCCTAGGATGCTAAGCGGATTTCTAAAAGTGACATATCCCTTAATTCCACTTGATCTGAACAATGGATCCACACTTATATATCTAAAAAAAACAATATGGCGGCCGCAAGGCCAAATATGAAATCATGTTTTTTCCTTGGTGCCTAAACTATTGCGCGGATTTCAAAAAAAGATACACCAGGAGGTTTGTAATCAACACACCAGTGCCATGCAATGCAAATTTTCTAAAATGTATGAGGGATAAATCACTAAGACTAAATAATTTGATGATAAACCCCTAGTTTTGGTCTTAATAGAGATCAGTCAGATTTAGGTATAAAAAAAATCAATAGTGGCAGCAATGAAACTCGACACCTATGTTATCCGGAATCCTAGTATGCATGTCTGAAAACAAGAGCTTCCAGGACCACCAGAGTCGGTTGCCATAATGCAAAGGAAATCCATTTTTAGTTTTTTTTGCACGCGCTTACAAAAATTAGATAGTTTGAGATAGTTTGTTTTCAACCGACTTCAAGATTTCGAAGGAGGTGGTTATCAATTCGTCGGGATCTTTGTTTTTGCTATTTTTATTTTATTTCATGTATGTTCACCGATTATTCGAAGACGGCTGGACCGATTTGGAAATATTTTTTTTGTTTGAAAGAGTATACTTCACAGTTGGTCCCATTGTAACCAAGTCGGGATCTGATTATGGGATCCTGGATAAATCGAGGGAACTCTTCAAATAATATAGACACACAGTGAGGCTAAGTAAGGCTAAGTAAAGTCGGTTATTTTTTGTTTAAAATTATGATTAATGTATTTGAAAATTAGAATACGGCACCATTTGTGGTGATCTGGTCTGGGAGTCGTCTTTCTGCTCCGTCTAGTTGAGGCGATCTATGATAACGAATAGCGTCATCCCTCATCCCCTATCAGATAGATCTCACATAGTAATATGCTCTCAGTAATGGAGTTTCACGAGATATCATCGTCTTGTCTATTTAGATGGAAATACACTGTATTGTTTTTATATCACGAAGTATTATCGCGTAAGCAATATAGTCAGCGTAACTACACTCGAGGATATTAAAAACGGGGCATCTTAAATATGTGCGTATTTCTATACGAAGTGATTCGTTTTCATTACTTAAGTATAAATGAGCTTTTTAATGCAGTTGCTCAAAAAGTGGTTTTGTAGTGATTTGACGTGCCGAAAATTCGAATTTGCGAATTGCTTAGGTGTGATTTTTCAACCGACTTCAAGTTTCGAAGGAGGAGGTTCTTAATAATTGTCTTCGATTCGACGGGATCTTTGTTTTATAATGATTATTTGAAAACGGCTGGACTGATTAGGAAAATTATTTTTGTTTGAAAGGGTTGGCCCATTGTCATCAGGTCAGGATCTGATAGATGATCCTGGAGAAATCGAAGGAACTCTTTAAATATTATAGGCACACCTTTAGTGATTTAAGTATTTTTTACAGTAGCTCGGGCATTTGCTCTTGGTAATGTGTAGCCTAAGTGAAGTCGATTCTTTTTTTTTTATTATAATATTCTAGTTTTACTATTTCCTACCAAGTTTTTGAGCCAACCTGTAACCCGAGTAAACTAAGTACCTAGGTCGTAAACTTTGGATATGTCTAAGCCATACAGTTTAGGCCCTTAATCTGTCCAATCCAACTGCCTTTTAAATACAAAACTAGATTAATATATTATATGCTATACGTAATCTGCTCAATTTAACTGTTATTTTAGCAGAAACCCAGGTAGAATGGGTAGAAATTGTACAATCGACCTGTCTTTTTAGTAGGTAAGTAAGTACAATAAAAACCGGCCAAATGCGTGTCGGACAACGCATAATGGAGGGTTCCATACCTTTAACGGAATAAGAACCGAACTAATACCAGAAGGTCATATCTGATGCCTATGGAAGAAGTTTTTTGGAGATAACTCAAAAATGGCTGAACCGATAATGTTCAAAACAATTTTCATAGAAAGTACGCGATGAGGCGCATCTTTTAAATTTTTTTGGACTTACGGTTAACGATAAAGGGGGGATATTTGTCTGACTTTCGAAGCAATTATTCACCTTAGACAACCCTACACGTGATCCCTGGGTGGTGCTAAAAGAGTAACTAACTTGGCAGCTGCACTGTCCCATCTGGACCTCGCGGCACTCACTGGATTTTCTTCATCATCTGCTTACCCACTACTACTACCCCAGGGAAGAAATGCCTATCTATATTCGGTGACATACGATAAAATGAAAACTGAACATATTCACAAAATGTTCAAAAAAACCTAGATGCTATTTTTGAAGACCTATTGACTGCTGTGCAACATGTTAATATTTAGTTATTATTTTTTAAATTTAGTTACATGTATGGAGTACCCACATTAAAATATTTTTTCTGCAATTTAACTACATAACTAAATAGCGGCAAACAAAATACACGTTATGTCTAAATTTTATTAAGATACGTCTCAAAGTTTTCAAGTAAAATAGCTGTGACATACGGACATGACGAAAGTTTTTAGGGTTCCGTTTTGGCGATTTTGGCTACGGAACCCTAAAAAACAGACTTTAAGCCTTGCAAGCAATAAGGCACCTCACCATGCCATTCTTTATTACCTTCATTTCCTGGACAGGTAATTGCTTCCACCAGATTAATGGTCAGCCTTCGACCTTGCCTCGGCCAAAGATATCGACGCAGCACTGTGATGGCTGTAGTTGAGTCGAGTTGTAACATGACATAAGCTTGTATAAGTTGCCGTCATTTTTATTTTCTATCTAATAACACTTTGTCACGTTATTTATTCTACGTTATTTATTGAGAACAAAGACATACTAGTTAGCGATAGGCCTAGCTGTCATGGTAATAACAATATCAACATCGAACGGGATGGTCTTATTACACTTACAATAGGTACAACAGAGAAGGTGCTATTATCGTTGGTCCTTGTCATAGTCACACCTTTTTTTGTTACCCTCCACGCCATTACTTATAGCAGTGAAGGGTCACAAACAGATGTAATTCGCGATTTCTTCAAGAATTTCTGTATTTACTACGAGAAAATCTGATATTTTTTTTAAAAGTTGTGGCTAAGGAAAACAATGGTAAATTGTTTTTCAACACACCTGCTCGTAACGATGTTCTTATTCCACCGCTTTTATGCTCATAATCCTAGATATCAAACACGCGTGCATTTCACAATAATTATCCAACTAGTGCAATAATTTAATAATCCGATCAAGTGACGTTTGTACTCTAGTACCAAGTTGTATGTACGCAGACGAATCGTTGTAATTTAGTCGGGTATTACCATTACTTTTTTTAACTCTTTAGGAGTTTGCATTCTAAAAAAGTAAAAAAAAGTAAATATATTAAAAATATACACATATACGATAGAATACAAATTATACAATCCTGATTGTGAAAAAGAATCATTTCAACTTATTATATTACTCAGAATACACAATAAATTATGTTTTAAACACGAATTGTGTGTTTTAATATTGGCTGTTTGGCATAACACGTCCGCGCCATAGCCTCAAGCTGCACGCACATACAAAAAAGACAATTGCGCGCCATTTATAAGTTAACCTCAAATCATTGTTTATTTGTTAGATTTTTCTCGTTGTGTTTTATTAATTTAAACAAATTATATTTAAAGTGAATAATAAGGCAACTTTAGCGTTAATTTAACCTCTGGCTATATTTCAAATTTGTGATACATATCATAAAAATCTAGTGAGCAATAGGTACGTAAGAAAAAAAAACCGGCCAAGTGCGAGTCGGACTCGCGCACCGAGGGTTCCGTACAAACCTTTACAACTTAAAGGTATTATAGACCTGAGTATTTGATATGAATTTCAATTTAATACATCTACGCGTTTACGAGGAAAAAGGTAGTAAGTTTAAAATTTAAAAAAATATTTATTGTATGATTTTACTAAAAATGTCTACTTTTCGTAGTTTTTCCTTTGTCTGTACTATATGAAGTTTCTTCGTGCCAAGTTTCAAGTTTCAGAGTTTACGGGAAGTACCCTGTAGGTTTTGAGTTTCTTGCGAGTACTCAGTTTCAAAATATGCGACTTAAATTGCTATTTCTTTTGATTGCGTTGACATAAAAGTTTGGTTTTGCTACATCTGAAAGGTCCTATAGCCCTGAGTATTTGACATGAATTTCAATTTAATATCTCCACGCGTTTACGAGACAAAAAATTTAAGTTTAAAATTAAAAAAAATGATTTTTTGTATGATTTTATTAAAAATGTCTACTTTTTGTAATTTTTCCATTGTCTATGCTATATGACGTTGCTTTGTGCCAAATTTCAAGTTTCTGAGTTCACGGGAAGTACCCCGTAGGTTTTGCGAGTTCAGAAAAACTAAAATTTGCAGCATAAACTACTGTATCTTTTGATTGCGTTGGCTTTTAAGTTTGATTTTTTCACAGCACCAAGGGACAATAGACCTGAGTTTTTGATATGAATTTCAATTTAATACCTCTACGCGTTTACGAGGAAAAAGGTTGTAAGTTTAAAATTAAAAAAAATATTTATTGTATGATTTTACTAAAAATGTCTACTTTTCGTAATTTTTCCTTTGTCTGTACTATATGAAGTTTCTTCGTGCCAAGTTTCAAGTTTCTGAGTTTACGGGAAGTACCCTGTGGGTTTTGAGTTTCTTGCGAGTACTCAGTTTCAAAATATGCGACTTAAATTGCTATTTCTTTTGATTGCGTTGACATAAAAGTTTGGTTTTGCTACATCTGAAAGGTCCTATAGCCCTGAGCATTTGACATGAATTTCAATTTAATATCTCCACGCGTTTACGAGAAAAAAAATGTAAGTTTAAAATTTAAAAAAATGTTTTTTTGTATGATTTTATTAAAAATGTCTACTTTTTGTCATTTTTCCATTGTCTATGCTATATGACGTTGCTTTGTGCCAAATTTCAAGTTTCTGAGTTCACGGGAAGTACCCCGTAGGTTTTGCGAGTGCCGAAAAACTAAAATTTGCAGCATAAACGACTGTATCTTTTGATTGCGTTGGCTTTTAAGTTTGATTTTTTCACAGCTCCAAGGGACAATAGACCTGAGTATTTGGTATAAATTTCAGCTTGATACCTCCACGCGTTCCTGAGAAAAATGGTCTTGACAGACAGACAGACAGACAGACGGACAACAAAGTGATCCTATAAGGGTTCCGTTTTTTCCTTTTGAGGTACGGAACCCTAAAAATACTATAATTTATTGCACAATAAATGTGAAACCTTTAATTTTATGAAACGATTTGAAAAAGAGTTCCAGATAGTCAATAAAATTACAAAAAGGTTAGTTAAATTTAATCACATTTTAATATAATTATTTATTTTAGAAAATTACAAGAACTAAAATTACAATACTAAAAGAAAATTATTTAAATCTAAATTTAATTATCTTAGGTTCGTAAGTACCTCTATCCTGTAAACATTCTGACAATGAATGTATTTATCAATAGTTATTAATTACACTATTCTGTTATTTTCTCGCAAGTTTGTTGAAAAACGTCGTATGAAACGCGTGTGCTTGCTCATCACATAGCTCAGCTTCCTTAGCGCACTCACGTGCGTTCGTGCGCGCAATATCGCTTCGTATGTAATGATCAACTTAGCACACTTGTATCATAATGTACTATTGTTTTGTGCTGTAGAAGTGGTTTTATCGTCATCTATGTCTATCCCTTATGGTAGTACGCGTGTGCGGTCTCTAGTAAAAATTTCGCTTTGAGATTGAGAGAGGTATGGGCACTGCGAATGTCATCTCGGTAAGTGTGGTAGAGCACAGCTCAGCGAATATCGTCTCGCTCAAATCTGAAGCAGAGCCCGAATGGGGAAATACCTCCACCTTACAGAAAACAAATAGCACTATAGTAGTGTCAAAAGCATCGTGCCGGTATGGCAATAAAATAAAGGAAGAACGCTGCGACGCGTAGCGACTGCAGACAGCGAGAGTGAGCGAGACGTCTAGCTTTAGGAGTTTCGACTCAATCGGAACGTTGCCGTTGGCCCAACTATTGAACCTTCTCATAGTGAGTAAGGTTAGTAAGGTTACCAGAGAGCTCAAGATGGATGCAGTGTGTTGACGACGAGGTACTCTCTTGTCCCTTTAGCCGTCAAAACAGTAAATATTCCTTTATTTTAAAGGGTCAGCAACGCGCATTTGATACCTCTAGAGGCATCCATAGGCCACGGTAGCTGCTTATCATTAGGCAGGCCGTATGTTTAGTTCCGTTGGCTCAGCGACCTGAAGTGAGTCCTTGCCTCCGAAACGAGTTGGCGCCAACGTGCTCCGTTTTAAGCGATCTCCCTATTATCTGCTTGCAGGGCGCGTAGATCTCTCTCAACTTGGTCTTTCCAGCAGTGCTTAGGACGACTAGATGGGCGTCGGCCTATATGACGTTATTGACATTCCACGTAGGCCCTTTTGGCCCCATCACCTGACATTCAAGATGCCCAAACCAGCGAAGTTCTGGACTTGTTCTCTCCGATAATATTTGGTTCAGAGGTCTTATTATACAAGGAGCTTATTTTCTTCCTTCAGACTTAAACTTAGAGGTGCTGTGGCGCAGCGACCCAAAGTGGATCTTGGCCTCCGACACCAAAGATCGCCAGGCTTCTCTGTTCACAGCCGTCTCTGTCCAGTCAACGGCGCCCAGCGCGGTGAGATCCTTCAGCACCTCGCCTTTCCAGCGGTGCCTAGGACGCCCAGGTGGACTTTTACAAGTTGGCTGGCCAGAGTATGCTCTCCAGACAGCACGATCTTCACCCATACGAACTACGTTTCCGAGCCATCGGAATCTAGCGGCTTTTGTTTCCCCAATGATGTTGATGATCATTGGGGAAACTTAGAGGGTATAATGTACGGTTTATAAGCCTTTTCCTCAATATTTCTGAATATTAAATATCATCACTGGTCGTGAATACACACATCATGTATTTATTTGTAAAGTTATTGGTTGGCAGAATGGCTTCACGATCATTGCCTTGTACGAGAGCGCGTTTTAGAAAAAGCATGCTCTTGACAGATAGAATGGCGGGCGCCGGCACCGGCTAATGAAGTTTTGTTTGGATTAAGAGAAAATAGAAATACAGTTCTAATATCGTGTAATATTGGACATCGTTGTGTAATTAATGATTTTAATGTCGGTTTGGTTCTAACTGGGCTGTCCCAATAATATGTATCCAACATTCTCAACGATATATTAAGACGCCTTCTACACTATGGACTATCATGGGCCAGTCTAAGGGATGTAGTTATACGACGGAACGATGTCACAATATCGTCTGCTCCCTCTTACGCATAACTAAGATCCTATGATGGATGACAGATGAAATTGTTGTGTGTAAAAAATATATGACAAAAAAAACTTTATTTTTCTTTACCTGCAGTGCTATCGTTTGAAAATAAGGCAAGCCGATGGAAATCGAGTTCGCTCGCTCCTCACTGGCAGCCGCTTTCCTACTGAAGGTTTCCGCAATCGAGTTTTTCACTAGATGGTAGCACCGTGGCGAGAGGTCTTTTTGACAGCAGCTGTCAAAATCCACCAATAAAAATATGGATGGTACAAGAAGGACATAAATCTCTATGTTACAAAGTATCCGTCACAAGGCTATAAACTGATGGCGCCACAATGATATTAAATTTGATTAAACTAATTTTGAAATAAAAAAAAATTCAATCCAAAATAATTATTTGCGGAGATGAAAAACACTGAATATAAATTTTATTTAGAAAGTCATATAAGTATTAAATATCGGTAATTCATTTCAAATGCTGAACTATACCTAGTGCCACCCGCAGATATTTGGAACTATTGTTTAGTGCTTACCGCTGGACACTTTTTCGACCGTTTTCCTAGAAGAGAGTTCCATCCTTCCTATACCATCCATAAATAAAAATATGATTATGATTAAACATGATTGGTGGATTATGACAGCTAGACCTCTCGCCACAGTGCTGCCATCTAGTGAAAATCTCGATCGCAGAAACCCTCATTATGTAAGAGAGACGGGTAGATATTGCGGCCTTGTTGTCAATTACGATCACACTTTATTGGTCCGTTTATGAGATTTATAGAGGATGCTCCATTATTGGACAAGTTTGGACGCGGAGCGTGGGGCCGTGAGCGTTATCACACGATCCGCTCCAATATCGGATGTCATATAGGGCTACAAGAAGGTTGAATATGTAGTGTGCATTGGTGTACTTCGCTCTTAAGTTACTAAATCTCTATTACTCATAAGAAAGCAAATAGCGCAAATAAGGCGGACTTAATGTCATTGGGTACTGTAGCAGTTTACTTTTTCCTTGGGTTTTCCAACATCCGATACCAGATCGGACCGCGGTCTGCCATTAGGTGACCCATTATACAGAATGTAACAAAATTCTGGTGATCCGTTTAAGGGCATAATTGGTATCGTATGCTATAGTCTGGCCAGCCAACGAACGCAGTAGCAATGTACAGCGAACAAAAGTATGACAACACTAAGAATCAGTGAAAAAAAGCAGCAATGATCATCAAATTTTATGTTTTTAATTTTAGTTGGTATTTCCGCCCCTTTCATTAGGTGACATTTACGGTGTGTTAAAAGGAGACGGATATATTTCGTCTGATCTGTCATCAACTGCAACAGATAATCTGGTTGAGGCAATTGAGATATGCCTTAAAAGTGAATTTAAATTTAATTGGGAATGTTGCAGGAGTTCTATCTCACTCGCGCTTAAGATGAGAGAAAGAAATGCACTAGAAACAAATTCAATGTGAATTTAAATGTCCGTCATGAAACATGACACATTAATGTGTCTCATCACAAAGGGTTGCCACATGCACGTATTTTGAATTTGCCGCGCGATTCTACTGACAGAAATGGTTTGCCAGACTATAATTATGAAACACCAAACAAAACATTTTACGTTTTTGGCGTACGCAACGCAACGCAAAAAAAAAATGGTTTTGTATGGAGGTTTAGCCGGCTTGGATGACACGTGTCCTATACAAAAAAAAATTTTTCGTTTCCAAAAAAATTTTGTCCTATTTTTTCTTAGTCGCAATACAAAGCCAATTTGCCCTTAAACGGATCACCACTATTTTTGTAACACCTTGTATAGGTAAACTAGCTTTTGCCCGCGGCTGCGCTCGCGTTAAATTCGGGGTAACAAACCATACAAACTTCCACCTATTTTAAGGAAGGGGGGGTTATAAAGAGACAAAAAGTAGCCTATGTCACTCTCCATCCCTTATACTATCTCCACTTAAAAAATCACGTCAATTCGTCGCCCCGTTTTGCCGTGAAAGACGGACAAACAAACAAACACACACATACACTTTCCCATTTATAATATTAGTATAGACGTTATTGGCGGAGCGTCTAAGGAATTCGATTCCCACCGGTTTCCCAAATTTTCACTTTTGATCACTTTTACTACAGTTCATGGAGAAAATAGGAAAGTCAAATAAACTCCGGCATGCCATCAAATATTGTTGCAGCGCCGCCATTGTCAAACAAATATACTCAAGGACAGTAGAAAACATACATGCTACTTATAGAAATATATTATAGCTATTAAGTCCAATATTGTACGTACGCCCTAACAGGGTATCATGTACTGACTAAGAAAATGTAATACCACAACTGTTCTGATGAACATGATTACAATGGAATAAATGAATATGAATATGAAAATGAATAAAAAAACATATACTCCTAAAGGAAGTGGCTCGATTTAAATGATCTTTTTTAGGGTTCCGTAGTCAACTAGGAACCCTTATAGTTTCGCCATGCCTGCCCGTCCGTCCGTCCGTCCGTCCGTCCGTCCGCAGATAATCTCAGTGACCGTTAGCACTAGAAAGCTGAAATTTGGTACTAATATGTATATCAATCACGCCGACAAAGTGGTAAAATAAAAAGTGGAAAAAAATGTTTTATTAGGGTACCTCCCCTATAAAGTGGGGAGTGATTTTTTTTTTTCATTTAAACCCTAACGTGTGATATATTGTTGGATAGGTATTTAAAAATGAATAGGGGTTTACTAATATCATTTTTTGATAATGCAAATATTTTCGGTAATAATCGCTCCAGAAGTTAAAAAAAATGTGTCCCCCCCTCTAACTTTTGAACCATAAGTTTTAAAAATATGAAAAAAATTTTAAAAGGAGAACTTTATAAAAACTTTCTGGGAATATTATTTTGAACGTGATAGGTTGAATAGTTTTGAAAAAAAAATACAAAATAATTTCTGCACTAAGTTTGTAATTTAACCGTATAAGCAGGTGTTTATTGTGCCTGTAATTTCTACAAAATCACAATGAAATGAAGTGCTTTCAAATAAAGAAAAAACGGTGAAAATCGGTTCACGCAATAAAGAATTATCCCATAAAAATCATCTTCCATACTTTAAGCTCGCGCGCAATAGTTTACTTAATTTGCCGATAGATGTCGCTGTACGTGGAACTCTCATATCATATCCTACATGGCGCTGTTATTAACTCTTAAGTGGAGACACTTACTGTGACGGACGGAAAACTACGGAACCCTACACTGAGCGTGGCCCGACACGCTCTTGGCCGTTTTTTTTTTAATGGAGGATAGGCAGACGTTTGACCGCGATCTCACCTGATGGTAAGTGATGATGCGGTCTACGGTGGAGCACGCTTACCTATGACATACCTATTTACTCTCGCTTTGAAGAGACCCAAATTGTACTCAATTGGAAATACAGACTCGGGCAGGCCGTTCCACTCCTTGGCAGTTCGCATAAGGAATGTTGAAGCAAAACGCTTCGTGCGTATATGTGTAATACCTACCATGAAGCGATGCCGGTGTTCCGATTGTCTGGTAGTCCGATGGTAAAATGGGGACGGAGGAATAAGGTTGTGCAGTTCCTCGGCACACTCTCCGAAATGTATCCTATAAAAGATAGATAGGCTGGCAACTTTGAAGTCGAGGATTTGTCAGCTCGTCATCATTGATGATTCTCTTGGCTCTCCTCTCGACTGACTCGAGCGCCTCAAGCTGGTATTTTGCTGAACCATCCCACAGATGTGATGTGTGTACTTATATACAGACAGTATAAGTACAGTATTTTTTTTTGTTATTTGTACCCGTCATCCCTGCCTGCCGAACCTCCATATAAAACCAACTTCTTTTTTCTTGTGAAATATTTTTTTTCTTACTTTATCATAATTACAATACCAGCATTTTTGTTACACATTGCATTTATATTATGTATTTGTCAATTGAAACAACAAAATCAATTTATAAATAACTTCTTTTTAATTTAAAACGTTACTATTTACAATCTTATTTGCTACAAATAAAACATTTTAATAATCTATTGTGAACACTAATTATATCTATACATGCTTTGTACAAAAATCCAGTGCCCACTTGCAATTAAAAAAAGTTTTGAGAAAACAATAAACTATTCCAAATGGGCACTGGAAGTATTGTATCAGCCATTGAAAGCTGATAGATAAGAAATATATTTACATTTCAAAAAACACCTCTCCTTTCTGTATTGCACTATGAGGCGTTTTGCTTTGGTTTTTTACATTTATTCTATTCTAAATTTAAATATTTTTTACATAAAACATTTCCTAGTATTTATGCAATTGGAATTTTTAACGGAGTATTATGCTATTCTTCAAATAAACAGTATTATCAATATTATCATTTACCGCTCGCTTGACTATGGAATTCTCAGAACTTAAAATCTAATTTTAGGTATAAAATCTAAATGTTAAAAAAACGTAAATAATCGTGCGAGCAATACGTATTATAAAATTCTGGTCAACCTATAATATGGAATGGAATAATAACATTACATTTTATTCTTAAATAATAAGATTTTTTTTACTGTCAACAGAGACATTAATTTTATTTTTAAACGCGAATAAAAACGAACGAAATACGATCGTTATTTTTATCCAACTTTGAAAATTTGAGAATATAATGTAGCTTGAAATTGTTTCAAATTGATCGTTTTTTTTCTAAATTTAAATTAACCTGAATTCCCTTTCAGCATTTTACAAGTACATAACAATTAAATGCCACCTAGCCTCATCGATAAACCTAAAACACCTATTTCTCTACATTTAAATTGAAGTTGGGATACTGCGGTCGTATCGCTTCAGGGTTGACAGGCGATGGTGGCGTCGGGGGGATGTAGGGGTAGCGCGGGTAGGGGTAGGGGTAGGAGCCGGGGATCAGCTGCGGGTTGTGGAAGGGGGGTAGGAGCGCGGGGGAGGGGTAGCCGTAGGGAAGGCCAACGGAGGACGCCGCGGCTTGGAGGATGGAGGCCGCGAATGCCGGGTCGCTATAGACGGCGGCGTACGGCCACGCCACGGCGATGCGTTGACGTTTATCTTTCATTCTTCGGTTTTGGAACCATACCTGAGGGAAAAACAGAGATTTGGTTAATTGAGTCAGAGTTGGAGGTAAAAATACTAATGGCAGTTAACGAAGGTCTTCTTAAAAAAGCTCTTTAGATTGCATATGATGTGATTCGACGGTCCACGATGTTTAGTTGATTAACTGTTCCGATTTTTATACAAATTATTTTATAGGTACGCAAAGATCTCCGTTAATGGTAACTAATAGTTTTAGTGATTTAGATTCGTAGAACGTCTACGGCGTAGCAATTTCGTAGCATTTCTACGAAATTTTACTATCGAGTCATTTAAAGTCATAAGTAAATGAGAAAGTGCCCGCTTTGTTTTCTTTGTCAAGACTTATCTTGCCTTTGTCTTGTCTTAGTCTGATTCCGAAAGATGCTCGCGATAAATGAATTTAAAAGATACAAAACAATGAGGTGTGAATCAGTTAGTAGCTTCACGCAATTTAAATAACAAGCACAGCTACTTAAAATACACACGTATATCTTATATCTAACCTATTTTTGTTCCAGCAATTTTTTCTTTCATAAAAAATGAAGGCTAACTTCATAATTAAAACGCAAACTGAGAGAAATCCAACAGACGTTTGCTTTTCGCGCACTAAAACAGCAATAAAACATATTTACTCAGCGAGTAACGTTCAAGCCCATCTGAAATCATCAACGCAAAATAATGGCCGTTCCTACAAAGTAGCAAACAAAGAACGCGCAAACTTAAAACACCTTTAGTCCTCAAAATGGCCGACGCTTTGCTAATTGGCGGGAATTCTCGCCAAGAATTTCAAAACCATCGACAAAGATTATCGCTTTTCAAATTTATTTCAAAAGCTGTTAGTTGTATTGATAGTAAAATTCAAATGAAGTGCGAACGAAATTAAACCCGCATGTCGTGTTTATGAACACTATAAAGGTCCATCACAATAAACAAACAAGTATTAGAAATCTCGATTTTTACGACGCATCATGTGGTAGCCACGGTTTAATTTAATAGTTTTTAATTGGTATAGACCCGCCATAAAACAGATGCGAGCATAGACAACCGATGAAGTCTTCATATACACACTAATAGCCAGTTTATGGTTCGGTTTTTTTAAACTATGATGTTCATTAGAGGCTGGCTACTGAATAATTCCGCTTTTGATACATGGACAAATTAGCGTGAATGTAAAATTCGAATGGTGTAATAAAATCACATGTTCATTCGGCGCGCTCCTTTCTTTTTACTTGGAAGTGATAATTGAGATTATGACTGGCCGCAAAGAATTTAAATTTTGAAATTGGAACATTCGTTTTGATTAAAGGCCCATTATAATTCCGCAAATGGATAAACACGCAAACCGATTTGGTTATATTAAACAAAACCATAGACAAAAAAAGTCGGTAAACTTATTTTTAGTTCCAAAAGAAATGATAGTTAGAACTTAAAACCTATTCATATCTGGGGGAACACAGCCAGCCTTATGGGAACCCTTCCCCAGGGACCTCAGCAACCTTATCTGAATCTTAGTTTTCTATTAGTTTTAATTTTGTAGGTAGTTTTGAAATATAAGTTGGTTTTCGGTTTTCAATAAATTCCACATTGTGTAGTCCGCAAAAGTAATAAAAGTTATCTGTTGTCTATGTATTAATTGTAGTACTTATGTATGCATGATTGTGGCGGCATCTCTTGGGCAGGGGTTTAATCTTGTGTATTATTTTTTATGAATGACTTGTACTCCTTGTTTATATGAAATGTCTCTAGTTGATTCACTATTTTGACAGTTGACCGAGTTGAGGTGACATAGGTGATGTCAAATATTTTGAAATTTGATATTGACAAGAGCCCTTTGCAGCTTAATTTCTTGACGCATTGTGCGACTGCAATCGTTTACGACTTCACGTTACCCCCACTACGCACATAGCCAAAGAATAAAAGAATAAAAAAACCGGCCAAGAGCGTGTCGGGCCACGCTCAGTGTAGGGTTCCGTAGTTTTCCGTCCGTCAACTGTTTACAGTTGACGGTGACATAGGTGATGTCAAATATTTTGAAATTTGATATTGACAAGAGCCCTTTGCAGCTTAATTTCTTGACGCATTGTGCGACTGCAATCGTTTACGACTTCACGTTACCCCCACTACGCACATAGCCAAAGAATAAAATAATAAAAAAACCGGCCAAGAGCGTGTCGGGCCACGCTCAGTGTAGGGTTCCGTAGTTTTCCGTCCGTCAACTGTTTACAGTTGACGGACGGAAAACTACGGAACCCTACAGTTGAACTTTATTTGAAAGCGCGTCATTTCATTGTGATTTTGTAGAAATTACAGGTAAGTACAATAAACACCTGCTTATACGGTTAAATTACAAACTTAATTCAGAAATTATCTTATAATTTTTTTTCAAACACTATTCAACCTATCAAGCTCAAAATAATTTTCCTAGAAAGTTTTTATAAAGTTCTACGTTTGAGATTTTTTTCATATTTTTAAAAATTTGGGTTCAAAAGTTAGAGTTCTGGAGCGATTATTTCCGAAAATATTTACATTATCAAAAAATTATTATTGTAAACCCCTATTCATTTTTAAATACCTATCCAACAATATATCACACGTTAATTTACCACTTTGTTGGCGTGATTGATATACATATACATATTAGTACCAAATTTCAGCTTTCTAGTGCTAACGGTCACTGAGATTATCCGCGGACGGACGGACGGACGGGCAGACATGGCGAAACTATAAGGGTTCCTAGTTGACTACGGAACCCTAAAAACGATGAGCTGAAATTAAAAAAAGAAAGCTTCACAAACGTGTCAATTTGAAACAAAGAATGTTGCAACAGCCAAACTAGATTTTACAAATCATTGTATAGAAATTAGCGCTTGTGTTTCAAAATGGAACGCGGCTATTAGCGTCCATCGTTACACTGTTAACCGACTATTTGGACCCTATTACAAAGACATTAAAGTCCACATAAGGTCAGCAGAGAGCGCTGTCAGTCCATGTTCTATTCACACGTTCGCATCGTGATTTCTGCGAATTATCGAGAGCCCATAAAACGTTCGTGATGGAAATTATTGTGTATCTAATTGAAGCATCATACCGAGCCATAAACAGCCTTCCTCGTCGTACTTACCTACACATCTAAATATATATCAGTTATAAACTTATATAGATGTCAAAGGAAAAAGTGACCTAGGCCTCCGGTGCCCAGTGCTGGGAACGAACCAGCGTCTTCTGCATTCGCGGCAGACGCCTTTACCACTTGGCCACCCGGGTCACAGCAGCACCGGTCGAATTTTCCCGTGTATATGCAATCTTTGTAAATGCTAAGGCGCATTTCAGCCAGTCGTCTAAGGTAGAACATTATGAGTCCGTACCTCCAATCCGAACTCTTAGGAGTTCATTGAAAGCGAGAGAGATGGCGTTTCCGTCAGTTCAACTGAAATAGTAGTGTGTCTACTTAAAATAAACAAATCAAAATATTTATTAAAAATAATTTGATTTGTTCTTCAGTTATATACTCGTATCAGTTGTTATATACTCGTAGCTTTCCTGAGGAAGGATTTTTTTACATTCAACTTCTGACGCAGTTGAAACAGGGATGAAAGTAACAATAACCACTACGCGGATTTACCATTGGGTGACCCGTGAAAGTAGATTTTTCACTATGACTAACTAATTTAACATACACAGTTGCAATTTTATTTCCAGTGTTTTTTAACGTATCTGTTGCTATCGTTTTATCGAATTTAGTACATAATTATTTCAAATGAAATTTGTTTGATTTTGCCACTTTTATGTCGAACAAATAAGTACTAATTGATGACAATTTTGTTTTTACTTTTTCCTTTTTTATGACATAGGAGGCAAACGTGCAGACGAGACGAATCGCCTGATGGTAAGCAATTACTGCCACCCATGGACGCCCGTAACGCCAGGGGGTCACAAGCGCGTTGCCGGCCTTTAAGATGGAAATACGTTAAAAATATTTCGTATATGCTATGTACGGTTTTGTAGTTCTTGCCTAAACGTGAGTCAGTTACGTCATGATGACGAAATTGTCACTGAAATATTAATTGACAAAAGGTCGTTTCCATGTAGGCCATCGCGCGTAAGCGGTGCAATTTATTGCAATACTCGCAGTACAGTTAAAGTGACTTAAAGTGACTTAAAGTCACGACATATATATACATATATATACTTTTATTTATGAAGCCGCGGGAACAGCTACTTTAAGAATAAGCGCCGTTAAAACTCCAGGCATGTATGTTGACTAGAGAGGAGAGAGGAACCTACCTTGATGGTGGACTCGGGAAGGTTCAGCTGGGCGGCGAGCTCGCAACGTCGCGGTCTTGATACGTAGTTCTCCTTGAAGAACTCCTTCTCCAGGCGTGCCAGCTGTTCTCGAGTGAACGCCGTGCGGTATCGTCTGTGGACATATGATGGGTTACATCTGGTATCTATTGATAGTGTGGCAGACTAAATTAGTGGGTGAAGATAAATAACTATACCCATCCCTTTTCATCGGCTAATAATACTATCGTAAGAAAGAGCCAGTATGATTCGCCACGCTCGTCCACTTTTGTAAGTAATTAGATCTTTATTCAATTCACAACTGATTCACTGCGATTCAGGCGAAGCCTATTGCGGAGACTCCTGAAACTGTCTGTAATTTAATTTATAAAGATTTATCTTATCATATCTTATCTTACTTATGTCCTTACTTATGCTTATGACTGCACTCTAAAGATCTGCTGCTTTTAAACCGGGAGTTTAAAAGGTGTTGTTTTTAAAATCGAAAATTATATAAAAATCCTTACCTTATATTTGGGTCGGGCACGGAATTCGAGTTGTTCATCTGTTCAGACTGCGGGCTGAGTGACTCTGTGGACAAGGAAAGTTCCAAATAAAAAAAAGTAAAAAGTACATTTTAAAAATAGATTTAAACGTCTGGATTTCAGACCGATTATCTGTTCGAAAAAGCTACCGCATTTCATAAAGGGTTGTACAAGTGCGCTCTTCAGCCTAATCTTAATTACACCAGACTCCAACACAAAGCGCGCCGCGATTAAAAAAACTAATTAGTCTATGGAATTGAGTTATCAAAAAAAAACGTTCGGAAGCGGTGGCGAAGGTGCTAATTGTGCGCAGCCAACGTTTCAAAAGGAATACATTAACACAATGCAAACACAAATAAGCTGTATAATTAAATGGTTTCCCATGTGTTCCCCCTCTATTATAACCACAAAGAAACCGAACGCGCAGCCTTTGCCGCTCAATTTAAGAAAACACCGACTTTACAGATCTGATTATGTTGAAGTGCTTCCAAATTTAAACGCTGCCGCTATTGACACTGGCCGTTAAAATACTTTCCACACCATTGTTTAGGGAGAATTGACTACTTTATAACGTCAAATATGGCAATAATGAGAGCAACAAAAGCCGTCTGGTTAGATTGCTGTATCCGTAATCTAGATCCGGGCATCTGGCAGCTTTTAATGGGAGGGCAGGGACCGACGGGCAAAAGTTTTGAATTGGAAAATAGTAATACCAAAATAGGTACAAACTGCTGAAGTTGTCACAGTTATAAAGGACAGGGCCTATATTTTAACATTAGAACAAAAAACATTGCGTAATATTATGGAACCATAAACTGTACAGTAGGCGACAAACTATGTTACATTATACGTCGTTTGGCACTACTTTCCCCTAACAGAAACTTTTGGCATTGATATAGTCTAATTATTTATGTATTTTCTGATAATGATGCATCAAACCCAGAACTCTACGATTAGTTGCCAGATTTGGCTTGTTAAAAAAGTGGCCATAACTGGCCACAGACGCTTCTAAATTTAAAACTAGATTCGTTTACACAGACGTCGCCACAAATGTAAAAAATCGCAACCATATTAAGACATCGTTATTGGGAATTTATCACCACTTTGGTTTTAAGCACATGATGTTTTTTTTTATCTGGTCGGCGTCTGGGCCACTTGAGCGGTTCCCATGCTGGGTGGCGACAGCGTACTCAAACCAATTTGCAACGTCTAGTCTCGCTTCCTTTTTCAAAACGTTGTTGTCAAACAAACTTTTTTCGAATCGTAACCTTTTCTGTGACTCTATGGTCACCAGCTGCGCTGTTATGGCGTGTGTCTGACGTTAAAAAAAACGAGGAAACAAGATTTAAAAAGCTTCCGTTTGGAAGCTTCCGTTCATCAATTTTTTTTTATAACCGTCTAAATTTAATCGTATTTATAATCATTTCGGAAACTTGCAAAAAACTTTTTTTAATGGCATCATGGTGAACTGCATACTTTAGTAGGTACTGCCTAAAGGTAAAGGTCTAAGGTTCGAAGCTCTCTAAGTTATTTGTGTGTTTACCATGAATATATTCTGTACCCTAGTAATTTTACTTAAGGACTAGGTTTTGTGTAAGATTGCCTCCAATTTGTTTCATGTTAAGCAACGGCCAAACTTAAGGCTAAATGTCATAACCATGTCATAACAGAACACCCACATCACGCACTTAGTCTTAAACCGCGGTAATGACATATGTCATTTACGAGTATAATGTCGAAACGTTTCACCGCTTTTGTTTGTGTTAATTGGAAGAAACAACGGGCTGAAAAGGTGAGTATGCCGTGTATAAAGAAGTCTCGAACTTTGGTGATCAAAGTTTTCATGGCTTTTAAAAACGTATTTTTAAGTTAAAATGCCCTTGATAATCGTTGAACTCTATCATTTTGACTTTTTCGGAATACGATGTAAAATAAGCCAATAAACAAAAGTCAAAATGACAGAGAGGGTTCAATGATTACCACGGGCGTTTTGAAACGAAGTTCCTTATTGGACGGCTCGCGGATGGGGGCTAGACGACAAAAAGATTTTATCGTCACAAAAACCCGTCACAACCCGTACGATTAAGAAATGTGTAATGTAAAATCGCACCGTAAATCCCCTTTTTCCTAGTTTTAATACAATATTAACCATGCCCTTAAATACATAAACATTTAAACATGTTGTATGTCTGTGGGTTTTAACCTCGTTCAAAGACTGACGTAACAGCCTTTTCACACGCGGCCATCATCCGTCTAACGAGCAACAAGCACTTGTCTATGGATCGGTTAGCGCCTGCGCGTTGCCAATAATTTGATGGCGCAATGTTTGACTGTAAGAGTTCGTTAAATAAATATCATGGGACGATCTTACATACAACTAGACTCACCGTAAGCTCAAGCTCGTTATAATAGGTACTAGTTTGCTTTTATTGGTTATGTAATAAGCATTAATATTATACTAGTCTCTGCCTACAACTTTGCACGCGAAGAAGCCTTAAACAACGTCCTATAGTTACTCCCGTAATGTGATAATTTTTCATCAGTTATTTTTTTCTTATAACAGCTTATGAACACTCGTGTTCCAATTAAATGTCATCTAAACCTTGTGGAGATGTGGTTGCTGTAAGATATTTGAGATATATTTTTATATTATTAGCACAATTTGTTACCAAGTATATTTTTTTAAAGAGGGAGATAGGAGTCATGTAAATCATGTAATAAACAAAGAATATCATATGTGACAAAAAGCGCCTTTCATAATTGTTAATATATTTTTTTTCATTTAGTTTTTCATCGCGTTTAACAACAATCTTATGCCAGAAAAAGATAGTTAGGAATCCAAAAACAAAATTAATTTACATTCAACCTTTCATCGCAAAAGAATTTGTCATAAAACACTAAAATGTTAAAAGTCAATCAAAACTAACGGAGGTAGCTAATTGGCCATAAAACGCAATAAATGCCAAAGAAATGCCCAATCGAACGCTTCATTAATAACAGTGACGTCCAATTTGAGCGGCAAATCCTACCAATATATCCGATCATCTATCAAGTCCTTAATACCATAGAGTAAAGATTTAATTTCGCCTGATTTACGTTGAAGATAAGTTGGTTAGCTAAATTTGCTATTGGCATTATCGCCCCCGCCACGCGTCGGGGATTGTGTCGTGTGTCGTGTGTGCTTAATAGGCCGGTTGTCTATGGTTGTCTATGGAACTGGCCAGATCGTTACGCTAAATGCATTACAATACCGAGCAGCACTAATAGTTATTGGATGAGATTGATACACACAGATTATATAGGTTCGAAGTACAGACTTTTGTTGTCTGGTTGTTGATTTGGTATATTCAATTAATTGTTTTTAAGCAAAAGAATACTTATTTACGCGTTTGTCCTACTTCGAAATTAAATAAGACCAAACTTTTATTTCAGGAGACCGATTTTTGATTATTATGTTAAACTAAAATTGACATATAAATCATCTAATATATTATTCAATGCTAGGTATTATATTTTAGCAAGAATAAAAACAAATAGCAGTTTGTCAAATCCATAATGTGATATTTAAATCTAGCCATTAAAACAAACTATAATAAGTCACAAAATGTGAAACTAAGATATGTATTAAAATATGTAATCAGCGTTATTGAATTACCTTTCCATTTCATAAATAATAAATTAGTTTAAAAAGATTAAAACAATATGCTGAGAATAGTGCTACAAGGATTACGCTCCCAAAGGACCAGAAACAATTTGCACCATCCATTTGAACAGTTATCCTACGGACCCAATTATCCGTGTCCCCGGTCTCCCCTACACAATGTTCATAATAAAATTCGTATCTACTAGTCAGCAACGATATAATGAAGATAAATATCTCAGTAGGGAGCACCGTGCAATAAAAACAAAATCAGTTTAAGCCCAATTGACAAGACATATTACATTCTCGACCCTTGCTCCTGTACAAATTTATCGACAGCAGTGGCGAAATTTGGAACTAACCTTACCGCGTATAAAAATACAGCTAGCGGGGCACACTAGCGCGGTTATCGACAGCATTGCTAAGTTGGTAAACGTGTGCACAATTAAAAATGGCCACTTGTCAATTTGTGGCGGGCGTCCACCCGCGCTGTTAACTTTTTCTACCATAGACAATGCATTGATTCCGGCCTTTGATTTAATTTGCGGTGTTGGCAGCTGTGGCCAGTTTTACGGCATTATTTGATGTAATTGAACCATTTAGCTTAAACTGCCAACGTGGCGTATCCTCACGCTTTTAGCCTAATAGGGTTGACGTTAAATGATGCGAGTAAATAGCTATTTTGTTAATCGTGGTTTGCTGAAATCTATAGTCTGGCTAACCAAAAAGTGCAGTAATAGTAGTTCTAGGTTATACTCATCCCTTTTTGAGTGCTGAGTGTACTACTGTAAGAAAAAGATAATATGATTCTTTCTATATCATTGAAGTGGGACAGACCCTGTTCAAACTATGTATACTTAACTAATAAGGATATAACGAATAACAGTAATAACTAACGGTATAACTACACTACATGTGTCTATAGACAATTATGGTACCAAGGTATTTATTTCTTATAGCACGGGAGAACACTAACAATAAGCAATTGGATATTTTAAGAAAAACACAAATCAACTACTTACTCTTTATAAAACGTCAAACCTATTTATAACTATGAAGTTTCTTTGGGTGTTAAACTGTGAAGTCACGATATGTGTCAGTAATTTTGTAAAGGTACCATTTGGCAAAAGGTACTTACGTTGGCCCAAAAAATTTAAAGTGGAATGTTTCATGTTTGAAGTTCATGGTTTTTCTCTTGTATCCTTATTATTATCGCAATTATAATTACTGCTATGAAACAATAAATTTAATTTAATTATTTAATTAGAAAGAAAATTATTGTAATTATCTTGCCTTTTTTTAACAAAATCGTTGAGATTTCAAATAATATTTTTTCCTTGTTAAAATAAGCAAATTCGTCGGCACCTCCAAAGACCATAGTGACCATAATATGATAACCTAACGGTACGCAATAAAACACCAATAAAAATATTAAACTAAAAATTATCGAGAAAAATACGGTACCAAAGATTTTGTATGTTATAAACTACAACAAAGGAGTCGGCATTCTCAAAGATGTTGTAAAAAGCTCATAATTACTTTAGCAATCTTGACAAGATTAACTTTACAGCTCGAGAAAGACGTATCTCATATTTATAACTCATACTAGCGTGTATTAAGGGCGAAATTAGCGTGTCACAAGGTTTAGAAGAAGTATTTTTATTTGGTATCTACCTGGGTGTTATCTGTATGTGTTTATGGCGATTTGTTTAGGTTTAAAACTGGGCCTAATTGCCTAAGGAACGGTACATTTCAAAGTTTAAATTTGACCGTTAGTCATAGATAAGGTACCTATGGTTTTTATGAAACAAAAGGTAAGATCATGTAGGTATTTTCTGTTTGACAACAATTTTTGATAAAAAATAAATATGTATTTTGTAAGTCACAACTTGATTTGGAAGTGTAGAAAAGCTCTATACTTTCAACCAAAATGTGTTTCCTTATAATTTAAGTACTTATCTCAATACCTATAATGTAATATATGTATACTAGGTGAAATATTAATCACTGTTTATAGCGAGTGAGGTGATTAGGTAGGTTATACTGAACAACTTTTGCTATGGGACCAACACCGAAATCGAGAAAAAATATTTGGCTTCCCCATTGAAAACGACAACATGTGATCGGCCGAAATGTATGAAACAGCAAAAAAAAACTTTTCGCGATTTTCTGAGTTGGTCATAGTAAAAGTTCTTTAGTATGGCCTACTTAATTATCTCGCTCAATATTACCGGTGGTTAATATTTCACTCAGTAATATTTCAATTCGAGTTAAAAAAAATTAAATTGCTATGTATGCGTCCGTAGGAAACACCTTACTGGACCCGGGGTATGTCCTTAAACTACGTCCGGACCTTGGTATGTCCTTAAACTACGCCAAAAAGAGAGGTATGGGCACTGCGAATGGCATCTCGCTAAGTGTGGTAGGGCACGTTCAGCGAATGCCATCGCTCAAATCTGGAGCAGAGCCCGACTGGGGAAGTACCTCCACCTTACAGAAAACCACAGCCAAATAGCACTAGACCCTACTCATAGTGTTGTGTTCCTGCTGGTGAGTAAGGTTGCCAAAGAGCTAAAAGAGGACCCAGTGTGTTGACGATGAGGGACCTTCTTGTTCCTTTTGTCGTCAACACAGTGAATCCTCCTTTTTGTAAAGGGTCGGCAACGCGCATGTGACTCCTTTGGAGTTGCAGGCGTCCATAGGTTACGGTAACTGCTTACCATCAGGCGGGCCGTATGCTTGTTTGCCACCGTCGTGGTATAAAAAAAAAACCTTAGACAACCCTACACGTGATCCCTGGGTGGTGCTAAAAGAGTAACAAACTTGGCAGCTGCACTGTCCCATCTGGACCTCGCAGCACTCATTGGATTTTCTTTATCATCTGCTTTCCCACTACTAAATACTACCCCTGGGAAGAAATGCCCATCTATATCCAGTGACATGTAGCCATAAGATAAATAAATATAGTTGCTGTAAAAAATATTAAAACTTCTGGAAAATGCATCCCTTTCACCTAATTGAAGAAAAGTCTATAATACCCAAGGTTCTTATAGTACTTTGTCTCTCTCCACAGAATTATTCTATTGAAAGTTGGTAAAGGCAAATTATGTGTTAAATAAAGCATTTGTGAAGTCTCTCTGCATATAGAGACGGTAAGTCCAGAGTGCAACGTGATTAAAATGGCCATAATTTAAATGCTTCTCATTTCTTTACTCCATGCAGACTCTATAGATATTTATGCTTGCTATCAATTCTACGACATCTGTATTGATTAAGTACTAAGAATAATGAACGCTTTATTAGGTTGAGAAAGTCTAGATACTGTCAGACAAATGCCAGATGGCTAATAAGAGGGACATTAAATGATCACGACGTGTAAGGAAATTTATATAACTACATCAAACAATGTGTCGTTATTTTTGTAAAGGTTCCAGTTGGCGGATGGCGTTTACGTACAGATTCAATATTTTATTTGAACAATAAAAGCGTAAAGTGTCGGCTGCCAATACATACCGGTACCTTTAACAAAATGATGACACTAACTATAGATAGGTACATACAGAGACTAATGGATACACAACCTAAATCGTTGAAATAAGAAGCTTGAAAGGAATATAGGTACATATTCTTAAAATATCGTGAAACTCTTAAAACTATTTTTTTTATTGATGTTCAAAAAGGGGATGAAAACAGGGTTTAAAATTTGACGACTTTTACCCGAGTGAAGTGGCGGGAGGAGGCGAGTACCTATATAACTCTTTGTGCCATATTTTTGGAAAAGGTACCAATTAAGCGGTCGGTGTTTACACACACTTTTAATGTCCGAATACAATGAATTTGTACAACGTCCAACCTAAGCGCCAGCCGCAAATAGTACCTACCTTTTCCAAAATAATGTCACATCGCTTAACCATAGGTATGCTACTCCATTGTGAATTCTTCCTTTATGTAGGTACTTAAAGGTAGAATTCCTAATTCAATGGAGTAGTTTGACAGCAGTTTACATAGGTAAATTTGACAACGGCTTTTTATGCCAGGAGCTGTCAAATTACGCCACTGAATTATGAATTCTACTTTAACTATCGCATTTAACGTGTGTTTTGTTATCGGGTAACGCTACGAGTATTTGCATCTCTTTCCTCGATATGTCAAATGAAAGTGACGCAGCGGCACAACGCAACAAGACGAAGCGTGTGCAAAAACAAAATGCGAAAGTAAACAATTCAATGAGTTTTCGAATATTACACGTTCGGCTATCATGCGTGTTGATGGTGATGAGGCAGAACTGGCAGAAAAATGGTGACAGTTGCATTTTTTGACAATTATGTGCTGTACAGGCTAATGACAGGTTTGTTATTGTCAGGAATGGCATTATGTCGCGTGGATAACGTGACAAGGTGAATGATATTATCATATGAATGACAAAATGTCGACAACTGACTTTTTGATTATAAACACACAATACTGGCAGCCATTAGGCAATATTTGTAACGATACTTTAAAAAGAAGGCACAATGTTTCATTTAAGGGATACACATTGCTAAATATAGAAGTGAGAAACATTAATAAAATATTGAAATATAAATACCTTTGCTTTTCGGCGACGACGGAGGCGTGACATAATGGTTCGTCATCAAATCAACTGTCAACATTTTATGATCCATCGAATAACTCCTGTACGTATCCATTTCTCAAATGTCAAAAAAACGTTTAAAACAAAAAAAACCGAACGCAAGTCAAATGCTTTAAGCGCGTTAAAAAGCAAGATTGTCTATGACAGCAGTTAAGGCGACTGTAGCAAGTGGGTGTACTAAAAATCTATAAGGCTCCTGGCCAATAACGTGTCCAGCTATCCCCACCAATCAGGGCGGGGCGTTTGCCGTCTCTCTCGCTCACGGGGTGGCGGCACACTGGGATTACGATAACGGGGCTTTTATGGCTGTATTTGTTTTTTTTTGTTTTTAATTGCTATGCCTTTAAATTACTATACATGACATATAGTTAAAGTGTCAGCGATTAACTGAATTAAATTATAATGACTAAAGTAATAATCTAGGATGAATAATTTCCTAATAAAATAGCATAATATAATAGATGATGATTTGCAAAAGTGGTTGGAAAGAACTGGATGCAACAAGCCCAAAACCGTGGAAAATGGCGTGCTTATGAGGAGACCTATACGAGTACTCAACAGTGGGTGAAAAAGGGTTGAAGAAGAAGAAGGAGATGATATTATATAAGTCAAATAATTAGATTATTTTAAAGTTAACTTCCTTAACGTTTTAACTAAATAAATAAAAAGTTCCTACCTTATCTTAAGTGCTAATTCAACGACATAATAATTAATAATTATGCAAAAGATAGGTACTACCTATACTAAAAATTAAAAAAGATGGAAAGGGTTAATATTCCGAAATTTTCGTTATAGATATTAACCTATATTTTCAATATTTAGGCAAATATTTGTTTGCGTAGTACAAATTTATATTCTAGTTAACATATGAAAACGTATTGCCTAGTCTGCTTTCATTCATGTAACTGATGTGTCTTTCATTCATCAAGGTAAAAGTGGCATACTTATAGCAAATTATAGCAAATGACGTTCACAGTACCAGTTCTAATTTCTACCCATTGCTGCAAGTCTTGTGCGGTCAGACTGTACTTATAAAAAAATTATTTGGCTAATAAAACTTCCCGTCCGAAACAAGCAACTACAGTTCGCAGAAAACACCGCATTGACCAGAAATGTGGAAGCAATAAAACCAAATGGAAACCAAACAACGGAAAAATAACCTAAGGACACCATAAAAGAGAAATTTCAAAGGTTGACAGCGCGGTCTAAATACTCCATAATTGAGCAAAACAAAAGTTGTGGCCCAACAACCAACAAAAGAATTAAAGCTATTGTCTATGTCCTTTTCATTATGGCGGCAAAGTTGACAGACGTCACGCTGGCAAGATGGCGGACAAAGCCAAACAGAAGCCAGGAACAATATGTGCTACCGTGTTTAATTTGTGAATATTAAAGCGTGAATACTTGGTAACTCTTTGGATTGGTATATTTATTGCCAGATTTGTTTGTAAAAAGATAATAGATATTTATTCTTCAATTTAGGCACATTACAATGCACTTATGAACGTCAGAGAGAAAAAAACTACCACCGGTTCTAACCCTACACCTCTGACCCGAGAAGTATTATTTATGACCGGCAAGAAACTCGGCGGGACTTATTTTTTCAAAACATTTATACAGTAATATTATATCTTAATTAAAGATACACAATAATGCGTAGTTCTATAAGAAGGCATATCAAAACAGCTTGAGAGACATACAATGTACGTATTGTTTAATTAAAATAAAATAATAATAATATTTAAAATCCAAATCTGATTGCTTCACAAAACGTTTGATATGCTTTCCTATCTGAACTGTGTTCTCTAAATGTTAGATGATTTTGTAGTAGTTTCTGGTTTGGGCCATGCATCTTTGTCCGTCATATAGTCCTCGACCCTGTAATAACCCTTTGACATTATTGTTTATTGGTTTACTGCAGTACATTTACAAGTTGGTTATTTCGATTAGTACTTGTTATTTTTCTTATAATCCAATATTTAAGACAATCCTCCAATTCCTCTAACACGATTTGTTTTTAAATTTACGACAGTAACTCAGGTTCATCATCATCATCAATTTAAGAGCCTGGCTCTTGTCGGTGGAGCAACCGTCATTCATCTCGCCTCTCCGCAATTGTTTTAAGCCCCTGATAAGATACTACATTAGCCTTTTCCTAAATTCAAATTCAAATTCTAAATAATTTATTTCGGAAGCAAGTCCATATTTGTTAGTATGATACATAAGCACAGAATAACTAATAGTACTACCGTAACATAAGTCTAAAACATCTTAAGTGCTAATGTTAATAAAATACAATTAAAGTTTAATAAATTACCTAATGCTAAAGACTAACCTACCCCGGAGAGCAGTGCAGGTCATTCCAGTGCTGCTGGATACGACCTTGGAACCTGTCAACAATGGTATTTAGCAAGCTGTTGGGACTAGCCTCGATTCTCCGTACTATGGATGCAACCCTTTTGCGTATAATAGCTGCTAATCCATCGGTGTGCGCATCTGCAAACATCCCCGAAGCACTGCAGAATCGTGGTAGCCCCAAGCTTTCCTTAACTCAGGTTAGCTAACAATTAAAATTATATATTTTTTTGTCAGATTTGTAACGAAATATATGCGTGAAATAGGTTTTGTGACGGAGGTCAACTCTGTTAGTACGTTGGTAGATACAGTTTTAAATGAAAACCTAATAAATATCTATGAATTAAGAAAAACTAACAACAAACAACAGTAACTACAAAAACAAACGCAAACTAGCCTACAAATCTGCCTACTACTTACTCATAATAGGAAAATCACGGTGAATTTTAATTTTGTACCACGCATAACTAACGAACTGATCAACGTTAAATATGGCGACAGAGCTTTCATCCCATAGAAAACTGTCAAACTTTGTAAGGGGCTGACAACAGCTAAATTCCGTCCCTCTTATCTAATCTTTTTCAGCGCGAGTGAAAGAGAAACACTGTGTTACGATTAGTATGGAAGCTCATTGCAAATTTTGCAAAATGATGAATTAAAAAAAAACTACGCATTAATTGAAAAATATAAAACAACGAAGTTTTTAGTATTAGTGCGGTGGAATTTTGTCCTTAGTTACAGACGTATAAGTCAAGAAACTAAAGACATACGACTGTTTAAAGCAAATTTTAAGATGTAACTTTGGAATTATTTTCTATCGAGCCGATTTCGTCCAATCGTGTATCGGAATCAACGAAGTTCTTCCAAATATAACGAATAATAACATATATTTTTTTTACTTTCTCAAAACAAGGAGTTATAGCTAAAACACTGTTTGAGTAAAGTCAATTTGAAGGTCATCGGGTGTTGTCAGCCTCTTAACGTACGGTTTGGTGCAACTGGCCCCAACAAACCCGTTTCAAATAGTCAAATTAAAAACTTAATCACTCGATGACAAACACCTGATTCACTGAAGTAATTGAGATTTGAGCCCCCTTTTTATCACTTAATTGAATAAGTGCCTCGTCCCCCGGGGCCCAGTGCCCCTTTTTAGCCGACCGATGAAGGGTGAGTAATGTTTTTATGCCAGTGTTTTGTAAACAGTGTAATGCTGAATTGGAGAATGTTTGAAAGGGATTAGGGTGATCGTTTAGGGTGTCTTTGTGTGGGGATTAACTGTTTTTTTTTAGTCTAAGTTAATTATAATCCATACTTTTTTACTTGTCTTTGTCGGGTTAATACTTATTTGAGTTTGAGTATCTTTTTTTTCTCCTAGCGTTTGGTCCGGCTTTTGCTACGGCTCAGTTAAGTTTGGGTTCCGCTTGGAAACCTAATCCCGACTAATAAAGCGACTGCCATCGGACCTTCCAACCCAGAGGGGAAAATAGGCCTTATTGGGGTTAGGTTCGGTTTCCTCACGATGTTTACCTGCGACTGGTAAATATCAAACGATATTTCGTACATAAGTTCCGAAAAACTCAGTGGTACGAACAGGGGTTTGAGCCCGAGAGCTTCGGATTAAAAGTCGACGTCTTACTAGTTTTCTAGTTTGAGTATATCAATCCTCATAATATTAAAGAATTGAAAGGATTGTTGGGTCACTTGCCATTATATTATATTATAATATTTAATACACTAGCAGCTATGAGCTGATGCGTGTATATCACTGCACTTGTTTATAAGCGTAAAGTTAAATTATTATTTTTGATTTCAAATGTTTATCTAGTCTGTTCACTGAGGGGGCACTTTATCACTGTCTCTGGTAATTTATTCCACTCGCGCACAACTCGATTGCATAAAAAGTGTTTTCTAGGATTGCTTGCGCTGGGTCCTCGGTTAATTTTTAAGCTATGGCCTCTCAGACGATGATGCCTACTCATAATAAACATGTTTTTTTTATTGTTCGTAATTTAGCCGTGTAATAAATGACCGATGTAACTGACAGTTGACAGCTAGTCGGTAAAATCGGCCATTCATAACACGGCTAAATTACGAACAGTGGCAAGTAGCTCAACAATCCGGGTTCGTGACTGTAAGTACATTCAAGAAAACAAAAATAGTTTTTTATTAACCCATACGCAAAAATAGGGGTTTTGTAAGTTTGACTCTGTGTGTTTGTCTGTGTATCTGTATGTGGTATCGTAGTTAAAACCGGTGGACCGATTTAAATGCAGTTTTATTTGAGAGCTGGTTTTCTAGCGAGTGATTTTAGACGTGTTTTATCAAAACCGGTTTAGCCATTTCGGGGGTTTTCATACATTTTCAATTTATAATAGTTATTAAAATATGTGTGTTTGATCGATTTATTACATTTAATACTTGACTTGTACGTAAATTTATCTTTTATCTCAAAAAAATAAAATAAAGCCTTTTATACGTAGTATTAACTTTATTAAAATTAATAAGTTAATATAGAATGCTCAAGGTTTTATTTGCATCAGTATTTTGGTTAAATACGCTGTTATAATATCTTCCTAAAATTCTATAGGTTATACCCGGCCATACCTTTTTGTTAATAATCTAAATGTCTTTAAAACGCCTAATAAACCTATAGCGGTCCCTTTGGCGGTGTCCGATGGACAAGATCTTCACCGGTTTACCGCTAACTACAAGATGATACAAACAATAGGATAATAATAGTTAAAATATTTCAACATCCTTGCCGATTTTATAAAAATCATAAAGATAGAGGTACTTTTTTATTACGTTAGGAACGGATATCTTTGTATGATAATGACTCTTGAGTTTTATAATATACTAGCTTTTGCCCGCGGCTTCGCTCGCGTTAAATTCGGGGTAACACGGTTCCCCTTTGCCCCCCGTAATGCTCCATATAAACTTCCACCCCCCATTTTAGGGAAGTGGGGGGTTAGAAAGAGACAAAAAGTAGCCTATGTCACTCTCCATCCCTTCAACTATCTCTACTTAAAAAATCACGCCAATTCGTCGCCCCGTTTTGCCGTGAAAGACGGACAAACAAACAAACAAACAAACACACACACTTTCCCATTTATATATTAGTATGGATTTAACAGAATAGGTACATGAAAAAACTTAAATGAACTATGTAAATAACCTAAAATTAACTTACTTAAAAACACTAAAAACTAAAAATCTATCTCTAAAATGGGCCCCTGTGGCATCGGTAATATTAGTTAATCTTGAGTTTATATCTTCTGGTATTAATCGGCAGAATATAAGATTTGATTTACTTACGTAAATAGGTTATTATTGTAATAAATTATAATAAAGAGTTAATTGTAATAAAGAGTTAATTGATTAATTATGAATTAATTGTTTGTTGGTTACAATAAGTTAAAATAAGTTTCGCTCTCATTGATGGGTTGACTCCGTAGATTATCAGGTAGTAAAATCGCCATCAGATATATCGGAGCGGCCAAGTTGGTCACAAATATCTGTACATCGCCTCTATTGTCAAGGCGATAAAGCGCATGTTCAGATATTTTTGAGTACCTTGGCCGCTCCGATATATTTGATGGCGACTGTATTTTACAGTATGCTAAAAAAGAGTGTCCTTCAACCGTTTTTCGGACACATTTGTAAGTATCTTCGACGTTCAACGTTTTCAAAATCGGACAGAATTACTTGGCTTGGTTAATGAATTGTGCACTGAAGAATAAATAAATAAATAACGTTTATTCACATTTCGCTTACACTATTTACAAATAATATGTTCTTCTTCCAAGGGGGCGTCCATTAATCGCGTCATACGTTTTTGGCTTGTTTTAGACCCCCCCCCCCCCTCCCCCATGGTGATCTTTGGTGATATTTTCAGGACCCCTCCCCCCCCCCTGTCCAATATGACGTGTAATTTTTTTCTAACTAAAGTAAGTACAGTTTTCTAACACGTGAACCTACTTACGTAACGTACGTACACGTAAAGGGTAAAAAAATGAAACTACATGTATACATATAAAATAAAATAATCTTTAATAGAAAAAAACCGGCCAAGTGCGTGTCGGACCACGCGGTTTCGTACCTACTATCGTAAAAGTAATATCAAAAGGTCGTATCTGCGTATGAAATGAGTTTTCAGGAGATAACTCAATAATTCCTAAACCGATAATGTTCTCAATTTTTAACATTTTTTTTTATCTCCGGTTCAAAAGTCACAGGGGACACACAAGTTTTTTAAAGTTTTACTTCAAAAAATAATATGTCAAATGCTATTAAAAATTATTTAAAATCATAGTTCTAGTGCAATTTTACTCTGCTTTTGACAGATTGATTCATTTAAAAGTTGATAGTTTTTATTTTATTGACCACAATACAGTATAGCACAAGGAACAAAAAAATTACACGTGATATGTGTCCAGACCCCCCTCCCCCCTGTGGTGATCATTGGTGATTTTTTCTTGACCCCCTACCCCCCCTATACAATATGACGCGATTAATGGACGCCCCCCAAACCGCAGAATGGTTTGTTGGCAGACGAGGCTCCTGTTAATTAACGTAAGCTTATTAGGTAGTTGATAGGTAGGTATGTAACTTAAACTTATCTACTAAACCCTCCACCGCATGCGCAGCCCTATATGGCAGTTCTATTTCTTCAATTCTATTGATGACTATTAAAGTTCATTTTGATATGATGCCCACGGCCGCGTTTTACCACCACACCGCTCGCCGTCGGCAGGGCGTTCATCATCCATCACATCCCGTAACCTAACCTAAACTTACGTAAGTACCTAGTGTGGGGTTTCACAGGAATTTCCTCCAGTAAACGCTCCGGATGTAGAATGAGCTCCTTGCGAAAATTTTGTGTAGAGACTAAGTACAGTTGGGATTCTTCAAAAAAAGAGTACCTAAGGTAGGTATAAGGCGTAAATAATTAACACCCTTAAAGTTGCAGGCCTCCTTAGATTATGGTGACCGCTTACCATTAGGCGCAATGTATGCTACACATACAAAACATGCAGAAACCAAATGTAACGGAAAGAGTTATGGCGTGGTCGCTTATATCCTAATAGTAGACAGACATGTATTATTTATTACCTCTTCATATCTTAACCGCTAAACCGATTGAGATGAAATTAGGTCTGGAACAGTTTGAGTCGCGAGGAAGGATATAGGATATTTTTTTCACGGAAATCACCCCTTAAAGGGGTAAAAAGGGGTAGAGAAATTTAATATTGCAACTACTCGAAGGTAGTACGCAAAGCTAGTAAACATTCAGCACTCACCATGTGGTCTCTCATCAACTCCATCGCTGTCCACCTCACTCCTCGCGCTGCCAGGGCTCGCGCGCTTCAGTTCTTCTCCCTGGCCCTCGTACCCCAACACCCTCTTGTCATATCCCATGAAGAACGGAAAATTCGGCACCCGATTCTGCTGGAAATAGTACCCCATCTTCGCATCCCTGATCTTTGCATCCTCGTCTTCCGAAGCAGCGTAATCCTGCGATATCGAGTTCTCAATATCGATCTCTGGCGATCTTCTATCGTTTAATCCAACGATGGATTCTATTGAGAAGTTCTTCGGCGGTATTTTGGTAGGCATTTTGCTGATTTCGGACTCCATTACACTGCACTCACTTCGCGGTTTCGAGCGACGGATCTCGACTGACGAAGTTGATACTACAGCTTAGAGGTATCTGAGGCCACGCCTATTCTGTGGGGAGTTGGTTATTGTAAGCTTGAAGTAAGGCGTTTTGAGCTTTAAAGGTGACGCTATAAAGTGCAGTTTTAAATGGTATGTGATTAAGGTTACTGGAGGTGATTTTAGAAAGAAGGATTTTGAGCTTTGTTTATTTGTCTATGAGGGATATTTTAGAGTGTTTTGGTGCTTGTAAGTTTAAACTCATTTCGTCCAATAATGACTCGTTCAATACTGTAGCCTGCGGCCAGGCTGTGAGTACGGACTAAGTATTTTATTACGAAGTAAGTACTTTATTGCTAGTAATTTGGACTAAAACGGGTAATGGGTTTGCAGGTAGGCTTTAAATGAAATTTTGAGGGTTTGGGGTAAGTCGTTATGCATTTATTAACGGGAATATTTGTGACGTTTTCAGACAAAGTTACATTATTTTCGGTTGTTAATAAAGTTTATTTCGAAATGATTTTTTTATGGCAGCAACGCCTTATTGACAACCGACAACGATGTAATTGATTTGAAAATAATACATTTTATGATAACCCTGACCTTATGGTTGAAAAAAAGAAAAAAAAACGCGCCCAAACATTTATATACTCTTTTTTTAATCTGATAAAAATAAAAACTGTGTAGATGTCACTGGAACTACTGGAAGAAAGTCAAAATATTATTAAGAAAGCTGGAGCTAATTTAACTTTCCATTTCTACGTGAACTTAAGGAAAAGAGCCTAACTTTTTTAAATATAGCAAGCCGGAGGGAATCGAGTTCGATGGACGCTCCGCCTCTGATATCTATTTGTATTTATACATAGGTACCTAATATGTATTAGCCTAAGCTAAATCTATAATAGTATTACACTCCAATCATAAAATTAAGATATGATCTGGTACAGTCACCATCAAATATATCAGAGCGGCCACGGTACTCAAAAATATCTGAACATGCATGCACTTTATCGCCGTGACAATAGGGGCGTTGTTCAGATATTTGTGACCACCTTAGCCGCTCCGATATATCTGATGGCGAATGTATCACAGCCGTGTACAGTCGCCATCAAATATATCAGAGCGGCCACGGTACTCAAAAATATCTGAACATGCACTTTATAGCCTTAACTTTAGAGGCGTTGTTCAGATATTTGTGACCACCTTGGCAGCTCCGATATATTTGATCTGTATGAAACGACCGATGTAACTGACAGTTGACAGCTAGTCGGTAACGTCGGTCATTTATAATACGGCTAAATTACGAACAATGGCAAGTGGCTCAACAACACGGGTTCGTCACTGTACCTACAAAGGATCGAAGTTATTTTTCATATTATGCTTACTAAGGCGGACTAAAGTAGTACATTTAGCCCCTAGGGCCAGTATGTATACATATTTATGATTTACAAAACATTTTAAAATGACCAATCAGAATACTTAACCATATTAAAATCCACCAATCACAACACATATCGTACTAATCGGAACGCTGGATTCTTTTTTGGTGCGTATACTGTTTAAATAATTTAAGTCCATACAAAATATTGTATTTAATATCAACCAATCAGAATACAGCAATGTTAAAATCGACCAATCAGGAAACGCAATTTATTTCTCAAAACATGAGGTCCTTTTTAGGTCCTACTTCACAATAATTAAAAAGATTAAAAAATTTGGAAGCGCTTTAAAGCGTGTTTAGAGCGCTAATTATACCGTCATCTGCGGCATTTATTCCCAGTGTTAAAAAAATAAAAAGACCGTCAAGAAGGTCAAGTTAAACCATAATTTCTCCTTAGTTTAGTAATCGTGCGTACATTAATAAGTATTTTTATCTTATATTTTATTTTCTCGCAATCGAAGTGAAAAATAGTATGCATTACTCTGGTCTAAAAGCCATATTACCACTCGAAAAATAACCACCTCGTGGTGATATGGCCTGCTTTAGACCCTTGTCAAACAATCTACTATTTGGGTCAAACACAGAACCTGCTGGGCTGGAAACTGGACTAAAAGTAATCTATACAGCGTGGCCAAAAACGAACTATATTCCCGTTGGCTGTAAGGTTTTGGGACCCAAGAAACAGAGTGTTTCACAAAGTATGACAAGTAGCGTGACGAAAAACGCAAGGCTTTCAAGTGTCTTTCAAATATTGAAATATTGTGTGAATTCTTTCCTATTGTCACGTTAAATTCCAGGAAATACCAATTACACAAATTAAATCTCCAGAATGTACATAATTTTTCGTACATTCCAGCCCCACAACTTATATTCTAGCACGATCATGATCAACCCGTTGATGCAACTATAAAAAAACCGGCCAAGTGCATGTCAGACCTCGCATAGGAGGGTTCCGTACCTTCAATGGAATAAGAACCAAACTAATACCAAAATGTCGTATCTGATGCCTATGGAAAAAGTTTTTTGGAGATACTTAACTTAAAAATGGCTGAACCGATAATGTTCAAAATAATTTTCGTAGAAAGTATATGATAAGGCGCATCTCCTCAAATTTTTTCATATTTTTTGGACTTACCTACGGTTCAAAAGTTACAGGGGCTGCACACCGCACAATTTTTCCGACTTTCGAAGCGATTATTTCAGAAAATATTCACTTGATCACAAAATCGTCAAAGAAACCTCAATGTTATTTTTTTTTTAAATACCTATCGATTGATGTGTCACATGTTGATATTTGGTTAATTTTTTTTTTTAATTAGGTACATGTATGGAGCGCCCCCCTTAAAATACATATATTTTTTTAATTTAAGTAACTACATAACTAAGTAGCTGCATACAAAATACACCTTATGTGTAAATTTTATTCAGATACGTCTTATAGTTTCCGAGTAAAATGGCTGTGACATACGGACGGACAGACAGACAGACAGACAGACAGACATGACATGATACAGACAATGTACATATTATTTTCTTAAGTTCATGTAAATAGCATACCTAGGGTAGAAACTGTTTTATATTCGCATGCTAGAAATACTGGCGAGAGTTTTGAGCGTTCATTTGTACATTACCAACTTTTGTAACCGCTTCTCAAGTGAATAATAGTAGATTGTATTTGTATTTGAATCCATAAGGGTTCCGTTTTTTGCCATTTGGCTACGGAACCCTAAAAACCGGCCAAAATATTCAAACAAACCTCGATGTTTTTTATGTATATACATAAACATAGGATAAATACACTCCATATGGAGTGCCCCCTAAAAATATATTTTTCAGCAATTTTACTAGAAAACTAAGTAGCGGCATACGAAATAGGTACCTAGGTATGTAAATTTTTTATTAAGATACCTACGTTTTATAGTTTCCGAGTAAAACGGCTGTGACATACTGACGGACGGACGGTCAGACGGACATGACGAAACTTCAAGGGTTCCGTTTTTGCCATTTTGGCAACAAAACCCTAAAAAGTTCAAGTCTTGTCACACCTTTGCTTAGATTTGATGTACTTATAGATAAAGAAGATAAACAGTAATGTATATTTGTTTGTCTATGTTATTCAGCAGTGAAATTATGTATTAAATTAGCAATGCGTGATGTAGTAGAGCTATCATTGGGGACGGTTAGGGCAGTATTTCCTGATATTTGCTACAATGAGTGTCTTGACAATGAAAACTGACAATTTTGTTATATTTTCTTAATTTCCTGTATAAACTCAAAAACTGTTCATTTTTGATAATGGTTGTTATTGGGGTTTTAAAGGGCATTAAAGTATCCATCATTTAAGTCTGAATTCAAATCTCCATCTTTTATAGATTTTGAGTTGAGGTACGACCATTTCATTCTAAGATAAAATTAAAAATTACACTTTATAAGTTGGGTCCCCGATACAGTTGCAAGTATTGGAACTCAAATTAATATTTCCTATAACTATAGTTGTAAATCAACCACCGACAGCCACTAACAGCTAATATAATAAGTCCTATCTAGTAATTGACAGCGTTACTAGATGTCACTGTACGGACCCCCTACATTATGCGTTTACTTTGATTTGCTCTCGTTCAGATGGCGCTTCGGAGCCTCAAAAAGTTCTTAGACTTTCTTCTATTTAATTCATACTCGATCTCTGCTTATACCTAAATTGCTTATCTCTCTCTAATATTGCTTAGATTAGATTTTTGCACAAACAAGACTTTAACCGCGTATCTATTTTTAAAATTACATTCGACGTTTCGAGGATGACTTTGTCCCCTGTGGTCCAAAAGAAAGACGAGGTTGTCGAGGTTAAGTAACAATGTATTTTAATTTTAATGCATTTCATGTTTCAAAGCTTTTATGAGCTATTGCATGCCATGGAAGCCGCAGGGGCAGCTGCCGGTGAATGGCGACACCGCGGACCCCTAACCACACAGGCAAGGATCGTTTCCATGGCCTTTGCTGCTTCTGGTTTGCCTTAGCTGGACGGCCAGAGTGGAGTCGCAAGAGCGGGACCTATGCTCCAGGTTGGAAGTGTAAAATGTCATAACGCCGGCGGCCTGCTGAACGGATTACCGGGATCTGGCTACCGCAGACTCACCTCTCGACAACCTCACAACCACTCTCACGTGTTGCTCTGTTGTCGCACTGTGCGTGCGGCCATTGCGGGGCCCACTCAATGAGTTGGTGAGTACCTATCTTTTACAATTTTGAGACTGATTGTCACGGCAGGTGTCCGCTATAGCCCGATATGCAGTCCATCCAACATCAAAATCAATGGCCTATGACCTTAGTTCCCATCGCAGCACAAAAGCGCTGCACTACAATAGTCTTTGCACCTGGCAAGGACCATCTCTGGGTGTATCATGTTGTGCGTTTGGAAATGGTATCTGCCATGGAGCCATGTGTACTTTTAGATTATATTGTTTTAAAGGGCCTATGCGCTGTTATGGACACGGCGCGGATAGTCCGCAGGCTGGGCCTTGCCTCGTTACCGTCGGCACCCTAAGGTAGAATTCATAATTCAGTGGAGTGATTTGACAGCCCCTGGCGTAAAGCGGTTGTCAAATGTATGTAAAGTGCTGTCAAATCACTCCGCTCAATTATGGATTCTACCTTAGGTTAGGTTTTTTATAATGCTTTTATTGGTTTTGTATGTTTTGGCTCTTCTTCCTCCTTCCTCCTAGCGTTTGTCCCAGCTTTTAGCTCTATTGAGCCTGGGGTCCGCTCGGCAATCGAATCCCAGGAATTGGCGTAAGCATTATTTTTTACGAAAGCGACTGCCATCTGACCTTCTAAGCCAGAGGGGAAACTAGGCTTTGTTGGGATTAGATCCGGTTTCCTCACGATGTTTCACGTTGTTTCGTATGCGTTGGCTGTTTTTTTTATATTTTACTTATATAAAAATATTGTGAAAAGCCTAGCCTAAGGTAGAAAATGAATAAAGATAATAATAATAAGTCCCGTTTGTGTAATAATTTTAAACAAAAAAGAACCGACTTCACTTAGGCTCCAGGATTCCATCATCAGATCCTGACCTGAGGACAATGGGACCGATTGTCTAGTATACCCTTTTAAACAAAAAAATAATTTTCCAATTGTGTCCAAAAAAATAATCTTCGCATAATCGGTGAACATACTTAAAAAATAGCAAAAACAAAGATCCCGACGAATTGAGAACCTCTTCCTTCGAAATCTTGAAGTTGGTTGAAAATTGCCTTACGTAATAAATGAATGACGCCTCTTTCAAAATGATCATGGCACGTCTTTATTGCTTAGAGAACAAGCGGTGATTTTACTTGTAGCGCCATCTATTGTCAAGTAGTTGTTCAGCTAATTTGGTTATACAAGTAGTATTAATTGTTAATTGATAACAGTGCCACCTATTATCGAGTAGTGGAAGTTGGCAAACTAATTCTAAGAATTGCCGGAAGGGGGAGTCAGTGATTAATTTACTAATTAACATTTGATGGACCGTGCTTGCGTGGATCTATCATCTTGTGGTTTAAATCGAAAACTCAAACTACTCAACGCCAATAGAAAGTGAGCCTCCAACATTTGACTCACATTTGTGCCAGCTTGTACGTACAAATGCCTGCCATCTAGTGGACTGATTCGACAACTTTAATCTGTCATTATAAACAGGGGCAGCTTTAGCACCTTGCGTCAGCTCTTCAGTTCACTCGTCGTAGCTATCCTAGCTTTTTTAGCCGTTACTAACAGAGAGACTAGACCACCGGATTGCTAATAAAAATACTTTGAATTTAATAAACAGCTGCATTAATTTATTAGTATAATTTATTAGTACGGTCAGCTGCAGAGAAAAGGCCCACGCTGCATACAAAGTTTGTTGCCAACATATTTCCTAAAATATATCATCATGGAAATTTACGACGTACAGTGACGATTCTAAATTGCATGGACAATTTGTTGGTTGGTTCATACACAGACAATATTAATATTCAGGATTTCTACGCCACCATATCGTAACGTGAAACGACACCGTAACGGGACATGACACGACATTGTATCGTTTAACTGCTCAGAGAAATTTTAACTGTATTTCGGTCTTAGTTTGCGTTTTTGCAGCACTTTTGATTTATAATGTTAATTCCGATTACAAAACACGAAATGAATTGGCTCTATAATAAAGCAATAATTAGGCAAATGTATATACTTTCTTTTTTGAGATTCGAGCGTTCGAATTCAAGGAAATTAAACTCGAAAATAATCGCACACAAACATTTGTCGCCATTATTTTCCCTTGAAATTAATAGTTTAATTAATCATGATTTTAAATTCCTAACGCTATTATTTGTAAACTATTTGCATCACATGGTTTTAGAAAGAGTTTTAAATGTCTGATTCGACCGCTCGAATTTCAAAAATCGCCCTATACCTAGACGAAAAAAGGATGCGAATGGTTGCCATTAGACGAGAAAAGGAAAAATGGAGGCCAAAGAAAGAGATGGCGGGATATTTTCTCTCAAAAGCTGACCAGACACTCAGTAATAATGACATTATTCCTCTACTCATCCTTCTCATTCTTCATATACATAGAAAAGGACGGGTCCAGAAATAATGACATTATTATTATTACTGAGACAGTGTCCGGACCGCTAGAGGATCGGACCGGACCCCAGCGATCGTTAGCGGTATTACTAAAAACCAAAATAGCGGCCGACTTACGCAATTTTTAGATTATACAAAAAATATAAATTAACAACCGAGATACCGAAATTGAATACCGGTTAATTTGTATGAAAATAATACCGGTATTCGATCCCTGGACCGGACCCAATAGAGAACATGCATGAAAAATATTTAATTGAATTTGTTCCATAAACACGTTCAACAACCCTGAATTAATATAAATAAGTGGAAATCCGTAATAATTTTTAACAGTTTTTTAAAGATATTGCGGTTTAAAAACTTAAAATTTTAGGCATTTTTAAAAATACCTGAAATGTATTTTCAAAACTTCAGTTCGATTACTTATGTTCTAACAAGAACAAGAATGTACGACAACTGTATAGCTAAACGCATTTTTTCGTGCCTAAAATTACAAAAATCTTCCAAAAACTTGTACCTTCCAAACAGTTATCTGCAACTTTGTGGTCGGTGACGTCACAATCCTCACACTTTTTGTATGGGGCGTTTTGACGCGCGGCGCAGACACCTAACGTATTTTCACATTTTTGACGTTTCAGGGCTATTATAGATAGTAGGTTTATTAGAGACATTTGAATCTACAGAGAAATAGAATTAAATTACGTCTTCCAAAAAAATCATGCATATTCCTAATTGGATGCAAAAGGCCAGAGAAAGGAAATCGTGGAAGGAAATGAAGGAGGCCTATGCCGCCGAGGCGATTTCTACCTAATTTGTAAAAGTAAAGTAAATCATTGTAAATTCTATTTATGGTACAAACAAAGGGTTTCTTATTTTATTTTATTTATTTTGTATACTTTAAATAAAACATCGTAATTAAATAAATTTTTAAATTTATTAAAATGGTAAGGATTGTGTCATCAACTGAAAATTAAGTACTTAGTTTTAGGTGGACATTCAATTTAGTGCTTCTTCTTCTTCTTTTAAAATAACCTTATAAAATAGGGATCTTAACTTTTTTAAATAACGCATTACAAATAAACGAAATGCGATTGTCAATTTTACTATAAAAAATATGCTTATATCTAATAGAACAAGAGCCCACGACACTGAACCTAGTTCGATAAGTCTCCTAGATGAGATATGTATAATTAGTCACGTTTTTAATGGGGGAACACGAAATGCCAATGCTGCAATCCAAAAAACGTTTTTAAAACAATTGCTCAAAAATTTTACTTTATGTAGCTGCAAATCGTGCGTAAAGTTTGATTTTAGGCACGATATGCAGATCAGAATTTTAAATAAATGTATATTATGCGAGACCCGCTTATAAATGACCCACCTGAACTACGCGCGATTGGGCATAAAGGAGTATTATGCGAGACCCAATAGTATTACTTGAACAACGCGCGATTGAATGAAGCTGTCTTTCGTACACTGACAGAATATAAATGTAATTTTATTTCATTGTAGTTTTTCGCAATTGTATTTAAAAAACGTTGTTCGACACACGTGCGGAAGTGTCATTTTCACTCGTCCCGAGTCTTGACCCTCGTCTCTCGACTCGGGTCAAGTAACCTCGGTACTCGTGCAAAATGACATACTTCTCGCACTTGTATCGAAAACTACTATTTTTGCATTGCAGCATTGGCATTTCGCAGTGGTGTGGAGGGCATGCGATAAAAACGGTGCGGATACGATGCGTCACTTGCGATTCCGTAACGTCGCCGTATTTTAAGCAGCGGTGTGGTCGCACCTTTAAACGTGACTAATTATATATATCTCATCTAGGAGACTTATCGAACTAGGTTCAGTGTCGTGGGCTCTTATAATCTAAATGTCATGGCATTCTTATAATTAGGAATTGGTACAGTCGCCCTTAAATATATCGGAGCGGCCAATGTGCTCACAAATATCTGACAACGCCTCAATTGCCAAGGCGATAAAGTGCATGTTCAGATATTTTTGAGTACCTTGGCTGCTCCGACATATTTGATGGCGACTGTACTTAGGCACAGTCACGACCCCGGATTGTTGAGCCACCTGCCATTGTTCGTAACAAATCGTAATTTAGCCGTGTAATAAATGACCAATGTAACTGACCATAAATATACTAGCTATAGACCTGTCATGGTAATAATAATACCAAGAACGTGATGATATTATTAAATTTTCAATAGTTATGACAGAGAAGGCGCTATTATCGGTGGCCCTTATCATAGTCTCACATTGTGATTATTGCTTACTTCCAAAAGGCCCTAAGTACAATATAAACGTTTGTTACCCTCCACCACTTTTTGAAGGGGAACAAAGAAACCGCCTAAATTATGTAGGCTAGTTACGGTATGCTATCAGCCATCTTGAAATGCGTTTCTAAACTAGTCGCGTTGCGCGTATTCTGTCCTTAATGGGAGAGTATTATACGAACAATGGCAAGTGGCTCAACAATCCGGGTTAGTGACTGTACATCACGTATATTAAATACGAACAAAAATACTATTCTACCATTGACGTACTTAAAAATATCAAGAAACACAATCAGAACACAAAAAATGGCGCCAAAGGCGTCGCACAGGCCGACTTTTTTCCATAGATATCCGATGGTCTATATAATTGCTAGTCACAAACTAACGACAAAGCGCATTGTTATAATTAGACCAGCAAGACTACCGATAAGCGTTAATGGTACGAATACGGAGGCCAAGTTATACAAGTCATTACTTGCGACTGGTTACTCGGCTTTATGGCCTTCGTAGACATAGCAGCTCACTTTTAGGCCTTTGGCCCTCGAGTTTCCTTTATTTTAATTTTATTTATTTATACACATACACAAGGATCACCAACGGATATTAAATCAAGGTACAGTACCTAGATACAAGAATCATGCAAAGATGCATGGCAACTTAAAGGTGACCACAGCTTACACAGGTATCCATCAAAGATTTACAAAAATATTACTTAAACTAGGTCCGAATTTTAACAATAAAGTTAAAATTAAACTTAGATTAAACCTTAAACTAAATTTACTCTACAAAAATAAACATAAAAAAAAGTAATGTTGAATTTAACGTATAGACGGAGAGCTAGCCACGTCAGATATGACACAATAATGAGAGCAACGAAACGACTCTAGTCAGTTTGCTATACTATGCTTATATCTAGATCTGGACATCTGGCAGCTGTAAAGTGGTGGAGGTCAAAGAATGCGAACCACTTCAAGAAAAGAAATCCTAGCTTTTAATTGATGCAATATTATGTATTTAGTCTGTCGCTTATTGTTTTAATAATACGCATTTTTTTTGTTATAAGGGTAAAATATAGGCCCTGTCCTTTATAACTGTGACAAATTCATCCGTTTTTACCTACTTTGGTATAACTATTTTCCAATTCAAAAATTTTGCTAGTCTGTCACTCTGACCTCCACCCATTAAGATCTGCTAGATGCCCGGATCTAGCAATAAGCATAGTATAGCAATGTAAGCAGACGGGTTTTGTTGCTCTCATTATTGTGTGATATCTGACGTGGCCTCTTAGTCCAATAGAAAGGAGAGGAAAGTACGTATGCCTAAGACAATTTTATGTAATGTAATGACAGGCGAGTATATCACTATACATTATTATAATACAGTACCGGGCCTCCTCCTTAAGGCGCTTTGTTTTGGCATACATCTTCAAACTTTTGATGCTGCTGCCACAAGGCTACGCACAGGAGCTTGCAGCACCGCATTATCGTGTAGCCCTACCCCTCCCCCGCTTCGAGGAACAAAGGAAATCTAGGAGACTTATCATACTACAAACCGGATTTTTTATTTTTCCAAAAAAAAAATTAAAATACGCGACCAATTTTTTGGCATTGCAGCATCGGCATTTTGTATTCCCCATTAAAGACGTGACTAATTATATATATCTCATCTAGGAGACTTATCGAACTAGATTCAGTGTCGTGGGCTCTTATACTATACGAAGTACGAGTATTATTAATTACTACGAGGAACTTAATAATCTCACTCTCACTGTTTAGAGAAAAAAAACATTGACCAAAGAATACAAATTACTAGAGAACGGATTTGAAGTAGAGCGATCTAAATATTAATATGGATATGACTTTGCAATTTGTTAAATACATGTCATGTTGTTTATATAAGGTCTTACAGTCTATTATTATTACACCGCACACCGAAATCTTAGCTAAATAATTAGATTAAATTAATGTTATTTTTGCAACAAACTACATTTAAAGAAAAGTATTTTATTCTAAATAAAGGAGTTTTTTTCAAGGTTTTTACTTGACCAGTCATATCCATATTAATATTGAGATCGCTACTTCAAATCCGCTCTCTACTAATTACATAGACAGTAAAAAAGTTTTGTGGTCTATAATTTTGGTAAACTTAAATACCTACGTACTTACATAACTAATAAGTTTTTGCCGATTTTTTGGTACATACAAGCATAGATTATATAATTTAATAGAGTAGCACAGTCTAAGAACTTTTTGAAGCTCCAAGTCTGAAGCGCCATCTGGGCGAGAGCAAACCAAAGATACAAAAATAGTAGGAGAAAATGACATTGCGCTGCGGCGCCATCTCGTAGTGGGTAGCTAGTATTTCTTGGACTGTGGCTGTCTATATTATTTATAGTCTCTGATACAAGCCAAAGATAATAACTTCTATGGAATTTCTCCTTCACTAGCGGAATATTGCTGAAAATTGTGAGGTTGCAGACAGGGAGCCTTACTTTGGGATGTTACGTGAAATCAAATACGGGAGCCAGGGTCGATAGTGGTATTGTTTATTGAAATTAAAAGGCACAATTATATTTATGTGCATATTGTGCATGTGCAAACAAACAAAGGTCATACATATTTTTGGGAAAATATTCGAATCCACTCATTAATTTGGTGATAGATTAGTCTAAAATTTATCGATAAACCTATAGACCCCGAAATGCTTTTGGAAATATACCTTTTCAAAATAAATGAACAATCCCTATTGACCATATAAATACATTTGATCCTCACGACAAAGCGAATCGATTAATACCATACAAGAAAAAAAATCATCATGCCTATTAAAATCCGTGACCGTACCGTACCTACAGGGTGAAACTTAAGTTGTGAACAGTAATATGTTTTTCTAACTCCATAAACAACCAGCAATTTAATGCCCCAACTCTTACTAAAGACAAGATTTTTTTTTTTCATATTTTTTGTCGTTTATTTTACTTTTAAATGTGATCATGTGGAATTAAAACAGCTTTATAAGATATTTCAGATGAAAAATTAAGTAAATTTCATTTCTAACTAGGAAAACCGGCCAAGAGCGTGTCGGGCCACGCTCAGTGTAGGGTTCCGTAGTTTTCCGTCCGTCACAGTAAGTGTCCCCACTTAAGAGTTAAAATAACACCGCCATGTAGGATATGATATGAGCGTTCCACGTACAGCGACATCTATCGGCAAATTAAGTAAACTATTGCGCGCGAGCTTAAAGTATGGAAGATGATTTTTATGCGATAATTCTTTATTGCGTGAACCGATTTTCACCGTTTTTACTTTATTTGAAAGCACGTCATTTCATTGTGATTTAGTAGAAATTACAGGTACAATAAACACCTGCTTATACGGTTAAATTACAAACTTAGTTCAGAAATTATTTTGTAATTTTTTTCAAAAACTATTCAACCTATCAAGTTCAAAATAATTTTTTTAGAAAGTTTTTAAAAAGTTGTACTTTTGAGATTTTTTTCATATTTTTGAAACTTATGGTTCAAAAGTTAGAGGGGGGGGGACACATTTTTTTTTACTTCTGGAGCGATTATTTCCGAAACTATTTACATTATCAAAAAATGATTTGAGTAAACCCCTATTCATTTTTAAATACCTATCTAACAATATATCACACGTTAGGGTTGAAATGAAAAAAAAAATCACTCCCTACTTTACGTATAGGGGAGGTACCCTAATAAAAAAATTTTTTCCACTTTTTATTTTACCACTTTGTCGGCGTGATTGATATACATATTAGTACCAAATTTCAGCTTTCTAGTGCTAACGGTCACTGAGATTATCCGCGGACGGACGGACGGACGGACGGACGGGCAGACATGGCGAAACTATAAGGGTTCCTAGTTGACTACGGAACCCTAAAAATGACAAATTTGATGTCAATGTCAGTTCCGATTCAAAGAATCAATTCAATTTACTAATTTAAATATCTTAATAAGCCGTTGTAATATCCTAAATCCACTGCTAAAACTAAAATAAACGACAAAAAATATGAAAAAAAAAATCTTGTCTGTTTTTAGTAAGAGTTGGGGCATTAAATTGCTTGTTGTTTATGGAGTTAGAAAAACATATTACTGTTCACGACTTAAGTTTCATCCTGTATATTTAATTGAGCGAAGTAATTTGTAAGCAGCTTATGTCACTTTGCAAACCACTTTGTAAGGCAGGAACTGTCAGGTTTACCTTAGTTACCTCACTCAAAATATGTACTTGAGCTGTTGTGCTCTTTCAAAATAATCCATGCAAAAAAAGATAAAAAAGTCAATTTCAACCACCAATTTTGGAAAGACGATACATTCATAAATCATAACCTATATGTAGGAAAGCTAAGTTAACTCCGGCGTGACTACGGCAGTTATTGACACTGAAGCCAAGTTAATCTGCTTCTACAAAAATGACCAAAACCGTATTTTGCTCACTGCGCGGCTTTTCTAGCAAACAACTGTGGTTTCTGCTCGTTAGATCCCAATTCTTTGTCAGATAATTGTCTTCTCGTCACCTGTAAAAACGAAAAGCTCTTAGTTACCATGAACGAATAAAACTAGTGGACTAAATGCGTTTATAAAATCGCATTCCCATACTTAATTTAAAAAAACTTAATAGAATTCGACCGCGCTAACTCTCCATGAGCTTTTCAGCGGCAAAATGTCACCACAAACTTTACCTTTTCATGTAAATAAATTTGACATTTATTCTGACAATGTAATTTCCAGAGTCGGCCCGGAGTTAGTGTGGTGTGAATATAGTGCTGTTTCGTGCAATCAGAGAGTATGTATTAGAGCAGCACATTCTAAGAACGTTTTGACTTTTAAGGCTCCAAGTCTCAAACACTATCTGAACGATAGCAAACCAAAGTTAACGTATAATGTAGAGGGACCGTATACTCTGTACAACGCCATCTATGGAATGCATTTTACCTGTGGTCACGCATATTGTGAACCAATCAATGCTTTCTGGTGTTTTTCCGGGATTGTGGCGGAACGCTTACGTCATTCCACTACCGAAGGTCTCCAATCCCACCCTACCGGCAGATTTTCGTCCTATCTCCATACTCCCATTCCTATCTAAGGTTCTAGAAGCGGTTGTACACAGGAAACTGTCTGCTTACATCTTCGATAATCATCTTCTTTCTCCCCTCCAATCTGGTTTTCGCTCTGGCCACAGCACGACTACTGCATTACTGAAGGTTATCGAAGATGTGAAGCAAGGCATGGAGTCCACTCTATTGACTGTACTTGTTCTGGTCGACTTTTCAAATGCATTTAATGCCGTCAATCACGAGCTCTTACTTACCACCTTAAAACATCTTAATATATCGCCATCAGCAGTTGAGTGGTTCTCCTCTTATCTACAACATCGCAATCAGGCGATTCGCATTGATAGTACCTTCTCTGAATGGTGCGAGCTTTCTTCTGGCGTGCCACAGGGCGGCATTCTGTCTCCTCTTCTCTTTTCGACTTTTATTAACCTAATCACTAATCATATAAATTGCTCTCACCATTTATACGCTGATGACCTTCAACTGTACACCCAGACGAGCCCGGATGGTTTAGATCTTCCAATCCAGAAAGTAAATAGTGACCTGGAACGCATCTCTGCTTGGTCTCGTAGTTTTGGGATATCTGTCAACCCTAAAAAGTGCCAGGCCATTATACTGGGTAGCCCGCGTTTGCTGTCACTACTTGACCTCTCACAACTTGTTCCGATTTCTTTTGAAAACAACGTAGTGCCGTTTATGCCTAACGTCAAAAATCTTGGGTTAATCGTGGACAGCGGTCTTACTTGGATTCCTCAGGTGTCGGACGTTTGTCGTAAAGTGACCAACATATTGAGATCTCTGTACAGATTTAAGCACTTCCTGCCAGTCAGCACGAAAACTCTTCTCATTCAGTCGTTGGTGTTACCTGTCATCGATTATGCGGATGTGTGTTACTCTAGTATTAGCCAAGATTTACTAAATAAATTAGATAGGCTACTTAATAATTGCATTAGGTTTATTTTCGGACTCCGTAAATACGATCATGTCTCGGCCTTCCGCCGCAAATTAAATTGGCTTCCAATTCGTGAACGTAGGTCTCTCAGAATGCTTTGCTCCCTTTATACTATCCTTTTTGATCCAGCAGCTCCCGACTATCTCAAATCAAAATTCCACTTTATAGCGCCGCGTCCCGGTTGCGAGTTGCGCTCCTCTCGTAGTCTTAAACTTTCTATCCCTCTTCACCGCACCGGCTTTATATCCAACTCCTTCGCCCTACAGGCTATTCGTCTTTGGAACGATCTCCCTCTCCCCTTAAGACAAGCACAGAGCAAATTTTCGTTTAAACGTATGTTACGTAAACACCTTTCTAAATAGTCTAACTCACTTAAGGACTAATTATCTGCATATTACTTATAAACATGGGTACTATATTTTTATTTATGTATGTATATGTATGTTTATGTTATGTTTCTATATGTGTATGTGTATTTATCAATAAATAATAATGTTGATTTGTGTTTCTAAATATATCTCGATTTCTATGATCCTGCACCAATTACAAGTTTCGGTTTGATCCAATGGTTGACTGGTAGAGAATGCCTTAAGGCATTAAGTCCGCCTCTTGTACACTTTTTATTTGTGCAATAAAGTTTAAATAAATAAATAAATAAATAAATCTATGGGGATCAAAGTTACTCTGCGTCCGTAGGAAATACCTTAGACAACCCTACACGTGATCCCTGGGTGGTGCTAAATGAGTAACAAACTTGGCAGCTGCACTGTCCCATCTGGACCTCGCAGCACTCACTGGATTTTCTTTATCATCTGCTTTCCCAGTACTACTACCCCAGGGAAGAAATGCCTATCTATATTATATATCCAGTGACAAGTTGCCATACGATAAATAAATAGCTCCATCTAGTAACGCTATCAATTATTGATAATGTTACTAGATGGTGCTGTAATACGCCTACATTATGCGGTAACTTTGGTTTGCTCTCGTTCAGATAGCGCTTGAGACTTGGAGCCTCAAAACGTTCTTAGACTGTGCTCCTCTATTAAATACATACTCTCTGGTGAAATAACGTGTTTATAACTTACTTATTATGACCTGCGATCGAGTTTTTCACTAGATAGTAGCACCAAGGCGAGAGGTCTAGCTGTCATAATCCACCAATCATGTTTAAATAAATAAAATATATTAATATTATTATTTCATTATATTTTTTATTAAACAATACGTACATTGTATGTCTCTCAAGCTGTTTTTATATGTTTTCTTATAGAACTACGCATTATTTATGTATGTATTTAAACTTTATTGCACAATGAAAAAAAGAGTACAAAAGGCGAACTTAATGCCAAAAGGCATTCTCTACCAGTTAACCGTTGGGCCAAACAGAGATTAATAAAAGGTAATAGGTGCGGGAAATTATCACAACCATGGGAAATTTTAAACTGAATATTACTAATTCTAAATACATAACCGTATTATATATATAAATAATTGACATAAATTAATACATACATACACATATCATAATATACTCCATATATATATATATATATATATATACATACCTGCTACTGGATCGTCATGAGTTCTAGCTATGAGATTTTTCTAGAAGATGTTTGCGCAACTTGCTCTTAAAATAAGATTTTGTCTGAGCTTGGCGTATCTTAAGGGGGAGGGCATTCCAAAGACGAATAGCGTGTAAGATGAAAGAGTTTGACATTATTGTGTATCTTTAAGATATAATATTACTGTATTACTATTTTGAAAACATAAGTCCCGCCGAGTTTCATGCCGGTCATAATACTTCTCGGGTCAGAGGTGTAGGGTTAGAAACGGTGGTAGTTTTTTTCTCTGACGTTCATAAGAATAATATCTTTTATCTTATAATATTTTTTTTAGATTGGTGGATCTTAACAGCTGCTGTCAAAAATACCTCTCGTCACGGTGTTTCCATCTAGTGGAAAACTCGATCGCGGAAACGCTCATTTGGATTACGTCAGGTGTTTTTTGGCTTTCACCGCCATTTTGGTGACAATAACAGAGAGTCAGTGTATGTATTGTGCGTAAGCAGTCGGGGCTTTAAATAAAAAAACCGGCCAAGAGCGTGTCGGGCCACGCTCAGTCTAGGGTTCCGTAGTTTTCCGTCCGTCACAGTAAGTGTCCCCACATAAGAGTTAAAATAACACCGTCATTTAGGATATGATATGAGCGTTCCACGTACAGCGACATCTATCGGCAAATTAAGTAAACTATTGCGCGCGAGCTTAAAGTATGGAAGATGATTTTTATGGGATAATTATTTATTGCGTGAACCGATTTTCACCGTTTTTACTTTATTTGAAAGCACGTCATTTCATTGTGATTTTGTAGAAATTCATCATCATCATCATCATCATACAATAAACACCTGCTTAAACGGTTAAATTACAAACTTAGTTCAGAAATTATTTTGTAATTTTTTTAAAAAAACTTCTCAACCTATCTAGTTCAAAATAATTTTCCTAGAAAGTTTTTATAAAGTTCTACTTTTGAGATTTTTTTCATATTTTTTTACTTCTGGACCGATTATTTCCGAAAATATTTCCATTATCAAAAAATGATTTTAGTAACCCCTTATTCATTTTTAAATACCTATCCAACAATATATCACACGTTAGGGTTGAAATGAAAAAAAAAATCATTGCCCACTTTACGTATGGGGGAGGTACCCTAATAAAACATTTTTTCCACTTTTTATTTTATCACTTTGTCGGCGTGATTGATATACATATTAGTACCAAATTTCAGCTATCTAGTGCTAACGGTCACTGAGATTATCCGCGGACGGACGGACGGACGGACGGACAGACATGGCGAAACTATAAGGGTTCCTAGTTGACTACGGAACCCTAAAAACGTATATAATTATATATGTAACTAAATAAATTACCAGGAGATATAATATTATGCATAACTTATGTACCACCTTGGTCGCACCGAACCGTCAGTTAGGTCATCGTCATTATTAATAGTATTCAGGATTGTAATGTTTTCTACCAGACGGTTTTATAGAGACATCCGGCCTTAGAGAAAATTAGTTGTACAGGGCTTCATAGTAGTTAGTTAGCTTATTTCAGTAGACTTTCTAAGTTTCTGAGGGGTGTTTTTCTGGTGTAGTAGCATGCAGTAAGGTTGCAATAGAAGAGGTGAGTCGCGTTTCTTTTCAGTATGACAGGAATATATTAGAGAGGCTGACCATATAAAGCTTTCAGGCGGCTTAGCATAACATGTGTTGTCGCGCGCGACTGCATACTTCGATTCGCTGAAGTATGGAGTCGCGCGATAACGTAAGTCATGCTAGCAGGGCAGATGTTGACGTTTTCTATGGCAAGGCCAACATTTTGTTTGGGATTTCGGAGTTGGTCCCGTAGAATAAGCGAGCAAGTATCACCTCGTTCAAATTGGCTAAAGTTTAGAAGAAACCTTGTATTTCAGTTTGTTTTGTGCATGGTGCTAATAGGCTGATGATGACGGTAATGTCTAGTTCTTACAGAGACGCTGGTCACCACCGTGGACTCCCATTGTCGTGAAAAACTCGTTTTGATCCCGCATCTGTAAACAAAATAGTAGATTGGTTAACCAAGGGTTGAAAGTGACCCATTTCACCTGAGATATTTCTGGCGCTCGAACGAAGTGAGAGCGCCAATAGTTCGAGGGTGAAATGGGTAATTTCACCCGAGTTAAACACTCTGCTTTTCATTTCGACTGTGAGGAAAGTACAATACCACACGCGCATTTTATAAAACTGGTATATAAAGAATAATGTATAAAAATGTCAAGTAAAATTTGAACAATTTGAAAAAGACAAATTCAATGTTTTGCCGGTGGTCGGGGAGCAGGGCATCCGGGTGGGCACCGGCTTGAATCCACAATTAACACAGCTAATTTCTTTCCACCCTAGGGATGGAAAAGCAATTTTCTACCCGACTATCTACCCAGGAAAATAACTTTCTGAACAGGAGAGATGAAAATTATATTATAAGCAAGTTATTTATAGAATCCTCTATCCTCACTCCTCAATTTCCATCCGCCTCGGTCTTGGGCAATTTTTGGCCAGGCGTTGAGATATGCTTTAGCATCTAAGTTATCCCGCCATCTCCGTCTAGATCTGCCCGCACCTTGCCCATCTTAATGTGGCGGTATTATAATAATAAAGTTACGGCACATATTATATAATAGTTTTTGTTACGGTATAGTAAGAATATGGATTCGCAATTTAAACAACCACAAATCATTGGTATCTGTACCTACGCCCAGCATATCTTAACGTGTGACGCGCAAGTTCATACTTCAAGCGCGACTCGAAGTATGAAGTGACAGGTGACAACGTAAGATATGCTAGCCCTCATGTGTAGTAGTTATTCAGGCAAGCACACTAGCACCATCTACCGAATCGCACACCAAGTCTCAGTTCCTTTTGACGCTGTTGAAATAACTCAAATTACACGAACCCGGGTATGTCCTTAAACTACGTCCGGACTTGGTTATGTCCTTAAACTACGCCAAAAAGAGAGGCATGGGCACTGCGAATGGCACCTCGCTAAGTGTGGTAGGGCACGTTCAGCGAATGTCATCTCGCTCAAATCTGGAGCAGAGCCCGACTGGGGAAGTACCTCCACCTTACAGAAAACCACAGCCAAATAGCACTAGACCCTACTCATAGTGTTGTGTTCTTTCTGGTGAGTAAAGTAGCCAAAGAGCTCAAAGAGGACCCAGTGTGTTGACGATGAGGGACCCTCTTGTTCCTTTAGCCGTCAACACAGTGGATCCTCCTCGGCAATGCACACGTGACACATCTGGACTTGCAGGCGTCCATAGGCTACAGTAGCTGCTTACCATCAGGCTGGCCGTATGCTTATTTGCCACCATAGTAGTATTTTTTTTTGTATATTCGATGTTATGTTTCCCTTTGCACCGAATAAATTTCATTTCATTTCACAGTGTTGTGTTCATGCTGGTGAGCAAGCTTGCTGGAGAGCTCAAAGAGGATGCAGTGTCCCATGAGAGAGATGAGAGGGGATCCCCAATCCTCTGACCCAATAAAGAAAATGTAGCTTTTTTTTATCGTATGGCTACATGTCACTGGATATAGATAGACATTTCTTCTCTGGGGTAGTATTTAGTTGTGGGAAAGCAGATGATAAAGAAAATCCAATGAGTGCTGCGAGGTCCGGATGGGACACTGCAGCTGCCAAGTTTATTACTCTTTTAGCACCACCCAGGGATCACGTGTAGGGTTGTCTAAGGTGTTTCCTACGGACGCAGAGTAACATTGATCCCCGAATGAAAATGTAGATGATCTGCAAAACTCTTTACCTTTGACAGAGTTGCACAAGGATCTCCCTCTTACAAACGAACGAGTAGAAGATGAATAAGCCGGTCAAGGAGTTTAAAATGTCAGCAGCCATCCACCCCCAATGGTCGGGGTTGATGAACGCTCCCAGCCCATCCAGGATCCAGGTCATACCTGTGATCAGCGCCAATTTTACGTAGATAGCGAATCTGAAATTGAAATTCTTGTTTGAGCCAAAATGCTTATGTGAGTAACGGACTTGTACGCTTTTATATAAGGTGCTAACTTAGTCACGGATATTTTTACCGCTGATAGTCCTCGGTTCTCGGAGTATATTAAAGTATAAAACATCATAGGTTTTGACTCTTGAAGCAAATCAAAGTATTTTGTTCAATATTTTTTGAACAAAAAATGCCCTTAGAGTATGGTCAACGGCGCCTAGCCGTTTCAAATTCAGAGATTGCATATACATGAGAAAATTTGTCAAGTTCCGCCGTGACCGGGTGGTCTAGTGGTCAGGACGTCAGCCGCGAAAGCTGAAGACGCCAGTTCAAATCTGGCCTCGGACACCGGAGGGTTTGGTCACTTTTTCTGAAGTATATGACATCTATTTTCACATCATAGGTTTTGTTATGTTTTTTTAATTGAGAAAACAAATTTCCCACGTTAAAACACCCTGTTAATAAGATAATTAAATGAGACCTCTTTAGACCCGAATCATAATGACATTTAAGAAAATAAAGATTTGACGTGACATGACAGACAGTGTTAAACATCGTGACAGGTGCATTATAGAGGTGGTTATTTTAAAAATATTTTTTTTTGTTCGGTAAATGAAAACAAAGGTTCCTAAATTACAGTTCAAAGTTAATTGTTTTAATGTAATGTATTATCTCTTAAAATATCCGTGACTGATTTGTTAGCATCTTATATATTTTAAAAGATTAATACTACGAGTACGAGTAGATTGTTAATGCACATTTGGCTTATTTTTTGTGTGTAATACTTACTTACTCGTAGTCGGTTCATAAGTTTTGTCACTAGGGTTTTGACTGGTAAAATAGGAACTGTTAGAGATTGCTTACTACTTTAATATAGGATTAAAATGCCTATTTAACAGCGATCAATTTACGATATTATTTAATGCGAATAGTTGTGGCAGTTTTACACAATTCCTTGTGACATTCGAAAAAGCGTAATAAAAAACCACGTCAAAAACGCGCCCTGCTCAAGTTGATTTCGACCTTAATTATTTTTATTATATTTTAAGGTGCTTCAGTCTTGCATACTGCATTAGCTTGATCTTTTACCTTCATTTTAATATGTTATTAACAAGGGTGTTAGTGACAAAAAGGCTGGTATACACAATTTTGGAAGATGTTTGATGTTTGGCTTCAAAATCATCGTGTTTTTTCAAAACTGAAAAAAAACGTTAAGTTTCAGGAGGAAAATAGCTGAAGCACAGACTTGTGTGCTTGTGATTTTTGTGTTTCCGAACTTTTTATTGGTCTCTTTCTTTTGTGTATAGTTTGTCTTTCACCATTTCCTCATTGGTTGGCTGGAAGAGATCCCTATCAGGGATAAGCTCGCCTTGTGCATATATTTTATATACGTTACTGTTGTTTGTATGTTATACCTACTTGTTTATGTGCAATAGAGTGATACATACTTGTCAGTCAAAACATATAGGTTTCGAAATATGCCTTAATGTTCTACTTTCATAAAAATAAAAATAAATTAACTCCTGGACAACCAGAGATTTCAACATTAAAGATAAGCCCACCAGTACATTGCGACAGTTACATTTACTTTTTTTTTAAATCATAATCCTTCATACTCGTTGATACCAGAGACTATAAATAATATAGACAGCCACAGTTTAAGAACTTTTTGAAGTGTGAAGCGCCATCTGGACGAGAGCAACCCAAATGACATTGCGCTGCGGCGCCATCTAGCGTTACTAAGGAACGCAACTCGCTACGAGATACTCTTTTACTCTTATTTTTAGGGTTCCGTAGCCAAATGGCAAAAAACGGAACCCTTATGGATTCGTCATGTCTGTCTGTCCGTCCGTATGTCACAGCCATTTAACTCGGAAACTATACGACGTATCTGAATAAAATTTACACATTAGGTGTATTTTAAATGCCGCTACTTAGTTATGTAGTTAAATATTTTAAAAAAAAATTAGGGGGGCGCTCCATATATGTAATTAAATTTCAAATTTTTTTTTACTAAATATTAACATGTGACACATCAATCGATAGATAGGTCTTTAAAAATAACATTGTGGTTTGTTTGACTATTTTGTGATTAATGAATATTTTCGGAAATAATCGCTTCGAAAGTCAGAAAAATTGTGTCCCCTCTAACTTTTGAACCGTAAGTTCAAAAAAAAAATAAAAAATTTGAGGAGATGCGCCTTATCATATACTTCATAAGAAAATTGTTTTGAATATTATCGGTTTAGCTATTTTTGAGTTATCTCCAAAAAACTTCTTCCATAGGCATCAGATACGACCTTTTGGTATTAGTTTGGTTCTTATTCCATTGAAGGTACAGAACCCTCCTATACGTGGTCCGACACGCACTTGGCCGGTTTTTGTATCTTTGGGTTGCTCTCGTCCAGATAGCGCTTCAAACTTTGTCCTCAAAAAGTTGTTATACTGTGGCTTTCTATATTATTTATAGTCTCTGGTGATATTCGCAAAAAAGCGCCATCTGTTGTATACTCGTGTTAACAGAGTTAGAGTCTGGGGCTCAAAAAGTTCTTAGACTGTGGCCGTCTGTATTATCGAACTTCTGGCTAGTGGGACGTCTCGGCATTTCGATGGCTTTTTGATTTTGAGAGTGTGTTCCGCGATAACTTTAGTAACGTTTTTCTGATCTTTATGAAATTTGTTAGCTGAGATACATATAAGTTGAGAGTTTGTATATGAGCAGGATCGATCAAGGGGTCATAAAATCATCATATGGGTCTTGTTATATTGGTCATCTCATTTGCAAGGGAATCGTTCGAGGCGGACTACTAGTTTATAGTCTCTGGTATTGCCTAGTTACTAGTATCTGTGTAGTTACTAGTATCTACTAGTTTATAGTATCTGGTATGAAGGAGGTAACTGTTGCAGTGTACTGACGGCCTTATCTTTACTGTTGAAATCTCTGGGAAGACCTCCTTGTTGTTGCTGATCTTAATCCTCGAAGGAATAAGGTCGAGATGATGGTGTAAGAACTAACCTGTTCTTATCTTTCTTGGTATTCCTGCTGTCCCCACAGCCTCCAGGCTTGGAGCTGTTCCTCCAGATATAAACCGCCGTCATGATGAAGAAGAATATGTTGATAATGGTGGCGATTATTATTGGGGTGTTTATGTAGAGTTTCCGCTCGGTTTCTGTTAAAAGCATAGATATTTAAGAACTTGTACTGCATTTTATTACATTACCCAATGTAAGACGGTTAGTGTAAGACTGTCTAATAATATTTATTTATTGTCGAGCGTGGAGGTAATGGCGGCCAAATAAAGCAAGGAAAGTACGTGCTTATATTTTAATGTTTAACAGAAGGCTGGTTGGGAGAAGTGGACCTATACATATCTAAACCTCTTTATATATTCGACACGCTGCGGAAGGTTTGGAACTATTAGGTACATTATGTGTAGACATTAACCTAAGCTAGCTATCGGTTGCTTATATTACACAGTATGCTCGGTAGATGGCACGAACTTCATAGTAATGTAGTATGTACTTTCTGCCATAGATGGCGTGGTACAGTAGGTTCGTCTAGGTATTTTATATTATCTGGTATTAAATAAGCGAAATACCTATATTGCCTGTAAAGATTTATTTAACTTTTATACTTTAAAACACATAATACTGTACCGTTCTCGAAGTAATTGAATGTGCTAGCAACGAAGTGTGGCTTTACAAAGTTGGGCAAAGACTTCAAGTCGGCGAAATCGATGCCGACCATGAACGCCGACATTAGCAGCGGCACGCCGAAACCATACACGCCGTACCACGCGAACTTGACCAGGATCCTGCTTCGCGGCCGCCAGGGGGGTTGAAACATGGTGCTGAAGACAAATCAATGTAGAAAAAAATATGGTTGTCTGTAAAGTCGGTTTACGAACGATAATTTTGCGAGATAAAGGTGCGACCACACCGCTGCTTAAAATACGGCGACGCTACGGAATCGCAGTGACGCATCATATCCGTACCGTTTTTATCGCATACCCTCCACACCGCTGCTCAAAATACGCTGACAGTACGGAATCGCAATGACGTGCCGTAAACGTCACGACTTCAACGCATGCTCTCCACACCGCTGCTCAACATACGCAGACGCAAAGTGTGCGCAGTGACGTGCCCCATACGAAATATTTTTGACGCGAACCTTCCAAACCGTATTTCAAGCAGCGGTGTGGAGAGCATGCGGTAAAGTCGTAACGTTTACGGCACGTCACTGCGATTCCGTACCGTCAGAGCGTATTTTCAGCAGCGGTGTGGAGGGCATGCGATAAAAACGGTAAGGATACGATGCGTCACTGCGATTCCGTAACGTCGCCGTATTTTAAGCAGCGGTGTGGTCGCACTTTAATATAAAAAGCCTAGAATACGTATAATAAATAATAACTAATTTTTTAAGGAATTGAAAAAATGGCTAATTGAAAATGCGTTCTTCGTCATTAGATAATTATGTGACATAAAATTAACTTAATTTTATTTGTGTGGCTATTGTAATCATAATCGACATGTTTGACTTTTGTATTAACATAATATGTTTATTTTTTATCCTTCTATACATATAATAAAGCTGAAGAGGGTCGAAAGTCTGTACATGGAAGATAATCGAAAAAAAGTTGGCTGGGGATACTTAGAATCGATAACAGAACACGTTCCAACAAATTTTAGAATTTTTGTCTGTTTATCTGTTTGTCTGTTTATTTGACCGCGCATCACGTGAAAACGGCTGAACGGATTTTGATGAAATTGTGTATAGATATAGTTTGAGTCCTGGTAAAGGATAATATATAGTTTTAATCCCGAAAATCAACCCTGGTGGGGGTGAGAATGGGGTTGAAAGTTTGTATGGAGAATTTTTAACCGCTGAAACGATTTAGATAGAAATGAGTATGGAGATAATTTGAGTCTCGAGAAACGTCAAAGGATAGTTTTCAAACCCTTGTGGGGGTGAAAAGGGGGTTGGAAGGTGGTATGAGGATTTTTTTACCGTTGAACTGATTTAGATGAAAATTGGTATTGAGATAGTATGGGTCTCGAGAAATGACAAAGGATAGTTTCTTTTTCAACCCCCCCCCCCCCCCCCCATCTTACTTTCGAACCGTAGGTCCAAATAATTAAATAAAGAATGGAAGTGACGCCTGTTACCCGTCGATGCTTTAAATTTACCTTTTAAGAAATATTTGAAAATGTCATGAATGTCAAAGGGTTATTGCAGGTTCGAGGACTATATATGACGTACAAAGATGCATGGCCCAAACCAAAAAACTACTACAAAATCATCTAACATTTATAGGACACCGTTTAGGTAGGAAATAGTAGTTTATGTAACTGTTACGTAATAAGGGTCCTTAAAACATGAGTGTGGTTTTCATAATAAGATCACACGAGTGTTTTAAGGCCTAATTACGTACAGCTGCATACACTGATTTATCTACGCTCATATTATTTATCCTAAATGCATTATTCGGAAACCATAGAATGGCCGCCATTGCACCGCGATGGCCAACTCGATTGTGCCGGCGGTCGCGCGGGCGCACATCGGCGGCCGCGCGGGAGCGTGCAGGTGTACATTATGTTATCAAAACTCATAATCACTGGAAATTTTGGAAATTTCCAAAATTTCCAAAATTTCCGAAATTTCCAAAATTTCCGAAATTTCCAAAATTTCCAAAATTTCCAAGATTTCCAAGATTTCCAAAATTTCCAAAATTTCCAAAATTTCCAAAATTTCCAAAATTTCCAAAATATCCAAAATTTCCAAAATTTTCAAACTTTCCAAAATTTCCAAATCATCCAAAATTTCAAAAAAATGCAAAATTAAAACCACAAAATTTACGAAATGTCAAAATTAAATAACATAACTTCGTTCCAATCGCACTCGATTCACATACTTTCCACGACACTCACGTATTTTATTTTTCTCTGACGTTCATTACGTTCAATGTTATCACGAACCTACTCACCTTCTCTTCAAAACCCACCGCTTATCATCAGCAGTGGGGTGTCAACAGGGCGATCCGTTAGGACCAGCCATTTTCAGCCTCGCCATCCATCCAACCATTTCAAGCCTGCAAACAAAATTTAACTCCTGGTACCTTGATGATGGGACTCTAGGAGGAGATTGGAAAACCGTTTTAGATGACCTGAAAAACCTTACCAACTCATTTAGTTCCATCGGACTGGAGTTAAACTTTTCAAAATGCGAACTTTTTATCAACAAGCCCATGCCTGCGACCGAACTACAACAAATAATATCGAACTTTAATACCATTTCTCCAAACATAAAAATTATTGATAAAAATTCCCTCCGACTCCTAGGTGCCCCCATTTTTCCTGAATCTATCCCACCACTCATCGACGAACATCTCAATACCCATAAAGCTTATTCGGACCGCCTTCTAAAAATCAGCGCACACATGGCATTAATCATCATTAAATTCTGTCTGTTCGTTCCCAAATTCACATACATACTTAGATGTAGCCCTGTCTGGAAACATCCCCACCTTATCGAACCCCTAGACTCTACCCTCAAAAACACCCTCTCATCCATCCTCAATATCCACCTAGATAACCGCGCCTGGACGCAGGCCTCACTGCCTATTCGTCATGGTGGATTAGGGATACGACAAGTAGTCAGTGTGGCCCTCCCAGCATTTTTGTCTTCCTTTCACAGTACACAAGATCTCGCTAACCGAATCTTTTGCCCAACAGCTGGCAACGAGTGCTCTACCACGTTGATCGAGGCCAAAGACATCTGGGTAGAGTCATGTCCCGGTGACCAGCTTCCGGTTTCCCCTAACTCACAAAGACAGTGGGACGAGCCGCTCTGTAAGTCAACTTTAAAAGAACTCATGGACACGGCCCAGAGTTCAGCAGAGCGAGCTCGTCTACTAGCAGTTACAGAGCCGGAAGCTGGCTACTGGCTTCACGCGTTGCCGTCACCTAATATCGGCACTCTTTTAGACAAGTCCACCCTAACACTAGCCACTTGTTTGCGTCTGGGCACCAAAACCAACGAACCCCACAGATGCCGCTGTGGCGCCACGGTTGACGAGCTGGGCCACCATGGCTTGTCCTGCCAGCGAAGCGCAGGCCGCATCACCCGCCACGCCTCTTTGAACGATGTTATCCGAAGGGCGCTTGCTTCCGTTAGCGTGCCGGCCATCCTTGAGCCGAACGGTATCGTGCGCGACGACGGCAAGCGACCCGATGGGATGACACTCGTTCCTTGGAGACTGGGGAGGACGCTTGTGTGGGATGCCACCTGCGTTGACACGCTTGCACCGTCCCATTTACAGGCGACCTCCTCCAAAGCGGGAGCTGCAGCTACAACTGCGGAACAACACAAACGGCGCAAATATTCCGTTCTCGGCGAGGGCTACATATTTGCGCCGTTTGGTGTTGAAACCCTAGGACCGTGGGGGCCCAGTGCGAAATCTCTGTACAAGGAGATTTCTAAGCGCCTCATCGATGCTTCAGGCAACCAGAGGGCTGGCAGTTTCTTTGGACAGAGGATAAGCCTGGCCATCCAAAGAGACAACGCTGCCAGCCTTCTGGGAACCATGACCCACGAAGGCGACCTGGGGAGCATTTATTATTTGTAAGTTTATTTTAGTTTTATATTTAAGTTTATTGTAAGTTTATTTTAGATTTACATTTAAGTTTATTGTAAGTTTATTTAGTTTTATACTTAAGTTTCTTTTTGTGTACCTAAATTGTCATTAAACGTACTTATTGTCATTACTGCATTGTAATGTGCTTACATTGACGAATAAATATCTTGATCTACACCAATATCATAAATCCTCTATTCCGCGTTCAGAACCATATGTAATTAATTACCAACATTATTGCAACCAGTAACGTAACGTCAGTGTATTATCTGTGACAGTGTGGTAAAAACGTATGAAAATTCATTACCTACGGTAACGTAATGAAAATTCGCCGCCCCGACCGCCGGCGCAATAATGTTGGTCATGGCGGTGTAATGGCGGTCATTCTAATGGTTTCAATGGATTTTTAATATGTGTGTAGGTAAAGCATACACATGCTTCTGTACATAATTAGGCCTTATTACGTGACAGTTATATCGCCATGTCCGTCCTGTCCGCGGTCTAGCTCAATTACCGTTCGCACTAGAAAGCTGAAATTTGGTGAGGCCTGATAAGAACTTTCAATAAAAACTATATTGAATAAAATCGGTCCAGCCGTTTTTGAATTATTAGTCAAAAACGCATAGTGAAAGGAAGTGCCGAATAGTAAAATGACGTAAGCGCCGCCAAATAAACGACCTTTTGAACGGATGTTTTGTAACAGGGCAGCATCTACGAAACTCTACACGGAGCATCGCCCGACATGCTCTTGGCCGGTTTTTTTTGCATTGTTATCCCGGAAATCACCCCTTAAGGATTACTAATTCCAATTCCAGAAAATCCCCAGCCAGGTTATACGTAGCCTATCAAACTTCAACGTCTAAAAGGGGGGGGGGTAGCCACTACACTCGATTGAGTTAAATTTGCATGGGTCATGGAACTCCCTCCTCCAAGTGCACCTCAAATAGAAAAAAATCAATTTGTGACCCCCCCCCCCCCCCAAATTCAACCGCGCCTGTTCTTACCTTTCATGCTTTGACTGATTTGACGGGAGGATCGATTTGGATGATATTTGCAGTAGACATAAACGTATAAAAACAAAAGTGGTCCTGTATCGTCCGATATACACCTACTATACTCTCTATGTCGTTTAAATCATGCCCAAAAAATTTAATAAAAAAAGGATTCATTTATGAGTGTAGTTTCATTTAGTGGTAATTGTAAAATATTTTATTAGGACTACTGTCCTCTAGCGTATCCATCTGTCAACTTTACTTCAAGTTCCGCCTCCAGGGTAGCGGGAGAGAAATTAGGGGTGAATTAGCCGCTTACTGACACAGACCGAATTCCACGCGGGCGGAGCCGCGGGCACAGCTAGTATTACTATAAATTGCGATTTATTATTATAATAATTGTAATAACTCACTAGTATTAATCTTACTTTTGACGTGTATTGTATATGTGCATTTACGAAATAAATGAATATGAAACGTCTGATAACGGCGTCCTAGCCTAGTTCGTAAAGTGACCCTGCCTATAAATCAGGAGGTCCCAGGTTCGAATCCTGGTCAGGGCATTTATTTGTGTGTTTATCACGGATATTTGTTCCTAAGTTATGGAAGTTTTCTGTGTATTTAAGTATTTATTTCGATCTATCTATTATAATACAGGATTTTACAAAAATACTGTTAAGGGCCTAATTGGTGTCGTGTTACGATTAAGAAACAGTAGGAGAAATTTTGGCGCAAAAAAAAAATTGTTTTCTCTGAGACGTATCGTCCCACCCAGCCAGCTAACCCTCCTTACAAAATCAACTTTTTTACGAGGAATTATACAAAAATAGAATACGAGACCAATTATGCCCTTAAAAGTATCACCTGTATTTTTGTTAAGTACATCTTGTATATATCGTCGCCTTGTACCCACAACACAAGCCTTATGTTTATGTGGGATTAGGTTGATTTGAGTAAGATTGTCCCGTAATATTTATTATTTATTTATTTAATGATAATACAATGTTTAGAAATCACTCAGGGAGACTAGAACTCCGGGATACCACGCCTGCCGCTCTACCAACTGAACCAGGCGCGGTCGTAGCCTGCAGAAATGAAGTTTTGAGGCGGTCAGTGGGTCAATAATATTTTTTTCAATTTGACGTATATGATTATAAGGAGGGGGGGGGGGGGGGTATACCAATGTTTGTGCCCCCCCCCCTGGATGCGCCTGAACTGAGCTATCAGGACTTTCCAGTGTGTGGAAATATTTGTCTGATTATATGAAGGATATGATACAAAAACATTTATTTTAACTTTATTGCACAATAATAAAAAGTACAAAGGGCGGAACTAATGCCAGAGGGCATTCTCTACCAGTCGACCTTCAGGCCAAACAGATCAAAACAATAGTGCAAGGAACGGGTAGCAAACAGAAAACTAAAATCCGAAGTTACATTACGTATAACTAAATATAAAATTTATTGTACATAAATACAATTATTAAACATTTAATTAATGTAATATCTAGAGTCAGAATTCGCTCGGTTCTATGTTGAAATAAGACTTGTATTTGCCCCCTTGTGTCACTCTTGGGTGCTGACTCTGAATCTCTGCATCATATGAGCATGCAGTTTTATGCTCTGAAACTTGTAGACCGGTTGTATAGGGGTGGGGAAGGATGATTAAGACATGGATTGACAATGCCTATACAAAATCGCGTTCCCTTATTTCAGGCTAAAGCACTAGCATCATCTATCGGTCACCACAAACACTAAATTCCTACTTAACCTTTCTGTTAAGTCCATTGGTTGACTGGTAGAGAAGGCCTTATAGCATTATGTCCGCCATTTGTACCATCTTATTCTGTGCAATTGAGATTAAATAAATAAATTCTAGTTTCTAATATTTTGTTCGGCGATAAACGCTGACAGAATAACTCGACTCCAGACTCAACAGATGGCGCTGTGGCACTTAGTACCGAAAACAGACGTATTAGCCTGAAGGTTCGGGGAACGCGATTTTGTATAGGCATTATCAATCCATGTCTTAATCATCATCCTTGGTACTTACCAAGCATTAGACCATACGTCGTAAGACATCACGTTCATCCAAGTAAAGCTGCACCATAATGTGTAGTACTGCACCAGACCTGCAATTAACGGGCTCTAATAAAACGTGGGAAGTCAAATATTCAGAGCAATGACGCGTAGTTTCAGGGTTCGCGAGGCAACCGGATGGCTCGCGGTGGACCCACCCTGTGCAACTCGAACTGACCCACATTGGACTTTGTTTTTCATCCTCCCCCTCCCCCCTCAATTTCCAGTATCTGTATGTGGTGAAGAACAAGCATGCAAATTGCCATTCACACCGGCTGGTCAATTATCGACCCGTCAGAGTTGGAAGCCATAATTCCACAACACGTAGGGAGCTTAAATACCGCGAGCCATCCGGTTGCCTCTCGGATACTGTAACTACGCTCCATTGCTTTAACTAAAAGAGGAATGCTGAATGAAACTCAGATGGCGCTGTTGTTTCGTCGTATTATCGAAACTGTTTAGTGTTTAATTAATGAGGTTTAGTGACAGAACATGTGCCAAAATAGTTCGTAGGCCACGTCAAGCGTTTTCTAGTTACGTCAATAGATGGCACTAAACTAAGTTAAATTATATCTTGTCATTCTAACACCGTTAGACGGCAGTTAAATAATTGTTATACGTATTATAGAACATGTATATAACCCATTAAATATTAAGATTTTATCGTTCCAACAACTACTGTAACATGGCAAACCTGCATCGTGCAGCCGCGGCGCGCACTGGCCGCCGAGAACAAAAAACCTTCACCATCGCGCGCTCGGCTTTTGTTTTTTAAATTGAAAATTTTCTTTGAATTCGCTGCTGCAAGAAATGCTATTGATTTATATTGTTGGATATACAGCCTGGAATTCCACGAGGGACCTTTGCGAAAATGTGAGATAGTTTAGCCTTAGCACTATATTTCCCCCATATATACTATGTGAATATGTGTAACTGTGTCCAAGTTATAGCCTTTTAAACATTCACGCAAAAAACTACTTGCTAACTTTGTGTAACCCTTAAACAGGTAACTGGGTCAATGAACTTACTTGTAAACAATATTTAGATGACAGGATATTTATTATGTTAATTTGTTGTTGTAATGATTGTGCTAGTTTTCGTCCACGCTTGTAAGTTTTCCGTCCATACTTATTTATATGTTTATCGCATTGAGTAACAGGAGATGACATCCCTAAGAAATTCTTTGTCCCAAAAGTTGTAGTGACAATCACTACAAGTCTATACTACTCTTTGTTATGTCATACCTGTCAACCACCAAACATGGCGCACAAAATTTGTTCTAGATATCACATCTAGTAGAATACATTATAAATCAATGGTTTATCAACAAGTTTTTCCCAAAATAACAGCTTAAAATTAAAGAATCTACTAAAGAATAAACTATAAATATAAACTATGTTGACCTTAAAAAGTTTTCCCATTTATTTGCAGCAGTTTAATCAAGTGTACGGTAAACTGGGGGCCAATTTTTGACAGTCGAGCGCTTGAATTCAAAGAATTTAACCTCGGATATAATCACACACAAAAGATTGTCGCCTTTATTTACGCATGAAATTAATAGTTTCATATTCATGTTTTCATATAATTAATAGTTTCGTAGTCATGATTTTAAATTTTATTATTAAAAAAAATCTGTATTTTATTCAGAATTTTAAATGTCATATTCGAGCGTTCAAATCTCAAAAATCGCCTCCCTGGACCGAGTGCGATTTTTGAATCTCACCAAGTGACTAATTCTCACCGATGTGAGTGATTTCCGAAAGTTCGTATTTTTAAAACTCATCGGTGACTTATATTTGTAATACCTATGATATCGATTTACGAGTGCCCCTACCCACTCGTAATTGAAATCACCATGCGATTGTTTTTGAGAGTTGACGTATGTGAGATCTGCCAAAAACGCCAAAGTATGTTTTTCGGAAGAATTAGTACCGGGGCTCGATTGTGACATTTGTGATTGCGACGATTTATTGAAAATATAAAAAACGGCGAAGTGCGTGTCGGACCACGCATAATGGAGGGTTCCGTAGCTTCAATGGAATAAGAACCAAACTAATGCCAAAAGGTCGTATCTGATGCCTATTGAAGAAATGTTTTTTGGAAATAACTCAAAAATGGCTTAACCGATAATGTTCAAAGCAATTTTCGTAGAAAGTTTGTGATAATGCGCATCTTCTAAATTTTCTTCATATTTTACTACATAACTAAATAGCGGCATACAAAATACACATTATGTCTAAATTTTATTAAGATACGTCTTATAGTTTCCGAGTAAAATGGCTGTGACATACGGACGGACGGACGGACGGATGGACGGACGGACGAATAGACGGACATGACGAAACTATAAGGGTTCCGTTTTCTGGCTACGGAACCCTAAAAATGGCAAGCCTGGAGGAGTACATTATGATGGCGATGACGGACAGCGACGAAGACGACGACGTTCCTCACCGTCAACATAATCAAGCTGCAGTAGGCGTCGCAGAAAGAATTCATAACGAGCAAGCATTTGCGATGTCTAATGCGAAATTTAAAAAATATTATCGGCTTTCGAAACCATTGGTAAAATTTGTAAAATTGTAAATTTGACATTGTAAAATTTCTGCATGTTGATAAACAGCGTGTGACTTTCAAAAATACGGCTTTTGGAAAATGGTGACATAAAAGTCATCGGTGATAATTTTAGTCACCGGTGACTTTGATATCACCAGTTAGATTCAAAAATCGCACTCGGGAAATAAGCACAATTACCCATATCCATTCTTAGATCCGCTTGCAATGCTGTAAAAGTTAGTTGCGTTTTCGGACGCAATTCTCTTTGTGGTTTTTACGTTATTTCTTATTACTTAAACGAATATTTCTAACCACAACAAATATTTAGTTCAAATGGTGACATTGACAACCACTGAAAAGTAATCAGTCGTCAAGTCGTCATAAACAATTAAAGATTAGCTCGTTAACACGTTATACAAAATTATTTTCGAATAATTAGAATTTTTTCCTGGTTGAGCAGGTATATTTTTCATGCAATAGGTTTTCCATGTTATTAATTTGGTTTAAAACATCCAATACTTGCATGCGTTACTTCAGAGGTTAGAACCAATACATTTTTAATAAATAGCGCTTTTTGCGTAGTTGGAAAGATGTTTGAAATGAAATTGTTACTAAACTTACTTAATGTCATATGTGATATAAAGAAGCTCTAAGAATGACTACAGAAAAATTTCAAGATCAGCGGGTCGATATTTCGGAATATGTCACCGCAGTACCTACTAAAAGTTCTTAAGCATGCGCCTTCACGCTTACAAAATACCTAGTTACCTACTACCTTTTAAGTTTTACTGGCTCGATATCGTCCTATCCGGAATACTGCTGGTGATTGTTATAAAAAAAATTATGTTATACTTAGTTCAAATGCGTTCCAAAAATGTTGAAGAACAGACTATCTCATGTGCACCGACGACGAGCGTGCATTGTAAGACGCGGAGGAACATTAGAATGCCGTATGTAAAGATTGTGTAAGATATGGCAATTTGTAATAAAGTATTTTTGCATTTGATTTATTTGACACTTACACGTCAATCATACATCAGTGCATCACCGCTCGGTAATAAGCTTAAACTCCGAATTTTCCCGGTGGCGATTTCGTTAAAGTGAGAAAAATTAGTGAATTTGGTTTTATAATTTTTTACTCATGATTCTAACCATTACTGTATATCACTCATACGATGCAATATTTCCGGGAAGGTCTGTTGTCAAAAATCACTTTATCACCGAAATTTCAGATTTCTACCTTTATCGACAACAGAATTAGAGAGGGGTCGAAAATGGCTTGAATGGCTTCGGGAAAAGGATGGTTGCCTTTGTTAATTGTTTTGCTCGACTTGGCGGGGGCACTTCCTTGCGCTCAGATAAATGAAATCAGTTCCAAGGATGATATAGACATGGATTTACAATACCCGTACAAAATCGCGTTCTCTTTTCAGGTTAAAGCACTAGCGTCATCTATCAGTCACACCAGACACTAAATCCTAGTTTCTAATACTTTGTTCGTCGCTTAACGCTGACAGAATAACTCGACTCCAGACCGACAGATGGCGCTGTGGCACTGTGTACCGAAAACAGACGTATAGCCTGAACGCGATTTTGTATAGGCATTGTCAATCCATGACTTAATCATCCTTGATGCCTATACAAAATCGCAGTCCTCGAACCTTCAGGCTATACGTCTGTTTTCGGTACGTAGTGCCACAGCGCCATCTGTCGAGTCGAAGTCGAGTTATTCTGTCAGCGTTAAGCAACGAACAAAGTATTAGAAACTAGGATTTAGTGTCTGGTGTAACCGATAGATGACGCTAGTGCTTTAACCTGAAATAAAAGGAACGCGATTTTGTATGGATATTATGCATCCATGTCTATATCATCCTTGAGTCAGTTCTAAGGTTTTGAACGTTTTCTCTCTCGCATCAAAATGTGGCATACACGCCAACATTTCAACTAGTGAGAAACGAATTTAAACCTTTTTTTTTATACCACGACGGTGTCAAACAAGCATACGGCCCGCCTGATGGTAAGCAGCTACCATAACCTATGGACGCCTGCAACTCCAAAGGAGTCACATGCGCGTTGCCGACCCTTTACAAAAAAGAGGATTCACTGTGTTGATAGCTAAAGGAACAAGAAGGTCCCTCATCGTCAACACACTGGGTCCTCTTTGAGCTCATTGCCTTATCTGTCAACAGTAAAATTGCTTTGACAGCGTCTGCCATGACCACTTTAGCGGTCGTTGGCGCGGTAGGCACGACAGCACACGACCACTTTAGTGGCACTTGGCGTTCAAAAGGTTAAAACCACATGTTTTTTTGAGGCTTGCAGGTTGCAGGCAATACTGATCCGTAGTACTCGATAATAAGACACTAATTTCCATACGGCGGCGTTCGAAATAGGGAAACTCCACGAGTCGAACGCGTGATAGTTTAGGTTGTAAAATGAATTCCGGAATGCACTTTTACGATTTAGAACTTTAGGTAATTTACTAAGCGAGCGAACTAAGTTGCGAAAATGGTAAGTTTTATAGATTTCTACAAGTGAGGCGGTAAGATTTGTTCAAAGAGGAGACCTAACCACGCTCTGCTACCAAAAATGTTCATAATAGGGAAGATGCATAATATTTACCATTATTTTGCAATCAAAATGTTGAAAAGACATAAAATAATAGCTATTAAAACGTTTTTACTTTAATTAATACTAATTTCAAACAATAATTACAATTTAAAGTTACGTGAAACGGAACGTATTTTAATCAACCAATCATCGTCTGGTGACGTCACTCCTGTTTTGACAACTATGGATGGTATAGTAAAAGATGACAATCTCATATGGCGGAATTTTACACCTTTTGACAGACACTTTTACGTCATAGAGATTGTCATCGTTACATTCTACCATCCATAGAACCAAGGATGAACGAAAATCACGGCTATGGCGAATGACACTGACACACACGAGTGACGTCATAGGAACAGTAGATCCATTTAGGCGCGAAAATTTAAATTGTCAGTTTGTAAGAGCAATTTTTTACTATAAATTATAGTATTTTAATTTTTTTATAAACTATTAAAACTACGTGGTCTATTCTACGTGTAATTCTTGCAAAATGAAATTATTGCATCTTGCTTATTTGGTCAGATGCACGTACCTTTAGGCTGGGAGGCAGAGACAGCACACGGCACGTCCAGGAATCAACTCGGGAACGACAAGACAGGATCTCCACGTAAAACTTTCTTGGGGTCACAACCACATAAAAATCGCGGGTCGCGAGCCTGGGCGCGTGCATTTCTATAGGTGCATCGGTTATCGTCTGTCACATGTCTTCTTATAGCAACTAGCGACCCGCCCTGGCTTCGCACGGGATAAAAAATGGTTATTGTGGGTTATCCTTAAGAGATAGACATTGGTATATGTCTTTGACTTTTTTGTATACCTTTTTAATATGTACAATACTGTAGTACATTATTTTGATCTATCTCTTAGGACTCAGCCAGCGTTTGCAATGTAAGCGCAAAAAATGGGTTTATTTACGACATCACATTAGAAACCTCTAAAATGATTAGTGTTCCTCTACCATATTACGCATGTGTTATACATGTAAACCTTCCTCTTGAATCACTCTATCGATTAAAAAAACGCATCAAAATCCGTTGCTTAGTTTTAAAGATCTAAGCATACATCTATCTAAGACAAACAGCGGAAACCGACTTTTTTTTATACTATGTACTGATAAGCGGCGTGTGAACTGAGGTTGAAGGGGGATTTTAACTATTTATAATGAAAAACAGTTCTTATATGAGCAGGATCGATCAAGGGGATATAGAGCTAGAAGGCGCAAAAACGATCTTCATAAGTTGTCAGTAGGGAATGCAAGCCGGGTTTTTTTAGTATGAAAAACTCCCAAATAATGCCTGAAAAGTTTGGTTTTTTCATAGTAAAAAAACCGGGTTGCATTCTCTAGTTCTCGGTTCAAGGTGAATACTAGGAGATACCTTACCAACAAACGTGCACCAATTCTTTGGCAATTTACTTTTCGAGAACACTTGAATCGCCCTGAAGAGGAAGGTGGTCATCAGACAGGTCACGAAAGCCATCATCATGAGAGCTGGCAGGTTCCTCTTCTGTGGCAACACAATGTATGTAACCAGGGTCAGGAGGAGAAAGAAACAAGAAATCAGCATAGCTGTAAAAAAAGTTATGGCGGTTATTGGAGCAGACATATTTCAAGCAAACATATGGTCAGCTTGATGGTAAGCAAGTATACCGTAAGCCTATGGACCTCTAAAACCACCAGAAGTAACACATGCGCGTTGCCGTCCTTTTAATATAAATTAAAATTAACTGTATTGGGTCGGTCCCCTAATTAATTCTCGAATCGATTTATGTTATCAACCGACAAGGAGGAGGTTATCAATTCGTCGGGATCTTTGTTTTTGCTTTTTTTTTATGTATGTTCACCGATTATTCGAAGACGGCTGGACTGATTTAGAAAATTCTTTTTTTGTTTGAATGAGTATACTTCACAGTTGGTCCCATTGTAACCAGGTCAGGATCTGATGATGGGATCCTGGAGAAATTGAGGGAACTCTTCAATTATTATAGGCACACCTATAGTGATTTGAGTATTTTTTACAGCAGCTCGAGCATTTGCTTTTGGAAAGGTGGAGGCTAAGTGAAGTCGGTTCTTTTTTGTTCAAAATTATTTTAATAACATATTTTTTAATACAATTGCTCAAAAAGTTAAGTTTATGTAGTAAAGTTTGATTTTACGCACGATTTGCATATCAGAATTTTAAATAAATGAGTGTTGTGCGAGACCCGCTTATAAATGACCCACCAGAACTATGTGCGATTGGGCATAAATAAGTATTATGCGAGACCCAATAGTATTACTTGAACAACGCGCGATTGAATGAAGCTGTCTTTCGTACACTGACAGAATATAAATGTAATTTTATATCATTGTAGTTCTTTCACAATTGTATTAAAAAACGTTGTTCGACACACGTGCGGAAGTGTCATTTTCACTCGTCCCGAGTTTTGACCCTCCCCTCTCGGCTCGGGTCAAGTAACCTCGGTACTCGTGCAAAATGACATACTTCTCGCACTTGTATCGAAAACTACTATTGCTTAAAAAATCCTCGGATATAAAATCGATTTTTTGTTTCTACTAAACACGAGAGACAACAGTGAAAATATAAAAATAGTCAATCACTTTTAGGGTAAGAGAAACTCAGAGAAATAAACTATAAATAAATAAATAATATAATAAATATTATAAGGACAATCTTACACAAATCGACCTAGGCCCACAGTAAGCTCAATAAGGCTTGTGTCATGGGTATTAGACGACGATATATATAATATATAGATATAGATAAATACTTAAATACATAGAAAACATCCATAACTCAGGAACAAATATCTGTGATAAACACACAAATAAATGCCCTGACCAGGATTCGAACCCGGGACCTCCTGCATTTTCGTAGGCAGGGTCACTACCGACTGGGCTAGGAGGCCGTTACTATGCTTTTTGTTTTACCCTACCGAACTACTATTCTCTTGAATCTTGAATTAACCGAGACAACAGGGTACTCACCCGAAGCCTCGATATTCATCTTAAGTTTCACATATTTCTTGGCACCGGCCTTTGCACCTCCAGGCCTTTTCCTGACTCTGTGGACCAGCCTGAGAGAGCCAGGATCAATAGTACCATTCCTGGTACTGGCCTGTACTTCTAAGCAGTGGTATTTAGAGGTATAAACAGGATATGGCCATTGATTTAGATAGTTGACCCTCCGCATGGCCAGATCGCCATTCTGCAAAGAAAATATGATGAGAACGATGTTATAGACGGAGAGCTGGCCACGTCAGATATGACACAATAATGAGAGCAACGAAACCCATGTAGTTAGTTTGCTATACTATGCTTATTTCTAGATCCGGACATCTGGCAGCTGTAAAGTGGTGGAGGTCAAAGAATGCAAATAACTTAAAGAAAACAAATCCTAGAGTTCTGGGTTTAATGAAATATTATGGGAAATTATGTAATTAATTAGGTTATATCATATCCAGAAGGTTCTGTTGGGCAAAAGTAGTGCCAAAATATGTAAAATGCAATTTTTAGTTAGTCGCCTACTGTTTTTGTTTCCGCAATAATAGACAATGGCTTTTAATCTAATGTTAAAATATAGGCCCTGTCCTCTATAAATTACACAAGTTTGGCATTTTTTACCTATTTTGGTATTACTTTTTTCCAACTTAAAAACTTTGTTGTTGTGTCACTCTGACATCCACCCATTAAAAGCTGCCAGATGCCCGGATCTAGCAATAAGGATGGTAAAGCAGTCTAAATAGACAGGTTTTATTGCTCTCATTATTGTGTCACATCTGACGTGGCCAGCTCTTAGACCATGTGCTAGTGCCGGATTCTAATTTTAAAATACATTAACACTACAATAAGAACACAACCTATCTCAAACATAACTCCAACACACAACAAACAATCAACCAATATTGACGTTGTATTGGAGTTGCGTTGAAATATTTCTCAAGGAAATTCTGATATTTCTGATTCAGATGTTTAAGCCGTAGCTGTATTGCGTTGTTAATGAATTGGAGTTGTACTGAAGTTGGATCGTGTCTATACGTGTTTTAAAGTTAGATTTCGGCCCCAGGGCTCGAACAATTCATGCGATGCGGACACAGATAAGGTAACCACTAGATAAGCCTTATAAGGTGACTTGGGGTCACCGCACGTTGGAGTAAAACGACTAACAAATTGCACGGCCGCCCGCCGAGTCGTTCAGTTGCGTCCAAGTTTTAGACCTGCTCGTATCGTGCGTTTATGCGAGAAATAAATTGAATACGTGAGGAAAATTATTGAAATCATGGGATATTGTTGTGTAAGGTGGTGTGGAAACAATTCCAAAAGTTCAAGTTTAAATAACAATGGCATAACATTCCACAAGTAAGTCGAAATCATCGTTTGTTTGATAATTTCTTTCTGGCCAGCGGAGTTCATTGTCTGGACGCTGAGAAGTAGTTAGTTAGTCTGTCCCCTTCCTTCAAATTGAACATACAATGTGCTATTCCTTTCTGGCGGAGCACGTGTAGAACTAGTGATGCGCGTTTGATAACTTTGATAAATACCGGATTTACCACGTGCTTTCGTGCGTACCGAATATAAGAAATATTTTAGAAAACAGATATCGCGCTTTATAACCTTTTTTATTTTCTTTTACTTTGAGTAGTTAATCTGTAGTATCTGTAGTTTTATGTAGTTGGTAGTTAGTAGTTATATAGACAAATAATGATTATGTTTACCATTACTGGTATTATACATTATAATATGTAATTAAGTAATAGTGCTGTACATTTTAAACGCAAGCTTTTCAGGGTTCTGCTAATGGTGGGCCTGATGATGAACCATGTTGAAGATTAAGGGAACTCCGAGTTGGTTTGTGATATATATTGTGTGTGAGGGCTTTTTAGAATCCACTTGGTCAGCAGTTGGGTCAACAGTCACAAGATCACGCTGATGGTGAACTTCGAGGATGTGCAACGGTACTCGGGATTGGTTTGATATAGGTAAATGCTGTGAGGGCTTTTTAGAATCCACTTGGTGAGCGGTTGGGTCTACAGTCACAAGATTTCGCTGATGATGAACTTCGAGGAAGTGCGACTGAACTCAGAGTTGGTTTGAGATAAATATATATTGTAAGGGTTTTTTAGAATCCACTTGGTGATCAGTTGGGTCTACAGTCACAAGATCACGCTGATAATGAACTTCGAGGAAGTGCGACGGAGCTCAGAATTGGTTTGAGATAGATATATGTTGTAAGGGTTTTTTTTAAATCCACTTGGTGAGCAGTTGGGTCTACAGTCACAAGATCACGCTGATGATGAACTTCGAGGAAGTGCAACGGAACTCGGGATTGGTTTGAGATTGGTATATGCTGTGAGGGCTTTTTAGAATCCACTTGGTGAGTAGTTGGGACTACAGTCACAAGGTAATGAAATGTCAAAAAGGGGCTTAGGAGCCAGTTTTGGCCAGTTCTTAGGTACATTTTCAAAGTAGGTACATATTTCATATTGTTACCGATTTAGTAAACAGCAAGTATCATAATTTTCCTACAATAAATTACGGTACAATACATTCCGGTACCGGTTACATGTATTGAACATTTCCCATCACTACGCATTCACCCCACAGAGCGCGGTCCTTGAAACGACCAATCGCAGCGCCGATATTTCCCACCCGCCCCGCATGTTTCCGCATGTTTTGGTGACTTCGTTCGCGAACAAAATTAGCAAGATTATTACTCTATAGGAGGTTCTCTGTGGATGCGGATGACGTCAAACTACTCATAGGATGATTTCAAATAGTATTTTCATAAAGAATTACCACTTATCATTCATCAGCCTTTTTAATTAAACGATATCGTCACTTGAAATGAGCTGAGTAAACCTACATAACGTCTTGACTACTACGATTGTCATCATATATATATACAGCGAAATTGTTGGCCAAATTTTTTTCCCGGTTAATTAATTGAGGAACAAAATTTCAATTTTATAATTGAAAGAAAAATGGAAAAATTCACCGCGTCGAGCAAGATTCGAACTTGCGACCTTTCGGAACACCGGTCCGACCGCTCTGACCAACTGAGCCATCGACGCTTACTCAACCACGGTAAATCTTACCATCATTGCTTAAGTCAGAGGGTGACGTGTAGCGACATCTACCGTAAGTGTATACACGGTGAATTTGAGTAACCCGACAGATTTTAACCATAAATTCCTGATCATAATTGGAGACTAAAATGTCCTATAAACTTTTCTGGAATACGCCTAGTTTCAGAGTTAATACCGAATTAAAAAAAGTACACTTTTTACTATAACTCATCACAAAATGCCTTTCTAATGGCGTTGTTGCCACTATTGGACATAGTTTACACGTCCTTATTGACAGATATCACAGTGACAAGGAAAACTTTGCAGTAACTAAATTTAAAAAAAAAGTACCAATATGTTTTAGGCGATAATTTTATTAATAACATTTGCTTTTCATGTGCAATAAACATTCAAAGAAAGAAAGAAAAAAAAAAGAAAAAAAAAATTATTTTTGGCGAAATTGACCTAAAGTCACATAACATTTTTTACTTCTTTTGGTCTTACAAATTCGTGGTTAAGATCTGTCGGGTTATTCCAGCCCACGGTGTATACACGTTAACGGCATCGAAGTTCCAAGTCATATTGGAATAACATCGATAACAATGCGCTAACCCATACTAAATTAATTTTAATATATATTTTTTAAATTAAACTGTTGCAAATAACTACAACAGTATATTGCTCTAGCTAAACATAGTCTCCCTAAAAATATATATATGATTAAAAAAAACTGTTCCACTTATTCCTCAGACGACTCATTTTCCAACGTATTTATGTACCTTGCTCTTTTTACCTCTCCAAGCAAAAATCGCGAAACAGGTGTTAGATTCGGGTGAATTAGTTATAAATAAATAAATATTATAGGACAATCTTACACAAATCGACCTAGGCCCACAGTAAGCTCAATAAATCTTGTGTTATGGGTACTAGACGACGATATATATAATAGATAAATATGGATAAATACTTAAATATATAGAAACATCCATAACTCAGGAACTGTGATAAACACATAAACAAATGCCCTGACCAGGATTCGATCCCGGGACCTCCTGCATCGTAGGCAGGGTCACTACCGACTGAGCTAGGAGGCCGTTAAAACAACAAAAAAACAAGTGAAACAACAAATGAAACAAGAAAAAAAAAGCGTTCCACTTATACAATTTAAAAAGAAACGTTCTTTAAAAATATGTATTCGTTTGTTGCTGCAAAATAGTATCAAAAAATTGAGCCAAATAGAAAAAAACTTAAACTCGGACTCTTAAGAAAATTTAACGATGACCCACGATGAGCTACATTTTGAGAGACAGAGTTGACCTTACCACATTTTTAACTTTCAATATCATTGAAGTAACACGGTACCAAATTTCGAATCGATCGGACATAAGGAAGTTAGTCAGATCCCCTCATCAACTAGAAAAGAGCTGATGATCATCAAAAGGCTGAACAGATTTTCATGAAACATGGCTAAGAACACTCTGGATAAAATTATCTATGACACAAAAAAAACTAAACGAAAATCGGTTCATCCGTTTGGGAGCTACGATACCACAGACAGATACACAGACAGACACGTTAAACTTAACCCTCTCTTTTTGCGTCGGGGGTTAATAAAATGTGTAAAAACGTAAAACATCCATACATTTTATTAGACGCTTGTGTTTAAGAATATAACTAATTAGACGAACTCGATCCAAAATAATCGAATCCGCTTAGTTATACTGCTCAGTATTAACTATTCGGATTTTTTTTTGTTCATTTTGTTATATCGTGTAACTGTAGTATAACTAGGTGGACTAACCCAACGTGAACTATATTATACAGGGTGATTCATGAGACGTGAGCAGGCTTAACACTACGGATTCAGTTATAAATAAGCTATTGTTTGATATCAGTATTAGTGTCATAAGCGCAAAAAAAAATCTTTAAGTAAAAATAAAACGTGAGAAATTATTTACGACACGCATGGTCACTCTACAATTAGAATACTCCGTCGAGTACTGATATTCTCTTGTTTTTCTGTGATATGTGTCAAATTAATGTCTGGTTACTTTGGAAACATCGTATCTCACATATTTTTTTTTTAAATTTTTCATAATCAAAGTGCTGTCATGATTGTTAAAGAGGTTTTAATCTTTATTGATTTGTTTTTTGTGGGGTGACCATGATTACAGAGAATAAAATTTCTACGAAACAAAAAGGTTAAAAAAAATTGAAAGGCTTTATTGTTTCACTTAAACATGATGGCGGTCGATTCATTATCGTTAACTAAGTGTGCAGGGTTGTTCCTGCTCACGTCTCATGAATCATCCTGTACATATATGGCGTATTTATGGAGTTAAAAAAAACATACAACTTAATTGGAACCTCCTCCTTTTAAAATCTTGAAGTCAGTATTTTTTTTAATACATACAAGTTAATGTTGCTCCATCTATTTGAGTTTGCAACAGTATAACTAACTACCTCAATATTTTATTGTCAGTATTTGTTAGTAAACATTAATTTTCCCTGTAAGTAACGGGGTTTTACCTAGCCACAAAATATTTGTCCTTATTACACCGGAATTCATTGAATGATAATTGAAACAGTGATTATGTGCTATATTAGTGGAGTACGGGAACGCCTTTTTAACCTATAACAAGAGCGTGTCGGGCCACGCTCAGTGTAGGGTTCCGTAGTTTTCCGTCCGTCACAGTAAGCGTCCCCACTTAAGAGTTAATAACACCGCCATGTAGGATATGATATGAGAGTTCCACGTACAGCGACATCTATCGGCAAATTAAGTAAACTATTGCGCGCGAGTTTAAAGTATGGAAGATGATTTTTATGGAATAATTCTTTATTGCGTGAACCGATTTTCACCGTTTTTACTTTATTTGAAAGCACGTCATTTCATTGTAATTTTGTAGAAATTACAGGTACAATAAACACCTGCTTATACGGTTAAATTACAAACTTAGTTCAGAAATTATTTTGTAATTTTTTTTCAAAAACTATTCATCCTATCAAGTTCAAAATAATTTTCCTAGAAAGTTTTTATAAAGTTCTACTTTTGCGATTTTTTTCATATTTTTGAAACTTATGGTTCAAAAGTTAGAGGGGGGGGGGACGCATATTTTTTTTACTTCTGGAGCGATTATTTCCGAAAATATTTACATTATCGAAAAATGATTTTAGCAAACCCGTATTCATTTTTAAATACCTATCCAACAATATATCACACGTTAGGGTTGAAATGAAAAAAAAAATCACTCCCCACTTTACGTATAGGGGAGATACCCTAATAAATAAAAAAAATCCACTTTTTATTTTACCACTTTGTCGGCGTGATTGATATACATATTAGTACCAAATTTCAGCTTTCTAGTGCTAACGGTCACTGAGATTATCCGCGGACGGACGGACGGACGGACGGGCAGACATGGCGAAACTATAAGGGTTCCTAGTTGACTACGGAACCCTAAAAATGACATAAATCACAAGTTCGATTTTATTTTGTGACCTGTTAGAATACGTTAAGTACTAATAATAAAAAAATCTTTTCTAACAATTGTTAGCATTGCGCTAGGTATAATACATGTATTTGTTTGCTACACATAGAAAAGATTATGTAAGTTTTATTTTTCTCCACCAGGCTTTCGCTTTTTACTATTGCAACATAACTTCACATTTTATAACGGTTTTGTCAAAAGCATATGTCGTGTTAGTAATTTGTAATTTGTTTAGAATTCAAGGTCACTTATATTTTTACAAATTATTTTTGATTATGCTCACATAATCTATTGACCAAACTGTTATAAAATGACAGATGATGTTGAAATTGTTGAATGCAATAGTATGGTAAAGGAAAATATATCTTGTATAATCTTTTCTTGTTGTTATTAACAAATATCTATATAATACCTAGCGCGATGCAAAAAACTGTTAGAAAATATTTTTTACTATAAGTAATCATATCATATTCTCTAACTAAAAAAGAAAATCGCACTTGTGAGTTATCGAAGCTCAAAATTGTTCGCGTACTGTAGTATATAGAAACATGGCGTTCAAAAGGCTCTTACCATCAGATCACTTTTTAGATGTTATGTAAAAAATGTTTCTTTCTAAGTAACAGAAAAGTTGAATTGATGTTAGACGCAAACGATAATCAAGACATTTATGGGTCTTAACGAGATTTAGGTTCATGTCTTTCCTGTAGACATTGGGAAAATTAAGGGTTATAAATATTTTTTGTTGAACAGATTGTCAGCTAAAAGGTCCCTCACATATTTCTCCTCCTGACTGACTCCGGCCACAGCGACTGTTAGTGGAATTCAAGCATTTGTGGGTTGCTGCTCTGCTCTCTGGCGCGGCCTTATGTGGCTTAAGTATCCAGTCTTTTTACTAAAGTTACGAGCGGACATGTCAGCACACCATCGATATAATTATACAGGGTTGCTACCGGTGGTCGAGCCTCTACGTTGTCACATATAATACCTATGCGATAAGAACATCTCGTAGGATATCCTTAAAACCAACATTAAGACTTATAAATATACCTACTATTTTCATTATACATAACAAGCCGATTTGGCCCTAATGAAAATTCAAATTTAAATCGTTTGATTCAGACCACAAGTCCATAGAATTACATACAAAATAATAAATTTAATTTAAACCAAATAAAAATTGAATTCAATTAACACTAATACAATTAAAACTAAATTAAATTATGTCACACAATACAATAACAACAAAAAAAAAATTAATAAAAAATTAAATAACTGGCACAGTTTTTGAAATATTGGCAATTTAATAATAAAGCTTTATGTAGTCTTTTGCCGATATCGCCAAAAAATGCCATTCTTAATTGGATCATTGCTTCATCTGATTGCCCGTCAGTTGTTCAATCAACCGTTTCAGTCTTCATCGTACAATATGTAACAAATATAATGGTGATCCGATATATAGGTATGAAATTTTTTTATTGCTCGTATTGGATTACACACTGTATACATATGAAACATGAAATGAAATGAAAAATATTTATTTGGTGCAAAGCGAACAGAAACATAACCTGAAATATACAAATAATTATAATTTACACCAAAATGGTTGCCACTCAGCACGAGTCATGGCAGTGTAGCCACAACGCTGATTTTCAGGGCAACCAGAACTTAAACTGACTAGTGACAACAATATTTCCAGATGACATTCATGTCACTACTGGCAATCCCATTTGACCGGTTTTGAAATTTTAAGTTCAAAAAATTAAATAAAAAATAAAAAAGCTAGAAAAAAATGAATTGAAAAAAATGTTTTACCGAAAAAAAGTTTTTTTTTAGTATGGGACCCGTCGTCCCAGGCGGTCAACCATCGATACAAAACCAATTTATTTAAGTAGTAAAAATATAGTATGATAATACCAATTAAATATTGGAAGATATACATGACATAATGATGTACGATGTATTAGTTATAATTGTTACTAGCCTTTTCCTGCGGCTTCGCCCGCGTATTATAAGTACTACAAAAGGATACGATACCCATGTTGATTTTCAGACTTTGTGACCACATTTGCCCCTTTTAGGGGTTGAATTTTCAAAAAACCTGAAAAATGTGTTTACTCATTTATCGTTAGGAATACTCCTGTGAAGTTTCGAATAAAATAGTCTAACAAATCTTGATTCGCCATACAAACTTTGGACCCCCATTTTACCCCCTTAGGGGGTGAATTTTGAAAAATCCTTTCTTAGTGCATCCCTAGACTTTATAAGGAACCTACGTGCCAAATTTGGAATCTCTAGAACCAGCGGTTTGGGCTGTGCGTTGATATGTCAGTCAGTCAGTCAGTCAGTCAGTATCTTCTTTTATATATTTAGATAGATAAACAACCAATGTTATTTACAAAACGACCTGTAACAATACTGTTACCAATAAAAAATTTCATTTCATTTCATTTCGTGCCTTTAAACGGATCACCAACATTTTTATTACACCCTATATGATCAAGACTTAAATGGTTGATTGACCGGATGATATGTTTGTGTGAGTACATGTGATAGGCTGCCACTGTTCAGTTGTCAGTGTCATTGTGGCGGTTTATTTGGATAATAGTAAAGTGTTGAATATTAAATAAAAAACGACAAAAAAAAACCAAAATTGTAACAAAAATGCTTGTGATCCGTTTAAGGGCATAAATGGTATCCTATTCTAATTATGAAAAAGTAAGAAAAAAAATTCACGCGAAAAAAAAAATGTGGTATTGTACGGAGGGTCGGCCGGCTGCGATGACGTACCTATTAGATATGATTACAGATGCAGACCTCTTTTCCAAAAGTTCAATATTCTCCCCCTAGCTTCTATGTATATTTTAAAAGTATGTCTTTTTACAAGAAACCACCCAGAGTATTTTATAAAACGCGAGGCGATGTTCAAAAGATAACTCCGGGCTCAGTACCAACATCTTCTATACCAGCCAGATTGTAATTCTGATGTATATAAGAGAAATGCTATTAATATGTGTATAGTAATATTTAACAATCTCCCTACAGAGCTGAGAATACTACATGGGAAAATATTTAAAATTAAATCTTTTTATAGTGTTAAGGATTATTTAATATCTAGTGTTTATAATTTTAATTATAATTGCTGATTTGGATTTGACATATGTACCTATAATAAAAAAAATTTTTTTTATTTTTTTTGACCTAATCGTGTACTTTTATATTTCAATTTTAATTTATCGACATCGTTTCATTATATGTATTCTGTATTAATTCCTGCATGTTAGTTATTAGTAGTACCTTAATGTACAAATTTTGCATGTTGATTATGTGTCGACTGAATACTGTTTCACAAACTAATTTATAACACGTTCGCGGACGCTTAGTCACACCTCTGGGACACCTAAATTTTGTATGGGAATTTTACGACTGCTATTGCATACCTGTCACAACACAGCTAAAATTAGAGTTATGATGTGACGCGAAATTCTATGCAAGTCGAATGCTATGCAATCCTCGTCAATATGAAACCAATTTTTTTATACTACCTATGTGACAACAAATGCTATACAATTCGGATGCGTATGCATGTTTGACACAATACCTAGTCAAAATGTGGTCTTATGTGACAGCGCATGTTATAGCATTCATTATTTATATCTTCTAGCGATGGTGAACCAGCAGGTTCATAATGTAGAATCATATCAAAAGAAACATGCAGTGTTTCTGGTTGCGGGGGTGATGCCGGGCATGAATATATATATGTTGATTACGAATGGAGGGTTTTTTGCTACGATTAGACTTGTTTAATTGTGTACTGCAGTCGGATGATGCGTCAGGCTCATTTGGTGTATAATTTTCGTCAGAACTGTAGTCTCCTGTTCCATCACGAAACGGGTCTTGATTAGATTCATCCGTACCTTCGCCAAGCTCGGCTGTTAGACGATCTTGTTCTTCAGCTGATAATTCTGACTCTGATTCTTCTGATAGTTCTCTTCAAACCTTTTTAGTCACTTTTAAGTGTCGCAAACATTAACAGAACGTACAGGACGAAACTTTGGTGGAACCTGCGGTTGTATAGGTACTAACTGAGTCTTCTGTGCGGCACTGGCGCGTTGGTTTCTGGGCAGAACTCGTCCACTACCTCTCCCGCCACGCGATGGTTATCCCAGCTCTATTTTCCTTGTTTGGAGGCATCTAAACCAACTATAAGGAGTTAAACACAAACAAAATACATACCACATTGCTTATCATAACGCAAGCGGTCAGCATCGACCACGAATAGGCTTATAATTCACAATTATATGACCCAAACAATGACTAGTACTAAAGTAATTACTTGAATAATAGGTATAAACATGCCTCACTTTTCTTTATTTACCGTAATTGAAATCAAGTTGTACTACAATAAACAGTCAGTAAACATGTTTGTTTATAAAACGACAACCAAAAACATCAAGAAACTGTAAAAAAAGCATTGCTTATGATGTTTCAAATAATCCGTAAAATAGCGTTTGCGCGCCAAATTTGGCCACATTTCACGCACCCACTCCCAGACGCACGCGAGGGGCTACTGAGGAGTCTTCCATACAAAGACGGATGCTCTTGCATACATGTCACGGAGAGGGGGGCAGAATCTGAGACGTCACAGGATAATTTTTAACTGCGATAAAACTATGTAATATTACAGTATGCATTCTTTGATTTTAGTGAATGGTAGAGGAAATGTTGGTGAATAATATTATACTGTGGCCAAGCGGATTGATAAGCATTCCAATGCAGAAATTTAAACCAAATAACGGATTCAATAGCAGGCGCGTCACCAGGAATAGTACAAAAACGGATGCTATGCAATCCGCGTCCGCGAACGTGATAAGATCTAATTGTACGTATTCATGCAAATAAATATTTCTATTCTATTCTATTCTATATAAAATTAATATACTATATAAAATTGCGTCAAAAATAAAAGTTCTTTTACATTGTCTTAGTCGCCAACTCGCCATACGATACCAATTATGGTTGCTACTTATATATCCGGAAACAAAAAAACAAACAAACGTACACGGCTGAAAATGGTTTTATTGTTTTTCAAAGTATTCCCCTTGATGATCTATGCACTTTTGCATTCGCGTGAACCAATTTTTAAAGCACTTCTGCCACTCCGCCTGAGGTACCTCCATAACGTGTTGTTTGAATGCGTCGACAGCATCTTCAGCGGTCGAAAATCGTTGACCGCGTAATTTATTCTTTATATTTGGAAATAAATAAAAATCGTTGGGTGCCAAGTCAGGGCTGTACGGCGGATGACCCGTTAATTCCACATTTTGACCCTCCAAAAATAGAGTTGTTTCGCGTGACGTATGACAGCTGGCATTGTCATGATGAAGAATGATTCTTCGTCGCTGGTTAGTTTTACGAATTTGTTCAAATACTTCCGGTAAGCAAATGGTCGTGTACCACTCTGAATTAACCGTTCTACGGTTTTCTAGTGGCACTGTAGCTACATGGCCATTAATACCGAAGAAGCAGGCCACCATTTGTTTCAATGTACTTTTTGCACGAGTAACTTTCGTAGGGTTCGGCTCATTTTGAAACACCCATACCGTTGATTGTTGCTTCGTTTCGGGATCGTATGCATAGATCCAGGATTCGTCACCTGTATAGATGTTATAAACGGCTTTTGAGTCACCACGGTTATATTTTTTGAACATTTTATTGCACCATTCGACGCGAGCATCTTTTTGCTCTTTTGTTAAGTTGTGGGGTATCCAACGCGAACAAATTTTTTTTACAGCCAAATAATTATGTAATATGCTATTAATGCTGGTCATAGAAATACCCAGAGTCGCCTCTATCTCGCAGTACGTAACATGTCGGTCGTCCATTATAAGTTTTCGCACAGCCTCGATATTTTGTTGTACAACGACCGATTTCGGGCGACCTGCCTTAACTTCGTCCGTAAGCATACTACGTCCACGATTGAACTCACTAAACCAGTGATACACAGTAGTTTTAGATGGGGCTTCATCACCAAAAGTAGAAGTTAGTTGATCTATGCACTGTTGTTGCGTTAAACCACGCCGAAAATCATAATAAATCATAGCACGAATATTTTCACGAGTGAGTTCCATTCTTGCTGCGAGATGACATTTAAAACCCGTCAAAAACAAAACACGAGCGTTAATAAGAAAGAAAAAATATACCGGCCAGTACTTAAAAAAGTTCAAATTTTACCATGGAGGTCAAATATGCTATTTAAGAAGATTGTAATCCCGGTTTCCGGATATATAAATAGCAGCCTATGTACCCATAAACGGATAACCAGTATTTTTTTTGAACGGCTATTAGACATGGCAATTTGTAGGGTCCAACCTGTCAGGTTGGTAGGTGTAATGGCACCTAGGGAGTAGGAGTCCCGATCTTGGGCGATCGGCAGTGCCCCGACACCCGCAGCTGTTTATGGAGGTCGTTACAGTTATTTTACCTTTTTAGGGTTCCGTAGTCAACTAGGAACCCTTATAGTTTCGCCATGTCTGCCCGTCCGTCCGTCCGTCCGTCCGTCCGTCCGCGGATAATCTCAGTGACCGTTAGCACTAGAAAGCTGAAATTTGGTACTAATATGTATATCAATCACGCCGACAAAGTGGTAAAATAAAGTGGATTTTTTTTTATTAGGGTACCTCCCCTATACGTAAAGTGGGGAGTGATTTTTTTTCCCTTCAACCCTAACGTGTGATATATTGTTGGATAGGTATTTAAAAATGAATAGGGGTTTACTAAAATCATTTTTCGATAATGTAAATATTATCGGAAATAATCGCTCCAGAAGTAAAAAAATATGCGTCCCCCCCCTCTAACTTTTGAACCATAAGTTTTAAAAATATGAAAAAAATCTCAAAAGTAGAACTTCATAAAAACTTTCTAGGAAAATTATTTTGAACTTGATAGGATGAATAGTTTTTGAAAAAAAATTACAAAATAATTTCTGAACTAAGTTTGTAATTTAACCGTATAAGCAGGTGTTTATTGTACCTGTAATTTGTACAAAATTACAATGAAATAACGTGCTTTCAAATAAAGAAAAAACGGTGAAAATCGGTTCACGCAATAAAGAATTATTCCATAAATATCATCTTCCATACTATAAGCTCGCGCGCAATAGTTTACTTAATTTGCCGATATATGTCGTTGTACGTGGAACTCTCATATCATATGGCGGTGTTATTAACTCTTAAGTGGGGACACTTACTGTGACGGACGGAAAACTACGGAACCCTACACTGAGCGTGGCCCGACACGCTCTTGGCCGGTTTTTTAATTATAATGTTAGCCATTTTCTATACATTCCGTCTGGTTTTTTATTTAAATTAAAAGTTTAAATGTGTAGATTCGCTGATAATTAATATATTTATCTAGTTTTGTATTTAAATAATAGAAGGGTTGGGCAGATGAAGTCAGATTCGGGCAGCTCGAGCGGTCATTTAAAAATCTACAATAACAAAACCAGTTTCTTTTTTTATTTACTTAATGTGTTTTGTTATATATAAGTACTATCACCGTGCTTCACCAATACATTTTTTTGATGTTTTGAAGGCATCTCTGTAAACGTTGAGCTAGGGCCGGTAGGGACGATTTGTTGGTAAGGTTGGGTCGGTAGGGGCGATTTGTAGGGAAAGTGTGAGATAAAAGACACGAGTTGGACACAACAGGTTGGGCCCTTCAAATTGCCATGTCTAATAGCCGTTTTACATTATGTATAATAAACTGATGTAAATAATAAAAATTCACTTACCTCTAATAGATAAAGAGTCATAGTTGGGCGACTCGAAAAGAACTGTGTATAATTTCCCCAAAAGACGTCACCGTACATGAATTTGAAGCTTTTCAATGTCTTTTCCGTTTTAAGTACCTTCTGTTCTACATTTTCATTAAAAATATCCATTTGGAAATCTTCTACTCTGGTAAAATTATACTCAGCACAAGACCACTTGCTATTGTTCTGCAAAATGATTTGATTCTCAGGACAACACTTAGCTAGGCAATCATTGCAGTCTTCAACTGTTTCGTTGTTTGTCAGATATTTAAATACAGGTGTAGTATTGTTGTCTTCTGCGCAAGCGAGACAGAAGAGAAGGGAGCACACGAGAATGCGGCCCATCGCGGCGGGCGTGTAAACTGGAAAGAAAACACCGTTTTTATGAAGTTTATCGTTAATTATTTGTTAGGCGTTGAGCATACGGAAAGTCGCGGCGCGAAGTGCCGCGACGCGGTGCGATATGGTGCGATAGTACCCTGCGAGCCTAATATTGTCGTCTGTCACCATAGCTGTCACGTTCTAACAAGTATGTAAGTGCGAAAGTGATGCACTACGTGATAGGCGATAAATGACAACCATGATACGCGTACTGCTATTATTATATGACACCAAAAAATTTCGTGAAATGAGTTGGCGTAGTGTGGTTGCGGCATTTTGGTTTATCGTGTTAAGTATTAGACGGAGAGCTAGCCACGTCAAATATGACACAATAATGAGAGCGACGAAACCCCTTTCGTTAGTTTGCTATACTATGCTTATTTCTCGATCCAGGCATCTGGCAGCTGAAAAGTGGTGGAAGTCAAAGAATGCAAATCTCTTTAAGAATACAAATCCTAGAAAAGGTTTTGATGCAGCATTATGAGAAATTATGTAAATAATTAGATTATACCATTACTAAATCTTTCTGATGGGGGAAAGTAGGAAAGTAGTGCCAAATGATGTAAAATTTAATTGATACTTTGTCACCTACTTTTTGTGTTTTCGATATAATACGCAATGTTTTTTGGTCTAATGTTAAAATATAGGCCCCGTCCTCTATAAATAAGACAACTTCGGCAGTTTTTACCTGTTTTGGTATAACTTTCTTCCACCTCAAAATTTTTGCTAGTCCGTCACTCAGACCTCCACCCATTTAAAGCTGCCAGGTGCCCGGATCTAGCAATAAAGATGGTATTGCAATTTTACTAGACGAGTTTCGTGCTCTCATTATTATGTGACGTGGCCAGCTCTTAGTCCATATATAGATGTTACATGAATATTTGGGCTAAAAGCCTAAAACCAATGAAAATACTGAAATATTAACGCCAATGAATTCGAAAGTTTGTAAGGTTAAATGATTAAATGTTTGTTCCTCTTTTGCGCAATAACGACTGAATGGATTTTAATAAAATTTGGCGCACAGATAGATTATAATTTTACCTACTTGTAATGGTACAGTTGCGTTCAGATATATCGGAGCGGCCAGGTGGTCATAAATAACTAAACAACTCCTCTATTCTCAAGGCGACAAAGTGCATCTTCAGATATCTTGAGTACCTTGGCCGCTCTGATATAATATATTTGATGGTGACTGTACATAGATAAAAAAAAACTGGCCAAGTGCGTGTCGGACCACGCATAATGGAGGGTTCCGTAGCTTCAATGAAATGAGAACCAGACTAATGCCAAAAGGTCGTATCTGATGCCTATGGAAGAAGTTTTTTTGGAAATAACTCAAAAATGGCTAGACCTATAATGTTCAAAACAATTTTAGTAAAAAGTTTATGATAACGTGCATATTCTCAATTTTTTTCATATTTTTTGAACTTACGGTTCAAAAGTAACAGGGGGGGGGGGGGGCGCTATTTTTCCGACTTCCGAAGCGATTATTACTGAAAATATTGACTTAATCACAAAATGTTCATATAAACCTCTATGTTATTTTTAAAGACCTATCGATTGATGTGCAACATGTTGATATTTGGTTAAAAAATTTTTTTTTCAATAGTTACATGTATGGAGCGCCCCCCCTGAAAATATTTTTTTCTGAAACTCTAATAACTAAATAGCGGCATACAAAATACACCTTATGTATAAATTTTATTAAGATACGTCTTATAGTTTCCGAGTAAAATGGCTGTGACATACGGACGGACGGACGGACGGACAGACGGACATGACGAAACTATAAGGGTTCCGTTTTTGCCATTTTGGCTACGGAACCCTAAAAATGGTATGCACGTAACCTATATAGGCTACATTTAATATATTCCTTGACTTACTTTAATGGACTAAGAGCAGATATGACACAATAATGAGAGACAGATATGACAGAATAATGAGAGCATTGAAACCTGTCTAATTAGATTGCTTTTGCATACTTATTGCTAGATCCGGGCATCTGGCAGTTTTTATTGGGTGGAGGTCAGAGAGACAGACCAACAAAGTTTTTCGGTTGGAAAAAAGTAATACCAATATGCGTAAAAACTGCCGAAGTTATGTAATTTTTAGAGGACAGGGTTAAAGCCTATAGTTTAATATTAGAAAAAAAAACATTGTGTATTATTGCTGAAACAAAAGTAGTAGGCGACTAGCTATAAATTGCATTATAGATAATTTGGCACTACTTTCCCCCGAACGGAAACTTTTTGCTATGATATAATCTAATTAATTACATAATTTCCCATAATGTTGCATTATACCCTCTAGGATTTGTTTTCTTTAAGTTATTTGCATTCTTTGACCTCCACCACTTTCTAGCTGCCATATGTCTCGATCTAGAAATAAGCATAGTATAGTAAACGAACTAGAGGGGTTTCATTGCTCTCATTATTGTGTCACATCTGACGTCGCCAGCTCTCCGTCTATATTGCCATAATATTCCATCAAACCCAGAACTCTTTGTTTTCTCAAGTTATTTGCATTCTTTGACCTCCACCACTTTCCAGCTGCCAGGTGTCTGGATCTAGAAATAAGCATAGTATAGCAAACTATCACTAGAAGGGGTTTCGTTGCTCTCATTATTGTGTCATAGCTGACGTGGCCAGCTCTCCGTCTATAAGAATTGATCGCGCTCTGCCGCGCAATACCGTTGTGTGTTTCATACCTTATCTTGGATATTTTAAATTTAATTAATTAACAGGAAAAAACGTATTCTCTACTCGTTTAATATGGAACATACTAGCGATATGGGCCGATATAAGGATAAAATGTCTAATTCAAATATATTTTATAATTAAATATAACTATTTATGTGTTTTTGACGCTGTTATCCACAATACGCGCGCGTCATAAAGGAAAAACCCGACCAAGAGTATGTCGGGCCATGCTCAGTGTATGGTTCCGTAGTTGTCGGACTGTTACATCCGTTCAAAAGGTCGTTTATTAAGGGATATTTTGCGGCACTTAAGACATTTTACTAACTTTCTGTTAGTTCAGATTTATAAAATTATTAGTTTTATCCAAAAAAATGTTTTAATTTATATCATTATTATTTTAAAAGACCACGATATACCACATGATAAGGTTGGAGCGAAAAAATAAATTCTTCCCCAACTTCACGCAAAAAACCAGCCAAATTATGTATGATAGTGCCTACCTTACTGCAATAAGGGTATTTAATAACTTACCTATTGAAATTAAATCTGTCGAAGGTAAACCCTTTAAAACTGTTTTAAAGAATTGGCTTATTAGTAGAGTTTTCTACAACATGAATGAGTTTTACCAGTATGATAATAGTGCATGCTTGTATTAATTTAGTTAGTTATAAGTTAGTTAGTAATATTATGTAGTACGTCCATGATGGACAAACTGTTGGTTCTTAATTGTAGTATTGTTAACATCTTTGTACACAGTTATGCAATAAAGGATTATCTTATCTTATCTTATCTTATGCGTACGTACCTAGGCACGTACGGGAGGTACCTAATAATAGTAGATTGTACAACAAGTGCATAAAACGCACGATTTTACGCGATGCGTTTATCCATCCGAGCGAGCTTGCGAGTGAGAATTGATATAAAGTCGAGTGTAAAATGGGTTTTATGGACGAGGGTTACTCTCTAATTTTCACTTCAATTGCGAGGTAATTATTTATGGTTAATCATGGAACTATTTCAAGATGTAACAAAAATATTACAATGTTAACAAATATGGTTCCCACCAATATTTTTTTTTAATATTTCAACATGTGAATTCAGACATAGATACTTGTTTTCTGCCAAGTCATAAAAACATTTCGGGGCATTTCTAAACTATTATCTACTCCTATTTTATTTGATTTCATTTATTTAATTATAGAAAACACGCAATTCAAATAATTATAGCAAGAACATAATAAAAGAACAAGTTTCAGTATTCTACGAAATTTTACTGCTCAATTAAATTGTGCAATATATTTTGACTCTGTTTGGCTGTTGAGCCACATTCTTAGTCTTAGAAGAAAATTTTACTTTATGCACTAGAGCTTAATGAGAGATTTTATGTCGTCCACGCACGACTTAAAGTCGAACTTTACGAGCATGAGAAGTGAATAAAATATTAATCCACTTTTTATTCGACCACTTTGTCGGCGTGATTAATGCACATACTTATACCAAATTTCAGCTCTCTGGTGTCACTGGGTCACTGAGCTGGACCGCGGTCAGATGGACAGACGGACGGACGGACATGGCGTAACTATAAGGGTTCCTAATTAACTACGGAACCTTAAAAAGTAATAAACGGCCTAAGTCGTCTAACACCGGGAGGTTAAATAGTTAATTGATTAATAGTACACCCTTCATATGGACTAAGAGCGCTACGTCAGATATGACACAATAATAGACGGAGAGCTAGCCACGTCAGATATGACACAATAATGAGAGCAATGAAAGCCCTCTAGTCATTTTTAGGGTTCTTTAGCCAAAATGGCAAAAACAGAACCCTTATAGTTTCGTCATGTCCGCCTGTCCGTCCGTCCGTCCGTATGTCACAGCCATTTTACTCGGAATCTATACGACGTATCTTAATAAAATTTACACATAAGGTGTAAGCGCCCCCCAAAAAAAATTTTTTTTTTCAAATTTAACTCCATAACTGTAGCGGCATACAAAATACACCTTATGTGTAAATTTTATTCAGATACGTTGTATAGTTTCCGAGTAAAATGGCTGTGACATACGGACGGACAGACAGACAGACACAGACATGACGAATCCATAAGGGTTCCGTTTTTTGCCATTTGGCTACGGAACCCTAAAAACTCCTTCCATAGGCATCCGATACGACCTTTTGGTATTAATTTGGTTACGAGGTACGGAACCCTCCATTATGCGTGGTCCAACACGCACTTGGCCGTTTTTTCTATACTATGCTTATTTCTAGATCTCGACATCTGGCAGCTGTAAAGTGGTGGAGGTCCAAGAAAGCAAACCACTTCAAATCCTAGAGTTCTGGGTTTGATGCAATATTATGAGAAAAATACGTGAGTGTCGTGGAACAGTCGGTTGGAACGAAGTTATGTTTTGAAATTTTAGTTTTTTTGTAATTTTAGTCATTTTGACTTTTTAGGTCTTTTGACTTTTTAGGGTTCCGTACCTCGAAAGGAAAAAACGGAACCCTTAGAGAATCACTTTGTTGTCCGTCCGTCCTTCCGTCCGCCCGTTCGTCCGCCCGTCCGTCTGTAAAGACCCTTTTTCTCAGGAACGCGTGGAGGTATCAAGCTGAAATTTATATCATATAGTCAGGTCTACTGTTCCTGTTTCTTGGAGCTGTGAAAAAATCAAACATCTAAGCCAACGCAATCAAAAGAAAAAGCCGTGTATGCCGCAAATTTCTGCAAATTTTCGAAACTCGCAAGGGAATCAAAAAACCTACAGGGTACTTTCCGTGAACTCTGAATTGAAATATTGAAATTTGGTACGAAGCAACGTCTTATAGCACAGATAAAAGAAAAATTGCGAAAACTGTAAATTTTTAGTTACATCCGGCGTCTGATGATATATAGACAATGAAGTAGCTCTGAAAAATGACCCCACAAAAAGTGAGCCGCGGGGGGCGGGGCCTACAAACTGAGCCGCCAAGCCGTTTAGTTTACAAATGGCGGTTCAGTGACACGGCGGTACTGAAGTTTATCAAAAAATTAAATAATTTAGTAAACATGCCTTCTTGCGCCGTAAAATGGTGTCAGAGTAGAACTGGAAAACATAATAAAAAAGACGGGCTCACTTATCATACGTAAGTTAAGCCGAAAACATATTATTATAAATTTATTTTACTGGATAATTTTATATGGGGATGGTGCTATGCCAACTTTTGAACAACCATTAAAACTTCTTTCAATATTTTTTGATTACTTTTTAATGAGATAAATGTTTTGGTTTAAGTTAAATGCACATGTTTACATCTCATTTTCCATAACTCAGGAACAAATATCCGTGATAAACACACAAATAAATAGGCAGGGTCACGACCGACTAGGCTAGGAGGCCGTTAAATTTAGTTTATATAAACGAAGTATTATCATAAAATAACCTTTATTCAAATAGTTGTAGACTAAAAGTACCTTAGTTTAAGGAGCACATTGAGCACAATCAGTCCTCGCATTTAAAGCTCCACGGTCAAAGACAGGGCTGTATGTGTATAGGCTGTTTATGGAAATGAGTGATACCTGATAGTCAAAGAAATCAAAGATAAATTTTAATTGACTTATTTAAATGAAAAAAAAAACGACTAAAAACGGATTATATGGCGTATGCTAAATTCAGTTTATCTCCTGACTTTACTACGTATTCCCCGAGTATTCTATATGTGGGTTTATGTTATGCACAATATAATTTTTGACGGATATAAATATATTTTTCTCAGTTGACCCGTAACCATAAACGTTGAAAATTGTACAATGCAGTTTTTGTATACAAATATAGATTCTACAGTACTAAACTAAAATTCGCAGCATCGGACGTCGCTGCGAAGTGCGGAACAGTGTGACACAGGCGCGGATACAGGGGGGGGGGGGGGGGTTGGGCAACAGGGGCATTTGCCTCCCCCTGACACGTAAGCCTCTTGTACTATGGGGACCATAGGTGCGGACCGCAAGATTTTTTGTGAAGGAAATTGCCCCCCCTTGAATGGAATCCTGGATCCGCGCCTGGTGTGACATAAAAGTCTTGCGTTAAACGTATTAAGTAAGTGACCAGTAAAGTGACCAAGTATCTGCTTATTTGCTTTAAAATAAAATTGAAACATCTTACAACAAAAAATATACATTCGAAAATTGCTCTCTATTTTATGAAATCGTTCACTAATAATGTCACTGTTGCCTTGTCATTTTCAAGTGTCAGTGCTACGACGAATCACAGCAAAATCATTTTGCGATTGAGCAATCGTATTTTAAGTAATTGTTGTAATTGAAAACATACTAATATTTTGACGCATTTGATTGGCAACGTCGTGAGCATGCGTATATCGAGTTGTTTCCCAGTTTCACACTGAGGGTTTGTTTGAAGTTCTACGTCTAGATATATCATCAGTCGCCGGTTACATCATATAATAAAAATATTTTTAATAATTTTAAAGTTACTACCCCGATGTACCTACAGGTTTGTAAGGAACCCTCGGTGCCCGAGTCCGCCTCGCACTTGGCCGGTTTTTAAATCTACCTTTTGACTTTTCACTTTGTCACTTCTCACTTTTCACTTCACTTCACTTTATTATATTTTATTGTATTTTATTTCATTTAACATGTTTCTCAATCGTATGGCTTTGTGTCGCGTTTTCGTGACGGTCACGTGACTTTTTTTCGCCTAGCCCCCATCCGCGATTATATAAATAATTAGATTATATCATTGCCAAAAGTTCCTGTTGGGGGAAAGTAGTGCCAAACGATGTAAAATGTAATTCATAGTTTGTCGCCTACTGTGCGTATAATAATACCAGATGTTTTTTTTGTTTTAATGTTAAAATATAGGCCCTGTCTTTTATAACTGAGACAAGTTCGACAGTTTTTACATGTTTTCTTATTACTATTTTCCAATTCAACAATTTTGCTAGTCTGTCACTCTCAACTCCACCCATTAAAAGCTGCCCGAATCTAGCAATAAGGATAGTATCGCAATCTATCCAGACGGGTTTTGTTGCTCTCATTATTGTCTCATATCATATCTGACGTGGCCAGCTAGTCTATAACGAGAGCAACAAAACCCGTCTGCTTAGATTGATATACTATCCTTACCCGATCTTTTTTAATCTACACCGTGGGCTGGAATAATCTGACAAATCTTAACCACGAATTTCTAAGACCAAAAGAAGGAAAAAATATTATGTGACTTTAGGTCAATTTCGCCAAAAAAAATATTTTTTTTTTGTTTTTTTTTTCCATTTTTTGAATGTTTATTGCACATGAAAAGCAAATGTTATTAATAAAATTATCGCCTAAAACAAATTGGTACATTTTTTTTTTGTAAAAAATTTGTTTCTGCAAAGTTTTCCTTGTCACTTTGATATGTGTCAATAAGGACGTGTAAACTATGTCCAATAGTGGCAACAACGCCATAAGAAAGGCGGTTTGTGATGAGTTATAATAAAAATTATATATTTTTTAAATTGGTATTAACTCTGAAACTAGGCGTATTCCAGAAAAGTTTATAGGACATTTTAGTACCTAAATATGATCAGGAATACACTGTTAAAATCTGTCTAGTTATATGGGCCCACGGTGTATAGACTTTATACTTACAGTGATCACATTGCATGTAGTTAATTGTGTGCAGCTCGACTTGCGTTTTTCACCAAATGGGCGAGGTTCGTAATTCGCGTGTTAACAGTTCGGCAACAAGCATTAACTAACAAAGTTTCATTCATGCGAGTCAGAATGAAACGATGAGGGTTCCAGTTGGTGGTGTACACTTAATTATACGGAAAATGATGATGATGGAATTTCCTTTTGCTGAGTTAGGCCTGTTGGCTCTAAGATTAATTTAATGAGCCCATTTCATTTTTGATGCAAATTTTTGACGAAATGCCCCTAAAATTCTTTAAAAATAAAGTAGAGCCATATAGTAAAGAAAGTTTGAAATCATTTTCGTGTAAAGCAAAAATGCTGAATTCATTTTTGGTACTTTTTTTTACCTTTCCATTAAAAAAAAACTAAGAAAACCTAAAGAATATGAAATCGAAGTTTGATATATTTTTTAAATAAATGCCTATTTTTATTTATTTATGGTCGTATCATGAAAAATATATTTTTTATAATAAATCCCTGTTATTTCGCTTCATAAAAAGTATACAAATCCTATATTGGTTATAGTATTTAACGAAAAAAATATATTTATTTATTTTATTTATTTATTTATTTATTTTTTATAAGGACAATCTTACACAAATCGACCTAGGCCCACAGTAAGCTCAATAAGGCTTGTGTTATGGGTACTAGACGACGATATATATAATATAAAGATATAGATAAATACTTAAATACATAGAAAACACCCATAACTCAGGAACAAATATCTGTAATAAACACACAAATAAATGCCCTGACCAGGATTCGAACCCGGGACCTCCTGCTTCGTAGGCAGGGTCTCTACCAACTAGGCTAGGAGGCCGTTAAACCAATACCTCATTATGTAGGAAAAATGATGTGGTTGGAGCTCTAATGCTTGCCTAATAATATTTATTACAAATAATGGACGTCAACCATTTGGTCACCGGCCCCGCGCTGGTGGGCGTTTGCGGTATCGTGAGCGATTTTCCCTCTTCATTGTACTCTACGCAAATGAGGATACCGTGGCGCTAAGCGCCGGTTTATCGTGACATCCCTCGCGATGCGCCGAAGGTCTTCCGGGCGCTCGCACCATCGTGAGGAATTTTCCTTCGTTAGTGTGCGCTACGCTTAAGAAATGCTCCTAAATGATCTCCGCTCCTCTCCGCCAGTTTGGGCGGGCCAAAACGCGTTACCACCATAGAAGTTCAAGTACGGGACTTTTAAGCCAAATCTTTATTGGATAACTCTGCACTAGTATTTGTTACAAATACGAGTATAACAATTATTTTCCCCACTTCCCACAAAAGTAGGACATTCATATTTATTTAAAAAAACGGTTGGAGTTACCACAAAACTTTCAATAAAGGACATATTATTCATGAAATTGTCTACAATTTTTGCCTGTAAAGTATGTTGCTAAGACTTATAGTTTTCAATCTATGTGTCGCGAAAATTTTGACTCCCTCTTTTTACCCCCACCGCACCATAAATTTTGCTGGCTCTGCTTCCTAAAATGGCATATGGGTCCTAGAATCTCATGCAAAAGGAGATCTCATCATCACTAATATCCGCATAATGTCCCTTTGTTGTCGTGTGTGGTGTACACGTTCCTGGGTTTTCACCAGTGTAATTAGTCAACACAGGGCAGCTTGTGACGAGCTGTTGGAGAGGAGCGACACCACGTACTTGAAGCGCCCTTGGGGTACCCTGTCGGATGGGTGGGACAGGTCTCCTGCCTCTGGCTTGACTTAGCCGGCTGTCCAGAGTCGCTAGAGCTGCGCTCTCGAGGGTAGATGTGGAAACATAAGTAGCGAGTTGGCTATAAGTTTAAAGTCCAGTGACACCTCTCTACCCCCAGCCCTCTGCACCGGTGTTGTCCTTGAGCTACTCGTATCTCTTATGTCGCTTGATTTTACTTAGGTTGGATTCATAACAATAAAAAGCAATGTACAAAAACATTAAAAGTCTAAGATTTTCTATTGAGTAATTAATTATAATACCTACAGTGTTTTGTGTGTAGCAAAATTAAATTTCGTCGTATTTGAAATTTGATGAGGTCATTGAGGTTTAGCTCAATTCCCTCTCACCCCTAAGCGCCTCATGATATAAATGGTTGCCCCTTTGTATACTTTGAAGGTAATTAGTAATTAGGGTTCCATAGTCAACTAGTAACCCTTATAGTTTCGCCATGTCCGTCCGTCCGTCTGTCCGCGGTATATCTCAGTGACCGTTCGCACTAAAAAGCTGAAATTTAAGGTATAGTGCATTAATCACGCCGACAAAGTGGTAGAATAAAAACTGGAATAATATTTTTTATTAGGGTAAGTGGGGGATGATTTTTTTTTCGCTCCAACCCTATCGTGTTGGATATAATTGGATAGGTCTTTTAAAAAGAATACAGATCCTCTAAAACATTTTTTGGATAAAACTAACAGTTTCGTAAATAATAGCTCTGAAAGTTCAAAAAAGCGCGTCCCCCCATCTAACTTTTGAACCACGGGTCCAAAAAATTTTAAAAAATTCCTGGAAGTGAGCCTAACAAGTACTTTCAATGACAACTATCTATACATATAATAAAGCTGAAGAGGGTCGAAAGTCTGTACATGGAAGATAATCGAAAAAAAGTTGGCCGGGGATACTTAGAATCGATAACAGAACACGTTCCAACAATTTTTAGAATTTTTGTCTGTTTATCTGTTTGTCTGTTTATCTGTTTGTCTGTTTATCTGTTTATCTGTTTGTCTGTTTATTTGACCGCGCATCACGTGAAAACGGCTGAACGGATTTTGATGAAATTTTGTATAGATATAGTTTGAGTCCTGGTAAAGGATAATATATAGTTTTAATCCCGAAAATCAACCCTGGTGGGGGTGAAAATGAGGTTGAAAGTTTGTATGGAGAATTTTTAACCGCTGAAACGATTTAGATAGAAATGAGTATGGAGATAATTTGAGTCTCGAGAAACGTCAAAGGATAGTTTTCAAACCCGTGTGGGGGTGAAAAGGGGGTTGGAAGGTGGTATGAGGAATTTTTTACCGCTGAACTGATTTAGATGAAAATTGGTATAGATAGAGATAGTATGGGTCTCGAGAAATGACAAAGGATATTTTCTTTTTCAAACCCCCCCCCATCTTACTTTCGAACCGTAGGTCCAAAGAGATAGTATGGGTCTCGAGAAATGACAAAGGATATTTTCTTTTTCAAACCCCCCCCATCTTACTTTCGAACCGTAGGTCCAAAAAAATGAAAAAAAGAATGGAAGTGACGCCTGTTACTTGCGATGCTTTAAATTTACCTTACCCGCTCTTAAGACATATTTGAAAATGTCATGAATGTCAAAGGGTTATTGCAGGTTCGAGGACTATATATGACGTACAAAGATGCATGGCCCAAACCAAAAAACTACTACAAAATCATCTAACATTTATAGGACACCGTTTAGGTAGGAAATAGTAGTTTATGTAACTGTTACGTAATAAGGGTCCTTAAAACATGAGTGTGGTTTTCATAATAAGATCACACGAGTGTTTTAAGGCCTAATTACGTACAGTTGCATACACTGATTTATCTACACTCATATTATTTATCCTAAATGCATTATTCGGAAACCATAGAATGGCCGCCATTGCACCGCCATGGCCAACTCGATTGTGCCGGCGGTCGCGCGGGCGCATATCGGCGGCCGCGCGGGAGCGTGCAGGTGTACATTATGTTATCAAAACTCATAACACATCAATATTTGAGCATGTAAAGTTAAAATTACGTTACTGATACAGATAAAAAGCTTATCATAGTAAAATCGGTTGTGGTAATGCTAGCATTGCCTACCGTTTTCGAACACGTTTTAGAGAACTTACAATGTGAGTGTAGATAAACATATCAAACGTTTTGTGAAGCAGTCAGATTAGGATTTATTTTTCTTTATAATTAAACAATAGGTACATTATCTGTCCCTCAAGCTGTTTTGATATGTCTTCTTGAAGAACTACGCCTTATTTTGTATCTTTAATATCTAATAATGTATTACTGTTTTGAAAAAAATAAGTCCCGTCGAATTTCTTTTCGGTCATATTCGTAATATTTCTTGGGCCAGAGGTGTAGGGTTAGAACCGGTGGTAGTTTTAGAACGAAGTTCCTTATCGGACGGTTCGTGGATCCGGCCTAGGCGAAAAAAAGTCACGTGACAGTCACGAAAAAGCGTCACGTCACGAAAACGCGACACCCATACGATTGAGAAACATGTAAAATGGAATGGAATAAAGAATATATAAAATAGAATAAAGTGAAGTGAAGTGTAGTGAAATTGAGAAGTGACAAAGTGATAAAAGTGAAAAAAGTCGAGAACCTTAAAAGTCGAGAATTTTAAAAATGTCGAAAATGTCAAAAATGTCATAATTTTCAAAATTTCCAAAATTTCCAAAATTTCCAAAATTTCCAAGATTTCCAAGATTTCAAAAATTTCCAAAATTTCCAAAACATCCAAAATTTCCAAAATTTCCAAATCATCCAAAATTTCTAAAATTTAAAAAAATGCAAAAAAAAATTAAATCCACAAAATTTACGAAAAAGTCAAAATGAAATAAAATTAAATAACATAACTTCGTTCCAATCGCACTCGATTCTCATACTTTCCACGACACTCACGTATTTTATTTTTCTCTGACGTTCATTATTGCATTGTAATGTGCTTACATTGACGAATAAATATCTTGATCTACACCAATATCATAATAGTACATTACTTACCTAGGGCTGTAAAAAAAAGAAAGCCCGAAATCGCAGGTATTTGGGACCCGAGCCGCAGGCGAGGGTTGTAAATATGCGATAGAGGGCTTTCTTTTTTACTGCCCGTGGTGAGTACACAATTTTACGTCCCCACCTGGCCATAATGCGAGTTTTACCGTAAGCGTAGCGAGCGGTAAAACTCACATTATGGCCAGGTGTGACGTAAATCCTCTATTCTGTGTTCAGAACCGTATGTAATTAATTACCAACATTATTGCAACCAGTAACGAAACATCAGTGTATTATCTGTGACAATGTGGTAAAAACGTATGAAAATTCATTACCTACGGTAACGTAATGAAAATTCGCCCCCCCGACCGCCGGCGCAGTAATGTTGGTCATGGCGGTGTAATGGCGGTCATTCTAATGGTTTCAATGGATTTTTAATATGTGTGTAGGTAAAGCAGTGTATGCTTCTGTACATAATTAGGCCTTATTACGTAACAGTTATATCGCCATGTCCGTCCGTCTGTCCGCGGTCTAGCTCAGTTACCATTCGCACTAGAAAGCTGAAATTTGGTGAGGCCTGATAAGAACTTTCAATAAAAACTATATTGAATAAAATCGGTCCAGCCGTTTTTGAATTATTAGTCAAAAACGCATAGTGAAAGGAAGTGCCGAATAGTAAAATGACGTAAGCGCCGCCAAATAAACGACCTTTTGAATGGATGTTTTGTAACAGGGCAGCATCTACGAAACTCTACACGGAGCATCGCCCGACATGCTCTGCTGGTTTTTTTTTGCATTGTTATCCCGGAAATCACCCCTTAAGGATTACTAATTCCAATTCCAGAAAATCCCCAGCCAGGTTATACGTAGCCTATAAAAATTCAACGGCTAAAAGAGGGGGGGGGGGGGTAACCACTACACTCGATTGAGTTAAATTTGCATGGGTCATGGAACTCCCTCCTCCAAGTGCACCTCAAATAGAAAAAAAAACATTTCTGCATTTGTGACCCCCCCCCCATTTCAACCGCGCCTGTTCTTACCTTTCATGCTTTGACTGATTTGACGGGAGGATCGATTTGGATGATATTTGCAGTAGACATAAACGTATAAATACAAAAGTGGTCCTGTATCGTCCGATATACACCTACTATACTCTGTATGTCGTTTAAATCATGCCAAAAAAATTAATAAAAAAAAGGATTCATTTATGAGTGTAGTTTCATTTAGTGGTAATTGTAAAATATTTTATTAGGACTACTGTCCTCTAGCGTATCCATCTGTCAAATTTACTTCAAGTTCCGCCTCCAGGGTAGCGGGAGAGAAATTAGGGGTGAATTAGCCGCTTACTGACACAGACCGAATTCCACGCGGGCGGAGCCGCGGGCACAGCTAGTATTGAATAAAATAGATTTTGCTATTTTTGAGTTATCACCGAAAAAGACATAGTGAAAGGACGTAAGTGCCGGATAGTAAAACGACGTAACCGCCGTCAAATATCCCTTAATAAACAACCTTTTGAACGGATGTAACTGGTCGGCAACTACGGAACCCTACACTGAGCATTGCCCGAAATGCTCTTGGCCGGTTATTTTACAATTTAACGCCATTATTTACTTTTGACATAATTAGGTTTATTTCAAAATATGAATAGAAATAACGAATATTATTTACAAAATTTAAACTTTACAAAAATTTACACAAACAACTCGCTCCCAATCGCTCCCGGCACGAAGGTGCCCATAACACTTGCGGCATTACCACGTTGAATTATTATGGACAGCTTTTGTACCAGGAACGACTCGGAACGAGGGTCCTCGCCCTTTTGCCGGAATCGACGACCCAATTCGCGAATGAAACGTTTTGAGTCATCCCCCCAGCAGCCCGCGGTTTCCACTGCGAAGGGGACGAAGATGTAGCCTGACCCTAACGGAGCGTATTTTTGCCGCTTTAAGGCCGCTTGTGTCTCAGCAGCTGCTCCGGCCGCGCGTGAGGTACGGCTGATGTGAGAGGCGGCGAAGGTGCTGACACATGTAGCATCCCACACCAAACACCGCCCCCTCTCCCATGGCACTAATGTCAAGCCGTCAGGCCTTTTGCCATCCGTGCGGCTAAGACCTGGCGGCTCAAGCATCGAAGGCACACCAGCCGACCTAAGCGCCCTCTGTATAGTGTCGTTGAGGGCATGGTGATGTGGATGCCTGCCAGTGCATCGGCGGCAACTCAGTGCGTGATGGCCGTCAGCCCCCACCATGGCTCCGCAAATGCATTTGTGAGGTTGGCATACCTCGCAGCCCAGGCGGAGAGCCACGGCCACGCGCAGTGAGCTGCCGTCGAGCAAAGTGCCCAATTGCGGTGAAGGTAGCGCGTGCAGCCATGCCTCCGATTCTGACCGCGATACTGCCAGAAGCCTTGCACGGTTCACTCCTACTGCGTTTGCAATAAGGCCTTCTACTGTAGCTTTGGAACCTGTGTCATCCCACGTGCGCTGGACTTGTGGGTTCTCCGGTAAGGACGTTCCAGGATTGAGAGCCGACCATGCATTCAAGGCGCCGGCCATATAAGGTATGCTCGCCCTGTCGCCATTTACATATAAAATTCTAGCAACAAAGTCTGCTACCCCATGGGCCGACGCCAAAAAGGCTGGTAGGCTCACGTCCCGTACACGCCGCACGCCGAGGCCTCCATGGCGGACCAGCAGAGCCGCTTGGGTCCACTGGACATCGTTTAAAGTAACGTTGACTACGGACTCTAATATAGACTTAACAGCCGTGTCAAATAAACTGATGTCATTGGGGAATAACCACACCGGGGCCGTGCGTAGCAGGTAGGTTACTTTTGGCACAGCGAAACACTTTTGCAATAGAGCCAGAGCTACGTGCGGGTTGAGATCTTTGAGTAGATCGCCGGCAAGCAGAAGCAGGTCTTTGCGCCTTAGCAAAGCCTCAGGAACTGCTGAAGGAAATATGGGCGCACCGAGTAAACTGAAAGAGTTGATGTTAAGTTCACTCAGGCCAGGCAATAATGATGAGAAGGAAGTGAAAATGGCATTCGACTCAGGCTCACAGGAGAAAAACTCACATTTGGCGGTATTTACCTTCAGCCCCAGATCCCTAAGGCGCGGTAACAACATAAGCAGATCTTGCTCTACCTCTTCCGGTTTGCCCCCAATGGTACCATCGTCGAGGTACCAGATGTTAAGCGGGGACTTGAGCTCGGCGATTACCTTTTGGATGGAGAGGCTGAAGGTTATGGGGCCAAGTGGATCTCCATGTTGAGCACCCACCTGAGACATAACAGGGTTGGTATCGTAGTCGTAGAAGAGGTTTGAGGGAAGGTAATGGAATGGATAGCGCGTTGGAACTTTTTCCTTAACTTCGCTTAATAAAGTGTCCCTTTCAACAGATTTAAAAGCATTTTTTAGGTCAAGCTTCACTACCACGCTACCTGCAGTTTTTGGGTCCATGACAAAAGTTCGTAAGGCGTGTATTGCCGCTTCACATCCTAGACGAGTCCCGAAACCTAGTTGAAATCATTGAAAATTTTCACCCGATTCGAATGGCCTTATTCATAATTGTGCAGCTACTGCTACCCCAGGGAAGAAATGCCTATCTATATCCAGTGACATTTAGCCATACGATAAATAAAATAAATTCATAATTGTCTATGAAATCCAAAACGCATTTGATAATTGTTTGCACCTGTCTGTAATTTCCACATTTATGTGACAAAGGGACAACATTTTGCAAAGCGCTAAGCTTTATCTAATTATGAATTAATGTAAGGCTTTTATTGTCGTCGCTGGAACCCTAAAAGGAGACTAATTAAGACACCCATGGGGGTTTGACAGGTAATTACATTACGTTGGACGAATTTATGGATAACCTAAAAGTGCTGTTATATTACAAACGACTTTAAACAAACCATTTCGACACTAAAATTTTCATTTGCGACTTTTCTTGTAAATCTTCTAAACATACTGTCTAACAAAATTATAGTTTTTATCTTAAAGGGCCGGTAACACGCATGTAACGAACACTAAGGTCTTAGCTAACCAAAGGTTGACTGGAAGAGATCGCTTATTAGCGATAAGACCGCGTTGTTTGTTCTTATTTACTAGTAGTCCGCCTCGAATTCAGAACTCGCGATCTCCTTGCAAAAGAGATGACCAATATAACAAGGTCCTTATGATGATTTTTTCGCGCCTTCTAGCTCCATGACCCCTTGGTTAAACCTGCTCATATATAACTAGTAGTCCGCCTCGAACTCAGAACTCGCGATTTCCCTGTAAACGATATGACCAATATAACAAGACCCTTATGATGATATTTTCGCGCCTTCTAGCTCCATGACCCCTTGGTCGGTCCTGCTCATATACGAACTCTCAAATTATATGTATCTCTGCTACAACCCCAACAAATTTCAGGAAGATCAGAAAAGCGTTACTAAAGTTATCGCGGAACAAACTCTCAAAATCAAAAAGCTACCGAAATGCCGAGACGTCCCAGTAGTCAGAAGTTGTTTGTAAGAACTTGCTCCGCTTATGCTCCGCTCGTTCGATTAGGTTTAGTGTATTGAGTTTTTTATTCTAAGTTGTGCAATAAGAAATAAAGGAAGAAAGAAAGGAAGAAAGAACAAATGAAAGAAAAAAGAAAGAAAAAATAACGAATGAAAGAAAGGAAGAAAGAAGGAAGGAAAAAAGAAAGCAAGAAAGAAAGAAAAAAAGAAAGAAAGAAAGAAAAAAGGAAGGAAAATACATTTATTTAAAGCCGCAAAATTAAACGTTCATAGAGCCAGAAACAAAAAAGGCACAATAAGACGTTAAAATAGGATCCCTACTCAGCGTAATGCCGCGGCAAGTCGCGGCGCTGGTATCCAGCTGGGACCTACTTAACCTAATTTAAAACTAGGTAATAGCGGCGACACATACGCCAACGACACTCTAATTAATTTTAATATAACTAGTAGTCCGCCTCGAACTCAGAACTCGCGATTTCCCTGTAAACGATATGACCAATATAACAAGACCCTTATGATGATATTTTCGCGCCTTCTAGCTCCATGACCCCTTGGTCGATCCTGCTCATATACGAACTCTCAAATTATATGTATCTCTGCTGCAACCCCAACAAATTTTAGGAAGATCAGAAAAGTGTTACTAAAGTTATCGCGGAACAAACTCTCAAAATCAAAAAGCCATCGAAATGCCGAGACTTCCTAGTAGTCAGAAGTTGTTTGTAAGAACTCGCTTCGCTTATGCTCCGCTCATTCGATTAGGTTTAGTGTATTGTGTTTTTATTCTAAGCTGTGCAATAAGAAAGAAAGAAATAAAGAAAGAAAGGAAGAAAGAAGGAAGGAAAAAAGAAAGCAAGAAAGAAAGAAAAAAGAAAGAAAAAAGGAAAGAAAATACATTTATTTAACGCTGCAAAATTAAACATTCATAAAGCCAGAAACAAGTGGAGATAGTTGAAGGGATGGAGAGTGACATAGGCTACTTTTTGTCTCTTTCTCACCCCCACTTCCCTAAAATGGGGGGTGGAAGTTTGTATGGTTTGTTACCCCGAATTTAACGCGAGCGAAGCTGCGGGCAAAAGCTAGTTTTAGTATAATTGGACAACGAAATAAAAAATAAAAAATAACATAACAACACTGTGCTTCATCATCATCATCATCATTCAAGCCATTTGTCGCCCACTGCTGAGCATAGGCCTCTCTTCGAGTACGCCATTTGTACCGGTCCTGAGCTAATCTCATCCAGAAGTGACCCGCGACCTTCCGAATGTCATCCACCCAACGAGCCAACGGACGCCAAGGACTCCTTTCATCCGAAAGTGGCCACCAACCCGTCAACATTTTGGTCCACCTGCCGTCACCCACTGTGATTAAACATTGTAAACTAGTAGTCCGCCTCGAACTCAGAACTCGCGATTTCCTTGCAAAAGAGATGACCAATATAACAAGACCCTTCTGAAGTTTTTTTTTCGCCTTCTCGCTCCTCAACCCCTTGAACGATCCTACTCATATACGAACTCACAAATTTTATGTATCTCTGCTACAACCCCAACAAATTTCATTAAGATTAGAAAAACGATACTAAAGTTATCGCGGAACAAACTCTCAAAATCAAAAAGCCATCGAAATGCCGAGACGCCCCAGTAGCCGAAGTTGTTTGTAAGAACTCACTTCGCTCGTTCGAAAATGATATTTATATAAGGTTTTATTTATTATTTATTTAAGAGCCAAGATTGTCCCTTCTTCTTCTTCTTCTTCTTCTTCAACCCTTTTTCACCCACTGTTGAGTATAGGTCTCCTCATAAGCACGCCACTTCCCACGGTTTTGGGCTTGAGAGTGTCCCACTGCTGGGCAAAGGCCTCCCTCTCCTTTTTCCACGTCTTGAGCAGTCTCCCACCAGTCAGCACGAACGGCATCAAGTTCGGCTCTCCAACGTTTCCTTGGTCTGCCCTGACGCCTGGTTCTGTCTTGTGGGACCCACTGGCGGTTGTTCTAGCCCATAAGCCTTCCGGCATACGGCAGGCGTGTCCAGCCCAGTCCCATTTTAGTTTATATATAAGTACTACCGCACAAACCTGATTTTGTTGGAATATTTTATACGGAATATTCAGTTTGGGTATTCAAAAAATACGTACGATATTTAGATTTTAAATTTCTTAATGATTTAAGGCAATAAAAACGTTACGTTACACAATAAAGACGTTTTATTCACTTAGTAAGTACTTAACGTACCTGGAGTTACGAATTAACTGAGAGGTTGCGTTGATTCCAAAAAGTTTGGCACGAAAAAGATTGCTATACTTACTTATTGCTAGATCCGGGCAACGGGCAGATTTTAATGGGTGAGGTGAGAGTGATTTTTAGATTGGAAAATAGTAATACCAAAATAGGTAAAAACTACCGAAGGACAGAACATTAACCTTAGAACAAAAAACATTACCTATTATTACGGAAAATAAAACAGTAGGCGACAAACTATGAATTACATTATACGTCGTTTGGCACTACTTTCTCCCAACAGAAACTTTTGGCAATAATGTAATCTAATTATATAGACAATTTCACATAATATTGCATCAAACCCAGAACTCGAGGATTTGTTTTCTGGAAATGGTTTGCATTACCTCCACCACTTTACAGCTGCCAGATGTCCAGGTCTAGAAATAAGCCTAGTACTTATAGCAAACTCTCTCTCTCTAGTTAGTTTCATTGCTCTCATTATTGTGTCATATCTGACGTGGCTAGCTCTCCGTCTATAAGTAACTACCATTTTTTCCGGGATAGCATGTAGTCAACGCTAAGAATATCTTCCTATACATTTTTGAACCTTATTACAAAGCAGTAAAGTGCAAAAGTGTTAACATATTTTTGGCGTTGCATGTACTGTCAATTATCACCACTAAAAACTACCTCCAACCAGATCTCCGTTCCGGCTTTGCATTTAACAGGTGTGTGACAAATGACATGCTAAATATTTCCAGCATTAACAGAAAGACGTAAGCGACAGCACCCAAAACTCGAAAGTAAATCAGTTGGTATTCCTGAAAACCTCGTATCTGACTACTAATTCGATAATAAGATAAGAGGTTTATATGCAAGTATTTTCATTCTGCTGCAAGCTCTTTTAGATATTAGCAACTAGTTTTATTGTAGATTGATGCAATCAGAATTCGGTTGATTTTACTAAAAACGGAATTTACCTCTAGTAAAACCATTCTATATCACTAGGTATGCATTAAAAAAATATAAAGAAAAAAAAACCCTTTCGGCCGTCATCGCAACCATGTTTCTTAATTTTTTAATTTATTTATTTAATACAGACAACATGATCCATTTTGAGTTAGTATTTTATTTAAAACTATGTTAGTATTCATACTTTGCTAGCGATAAAGTATTTTTAATTAAGTGTTGCATAATAGAGCACTCACTTCTTACAGCTATTGCCCCCAGGAGACTGTTTGAGCTGTCACGTATTCTGTTTAATAATGATGCCATCTTTTTTCGCAAAATTGAGTTGAAGCTGTCTACTCGTGCTTCGGCAAACATGGTGGATGCACTGCAGAACCGTGGCAACCCCAACAGCGCCCTGAAGGCGTTGTTGTACTGGACGCGCAGAGAGCTCAGCGACCGCTGCGTACAGTTCGCCCACAGTGCACTCGAGTACATCGAACTGCAGTATGCTCTAAAGAGCGTTATTTTGACTGCAGTCGTACACCGAGCGAATCTGCGGGCCAGCATGTTCGCCCGGACCGCCAGCGCTCTGCGTTCCCGTTCAACCTCTACGTCATCTCTTAAGTTGTCTGTTAAACAATGGCCTAGGTACTTAAATTGACTTACTCTACTAACTGGAGCTCCGTTTAATAATACAGGAAGTGTCAAATCCGGAGCTTCCATGCCAGGAGCCCTAAAAACCATGTACACTGTCTTGCACAAATTGTACACGAGCCCGTGAGCAACGGCATACTTTTCACATATGCTAATTAATTCATTGAGTGCACCGATTGAAGGAGCCAGCAGCGCCATGTCGTCGGCGTAACTAATATTGTTATGGCTAATCCCGTCTATAAAACAACCTGCATGAGCGACGCTCAGCTCCTCAATCAGTGCATTTATGTACAAATTAAATAGCCTAGGTGAAGTTAACCCGCCCTGCCTTACCCCGCACTCGAGTACATAAGGCGAAGACAGCGCATTTGCCCATTTTACAACATTGATTTGGTTACCATACCAATATTGTAAAATGGTCATGATATCTACAGGTACTCCAGCCTTCTTTAATTTACTCCACAGAATGTCGTATGCGACTAAGTCGAACGCCTTTGAGAGGTCTAGGAAACAGCCAAAAACCGATGTCTTCCTCTCCGTATAGTACTTGACAGCATTCTTTAACACCACGATCGCACTTTCAGTGGAAAGCCCAGGCCGAAAACCGAACTGGGCGTCATGTAATTGCACATACTCATCTAAGTGTGTGTTGAACACACTGTCAAGCACCTTCGCAACGATAGTCGCCAGCGAAATGGGCCTGTAATTCGACTTATCCGATACGTCACCTGTCCTATTTTTAACAATAGGCACCACTAGAGTGCGCATGAGTGACGGCGGCAGGCAGGAATGACCCAGACACAGGTTATACAACAAAGCCAGTACTCTGGGTAGGTGTGCTCCCGCATGTTGTAAGTGCTCGATACTGAGCCCGTCATGACCCGGTGATTTCCCTCTCTTCATTTTCCGCAGCGCAACACGAACGTCCTCTGCTCTAATCACCGTGGGAACCGGTTCACGACAGAACTCAGTGCCAACGCCCGATTGCGTGGGTCCCAGAGGCGACTTAACAGTGAAATGTTCTTTAAAAAGGTTGGCAATATCCTGTGCCTCAGTCACTCCATCAACGCTCACAGGAAGGCTATGCGATGTACTCAACCTGTTAGTACACTTCCAGAAACTGCTAAAGTCTGAACTAGAGTGGTGCGACGCAAGTTTGTCCATTACTATTTGGTCCTGATTATTCTGTTTCGCAACCAGTTGCCAATAAATATTTATCTTTTCTTGCTATATAAATAACCTATATAAATGGTTGTTGGTGAACCTTAATTAGGTAAATAAAAAATGTAAAAATATATATATATATTTAAGTATACAATTACCACGGCAGTTGTATAAATTACGAAATATTTTCACACCGATCTCTCGAACAACTTGTACTTTGGGAAATCTGTGCAAATAATATTTTGTCAACTTACATAATATGTACGTTTAAGTACAAACTTATTGAAATGATTTTGAATTATTTTTAAATCATGACGGTGGCAAACAAGAACACGGCCCGCCTGATGGTAAGCAGCTACCGTAGCCTATGGACGCCTGCAACTCCAGAGGTGTCACATGCGCGTTGCCGATCCTTTACAGAAAGGAGGACTCACTGTGTTGACGGCTAAAGGAACAAGAGGGTCCCTCATCGTCAACAGCACACTAGGTCCTCTTTGAGCGCTTTACGTTTTCGGTATCAGTCATGGTAAACAATATATGTGTTTTTTTTATTATTCCTGTCATTTCATAATATCTGTCAGTATTTTCACGACTTTCGATATGAATTAGATCAAAGGTTATACATAGATAAAATGTTTTTCGTGTTTCCTTTCTAAGATTATTCCACATTAATTTAATGCTTGTCACGCGATGTCGACTTCTAATATTTCCGAGTTCATCTAAGATGGAATATAGAACTTCAAGAAGAGGAGGTGTATGTGTGCTCTTTGAGGGATACCGCTATCATCGGAAAAAGATATATAAAAATGGTAACTGATTTTTTAAATGCCATGGAAAGAAAGGCTGCAAGTTTAATATTAAACACTCGTAACGAGATTACACAGAAATTAAAAGCTGAATGGAGTCGAAATATAATATTACTTAAACTGGACTTTACAATTAACGAAACAAAGTTTTTGGCACCGCAATTGCACCACCATGACCAACTCGATTGTGCCGGCGTTCGGAGAGGAGAGCAGATTTTCATTACGTTACCGTAGGTAATGACGTTTTCATACGTTTTTACCACACTGTCACAGATAATACACTAATGTTACGTTACTGGTTGCAATAATGGTGATAATTACATACGGTTTCCGAACGCGGAATAAAGGATTTATGATATTGGTGTAATAAAGAATATGAATTAATCGACCGAGAAATAGATTTAGCCGTAAACGACTTAAAAGAAAATAAAATTACGGTTAGTCATTGTTTAGAACACTGTTCACAAAATGTGCCAGAATATTACATCAAGACCGTAAGTGACATGTACACCAACGTGACTACCAAGGTACGAGGTCCGGCAGGAGTAAGTGACGAGTTTGAGGTAACAGTAGGTGTACACCAAGGATCAGCGCTAAGTCCACTACTATTCAACCTTGTGATTGAATACCTCACAGCAAAAATACAGGAAGATGCCCCTTGGGACCTACTCTATGCGGACGACGTTGTACTTATAAGAGGCAGTCACGCTGAACTCGAAGAGTTGCTCGAACGCTGGAGATCTACCCTAGAATCCGCTGGATTGAGAATTAGCCGTAAGAAGACGGAGTACATGCAGTGCTGTTATTCTGCAGTAACCCAACATCATATCATCCGTTTACAAGGCCAAGAAGTAAATAAGGCCGATCATTTTAAATACCTGGGATCTGTTCTTTCGAATGATGGACGATCGACGCTGATATAGCACACCGAATCAACACGAGCTGGATGAAGTGGCGAGAACTATCAAGCGTACTGTGTGACCACAGAATGCCCGTGCGCGTGAAGGGCAAGATATATAAAACTGCTGTCCGCCCCGCTCTTATCTACGGTGCAGAATGCTGGCCAGTGAAAAAGGTGCATACCACCAAAGTACATACGACGGAGATGAAGATGCTGAAATGGGCAGGAGGTGTCACCTTGTTAGACCGGATCAGAAACGACTATATCCGCGGAAGCTTTAAGGTCAGACCCATCGAATATAAGCTCTCTGCAACCCGCCTTAGGTGGTATGGACACGTGATGAGAAGACCCGGGGAGCACATGACCAGACAGGTCCTCAACATAGATACCGGTCCGAGAAAGCGCGGAAAACCCCTTCAAACTTGGATGTCAGTAATAAATAATGACCTGAAGAAAGCCCAAGTCAATAATTCGACGACTCAGAACCGACGAGAATGGCGAAGATTGACGAGGAGAGCCGACCTCAAATGACATGGGATATGGCTAGGCAAAGAGAGAGATTGTTTAGAGATAATTAGCCCTTTTTATAACGTTTTAAAAAAAATAAAACCGTCCAAGAGCGTGTCGGGCCACGCTCACTGTAGGGTTCCGTAGTTTTCCGTCCGTCACAGTAAGTGTCCCCACTTAAGAGTTAATAACACCGCCATGTAGGATATGATATGAGAGTTCCACGTACAGCGACATCTATCGGCAAATTAAGTAAACTATGGCGCACGAGCATAAAGTATGGAAGATGATTTTTATGGGATAATTCTTTATTGCGTGAACCGATTTTCACCGTTTTTACTTTATTTGAAAGCACGTCATTTCATTGTAATTTTGTAGAAATTACAGGTACAATAAACACCTGCTTATACGGTTAAATTACAAACTTAGTTGTTCAGAAATTATTTTGTATTTTTTTTTCAAAAACTATTCATCCTATCAAGTTCAAAATAATTTTCCTAGAAAGTTTTTATAAAGTTCTACTTTTGAAATTTTTTTCATATTTTTAAAACTTATGGTTCAAAAGTTAGAGGGGGGGGGGGGGGCATATTTTTTTACTTCTGGAGCGATTATTTCCGAAAATATTTACATTATCTAAAAATGATTTTAGAAAACCCCTATTCATTTTTAAATACCTATCCAATAATATATCACACGTTAGGGTTGAAATGAAAAAAAAAAATCACTCCCCACTTTACGTATAGGGGAGGTACCCTAATAATAATAAAAAATCCACTTTTTATTTTACCACTTTGTCGGCGTGATTGATATACATATTAGTACCAAATTTCAGCTTTCTAGTGCTAACGGTCACTGAGATTATCCGCGGACGGACGGACGGACGGACGGGCAGACATGGCGAAACTATAAGGGTTCCTAGTTGACTACGGAACCCTAAAAATTACATACATATAAATTAGTTATTAACTCTGAACGCTTTTCAACTAGTGTCAGAATGTGACGCACGCGCCATCATCTGGACTAATGACAAGCGAATATGGATTTTATCTGACAGCAATAAAATTTATTTGGCAGCGTCTGCCATAGCCTTTTTAGGGGTCGATAGGCACGACAGCACGCGACCTGAGGCTCTTGGCGTCTAAAGGGTTAAGGTTACTTTAACCCCCCGGGGGTAACATTGCCCATCTATGTATATAATTAACCTAAACCTAAACTTTAAAAAATATTACGGTATTCTTCAGATTACTAATTTATAAAAAAACCCACGAAGTAGATGGTGTTTTGTGTTTGTTTGTAAGTATTATAGTGCAGCCTATGATATATAATAATGACAGATGGGTTATGCACGCTCCAAAAGTGAAGCGCTTAAAATGAGTGATTTCAAACAATTGACGCTAGTCGTGCACCGGCCAGCGTTAGATGCGGACGTGCCAATGAGCTCCCGCCACCCGCGTGAGAAAATGACAAACTGTAATTTTCTAACAATGAGAGTGACAAAGATGTAATGATTGTCAAAATAGATAAACAAAACAATCGTTGCTACGGTAGAATTAATAATTCCGCGGAGTGCTTTGACAGAACTTTACATACATTTGACAACCGCTCTGTATGCCGAGAGCTGTCAAATCACTCCGCGGAATTATTAATTCTACCTTAGGTTATGTTATGAAATAACTCTGGAAGTATTTTTCTGCTCATTTTGTTAGACGTGTAACCCATCCATAGTGAATATCATTGAGTGCAGCCGACATAGTGCGTATTAATATAGCTTACATCATAAATTTACTACAAACTGTTCTAAATTAAATATGAACCTCATGATAGTCATGATTCGCACTATATCGGCTGCATGGTCCACTAAATTGTCCTCTGCTTCCACAATTTCACTCCAGTCTTGGCCATGGCGAAGATAAAGCAGTGTATGCAACTGTACGTGGTAATTAGGCCTTAAAACGTAACAGTTACTTATACTACTATTACCTATGCCTGTCTCATGTCTAATACACGCCGACAAAGTAATAAAACAAAAACATGTCTCAGGGCACAATTAACTATAGTTCAAAATCTGTAAGAATGAACCTTTGACACATCGCAACGCCCGTAGAAAGTAAACGCGCAAGACACTTTGAAATTATGAACAAAATCCCATAACGATTTTACAGCTTGTCATGTACGTAAACACAATATTTCACTTTTTATAAACATAACTTAATTAAAGTTAATTTTTTCATATCTTAGTTATTGAATATTTTACGATAACAATTTAGTATGCAAACAGTTACGGTCTACGCCTCCTTTTTTTTAAATTTAGTGTTGTGACCATGTCTGCTGTTCCGATTCATATAACATTTCCGTAAGTCGATAAAATCGATTATGTAATCAATAGACAATATAAGACTTTCTTATCATATTGTATTAATTATGGAATTATTATAATGCCATACATAATTAGTAGATAACAATTATTAAATGATCATTTCCTAAATAATTTTATTTTCTGCTTTGTTATAGTTAAGTTTTCCTTTTTTAATTTATTTTTGTATATTAGGCATAACTGCATACAACTCCTCTCAACTCATATTCTCGGTGGAATCACTGACTTCCGAGTCACAGGCATCCGCCTAGTTCGGGAGACAGAGGCTCAGTTCCGGTGAAATTGTTTCAAACCTAATACATAAGTCTCTCTTAAGCTATTAGCGTACTGTGCAAATATTACTTACACTTGTATTAGGTTTAAGTCAATAAACATTATTCTTATTCTCTTATTCTTATTGTTATAATTTGAGAAGATTTGTGATACAAAATATATAGGCATATAACAAGAAAAAATCGGTTGTAGTAAAATCGATTCGAACAATTCATAAATAATCGCTAAATTTGACAAACGATACGTCTTAGCCCCATCACTAATGACGTCAATACTGAAGTGTCAAAAGTTCATTCTTACAGATTTTGAACTATATAAATAATAATAGTTTGGCCTTATCTGTCACTTTGACGGTTGTGTTTGTTAGAAACAGATAAAACATAAATTTACTAAGTGAGCCCTGAGAGCCGTTTATGACCAGGGGTCGGAAATTCGGATGCTTTTATACCTACAATTAGCAAATTCCCGGAAAAAGCTCAGCAAGTATGGAGTCGGCTTCATAAAAATATTATTTTAATTATTTAAGTTCCGGGATTCTATAAAACATCAGGAAATAGTGATAACCAGAGCTCGGATTTTTCACGGCAAAACAAAACACTAGCGTAATTTAGCCAGTGCTTGAAATATTATTTTATCGATATCGATAATTCAGAACTAGAAGAAATAAAAGTCACCAAATAAAATTAATATGTAATAAAAGTAATAAAAACATTTGTATAAAGTTACTATATATTAGAAACAGACGCAATTTCTTCTTCAAAATCTACGTCAGTACACACAGCAGCACAAGACATTTTATTTGGGTAATAGTGATAGGAGTAGATGATCATTATCTTTTCAACATTCTCTGGGAGTAAACAGTTGCGTTTATCACTATAAATCCATTTATGTACACTAAATGTACGTTCAACTTCAGTTGACGTCAAGGGAGCAAATTTATAGAATTCATTATCAGTTCGGGTAATATTTTCAGATATGTCTCTTAAAATTTCGTAATCAGGATTTCGTTCGAGCACGGCTTCAAATTTACTTATCACTGGAAAAAGTTTACTCCAGTTTACGTAGCAACGAACAGTATCCAGAATGAGGAAGGATTCCGCAATGGATAAAGTCGAACATTGCAATTGTTCTATTGAAGAGGCTATTACTTCGTAGTTGTCGCGAATGAAATTTAACTCCGGTCGTAGTTTGCGTGTTTGAAAACATTTTTTTGCAGCTCTTATAGCTGCCGAGTCATTAGCAAGTATGGCGACGACATCACGTATTTGCTCATAGTATTGAGCGTAATATACCGCAGCAGATATCCAAGTTCCCCATCTGGTGATAATTGGCTCGGGAGGTAGGGGAATGGACGGATATTTTGCCTTAAAAAGGCGTACACGCTCTGGAGATTTTAGGAATATCTTTTTGACATTCGATATCAACCCATCCACACCTTTGAAATTATCTCGCACTTCTTCGGCAACCCGGTGCAGACCATGAGCTAAACACGTAATGTGTTTCATACGAGGAAACGTTGCTTTTAAAATACGACCGGCTTTAAGCATATATGCGGCACTATCTGTGCAAAGTAAAAGCAAATTGTTTACGTTGTCATTGAAAGAATTATGAAACAAAAATTTTAATTGGTTTATTATTAGGTTTGCTATTGTTTCCCCATTTACCTTCTCTAAAACCTTCGACCCCAAAAGATAAAATTGCTTAGAACAATTTTTTTGCAAAGACCGAGTCACCACGTTTGTCACACATTTTCCCATGAAATCTGGTGTTTCGTCTATAGATATCCACAAATAATTGGTTTTGTTTACCTCTCTTATACCCTGTATAGTTTTTTTGTACACGAGATTTAAATAAATTTTTCGCAGGGTCGATTCGTCCGGTAAAGAAGTCATAGAGCAGTCGCAACATAAATACTTGTTAAAAAAATGACGAAAATTATTGTTGTTGACTGTTGCCCATGGTATGTTGCATGAAATAAGAAAAATAATTAAATCGAAATAAAATTGATGTTTCCTATTTGGTTGCCCCGAACGGTAATTGTGGCGGTTGCTTTTCACATGATTCTCAATATTGCATTTCTTCAGTTTTAGATGCATATCGCACATAGAGCAGTATATAGTGGAGGTCACTTCATTATAGACTAACTCAGGGTGATTTTCAATCCACGTTTTGATCCGATCTTGTACATTACTCATTTTTGTATTAATTGATACCTTGCAATATTAAGTTATTATACGTATAGCCAACACGTCGGATTCAATGCGTTGCGAAATAAATAATACCTAGATGCAATTTACGTTTTATACGTAATGAAATGACAGTTAAAGTGTGAATGTCATATGTCATGTGAGATGAAATTTGCAGTCGTTTCTATCATTTTAAATGAGGTGGTATAGTTACTTCGTTCTAAGTTGTACATGCAGACCTACCTCTTTGTTGCTCGACTATGGCAAAGCTAAAATGAAAAGTTATTTTATTACTTATACAGGATGTCCGGTAATTAATGCACAACCTTCTAACCCCCAGTAGGTCACCTTAGACTGGTCAAAAATATTGATTTTGAGCTCTAGTAAGTCTCCTGTTTTTCGAAATTTTCGCACGTTTGTTAGTTTTTAAATTTTGACATTCACACTGATAGGTGTACCATCGAATAAAAAAAGAAAAAATGTACTGAGGCAATACCTGTCATATACTCTAGTAAGACTCGATAGGTGTCGATAAAATAATATTTCAAGCACTGGCTAAATTACGCTAGTGTTTTGTTTTGCCGTGAAAAATCCGAGCTCTGGTGATAACTATCAAAATATTTAGGTTATGACTATTTTCAGTAATTTTGTTTACATACCTACACGTTTTGATGTTAAAGAATAGTGTAGGTACAGTTAGTTAAACAAGCCACATATATTGTAAAAAGAAACTAATAAAATATGTTATTTAAATACTTTAATACGTAAGTGTATATTTATTTCAATATTTTTTATACCACGACGGTGGCAAACAAGCATACAGCCCGCCTGATGGTAAGCAGTTACCGTAGCCTATAGACGCCTGCAACCCCAGAGGATTCGCATGCGCGTTGCCTACCCTTTAATACCTATACACTCCTTTTTTGAAGAACCTCATACTGTAGCCCGCTGGGAAAACCTCAATTTCCGGTATTCCGGAAAATCCCGGGTAATTTATTAGCAAATTTAAATTGAGTCCGCCTCTATACTACTCAACAACAACGCGGTGTAGGTACTGAGGCCGAAGTTTAGGTATAAATGTATCCGAATTTCCGATCCCTGTTTATGACATACGGGTGTGAAAAAAGTATCATTTTCGGCCACAAAAACCTACATTGAGCATGGCCCGACATTCACATGACCGGTTAATACTAAAAATCTGTTTGCATTACAATCCTCGACGCTCCTAATAAGAAACTAATTGATAAAATATACATTGTCATCCGAATACAGCGTGATTCTCATCTACACTCAAGAACTATGAAACTGGGTAATTTTTATAGATACATTTATACCAGGTTACCTCTTTTAATTGTCCTTTATTTCAGTGCCTTGACACAAATGGGACATAAATATATTGGGTTCGAATGGTACTTATTCGGTAATACTAATTGTTAATGTACTTTATTGACGTACGAAAAGTACTTAAAGTACAGTCACCGGGAATGTAGTGTTCGTAACGAACACTACATTCCTAGTACTACAGTCATTGTACGGGCCGCTAGTATGGGGAATTGGAAATAATTAATATTAGCTAATATTTTTAGTTTAACGGATATATCATGAACTAGCTGTGCTCGCGGCTCCGCCCGCGTGGAATTCGGTCTGTGTCAGTAAGCGGCTAATTCACCCCTAATTTCTCTCCCGCTACCCTGGAGGCGGAACTTGAAGTAAAGTTGACAGATGGATACGCTAGAGGACAGTAGTCCTAATAAAATATTTTACAATTACCACTAAATGAAACTACACTCATAAATGAATCCTTTTTTTTATTAATTTTTTTTTGGCATGATTTAAACGACATCTAGAGAGTATAGTAGGTGTATATCGGACGATACAGGACCACTTTTGTATTTATACGTTTATGTCTACTGCAAATATCATCCAAATCGATCCTCCCGTCAAATCAGTCAAAGCATGAAAGGTAAGAACAGGCGCGGTTGAAATTGAGGGGGGGGGGGGGCACAAATGCAGAAATGATTTTTTTCTATTTGAGGTGCACTTGGAGGAGGGAGTTCCATGACCCATGCAAATTTAACTCAATCGAGTGTAGTGGTTACCCCCCTCCCCTCTTTTAGCCGTTGAATTTTTATAGGCTACGTATAACCTGGCTGGGGATTTTCTGGAATTGGAATTAGTAATCCTTAAGGGGTGATTTCCGGGATAACAATGCAAAAAAAACCGGCCAAGAGCATGTCGGGCGATGCTCCGTGTAGAGTTTCGTAGATGCTGCCCTGTTACAAAACATCCATTCAAAAGGTCGTTTATTTGGCGGCGCTTACGTCATTTTACTATTCGGCACTTCCTTTCACTATGCGTTTTTGACTAATAATTTAAAAACGGCTGGACCGATTTTATTCAATATAGTTTTTATTGAAAGTTCTTATCAGGCCTCACCAAATTTCAGCTTTCTAGTGCGAATGGTAACTGAGCTAGACCGCGGACAGACGGACGGACATGGCGATATAACTGTTACGTAATAAGGCCTAATTATGTACAGAAGCATACACTGCTTTACCTACACACATATTAAAAATCCATTGAAACCATTAGAATGACCGCCATTACACCGCCATGACCAACATTACTGCGCCGGCGGTCGGGGGGGCGAATTTTCATTACGTTACCGTAGGTAATGAATTTTCATACGTTTTTACCACACTGTCACAGATAATACACTGATGTTTCGTTACTGGTTGCAATAATGTTGGTAATTAATTACATACGGTTCTGAACGCAGAATAGAGGATTTATGATATTGGTGTAGATCAAGATATTTATTCGTCAATGTAAGCACATTACAATGCAATAATGAACGTCAGAGAAAAATAAAATACGTGAGTGTCGTGGAAAGTATGTGAATCGAGTGCGATTGGAACGAAGTTATGTTATTTAATTTTATTTCATTTTGACTTTTTCGTAAATTTTGTGGTTTTAATTTTTTTTAAATTTTGGATGAATTGGAAATTTTGGAAATTTTGGATATTTTGGAAATTTTTGAAATTTTTGAAATCTTGGAAATCTTGGAAATTTTGGAAATTTTGGAAATATCGGAAATTTTGGAAATTTTGGAAATTTTGAAAATTTTGACATTTTTGACATTGTCGACATTTTTAAAATTCTCGACTTTTAAGGTTCTCGACTTTTTTCACTTTTATCACTTTGTCACTTCTCAATTTCACTACACTTCACTTCACTTTATTCAATTTTATATATTTTTTATTCCATTCCATTTTACATGTTTCTCAATCGTATGGGTGTCGCGTTTCCGTGACGTGACGCTTTTTCGTGACTGTCACGTGACTTTTTTTCGCCTAGGCCGGATCCGCGAACCGTCCGATAAGGAACTTCGTTCCAAAACTACCACCGGTTCTAACCCTACACCTCTGGCCCAAGAAATATTATGACCGAAAAGAAATTCGACGGGACTTATTTTTTTCAAAACAGTAATACATTATTAGATATTAAAGATACAAAATAAGGCGTAGTTCTTCAAGAAGACATATCAAAACAGCTTGAGGGACAGATAATGTACCTATTGTTTAATTATAAAGAAAAATAAATCCTAATCTGACTGCTTCACAAAACGTTTGATATGTTTATCTACACTCACATTGTAAGTTCTCTAAAACGTGTTCGAAAACGGTAGGCAATGCTAGCATTACCACAACCGATTTTACTATGATAAGCTTTTTATCTGTATCAGTAACGTAATTTTAACTTTACATGCTCAAATATTGATGTGTTATGAGTTTTGATAACATAATGTACACCTGCACCATAAAACTCTATAAATGGAGTACGCTTCGCCTCATCTTTCCAAACAAAAAAGTCTGCCAAAATCTGAGGGGGGCGAGGTAGCACGCATGTGATGTTTTCTAGTCAAAGGTACATCATTGTCGGTTGTCAATACAGTTTATTTCTAAATGATTTTTTATGGCAGCAACGCTTTATTGACAACCGACAAAGATGTACCTTTGACTTGAAAACACCAAACATATTTGACATATTCTTTTTATACTTCATAACACTAAATGGAGCAATAGATAGTCGACTGTGTCGTTAACATATGGTTCATTATTGGATGCAGTCTTTGCAAATGTCAAACAAAAAAGCCAAGGATCATTTTTGATTGTATTTTCAAACAAAATATAGAAGACAGCAATCCTTAAGCGCGTTAAATATGGAGAAATGTCAAACGTCAAATAGTTACTGCCCGTCAGAAAGAAAACGATTGTCTTTGAATCGATTCTGTAGACGAAGCTTGATTTTCGATTTAGGTTAAATCTTTTATTACGAAAGTAATGATAAATAAAGTAAAATTTTACTTACATCTGAAATGGTATTTCATCTTTTTGTAATCTAGACGAAATATAACATTGTTTACATCCAAAAACAGCGCATAAGGGCATTTTCACGGAGCTTGTTATCAATCGACAGCGATGACGAAAGTGCGTGACATCGATTATTGAAATAGTTTTTATAGATGTACTAGATTTTCCTGCCAATACTTTTGACAGAGGGGAAATGATACCTAAGGCCTCTCCTGGTTTAGAACTCTCTGACCTGCACGCTCCCGCGCGGCCGCCGATATGCGCCCGCGCGACCGCCGGCACAATCGAGTTGGCCATGGCGGTGCAATGGCGGCCATTCTATGGTTTCCGAATAATGCATTTAGGATAAATAATATGAGTGTAGATAAATCAGTGTATGCAACTGTACGTAATTAGGCCTTAAAACACTCGTGTGATCTTATTATGAAAACCACACTCATGTTTTAAGGACCCTTATTACGTAACAGTTACATAAACTACTATTTCCTACCTAAACGGTGTCCTATAAATGTTAGATGATTTTGTAGTAGTTTTTTGGTTTGGGCCATGCATCTTTGTACGTCATATATAGTCCTCGAACCTGCAATAACCCTTTGTCATTCATGACATTTTCAAATATTTCTTAAGAGCGGGTAAGGTAAATTTAAAGCATCGACGGGTAACAGGCGTCACTTCCATTCTTTTTTTCATTTTTTTGGACCTACGGTTCGAAAGTAAGATGGGGGGGGGGGGGGTTTGAAAAAGAAACTATCCTTTGTCATTTCTCGAGACCCATACTATCTCTATACCAATTTTTATCTAAATCAGTTCAGCGGTAAAAAAATCCTCATACCACCTTCCAACCCCCTTTTCACCCCCACACGGGTTTGAAAACTATCCTTTGACGTTTCTCGAGACTCAAATTATCTCCATACTCATTTCTATCTAAATCGTTTCAGCGGTTAAAAATTCTCCATACAAACTTTCAACCTCATTTTCACCCCCACCAGGGTTGATTTTAGGGATTAAAACTATATATTATCCTTTACCAGGACTCAAACTATATCTATACAAAATTTCATCAAAATCCGTTCAGCCGTTTTCACGTGATGCGCGGTCAAATAAACAGACAAACAGATAAACAGATAAACAGATAAACAGACAAACAGATAAACAGACAAAAATTCTAAAAATTGTTGGAACGTGTTCTGTTATCGATTCTAAGTATCCCCAGCCAACTTTTTTTCGATTATCTTCCATGTACAGACTTTCGACCCTCTTCAGCTTTATTATATGTATACATAGAAGATATCATGATACTAGTATTATTTATGCAATGAAATCCTACAAAATATCATTATTCGCTAACCGCCACTAATATGTACACACATATTACAAGCGATTTTCTTATAGGAGCCAGTTCACCTTGGCTCCCACTTTCCAGAATGTGTCCCTTCCCGTGACCAACCATCTTGAGCTTCTTGGTTTAAAATCCAACTTAAACTTCGGGTTGGCTATCGAGTCCATGGCTAAACCTGCTGCCAAAAAACCCGGTGTCCTATTTAAGGTGAGACGATATTTCACGCCGAATCAGCTTTTAACCCTATACAAATCACAGGTCCGTTCGTGTATGGAATACTGTTGCCACCAATGGGGCGGTTCTGCCAAGTATCAGCTGGCGGCCCTGGATACGAAAGAGCACCGGGCTCAGACTTTTTGGCGATGACCCAGCTGTCAAGTCAAAATTACAGAGCCTGGAGCATCGCCGTCGAGTCGCTTGTCTGTCGGTGTTCTATCGGATACATTTTGGGGAGTGCGCACAAGAACTTCATGACCTGATTCCACCTTCCCCTTTCCATCATCGGACTACCAGGCGCGGGGAGCAAATGCACCCGTTCGTTGTTAGCATTCCCTTTGTGCGCACGAAACGATTTGCTTCGTCTTTTTTGGTGCGGACTGCCAAGGAATGGAATGCGCTCCCGCCATCTGTATTCCCTGCCAAACACGATCTCGGTATTTTCAAAGCAAGAGTGAATAGGCTATTACTGAACCGGTGAGCTCCATCTTAGGCCCTGTCTTCACTTTCCATCAGGTGAGACTAGGGCCAATCGCTGGTCAGTCCAATAATAAAAAAAATAAAAAAAAGGATTTTAATGAATATACCGTTTCTAAGTCTTTTGAAACGTGTAAGAACAAACTACCACTTATTACTATTTGTTTCTAACGAATTAGGATATATATCGCCCGCGCCGTACATTTTGTAAGTTATGTTGTTTTACATGGACACGGTTTCTTGTTTTTCGCTTTGAACAGAAAGACGACGTAAATATCGTCATGTTTACAAATAAAAACAATTGATATTATTGTAAATAAAAATATACAAATTTTTTATATAATTTTTTTACCTATTTAACTACCTCCGGGTAAAACGTTTGTAGGATTCTTGCATATATTATCTATAAATATCCCGTAAGAACGAAAAGTAAAAAAAAATCAGGCTATTTATAAATAATGCTAAATATATTATAAATTAATGTTTGACGCAACCGTATCTTTACTGGGCTCGGTTCGACATGCCAAACTGCGAGACGCGGCTCTCACACTTGTCTCGCTAGGTGATAGAGTGAAATCCATCTGTCCACACGTGTCCACACCTAACTGTCAATCTGTCAGTAGGTCTCGCTAGAGCGTTTTGCCTATGGCTATGGCCACCATTTTAGATGTTACTCTTGAGTGATTCCACCCCAAATTTCAACTGTCACAAAAGTGTGATCTCACAGTTGTCTCGCTAGCTACTGTCAGTTATGCCATGTCGAATTGAGGCCCTGTATTATAGGGTTTGAGCTTGACAGCTAATATGTGTAAGAGACTCGCATCTGCAATTTTTGCGCTAAAGCGGCTGCCGCGAAGCGAATACTACCATAGCATACGAAATGGTCCGAGCACAAGTAGCAATACTTCGCGACCTTCAGCGCGCAGTTGCATACGTACAGACTTTTTTTGTATAGAAAATGACAGACATGGCCGCTCCTTAACTTAACTTGAATTCTCTAAGTACTGCGTATACACTAATTTGACACATATCAATTATGACGTTTTAATGGCAAAGTAATCATGTAGTATCGATACATTGCGTGCTGAAATATTTTAAATGAAAAAAAAACCGGCCAAGAGCGTGTCGGGCCACGCTCAGTGTAGGGTTCCATAGTTTTGTAATTTTTTTCAAAACCTTCTTTGAAAGCACGTCATTTCATTGTGATTTTGTAGAAATTACAGGTACAATAAACACCTGCTTATACGGTTAAATTACAAACTTAGTTCAAAAATTATTTTGTAATTCAAAAACTATTCAACCTATCAAGTTCAAAATAATTTTCCTAGAAAGTTTTTTATAAAGTTCTACTTTTGAGATTTTGTTCATATTTTTAAAATGTATGGTTCAAAAGTTAGAGTAGTCACATTTTTTTTTACTTCTGGAGCGATTATTTCCGAAAATATTTACATTATCAAAAAATGATTTTACTAAACCCCTATTCATTTTTAAATACCTATCCAACAATATATCACACGTTAGGGTTGAAATGAAACAAAAAATCACTCCCCACTTTACGTATAGGGGAGGTACCCTAATAAAACATTTTTTTCCACTTTTTATTTTACCACTTTGTTGGCGTGTTTGATATACATATTAGTACCAAATTTCAGCATTCTAGTACTAACGGTCACTGAGATTATCCGCGGACGGACGGACGGACGGACAGACATGGCGAAACTATAAGGGTTCCTAGTTGACTACGGAACCCTAAAAAAATATGTCGTGAAATTTTAATAAAACATATGAAAGTATGTTTATTAGGGTCTATACTAACTACCCTTAGCGTATGTGGTTATGGTTATATCAAAAATACACGCTGTATAGGTGTCGAAACACATTGTATACATAATGTATCAAAAATACTAGTGATCCGTTTAAGGGCATAATTGATGTCGTATTGCGACAAAGAAAAAGTAAAAGAAAAATTTTTTGACGCAAAAATAATTTGTTTTTTGTATGGGGCACGTGGTCCCAGCCGGTCAACCCTTCATACCCTTGGGGATCAATGTTACTCTGCGTCCGTAGGAAACACCTTAGCAACCCTACACGTGATCCCTGGGTGGTGCTAAAAGAGTAACAAACTTGGCAGCTCCACTGTCCCCTCTGGACCTCGCAGCACTTACTGGATTTTCTTCATCATCTGCTTTCCCACTTCTAGTATCCCAGGGAAGAAATGCCTAGCTATATCCAGTGACATGTAGCCATACGATAAATAAATAACCCTTCATAAAAAACCATTTTAGTTTGCGTAAAAATTTTTGATTCTTCGTTTTTCGTAATTAGATTAAACGAATCATCAGCATTTTTTTTTTCACCTTGTATGTTGTATACTAAATGCGAAGCGTGACGAGTTCAAGGCCCGACCACCTGCGGCCATAAACTATCATTTCGTCGGAGGTGTGTTGACCTGCAGTGAATGTGGCCGTACATTTACTGCTAAAATAGGCCACGTCAGTCACCTGGGCCGCGATTCGAAAAATAAACACACACACTGAACAGACACAGCTCCAACCCAACTCAACCCAACTCAACTCAACACTATAACGACATTGACATTTGCTATTCAAACAGATTTTCATTCAACATTGGTCACACATTGGTCTCACATTGGTACAACATTGGTACAACATTGTTACAATGTATGACCAATGTGAGACCAATGTGTGACCAATGTTGAATGAAAATCTGTTGAATAGCAAATGTCAATGTCGTTATAGCGTTGAGTTGAGTTGGGTTGGTCTGTCCAGTGTGTGTGTTTATTTTTCGAATCGCGGCCCTGAGAGCACACGAACGTCGCTCTCACTAGCCAGCGCGAACCAGTCGCCATGGTCGAAATCGGCCTGGATAGGATGATGATGATACTAAACGAATGTCTGGTTTTCAGTTATATTGCAAATTATCGCACTGCTCTGTGTATTTCAGTCATCATTCAGTGTCATCACTCTTTAGTCACGACATGCATATATAAGCGACGTTAAACGCTCAAGACCAGTTTACTTGCCCATTCGACATGGACTTCAAACCGCGTCAACACGGTCTTAGACTTTTATCTCCGAATAGGTCTTTACAGTAATGTGTCAAAGTTGCATGAAATATACAGTTTGAATTTTAATTTGAAAATACGTGGTTAATATGGAGAAAATATAATATTTATTAAAAGTACAAAGTAATATGAACTATAATTAAAACAAAATAAAATGACGGTAAAAACTTAAATTACTTAAATATAAAGGTAGAAAATACGTTGGATGTGAATATATTATATACTTAGTATTATAATTTGAATTTAAAAAGTTTAAAGGAGAAAAGTGTTATAATTCAATGTTATTTACTAGCCTTTTCTTTAGAAACAAGTTAATTTTCAACAATAAATATTTAATTAAATAATTTCCATAAATTACAGCTCAGTTTTAGCTTTGTTTAGTTTGGTTAGGAGCTAGCTACCTATATCCGTGTCTCAGTAATTAAAAATCTCAAAACGCAGAATGAACTAATCAATCATATACATCAATCATAAACACAAACTCAGTGACATAACTCAAGATGGATGAGAACAGAACAGACTGGAACCTCACAGAGCCGAGGATAGGTCTCCGGTCTCCAAACCTGCTGGTGAACAGCACTGTCAACCTTCAGGGGAACTTCGAGATTGATCTAGAAGATACTAACTGGATTTTGACGTCGTCTTTCATCATATTCACTATGCAGACTGGTAAGGTTTTAGACACTTCAAATTTCAAATATAGACATAGCGCTGATAGCCTGGCGGTAAGACGTCAGACTTTCAATCCGTAGGTCTCGGGTTCAAACCCCGACTCGTACCAAAGAGTTTTTCAGAACTTATTGTACGAAATATGATATTCACCAATCGCTTTTCGGTGAAATACATCGTGAGGAAACCGGATCTAATCCCAACAAAGCCTGGTTTCCCCTCTGGGTTGGAAGGCCAGATGGCAGACGCTTTCGTAAAAACTAGTGTCTACGCCAATTCCTGGGATTAGGATGCCGAGCGGACCCCAGGCTTCAATAGAGCAAAAAGCTGGGACAAACGCTAGGAGGAAGAGAAGACTGACCGCTTGTCTCTGTCCCAGTACATGTCATCTATACAAGCTGTAGCAATAGAGGTCACAGCAGGGTGGCAATTATTGGGAATTAGCACAATCTACAGTGTGTAAATCCAACACGTAATAGTGTTATCATTAATTAAGAGGTCTATTCAGTTTTAATACCTAATAGATATTTGTATCTATTTTTTTTTATTTACCGAGCAGCAATGTACTGCATTCGTGATTAAAGTAAGTAACTGTCTGTCAACTGTCAACGAGCGTTTACTTGATTGTGTTGCTTTACATTGCGGGCTCAATTATTTTGTATAGTTAAAAATGTTAATTGTAATTCTAAGCAAAAGTAATTTTAATATACTTACTTCCTATGTCCTATCGATGCTATTAACCACCGTTTGAAGATTCGTCGTGTTATAGATTTACACACTGTATAACTATACATACAGTGTGTAAATCTATAACACGACGAAGCAACATAACTATGTTTGTTTGTCCTTGGTACCAATTTAGTTTTACATTTTAGAACAAACGAATTAGATTGTAATACATTTCGTTAGTTACTTAATTTAATTAAGCAATTAATCTTGTATTTAGACGTTTAGACACGTCACAACTTCTCGAAGGGATTCAAATGAAATTATTTTTTACTAATTGTTTATCTAGCCTTTTAATTAAGTAATTCTATTTTACTTAACGTTGTTTATTTAAATAGCTCATTTTTAACCCCGTAAGGGTTAAATTTTCATAAATCCTTTCTTAGTGGAGCTGCATATCATTTGTATGTTCCAAACTTTGTATGTGTAAAAATATATGTTCTAAAATTACGGTAAAGCTGTGTCGTATGGAAAACGTTAGTTTTATGGTTCCGTACCCAAAGGCTAAAACGGGACCCTATTACTAAGACTCCGCTGTCCGTCCGCCCGTCTGTCGCCAGGCTGTATCCTGTATCTCATAAACCGTAATAGTTAAACAGTTGAAATTTTCACAGATGAGGTATTTCTGTTGCCGCTATAACAACAAATAGTAAAAAAACAGAATAAAATAAATATTTAAGGGGACTCATACTAAAAACAGAATAAAATAAATATTTAAGGGGACTCATACTAAAAACAGAATAAAATAAATATTTAAGGGGACTCATACTAAAAACAGAATAAAATAAATATTTAAGGGGACTCATACTAAAAACAGAATAAAATAAATATTTAAGGGGACTCATACTAAAAACAGAATAAAATAAATATTTAAGGGGACTCATACTAAAAACAGAATAAAATAAATATTTAAGGGGACTCATACTAAAAACAGAATAAAATAAATATTTAAGGGGGCTCCCATACAACAGACATAGAGCAGGCTCCAATGAGATGTTCTTTTGCAAAAATAGCGGACCGCGAAATGTTTTGTGATTCGTCTACCTGATACCCTCGACATTATAAAAAGCCAAGTTGCCGCGCGCGCTCACGGTCCTTTGTCATTCAGTCCCCCCCCCCCCCTTGCATACATATATGTGATATTTCACCTGGGCTGCACCCTTTAACTGGCTGCGACACCACAAGTCGCATAGGTACAAAAAAACTTGTAATAAAATCAAACTGTTTCTTGCATGTGTAAGCAATTTTTTCGTAAATTTCGTAATATTTCATTAAGTAAAAGTTTTCTATTGGTGTACTGGCTTGTATTTTATTTATGACACATATAGGCACTCATAATTAAAACCAAAAATCTTTGTAATTTACTAATAATATGTGTGTGGGGGGGGGGGGGGGGGAGAGGGGGACCACAAAACTGGTTGGCAACATCTGTTAATTGGATGTCTGGGATCTATACAATAAATATCAGAAGTCAGAATGAGGTCCGCAATTTTTGCAAACGGAACTTCACTGAGAGCCGGTCTAACATGATTGCCGTTTCTATAGATAATGGTACGGAACCCTTTATACGCGAGTCCGACTCGCACTTGGCTTAATTGCGGCTTCTCCAGTGCTTTAACTTAGTTTGGTACTTGGTATGTCTTTTTAGACTTTTTATTAGGTAAAAAACTTGGTATGTAAGAGACTTTTAATTTATTTTAGAAACAGGATCGATTTTCATCAAAAATTATATTTTGAAAAAATTACGTTTATCTCGATGACTGTACATTTTTCAAAAATCGTCGCTAATTACAAAGTTAGGGAAGAACTTAGACCATTTTAACGTAGCGTCATGTAGTTACCCTCTCTGACCCATTTGGAATATCCACCCTGTATATCTGTCAGCAGTCTAGGTAATATATGTGTCAGTAATTTGGTAATGGTACCATTTGGAGGCACTTACGCTGTAACTTGTAGAGATTACATACATAATTCAAGCCCACACGCCATGAAAATTCATTGACATTGTTTTGTATTAATTATTTATTTACATGTATATAACTCTGCCTGTAAATACTATGAATAGGATATGTTAGTATGTAAGCTCTAGATGTAAGTCATCTGCTATGCCCTTACAGGGTGCCATGTAATATAAAATCCATATCCATACTAATATTATAAATGTGAAAGTGTGTGTGTTTGTTTGTTTGTTTGTCCGTCTTTCACGGCAAAACGGGGCGACGAATTGACGTGATTTTTTAAGTGGAGATAGTTGAAGGGATGGAGAGTGACATAGGCTACTTTTTGTCTCTTTGTAACCCCCCACTTCCCTAAAATGGGGGGTGGAAGTTTGTATGGAGCATTACGGGGGGCAAAGGGGAACCGTGTTAACCCGAATTTAACGCGAGCGAAGCCGCGGGCAAAAGCTAGTCATGAATAAATTGAATATGATTCAATACTGTCTGCGCGCAAGAAAAACGTAACCCTCCACCGCCAAATGGTACCTTTCCCGAAAAATTGTCACATATGGTCGTTGCTTCTCTTCTAATATGAAGTATCTCCAGGGTTCGGGATGCTGGAATCAGGCTGTGTGTCAATAAAGAACGAGGCGAACATCATGATGAAGAATCTGGCAGACATCTCTCTTGGTGGTAAGTCCTCCTTATGTGCTTATCAGTCGTTTAGCGTTCATAGAACTAAATTTCCACCGGCTTGCCTTTTTATTACCAATTGAGTACGCACCTTTGTTACGGTTCATCGGGTCCATCCACAAATTACGTGACGCCAATTTCATGATTTTTTGACTGTGCAAGGCGCTTGACAATTAGGCGTTATTCATTTATTACGTGAGACAATTTTGGCCTCTTTTTACCGCCTCCCCCTAAGTAAGACAAAAACAAAAATCTTTTCTTAAGGATGGATTTCATAAGGAAGCATGACATGGTCAACCCCCCCCCCCCCTCCTAAATCGTCTTACATAATAAATGAAAGTCTTCTAAAGCCATGTCAAGGTCATTATGAGCACCTCACCCATACAGGGTGTTTTTTCAACCCTTAGGCTGCGTTTGCACCAGAGATGAGCGAGGATGCGTTGCAAAGAATGTGTTTTTAAGACAATAAGAACCAATAGAAGCAGCCTCCTACCTACCTGCCTGCCTACGAAGCAGGAGGTCCCGAGTTCGAATCCTGGTCAGGGCATTTGTTTGTGTGTTTATCACAGATATTTGTTCCTGAGTTATGGATGTTTCTATGTATTTAAGTATTTATCCATATTTATCTATTATATATATCGTCGTCTAGTACCCATAACACAAGCCTTATTGAGCTTACCATGGGCCTAGGTCGATTTGTGTAAGATTGTCCTATCATATTTATTTATTTATTGTGAGGATAGGTAAATGAAGTGATTCTATTAAATCACTTCATTTACCTATCCTCACACAACGCAGCTCTCCATTCCTCGCAACGCATTATCGCTCATCTCTGATGGAAACGCAGCCTTAGCCATATTGTGCGAGGTAATTAACTTTTACTATGGGACAAACTCGCGAATTAAAAAAGTATTTATTAATCTTGAAGCAAATCAAATTATTTTGTTCAATATTTTTTGATTTGCAATTTTTTAAGTAGTTACACTACTATATATAAACTGAAAATAGATGCCATATACTTACTTCAGAAAAAAAATGCCCTTAGAGTATGGTCAAAGGCGCCTAGCCGTTTCAAATTCAGAGATTGCATATAAGTACATGAGAAAATTTGTCAAGTTCCGCGGTGACCGGGTGGTCTAGTGGTCAGGACGTCAGCCGCGAAAGCTGAAGACGCCAGTTCAAATCTGGCCTCGGACACCGGAGGGTTTGGTCACTTTTTCTGAAGTATATGACATCTATTTTAAGTATTTATTATACAAGGGAGCAAAGTCGTTGTTTAATCTCTCGTGCTCAAATTGAGATCTGAGCCAGTGAAAAATTCCAAAATTGAGCCACGAGCGTAGCGACCAGTAGTTCAAAACTTAGAGAATTCAACCAACCGGAGCGGTCATGTCTGTCATTTTCTGTACAAAAAAGTCTACGATTTTTGCGGGGGATGGGATAGTCAAATGTAAGGCTATTCGGACGTAATGTACAAATAGCTACGTCAGATAAACGTCAGTCCATACAATAAATATGACCACTGGTCATATGTTTTCGGCACAGGGGAACGCCTGTCAAGGGCCGCTTCGGTTAGTTGAATTCTCTAAGGTTCAAAAAGTGGAATCTTGAGCGTGCGGGGGCCTCAAGGCACTCGTGCCTTCAACCTCTCGAGGTTGAACAAACTTTGCTGCCGAGTATAATACAACATTTTTCAATACACCAATGCGAGGAAAATACAAGCTGTAAAGTATTACAAATGTAATCAAACGTAATGATTTATTATTTATCATTCAGAATCAGCGCATATAAGTATAAGTTACTTTGTGCGCTCAAAAATAACGAGTTTTTAACCGACTTCAAAAAAGGAGGAGATACTCAATTCGACTGTATTTGTTTATTTTAACTTTTTATTATTATAATTGTTACTATAACTTTCGACTGAATAACCTGATTTTGATAATTCTTTGTTTATTTGAAAGCTGGTGCTTCCCGTGTGGTTTCATTTCAATTTTTTTTTTTTTTTTTATACCACGACGGTGGCAAACAAGCATACGGCCCGCCTGATGGTAAGCAGCTACCGTAACCTATGGACGCCCGCAACTCCAAAGGCGTCACATGCGCGTTGCCGACCCTTTACAAAAAGGAGGATTCACTGTGTTGACGACAATGTTGATCACACAAATTTGGTCTAGTTCTGACAATGGGATCCATGAGAAAGATGCTGCTGATAATGATGATGATGATGAGTATTAAATTTGGGTGCCCTCCTTTTCGCATAAAATAGATTGTCATATTTTCACATGGCATAACACGATTGACATAATGCTACTTGGCATAAAAGTACTAATGCATAATATCCCCTAAAAAGCAATTTTAATAACGGTTTATGGGCATAAAATGTATTGCCCGAGTATTAAGTAGAATAAGGGCGGGTTTAAATCCAGCAAGCTGTACCCGCACCTTTTTCATTACATGATTTTGATTAAATATGATTCATATCCTTAAATTGTTACTTTTCATAACTAACATAGACTACTTACCGTAAAATGGGGTGAGTTGGGTGAAATTTGACTTTCAAACCTCGATAAAATTTTATTTTTACATGTGAAAACTGAATGGTGTATATAATAAGTGGTTCGGACATTTGTATTTTATATTGGGTAGTTCCATTTCATAACTTTGACGATAAAGAGGAAAACCCACCTCACCCCGTAGTGCCTCGTATTTGGGGTGAGAAGGTTTTTCATACAAAGGTGATTTTGGAAGATTGTTGGATCGATTTTTTTTTATTATGCGTATTACTATAGCCCCATTTTAAATTGGAATACATTATTTTTGTAGCAGTAGCCTTAAAATCCCTTCTCACCCCCCTCTCAAACCTTCTCTCCCCATTCATAACCCAACTCTCCCCGCGAAACCTACTCACCCCGTTTTACGGTACTTGCCTAACCTCGATACCTGTAAACACTGTGTACTGTAAAAAGTAATGAAATAAACGCATTTGTATTTGTGTTATGTATTTGTATAATTCAAAATGCATAACTCATACTCAGACGAACATACATTTCTTTATACACTCTTTTTGTATTTATCTCATGTAAGTGAATTGTATAATTCTTACGGAATAAATGGTTTTAAACCTAAAACCTAATATCCAATATGGTCTAAGAGCTGGCCACGTCAGATATGACACAATAAGGAGAGCAATGAAACCAGTCTAGTTTGACTGCTTTACCATCCTTATTGCTAGATCCGAGCATCTGGCAGCTTTTAATGGGTGGAGGTCGGAGTGACAGACCAACAAAGTTTTTAAGTTGGAAAAAAGTAATACCAAAATAATTTTTACACATCAACTAGCAGACCTGAAGTTGATCTGGCGGGAGACCCTAGAGCTAGACTGACCCGACATTATACCGAAGACATCCCGGACATCAGCCGGTACGAGATTAGAATGGCTCTTAAACAGCTCAAAAACAATAAGGCACCTGGTGAAGACGGAATTACTGCCGAACTTCTGAAGGCGGGTGGTAAACCGGTCCTTATGGCCCTTCAGAAGTTGTTCGACTCCGTTTTACTAGAAGGGAGAACGCCTAAGGCATGGAACAGAGGTGTGGTGGTATTGTTCTTCAAAAAGGGCGATAACGCGTTACTGAAGAACTACCGACCCATTTCACTTCTGAGCCATGTCTATAAGCTGTTTTCAAGAGTCATTACGAACCGTCTCGCACGCAGGCTAGATGACTTCTAGCCTCCCGAACAAGCCGGTTTCCGAAGAGGCTTTAGTACCGTAGACCACATCCATACGCTCCGTCAGGTTATACAGAAGACTGAGGAGTATAACCTGCCCCTCTGCTTAGCGTTCGTGGACTACGAGAAAGCCTTCGACTCGATTGAAACCTGGGCTGTACTACAATCTCTCCAGAGGTGCCAAGTGGACTATCGCTATATCGAAGTGCTGAAGTGTTTGTACGAGAACGCCACTATGTCAGTCCGACTCCAGGACCAGAACTCGAAGCTTATTCCGTTGCAGCGGGGAGTCAGACAAGGAGATGTTATTTCTCCTAAACTGTTTACCGCTGTACTGGAGGATGTTTTCACGACTCTGGACTGGAGAAGGCTAGGCATCAACATAAACGGCGAGTACATCACTCACCTTCGGTTTGCTGACGATATAGTAGTCTTGGCAGAGACCATGGAGGATTTGAGTACGATGCTCGATGACCTCAGTAAAGCCTCCGAGCGAGTTGGTCTAAAGATGAATATGGATAAGACGAAGATCATGTCAAATACCCATGTAGCACCAACTCCCGTTACAATCGGAGACTTTACACTCGAAGTTGTGGACGATTATATATACTTAGGACAGACTGTCCAGTTAGGTAGATCCAACTTCGAGAAAGAGGTCAATCGACGAATCCGACTCGGTTGGGCAGCGTTCGGGAAGCTACGGCACATCTTTTTGTCCAATATTCCGCAGTGTCTCAAGACGAAAGTCTTTGACCAGTGTGTGTTGCCAGTGATGACTTATGGAACTGAAACGTGGTCGCTTACAATGGGCCTCATAAGAAGGCTCAAAGTCACCCAAAGGGCAATGGAGAGGGCTATGGTTGGTGTCTCTCTGCGTGATCGCATCAGAAATGAGGCCATCCGCAGCAGAACCAAAGTAACCGATATAGCCCTCCGAATCGCTAAACTAAAGTGGCAGTGGGCGGGGCACATTGCTCGTAGAACCGATGGCCGTTGGGGCGGAAAGGTTCTCGAGTGGCGACCACGAACCGGAAGGCGCAGCGTGGGTAGACCCCCCGCAAGGTGGACTGATGACCTGGTGAAGGTCGCGGGAGTCCGCTGGATGCGGGTGGCGCAGGACCGGTCATTGTGGCACTCTTTGGGGGAGGCCTATGTTCAGCAGTGGACGTCTTTCGGCTGATATAATGATGATGATGATGAATACCAAAATAGATAAAAACTGCCAAAGTTGTGTCATTTATAGAGGACAGGGCCTTTATTTTAACATTAGATTAAAAACCATTGTCTTTTATTGCGTAAACAAAACCAGTAGGCGACTAACTAAAAATTGCTTTATACTTTCCCCAAACAGAAACTTCTGGATTTGATATAATCTAATTAATTACATAATTACGCCGACCATACCGCAGTGTGAGAGCAGTATGCCGGATATACAGTTCCGCCAAAGCTCACTGCGTAAAGCACTTCTTTCCCTCGACATTCATAAGTCGAGTGGGCCCGATGGAATCCCTGCGATTGTGCTGAAGATGTGTGCTCCTGAGTTGGCCCCGGTTTTAACGCGCCTTTTTCGGCTCTCTTACTCTTCTGGCATAGTCCCGATCTCGTGGAAGTCAGCTTTGGTGCACCCGGTCCCAAAAAAAGGTAACCGCTCAAATCCAACCAACTACAGGCCAATAGCTATTACCTCCCTGTTCTCGAAGATAATGGAATCCACTATCAACTGCCAGCTCCTTCGGTACCTAGAGGACCACCAGTTGCTCAGCGACCGCCAATACGGTTTCCGTGGGGGCCGCTCGGCTGGTGATCTTCTAGTTTACCTGACACATCGTTGGGCGCAGGCGATCGAGACAAAGGGTGAAGCATTGGCAGTTAGTTTGGATATTGCGAAGGCCTTTGATCGGGTATGGCACAAAGCACTTCTATCGAAACTTCCTTCTTATGGGCTTCCCGAGAAATTGTGTGAATGGGTCAGTAGCTTTCTTGCAGACAGACGCATCAAGGTCGTAGTTGACGGTGGATGCTCTGACTCCATGTCTGTGAATGCTGGTGTCCCCCAAGGCTGCGTGCTATCACCCACGCTGTTCCTTCTGCATATCAATGACATGCTGCAGATTAGCGGCATACATTGTTATGCAGACGATAGTACGGGTGATGCCTACTACACTGGCCGAACCAACATTTCTCGGGAGAATGTCATTGAGAGCCGGGACAAACTTGTGTCTGAAGTTGAGACTTCCCTTAAAGGAGTTTCAGAATGGGGTCGACTAAATTTAGTCCATTTTAACCCTACCAAGACACAGGTTTGCGCGTTTACCGCAAAAAAGCTTGCGTTTGTCGCTTTACCTCGTTTGGAGAGCACTTCCTTAACTGCCACTGCCAGTGTCCAGATCCTTGGCGTCGACATTTCGAGTGAAGTCCAGTTCCGCGGCCATTTAGAGGGTAAGGCCAAGTTGGCCTCAAAAAAGCTCGGTGTGCTCAACAGATCGAGACAGTATTTCACTCCGGCCCACCGCCTCCAGCTTTACAAGGCACAGGTACGCCCACATATGGAATACTGTTCTCATCTGTGGGCGGGAGCGCCCCAGTACCAACTTCTCCCTCTGGACCGCATCCAACGGAGAGCGACTCGAATTGTCGGCTGCCAGGATTTTACGGATCGGCTTGACTCCTTGGCGCTGCGTAGAGATGTAGCCTCGCTCTGCATCTTCTACCGCCTCTATCATGGAGAGTGCTCCGAGGAATTGTTCGGATTAATCCCTGCCGCTTCTTTCCGCCATCGTCCTACGCGACAGCATTACCATCATCACCACTTAGATGGTTGGCAGTCCTCAACTGTGCGTTTCTCGAGAAACTTCCTGCCTCGCACAACAAAACTGTGGAATGAACTGTCGTCTGCGGTATTTCCGGACCGATACGACCTTCAAACCTTCAAGAAAAGAGCGTATTCCCATCTTAAAGGCCGGCAACGTGCTTGTGACCCCTCTGGTGTTGCGGGCGTCTATGGGCGGCGTTAATTGCTTACCATCAGGCGATTCGTCTGCTCGTTTGCCTCCTATTTCATAAAAAAAAAAAAAATCCTATAATATTGCATCAAACCCAGAACTGTAGGATTTGTTTTCTTCAAGCTATTTGCATTCTTTAACCTCCACCACTTTACAGCTGCCAGATGTCCGAATCTAGAAATAAGCATAGTGTGGCAAACTAACTAGAGGGGTTTCGTTGCTCTCATTATTGCGTCATATCTGACGTGGCCAGCTCTCCGTCTATAAGATAACGCATGAGAAATAAGTAAAAAATTGCTACAAACTATAAAATGCGTTTTTCCCCACAGCTTTCAGGGGGTAAAGGACGCCTTTCCTAGGCGTTGTGGTGAAAATTGTATTTTCCCCCAGGCTTGACTTACTGGATCTTCGGCTACGGCATGTCATTTGGGCAAGGTCCTTACTCGAACCCTTTCATCGGCGTGGGGGACTTCCTGGTAGACCCACCGGTGGGCGACGAGCTCATGGGGCCCGTGTTCGCCTCCTTCCTCTTCCAGTTGTCCTTCGCTACCACCGCTACCACCATCGTGAGCGGGGCTATGGCTGAGAGGTACTGAAACAGAGAGAGAGTGTTGGAGAGATGGAGAGAGAGAGATAAATTACGACAAAATCCTAGTATTAAGATTATGAGTATTTTTTTCTTTTCATGGGAACATTTTATTAATAACATACAATAACAAACATACAAATAATTACAAACGACTACGATCTGGCCTCGGACACCGGAGGGTTTGGTCACTTTTTCTGAAGTATATGACATCTATCTTTTCAGTTTATATATAGTAGTGTAACTACTTAAAAAAAAAAAAAAAAAAAAAAAAAAAAAAAAAAAAAAAAAAAAAAAAATGCAAATCAAAAAAATATTGAACAAAATAATTTGATTTGCTTCAAGATTTACAAACGACTATATAGGTACACTAAAACTTAAAATAGGTACTAATAAACAAAATAATTAACTCTAAAATAAGACTAAACTAAAACTAAGGTATAACTAAATGGCCCCTGCGGCATGGTACCGAAGATGCTGGCAGCATTTCCTCGCTGAATCGCGAGATTCGTTGACCCAGATTATGAGTTAATTACGTGAAAAAAAAAACGATTCTGTCACTATCAAAGTTTGGCATCGGTGCTAATACAGAATAAGAGAAAGACAAAAAACGTGAGAGAGAGAGCAAAGAAACCAAGCTTTAAGATCAAGAGGAAATCACACGTAATTGGATCGATTAAATATTTCAAGCATCCTCAGACATAGTAAAAAAAATAACGTCTATAATTAAATAAATAAATAAATTGTTTATTTCAAATCATGTTGTGATCTATATTTTGTTAGTAATTAAACATAGATACTATGTTATTAGTAATACTTATACCTTCTTACTGAGTGGTGGGTAAAATGGGCCAAAAGGTCAGCGTGGAGAATGTTAACCAGATGGTCAGATGATATCTGCCGAACGGCGGGTGTGCAGGGGATGGGACTGGCTCGGGACCGAGGAGAGTGGCGTAATAAAGGAGAGGCCTATACTCAGCAGTGGGTGGATACGGGCTGAATAGATAGATAGCTAGAAATCTACTTAGACCTAATAATACTGGTGGTCTTGAAGCAAATCAAATTATTCTGTTCAATTTTTTTTTATTTGCAATTTGTAGTTACACTACTACATATAAACTGAAAATAGATGTCATACTCGTATACTTCCGAAAAAGTGACCAAACCCTCCGGTGTCCGAGGCCAGATTTGAACTGGCGTCTTCAGCTTTCGCGGCTGACGTCCTGACCACTAGACCACCCGGTCACGGCGGGACTTGACAAATTTTCCCATGTATATGCAATCTCTGAATTTGAAACGGCTAGGCGCCGGTGACCATACTCTAAGGGCATGCGCAGTACGTGCTTGCACCTCCTATCCGAATCACTTACGTGATTCTGGTATAGCGAGAGAGATGGTGCTGCTATCTATGAATCTTGAAGCAAATCAAATTATTTTGTTCAATATTTTTTGATCTGCAATTTTTTTGCCTAGCCGTTTCAAATTCAAAGATTGCATTTACATGAGAAAATTTGTCAAGTTCCGCCGTGACCGGGTGGTCTATTGGCCAGTTCAAATCTGGCCTCGGAAACCGGAGAGTTTGGTCACTTTTTCTGAAGTATATGACATCTATTTTCAATACTGTTGGTCATTGGTAGCTTTTATACTTTGCCGTCGACAGCAAATTACCGTCACGATATTCTGGTGCGTTCACATGTATGCTCACGTTTGGTGGGCTGGACGAATCCGTCTCATCCAAGGATGATATAAACTGGATTGACAATGCCTATACAATATCGCGTTCCTCGAACCATCAGGTTATACGTCTGTTTTCGGTACTAAGTGCCACAGCGCCATCTGTCGAGTCTGGATTCGAGTTATTCTGTCAGCGTTAAGCACTGAACAAAATATTAGAAACTAGAATTTGTGGTGACCGATAGATGACGCTAGTGCTTTAACCTGAAATAAGGGAACACGATTTTGTATGGATATTGTCAAGCCTGTCTTAATCATCCTTTTGTCTCATAGAACGAAACCATACATGTCGCACCAGAATACCGTGACGATAATTTGCCGTTCACGGTTAAGTATAAAAGCGGCCATTGGCTTCCCCTTATCCCATTAATTTGGGGTCCGCGAAGCAAGTTTTTCTCTTCCATACATGTTCCATACCCGTCTGTTGCACCCGCAAACCAACAATTCAACTAGAGACCCCACACGCGTACTACCGTAAGGAATAAACATAGATGACTAGAGAGCGGATTTGAAGTAGCGATCTCAATATTAATATGGATGTGACTGGTATTTTTTTTTCTACACACAAATATAATGTAACTTATCGGAATCAAGAAGTAAAAACCTTGTATAAAAACTCCTTTATTTAGAATAAAATACTTTTCACACCACCTGCTCGACAATGCCAAATTATATATCATGCAAACCTCACCGAAAGCAAATCATTATAGCCCTTGGCTTTAGCCGGGTTATAATGTTGTACTAAATCTCATTATAACCCGCTGGTTAATAATGTGAATTCACTTCCCATAGCTCTTATTGTTATGTGCTTAAAGTCTAATTTCGTAAAGTCCGCAGGGTGCACAGCCCCGCGACGCCAGCCGGGGCCCGCGCCGCCGCGTCGAGCTGATTTGAAAATCGAATTTATTCGGAAAATCGTGCTGGCCACCTCAATTTTAAATACCTAAAACAAATGCCGCGAGTGTCATAAGACGCTGCCAGAGAGTTCTAAACCAGGAGAGGCCCTGAGTATCATTTCCCCTCTGTCAAAAGTATTGGCAGAAAATCTAGTACATCTATAAAAACTATTTCAATAATCGATGTCACGCACTTTCGTCATCGCTGTCGATGGATAACAAGCTCCGTGAAAATGCCCTTATGCGCTGTTTTTGGATGTAAAAAATGTTATACTTCGTCTAGTTTACATAAAGATGAAATACCATTTCAGATGTAAGTAAAGTTTTACTTTATTAATTATTACTTTGGTAATAAAAGATTTAACCTAAATCGAAAATCAAGCTTCGTTTACAGAATCGATTCAAAGACAATCGTTTTCTTTCTGACGGGCAGTAACTATTTGACGTTTGACATTTTTCCATATTTAACGCGCTTAAGGATTGCTGTCTTCTACATTTTGTTTGAAAATACAATCAAAAATTATCCTTGACTTTTTTGTTTGACAGTTGCAAAGACTGCATCCAATAATGAACCATATGTTAACGTATGTACAGTCGATTATCTATTGCTCCATTTAGTGTTATGAAGTATAAAAAGAATATGTCAAATATGTTTGGTGTTTTCAAGTCAAAGGTACATCTTTGTCGGTTGTCAATAAAGCGTTGCTGCCATAAAAATTCATTTAGAAATAAACTGTATTAACAACCGACAATGATGTACCTTTGACTAGAAAACTTCACATGCGTGCTACCTCGCCCCCCTCAGATTTTGGCAGACTTTTTTGTTTGGAAAGATGAGGCGAAGCGTACTCCATTTATAGAGCTTTATGGACGCTGCAGTATACGGAGTAAAACTGCAGGTTCTATAAAAATAGAAGATAAAATTAGAATAAAATGGACTAATGTATCAAGAATCAATTTTTAGGGTTCCGTAGCCAAATGGCAAAAAACGGAACCCTTATTGATTCGTCATGTCTGTCTGTATGTCTGTCCGTCCGTAATGTCCGTATGTCACAGCCATTTTACTCGGAAACTATACGACGTATTTGAATAAAATTTACACATAAGGTATATTTTGTATGCCGCTACTCAGTTATGTAGTTAAATTTGAAAAAAAAAATTTTTAGGGGGGGGGCGCTCCATACATGTAACAAAATTTTTATTTTTTATATTTTTGACTAAATATCAACATGTGACACATAAATCGATAGGTCTTTAAAAATAACACTGAGGTTTTTTGACCATTTTGTGATTAAGTGAATATTTTCTGAAATAATCGCTTCGAAAGTCAGAAAAATTGTGCCCCCCCTGTAACTTTTGAACCGTAAGTCCAAAAAATATGAAAAAAATTGAGGAGATGCGCCTTATCATATACTTTCTAAGAAAATTTTTTTGAACATATTGGTTTAGCCATTTTTGAGTTATCTCCAAAAAACTTTTTCCATAGTCATCAGATACGACCTTTTGGTATTAGTTTGGTTCTTATTCCATTGAAGGTACGGAATCCTGCTATGTGTGGTCCGACACGCACTTGGCCGGTTTTTACTTTTGATTTACTTTAATAAAAATCCGTTTCTAGTAGCCTTAGCTATTTTATTGTCTCGCAAGAGGTGAGAAAAGTAGAGTATACTCCTCGGGGATAAAGCTGTTTTTATCACGGGCGCGCTTGAACCCCTCACTGCACTCAGGACTCAGTCTTAATTTCCTCGCTTCGCTCGGGAATTAACTCATAACCCCCTCGCTGCGCTCGGGAGTAAAATCTGGAGTCCTTCGTTACGTTCAGGATTCAATATTGCGCCCGTGACATAAAACAGTGCTTTATCCCCTTGGTGTACAATCTACTATTTCTTTAAATGTAGTTTGTTGCAAAAATAACATTCATTTAATCTAATTATTTAGCTAAGATTGTAGTGTGCGGTGTAATAATAATAGACCGTAAGACGTTATATAAACAACATGACATGTATATAACAAATTGCACTAGTCATATCCATATTAATATTGAGATCGCTACTTAAAATCCGCTCTCTATAGATGACGATAAAATCACTTGTACAGCATAAAACAAAACAAATGAAATGACCATCCATTGTTTTCCTTAGCCGACATCATTTTCTAAGCAAAATATCAAGTTTTCTCGTAACACAGAAATTCTTGAAGAAATCGCTAATTATATCTGTTTGTGACCCTCCATTGCTATAAGGCCTATAAGTAATGGCGTGGAGGGTAACAAAAAAATGTGAGTATGACAAGGACCAACGATAATAGCACCTTCTCTGTCGTACCTATTGAAAGTGTAATAAGACCATCCCGTTCGATCTTGGTATTGTTATTACCATGACAGGTCTATGGCTAGTATGTCTATGGTTGCACCTCATCTCGGGCTAACTTTGTTGGTAACGACACGTTAACCAATATAACGCTTAAATGCTAAATTAGTTTTAATTACCTACATCATAAACTGGAAAGAATTGGTCACAACTACAATGTAGTTTTAAACATGTTAAGGAAGGAACATTCTAAATGGATTGCCTTATACGTATCGTTTGTTATAGACGGAGAGCTAGCCACGTCAGATATGACACAATAATGAGAGCGACGAAACCCCTCTCGTTAGTTTGCTTATTTCTAGATCCGGACATCTGGCAGCTGTAAAGTGGAGGAGGTTAAAGAATGCAAACCACTTTAAGAATACAAATCCTAGAGTTCAGGTTTTGATGCAGTATTATGAAAATTATTATAAATAATTAGATCAAATTAATGCCAAAAGTTTCTGACGGGGGAAAGTAGTCCAAAACGACGTATAATGTAATTCATAGTTTGTCGCCTGCTGTTTCTGTTTCCGAAATATTACGCAATGTTTTTGGTCTAATGTTAAAATATAGGCACCGTCCTCTATAAATAAGGTATCTACGGCCGTTTTTACCTATTTTGGTACTACTTTTTTCGTATTCAAAAACTTTGCTAGTCTGTCACTCTGACATCCACCCATTAAAAGCTGCCAGATGCCCGGATCTAACAATAAGGATAGTATTGGAATATTACTAGATGGGTTTCATTGCTCTCATTATTGTGTCATATCTGACGTGGCCAGCTCTTAGACCAATGACTTACTCGTGCCGGACTGAAATTTAATTACTAAGTGCCTAGTGTACCTACCTACACTACTATCCGCTGTGTGCATGACTGTGGCGCCATCTCTTGGGCAGGGGTACAAACTTTTTTTATTTTTATGAATGGCTTATCTCTTCTTCTGAGAGTTCTGAGTCGCTCCCTCACTGCTGAGGATTGTGACTCCACTGACAAATTTTCTTAATGGCAGCTCTCCACTTTTCTCTATCGGTTGCTTTGCGGAAAGCATTGCTAAGAGTGATGTCCATTTGGTCCGATACTTGATCACACCACCGCGTTGGGCTTGGTCCTCTAGGCCGTCTACCGTCCACCTTTCCCATCACCACAAGCCTCTCCACGTTGCCAGGGTCTCTGCGAGCTATGTGACTGAAGTATTGCAGCACTTTGGCTTATACTCCTTGCTTATATGAAATGTCTCTGGCTGATTCACTATTTTGACAGTTGACCGAGTTGAGGTGACATAGGTGATGTTATTTTGAAATTTGATATTGACAAGAACCCTTTGCAGTTTGATTTCTTGTCACATTATGCACTACGGTTGTTCGCGTTACCCCCACCATGCATTTTGCACATAGCGAATACTAAAAGCAAATGATACCTATATTATATATTTAATAGCGGCGCAACAGTCTAGGAACTTTTTGAGACTAAGTCTGAAGCGCCATCTGAACGAGAGCAACCCAAAGTTACTACATTATGTAAAAGAAGCGTGCAGCGCCATCTAGGAACTAGTAGCGTTACTGCGGTTCCTCTACATTTCATTCGCTTCAGACTTGGAGCCTCAAGAAGTTAGACTGTGAGCCTCTATTAATAAGAAGAGAACTCTCTGACAGTACTATTTGTTTTTCAGATGCAACTTCAAAGCGTACTGTCTCTTCTCGTTCTTAAACACGATAGTGTACTGCGTGCCGGCGGGCTGGGTCTGGGGATCGCACGGCTTCCTAAGCCGACTGGGGGCCGTGGACATTGCTGGCTCGGGGCCTGTGCATCTTATTGGTAACTTTTTATCCTCTAAGACCTAACAGCAACAGAACTGTTAGCTGGCTACTGGGCCATCTGTGCATATCGATGGCTTTTTGATTTTGAGTGTTTGTTCCGCGATAACTTTAGTAGCACAATGTTTAGAAATAAATCAATGTTGGAAACGTAGAAAAATCCAGTGCCTCAGGCGAGACGACGAGGCGAGGCGAGGCGCAGCGAGGCGAGGCGATACGTATTATTTTTCTACTTTTCATTTATTTCATTGTTGTATCGTTAGCAAAGCCCGGATGACGGGAGCAAAATGCACATTTACTAGTGCTTAATTAAATACGGACTATTCTATCGACATTCATACGAACAAATTTTGAATCAGAAATGTATTGATCAAACTCATTATCTTACATGTTACACAATATTACATCAGGTACCTAGGTAAGCTTACATTATATATTATTTCAGTTAACTAATTACATACTATAATTATTACCAATATTATCATACTCATGGGAATGATCGTAATAATGAAATAAGAGTGACAATTCTTTTAAATAGATACTTTTCTCATAACTTATAGCTTTCTGATTCAAAGATTGTTCGTAGGTATGGATGTCGATAGAGTAGTCGATATTTAATTAAGCACTAGAAAAAAGTGCATATTTGCTCCCGTCATCCGGGATTTGATCGTTAGACGTTCTGCTTAATAAAAAATTAATTGTAACTTTGGAATTTGATGGGGTTGTAGCAGAGATTAAATACAATATGAGAGTTCTTATATGAGCAGGATCGATCAAGGGGTTATGGAGCTAGAAGACAAAAGCGATCTTCAAAAGGGTCTTGTTATATTGGTGAACACGTTTGCAAGTAAATCGCGAGCTCTCAGTTAGAATACTACTAGTTCGAACGAGCGGAGCGTAAGCGAAGTGAAGTTCTTTCAAACAACTTCCGCTACCTATAGACGGAGAGCTGGCCACGTCAGATATGACACAATAATGAGAGCAACGAAACCACTCTAGTAAGTTTGTCGGACATCTGGCAGCTGTAAAGTGGTGGAGGTGAAAGAATGCAAATAACTTGAAGAAAACAAATCCTAGAGTTCTGGGTTTAATGCAATATTATGGTAAATTATGTAATTAATTAGAGTATATCATATCCAGAAGATTCTGTTGGGGGAAACTAGTGTCAAATGATGTATAATACAATTTTTAGTTAGTCGCCTACTGTTTTTGTTTCTGCAATAATAGACAATGGTTTTTAATCTAATGTTAAAATATAGGCCCTGTCCTCTATAAATAACACAATTTTGGCAGTTTTTACCTATTTTGGTATTACTTTTTTCCAACTTAAAAACTTTGTTGGTCTATCACTCTGACCTCCACCCATTAAAAGCTGCCAGATGCCCGGATCTAGCAATAAGAATGGTAAAGCAGTCTAACTAGACAGGTTTCATTGCTCTCATTATTGTGTCATATCTGACGTGGCCAGCTCTTAGACCACTAGCATCACACGGACACGTCTATGCATTTCGATGGCTTTTTTTATTTTGGATAGTTGTCGCGCGATAACTTTAGTAACGTTTTACTGATCTATATGAAATTTGTTGGGGTTGTAGTAGAGCTCAATACAATTTGAGAATTCGTTCATGAGCATGATAGATCAAGGGTCTTGTTATTTTGGTCAACGTTTGCAAGTAAACCGAGAGTTCTCAGTTCGTAGTTATTCTTCAAAAGCTATTGCTATTCACAGGTGGTTCCTCAGCGTTCGCCTCTGCCCTGATGCTGGGCCCACGGCTGGGCCGCTATGCGAAGGGCGACGCCCCCCTCCCCCTCGGCAACCCTGTCAACGCCGTGATGGGCACCTTTGTGCTGTGGTGGGGGTGGCTCGCCTTCAACTCCGGGAGCACTTACGGGGTAAATCATCATCCTCCTAGCGTTTGTCCCGGCTTTAGCCACGGATAAGTTGTCAAGCGGACCCCAGGCTTAAATTGCTGGGGTCAGCTGGCCACCTAAGCGGGGTAAATATCACATTAAATTACAACAATCAGGTTGGAGCAGTGGGGTGCCATATGTATATATGCACTGCATATATTGATTGGAAATACGGTAAAACTCGCTTAAGACGATTTTGAAGGGTCCCATCCAAAAACGCGTCTTAAGAGTCCGGTAATGTTTTTTTTCGATTTCGCTCAACTTTTCGATACTAATATTGTCTTCGGTTGCCGCGATAGTTATTCATGAAATAAAACAATTAAAAACGGATTTTATCGCGTGTATTGAGTTTAAATTACATCCCGACGTTTCAAACACTTTACAGCGTTCGTGGTCAACGGGTCGACGTCGACCCGTTGACCACGAACGCTGTAAAGTGTTTGAAACGTCGGGATGTAATTTAAACTCAATACACGCGATTAAATCCGTTTTTAATTGTTTTATTTCATTTTCGATACTATTTTACAGTAACTAATAAGACTACTATTAGTTTGTATACATAATTTTGAAAGATAGTTTCTTTTAAAAGTGCATAAGTGGAATAGTTTTTTGATTTTCTCATTCATTTATAACAGCTGTTTCGCAATTTTTGCTTGGAGAGGTGAAAAAAGTAAGATTTTTATTGAATAAAGTGATGTTAAACTAGTATGTAAAATATAAAATACGTTGGAAAATGAGTCATTTACGGAATAAGTCGACCAGTTTTTTTAAATTTTCATACATATTTTTTAAGCGGAGGCATATACCTATAGGTAGAGCAATTTTAAGAAAAATTGCTGAAGTTTAGGTCATATTTTTGGGAATGTATTAAAGTGTTTCATAAAACTTTTAATGTGGAAATAAGCTTGGCTTTATGCTTTATTCAGATAAAATCTATTGGAGGGCATAACAAATAATAATAAAAAATCAAGCGACAGGAGTGCACCAATCAACGTCCTCACTAAACAAGCTCTGCAAGAATGGAGTTTTCGGGTATTAGATAATAATAAATGTGTACCAAAAGTATTTTTTTACAATAACTAAACTTCAAACTATATTATTAAATGCAATTCATGTGCGTTATTTTATTATTAACGAATTGCGTTTTCAAATCGTTACCGGACTCTTTACGACACGATCAATTCTTCAAAACTATTCTAGAGGGAAGAATAGAACGCAAGAGAGGTCGAGGTAAACCCAGACGCAGCTACATGAACGGGTCGACGTCGACCCGTTGACCACGAACGCTGTAAAGTGTTTGAAACGTCGGGATGTAATTTAAACTCAATACACGCGATTAAATCCGTTTTTAATTGTTTTATTTCATTTTCGATACTATTTTACAGTAACTAATAAGACTACTATTAGTTTGTATACATAATTTTGAAAGATAGTTTCTTTTAAAAGTGCATAAGTGGAATAGTTTTTTGATTTTCTCATTCATTTATAACAGCTGTTTCGCAATTTTTGCTTGGAGAGGTGAAAAAAGTAAGATTTTTATTGAATAAAGTGATGTTAAACTAGTATGTAAAATATAAAATACGTTGGAAAATGAGTCATTTACGGAATAAGTCGACCAGTTTTTTTAAATTTTCATACATATTTTTTAAGCGGAGGCATATACCTATAGGTAGAGCAATTTTAAGAAAAATTGCTGAAGTTTAGGTCATATTTTTGGGAATGTATTAAAGTGTTTCATAAAACTTTTAATGTGGAAATAAGCTTGGCTTTATGCTTTATTCAGATAAAATCTATTGGAGGGCATAACAAATAATAATAAAAAATCAAGCGACAGGAGTGCACCAATCAACGTCCTCACTAAACAAGCTCTGCAAGAATGGAGTTTTCGGGTATTAGATAATAATAAATGTGTACCAAAAGTATTTTTTTACAATAACTAAACTTCAAACTATATTATTAAATGCAATTCATGTGCGTTATTTTATTATTAACGAATTGCGTTTTCAAATCGTTACCGGACTCTTTACGACACGATCAATTCTTCAAAACTATTCTAGAGGGAAGAATAGAACGCAAGAGAGGTCGAGGTAAACCCAGACGCAGCTACATGAACCAAGTGAAGGAAAAAGTAGGAGCCGTGTCGTATCAAAAGGTCAAGGAACTGGCGCAGGATAGGGATAGTTGGAAAATACTCCACCGACAAGAGGATAACTCTTAAATTGATGATGATGACCGGACTCTTAAGGCCCATTTACACATTGACTAGTGTTAAGTGACTGCGAGTCCATATATTATCTACTTTATTAACAAATGTATGAACTCGCACGATTTACACTAATCAATGTGTAAATGGGCCTTTAAGCGGGAAAGCGTTTTGCGAGACTGTCCTGCAGAACCACCATCGTACACATATATACATATATACTCGTATATATACTTATATAGGGTGAATTTTAAGTCGTGAATCGTAATATGTTTTTCTAACTCCATAAACAACAAGCAATTTGATGCCCCAACTCTTACTAAAATCAGACAAGATTTTTTTGTTTTTTTTATTTTTTTCTCGTTTATTTTACTTTTAAAAGTGGATTTTGAATATTACAACGGCCTATTAGGATATTTAAATTAGTAAATTGCCTCTTTGAATCGGAACTGTCATTGACATCAAATTTGTCATTTGTCCTAGTTAGAAATGAAATTTACTTAATTTCTCATCTGAAATATTTCATAAAGCTGTTTTAATTCCACATGATCACTTTTAAAAGTAAAATAAACGAAAAAAATAAAATAAAAAAACAAAAATTTTTTTGTCTGATTTTAGTGAGAACTGGGGCATTAAACGTATTACAGTAAACATATTACGATTCACGACTTAAAATTCACCCTGTATACCTACACTTATCTTAAGTAATCCATACTAATATTATAAATGTGAAAGTGTGTCTGTCTGTCTGTTTGTTTGTCCGTCTTTCACGGTCTAACGGGGCGACGAATTGACGTGATTTTTAAACTGGAGGTAGATGAAGGGATGGAGAGTGACATAGGCTACTTTTTGTCTCTTTCTAACCCCCCACTTCCCTAAAATGGGGGGTGGAAGTTTGTATGGAGCATTACGGAGGCCAAAGGGGAACCGTGTTACCCCGAATTTAATGCGAGCGAAGCCGCGGGCAAAAGCTAGTATATAATATTATTAGTTGAGTTGTTTTTGTAATTCATATTTCAATCATATTGCTAACCGACATGACACGTGAACCTAATTTTATATCACATTAGTAATTAAGTACCTAATTATTTTTGTTACAAACATGTAGTAGCATGTTACCCTCCGACCTCCGACAAACCTAGTCTGGGACCGGTCTGAAAACCAGCGCCGGGCATCCAGTGTTGGCCGAACGTTAGTGTAATTGAAAATTAAAAATTGAAGATTGAAACACGTTAGTTAAAATTGAACACTAATAGTTTAATGCAAATTGATTTCAATTAGAATTGAAATTAATTGTAACTAACGTGTTAATCCTTTGCGAATAACTAATAATTGAAGATATTTAATTTTTAGTCTTTCTCAAAAATTTAAACATTAATATAATTTTTAGTGTAGATTGAATTGGTAATTGACATTAATAATTTACCTACGAGGGTTTTGATTTTTGTTTCGATTTTGACTCTGGACTCGGGGGCTTGTATTAATAAGCAATGGGACCGGTATCCTAAGATGGAGGTCATGCTGGACCCTGGGGATCCCTACTGGATCTCGGGTTTGGTGCATCATAGACTCATGCTGTTTGGGCTCATTCGACTTGTACTGATGAGCAGATGGTACCGGTATCAAAATCTGGAGCTCATGCTGGACCCTGGGGATCCCTACTGGATCTCGGGTTTGGCGCATCATAGACTCATGCTGTTTGGACTCATTCGATTTGTACTGATGAGCAGATGGTAACGGTATCAAAATCTGGAGCTCATGCTGGACCCTGGGGCTCCCTACTGGGTCTCGGGTTTGGCGCATCATAGACTAATGCTGTTTGGGCTCATTCGACTCTTACTGATGAGCAGATGGTACCGGTATCAAAATCTGGAGCTCATGCTGGACCCTGGGGATCCCTACTAGATCTCGGGTTTGGCGCATCATAGACTCATGCTGTTTGGGCTCATTCGACTTGTACTGATGAGCAGATGGTACCGGTATCAAAATCTGGAGCTCATGCTGGACCCTGAGGATCCCTACTGGTTCTCGGGTTTGGCGCATCATAGACTCATGCTGTTTGGGCTCATTCGACTTGTACTGATGAGCAGATGGTACCGGTATCAAAATCTGGAGCTCATGCTGGACCCTGAGTATCCCTACTGGATCTCGGGTTTGGCGCATCATAGACTCATGCTGTTTGGGCTCATTCGACTTGTACTGATGAGCAGATAGTACCGGTATCAAAATCTGGAGCTCATACTGGACCCTGGGGATCCCTACTGGATCTCGGGTTTGGAGCATCATAGACTCATGCTGTTTGGGCTCATTCGACTTGTACTGATGAGCAGATGGTACCGGTATCAAAACCTGGAGCTCATGCTGGACCCTGGGGATCCCTACTGGATCTCGGGTTTGGAGCATCATAGACTCATGCTGTTTGGACTCATTCGACTTGTACTGATGAGCAGATGGTACCGGTATCAAAATCTTGAGCTCATGCTGGACCCTGGGGATCCCTATTTTTATCTTTTATCTTTTTTATATTTTTCCAGCATGAGCTCCATCTTCTGATATTGGTCCTAACTTCCGAACCCGAGATGCAGTTTTAAAATTAGTTATTAGTGTAAGACAGGATTAATTTAGTAACACTAACGTTGATCTAATTAACTTTAATTCTTATTAAATTTTCGAGACGTTAGTGTAACTAATAGGTTAATTCTAATTGACGGTTAGTGTAATTAACGACGTCACAAAATCAATGCGAACTAACGTTAGTAAAAATTGATGTTAGTGTAATTGATTAGTTACGGGATTAATCTTCAATCTTATTGATCAATTTTCAATTCTAATTGAAATTAACGGCCAACACTGCGGGCATCTATGCCCAGCACAGGCTGAGACTGGTACCTTTTGCCTATTAATATCATGTATAATTTTAATTCTTATTTTTAGTTACTAATACTTAATCATTGTGTTTTCTTATGATGTAACTTTTTCTGTCTGTTTTTTGTTATGTGGCAATAAAATCTTATTCTCAAGTGGCAGGGACTGATATAAAATGGCGTATATTATACGAGAAATCGAATTAAGCGGGTTCTACTGTATCACATTTAAGTACAGTATTTAGGTTAAAACAGTGCTGAGCCAGGATTCAGGCTGGGACACTGCTATTTTACTGGTATTATCGAACGAGTGGAGCGTAAGCGAAGTGAAGTTCTTACAGACAACTTCGGACACAACAGAACTGTTAGCTGGCTACCTAGACGTATTTCGATGGCTTTTTGATTTTGAATAGTTGTCGCGCGATAACTCTAGTAACGTTTTCGTTTTTCTGATCTATATGAAATTTGTTGGGGCTGTAGTAGAGCTCAATACAATTTGAGAGTTCGTTCATGAGCATGATCGATCAAGGGGTTATGGAGCTAGAAGGCTCGAAAAAAATCATCATTAGGGTCTTGTTATACTGGTCAACTCGTTTGTAAGAAAATCGCGAGTTCTCAGTTCGAGGCGGACTACTATATTTTCAATAGAGATTTTAGATATGACATTAGTAGACTGAGAGCTGGCTACGTCAGATATGACACAATAATGAGAGCATCGCAACCCCTCTAGTTATTTAGTTTGCTATTTCTATACTATCTTCGTTTCTAGATCCGGACATCTGACAGCTCTTCATCGGTGGACGTAAAAGAATGCAAACCACTTCAATAGTTAAGTTCTGGGTTTGATGCAATATTGTGGGTAATTATGTAATTAATGATGATGATAATTACCAGGAGTTTCTGTTGGGGGAAAGTGACAAATGACGTACTTATAATGAAATTTACAGTTTGTCGCCTAATGTTTTTGTTTCCGCAATGATACGCAATGTTTTTCTGCTAATGTTAAAATATGGACCCTGTATATAAATGAGACAACTTTCGGCAACTCTTACATATGTTGGTATTATTTTTTTCAACTGAAAAAAAATCAGATCAATCATTCTGAACTCCACCAATGAATAGCTGCTAGATACCCGGATCTAGCAATAAGGATAGTTTAGCGAACTAATTGGACTGGTTCCGTTACTCCCTTAAACCCCCTTATTCATCTCAGTCTCTCAGGCCTCAATTAGTTAATTTATGTTGTGTTCTTATCTGCCACTTTGACAGTTGTGTTTGTTAGAAGCAGACAAAACATGAATTAATTAGTCTGTAGGTATATTTTCGCAGATACCGAGTAATATCGGGATATAATGCTTATGAATTAGTTATTATAAGAACTGATTATGTTAGCACTACAAAGCTAAATATAGCACTAGAAATATAATATTAGCAGTTTTGCACGATCAGTTACGCCATTTTCTTCACGTTTTCAAATAAATAGCCGCATTAACCTAACGACAGTAATATATTACCTGACCGTTTCAAAGTCAAGGCAAACAAATTGAATAATAGATTACTTACAAGCCAATTAACTAAATTATACTATTTACAAATGTATGCAAATTAGCTGCCATTTTCAGTAAACGGCCGCCATTTTGAATTGAATGCCCGCATTTTGCCGCACGCAAATGTGTTTTTCTAGGATCCTAGGGAGTTAATGTATTCAATTAGTATACCTACATATTAAATATGCACCTGTTTAAGAATACCTACCTATGTATTGTAGCATCAATAAAAAACAATAATCTAAATAATGTGAGATGGGGTACGGGAGACAGTTTGTTTTACCGCGGGCAAGAGGCACAGTATTGAAATTTCATACACGTGTTCCACTTATCCCAGGGTTTTCCCTGACCCAATTTAACCTTATATAATAACACAAGATTTTGCTTGCGTCTTCGTACGTGTCTAAAAAGTGTTATAGCGAATATTCAATCTACGCACATAAAATTACTCCTCCTTTCAACCCTTTTAAGGGGATGAATTTATAATTGTGTCGCTTAACATCAAACTCGGATAAATCCATCAGTCAGATTATGCGATTTTGGTACTAAGAAAAGGTAATAGGGTAGATATTTGCTGAGAGGGTCGAATGTATTTATACGAGTTTGAAGTTAAGCGACACAATTATTCAATCAACTAAGTAAGGATTTTTGAAACCCCTATAGAGTGGAAAAAGGGTTGAAAGTTCTTAACGACTTCACCACAGACTTCAGACAACCGACAGCCCCTGACTAAGCCAGCAATCCCACATTTACGGCCTCTGCAGTAATGTACCTATTATTGTGATCTTCAGGTGAGCGGCGCGAAATGGCAGTACGCTGCGCGCGCGGCGGTTATGACCATGATGGGGTCGTTCGGAGGAGGCTGCTTCGGTCTTTTGTAAGTAAATATACCAGTATGGGTAGCGGCAAGATCAGGGTACAATTCAATCAACGCCAAACAATACGTTGATACCTTACACTTCTGCAATAAGGTTCAAATTTGTATAAATATTTTTAGCGTTGACTTGGAAAAAAATATTCTGCTTATACAGGGTGGATAAAAATAATGGGCCCTGGAGGGAAACTACCTTAAATCTTTAAAACAGCTTATTTTATGTAAAATAAACATTCTTTCATTACTAATAATAGTAATAATATTAAACAAAACCGGCCAAGAGCGTGTCGGGCCACGCTCAGTGTAGGGTTCCGTAGTTTTCCGTCCGTCACAGTAAGTGTCTAAAATAACACCGCCATGTAGGATATGATATGAGCGTTCCACGTACAGCGACATCTATCGGCAAATTAAGTAAACTATTGCGCGCGAGCTTAAAGTATGGAAGATAATTTTTATGGGATAATTCTTTATTGCGTGAACCGATTTTCACCGTATTTACTTTATTTGAAAGTACGTCATTTCATTGTGTTTGTAGAAATTACAGGTACAATAAACACCTGCTTATACGGTTAATTTACAAACTTAGTTCAGAAATTATTTTGTATTTTTTTTTCAAAAACTATTCAACCTATCAAGTTCAAAATAATTTTCCTAGAAAGTTTTTATAAATTTCTACTTTTGAGATTTTTTTCATATTTTTAAAACTTATGGTTCAAAAGTTAGAGGGAGGGGGGACACATTTTTTTAAACTTCTGGAGCGATTATTTCCGAAAACATTTACATTATCAAACAATGATTTTAGTAAACCCCTATTCATTTTTATTTTATTTTATTTTATTTTTATTTTATTTGGGGCATCAACAGCAATACAACAAATAATACAAAACTTAAATAACAGAGAAAAAGCCAATAATAGATGACCACAAAAATATAACTAACATGCAATAACAAGTGGAAATAATAAGTACCATGAATACCTACCCAACAATATATCACACGTTAGGGTTGAAATGAAAAAAAAATAACGTAAAAAAGTTTTAAGTTAAACGGTTTTATTTCAATCAAATGTTGTACCAAAAACTAGAAAATAAAAATTTATACGAATTTTAGTCCCACATACATTGCTTCTTGGAGAGTCATGTATGACGGATAACAGAATAGGCATCTCGAGTCGGATGCTAAAGGCCCTATTTGTCTCTATATCAGTGGATTATGTCATAATCGGAAGCTTTTATCAGACTAAAATAAAAACGTGGGGCGTCTAATATAAGGTTGAGTGGGTTAATTAAGTATGTAATGCAGACTATTTAATCTGAAGTCACGTAGCTATGCTTAAATGTTGTTGGAGGTGGCGTTAGTGTGAGAGTACTACGAGTAGCATTAAAAATATGTATATATAAATTATAAAATGAGTCAAATACTTAGATATTTAGTTTGCGAAATGAAATGTGAAATTAAGTAAATATGGTGAGTTAATTTGTATAAGGGCTAGCATTAGCAATTCTTATTAATTTTTTATTTACTAGTCGACTTGAGTGCCCTCCACTGCTGGGCAAAGGCCTCTCCACTTGATTTTCATGGTTTTTAGGTCTTATAATTTTCTCTATTATTGTTTTACCATGTCATTACGATTTTGAATCACAGGATTTTCGTTCATTGGTAGCTTTACCTGCCTACCTAATTTTTTTGTCGTACCAACGCCCCACGTTTTTATTTTAGTCTGATAAAAGCTTCCGATTATGACATAATCCACTGATATAGAGACAAATAGGGCCTTTAGCATCCGACTCGAGATGCCTATTCTGTTATCCGTCATACATGACTCTCCAAGAAGCAATGTATGTGGGACTAAAATTCGTATAAATTTTTATTTTCTAGTTTTTGGTACAACATTTGATTGAAATAAAACCGTTTAACTTAAAAAATTTTTACGTTAATTTATTTTTAAGTTTTTAGTAAAATTTTTGTACTTGTAACCAGCCCTATTGACCGTAGTATGTGGTGGGAAAACTATATGTGATGATGACAGCTCAAGTGGTATTATATTAATTGTATGTGACCTTTCGTGTGTTTAAAGTAGAGGGTACCTACATTAAGTTGGGTAGCTGGGTACCTACGTATATTATAGGGTACATATATGTATACAGTGTGGGAAAAATGTATGGGTCCTGGAGGGGAACTAAATCCTTGAAATAGCTTAATTTACGTAAAGGACATTATTTTATTTTAAAAATTTATGCGAGGCTAAAAGGCTGAGTACGTCACAGCGAGAATTGCTCTAGGAGCAGCATGTCATGGACTTGATAAAACTCAATGGTCAAGTAACTTAGCGAGCCCGAGGGCCGAAGGCCCGAGGTTGAGCCGCAATATGCGCGAAGCTAAAAGGCCGAGTACAGCGTATTGCATACGATCGGAACATCACAACGAGAATTACTTCAGCAGCAGTATGACATGGACTTTATAAAACTCAATGTCCAAGTGTCTTAGCGAGCCCGAGGGCCGAAGGCCCGAGGGTGAGCCGCAATCTATGCGAAGCTAAAAGGCCGAGTACGTCACGGCGAGAATTGCTTCAACAGCAGCATGACATGGACTGGACAAATCTCAATGGTCAAGTGTCTTAGCGAGCCCGAGGGCCGAAGGCCCGAGGTTGTGCCGTTATCTATGCGAAGCTAAAAGGCCGAGTATGTAACGGCGAGAATTGCTTCAGCAGCAGCATGACATGGACTTGATAAAACTCAACAGCCAAGTGTCTTAGCGAGCCCGAGGGCCGAAAGCCCGAGGGTGAGCCGCAATCTATGCGAAACTAAAAGGCCGAGTACGTCACGGCGAGAATTGCTTCAACAGCAGCATGACATGGACTGGACAAATCTCAATGGTCAAGTGTCTTAGCGAGCCCGAGGGTGAGCCGCAATCTATGCGAAGCTAAATGGCTGAGTACGTCACGGCGAGAATTGCTTCAATAGCAGCATGACATGGACTGGATAAAATTCAATGGTCAAGTGTCTTAGCGAGCCCGAGGGTGAGCCGCAATCTGTGCGAAGCTAAATGGACGAGTACGTCACGGCGAGAATTGCTTCAATAGCAGCATGACATGGACTGGACAAAACTCAATGGTCAAGTGTCTTAGCGAGCCCGAGGGTGAGCCGCAATATATGCGAAGCTAAAAGGCCGAGTACCGCGTATTGCATACGATCGGAACATCACAACGAGAATTGCTTTAGCAGCAGTATGATATGGACTTTATATAACTCAATGTCCAAGTGTCTTAGCGAGCCCGAGGGCCGTAGGCCCGAGGTTGTGCCGTTATCTATGCGAAGCTAAAAGGCCGAGTACGTAACGGCGAGAATTGCTTCAGCAGCAGCATGACATGGACTTGATAAAACTCAACAGCCAAGTGTCTTAGTGAGCCCGAGGGCCGAAGGCCCGAGGGTGAGCCGCAATCTATGCGAAGCCTAAAAGGCCGAATACGTCACGGCGAGAATTGCTTCAGCAGCAGCATGACATGGACTTGATAAAACTCAACGGTCAAGTGTCTTAGTGAGCCCGAGCGCCGAAGGCCCGAGGGTGAGCCGCAATCTATGCGAAGCTGAAAGGCCGAGTACGTAACGGCGAGAATTGCTTCAGCAGCAGTATGACATGGACTTGATAAAACTCAACAGCCAAGTGTCTTAGCGAGCCCGAGGGCCGAAGGTCCGAGAGTGAGCCGCAATCTATGCGAAGCTAAAAGGCCGTATATGTCACGGCGAGAATTGCTTCAGCAGCAGCATGACGTGGACTTGATAAACCTCAACGGTCAAGTGTCTTAGCGAGCCCGAGCGCCGAAGGCCCGAGGGTGAGCCGCAATCTATGCGAAGCTAAAAGGTCGAATACGTCACGGCGAGAATTGTTTCAGCAGCAGCATGACATGGACTTGATAAAACTCAACGGTCAAGTGTCTTTGCGAGCCCGAGGGCCGAAGGCCCGAGGGTGAGCCGCAATCTATGCGAAGCTAAAAGGCCGAGTACCGCGTATTGCATACGATCGGAACATCACAACGAGAATTGCTTCAGTAGCAGCATGACATGGACCGGACAAAACCCAATAATTAAGTGTCCTAGCGGTGACGACTCAGGAGTTGGAGATCAATAAAACACGTAAACGCCTATACCTAAAACTAGAACACTATTTTTAAATGCATACATCCTCCAACTGGTCCTTTATGGCAGCCAGTAGCCTAGCAGCATTACGATTGAGGATTGGAGATCAAACGTAACGTAAATGTCTCTAGCTAAAACTAATGCACTATTTTTAAATTGACACTTTCTGGAACCGGTCAGTTACGGAAGGCAGTAACCATGCAGCATCAGAACTGAGGAATTGGAGATCAATATGAAATGTAAATGCCTCTACCTAAAACTAGAGCACTACTATTGAATTGACACATTCTCCAACCGGTCAGTTATGGCAGGCTGTAACCTTGCATCATCACGACTGAGGAGTTGGAGATCAATATGTAACGTAAATGCGTCTACCTAAAACTAGAACACTATTATTAAATTGACACATTCTCCACCCTGTCAGTTATGGCAGGTTGTAACCTTGCATCATCACGACTGAGGAGTTGGAGATCAATATGTAACGTAAATGCGTCTACCTGAAACTAGAACACTATTATTAAATTGACACATTCTCCACCCTGTCAGTTATGGCTGGTTGTAACCTTGCATCATCACGACTGAGGAGTTGGAGATCAATATGTAATGTAAATGCGTCTACCTAAAACTAGAACACTATTATTAAATTGACACATTCTCCACCCTGTCAGTTATGGCAGGTTTGTAACCTTGCATCATCACGACTGAGGAGTTGGAGATCAATATGTAACGTAAATGCGTCTACCTAAAACTAGAACACTATTATTAAATTGACACATTCTCCACCCTGTCAGTTATGGCAGGTTGTAACCTTGCATCATCACGACTGAGGAGTTGGAGATCAATATGTAACATAAATGCGTCTACCTAAAACTAGAACACTATTATTAAATTGACACATTCTCCACCCTGTCAGTTATGGCAGGCTGTAACCTTGCATCATCACGACTGAGGAGTTGGAGATCAATATGTGACATAAATGCGTCTACCTAAAACTAGAACACTATTATTAAATTGACACATTCTCCACCCTGTCAGTTATGGCAGGCTGTAACCTTGCATCATCACGACCGAGGAGTTGGAGGTCAATTTGAAACGTAAATGCGTCTACCTAAATCTAGAGCACTATTATTAAATTGACACATTCTCCACCCGGTCAGTTATGGCAGGCAGTAACTATGCAGCATCAGAACTGAAGAGTTGATGGTCAATATTAAGTCACTAAGGATTTATTTACTAGCAACAATAATATAGTTAAATTAGCAGATGTGTACGACTCTCGGTTAGGGTAAGCAGTGTCTCTGCAGCATCAGGATTTGAAGATCGAAGGTTGAAAATATTATTAAAAGTTATTGTCACGGAGACCTGATACGCATACAAAATTTCATCGAAATCTGTTAAGTAGAAATGGTCGAAAAATCGATTGCAAGATTTGATGCGTATAAATAAATATACAAATATACGGGGTCAAGCTAAATAAAACCGTTTAATAATAATAAAAAGAATCACTCCCCACTTTACGTATAGGGAAGGTACCCTAATAAAACATTTTTTACCACTTTGTCGGCGTGATTGATGTACATATTAGTACCAAATTTTAGCTTTCTAGTGCTAACGGTCACTGAGATTATCCGCGGACGGACGGACGGACGGACGGGCAGACATGGCGAAACTATAAGGGTTCCTAGTTGACTACGGAACCCTAAAAAAGAACCGACTTCACTTAGCCTTCACCTTTCCAAAAGCAAAAATGCTCGAGTTGCTGTAAAAATACTCAAATCACTATAGGTGTGCCTATAATAGCTGAAGAGTTCCCTCGATTTCTCCAGGATCCCATCAACAGATCCTGACCTGGTTACAATGGGACCAACTGTGAAGTATACTCTTTCAAACAACGAAAGAATTTTCCAAATCGGTCCAGCTGTCTTCGAATAATCGGTGAACATAGATTTAAATTTAAGAAGTTGTCAAGGAATATGTCTGTCTCGGGCAACTAATGCAGTTGGGTAGATACAACTTCGAAAAGGAAGCCGATAGGAGGATTCAATTGGGCTGGGCAGCGTTTAGGAAGCTGAAGCACATATTTTCGTCCGGTATACCACAGAGCCTGAAGACGAAAGTGTTTGACCAGTGCGTCCTTCCTGTAATGACGTACGGAGCTGAGACGTGGACACTGACTGTGGGGCTAATCCATAAGCTTAAAGTCGCTCAACGTGCTATGGAAAGAGCTATGCTCGGAGTCTCTCTGAAGGACAAAATTCAGAATGAAGTGATCCGACAGAGAACCAAGGTGACCGACATAGCTCTAAAAGTTAGCACGTTGAAGTGGCAATGGGCTGGCCACATATCGTATCGGTCGCAGAACCGATAATCGCTGGAGTAAGCGTGTTCTGGAGTGGAGACCACGGTTAGGCAAACGTAGCGTTGGACGCCCTCTGGCCAGATGGCGGGATGACTTACATAAGAGGGCCGGTAGCGACTGGATGCGTAAGGCAGCAGACCGGGCTCTGTGCGTACCTTGGGAGAGGCCTATGTCCAGCACTGCAGTGGACTGCAACGGGCTGATGATGATGATGATGATGATGATGATGATGATACATTAAAAAAAAGCAAAAAACAAAGATCCCGACGAATTGATAACCTCCTCCTTCGAAATCTTGAGGTTGGTTGAAAAGCGTTATAACTGCATTTTTTTGGAAAAATATATAAGTTACATAAAAGCTACTTATTTTGTAACTTTTACCGAAAACAATTTTTATTACAATTGATGCTAAAAAGTTTCAAAAAGGCGTAAGTTCAAAAAAGGGCGTCCCCACATCTAACTATGAAAGCGTGGGTCCAACAAAATCCGAAAAATGGGACCTGATAAGTACTTTCAATGAAAACTATATTGAAGAAACTTTGAGCCGTTTTTAGGGTTCCGTAGTCAACTAGGAACCCTTATAGTTTCGCCATGTCTGCCCGTCCGTCCGTCCGTCCGTCCGCGGATAATCTCAGTGACCGTTAGCACTAGAAAGCTGAAATTTGGTACTAATATGTATATCAATCACGCCGACAAAGTGGTAAAATAAAAAGTGGTTTTTTTTTTATTAGGGTACCTCCCCTATACGTAAAGTGGGGAGTGATTTTTTTTTTTCATTTCAACCCTAACATGTGATATATTGTTGGATAGGTATTTAAAAATTAATAGGGGTTTACTAAAATAATTTTTCGATAATGTAAATATTTTTGGAAATAATCGCTCCAGAAGTAAAAAAATATGCGTCCCCCCCCCTCTAACTTTTGAACCATAGGTTTAAAAAAAATGAAAAAAATCTCAAAAGTAGAACTTTATTAAAACTTTCTAGGAAAATTATTTTGAACTTGATAGGATGAATAGTTTTTGAAAAAAAATTACAAAATAATTTCTGAATTAAGTTTGTAATTTAACCGTATAAGCAGGTGTCTATTGTACCTGTAATTTCTACAAAATTACAATGAAATGACGTGCTTTCAAATAAAGTAAAAACGGTGAAAATCGGTTCACGCAATAAAGAATTATTCCATAAAAATCATCTTCCATACTTTAAGTTCGCGCGCAATAGTTTACTTAATTTGCCGATAGATGTCGCTGTACGTGGAACTCTCATATCATATCCTACATGGCGGTGTTATTAACTCTTAAGTGGGGACACTTACTGTGACGGACGGAAAACTACGGAACCCTACACTGAGCGTGGCCCGACACGCTCTTGGCCGGTTTTTTGAGTTATAACACAAAAACGCATAGTAAAAGGACGTAAGTGCTGTATAGAATAATGACGTAAGCGCCGCAACATATCCCTTAATAAACGACCTTTTGAACGGATGTGTTGTAACAGGCTGGCAACTACGAAACCCTACTTAGCCTGGGCCGACATGCTCTTGGCCGGTTTATTTTATTTAACAGGCAAAGTTTGCTGGAAATTGTTGGTATTTATAAGTTGTCTCATAAAATCTCTTGTCTGGGTTGTAAGTCATTTTACGTCGAAGTTCCCAAATAAACTATTTAATTTAAACTTGTTAAATTTCAGATTTACCCTGATAAAGAACAAGGGCAAGGCAGACGTGATGGAGCTGATCAACAGTGTCCTCGGCTCGCTGGTGTCGGTCACTGGTAAGTTTGTTTATCTACACCCATATCATAAATCCTCTATTCTGCGTTCGGAAACCGTATGTGATTACCGCCATTATTGCCACCAGTAATGTAACATCAGTGTACTTATTATCTGTGATAGTGTTGTAAAAATGTATGAAAATACATCACCACATCGATATATTGGTAAGTTTGGTAACGTAATGAAAATCCAGCCTCCCCGACCGCTCGCACAATCCAGTTGGCCATGGCACTATCATCTAGTAGTACTATATGGAGACGGGGAGTCAATGGGGCGACCTTTCTTCCTCTACAGGCAGAGCCTTCCGCCTACCTATAGTATCCAGCAATAGGACTCATATAGTATAATCATTTTGTTAAATAGTGTTATTAATTATGTGTAACGATTTTTTTAAGTCCTACCGGGCACCAATGTACGCTATCCAACTGATTTAAAACTGACAGAACTGACATGACGCATCGGTAAGTTAATTGTCATGGATGCAATATTCTGGATGCATTACGGGCTGAATTATTATGTATGAAAAAAAATATCCTTATTTTCATAAAGAAATAAATGTAAATAGGTTCCCTAGGTCCAATACTAATCGCCAGTACAATATACGCCCGTATAAAATTTACACACGGTATAACTTCGGGAATGGTGCGGTATTAAGACAGGCATTAAAGAGGTCTCGCAGCTACTCTTTAAGGTATTTTGCTGATATACCAAGCAAGCGACCTAGGACACCGTACCGTCTGGACCAGGAGCAGTATTTTTACCTCTGAGTCGGGCCATCCCGACTACGGGCTACAGGCTGTGCGGCTCTATAGCCTCATTCAGTTCTCCATCTGACACTGTTGAAATCTCACGAGACGCCACCTCGACAGGATAAGGTGGGAGCATCGGTGGGGGATGTGGTCCGGAGGCTGCCGAAACAGTCCACTTATCACTCTGTCGAGGAGCCCTGATTCCATTGTCTCTATAGTTGCGACCCCCTGAGCGCGGAGTTTCTTTCGTGCCATACAATAGGGGCGTCCGCATGGATCTCTGCTAAGGCTAACTACGATTTCCTCTCTAGCTTGGCTTATAGCTAGCTTTATCGCCAGCTGCAGAGCCTTATTAGCTTGCTTATAATTTTCGTGCAGCTGGTTTTCCCTGACCGGATCATGCCCTAACCGCCGACGACAGCAAACATAAGTCTGGCAGTATTACAGGCTGCTCGTAGATCAGCGATTTCTTCTGACCACCAATACACCTGGCGGTGAGATGGCCACCAGCGTATCCTTGGCATAGCCGCGTCATATATCGCAGTGAGGGTGTAGCGTATGTGGCTGGCCTGGTCATCGATACTGTTCTCCTCCATTCTATTTGGATATACCCACCGCTGTATTATGGCAGCCTCTTCTGCCGTTTCCCTATCATATGGGGATAGCCTGAATTTCGGAGGAACGTACGCTATTTCTTAAAAACATTGTGTGCCCTTATGTTTTAAAATTACAAATTATAATTTTTTTTTAACTACGACTTAGTAATCTATTTATTTTCCAGCTGGTTGTTTCCTCTACCGTGCCTGGGAGTCGATCCTGATTGGTCTAATCGGCGCCGCAATAGCCTGCGCTACTACCCCACTATTTGACAAGCTGCGAGTCGACGATCCTGTCGGGGCTTCCAGCGTTCATGGTGCCTGTGGGTTATGGGGTAACTACACTCTTACACACTTGAAATAAGGTTGAAATTCGAAAGATAACCATAATTTTGAATTCCAGGGGTACTGGCTGTAGGTCTCTTTGCTGACAACCCTATACCAATGGACACCACCAATGGCAGATCTGGACTGTTTAAAGGTAAATGCATGGGGAAAAATTAAAATGACAAGGCCTATTCAGCGAGGTGATTAGATAATACTGAACAACTTTTACTATGACTAACCTCGAAATACCAAAAAAATTGCCTACCCCGTAGAAAACAACGACACGTGTATTCTGAAACAGTCAATCATTTTTCGTGATTTCGGAGTCGGTCCCATAGTGAAAGTTGTTCAGTATGCCCTACCTAATCAACTCGCTCACTATGACTGGTGATTAAATTACGAAAGATAAAACCATAGAAGTTTTATAACATCTAAATAATGACCCCACAATAAAATATGATGTCATAAGTAGGCATCTGAGGTTTGACATCAGAACATTTATTTTAGCCAATACAATTTTTGAACGACCATGACAAATCACAACTCTTTAGGGTTCCGTAGCCAAAATGGCAAAAACGGAAAAGTTTCGTCATATCCGTCTGTCCTTCCGTTCATCCGTCCGTATGTCACAGCCATTTTACTCGGAAACTATAAGACGTATCTTAATAAAATTTAGACATAAGGTGTATTTTGCATGCCGCTATTTAGTTATGTAATTAAATTGCAAGAAAAAAATTTTTTAGGGGTGGGTTATTTTTGGGGGGGGCGCGCACCATACATGTAACGAAATTAAAAAAAAATATATTAACATGGTCTCTAAAAATAACATCAAGGTTTTTTTGAACATTTTGTAATAAAGTGAATATTTTCAGAAATAATCGCATCGAAAGTCAGAAAAATTGTGTCCTATAACTTTTTAACCGTAAGTCCAAAGAGTATGAAAAAAATTTAGAAAATGCGCTTTATCACACACTTTTTACGAAAATTATTTTGTACAATATCAGTTTAGCCATTTTTTAGTTATCTCCAAAAACCTTCTTCAATAGGCAGCAGATACGACGTTTTGGTATTAGTTTGGTTTATATTCCATTGAAATTACGGAACCCTCCAATATGCGTGGTCCAACACGCACTTGACTGGTTTTTTTGTACTGAGGGCGCTGTCTATATTTTGCCGTCGCTGTTAAATACATAAACCAATCGCGTTATATAGAGACTTACAGGCAACGCTAAACCTAACCCATTGTAAATAAAATTTTGAATTTTTGAAATACGACATAACTAGCTTAGCGAAATTGCCGAGCAAACCGACCGAAAAAAAGCGAAAGTTCTATTTTATCGTAATAAAAGGATATTTTCTCACCAGATTATGATTCTAGGTGGTGGCTGGTACCTCCTCGGCGTCCAGGCCCTCACAGGCGTCTGCCTTATGGCGTGGGGGGTCCTCGTGACCATGCTGTTGCTCTGGCTAATTGACTGTGTCCTGCCCATCCGCATGGATCCCTACGAGGAACTCCTGGGCGCGGACCTAACTGAGCATAGGATCCGGCATGGCCAGGTGAGGAATCAGCAGCTATCCAGCCCGCAAAAGCGCCCTTATAGCCTGGGGGCTTCGTGAACATGTACACTTACGGTTGCGTATCCGCATGGATCCTTACGAAGAACTCCTGGGCGCAGGCCTCTCTGAACACAGGATCCGGCATGGCCAGGTGAGGAATCAGCAGCTATCCAGCCCTCACAAGCGCCCTTATAGCCTGGGGGCTTCGTGAACATGTACACTTCCGGTTGCCCATCCGCATGGATCCTACGAGGAACTCCTGAGCGCGGACCTAACTGAGCACAGGATCCGGCATGGCCAGATGAGGAATCAACAGCTCTCAGCCCTCACAAGCGCCCTTATAGCCTGGGGGTTTCGTGAACATGTACACCTACTAAATGGGGACAATAAATAAAGTAGTAAATGGGGACAATCTTAGAATTATTGACCGAGCATAGACTTATTCCACAGCCTTCACATTCACATGAGGAAATGCCTGTGAAACCGCCCAGTGAAACCGTGCAAAGTTCCTGTGAAACCGCACATTGGACCGTGCTATTTTTCTGTGAAACGGCACGTCGAAACCGTGCAAAATTCCTGTCAAGCCGCACTTTGAAACCGTACAAAATCCCTGTGAAACCGCACATTGAAAGAAACCGTGCAAAATTCCTGTCAAGCCGCACATCGAAACCGTGCAAAATTCCTGTGAAACTGCACAGTGAAATCGTACAAAATTCCTGTTAAACCGTTTTTAGGTTTCAGGTGAAGATAAATGCCCTGATGCCGACAGCGACATTTGCTACTATACCAGGACCCCTATTTGACATGTCCAACTGTGACACGTGGATATCTATCCCAGCCCTCTTGGCCTCATGATCGGTTGCTTACAGGTCGGGGTCTCCCGGGCTGTGTCGGCACTGAGGCCCTACCACCGCTCCAACAGCATAGAGGAGGTCGGCGGCATCGGCGTCAATACTGGACACAGTCTGGTCGTTGACAAACTTTACGAGGTCAGTTGAAGCAAAAAACAAGTCAGGTCTCCTTAATAGAAGGATACCCATCCCATTACAAAGAGTATATTGACAGCGGTCCGATTTTGTTTCTGATTCAAGCATATTTTTATTATATAGTAACACACATACCAGGAAACGTCAGATTAATCCTGCTGGTTATTGTAACTGGATTTGATAACCGCAAGGTGCGTTACGAAAACCAAAAGTCATTCCAGGAAACTCGAAAAGGTCACACATAGTAATAAAACTTTACCCGTATCTTCTATTTAATTTAATGCTGGTGTTAGCAATCACAATGATAATGTCTCATCATCATCCTCCTAGCATTTGCTAGGTTTTGCCACGGCTCAATTAACGGCAACCTAATCCCGTGAATTGCAGGCACTAGTTTTTCCGAAAGCGATTGCCATCTGACCTGCCAACTCAGGGGGGAAACAAGGCTTTTTTATGGATTAGGTCCAATTTCCTCACGATGTTTCCTTCGCTGAAATCGACTGGTAACTTCTGAAAACTCATGGTACGTGCCGGGCTTTGAACCTGAGACCTCCCGATTGAAAGTCTGACGTCCTACCGCCAGACTAAAATGATAATGTCTATGCTTTAACTAATTTATATGAAGTGTTCTTGAAAAGAGCAAAACAAAAAGAAAATGGCAGCTTCTCTGTTACTTTTGCTATTTTTTTATGATTATGAGCTATTCCAGCCTGACTCAAATATGTAATCCATAATAAATGTATGGAAACATATACCAAAGAAAGCGCGACACCGAATCTACAAACTTTTCCCCATCAGTAACTGTTACTAGTTTTCTAACAACCTTCAATCATTTAGTTTTTTATTGTTTCTTATTATAATCAACTTCAAAAACAAGATCGACTCCAGTACAAGTGACAAATATTTTTTATTAATTATATCCAATTTACCACTCACAAGCTTCGAGCGCGGGAAAAATCCGCCCAGATTGCTTTGACAGTTGTCGGTTGTCGTTGTCGGTTTGCCGTGAATTAACGTCAAATTTAAAATTCGATAATTCGGCTTTCATAAAGCAATTGCAATGATTTTTGGTTGGCTGTAATGCTCATGTAACAAATAATTAAATTATTTGACTATTTTATTGGGTTCTCATTAGATTAGGTCTTGCGATATTCGCCCATTTTTGGTATTCGGATATTTCGAATAAATTTTATTTCTTTATACGGCGGATATCCGGATAATACGAATAAAACAAATATTTTCCTTTTATTAAATAAAAATCACGTGTAATTTGTAATAATAAAATGTGTAATGTTACATATAATGTTAATAATATAATTTAATATAATTAAATACAATATATAGTTTGGACAGGGACTGTTTTACTCCAAGCATAGATAGACTAAATCTTACTGTCTCTCTTACGCTAGTACCATACTACTAAAAAAATGGATGAGTATAGCTTATTACTTCCACTTATACAATTAAAAGTAATTTTGTCGATTTGTTCTTGTAAGTACAGTCGCCATCAGATATATCGAAGCGGCCAAGGTGGTCACAAATATCTGAACAACGCCTCTATTATCAAGGCGATAAAGTTCATGTTCAGATATTTTTGAGTACCTTGGCCGCTCCGATATATTTGATGGCGACTGTACCTGTGTTGACTGTAGATAATTTTAATTGCTGATTTTATAAAATTTTCAGTAAACGTTTGTTGTATTACATTACTCATCATTTTATAAAACAACAATTAAAATTTAAATAATAGTCAACACAGGTACGATGTAAGAACAATTCAACAGTAAAGGAAAGATTACTCGAAAATATAATCAAGTACTTGTACAGTCACCTGCAATAGTATTTTCCTTAAAGAAGAGCGAGAAAATATCTGACAATCTTATTTTGCGGTCATTGAGGAAGATACTGTTGCAGGTGACTGTACATGCACATACCATAGGAACAATTAATTATCTATCATTTTACTCTATACGAGTAGTAGTAGTAGATTAATTTACAAAATGTTTCAATGATTTATCATTATCAGAAACAAATCGACAATGTTAGCGATAAGGTGAAAACTTCGCGTGTAAGATCCTCCTGGCTAAGTCGGTAGTAACCCTGCCTAGAAAGCAAACAGCCCGTGTTCAAATCCTTATAAGGGCATTTATTTGTGTGTTTATCATGGATATTTGTTCTTGAGTTATGGACAGAGCTCGGATTTTTCACGGCAAAAAAAAACACTAGCGTAATTTAGCCAGTGCTTGAAATATTATTTTATCGACACCTATCGAGTCTTACTAGATTATATGACAGGTATTGCCTCAGTACATTTTTTCTTTTTTTATTCGATGGTACACCTATCAGTGTGAATGTCAAAATTTAAAAACTAACAAACGTGCGAAAATTTCGAAAAACAGGAGACTTACTAGAGCTCAAAATCAATATTTTTGACCAGTCTAAGGTGACCTACTGGGGGTTAGAAGGTTGTGCATTAATTACCGGACATCCTGTATAAGTAATAAAATAACTTTTCATTTTAGCTTTGCCATAGTCGAGCAACAAAGAGGTAGGTCTGCATGTACAACTTAGAACGAAGTAACTATACCACCTCATTTAAAATGATAGAAACGACTGCAAATTTCATCTCACATGACATATGACATTCACACTTTAACTGTCATTTCATTACGTATAAAACGTAAATTGCATCTAGGTATTATTTATTTCGCAACGCATTGAATCCGACGTGTTGGATATACGTATAATAACTTAATATTGCAAGGTATCAATTAATACAAAAATGAGTAATGTACAAGATCGGATCAAAACGTGGATTGAAAATCACCCTGAGTTAGTCTATAATGAAGTGACCTCCACTATATACTGCTCTATGTGCGATATGCATCTAAAACTGAAGAAATGCAATATTGAGAATCATGTGAAAAGCAACCGCCACAATTACCGTTCGGGGCAACCAAATAGGAAACATCAATTTTATTTCGATTTAATTATTTTTCTTATTTCATGCAACATACCATGGGCAACAGTCAACAACAATAATTTTCGTCATTTTTTTAACAAGTATTTATGTTGCGACTGCTCTATGACTTCTTTACCGGACAAATCGACCCTGCGAAAAATTTATTTAAATCTCGTGTACAAAAAAACTATACAGGGTATAAGAGAGGTAAACAAAACCAATTATTTGTGGATATCTATAGACGAAACACCAGATTTCATGGGAAAATGTGTGACAAACGTGGTGATTCGGTCTTTGCAAAAAAATTGTTCTAAGCAATTTTATCTTTTGGGGTCGAAGGTTTTAGAGAAGGTAAATGGGGAAACAATAGCAAACCTAATAATAAACCAATTAAAATTTTTGTTTCAAAATTCTTTCAATGATAACGTAAACAATTTGCTTTTACTTTGCACAGATAGTGCCGCATATATGCTTAAAGCCGGTCGTATTTTAAAAGCAACGTTTCCTCGTATGAAACACATTACGTGTTTAGCTCATGGTCTGCACCGGGTTGCCGAAGAAGTGCGAGATAATTTCAAGGGTGTGGATGGGTTGATATCGAATGTCAAAAAGATATTCCTAAAATTTCCAGAGCGTGTACGCCTTTTTAAGGCAAAATATCCGTCCATTCCCCTACCTCCCGAGCCAATTATCACCAGATGGGGAACTTGGATATCTGCTGCGGTATATTACGCTCAATACTATGAGCAAATACGTGATGTCGTCTCCATACTTGCTAATGACTCGGCAGCTATAAGAGCTGCAAAAAAATGTTTTCAAACACGCAAACTACGACCGGAGTTAAATTTCATTCGCGACAACTACGAAGTAATAGCCTCTTCAATAGAACAATTGCAATGTTCGACTTTATCCATTGCGGAATCCTTCCTCATTCTGGATACTGTTCGTTGCTACGTAAACTGGAGTAAACTTTTACCAGTGATACGTAAATTTGAAGCCGTGCTCGAACGAAATCCTGATTACGAAATTTTAAGAGATATATCTGAAAATATTACCCGAACTGATAATGAATTCTATAAATTTGCTCCCTTGACGTCAACTGAAGTTGAACGTACATTTATGTGTACATAAATGGATTTATAGTGATAAACGCAACTGTTTACTCCCAGAGAATGTTGAAAAGATAATGATCATCTACTCCTATCACTATTACCCAAATAAAATGTCTTGTGCTGCTGTGTGTACTGACGTAGATTTTGAAGAAGAAATTGCGTCTGTTTCTAATATATAGTAACTTTATACAAATGTTTTTATTAGTTTTATTACATATTAATTTTATTTGGTGACTTTTATTTCTCCTAGTTCTGAATTATCGATATCGATAAAATAATATTTCAAGCACTGGCTAAATTACGCTAGTATTTTGTTTTGCCGTGAAAAATCCGAGCTCTGGATGGATGTATTTAATTACCTATGTATCTATATTTTTCCCATTATATTTATTTATTTAGAATTTAATTAAGCTTTTTTTATAATGTAAGCAATTATTGCACTTAAAAAATCAACCGACACCTTGTGTCTACATTACAATTTTAAATGTTTTTATTAGTTTTCTTAAAACTTGTATGAAAAAAAAATTTTTTTTTCGAATTATTCGTATTATCCAAATAATATTTCGTAAAAATCCGGATAGTAAATTGAACAAATATTAAATTGAACGGATATCCGTATATCCGGATTGCAAGCTCTAGTTCTCATAATAAGAATAATTCATAAAACGCACAAACATGACACATTGATATTTTATCTCTTCAATGAGCAGAGATTATTTTTTTATTAAAAATCTAAAGCCATAACGTATGTGTTGTTTTTTGTATTCAATTGAAAGAAAGATAAATAAACTTACAAAAAACATCAAACGCTTAATTAGGTTTGGTATAAAATGATGAAAAAAATTGATTTGATTCCCGACTTGAAATTCAAGCGCAAAATGCAGGAATTCGATGCGGTCATTTCGTGAAGCTTTTATAGTTCACATGAACGTTATAATCACTAAATTATAGCTATACATATGAAGACACACTAATAATCTTATAATTGAATGCACATTCAATTCAATAATAGTTAAAACAAGGCAAGAATTGTCGATTACATACCTACGAAACAGCCGATTGAGTGGTAGGTAAACACAGCCGGGGTCAATGTTCGCCAGCAACAGAAATAATTCGAAAAACCGCACTAACACACTTTTTATTTATGAACACATCATGATAATAAATAACATACACTATTTAACCACCAGCACATAATAACCAAATAATCATGATTAACATAAGAAATAATGATAATTTGATCGTAAACAAACAATACGTGATATGACGCGAGCCAGTGCAAAACTGAAAGTCACGCCACCATTTCACTGACGAACACGGATAAAACAATATTTTAGTTCTGTCAACTTCTTTAACTTATTTTAAATGTTGTTATGTTGGTAGTCTGTGTTTTAATAACAATTTACACCATATCTGAGCACCCATTTAAAGATAAAAATTTAAAAACGGCACGAACGCCGTTGGGTAGCTCTAGCTACCAGAAGCAATTTAGGGGTGCGCAAACTTGGTAGCTCTAGCTACACGAAGCAAGTTAGTAGTTCATGAATAGATGTGTTCTTTATAATGTAGTACCTACTTACAAATATACATATTTTTCTGTTAACAGGCTCAGTTACAAAAGAAGAAACATAAATTCAACGGCCTGCAGATATTTAAAAACAAGGCTTTTGAAGAAGACGAACCACCAACATCCAAAATAAAAAACGAAGGATTTTTGAATCGGCGAAACGGTGACCCGGAAAACGAACTACATCGAGCTATCGACTCTATGGCGGATGACCTAAACGGCACTACTTTTAAAAAGAATGCAGCAAAAGGTTCAAAGGTTGTTCCGGAAGAGTTGAAAGGGAAAAAGCTTAAAGAATTGTCTGTGACTGAGTTAGAAGGTATGGGGGAATTGAATGCGAGTGAAGACAGGTTTAGACATAGGTTTAATGAAGAGAATTATGATGAGGATGTGAAGAGGGCTAAAATGACTTGGATAGATTAAATTCATATAAAGGGCTCTGTTTTAATTGTCCGTCGAGTGTATTTATACGGGCATTTCATTTCGATCTAAGTTATGTTTAAGTCGCGTCTGACTGTCAGTTTCGTAATTGCTAATCGGCCGTAAAGGGTACACATTTCAGTGCAAAAACTCATAGTTAATATATTATTATATTAATGATATTGGTATGATAATGAAGGCCCACGACAGTTCTTATTTAACATAATCAACAGCGAATGAGATTTATTTTAATGGTTTATCAGATTTGAGAACCAATTGGATCAGGTCATCGTTAATATGGTCACGTAAGGCTAAGATGCCCTTTCACCATAACCACACTTTTCCAAGTAAGCAATGGGAAAATTTGGTCATGACTAATGAACGGTAATAAGCATGGAAATCGAATGGAAGCTCTGAAAAATTACCCCACATTTTGTGGGTTTTCATATGGCATCAGATCCGGGGCATACAAGCTATGTCAGCAAGCCGTTTATTACTGTTTAGCTGCGGGTGACTTTTGACGTAATATTACGTCCGTTTATATTTTAGACTATGAAAACTTTGAACAATCACATTGAGTTAGAATATAATACTCGTAGTTTCAAAAAAGATTAACTGGAAATAAGGCTCTTGAAAATTTGTAACCGGCCAGTCTTATCCCTGACTTAAGTCAAATAAAACTGACTGAGAAAGTGCTGTACGAGTCGTTCTTACAATCAGTCTATGTTCTTACAACACTTTTGTGGGGCCAGTTTTTGTGGTGGTTGTGTTTCCCGTTCTTTATTACGTATCGGTGACCAATCACAACTATTTTTATATAGCGGGAAATTGCGAATTGGGTCTTATTCAAAGGGGATACTGTCAAATAATTATCGGGACCGTTTTGGGAGCCATGTTTGTACTGAGGACATCGTCCATATCTTTACTTCCTCGTAGGTCATGACAGAAGAGCCCCACTTTATTTACTTGCCTCGATTTATTTCAATGGGGTTGGGGTCGAAAGTATTTACATGTGACGCAGGGCCGTAGCTGGGGGGGCATTGCCCCATAATGCCCCCCGGCATTATGTGGCAATGCCTTACCTTAAAATGCTAATGCCTACCTTAAAAACCTATCCTATCGCCGTCTGGTTTAACCGTTGATAGTGATTCCCCATTGAATAGTACATAATTATTTAAAACCTGAAAGTTAGTTAAAGCCTGACCAGAAATATATGTTGACTAGCTTTCCGCCCGCGACTTTGTCCGCGTATAATACGGTTCCTCATACAGAGTTTCATATCCAATTTTATTTTCTTAACTAACTTCCCCCCCCCCCCCCCCCCGCCCCGAACCATCTTCTTAATCTATTTATACTTATAGCTATTTTGGCGAAAAAACGGGTAACGTAGACATAGATTTAGTTACAAATAAGTGTTAATATGCAAATAATAACGTAAATGTACCCTATTATTTGCGTAACCTCTTTGTGTACTATATTGTGGTGGGTTTATTTGGCGATACGATGACCAAACTATTGTAAAAGCTCACTCTGGAACATGGGAATGAAACGGAAATAGGAACAATAATTCCTAGTAAATCTCAAGCCAAAAAAATAGTAAATCTCTATACAAACTTTCAACCCCTTTTAGCCCCGTTCTAGGTTGAATTTTGAAAAACGCCGTAATTGCGTTTTTTTATTTTTTATTATTAGTAAACGTACGAAGTTTCAAATGTCTAACTCCAAATTTTAAACCCCACCAATTAAATTTTTTACCCCCTTAGGGGTTGAATTTTTCAAAATCGCTTCTTATTAGTTATACAAATTGTAAATTTAACTCGTCCTGCAAATTATAACTTTCTAGCTTCAGTAGTTACGCCCTCCCTTTAATATAAACTTTTCAACCTCGTTTCAACCCCTCTGGGGTGGAATTTTGAAAAACGCTGAAATCAGTTTTTTTGCCTTGAAGTAAGTAGCTCAAAAACGAACTTTCAAGTCTGTCACAAAAAAAAAATCTCTATACAAACTTTGAACCCCTTTTTTACCCTGTTAGAGCTTGAATTTTAAAAAACGCTGAAATAACTTTTATTGTTCTTAATTATTAGTAAACGTACGAAGTTTCAAATCTCTAACTCATAATTTTTAACCCCATCCATACAAACTTTCAACCCCCTTTTTACCCCCTTAGGGGATGAATTTAGAAAAACTCTTTCTTAGTGGATACTAACGTTATAAAAACAACCTATTGTGAAAAATGCAGCTCTCTAGGTCTAACGGTTCGGGCTGGGCGTTGATTTAAGTTAGTCAGTCAGTCAGTCAGTCAGTCAGTCAGTCAGTCAGTTAGTCAGTCAGTCAGTCAGTCAGTCAGTCAGGAGTGTCAGGACTTTTACGTTTATATATTATATAGAAGATTTTACGTTTATATATATAGATTATCAAGAGGACGCTATTATTCTCATTTGTATGGCAACAGTTCAGTATAGTCAAAAAGTACATTATTTTCGATGGTGTAATAGCTCTGATGTTAATTTGTAAATGTTTCGTAGCGAAATAGTTTCATTTTCCGAGCGTTTTTATTTTCAGCAGTTTATTACATACATTATTTACAATGTTTTGCTCTTTACTATGAATACCACAGTGACAGTGACAATCCATCATTAAAATTATTGCCAGTTTAAGAAACTTGTTCCAATGAAATTCCGCAACATGGCGCATGATCATATATTACTGGTGAGGCTTTACATATTTATTTAAAACCTGTGAGTTAGTTAAATAAAATAAAATTGTAAGTATTTAGGTTAACCGTTAGGTTGAACGTTAATATGTGATATAATAAGCAAAAATAAATAATAATAATAGCATGTAAAATTGCAGAATTAGTCCAACCAGGTTAAGTTTGCACCAACACGTTACTAAGTTAATAAAAAAATTCCAAACATGCAATAAAATATTGTCGTTACATTCCTTATAATAGACTCTGAAGTATAAGTACTGTATCCAGGCGCTGTAACTCGAGGAGACTATAATATAATTTCATACAACTTCCCAAGCCTAGGCCTGCAAAGTAACCATGCCGATGCCGTCACAGATAGCGACAGGTTTTAAAAACAGCAGATTTTTGTTCTCGTGATAGGATGATTAACTTATCTGAAGTGAGAATAATAACAGAAGTTTACGAGTAGACCTGGGCCTTGATTCGACATGCCAAACTGTGAGACGTGGATGTCACACTTGTATCGCTAGTGGATAGAGTGATATCCATCCTGTCCACACGTGTCCACACCTAACTGTCAAGCTGTCAGTAGGTCTCGCTAGAGCGTTTTGTCTATGGCTATGGCCACCATTTTAGATATCACTCTTGAGTGATTCCACCCCGATTTCAACTGTCACAAAAGTGTGATATCATACTTGTCTCGCAAGCGACTGTCAGTTATGCCATGTCGAATCGAGGCCCGGACTAATGGCTTGAGCGGAACTTATAATTTTTTTATAAGCATCATTTATTTTAATTGCATGTTTGAGAAGAGCACTATACTCTGCGGGAAAACGGATTCCCGGCCTCCTATTTCTATCCTACTTGACCGGTAATCCCTCTTTCCCAGCCTCTGCTGTAATGTAGGTACTATTCATTATTAAATTAGAGTATTTGCGGAAAGGATACATTTGTTCCCATTTAATCTACGACGCTACTCTTTCCGTAAAAATTCTAAAATTTAATAATAAGATATGACTGTACATACACGAGAATAAAAACTCTCTTGAGACTAATATATTAAGAATATTGAAAACGGATTACTTATGTCATTTAGGTCGATTTTACTCGAGATGTTTCGATCTTCATCATTATGTCGAACAAAAATCAACCTAAATTACGTAAGTAAACCGTTATAAATATTTTAATAAGAATAATGTTATTAATTTTAAAGGTTGGCTGATTGAGACCGCATATTAGTGATAAGACCGCCTGTTGTTAACCTCTATGTGTTATGTTATGTACCTTGTGATCTTGTGTTAACACTTTAGAGGCACACAATAAATTGTTATTATATTGTTATTTAATTGTATTGCCCGGTTTTGTTTCCTCTATATAGTATTATTAATTGAGTAACAGGAGATGACATCCCTAAGAAATTCTTTGTCCCAAAAGTTGTAGTCAAATCACTACAAGTCTATACTACTCTTTGATTCTGTCATAGCTGTCAACCGCCAAACATGGCGCACTAAATTTGTTCTAGATGTTACATCTAATAGAATACATAATAAATCAATGATATTATTAAGGGAATCCATCCCGGGTTTTTCTGGTATGAAAAAACTCGGGTCTCACCCGGGTTCACTGAAAATTGGTATGCGGACTATTTGTGTGCGGTTTGTTCTGTTCCAAGTTCTTTTCTGTGTTTTAAATCAGGAAAGGGGAACCGTGTTACCCCGAATTTAACGCGAGCGAAGCATTTAAATCTGCGCAATAGTTTAGGCACCAAGGAAAAAACATGATTTCATATTTGGCGACCTCTTGCTGCCGCCATATTGTTTTTTTTTTAGAAAGATTGAAAAACTAAAATGCGTATTTTTGCATATTTAGTGTTAGTGATTTATCCTTCATACATTTTAGAAAATTTGCATTGCATGGCACTGGTGTGTTGATTACAGACCTCCTGGTGTATCTTTCATTTAAATCTGCGCAATAGTTTAGGCACCAAGGAAAAAACATGATTTCATATTTGGTGACCTCTTGCTGCCGCCATATTGTTTTTTTTTTAGAAAGATTGAAAAACTAAAATGCGCTTTTTTGCATATTTAGTGTTAGTGATTTATCCTTCATACATTTTAGAAAATTTGCATTGCATGGCACTGGTGTGTTGATTACAGACCTCCTGGTGTATCTTTCATTGAAATCCGCGCAATAGTTTAGGCACCAAGGAAAAAACCATGATTTCATATTTGGTGACCTCTTGCTGCCGCCATATTGTTTTTTTTTTAGATATATAAGTGTGGATTTATTGTTCCAATCAAGTGGAATTAAAGGATATGTCACCTGTAGAAATCCTATTAACGTATGCGGAATGAAATCTGGACAAAAGTTTGAAGACGTAAAAATTAAGAAAAGAAATAAACTCAAATTTTATATAAATGCCAATTGAAAGCTTATACATCTGTTAATTAATCCCGTACTTTTAATGGGCATTGGATTCTTTATCTTAAAATTATGGTTAATCGAAGAGAATAACGTCGCGAAACAGTATGTAATTTCTACAGTATTAATTCCCTATGGCTGAATGCGAAGACCGTGGAAAATTTTGTGGAAATAGGATAGAGCTAAAGAGCTATTTATAATAATTTTGCGTCCTTTTTCTTTACAAAAATTGCCACAAGAAGGCCTGGTTCAGGAAAATATTCCAGCATTAGCCAGTTTGCAGAGAGAGAGTTCGATTAAACAAAATGACAGCCCGCTGAGTCACAAAATCTTATTGAGAATTCAGGAAGGCATTCAAATGTGGCAGTAAAACTGTTTTATAATATTTTGAAGACATAGGTATCAGTTATCAATTAAGAAAAGTTACGCCCATCGTCTCCAAAATTTTTAAAAATTACCGAAAATACGGCCACGTCGTTTGGTAAAAAAATGTAAAACCAGGTGTTTTTTTCATTTTTGGATTTTTGAATGACTAATATTATGTTGTTTAAAATGGAAATCCGTGGTAAGGTAACTATTATTTTGAGAACACCAATAATCTTACGGTCAAGAATGTGAAAAATGTCAAGTATACGAAGCCTCCTTAAAAAGTTATCCGATGGAAGATAAATTTAGATCTTAAAAAATCTGTAGGTACATTGTTGTTGTCGACAGCGATGGACATAAAGTACCACAACTTTCGTTTGAAACCTCGCATTGGAGTAAACTTACTCTGGCGTTTAATATGATTAAATACATTATTAAAAACCATGGAAAGATTATAAAAATAACTATGTTATAATTATTTTATAAGAAATTGAATGTTGTCCAGATTTCATTCCGCATACGTTAGCATCCTAGGCTACAGGGTGTATTCAGATTTCAGTTTTGAAACCATTACCTTACTTACTGTTTTTGTCGCAGTCGGTTAAAATGTTGATATTGGTGTAGCTGACATACAAAACTATAAATAAACGTTAACTTTGTATTCTCACAAGTTTCATATCATGAGAATATCCCCTGGAAAGGCATTGACGATACACTTCACTTCCTCAAATGATATCTGTAAGGAGGTTCATTTGAAAGAAATAAGAGTGCACATGTTTCTATGTAGAATTTAATGAGCTTTAATATTGTCCTAAATCATATTTTCATAGAGTGCGAAGATTCGAAGGTAAAAGCGAATTTCTTCAGGACGGAGGACATTTTCCAAGGTGCTGGCGGTTCCTCGAGGTCCTCAAATGTCAAATGGTGTGGACAATAAAACGGAACCTCTAATCAACATACACACCAAATTTCAAAACTGTCCGGCGGATTTCGAGTTTTGTCGTATTTTGATTGTGTTATGGCGGTAACGCAAAATAATTATGAAAGGAGATCGTCAAATTTTGTTAGGTGATCTGGCCCAGATTATTTAGGACCGTTTAGGAATGGTTCTGACCTTTAAAGAATCGTCATAATTTCTAGATCAGGATGGTGGTAAAAATATTGCGTAATCTAATGGGAAAACTGAAAAATCATGCATTTAAAACTTGAATCTGACAAGGAAATATTTGAAAGCGTGGTTGCCTATGATTTATATATTAATGTAAAAAAGTACCGATTTTTTAAAGATAATGTACAATAGCGGACTTGAAAACAAAACGGGAATCATGATGAAATAATAAAAAGTCATAATTTGATCGTATTTATAGTTCCTGTATTTCGGTAAACAAAGACGGCTGTCAAACCATCGTTGATACTATTAACTGAACATTCCTAAACACCTATTGCGAAGGGATAAGGTTTACCACCGTTTAGTGCGATAGCACTAGTATCTGACATTACAAAATTGAAAAAAAGATGCGTTTCGCTATCGAAGGAGCATGACATTATGCCATTATGAAACCCACTTTTAATATTCAAACTCCGATCAAAAATGCAAAAATACGCATTTTCAATCTTTAGGCGTTTTAATACAGTCAATTTCTAATTTAAACTTCCGTATTCGTAGGCTTAGATACTATTTTAATATTACAATGTTCTAACTTACCGAACAGTATCAAAACGCAGATTATGTAACGGTAGATATTGACAGTGTCAAACCAAAAAACAATCCCATTTCAGGCCAGGGTGAAGTTAAACTTTATGTCAATGCCATAAGGACGTTAACGACTTGTCTTGCTGTATTTTAATCGCGGAAAACTCAACATAATGTTTATTTATTTAGTATTTCTAATTCCCGTTTAATTTTTTTGCAATATTTTGTCTACTTTAGTAATAAAATGAGTATTTATTTTACATTGCAGTACAAACTGTATACGGTTTATATCAGGTGGCCCAGAATTGACGATCTCCTTTTCTGGACACTTTTTGTGTCCTTCTAAGATCGAAAGAGCTCGTGATTCTGAGTCGAAATTATTTAAAACTACCCAAATAAATAAATAAGAGTGGGCGTACTTTAAATAAAATGGCCCGAATAACTTCTTCCCAAATACTTACGGATACTCGTACAATATCGTATTTGTCATGCGTCAGTTTTTAGAGATGTCAAAGAGTGTCTATAGGTAGGTGCATGTATGTTACATATACGAATGTAAGTAATGTTGTATTAAGCAGAACGTCTGCTAACGGTACCACAATGAAAAAAAACCCGTGTCACCCTAAGACCCATATAAAAATAAAGTCTCAGTAGCTCAGTTAGTCAGAGCGATGGGCATGTATTCAGAGTCGCGAGTTCAAGTCTCGCCTGAGGCAGTGGATTTTTCTACTTTACCTTTATTTCTAAATATAGTTTGTATATGTAAGATTCTTCACAGCATTTCATTGCCGAAAAAAGTGGTTCACTGTTCCAAGGGTATAATATACCCAGGATACGATATGTTGAAATGCTGCATATTTTTGTCTCCCTCGCTTCACATAACTTTAGGTGTTATAACTAATATAATTGTTATCAGCACTATGGGGCAACTATTTAATCATAAATATATCTCCAACGATGCGCGACGCTTTTTCAGCAGTTTTGGTTGAAGACTGACTTTCAGAAGAAGCAACATTTACTAACTAATTTTGCAGCCCAGATTATCACCAGTTGGTTTTAAAATTGAAGTTTTTGTCAACCATCCAATCTCAATTTATCATAACATTCTTAGGCAGTTACGCAAATTTCTACCACGGATGAAATTCGACGATTCGAAATCTTGAAGGCTTAAATTTCTTGGGCCGTATTCAAACCTTAAGACAATATTCATCTTCAGTACAACTCCAGTGCATTAACTAAGCAATGCAGCTAATTAATATTCAGAGCAATGACGCGTAGTTTCAGTGACCGCGAGGCAACCGGATGGCTCGCGGTATTTAAGCTCCTGAAGTGATGAGGAACCGCCCTGTGCAACCCGAACTGACCCAAATTAAGGCGCTAGGCGCTAGTTGTGGCCAAAAACTGTTACTTTCTAAGGGATATATCTCAATAACGGGTTATTCAGAAATTTTGAAAAAAATATATGTTAATTACCATTTCATGTACAACATTGTCAACGTTTGAATAACTCGTGTAACGTATAGTTTCTCCGTTATTAAAATGTAACGAAATATCGTTTTACGGTTAATTTTGCTTATATCTACTGAACGGCTCATTCGATTTAAAATATTGTTGAACTACAATCACAACGTAGGATATTTAAATTGATTAAATTTTCTTAAACAACTTGATCATAATTCCACATTTCGTGCGTTGGTAGCTCGAAAACGGCGTTGCTGGCAGTCGTCGGCTAGCTTTGATACGAGGAGGCTGTCTCGCTCGTCGCTCCGTGCTTCCCTTGTACTACAAATACTTGTGCTTGGCCTGTGAGCAATAATATCGGACTTACTGTGCCTAAATACTAAATAACTGCAGAGGGTTCATGCGGTGCGGGCATAACGTGTCTTGTCGGAATCAATAGCGCATAGACGTTTTATCTTTTAAGATAATATACCGTATGTGTGTTCATGTCTTAACGTTCTTATAAAAAGTGTATTTTATTTAGATTACCTATATTACAAATTAAATAAAGAAATGAAATAAAAATGGAGAAAAAACAGAACTCATGCATATTATAATGCCCTGAAAACAAATGTAGTCTTGTAAGATACACTACAATTATTATGTATTAGTACTTAGTCTGATGCGTCACGCAAAATAGGCGTTAGTCGTCGAGTTGCGGAAACCTGCTATTGCTACAATACAATGGACTAATAATTAATTTTCAGAGTTATTATTTACTAAAATATGCGTTTTATCCAAAAGTTGTTTAAGACTTATTCTTTTTGAAATACCTGTCCAATAATACCACACCCGAGTGTATCGTGTATCGTATCAATCGTGTGGGATGGAGCGAAAAAAAAATCACCTCCACTTCATTTTATTTTTCTCGTTTTGTTTTACCATATTGTTGGCGTGATTAAAACACACAAATTTCAGTGTACTAACTATCACTGAGCAAAGCCTAATCAAGATTCTAATTAAAAATTGCTGATATTTAAGAGTTCAATGTAAGTAAGAATAAAGGAAAAAAGCTTTACTATCTCGCTGAAATACAAAGTTTATATTAATTAACAACACAAGTAAATAAATAAATTACTACTAACGGTTAATACTACCTATCAAATATCTTTAAAAGATCGGCCAAGAGTGTATCAGACCACGCATAATATAGGGTTCCATAAAAAGTAGTTTCTCAGAGATAACTCGAAAATGGCTCAACCGATAATATGTGAAATAGTTTTCGTATAAATAAGTACTAAGCCGTATCTTCTTTATTTTTTTCATATTTTTGGACTTACGAATTAAAAATTAGATGGGGGGACTATTATTTAGACTTTCGAAGCGATTATTTCTAAAAATATTGCCTCAATAAAAAAGGTTTTAAAAATCCTCTATACTTAAGATAATTATGTATACTTAAGATATTTTTAAACCCGTATCTATAGATGTACACAATGTTCATATTTGCAAAAAAAAATATTTTTTGACATTTAGTTCGGCATATGTATGTATGAAGTACCTCCCCTTAAAGTTTTTTTTAGTAATTTAGCTAAAAACTAAATAGCGGCACAAGAAACACACCTATTGATAAAATTTCATCAATATATGTTTTATAATAAAATAGTTGTGACATACGGATGGACGGACGGACAGACGGACATGTTTCATGAAACTTTTAAGGGTTCCTTTTTGCCATTATGGCTACGGAACCCGAAGAAGTTTTTGCTGTGTTATATTTTAAAAATCTAAATTTTATGGTTTTACAGCTCTCGTGACAATTGTATGACTATTTCGTGGACAAATGCCGCTCCTTACATGTGCATTTTTAGTATTCGTAACAACGTTAGTTTTGTAAATTTTTCGTAATTATATAAGTGATTTTTACGGTTGATATTTAAAATCGCTACAAAAAAATAACCATCTATTAAACTCATCTAAAAAACTTACACAGCAAAAAAACTAAATTCACATGAAAACATCGCTTTGATGTGCATTCAGTTTTTTTCTGCGCTAGTTATTTTTTTTTTTCTGATTAGCAGAATATTTTTACCAATATTTTGCCGCGGACTGTACTTCAAATTCAAAATCTAGATTTATTTTATTACTTATCTTATTTAATAGGTATCATTCCTAAAAATATGACCATTGCAGTACTTACTCACAGTATTCAAATCAAAAAATATCCGCAAAAGTATATAATTATTATAAAGCTGCCCGCTCGCCTCTGTGTACAGTCATATTCTTTGAACATCGTTCCGGTGCAGTGTGGCGGATTTACGTACGATCGCAATGAGAGGGGTAAGCGGGTATAGCGCGGGTACACAGCGCCCAAACGCTCAAGGACACTCTGGCGACAATCGTCTTAAATATCGCGAGGCAACCGATTGAAACCGCGGTTACCTGAAAGAATGTACCCTGGTTATATAACAAAATTTTAATGCCATCCCTCCTGGTTGGACTGGTTCCCTGTACAAGAGCGAAGAAAAAAAAAACGAAACACTTATGGGATCACTCCGGTCGCCGAAATCGGTAAAACGCGTCTTTCTCGGAAACGGTTTAACGTAGAAAGCTGAAATTTGGAATAGGTATAGAAAATGTCGCCTGTAACAAGGTACAGAGGCAATAACTGCTTAAATTTAATTTTATGAGGACGTTTAGGGGGTTTAAGGGGGAAAGTGAATTTTATTTTTCATTTGTAAGAATCGTGTGGGGTACCAATAGAAAGCCTGCAAAAAGTTAGGACAGCTGACTGATTTTGACTTCATTTTACGAGCAGTAGTTTTGATAAAAAACGCATTTGAAAATGCAGTTTTTCATACAATAATTACGGCTCTGTCCCAGCGATTTTTTTCAGAAAAGGCGGGAGAAACAGAATATTGACAGAGTTTCCTACATGTCAGGAAATCAAAGGGGACCACAAAGATTGTATTCATACCATTAATGGTTATGTTAAATGTGTAAAACGGGAGCAAAACGAGTATCGATAAAGTTAACTGAGTGACAAGTGTAAGAAAAAATACACTGAATGATATTAATTCATACCAAAAATGGTTAGGTTAAATGTTTAAGACGGGAGAAACAGAATGTTGACAGAGTTTACTACATGTCAGGAGGTCAAAGGGGTTTCGGGGGGCGGAGGCTTTCAGTAACGGATAACAGTTAGTGAAAGCCTCCATCCGCCGAGCCCGCCGCACAAAGATAAAAGACACTGAACGATTTCTTTTCATACCAAAAATAGTGAGGTTGAATGTTTAAGACGGAAGCAAAAAGAGTATTAATATAGTTAACCACGGGATAGGCGGGATTAAGTTGTGTTTGATCTCTCACCTGCAACTGCAGAAGGTCTTTTGACTGGGGTGCTTGGGGCCTTCGACATTACGTCGAGCTCAGCTTTCGGCCTTACCACTAAGGCTGCCTTTCTTTTAATGCGGAGATGATCGGAGATAAGTGTGGGCATGCGGGAATCGACCAACAGCAGTGTATTGTTCACGGTCACGTGTCTTCGTTAGGCTGCGTTTCCACCAGAGATGAGGGAAGATGCGTTGCGAGGAATGTGTTTGTGAAGCACCAATAGAATCGCTTCATTTGTTTATCCTCGAAAAGCGCAGCTCTAGGGTTGGTTCTTTACAAACACATTCTTCGCAACGCATCCTCGCTCACCTCTGGTGGAAACGCAGCTTTAAAAGCGTTAAAGTACAAAGCTATTGGTTGATTCTCGCACGTTTCCTCTCATCTCCGCCTCAGTGAAAATGCTGCCTTATTAACTTAATTTGTGTTCGATCTCTGTCCAGCTACTGTAGAGGCATTTTCTACTACGCTTCGGGCGTTCGGCTCTACGGGGAGCTCTGCCTTCAGCTCGGCAGATCTTCCCGCTCATACTCTTCCCTTGATCATTGATTTCGCTCTTAGTCTCTGCTGCTGCTGCGTTAGTAAACTGCTGCATTGACTTTTTGACATGTTGAATGCGTAGGTAACTTTTAGCAATGGACTGTTGAGGGTAACGAAAAGTGGTAAAGCCTACTAAAATGCACGTGAGCGAAGCCTCGAGTACAGCTAGTATAACATAAAAACCCTCTTAAGGTCGTGTGACCTTAAGAGGATTTTTATGTTATACTATATGGTGAGGATTATTTGTTAACCTTGTGGTACGAAACACTTGGTGTCCCGAGTTCCGACTCGGACTTGGCCAGATTTTTTTTTCTTCGCTCACGTACGTGAGTACAGGGAACCAGTCCAACCAGGAGGGATGGCATTAAAATTTTGTTACATAACCACCAGCGTACATTCTTTCAGGCAACCGCTGTTTCAATAGGTTGCCTCGCAATAAAAAAAAAAAATTTTGCACCCCCCCACCCCCTCTATTTCCGCTCCAGCCCAAGTTGGGTCAGTTCGGGTTGCTCAGGACGGTTCCTCATCACTTCAGGAGCTTAAATACCGCGAGCCATCCGGTTGCCTCGCGCTCACTGAAACTACGCGTCATTGCTTTATCTACGAGTATAACGCCTAAACGTCTGAATCAGAAATTAAATATCAGAATTTGCTTGAAAATTATTCCGATGTAACTCTAATATAATATAACTCCAATATTGGTTGATTATTTGCTATGTGTTGGAGTTGTGTTAATAGTGGAGTACGGGAACGCCTTTTAAACCTATAAAAATGACATAAATCACAAGCCCGATTTTATTTTGTGACCTGTTAGAATACGTTAAGTACTAATAATAAAAAATATTTTCTAACAATTGTTAGCATCGCGCTAAGTATAATAAATGTATTTGTTTGCTACACATAGAAAAGATTGTTTAAGTTTTATTTTTCTCCACCAGGCTATCGCTTTTTACTATGGCAACATAACTTCACATTTTATAACGGTTTTGTCAAGAGCATACGTCGTCTTAGCCATTTGTAATTCGTTTAGAATTCAAGGTCACTTATATTTTGACAATTTGTTTTCGATTATGCTCACATAATCTATTGACCAAACTGTTATAAACTAACAGATGATGTTGAAATAGTTGAATGCAATAGTATGGAAAAGGAAAATATATCTTGTATAATCTAGCGTACTAGTAGTACTAGCCTAGCGCGACGTCAAAAACTGTTAGAAAATATTTTTTACTATAAGTAATCATATCATATTATCTAACTAAAAAAGAAAATCGCACTTGTGAGTTACCGAAGCTCAAAACTGTTCGCGTACTATAAGGATAGATTGTGTTTTGAATGTATGGTTTATGTATTTTTTCCTATCACTAACAAAACTATTGATAAAAATCGGTCTAATATAAATGAATTTAATTTTAAAGTAAGTAAGTAAGAATACGGCACCTATCTATAGACGGAGAGCTAGCCACGTCAGATATGACAAAATAATGAGAGCAGCGAAACCCCTTTAGTCAGTTTGCTAATACTATGCTTATTTCGAGAACCGGATATCGGGCTAGATGCCCGGATCTAGCAATAAGGACAGTATAGCAATCTAACCAGACGGGTTTTAATCTCTCATTATTGTGACATATCTGACGTGGCCAGCTCTTAGTCCACCTAGTAAATCTAAGTACGCACTGTTGTACAGTCGCCATCAAATATATCGGAGCGGCCAGGGTACTCAAAAATATCTGAACAAGCACCTTATCACCTTGAAAATAGAGTCTTTGTTCAGATATTTGTGACTACCTTGGATGCTCCGATATATCTGATGGCGACTGTACCAATAATGAAACAAAATATATGAAATGATATAATTTATTACGAAAACATATAGATTTTTGCATTTAAAAAATACTTTTGCAATAAATATAATAATGCGGATGCATTATACACAATGTAATAAATTTTAACTAATATTATTAATATCATTGTTATCGATATTACACAAAACTCCATTATAAGAACAAGGATAAGAATCAATATTGTCCGTATATCCTTTTATGTACAACGATTCCTTAACCTGTTCGTTCAAGTCCAGGGTGGGGCGGTAGTGCACGGAGCAGGCCGTCATGTTCCGGATCCTGCCCTGCTCCACCGCCATCAGCCCCGCGCCGGCCACGGGGCTCCCCGCCAGCAAGCTCGACGTGTGCTTATCCCCTCTCTTATGCACCTTCGAGAGCAGGAGCTGTCCGTCAGGACCCAACACGAATATGGCGGCCTTCTGCGAGTGACTTTCGTCAGCATCGCTCGTGTCTAGGAGGACCCCCTGAGAGTCGAACAGCTTCCCATCCCTGACGGACACCTCCAACTGCGCCCGGCGGTGAACATCGTAGTACACGACTGTTGGAGGACAAGTGTAAAAACCTTTCCAAATGCACTTTTCGGACTCCATTCGGTATTTATTTTGCATACCAAATGTTGCGTATGCAAATGAGATGCTCACGGCTTTGTCGTTGCTGGCTTGGAGTTGTTTAGGACCTGAACCTGGGTCGGTAGTAAAGATTCCATGTGTCTGTTGAACAACATACAATTTCTTGTTATAAAGAGCCATGCTACTATGTCCGTCGTCACCGCCTATAGAATAGTCAGTACACTGACCAGGTCCTATATTAAAGTAATGGATCCATCCGCCTCTTCTTAGTGCATACATTTTCTCCTTTAATCGTACCATTCCGGTAATATCCGAACCACCACAATCATTCAATCTGCTGCAACCCTGTTCTGAAGTTAAAGAACAACGATCAACCTGCACATTTGAGCCGGCGTATATGAATGAGTCGATAGCAGCCAAAGATGTAAGACTATTACGTACGGCAGCGTATTTCCAGTTCCAGCAGCTATGCGGCGTATCCAGGTGGCATCGCAAGATCGTGCCGTTCTTAAGCCCCGCGTGGATAAACCCGGCAGCTACCGCGAGACCGACGATTTCAGCGCCAGCTTGGTTGAATTCGTAACAGGAATATCTTTTGTGCCATAGACAACGCAGCATAGTCCCTGACGCCAGCGACGCGTACATGTACTCCCCGTGAACCACGGTAGAGGTCACAGCCACAGTGGATGCATAGGAATAATAGACTTCACAAGAGTTTGGCTGAGCGACCGGGCAGCGAGTTATACTTCCATTGTTGTTACCAATGATCATCATGGGCGGCATGTAGGGGACTTTGTTGGTGATCTCCTTCGATATTACGGTTTTAGTCTCCTGAACCCTGCTGAAGATGGAGTCCTGGTCTGCGGAGTCGATGCTCGCTGCTCGGCACACGGTGACCGCGAGCGCGGCCAGCCCCAGGAACGAACACTGGAGGAGCATGGCCGTTGTCACTTGCGACGTGAGTGATCCTCCCTTTTCAGGTTGACTGGAGCTTTGTTCGGTGAAACCGTCGAATTGCGAAGTGAGCGGAAACCTTCACAACCACTCGAACAGTTACTACCCTGGAGTACTGTAGCCGACTATGATTTTTTCGACGCTGAGCTCGGTATATATCGGGGTTTGGCGGACTGCTCCCAACTGTCACCGTCTTGTTTATCACTGAACTCTATCACAATGGCATAAGGTGCATAGTGTAGGGCGCGACGTTACTGATAAAAGCGTGTTTTGAGAAACATTATCACAGTATTACAGGGGTCATGAAATTACGTTTTATCATGTTTATTTGTCATACAGTAAAATTCAGGAAATCTCTATTTGTGCTAAAATATCAAATGACTTTATCCTTAACAGTATGGGTATACTTAATTTATTAATTCAGTATTTATTAAAATACTTCTATTTTATAAAATAATTATACAAAAATACCATTTTAAGCATAAAGGCGTGTATTTGCAGCACTTAGGTCATTCTATTTACATTAGGACACTTATTTGGCGGAAACTCAAAAACTTCTGTATTTACTAATAATCAGTCGAAAAGTTACGCCGGGAATATCTTTACTAAGCGAGCTTGTAAATTGTTTAATAATAACGAAAACCTTATAGGTGTGGATATCTTTCATTGTACACCCACACTGAAAAGATCGTTTAAATAATATTTTTAGTATGATAAACAGTATGTTGATGTAATCGTCTGTTAATGGTTGTTAGCAAAAAAAAAACTTTATTGTTATAAGTATTTTTTTTGTACTGCAAATTCAGTGTCTTCTTGTTTTGATTTTGTGGTTGCTGTTTTCTTTAAATTCAAAAAGTTAGAAACCAACTTTATGTAATTTAACAAAATAATATTTTTGTTTAATGTATAAATTTTTTTATCGCTTATAGGTACCTACTTGTCATAAAAGTGTGAATGTGCATTAGCTACGTAGAGCTACTTTGTATAATTTAAGAAACTTTAGGTCTAATTTTTGTTCTTACTTAATAATGTAATGTTAGTGTAATGAATGACTGTTTGTTTCTTTCCAATAAAAAAAATAAAAATAATAATCTTCAAAATAAGTTGTTTTACTTACAAAAAACTTCCCGAAAGTTTGCACCTTTTGTTCGTGAACTTGGCCTATTTTTTTACAAGTTTTTATTTAACACACAGTGTTTGTCAGTATCAGTAGGTATGTAGATATGTGTTTGTTAGTTTGATGTTTTTACGTTTATGTTTTTGGTGGGATTATACAGGCGGTAACGAAAATACTGGTGACCCGTTTAAGGGCTTAATTGTTATCGTATTGCGACTAAGGAAAAGTAGGAGAAAAAACATTTTGACGCAAAAAAAAGTTGTACGGGACACGTGGTCTCAGCCGGCCAACCCTCCATACAAAAACAATTTTTTTTTTCGCGCGAAAATTTTTTTCTTGGTTTTTCATAATTTCTTCTGCAAGTCCTGCTGGGTTGATTATTTTTTCAATGTTTGAAAACATGTTTGTATTTGATTTAATAACAATATATAGTATGAGTGGAATGCCCCACTTTAAAAACATGCAAAAATAATTATAAGTTGACAGCAGCGCCCTCTATATTTCCGTTGTGACACTTGCGATAGTGTCGGCGGGAAGGGTATCTAACTCCAGTAGTTAGTACCTAGATGTCGCTTACGGCTGAAGCTGAAGTAGATCAAAATAAATGCAAAAAGATGATTGAAAGCATTGAAAATTTCGTCAACTTAGTAACTTGACCCATAGCTTAATTTGTAAAGCGATCGAGCCCCGGCAAGGCGTATCGATGCAGGTTCGAGTCCTGCTGGGTTGATTATTTTTTCAATGTTTTCAATGTTTGTATTTGATTTAATAACAATCTATAGATACCAATTATGCCCTAAGGATCACCAGCATTTTTGTTACATCTTGTCGAACGAGCGGAGCGTAAGCGAAGTGGAGTTCTTTCAAACAACTTCGGCTACCTAGACGTCTGTGCATTTCGATGGATTTTTGATTTTGAATAGTTGTCGCGCGATAACTTTAGTAACGTTTTTCTGATTTATATGAAATTTGTTGGAGTTGTAGAAGAGCTCAATAAATTTGAGAGTTCGTTCATGAGCATGATCGATCAAGGGGTTATGGAGCTAGAAGGCTCTAAAAAATCATCATTAGGGTCTTGTTATATTGGTCACTCGTTTGCAAGAAAATCGCGAGTTCTGAGTTCGAGGCGGACTACTAGTATATTTAAATAAGTGCAAGGTATGATGGGGAATCTGCTTTTGGCTGAAAAACAGCGCTGAAGTGTCGCACTCGTAGGATGCCATTTTTCAGCATTACGCTGACGCCAAAACCTTTTGCCTTGTGGCAAACTTGACTGGCTTAACTAAGTTTCGTAGAATAGTTTAATTTAAATTAGTGTAGATTTACTCTGTATATAATTAATTTTTGTTTTGTGGCAAGAAATCATTTCATTTAACGGCCTCCTAGCCTAGTCGGTAGTGACCCTGCCTATGAAGCAGGAGGTCCCGGGTTCGAATCCTGGTCAGGGCATTTATTTGTATCACGGATATTTGTTCCTGAGTTATGGACGTTTTCTATGTATTTAAGTATTTATCAAAATAATAAAATTTTATTGAAACCAAGTCATTACATATTCTATACAAAATGTCAACTTAAAACTAACTATATTTAAGAACAATTCACATTAAATATTATAACATTACATACCTAATTTAAAACTACCTTCAAATACAAAATACGACAGTCAAATATTATTTACATATACCTACTAGTCAAGTATTTATCTATCTATTATATATATCATCGCCTAGTACCCACAACACAAGCCTTATTTAGCTTACTGTGGGACTAGGTTGATTTGTGTAAGATATTTTATTTATTTTCACCTCACTACCTCGGAAAGCCCTTTTTTATTCTTTAAAAACAGATAGCAAAACTGCATTTTATTCACAAGAGTGCAAAGAATATTTGAAATTCGAACGTGTTATTAGTAACTTTTTTAAACATAATGACATGTAAAGGCCACTCCAGACAGGACAATCTTCGCCCATCTGATTAAATTGTCTGACCAAATCAGGTGCTGTGGACGCAAACATAATTTTATATTTAATTGTATTCAATTAAAAACATTTAGTGTAAACAATCTTATTACATGATTTTACCATAAAACGCTTAAAATCTTACAAGAAATTTTATTTTGATCGATTCTAATCGATTTTACATTTTCCAGTAGTTTTTTTGTACCTATGTTATAGTCTGGCAAACCATTTTTGTCAGTAGAAAAGCGAGGAAAATTTGACAAATCGCGGGTTGGCAACACCTGTTTCAGAATAATTAGAAAATTGTGCATTGTTTTTGTTTTATCTGTGACATGTAACTTTTTAATTTTAAAAAGTTCGTTTTGTTTACTTATATTTTTGAGTTTCAGATTGCGTTTTTAGGGTTCCGTAGTCAACTAGGAACCCTTATAGTTTCGCCATGTCTGCCCGTCCGTCCGTCCGTCCGCGGATAATCTCGGTGACCGTTAGCACTAGAAAGCTGAAATTTGGTACTAATATGTATATCAATCACGCCGACAAAGTGGTAAAATAAAAAAGGGTTTTTTTTTTTATTAGGGTACCTCCCCTATACGTAAAGTGGGGAGTGATTTTTTTTTTATTTCAACCCTAACGTGTGATATATTGTTGGATAGGTATTTAAAAACGAATAGGGGTTTACTAAAATCATTTTTCGATAATGTAAATATTTTCGGAAATAATCGCTCCAGAAGTAAAAAAATATGCGTCCCCCCCTCTAACTTTTGAACCATAAGTTTTAAAAATATGAAAAAAATCTCAAAAGTAGAACTTTATAAAAACTTTCTAGGAAAATTATTTTGAACTTGATAGGATGACTAGTTTTTGAAAAAAAATTACAAAATAATTTCTGAACTAAGTTTGTAATTTAACCGTATAAGCAGGTGTTTATTGTACCTGTAATTTCTACAAAATTACAATGAAATGACGTGCTTTCAAATAAAGTAAAAACGGTGAAAATCGGTTCACGCAATAAAGAATTATTCCATAAAAATCATCTTCCATACTTTAAGCTCGCGCGCAATAGTTTACTTAATTTGCCGATAGATATCGCTGTACGTGGAACTCTCATATCATATCCTACATGGCGGTGTTATTAACTCTTAAGTGGGGACACTTACTGTGACGGACGGAAAACTACGGAACCCTACACTGAGCGTGGCCCGACACGCTCTTGGCCGGTTTTTTATTATTTATTAATGTAATATCTGCCATCACCTTTCAATAAACGTATTAAATCAACGCAAAGACCAGCTGAGATATTTATGTAGGTACTTACGATAGGTGTAATACATTTTGCGTGATATATGTGACTTTGAGGTTATGTAGTTTTGTACTGAATTACAATTTCAAGTTCTTTCTTTCAGTGTTAAATCGAATAATTGAAGCGAAAACTAGTGCTAAATGAAGTCCAATATCGTTTGTTGCATAGGTAGGGTTGCCAACCGTCCCGCTATATGCGGGACGTCCCGTTTCTGGGGCCCTAGAGCATGCGTCCCGCAAGGGGTCCACGCGGGACGCCGATTGTCCCGCTTTCAGACTAGACTAGATTATCAGCACCAAAACAAGCGTTGATTTGCATGTTACAATAATTTTAAAGCGTGTAATTTTACTTGAATATACCGCGAGTAACGCGCGCTAGCGCCTACGCTCACTCGCTCGCTCGACACTCCCTGTCCCTTTCTATTCACTACCGCGGCGGCGGTAGATAAAAAAAAATACCTAAGACAACCTCAAATTCTCAGGTTAAGATGTGATTGTGGTGTTTAATTAGTTTTTATGTTTCTAGAGTTTTACGATAACTTGCTAAAGAGCCAAAAACATACTTAAATGTCCAAAGTCTATAGAAAAATATTGATTTTAAATAAATAATTGAAAGGAATGGCAATGATCTCAATGAATTTAGATGTGAGTAAATAAAAGTCTGTTAACTATAAGTACTTACCTACTTTCTTATAATAGGATAGGACAGGAATTTCATGCCTCGTATCGTATTATATATCACACTTTTAATATTGTTCTTACATTTCTCTCTAGGGGCGGGGGGGGGGGTGTGCATTCAGTGAAGCCGCGTGTGTAGGTGTCCCGCGGTTTTAAGCCTGGTCCCGCAATGTGATCGTAAATGTACCGCGAATCTCTGAATCACAGTTGGCAACCCTATGCATAGGAGCAAGCGCTGCATATTGTCACAAAGCAAGAAAACAGTAAAATTTTACAGGTTTAAGCACATTTAAGCACCAAGCATCCCGCTACCTACAACAGACTATTATCAAGCCTTTGTAATGTTTTCCTTCATGTACCTAAGCTATTTATAAAATAAATAAATACCAAAATCTCAAGTGCGTTTATTGATTAATCAAATATACAATTCGTACAATTGATTAAATAGGTACCTACCCAATATAGTCGTCAAAGGAAATCATAATAAATAGGAGTATACTAAGTAATATAATATATGTAAATTAACATGACTCTTATTCATACAGACAACGAAGCTGTTCCATTCTAAACTGGAAAGTTGTATTTACTGGTAGATATAAGTAGTTACTCGTTTCCCTCGAATGGCCTTATGATTTTAGCAATCAATGTAGGTAAGTATTAATGTTTCATTCCTTGCTGTATTTCAACTATTGTGTTATAACCGCATAATCATCTTTGTCATTTGTATATGTTGGTTATTTTAATTTCTTCGCACCTTCCTTTTCCTTGAAAAGTTATAAGTTTATCAGAAATATCAATTATTTTATTATTCAATGCAGAATTACAATTTTTGAAATGACGTAGGTACAAAAGCGCGCGACAGACGTTAAAACAAACTTAAGTTTTGTTTGATGTACATTGCTACTGCGTTCGTTGGCTGGCCAGACTATATTTTCCTCGCTTTAGTGAGGTGAAAAGATTTGTGTTACACACGGCTGCAAAGTTATTTTTACGTCTCGTGTGTTGCAACACTCGCGACGTTCAGGATTCTATTTTTGAACTACTCGCTTCGCTCAGGATTCTACTTTCGAACCACTCGCTTCGCTCGCGGTTCAACCATAGAATCCATTCGCTAGCTCGTAGTTCAACCCTAGAATCCAATCTCTAGCTCGTGCTTCAATTCCACACTCGCGGTTAAAATACAACTTTGCACCCTTGTAACAACTATTATTTATTTCATTTTATTCCATTTCAAAACCAATACATTAAATAAAGCAAATTAAGGTAGAGGTAAACAACAAGCGGTCATATGTAAAACACCCAATTATCGACACTTTAACGTCGAGATTCGAGCATTTTTAAATATATGGTTTCTTTATGATAATACATGATTCTTTAATGCACTGGGTAAAATTTAAGGGTTCATTCTATATTATTTTAAAGTAAAAAGAAGTGTAATACCTGTAGCTTAGGAAAAAAAAACAAGAAAGATTTAGGCTCTTTTTAGCCTAGTTATCGACTGCAAAATTTCATATATCGACACCCAGTAATCGACATGTTCCAATAATCGTGATCTAGTAATCAACATGTTCTATTTATCGTCATCCAAATATCGATCTAACCTCAAACACCATTCCCAAAAAAAAGTCTTATTCAGTCTTTTAATCATTTTAATTAGGTAAATAAACAAACAGGGGCATGTTGGCATGTAATGCGTGGGTAATTTAAGTACCTAATAATTTTTTAACGCTATGGTGTTAATGTTTTATTTTTTTTAAATCCTCTATATTATAATAGTAGTTTATGTAACTGTTACGTAATAAGCCCTAATTACGTACAGTTGCATACACTGCTTTATCTACACACATATTATTATATTATATTTATTATATATTGTGTTCGGAAACCATCAGAATGACCGCCATTGCACCGCCATGGCCAACTCGATTATGTCGGCGGTCGCGCGGACGCCTGGCGTCGCCGACGACATTGCGTCATCATTCTCGTTACATATCAATATTTGAGCATTTAAAGTTAAAATTACGTTACTGCCAGAGATTAAAAGCTTATCATCAGAGATCTTGGTTTCCATGAACAGGAGTCGAATTATTAATTATGAATTGGGGAGCAAAATGTCGGTACCGGCGAAGTTGCTCACAACGTTTGGTGCTGTCACTGTCCTCGTACCCATCAAATACGATGACTGTAGGTGCCTTTGACTGGTAATTGTTTTGCAGATGTTTTACATACAATAGGCAAACATCTGAATATGTTTGACAAGTACTCCTGTTCCACCTGACTGTATATAAGAGGAAACCCCCATGGATAATATACACATCACTTTTCAACACCTCATCGTCATTCACTCCTCTAAATTCCTCATACAGGGTCGACTTAATATTTTTTCTCATACCAGTACTTGTAAACAAAGACAATGGGTATGGAGATATTTCATATCTGAAATATGTAGATAAATCTTCATTTGGATTTTTCGACACAAGCATTCGTTGATACAACATCATCGGATCAATATTGATGGTTTTGTGATCGACCACAACTGATGTACTTACTGCAGAAAGTGGACGGACATTGTTACTTCTCTTCATCTTTATTTCTGAAAACTGTTTCCCAATCAGCTGATTCATAGTATTCTTTCCCACCTCTTTAGCCATATGGCAATTTATTTCATCGGTACCTGTAATCCCAGTACCCAGTGAGACGACAACGCCGGATGAACTTGCAAATGGATTGTGAAGTTCAAGCCATTGCTGTATTTTTGTAACATCTTTGTCGTCCCTTTTCATACGACTTTCTCTCGCATCAATGTGTTGTTCAGATGTCATAAATTTAACTCCAGACAGGTCTTCAAGTGCTTCGGTTAGAGCAGCAAATGCTGGTTTTGTTACAACATATGCGTTGAGAATATCATCAGTGAAACCTCGTCTCACTATGCCTCCCATCACTTTAAACTGTCTGTTTGCTGTTTGTTCAATCACCATGTCAGGGGATGTGCCACTGCAAAACTTGTTACTACGCCTGATGGTGAAGTAGCCGTTTTTGATTGCCTCATAATGTGATGGATCCATCTCAAAGGGAAGATTGTACATCTGTTCCAAATAAATGTGGCAGGCTTTAGTATAGTGAAGGTGTCCACTGGCCGCAAAGAAAGGAATCATTAGTTTTAGTGTTTTCAAGTGCATCGTCCATTCGCCTGTCCTTTCTGCTTCGAGAAAGTTACGAACCAGAGTAACCATTTCTAAGTACTGCATCCACAATTTTGCTGTGGCACTTGTCTCTTTGATTCTCTCTATTTCTTTGTTGAATTTACATTTGAAACTAACAGCTCCGATGTGTGAAGAAATTTCGTCCTTGCTGGGAGGAAAATTGCTGAAGTTATTTATCAATTTTTCCATAGTTTCTTTTTCCTCAATAGTCATGTTGACGTTTTCCAAAATGAATGAATGAATGAATGAATGAAAGGTTTATTCATGACAATTACAAAAAACATAATAAACAATAACATATACAACCCGAAACATTAATTGCCACGAAATGGTCGCAACTCAGCGTTAAATGCCGGCAGGGCCAGCGCTGGTCTTCCGTTGCAACCATTTGACGACACGGCGCATTGACGCCACGATCACATCCCCAAAGTAAGAATATCCTAATCAAAACAAGAGAAAAAAAAACAATAAAAACAGGAAAAAAAAAAAAAAATATATATATAAACATAAACACAAAAACAATTTAAAACTTCGAACGTTTCCTAATTCCGTCCTATGGAGGCCGCTTTAATACGGTCTACAGATTGACTCAGATAATCGCGCGACAAAATGCCACGTGTGTAGAGCCCCCCTAGGTTGGATTTTGGAACAGCCGTGGCCATCGACAAGCGTCGATGACAAAGGAAGCGAAGCATTTATAGCCTGTGGTTTACTACTTTTTACTACTATGATATCGTCCATGTCATTCATCCCGACATAGACGCCGACGCCATATTACGTCATGCAGCAAAAAGTAGGTCACGGACACAGGACCAAACTACTTTAAATTACACTTATAACAAACAAAGTAAGACATATTGCGAATTTACGACAGTGAAACCAATAAAACTAAACAGGATCATTTTTAACTACAGTAAGTACCCAAGTATCTTGAATTTGCAACAAAGCGAGTTTATGTCTTAAAATTACCCTTAAAAAAATAACAGTGTCACAATATCATCTCCAGGTCCAAAGAGGGAGTATACTAGGAAGGAACTAAAGCCAGCAATAAAACACCACAGTGATATGCCGCGGGATACCTCCGATGTATAAAAAATGGGACTTTTTCTCTGAGCTCCGATGCCTACGGGACGCAAAACGCAGGTGTGTAAACACAATCTCGTATTGTATATGAATAAATACTATGACTATGTACGTACTCATCAAGTTTAGAAAACAAGTGAATTCTTTGCCCAATACTTTAGAAACAGGTTGCGAGCATATTGAATTAATTGATTCAAAACATGGGTTATCTTACCGTTTGTTGTATAAATAAGACTTAAGTAATAATTAATAAATATATAAGTAAAATGAGATAACTGTGACGGCAAATATCTTACCGCTGTTTACTAAAGGGTTCGAATAAGGAGATGCCAAAAGGTTAAAAACAACTTGTATCGTGCCTTAGATTTTCTTGCCTCAGTTGGTGCTTGAATAAAAAATTTCTAATATTGACCCTAAAACTATGTCTACTTTTTAGGTCCCGAATAGGCGGAGGCAGGTTGTTCCAGCATTTGGTAGCAAGATATCTGAAACTCCCGCGGAAGGCAGCAGAGGAATGTTGATGAGTGAGAAGCTGCGGCCCACATAGTCTTATACCACGTGGCTTCCGAAATGACAATTTCTCAAACAGATATGAAGGGATCTGATAGTTTATAACACCGAAGAGAAGGCATGCTAGGTGCATCTTGCGTCTGTGTAGCATCTTTAAGGTATTACTGTTGTTCAAAAATGGAGTGACATGGGCCCTAGGCGGGATGTTGAAACAAAATCTTGCACATGCATTTTGAACTCTTTGGACCAGACGTTTGGTTTTAGAGAGCAGACGTGGGCCATATACAAGGTCCATATAGTTTAATTTAGACATAACTAGTGATTCTACTAACTGGATTCGCAAAGTTTCACTCAAAAAAGGTCTAATCTTGTACAACACTTTTAATTTATAAAAACATCCTCTTACTGCGTTTAGAATGTGTTTTTCGTAACGTAGTTCATGATCAATCAAAAGGCCCAAATTACGCGCTTCCCAGACTCGTTCTATGGGCTCACCCATCAGCTCAATCTGTACAGATGGTCTAAGTTTAGTCAACTGCTGTTGGGTGCCGAAAATTAGGTACTTTGTTTTAGTTGGATTAAGCAACAAACCATTCTCCCTTGCCCAGGCAGCTATTCTAGTTAGATCAGAGTTTAGTTTACCTATGGCGCTATCAGCCTCCGACTGTTCAAATGAGATGTAGACCTGTATATCATCTGCATATATATGGAATTTACAATCTCTAATATGTATAGCGATGTCAGCAGAGTATAAAATAAATAAGATTGGGCCAAGTATGGAACCCTGTGGGACACCTCTAGTGAGCTCTAATTTGTTAGATTGACAAGAGAACCCATCAGGTAATGTCATTCTTACGTACTGGGTTCTGTTAGTAAGGTAGCTGTTGAACCACTTTATTGCTCTGCTGTCAAAACCGTAGTATCTCAACTTAGATAGCAACAAGCTAATATCAATGCAATCAAATGCCCTAGAGAAATCAAGGAGGACTAAGAGAGTGCACATGCCTCGGTCCTGAGCTTGCAGCAGGTTATCAGTGACATCAAGCAAAGCCGTTACAGTGCTTCGACCCTTCCTAAAACCTGACTGGACATCTGGTAAAATATTGTTTCGTTCAATGTAATCTGTCATCTGCATGCATACAGCTTTCTCCACTACTTTAGACAGGCATGGGAGGATACTAATTGGTCTTAGGTCTTTAAGCTCCAATGGACTAGCCACCTTGGGCAGTGGACGCACAATTGCAACTTTCCAGATGTCAGGAAAGGTAGATGTTATAATGGATGTATTTATAAGATTCGTAATTACATCTAGTGTAAAATCATATTGCATAAAGCAGTAGCCACTAAACCATGTGCACGGATTGCCCGTGCATAAGCATGCCCTGTTAAAATGTGTTTAACAGTGTTTTCTGCGTACACAGTTGCTAAAATTTCATGCAACCCTGAGTCTGCCATTATGTATCCAATGGATCCTAGGAAGGACATAACTAGGTGAAAGCCACCAAGCCTGACAGAAATTTTGTTTAACTGAGAATCAGGAGGTGCAGACAGTGTGATCTCCACTGCTTTCATATATAAGGGCAAATCAAAGGTGACAAACACCTTGCTTAAGCCAAGATCTTTCACACAATCAAGTGCCATCAATAATGACGTGTGTACAGTGTCATACTGTGATGGAGGAGCCATGATGAATGGAAGAGTTATGACTGCAGAAGGATCACTGTAGCCTCCGTGTGTGATTGTTTCTAGGAAGCCTTGCCATCCCGAAATATTCTCAGCTTTCCAAAATTTTGCAACCATCCACAGTATATTGTGAGTTGATGGAAATCCTTCGTGCTGTTCTGTAGGAAATCGATTGTCAAGATCCGGAAATTTGAAATCTTGAAGACCCCTCAAACTTTGCAGATTTAGTGGTACAACCTCAGCTAACCCTTTCTTTTCACTCAGTGTAGATTGTGCTAACAGTTTTTGTTTAACAATTCTATCTTCGTCATTGATGATCATGATCATTGGCATCAGAGGGGGTGACACATTTTATTCCAGCCATGTTGTGGAAAGTTCCATATCCATCTATTGTATTTACATTGAAATCACAGTTGTCGAACACAAACTGGACAAACGCTCCCTGCTTTATCGTATGCTCAGGAGCCATAACTACTGATGTTTCCAATATCTTTACATCGTGGTATGAGCTGCTCAACCCCAAGTTCGACAACAAGGTAATAAGGTTTTTGGATCCAATATTCTGATGTATATAAGCACCAACACCTAACAATATTGGTGACAAAAAGGATCTTGGCCGCACCAGAGAAATCAAACAATGAGCAATAGTTGTACATTTTCGGTCCATTTCATTTTTTTCGTTACTATCAGGTTTTCTTTTTTTGCGAGTCACAGATTTCAACAACACCTCCAGAGGTTTCGGTACCATGATGTTCACCTCATCAAAAAACTTATGAGTCATGGGGTATGATGTGTTATCATAGGCGAAACTTTCGATGTGTTTCCTCAGAATCTCACCAGCTTTTTCCATTATACGTAGTTCTTCTTCTAGCTCATCACCATTCTTTTGCTGATACCAGTGGTCATTTAAGATTTTTTCGCTGTGAGAGCGAAAGCAAATAACTGGATTTTTTTTATGGATTGTTGTTATTAATAGTCGATCCCCATATTTCTCTTGCAGTTTTCGCTTAAGACTTCGTTCACTTATTGTGTACTTGCTTGATACAAGATCAATTAACTCCTGCACACTGAACTGGCAGTCGCTACTAGATTCCATGTACTCATAAATCTCTTCCATGGCATTTGTTAAATCATCTGAAGGTTTACGTCCTAGGGTCCCACCTGGGAGCCCGGTCCCTTCTTGCTGTCTAAAAAACTGAATCCAGCATGCAAAGTGATATTGTGCACGTTCCTTTTTTAAATCTGCTGTACAAATACGTCCGATCATCTGTCGTCCCTGGTTATCACCTCTGACCACAGCTTGTTTTTGAACTTTTGTTATAACATCATCTTTCGTAACTGTACGTACTTTTCCAGGGGTTTTTCTCTCAAAAGATGTGATGATTGACGCACAAAAAAAACATGAGTTTGAAAAATTGAATAATCCCTCTGATCTCAATTTTTTTGGCGATACTGTAGTATCACTGACCCTCTTTTTGGGGGTATTTTTTGTATATGAATTTCTGCAATCACGGTGAACAATCATATTACAATCATCGCCACTAAGAAAAAGGTGTTTCCCGTCTCCTTTCCAGTATACTGAACCGCTTGATTGTTCCTATGGCTTCCTTGCCTGGTGTAACCCTGTCACTATCCGCCACTAGTTTCTCACAAATGAAGCAGTGATCTGACCCAAGAATGGGTTCATCACTTTCGTTGTCCATTTTTCAAGTTATTCTAATTATAGAAATTATTAGATATTCATAATTATCCGCCGATATCTGCCATTTTGACAATTGTTTGACAGGTTAAGTGTCGAAAGCACAAACCCATCGATATACAGCCAGGACTGAAGAGTGTAAAAAGTTTAAACGACTTTTAAATCACGGATTTTCTTATTCATCAATATAACAATTAAATCATAAACATGTATATTTTAAAAAGAAAACTCAACCATAGCTTGATTTTAATCGAATATTTACTTATAACCTTCTTGGATTGTATGAACTCACATGGGAGAGAGACATGATTGTGAAAGTGAAACAATAAAAAAGCTATTAATTACTCCCATGGGAGTAAAATGCGATTTTATCTCCTGCTTCACTTGCGTGCCAAAGCACTCTTTATGAGCTAGAGCGATCAAAAATATTACACTAATTCGTCGAATGAAAACGTGTTTGTAAATATTTTTCAACAAAAACCATTAATATCTCGCAAAATATTGATCCTATAAGCATGAGTATGGTCTCATTCAATTCAGCGTAAAAAAATACATCGAAAATGATACTTCGATCGCCTAGTTTGGTAAATGTGCATTTTTTAAGGTGCCCCCCCCTATCATACCCCCCCGATAGGGGTAGGACGCATAAATTTTGATAGGACTCGGCAGATCCTCATTCCTAGTGCCAAGATAAAGATATAAAGCAAAGTTTCATTGATGTACATATTTTGCCGCCAAAATGGCATATCTAGTCTTACTTTACCTGTGCTATAGGGCCCATGGAACATTCGAGTGGAGTCTTACCGGAAATCTTATCATGTAATGTAATTCTGGGTACACCAAACTTTTTTGCAGCAGTTGCAGTTTTCTCACCTTTTCTGACTGCTTCTACCGCCTGGGCCATTTGAAGAGGCGTATAATTTTTTTTAGGCGCCATGCCTGCAAAAAATGTTGGTTACTGGAACATGTAGACTAACATATAGAAAATCCAATCATCGACATATCGGCTGTCGGTCATTGGAACGTATGGGATGTCCAATCATCGACACTACTGTCGATCATTGGAAGCAGTTTGAATATTTAAATGAAAGACCTATATATTTTGAGTGCTGAACAAGCTTAGCTAAATAATATAATAAAGTGCACAAAATAAAATAAAAAAACGTTTCGACATTTGTCGAAGATTGGAAAAAGCAGTAAATCAATCTCCAATTACCGACAGGCGTGTTTTGACATTTTAATATAACCTCACCCTTCTAATTACATTATTAAACAGTTGTGAATTTCCATCCTAATTTCATAAATAACTAACATTTTCGATAAAGCAAAACAATTAAAAGTTATGGGCAATAAATCTTACTCACCTCCTTAGCGATTTCACTAATAAAACTGGATTTCGTTGGAGATCTACCGCGGTCGAAACAAATCATTACGCCATTTTGTACAAAATGGCCGAATGTATGAAACGTCATCCGCAATGACAGCTAAATAATCCTCGTCTATAGTTTATGCTTCAAATGCGTTCAGAAGTCAGAAAATACTCTTATTTTTTTAAGTAAACTTTTTTAATGTCGGACAATGGTGCCTTGTCGAAGATTGGGTGTTTTACCTTATGTGTTTATCGCTAATAATAATTCTCCGATGATCTTATGATAGTACCTAAGGGATATTATCTATATACACTGTGTTTTTTGTGTTCCGTTAAATTCAAGGGTAGGTTACGGTAGGTTATGTAGGTAGGTTAGCTGAAATTTGGAATAGGTATAGAAAATGTCGGCTGTAACAAGGTAGCGAGGCCTTAACCGCTTTACTTACCCACATTATAAATGAATTCATTCATAAATTGGGTATGCAATTCTGCAGCCGATGGTACATCCCTGAGCTTAAATTAAGTTAACTTCACAAAGACACCAGTATTGTAGGTAGGTCGCAGCCTTCAATTTTGGGGGGGGGGGTCACTAATGCACAAATGATTTTTTGAGGAGATCAGTAATATTTTTTTAATTTGACGTGGTCGATTTGGGGGGGGGGGGGGGGGGGGGGCACGTCCCATGTTAAGTAGTGGTTATTTTGCTAGAAATATTAATATTTATCAGGTCTAGGTCTGCTTGATTTTTGGTATCCAGCAAAGCTCATAGACTCATTTAAATAACGTAATATTAAATATATGAAAACACCAGGCAGCGGGGTAATCCCGCGCGCAGAAATAGTTCGGCGACAACACGTGACGATAACAACTATCAACACGACCTTGAGGTCAATAATATCAACACACAATAGAATCAAGTTTATTAAAAACAAACTGACCCTACCTACACGACGGCCTGAACTGGAGCATTAAAAATAAAATTTCTGTAAAACGTACATATTTTATTTTAGTTTTTTTTTTTAACTAGTTTTCCCAGCAGAGCAATTTCAGTCGGTTTGGCATGATTAATATCTAGTTATGCTTAGTAAAAATTAAAAAGTAGAAAAATCCACTGCCTCAGGCGAGACTCGAACTCGCGACTCTGGGATACAGGCCCATCGCTCTGACCAACTGAGCTACTGAGACACACCTGATGGCTGCGAATTTCTCCACTATATCCCATATGCGTCTTAGGGGGACGCCTAGCGACATCTGCCGAAGAAGTCTTGCACTTCTCAACCGGCCATCGGAGTCCCAAGTTGTATTGAGAATTGACCGATAACAATGCGTTACCCCATACTACAATTAATTTTTGTATTAAGCAGAACGTCTGCTAACGATACGATACGTCTGCTAATATAATTAAGTAATTTTATTCGATATAGTTTTCATTGAAGGTACTTTTCATTGCAAGTGAAGCTAATTTTTATGATTTTTTCCAAATTTTTAGGACGACGCTCGATTTATCATTACGAAACTGTTAGGGTTAAAACATAATTTTTGAAGATCCCTATTATTTTTGAAAGACCTGTCTAACGACACGAAATATCATTTTTAAATTTTTATTTTATCACTTTGACATACTCATACCAAATTTCAGTTCTCTAGTACTTACAAACGGTCACTGAGCTAGACCGCGGACAGACGGACGGACGGATGGACGGGCGGACAGACGGTCATGGCGAAACTATAAGGGTTCCTAGTTAACTACGGAACCCTAAAAACAGACATCGACTATGACAATAAAGTAAATCATCGTCATCAGCCCGTTGCAGTCCACTGCTGGACATAAGCCTCTCCCAAGGTACGCCACAGAGCCCGGTCTGCTGCTTTACGCATCCAGTCGCTACCGGCCCTCTTATGTAGGTCATCCCGCCATCTGGCCAGAGGGCGTCCAACGCTGCGTTTGCCCAACACGCCTTGGCCTTCAGAACACGCTTACTCCAGCGATTATCGGTTCTGCGACATATGTGGCCAGCCCATTGCTACTTCAACCTACTAACTTTTAGAGCTATGTCGGTCACCTTGGTTTTCTAGCGGATCACTCCATTCCGAATTTTGTCCTTCAGAGAGACTTCGAGCATAGCTCTTTCCATAGCACGTTGAGCGACTTTAAGCTTATGGATTAGCTCCACAGTCAGTGTCCACGTCTCGGCTCCGTATGTCATTACAGGAAGGACGCACTGGTTAAACACTTAAAACACTTTCGTCTTCAGGCTCTGTGCTGGCTCAGGCTCCGGTGATTAGTCTGAGCTGCGGCCTCTTGAGCTGTATTAGCTTCCGAGACAATCGGGGGTAGATCGTAGGGAGGGCCTCCTTGGCTTGCCTGCATGTACTTAGGTTAGTCCAATAATGTTGGTGCTCTACCTTGGTGTTATGTAGCAATGTTCTGCGCAGCCATGCAACAGGTAGAGGTAATATGGGCTCGAGACCTACCACTTCCGTCTCTGAGCCCTCTCTCGCTAAAACATCAGCTGCGTCGTTGCCACGTGAGTTGCTGTGCCCTTTGATCCACTGCAGGGTTATGCTGTTGGTGGTACATACCTCTGTTAGGATTTTGTGGCATTCGTATATGAGACCTGAGGTTATTTTGTGACTCTGCAGGGCTTGTAGAAAAAGTATAGGTAGTAAAGTAAATGCTCTACCTTAAAATTGGCCATGCCCTCTATTTTAAATAAAATAGAGCTGCCCTATCTTACCAACAGAAGCCCTGATATATGCCAAAAAAGATAAATAATTTGTTCAGTGGACTTTCTTTGTTTCGTCTTGTTTTGCACCTCCACCTAATCCGCTACCCAAAGGTTGTCGAAGAGATCGCTCTCTGCAATAAGACCGCCTGTTGCCTACCTTTACTTTTATCTGTGTACTGCACTGTTTTTTTTACTCAGGTGTACACTGTGCAATAAATATATTACTATCGTATTTGTGTTAATTAAACATTTCAATACTTACTTAGAACTATTGACTTGGCTAGGCACCTCAATGACTGATTATACACGGTGCCCGTGAGCATTGCGAGAGACTTTAACATTGTACATGATCATATTTAGAGAAAATAATGCCCTATAAACTTTTCCGAAATTCGCCAGTCACTACTTACAAAAAATAACATTTCAAATTTTCACTTAGTGTAAAATGCTTTTTTGATGGCGATGTCACCAGTATGGGGCATAGTCTAGAAATTTCTTATTGACAGGATTCAAAGACCTAAGAAACACTTTGCATGAACTAGTTTTTACGAGAAAAAATGTAAAAATTTATTTTATCCGTTAGTTTTTTCCAACGACGTTAAGATAGCTGACCGATAATATACCTACCTGATTAGAGATATTATTTACAATTTATGTAAGTTCTTATCAGTCACGTGTTATTTGCCGAAATGTTATAGGTAGCGTCAGTGTCTCATATAAATTGTATGGGCAGAAAAAAACCCTCCACTATGCATAAGAGCAGTAAACGCCACCAGAAATATTACATTATTGGTCAAGGGATGGAAGTCGCACATTTTCGACTAGTCCATTAAAAGTGGTGGATAAGGTCAAATACCTGGGTACATCCTCACGAGTGACCTAAGGGATGACATGGATGTTGAAAGGGAGCGCAGGGCGTTGGCGGTCCGGAGTAATATCCGGGCAACCCGCAGGTTTGCTCGTTGCTCAAGTAATGTAAAAATTACGCTATTTAAATCGTACTGTCAAAGTTTGTACACGAGCAGCCAGTGGGTACGGTACACGAAACGGGCCTACAACGCCTTGCGCGTACTATATGTACAACAATTGCTGCCTTTTTAAGTTATGAAATAATCAAATCTAAAAAAATATATAACCAACATATACAAGGTTGGGCTGATTAACTGTTGGCTGATTTAAAGTTGTAAAAAAGTTTAAAAACTATATAATATTACATATTATGTTTATGCTTACACTAGCCTTTTCCCGCGGCTTCGCCCGCGTACTATAAGTACTCAAAAAGGATACGATACCTATGTTGATTTTCAGACTTTGTAACCACATTTGCCCCTTTTAGGGGTTGAATTTCAAAAACCTGAAACACGTGTTTACTCATTTATCGTTAGCAATACTCCTGTGAAGTTTCGAATAAAATAGTCTAACAAATCTTGTTTCGCCATACAAACTTTGGACCCCCATTTTACCCCCTTAGGGGGTGAATTTTGAAAAATCCTTTCTTAGTGCTCTCCTAGACCTTATAAGGAACCTATGTGCCAAATTTCAAATCTCTAGACCCAGCGGTTTGGGCTGTGCGTTGATATGTCAGTCAGTCAGTCAGTCAGTTTCTTCTTTTATATATATAGATTAAGAACACTCTATACAACGTGTTACTTGTGCCACTAAAAACCTCAGACACTATTATTGCTAATTAATTAAGTATTTATTTTTCATTCAGTTAATTATTTCAAAAGATATTCGCATGTTTAGTTTTCCTTGTAATTCTATTCAATTGTTAACTCTACACTTATTGTTGTCACATCTCTACATGTGTCATGTCATGTCAACCTATCAAGCTACTTTGTCAATTCGTGTGACATACTTTGACAATGACAACCTACATGACACTATTTACAGTAAAAAAACAAATTTGTGAAAATTGCCAGCCATTATTTAATATTCAACCTCTATATCCTATTCCTGCGATTAGGTTGCCGAGCGGACCCCAGGCTCAATATAGCAAAAAGCTTTTCACAATTATCTGAACAACGCCTCTATTGTCAAGGCGAATAAGTGCATGCTCAGATATTTTTGACGGCGACTGTACCATTTGGCGGTCGCGGAAAGCTTATATTGCTTGTATACAATATTGGATCTGTACAAGGTAACGACGTTAGCGCCCTCTGCCTAATGCTACAAACCATTTCCCGGCCGGGTGATGATGATGAACCCGTCAAGTGGTTGATGTAACTGGCACTAAGTAATCCATTGAAATGGTACTTTTTGTCTTGCAATATTTATTTATATGTTATATTTTGATGTGTTAATTAATAGTGATGAAATACTTATTTTAGACAAGCAAAGTTGAATTCGAAATTATACCGATTTATTTTCAAATTCTTATTTTTTTTTTTATTAGCCTGTATTAGTGTCCCACTGCTGGGCACAGGCATCCCCTCTTCTCCTCCATTTAGTCCTGTTCACAGTGCTTCCCGGCCATTCCGTAAAGAATGCGTCCAGGTCGTCCCGCCATCTCCTTTTCGGTCTGCCTCTACCCCGGCGGCCGTCGATGGTGTCTCGTGGGTCCCACTCTGTAGCCATCAAATTCTTATAAAACACATTTTTTTTTGTTTCTGTTAGGCAAGTTAAAATAGCAGCAAAAGTCCCTAGGTACTCACTTAAGTAATTAGACTATAAATATGTACTTAATTTGCAAAACTGAGCTTAATTCGGTATGTAGACCTCATAGTTTTTGAGAAACAACATTTCGCACATATCTTTCAAAATCTATGTTGAATATGAGATAATATACCGGGTGTTTCCTGTAATAGGGGCAATAAATTAAACCGTAGATTCTACTCCTCAAACTGGACAATATTAGTTCAGCGACTTTTAAAAATAACTTATAATTTGATTTTTATTTCACTTTAAAGTTTATTTGAACACGCAATGTATTGCGAAATTGATTATTTCTGTTGGGTGACCAGAGTGACAAGCAATGTCAATTAGACGGATTTTAACGTACATTGAAAATACTATTTAGTATGTATGAAAAAGAGACAATATAAAAACTTCATTTTTTTTTTAATTGTAGAACAAACGTTTCATTGTTTGAGGAGTAGAATCTACGTTTTAATTTATTGCTCTTATTACAGGAAACACCCTGTATACCCGGTTAACATACAGTGACCAGCAATGACGTTTAGTATGTTATTAAATATAATACTAGGTCCCCAAATCTACGTTTTGCCCAAACATATGTAGGGCATCAAATAAAATAATAAATAATAATAATAAATATTGCAGGACAATCTTACACAAATCGACCTAGGCCCACAGTAAGCTCAATAAGGCTTGTGTTGTGGGTACTAGACGACGATATACATAATAGATAAATATGGATAAATACATAGAAAACATCCATAACTGCCCTGACCAGGATTCGAACCCGGGACCTCATGCTTCGTAGGCAGGGTCACTACCGACTAGGCTAGGAGGCCGTTAAATGAAAACACATTCAATTTGATACAAATGTTTCTCTTGCGCCCGAGCTCTCTGCAGGACTCTGACAAAAAAGTAAAACTAAAGTAAGTAAGTGCCGCCATGATACGCCTTGGAAGTCCAAGTTAATATTTCAAAAAGAAGAAAAAAATCTTAGTATGAACCACATGACAATTAATCGACATGAAGCGTATAATCTTGACCCCTGTAAATACCGTAATTTATTTTCCCCAAAACTACGCTCTTATCAGTAACGTCGCGCATTGCACAATGGACCTTATGTCAGCCATTGTGATAGAGTTCAGTGGTAAACAAGACGGTGTCAATTGAGAGAAGTCCAACAAACCCCGATATATACCGAGCTCAACGTCGCAAAAATCATAGTCGGCTACAGTACTCCAGGGTAGTAACTGCTCGAGTGGTTGTGAAGGTTTCCGCTCACTCTGCAATTCGACGGTTTCACCGAACAAAGCTCCAGTCAACTTGAAAAGGGAGGACTACTCACGTCACAAGTGACAACGGCCATGCTCCTCCAGTGTTCGTTTCTAGCGCTGGCCGCGCTCGCGGTCACCGTGTGCCGGTCAGCGACCATCGACACCGAAGACCAGGACTCCATCTTCAGCAGGGTTAAGAAGACAGAGACCGTAATATCGCAGAAGATCACCAACGACGTCCCCTTCATTCCGCCCATGATGATCATTGGTAACAACAATGGAAGTATAACTCGCTGCCCGGTCGCTGAGCCAAACTCTTGTGAAGTCTTTTATTCTTATGGATCCACTGTGGCTGTGACCTCCACCGTGGTTCACGGGGAGTACATGTACGCGTCGCTGGCGTCAGGGACTATGCTCCGTTGTCTATGGCACAAAAGACATTCCTGTTACGAATTCAACCAAGCTGGCGCTGAAATCGTCGGTCTCGCGGTAGCTGCCGGGTTTATCCACGCGGGGCTTAAGAACGGCACGATCTTGCGATGCCACCTGGACACGCCGCATAGCTGCTGGAACCACGCGGACATCCATAGGACTATTTTTTCACTGGATTCTTTTGACTCGTCCCTTTACGTCGGGTCAAATGCACGGCTTTATCGTTGTTCTTTAACTTCGGCACAGGATTGCAGCAAGGTTTTTGAAGATGGTCAGGCAGATGTTACCGGAATGGTACGTTTAGAGGAAAAGAATTACGTACTCAAACGTGCCGGTTATATTCAATACTTGGAATCTAATGTGCTTAAGACGTATTCAATAGTCAATATGGGTTACACAAGCATGACTCTTTATAACCGGAAATTGTTCACGGTACTGTATTCAAACGGAATCTACAATCATAACCCAGGTTTAGGCCCAAACAAACTCTTTGCCAGCAATGTAAACGCCATGAGCATCTCCTTTGCATTCGAAACGTTTGGTATGCAAAATAAATACAAAATGGAATCCCAAAAGTGCATTTGGGAAGGCTTTTACACTTGTCCCCCAACCGTAGTATACTATGACGTCAGAAACAGAGCGCAGTGGGAGGTGTCTGTTAGAAACGGCAAGCTGTACGACTCTCAAGGGGTCCTCCTAGATACGAGCGACGCCCATGAAAGTCACTCGGTGAAGGCCGCCATATTCGTTTTGGGTCCAGATGGACAACTCCTAGTCTCGAAGTTTCACAAGAGAGGGCACACGCACACGTCGAGCCTGCTGGCGGGGAGCCCCGTGGCCGGTGCGGGGCTGATGGTGGTGGAGCAGGGCAGGATCCGGAACATGACGGCCTGCTCCGTGCACTACCGCCCCACCCTGGACTTGAACAAACAGGTTAAGGAATCGTTGTACGTAAAAGGATACACGGACAATATTGATTCTTATCCTTGCTCTTATAATGCAGTTTTGTGTAACCTTGATGACAACGATGTTAATAATATTAGTTAAACTTTTATTATGTCATGTAGATGACATCCCTTAGATTTTTTTTGTCCCAAAAGTTGTTGTGAAAAATACTAAATACAAATCTACCGGGTGTTGCCTGTAACATGAGCAATAAATTAAAATGTAGATTCTACTCCTCAAAGTAAACAACCTTTGTTCAGCGACTTTGAAAAATAACTTGTGGTTTAATTTTTAGTACCTACACTTTAAAGTTTATTCGAACACGCAATGTATTGCGAAAGTGATTATGTCTGTAAGGTCACAAGACTGACAAGCAATGTCAATTAGAAGGATTTTAACGTACATTGAAAGTACTATTTAGTTTGTTTGAAAAAGAAAAAATCTTAAATCTACATTTTAAGATTTTTTCTTTTTCAATTTTTTCTTTTAGGTAAACGTGCATAATTATATTATTTTCATCTCAATCAGGAACGCGGTCTTTGATACCTAAAAAGAGTGAGCAAAACTCAATTTTGTTGCGAGCGTAAGACAAAATGACCTTGAAGTGACCTTGGAATTACAAATATTACAATGCCAATTTCGAGCGCGAGGTTTAATACAAATTCCAAATAATCGGGAGTCTATTCGCGTTCTCTTTTTCACGTCGTTAGTACATAGAGAGAGACAGAAATATTTTAAAGTCATTCAATCTAATTTTATTTAATTTTAATTCGGACCCCTGAAACAAAGTTGGAACGAAACGTTCTGAAACGCGCAGAAGTACTAATTTCTAAATATAATTTATACAAACAGCAATGTTCGATGATTGTTAAAATACTGTGATGTACGGAACCCTCAGGGCGCGACTCCGCCTCGCATAAGCCGGGTTTTTTTAAAGATACCACTCTGATATTATTGCAGTTACTGGTATAATTAATCCGTTCAGAAAAATATAAGCGGAAATTGAGTGACGTTATATTTTTTTTTACCACGACGATGGCAAACAAGCACGCGGCCCGCCTGATGGTAAGCAGCTACTGTAGCCCATGGGCTAGCAAAACCAGAGATGTCACATGCGCGTTGCCGATCATATATTCCCTGTGTTGACGGCTGAAGCGACAAGAGGGTATGTTGATGACGGGGGCATCAATCATCAATATACTGCGTCCTCTAATGAACATCTCATAGTATGTAAAGCCTGAACAGAAATATATGACCATTGTCAAGAGGGAGTTATTATTTTCATTTATATGGCAACAGTTCAGTATAGACAAAAAGTATTGTTCTCTATGGTAAAATGTTATATTGATTTGTTTACCTATCAGCTCTGATGTTCATTTTTAAATGTTTCGTAGTGAAATTATTTCATTTCCAGCAGTTTATTACATACATTATTTACAATGTTTTGCTCTTGACTATGTTTTGGGAATTTCTTGACATTTGTTATTTGATATTGAACACTTTACTATTAAACTCAAACTCAACATTAATTCAGTAAATAGGCCACAAGGGCACTTTTACACGTCAGATAATTTATCAAAGTAAAAGAGAAAAAAGAAACAAACTACACCGGTTCTAACCCTACACCTCTGACCCGAGAAGAATTATGACCGGCAAGAAACTCGGCGGGACTTATTTTTTCAAAACAACAGTATAATATATCAAAACTTAAAAATACATATAAGTGAGTTGTTCTATAAGAAAACATATCAAACCAAGGTTAGATTAACCAACAATAGGTTGTAGTTTAAGAAAAATACCAAAGAAAAAAGATGAGTCCAAATCTGACTATTTGAAAATGAATTACATACAAGTATACAAGTTTGATATACTTTCTTACCTGAACTGTGTCCTCTACATAAGCTTCCAAATTATAATAATCCGTCATCAACAGTTAGAAACAAATTTTGCATTTAAATAATACAAACAATAAAGTAAGTGATTCTAGTATACAAAAAACATACTATTTCCAAATTATCCTTAGAGATGTATAAGGTCTCCAAGTGTCTTGACCTATATATTCTATATATGATCTATTATTCAAGTAAACCGCCACAATGACCCTGACAACAGTGACAACTATTTTAGGTTTAGGGCCATGAAAAGAAAAGATTATGTTCGGATTCGATAATTATGTATAATTATTTCTCTTTTATAGCCACTGGGAAGCAAGTACACGTCCGTTCTAACACTAAGAGGGTAGTCAAGAGTTGCCATAACAAAATAATGTAACTTAGTGTTGCTACATTTTATTTTACATTTAATATAATTTAGTATTGATTTATATGTGATTATTATCATTGATTTTTGTATATAATATTAATTTAATAAAACCAACACGCCCCCTCAAAAATTAATCACTTATACAATTCAAATAACAGCAGTTCAGAGATCGTGTATTACTTCCAAGTGGAATTGATATGATCCAACATTTGTTGCAAGGACTAGGAAAAAGCGAGAAAAACCTAATCAGACCATATCAGCAATATTCATTAATCATATCGACATAATGATAATCATTGATTTGCTTATGATTGTTAATTATTATATAAACACAATCTTTAATCACTGGAATAATAATTTATTCTAGACCCATTTTACTTCTCATGTTTTGAAAAGTTACAGCAGGCAACAGCTTCGTCAAAATATCGGCCAATTGTTCACCTGTAGGAACATGCACTAATTTTACTACATTATTCTGAACCTGTTCTCTTGAAAAATGGTATTTGATGTCAATGTGTTTTGACCTTTTGTGACAAGTTGGGTTATTAGCTATACTTATGCAGCCATTGTTATCTTCGAATATAATGATTGGGTCAGTGATTTTTAAATTAATGCTGTTTGCTAGAGACTTAAGCCACAATGCTTCTTTCACGTGTTGTGATTCGTTAAAATGTATGTTTTTTTTAGTATTTCATCTCAAAAAGAAAGGAAATGTCCAGCCATATATTTTATTAAAATCTTTATAATGTTATGATAATATATTTACTAGGCTGAAATCAAGTCCAATCGTATAAATGTATCTTAAGTTATAAGAGGGTAGTATTGTTTTGTAAACCACCAACATTCGCTAGTCCCGAATGTTGGTGGGGAGAATGTTAATAAAAAGGGTAGTTGTTCATTTCTCGTTCTCTTTTCGATTTGTGACCTAGTGCTGGACAGACCTATCAAGTTAAATACACTTTTAACCTCATTGAACTGTATTTCATTTTAATTCAGAAGTGAGTATCATCCACGAAAGCCCACAGAAGGGACATAGTGCATCGAGGCATGTAAGTACATTATGCTGTTAACTATTATGAATTCCAATATAGAGGACACGTTCATAACATAACACATGAATTATCTGACTAAGTATAGATGAAAATTATTGTTTCTTTGATTATATACGAGACAAAACTTATCAATTGTTGGAAGTTCAGTAAAATAATAAAAGTCAGTTATTGACGGTAAATGGTTAAAGATTGTCATTTTCCAATGATTGAATTACGAACTTTCGATTTCTAAAACATAATTTAAAGTATGAATAATTGATGTGTGATACAAATCACGGACATGAAAATATTACAACATGTATAAAAGTGCGGGTAACCGGTATGTTTCCGTATGAATTTATGATTTGACCAATGAGTGAAAATGTTTCATTCATTTTTAATGCTAGGTACGTTTTAGCATATATGGAATAATAATTACTGGTAAACAATAAAATATAATAAAAGTATGATTATAATATATTGCAGTTGACATAGGGTAAAAAAATATATCCAATAACGATTGACATTCAAATAAATTCAATATTAAAATATGTTGTGATCATGTTTTATTTGCAACAGTAATAGTTCACATATCGTAACGGCCGTTAAGAGTGACCAAGTGACTAATATAATAAGGTAGAACTCCGGTACCTAATCTACGCAGAGTTGCTATGAATCTAGAGTTTAGGTTCGTATGAGGGCACATTTGAAGTCTAGTTCTTGTGTAGTAAATAATCTGGAAGTATGTTATGCATTTTGGAGCTATTTTATGAGTGTGGATTAAACACTCAAGTACAAACACAAAGTAGTGTGTTATATTGTGTTACTGGGGCAATTTGCGATCAAATACAGATTAGTTATATCAGAGCGCCCTTGTTCTTGCAATACTTAAATACTTAGGGCATTATACGTAACGGAAAATTTAAGTGGCAGTAAGTATTTACAGAGTCAAGTATTTTATTTATTTATTCATATGGTAATTTTGCAGAGGCACTGCAAGCTGTAATTCGCACATGCTTATACTTGTAGATACATATGTTGCATGTGTCCACGCTGAAAATACTAGAACTGGAGTAACTTAAATTTTGATGGTAATTATTATAAATACACTGTGGATAATTACGTATGAAGCATGAGTCAAACTTGAATACATTTTTGTAGCACAAACCATGTGAGTTTGTTCTATCTAAGGTTATGTATACCATGAGAGTTTAAGTCACCTTATTATTATTATTGTTTATTTTTCCGGCCTCCAACTTAAATTAATATAAATTGTTTAATACCTAGCTTAGGTATTGACATCTATGTGAATTACGTTACATACCACGTGGAGGCTATGTATGCCAGTAACTAGTACTGGCTATGTTAATTTTGCAGTTTTAAAAATGTGAGTTTCTTGCACTAAATACATGTAGGCTATGTAAGCCTGTTACTTATGAAGTCGCAGTTTTAAACCATGTGGGTTTCTTCTAGTAAATACATGTAGGCTATGTAAGCCTGTTACTTATGAATTCGCAGTTTTAAACCATGTGGGTTTCTTCTAGTAAATACATGTAGGCTATGTAAGCCTGTTACTTATGAATTCGCAGTTTTAAACCATGTGGGTTTCTTCTAGTAAAAACATGTAGGCTATGTAAGCCTGTTACTTATGAATTTGCAGTTTTAAACCATGTGGGTTTCTTCTAGTATATACATGTTGGCTATGTAAGCCTGTTACTTATGGATTTGCAGTTTGAAACCATTTGAGTATTCTTTTATTAAATACAATAAGCTATGTAAGCCGATACTGTTGAAAGTGTTGAAACCACTGGAGTTTCTAGTAATACGTGAAGGTTATAGTATACTGATGTTGTTAAATTAATTTAGCTGTTCGAAACCACGGGAGCTTTTACTACCACAAATAAGCTGAACAGTAATTAACATTCATTTATAGTTTTACAGTTTAAAATCGTTTGAATTTCTTCTACTGATAAGAATGGACTATGTATGCTTCTCTATTATACTTTAAATTGACCTATACCCCGAAACCAAGTGAGTTGCTACTACCTACTGATATAATGTACCTACGCAATCAAATTATAATAAATAGTATACTGTAGGTACGATACCAACGGAACTGTAAGAAGTTTCAACTCTATCATTTAGGCTGACTATGCGTAAATTACGGAGTTAAATTAACGAATATTTAGAGTACTATGACGTATGCCGTTACAATAACTAATCGCATTTTTTTATATAATCGGTAGAGGTATACGGGAACTTATAAAAAGGGGTTCAGTAATATTCCCGTGAGCAGGCTACGTATGCCTATGTTTTATCCATAGGAGACGTTCTCAAAAAAAAAAAAAATAGGTGCTCTTAACCAATGATGTCACGTCAAGTCTTAGTGTTACGTTAACATAAATTAATTAATTTTCCATTAGTGCCCAAGTGTGATTGCATGATGTGTAATTTTTCATTCGGAATAGAGTAAATTCGAAACTTTGCGAATGGTAATGAGTAATGATACTAATGAGTAAATAATGTGAAATATAGTTTATTTATTATTCAAAAATATTAATATATTTAGAAAGTGAATTGTTACCGAAGTTATTATTCTATATATGTTTTGTTAGATTATGGTCTTGCTTATTTGATGGAATTTGAGAGTAACTGATAAACACATCTGCCACAGTAATCATAGCTACAGTTTATAGCTTGTACTAGTTATGCAGTTATTGTGGTTGTTACAGTGATTAAGAAAACGGGAAAGGAGAGCGATAAAGGGACGAAGGAAAACATGTCGAGGAAGAGAAAGATTATGTGTATATATTCATCGTCAGATGAGGAAGAGGTACAACCGGCGCGGCCAAAGCAAGTGAAACAATCTGCACCTGTTTCAAATGACTCCATGTTGATTACGGACGTGATAAGCTTAATTAATTCTATGAAAGGGAATAATAATAGAAATTCTTTACTATTAGGCAGCAATCAAATGAACAATGTTATGCCAGAGTTTGATCCAAATAACCGAGCACAGGATATAGAAACCTGGATTAGGAAAGTGAATGAATGCTCAAATATTTATGGCTGGGATGAAAAACAAACGATACATTTCTCCTTGCTTAAACTTGTAGGATTGGCAAAAAAGTGGTACGAGGGACTTTCTACGGTAGTGTTTAGCTGGAGTGATTGGCAGGATAAACTTAGAAAAGCTTTCCCAAGTGAGGAGAATTATGGGCGTTTACTTCAGGAAATGTTAGCGCGAACATCTCGACCGAACGAACATTTCAGGGAATATTTTTATGACAAAATGGCTTTAATCAATAGGTGCGAAATAATAGGCAAAAAGGCAGTACAATGTGTAATTCATGGTATCACTGACCGAACTACTCAAAATGGAGCGCAAGCTTTAAATTGTCATAATCCCGAGGATCTACTTAGTTTTCTAAACACACAGAGAACATATGAGCATATGTTGATGAACGAATTAGCTATGAAAATAGGAGAAAGGACCAAACTAACCTAAATAAGAATAGGGGTGATTCGCTTCAGGGAGCGTCAACATCCTCTGAAAGTAATGTGACCTGTTTTAATTGTAGAACCAAGGGACATTCATTCGGCAAATGTCCAAAACCAATAATACAATGCCCCAGATGCAATAGGGTCGGGCATAACAATGAGGCTTGTAAATTGGTTCCATTGATAATAAGAAACGACACCAAAATTAGTCCGGCTACAACCAGTGAATCAAAAGTAGGTGCTATAGATCTCGACATACAACGCAGGTAACAACGCCGACAAGTAATTTTAGCGTGTCACTTTTATCACCAAAGATTACATTGTTGCTTACGTAGATTTTGAAAGTCAGAGAACGGTCAGGGTAACTGCCCAATGCAAACTATGAAAGCATATCGCTGGTTTCTTAAACTATGGCTTATTAATACTAACAGTTTCGGTAGGTCGATAATAAATCTTAATGTACTCCCAAATCTAATGCAATCGATGATGCCGTTGTCTACTTTGCAAACTTTCTTGTAAAAATATAAAACAGCAGCCGATCGACATACTACCTTATAATATAGTAAAGTTACGTATACCTAAACAAGATAAAGCATTTGACTGAATACTGTATAGAAGCAGTTGGTTAAGGGTACAGGTTCAGTTGTCAAATTCCTAATTTATACGCACAATCAATTTAATGTGGGTGAAACGTACGTAATTTCAATATGACAATTGTAATAATTATAGAGTATTTATGCATTCATAAAGTAGTCTATTGATTTTAAAATGGATTAAGTTTAAGATCGTTGTGATGAGTTTGTTCCGCAAAACTAATTGAGTTAAAACGAAATGTACAAAGTCTATTATAGCGGTGTTAATCAAATGTTTAAATAACAAGGGTGGAGCTTTCCCAAAACCCCTTGGAAGATTGTTCATAATGCAGGTTAAGTTTTACAAATGTTTGGAACCAATACACGAGTTATTAACGGTACGATAGAATATTGTGGGTCAACTATTTAAGCCCTTCAACTGCAATTGAAGAAAGAAAAATAGGAAATGGAACAACCGTGGAGGGGCCTAGGTTGAGTATCTTTGGAAGGTCGTATCAGTCCAGAAACGTCATCAACCGAATAATATAGACAAAATTCACGAATTATACAGATTAGCGGGTCCGTAGCAGTCTATTATAAATATGTAGAATAGAGTAGTGCATTAATCACAATCAGTCAAATCAACAATTTGTATGAAAAGTCGAAACAATTTGATAATATGAAGTGATTATGAGAGGTGTTTCCGTGATGTTGTGAATTCCCCTAATTTTATTAAGTTACATTTTTGTTCATTTTAAAAAAAAGTTACAAGCAGAGGAACACATTTTATGTTTTTTTTTAGTGTCAATTATTTAAATCTTTTTCTTGTCGCTACTGCTGTGAACCTATTTGATAATAATTGAATATGCCTAAACGATTTTACCAGTTAGGTATTGACTTTCTAAATCATTTATACCTGAAATAATGTTGTTGTTGAAAATCATGTCAGGTAGGATAACATTTACAGTGAATTATGTTACGTAAGTACGCGAAATGTACTTACGTAACATAATTCACTGATGCGTTCACTACTTAGTATTTAGTAAAACGGAATGAGAATAAAATGACACCAGTGTCCACGTCTCATTCATGTTCAGTGAATTTAATTCATCCCGAACTGCCTTCTCCCACTGAGGCCTATCTTCAAGGGTTTTAATTTCACTAAATGTTTTAGGTAGTTTACTTGACGGTACACTATACAAATAATCATCATCAATATCATTATATGATACAGGCGTACGACCTTTAAGCCTTTCACTCCTCCTAAGCGCACCTTGATTTGATAAATCATTATTTACAGGTAATTTTTCAGAGTTCATCTCAGATTCAGGTGGTTCATTTAATCTACGAATTTTACTTGGACTGCCTTGTACATCAACTTTAGTATACGTTGATTTAGGATCATGTGTTGTTGTTGGGTTTATGTAGATATCTATAATCTTTATGTTTCTTTTAATTCTCTTTGTTTGCTTTTAGTTTTTTTATCTTTTTTTGTGTTACCTTCCGTGAATTGTTTTCACCCGATGGTCTCATCGGAAGATCAGCGCTGACAACCGCCAGCATCATGCTGAGATGAGGCCATTTCGTGGCACTTTCTCGTATTATGTTTTCTTTCCTTCTGTTTCTTTTATATGTATGTGTTTACGAATAAACTATTTCTATTCTATTCTATTCTATTCTATGTGAACTTTGAGACTTTTGAGTTACTGATTTTGGCATGTAGGCACTATCAGTTTTGTCCTGGGAATATTCAACTTTACTCCCTTCTGGCCTAGGCCTGGACATAAGAAAATTTGTCTCATCCACCACAACATCCCTGACAGTTACACACTTTTCGCATTCTGTGTTCCATACCTTATAACCGTTTGGTTCGTAACCTACTAATATGCCCTTCCAAGACTTGTCATCAAATTTAGTTTTACCGGTTTTATTATGGACAAACACAGTTGAACCGAAGACTTTAAGGGTTTTGACACTAGGTTTTTTATCATGCCACATCTCGTATGGTGTTTTAGACTGTTTTAAAGCCCTCGTTGGTGTTATATTAATTAAATGTACAGCGGTTAACACTGCTTCACCCCACAGACATTTATTTAATTTAGCTCCGTTTAACATAGACCGAGCTTTTTCTGTTATTGTCCTAACCATGCGTTCAGACACACCATTTAACTGTGGAGTCCTAGGTACTGTTAAATGATAAGTTATACCCTTTTCTTTGCAAAAGTCTTTCATGTCGATAGATAAATATTCGCCACCATTGTCGCAATACAAATTGACTAATTTGAAATTAAATTTGGCTTCACTTTTTGCTACAAAGTCCTTAAATGCTGAGAATACATCTGATTTATACGTTAATGTGTATACGACACAATAATGCGTAAACTGATCAACAAACAACACAAAATAATTTTTGTTGTCAGCTGTAGGAGGAGTAATAGGACCGCAGACATCCGAGTGCACAATAAACAACGGTCGTTTCACATGACTTTTATCCTTAGCCTTATTAAAGGGTAGTCGCGTCTGTTTCCCATTTATGCAAGCCTCACACAAGTTATCACTTGGAACAACATTTTCAATTTGTTGAATATCCTCAATCATATTATTTCCTTTCAGTTCTAGGAATTTACTTTTACTTATATGACCTAGACGCTCGTGCCATAATTTGTAAGAATCACTGTTGCTCTGACATACTTGGGAAATAGACTGATTTATTCTTACGGGTAGATCAAAATCTATAGTATTTAAACTGTGTGAAGATTTACCTTTCATGATGACCTCACCGTCCCGTGTTATGTGGCAGGACCCGTCCTTCTCAAACGTTACAGTCATGCCAGCCTTCTGCATCTTCTTGACCGACGGCAAGGGGTGTGGGACCTCCGGGCTGTAAAGCACGTTCTCCAGGACACCAGGGACACCAGCATTGCTGATGACATTGATATGACCTCGCTTTGTTGCTGAAATAAATGCATCAGTTTTAGCAATAGACATTTTTACAGGTGGGTTAAGGGTTTCATATGCAACAAAAAGATCATCCCTGTTTATAAGATGTTCCGATGCACCAGAATCCAAAAGAAACTGACTTTATTACGGTTATTTTCATGCTGGTACTCGCCGGTCATAAATGCAAAACCCGAGAAATCATCTGACGTCGATGCTTGATTTAATTGAACATTTTGAACTGTTCTTGTCCTGTCTGGGTTACTTTTCTGGTTGAGGGTCCTCTTGAAGTAATAACAATCGTTCTTAGTATGCCCTTTACGACCACAGTGATGACATTTCACGAAATTTGATTTATATCTTCCTCTGAACTTCTTATTATTTTGACGTGGGTAGTTTTGAGTTGGATTTTCGTCGCTAAATTTCCGTTTCCTACTTGTTGCACCATTGTTTTCAACATTTAACACTTTTATACTTGTATCACATCCTTCATTTTTCAATTTAACTTCATGATCTAATAGCCTGGTTTTGACAAAAACTAAAGTCAAGTTATCTTCTGACAAAGTTTCTATAGCCGTTATAGCTCCGTCGTAAGATCCTGGTAGTGTCAGTAACAAATGTGCAACCTTATCAGTCTCGTCTAATCTTGCCCCGGCCGCAATCAGTTCTGTGATTAAATCATCAAATATAGTAAAATGTTTCACTAGGGACATATCACCCTGTAGTTTTAAACATAACAGTTTTTTTCGTAAAGCCAGTTGAGTTGCTAGGCTTTTACGTTCATACAAAGAATCAAGATTTTTAAACACTTCTTTGGCTGTAATCGTGTCATTTACAAATCCAATATACGAATCTGATAAATACTCAACTAGGATATTCTTCGCCACTCGATTGTTGTACCTACTCCCAGTCATCATTTCGAATTGCAGGAATTTCTCCGTCAACAACATCAATCACATCTAATTCACTGAGCAACGATCGCATTCGAAATTTCCATATACTATATTTTTCACCATCAAAAGGCTTAATGTTCCGTTTCTGTTTAAACCTGTCCATTGTTAACGGTTATCAAATTTCACTTCTACACTGCACTGATTTTAATATTTACTCTTTGACAACGACTGTACTACAATTATATGCTGGACACCATAACCTCTTGTAGGTTTAGGGCCATGAAAAGAAAAGATTATGTTCGGATTCGATAATTATGTATAATTATTTCTCTTTTATAGTCACTGGGAAGCAAGTACACGTCCGTTCTAACACTAAGAGGGTAGTCAAGAGTTGCCATAACAAAATAATGTAACTTAGTGTTGCTACATTTTATTTTACATTTAATATAATTTAGTATTGATTTATATGTGATTATTATCATTGATTTTTGTATATAATATTAATTTAATAAAACCAACAACAACCCGTCATTAAAATTATTGCCAGTGTAAGAAATAAGTTCCAATGAAATTCCGCAACATGGCGCCTGATCATTTCTGGTCAGGCTTTAATAGACAATAAAACCATTTTTTTTATAAACATAAACAATTTATTTAAATTCTTACATAAGTATGTTTACATGTCTGACCTACCAGCGCTTCAAAAATGATATTCGGTGAGAAGAAACGCCGCAAGAAACTCACCTCTACTTATAACCTTAAAACTATTTAACCTTTTGACCGCCACTGTCGGCTATATATGACGTCGGAAAGTAGCCAACGACGGTTACAGCCGACATCTTTGCTGATGCAGTATGGACCTACGCGGGACTCCACAAAGTTCAATTTCGCTTAAACAACGCGATTGCGTGGCGTCAGTGACGTATCATTTTTGTTCAACGATTGGCGATCAAAAGATGAACATAACCAACTAACTACATACTAACATTAATATAACCTCAAAAATGTTCGACCTTGTACGGCTGTAGGGCGAAACCGGCCAGTTTGTATTGTACCAGTAGAGCTATGCCGATAGTTGCAGGTAGCGCCGGTGCGAATCGTCTTCGACCTCGTACGGCAGCAGGACGAAACCGGCGAACGCGGCCACAGTAGAGCTATGCCGGTAGGTGTAGGTAGCGCCGGTGCGAGTCGTGTTCGACCTCGGCAGTATGACGAAACCGGCGAACGCGGCCACTTTGTATTATAACAGTAGAGCTATGCCGGTAGGTGTAGGTAGCGCCGGTGCGAGTCGTGTTCGACCTCCTACGGCAGTATGACGAAACCGGCGAACGCGGCCACTTTGTATTATAACAGTAGAGCTATGCTGGTAGGTGTAGGTAGCGCCGGTGCGAGTCGTGTTCGACCTCGTACGGCAGTATGACGAAACCGGCGAACGCGGCCACTTCGTATTATAAAAGTAGAGCTATGCCGGTAGGTGTAGGTAGCGCCGGTGCGAGTCGTGTTCGACCTCGTACGGCAGTATGACGAAACCGGCGAACGCGGCCACTTCGTATTATAACAGTAGAGCTATGCCGGTAGGTGTAGGTAGCGCCGGTGCGAGTCGTGTTCGACCTCGTACGGTAGTATGACGAAACTGGCGAACGCGGCCACTTTGTATTATAACAGTAGAGCTATGCCGGTAGGTGTAGGTAGCGCCGGTGCGAGTCGTGTTCGACCTCGTACGGTAGTATGACGAAACTGGCGAACGCGGCCACTTTGTATTATAACAGTAGAGCTATGCCGGTAGGTGTAGGTAGCGCCGGTGCGAGTCGTGTTCGACCTCGTACGGCAGTATGACGAAACTGGCGAACGCGGCCACATTGTATTATAACAGTAGAGCTATGCCGGTAGGTGTAGGTAGCGCCGGTGCGAGTCGTGTTCGACCTCGTACGGCAGTATGACGAAACTGGCGAACGCGGCCACTTTGTATTATAACAGTAGAGCTATGCCGGTAGGTGTAGGTAGCGCCGGTGCGAGTCGTGTTCGACCTCGTACGGCAGTATGACGAAACCGGCGAACGCGGCCACTTCGTATTATAACAGTAGAGCTATGCCGGTAGGTGTAGGTAGCGCCGGTGCGAGTCGTGTTCGACCTCGTACGGCAGTATGACGAAACCGGCGAACGCGGCCACTTTGTATTATAACAGTAGAGCTATGCCGGTAGGTGTAGGTAGCGCCGGTGCGAGTCGTGTTCGACCTCGTACGGCAGTATGACGAAACCGGCGAACGCGGCCACTTTGTATTATAACATTCCCACCACCTCCTCATGGTCTTTCCTGGCTCACGCCGTACAGACCGAATCGCGGGGCCGTGTTGTGGTACTTGCTGTTTCCGCTCATTTCGCACAGACACGTTGCTTCTGGTCAACCCTACAAATATTTTGTCCCGGCCCTTCTCCCTTTCTGGGCAGGCCACTAGCTGGTTGTGCGTCTGTCTCCCCTTTTTGGGCTTGACAACACAAAAACGGTGCTTGGCATCGCCTCCGCCGTTGCTTGCTCGTCACTCCTCGTGCTGCCTCCTCTTCGCGTGCCATGAGTGCGCAAACCTGCGCAGCGCTTCGAAGTTGTGCTCGCTGGATATTAGATCCTCGTGAAATACTGGGCCAATTCGTGCTCTTGTCAGTGACGACAGCATCTCCTCCCTCTCCTGCGCGTACAGCTTACATTCCCAGAGGGCGTGATCCCGGCTCTCGTTGCTCTCACCGCATGGGCATGAGGCGGACTCGCACAGGCCTAACTTGTGTAGGCGCTGCCTGAAACACCCATGCCCGGTGAGAATCTGGGAAACCACATAATCCGGTTCGACCCAATCCGAACTTAGCCTCACAGCCACGTCCGGGAAGAAGCTGTACAATTCGCGCCCGTCCTCGCTAACCTGCCACCGCTCCTGCCACAGGGCAACGACTTCGCTCCTAACCTTCGATTTCAGTTTCCTGTGCTCCCTGGGGTCCAGCTTGTCACCCTCCTGCGCAATACGTCCTGCACGACAGACTTCCAGGTCGGCAGGTAACACGCCCGCCAGCACAGGTAACGCCGCTGAGCTGCACGACCTGTAAGCCTTCGTCAGTAGAATCAGCGCCGGTCTCTGCGTTCGAACTAACGCCCGTTTGACCACGAAGTTGGACGAGCATCGGCACCATACTGCGGCAGCGTACGTGATGGTCGCCACGTATGTCTGTTTAGGGGCTATCCAGATTTGTGGATGCTGAATATGAACTCCAAGTACGAGATATTAATTTAATTATAAAATTATACAAAATGTATGCGGAGCCGAGTTATTGCCGCGGTGGTAGTTGATAGGTAAGTCACGTGATCATTTTGACTGCCCCCCGCTGGTGCTTCACCCCGCGGTCGCCCTGCTGGAGTGGTACGCGACATGCCGGCGGACCTTGAAGTGTCATCATCTTCAACTGGTGTTTCCACGGGTAAGGGACAGATATTGCTGAAGTCTCTACGCAGCAGACCAGTGGCGGTTTGAATTTCTGCAACTCGGTTGATACCGTCGCGCCCTGGAAATACTCGGCGTATTCTTCCTAGTAGCCATTTTATTGGAGGCTGTTGCTTATCTTTTATAACGACGAGGGTTCCAATCTGTAGTTGCCCGTTCGTCGACTGCCTCCATTTAGTTCGGATCTGAAGTTCGCTTATGTACTCCAATTGCCAACGTGCCCAAAAGTGTTGGCGTAGTTGCTGCATCTTCTGGTATCTGTCCACTAGCCTTGTACGCGAAGTGAAATCTGCTTCTGGGATCGCTGTCATACTTCGTCCTATTATGAAGTGGCCAGGAGTGAGTGGCAATAAGTCATTCTGGTCCGAGCTAAGTGGGGTCAAAGGTCGGGAGTTCAAAAGTGCCTCTATAACTGTCAGTGTGCTATACAGATCCTCATACGTTAGATGTGCCGAACCTAGTACGCGGCGTAAATGATGTTTTACGGATCGTACACCAGCTTCGTGTAGACCTCCGAAGTGTGGTGCATATGGAGGCAAAAAATGAAAATTTATATTTTCAGTAGTTATAGTATCTGAGATGTCAGACGCGTTTTGCGCAATGAAAGATTTGAGCTCGTTGGCCGCGCCTACGAAATTTGAGCCGTTGTCACAGAATATATCTATGGGTTTACCCCTGCGAGCAATAAACCTCTTGAGAGCGGCAATAAAATTTGCCGTGCTCAGGTCACCCACCAGCTCGATGTGTACGGCTTTGGTTTTGCAGCACACAAATATGCAAATATAGGCTTTTACGAGACGACAACCACGCCCCCTACGATTGGCCATCATGATTGGCCCGGCGTAGTCCACATTGACTTCCAAGAATGCGGAGCCTGGTTGAAGCCTTTGTTTCGGTAGGTTGCCCATGATTGGAGTTACGGTACGACCTCCGAACCGACGACAAGTTACGCATTGGTGTGCGATCGATCGCGCTATGTTACGACCGCCAATAGGCCAATACCGTTCTCTTATAGAATACAGCAAGTGCTGAGGACCGGCGTGCATGAGAGCTTTGTGTTGACATTCGAATAACAATTTAGTCAGACGATGATTTTTGCTTAATAGAATCGGATGAACCTTGTCATATTCATAATCTGAATTCGACAATCTACCACCTACCCTAATTAAATTTAAGTCGTTCGTGTCTATTCAGTGATAAGATCGCGGATTTTTTAATAGACGTTCCCAATTTTAATTTAGTATATTCTGTGGGAAACGATTCCTTTTGTGAAATTAAAATTAGTTGCTTCAAGGCATTGTCTAATTCCTCAGCGCTGAGTGGCCCACTCCTTTTGTTGGACCTGAAGCGTGTGTTGTGAATAAACCGCGCAATGTATGCGAAGGTGCGTTGCATGCGTTTCAGGTCGGAAAATTTGCTGAACGGGAATGGCTCATCAGAGCTGGAATCGACTGCCAGGCATATATTTTGAGATTTAATTTCCGGTAAGTTATTGGTATTTATTTTTGTGTTTAAGTTAGGCCACGATTGTTCTGGCTGGGATAAAAATTGTGGACCGTTCCACCATAATTTATTGTGTACTATTTCACTTGCTGTCAATCCACGTGAAATGTGGTCTGCGGGATTTTCGTTGGTTGGAACATGCCTCCAAGTGTGGTTAGCGCAAGTGGACTGTATCTCTGTAATTCTGTTACGAATAAATGTTTGCAACCTACTTGGATGCATACCCAACCAATTTAAAACGATTGTAGCGTCAGACCATAGATAGCAACTGTCAAATTGCAGTCTCATAGATTTCAGTATCTTGTCTAGCAATCGAGACCCTAGTAAGGCTGCGCATAACTCTAAACGAGGGGTGGTTAAAGGCTTAAGTGGAGCCACCTTCCCCTTTGAGCACAGCAAGTTGACAGTCACTTCGCCATTGGCGTTTGTTGAACGTATATACGCACAAGCTCCGTAGGCTACCTCAGATGCGTCCACGTAGATATGTAATTGTAAGTTGACAGGACTGTGACAAATGACATGTCTGGGGATGGGGATCTGAACTTCGTTGAGATTATGCAACGTAAGCACAAATGCTTGCCAGACATCTCTAATGTCGTCAGGGACAGCAGAGTCCCATGATAGCTGGTGCAACCACAACTTTTGCATCATGACCTTGGCTTCAAGAACGGTTGGTGCGACTAAACCTAAAGGGTCAAATATCTTAGATATAGTTGACAAAATACTTCGCTTAGTGACAAAGCCTTTAAAGTCCACATCGGTTGTGACGCACAAACTGTCGGCGACGCTGTTCCAGGTAATACCTAAAACCTTAGAGCTATGCTCGGGGCATAGGTCCAGGTTTCCTTCGGCGCCTACTGTCTTGTCATTAGCTATGTTTTGAAGCACGGTAGTGTCGTTTGATCTCCATTTTCTCAGTGGAAAACAAGCACTATTCAAAGTTTCAGTCAGCTTTGTATAAATCATGGTGGCGCCCTCTACCGAGGAGCATCCAGAGATAAGGTCATCTACATAAAAATCCCTAGCTATGATTTCCTTTGCAATCGGATCGTTGCACTCCATTGATAATTGTCGTAAACAACGGATAGCTAAAAATGCCGCCGATGATGTACAGTCGCCATCAGATATATCGGAGCGGCCAAGGTGTCCAAATATTTCTGAGCAAGACTAAATTTCTATAAATTCTGCACTCTCCAAATGCCATTTATATCGCAACTACTGCAATGCCATAAACATCTGAGCATGCTGTTTTTCAATGATTTCTTTGCATACGTCCTGTCGAAAATATCTGATCGAACAAAATGCCAAACGTATCTAAGCAACAAAGACGTTCACAAATATCTGTTCATTTAAGCAAAATATAGCTTAAGATTTAGCATTGAGGTTACATTTTCAACACTTTTTGTCTTTATCTTGGTCTTTGTTAAGAATGTGATGCGATATTTGTCATAATAGTATACCTATTCACAAAACATATTTAATACCGAGTGCCAGTGTCAGGTATAAAATGGACCCTTGAAGCGTTACAGTTATCTATGGGTTGGATGTCAAGTTCACTGGTTAGCAATTAACGATGTTAAAAGTAGACATTGCGAATAGGCCGCCGAAACAAGTAGTAGTGTGTGAATTTCGTATTTCAAATTTTGATAATTCACGAGAAGAGTAACGTAATGTCAAACAATATATTTGTCCCTTTCTAAAAGTCGTGTATTTTTTGCATTTCTGTTGCATTTAATAGTGGGAGAATAAGCGAAATGTCAGTTATTCAGATTGCTTGGTTGTTGTCACCGAGTCACGTCGTGGTAGGCAACTAGTATAAGCCTGGCCTCCAATTAGGTATAATTGCAAAGAAAATTGGGGTCAAAATGTATTACTTAGTACTAGTTTGACAGTCATCTACAAGATGTGCTGTGAATATACAGACGCAGCTTTGTCCGCGATTTCGTGAATGTAACATGCAGACTTCCTCATTACCTTCATTATAATTTCAGCTGATAATTTTCCATTGCTGGTCCTCCAAAGATTGCTAAAACGATCGGCCCTGCACTTGCATGTTGCTTTCTGTTACTCCCCCCTTACTCCGTTTAATATTGACTAAAAAGTACAAGATGGACTTAAAATTACTGTAGGGTAAGTTGTTCATCAATGGAACACCCAAATTTCGAGCCTTCTAGCTCTGCCGTTTTTAAAGATAAGCACGGTGTTTTCAGTTAGAACAAAGTAGCGAATATATGAACTCGGATAGGCTTCGGTGAATCAACTACAGATGGCTATACAGTATCATGTGTGAATGTTCATAAATGATGTGGCCTGGTTCAGTTTGCTCAGACCTTTGCAATGGCGATATAAAATCATTAAATTTAATAAGCCCGCCATTGCTATTATAGCTGTATACGTAGCTATAAATGTATATACCGATGAAAAGTTGCGGTGAACTTTTTATAGATGGCGCGGCATCCGAAAGTCTTGACTGATATCTCTATACCCCACTATTCAATATACTCTGTGAAGATAAGTACGAGCTTTATATTTGGTACGAAGATAAACAATTTATTTGACTACCGTATGGCATTCAAGGTTTTTGCTTCACTTAAGATATGTTTTGTATTCTAAACATTCCTTGTGCACCTTTCCTATGAAACACGGGTTTTTTTCACATTGAAACAGGGATAATAATCATGATCTACATTGAAACAGGTGTAATCAACATTGAAACGGTATTACTTATAAGTGACGTTTATGCGTACGATTTTAACCAATTATGATGGCAGATCCTATCTCTGTTATCTCGAATGATAAGTCTAATATTTTATAATAGGATGGGGATTTAGTCAAGTAAGGCATTATCATTAAAAATATTGAACTCATTTTCGCAACTTTTTACTTAAAAAAAAAACAGGAATTATTTATTAAAAGTGCTTATGTTTCATTGTGTCCACATTTATTTTGTTCAATGAAACACGTGAGTTTTTGCTATTCCGTTTCATTATTTACAAAAGATACACAGATAACCGACATTGAAACTATGTTACTAAATAGAAATAGGTATTATCAGGAAATAATAAAGTTAGAGTATTTCAATGAAAAAAATATATTTTAATAGGAAAAAAAGTCAAAACAAAGCACGGGTAATACTTATCAAAATTGACTTAAAAAATGAAAATCAACATTTCAGGTTTTTGTAAAGATATCCTAAAGTCAGCTAATAGAAGACTAGGGCAATGATTGGGAACCGGTAAGCGCTTATTAAGTTAAATAATAACGTATCTAAGAATATTTGCACACTGATTGCCAAAAACTGCAAATAAAAGGGGTAATATTTTTTATGTTAATGGAAACATTCCTGGTATCTGTGTTTATAAAAAATAACAAATAAGCACTGTCTGGTATAAAAATGCATATTAAGAGTCCGGTAAAGTTTTTTTTTTCGATTTCGCTCAACTTTTTGATGCTATTATGCAGTAACTAACATAACCTCTATAATTTTGTATACATATTATGAAAGATCGTTTTTTTTTTAATGAAATAAATACAACGATTTTTTAATTTTATGCTTCATTTATAAATAATTCACCCTAATCTAACACCTGTTTCGCGATTTTTGCTTGGAGAGGTGAAAAGAGTAAGGTTTTTATTGATTAAAATTAAGTTATACAAGTACGTAAAATATATAAAAACATTGGAAAATGAGTCGCCTTAGGAATAAATGTATATTTTTCATATATATTTTTTAAAGGAGAGTATGTTTTGCTAGAGCAATTTTGCTAAAAATTGCCGAAGTTTAGGTGATATTTTCGGAATGATATTGAATAATTTTACAAATATAAAAATACAAAAATAAACTGCACTTCATGCTTTATTCAGATAATACAAAACATATTAGGGTCCATAACAAATAATAATTAAACATCATACGACAAAATTGCATGAATCAACGTCCTCACTAAACAAGCTCTGTAAGAATTGAGTTTTAAGGTATTAAGTATTAATATATATCGACCTAAAGTACTTTTTTGCAATAACAAGACTTCAAGCTATCTTACCAAATGCAATTCATGTGCATAATGTCATTATTAGCGATTTTCGTTTTCAAATCGATACCGGACTCTTAATGCATACGCTGAAAAAAAATCTCATGAAATTGTTATCCTGTCCTAATTTGCCACCCAGCCTTCAATGAAACAATATTCTATACAATGAAAAATGCACCGTTTCATTGAATGCCATTAAATATTGTTTCACTGTGAACCAATAGGGTACTTTTATAAAATTATTTAGAAAAATATATAAATAAGCGACCGTTTCTTAGTAATAACTAGCTTCAGATATGGTTTAAAACACAAGGAACATAATCCAAAGTTGAATTATAAGAATTTACTCACTGTATCATGCTAAAAAAATCGAGAAACAAATTTAAAAAATCTTGCTTTTGCTTCACAAATTCAAATACGAGTATGCTCCCAGATACGAGTTCCTTGCACGGAGCGCGCGCGCAACAAGACAGGCCCGGGGGGGGCCCTTGAGCATGTCCTTGGGTGACAGTCGGCACTATAGTACCGGAGCCGACGGGACTGTTAATTTATCAAATTTATTTACGCTTACGATGATTGCCTATCAGCTGGGCTGGGTCGTGCGCTTGTTTTCCACCAGTAGTAGTATAGAAATCGCCTAGTTATTTTTAACGTATTTTAATGTATTTTTAGGTTCCGTTTTGCAATTTATGCTACGGTACCCTAAAAACAGGAAAAATTAGTTTCAGAAAAATATGATGCTCTGGCGGGAAAGACCGGATCTGCGGTTGGTTTTTGAAAAAGCTGTAGGTATAATTTAGTTACTCAAACTCAACATGCCAAGCAGTTCTTAACAAAAAAGCTACTATTGGGAGTAATTATTACGTTGAATGGTATGTGGTCAGGAAACATTGGTTGGGGCAGTTTCCTGCAATTAACCATGTCAAAACTATGAATGTACGAAGTAGGTATTCGTTGTTTATTTCATCTTATCTGAAAAGACACTTGAAAATCGTGTCTAATCAACACATTTCTGTGACTATGCTCTACTATAAGTGCTACTTTAATAACACCTAAGTTTCAGCGGTCAGCATTTGATTTATACAGGATGGAAAGATAAGTCGGGCCCTGGAAGGAAACTACCTTAAAACGTTGAGATAGAAATTCACTGAAAGGAAACATTCTTTTATTTTGCCTAAAAAGTAAAACTACATTCACAGTTTTTTTTTCTAATTTTCCCTTTTTTCCATGCTAAAATTGTATGTTTTTTTTTCATTATTTATGGCTTCTCTTGTGACGTAAATTTGGTTTGTATTAAGAAGTTTGTAGTCTTGTTGGAAATATGATCGATTCCCATCAATTGTCATAAAAAAATTTTTGACAAAAATTACAAAAGGCGTAGTTTTTTTGTGAACTGTACATTTTCTCGAAAATATGTAAATGCAGATATGTCTCTTTTTAAAAATAAAATAATGTTTCCTTTTAGTTAATTGAGCTATCTCAACGTTTTAGGGTAGTTTCCCTCTAGGGCCCGACTTATCTTTCCACCCTGTATAGTTGACTTAACCAACAGAAGTGGTATAGTTGACTTAACCAATGGAAGACTGTTAGTAATTTGTCTTTGATTTGCAAACTCCTTTGCATTCTCATACTCTTAATAGTCTAATCTATTTTCCATATTTAATATTTTTGACGTTTGACAATTTCATTCAATTGTCTTCTTCCATTTCTGTAGATTTCATTATTCTGCAGCTTTTGTGAAATACATTTGCGATTTTAATATAAATAATGGCATATCCGTATCGTATTGACAACGACGTTAAAAAGAAAATAATAGATTTGAAAAATGGTGGCTTACCCGTTACTGATATTGCCAACGAACTCGGAATAGCAGTAAGTACTTTGAAATCCTTTTCTATTTTATCTACCGCTATAAAGGAGTCGTGTATTAAAAATATGTTTTTTTTACAGAGAAACACCGTATATTTATGGTTAGAAAGGTGGGAGCAGGAAGCTGGACTAAACAACCACGTGTCATTTGGGCGTCCAAGGTCAACAACGAATCTCCAAGACGCAAATATATTAGAAAAGGCCCGGAACGAACGTTTCATTAATACCACCCATTTTTCTGGTGAATTCAATGTCTCAAGTAGTACAATACGAAGACGTCTCAAAGAAGGAGGCTTACAAAACCGAGTGCCTGCGCGGAAGCCAGCTCTTACCCAAAGACATATGGATGAAAGGCTGCAGTTTGCATTCTCTAATCGCAATAAAAACTTCGATGATGTTCTTTTTATGGACGAAAAGGTGTTTTGTTCGTCTGACAATGGTAGGTTAACACTATGGAGGCCAGATAACACTCGATACCATGCACGACATGTAGTGCCTGTTAGACGTAGCGGACGGATAACTATTGGCTTCTGGGGTTGGATGTCAAAGGAAGGACCCGGAGAGCTTGTAGAAATAACTGGGCGGATGAATGCCAAGGATTATGTCGAAATACTGGAAGATTCATTCCTGCCCAGTGTAGACATATGTTATCCGAACCGTCGTGTGACATTTATGCAAGACAATAGCTCTGTTCACAACTCTCGGCTAGTGCAAGCATGGCTTCATGAACACAGAGATACTCTTACACGAATCAAAATGCCCGCGAAAAGTCCGGATCTCAACCCGATCGAAAATTTGTGGGGCAAAATGGTCCAGGAGTGGGATACGGACCAGTGTAGGACGAAAGAACAGTTAAGACGACATGCAATCGCTGTGTGGGAGTCTTTCAGGGGCCGCGATTACTGTGCGAAACTTGTGGGCTCCATGCAACACCGGCTGAGGGCGGTGAGGAATGCTGATGGTGGTTACACTAAATACTGAAGACAATTTTAATAAAATATGTATACATTAAGTTTTAGTACTCGGTACATAGAAATTCTCTTATTATAATAAAATTGATTCAATAAAATTCATTGATAGTTTTCAATAAAATTCATTGTTAGTGTTTCAACGTTAGTTGGTCTTGACCAACCCTTAACCCTTGGCTTAGGAGATTCAAAATGTAAAGTGGTATCGAGTATAGTGCGAAACCAAGACAATTTAAATACTACTCCCTTATAAAGGTGCCTGTCCACTGCATTCGAGTGATGAAAATAACCAATCGAATAGAATGCAAATATTATTTACGAGCAGCCCGTCCCGCTACGCAGGGTTCACGGCAATTTTTGGTACGGATCCCGTTACCTGCAAAGAGTGTAGATTACCAACGGTGAAAGAATTTTTCAAATTGAAATCGGAGCGGCCAAGGTGCTCAAAAATATCTGAACATACACTTTATTGCCTTGACAATAGAGGCGTTGCTCAGATATTTTTGACCTCCTTTCCCGCTCCGATATATCTGATGGCGACTGTACATACAGTAGTTACAAATATAAAAAATAGAATCACATGGCACCCTGGTAAGGTATGGCAAGTAATCTTGCTATAGTTGGTCTTGTATTTTCGGAGCCTATTCAATACAAACAAACAAACAAATCTTTCCTCTTTCTAATATTAGTATATAGGTACATATAGTACTAGCGGCCCGTCCCGGCGTCGCACGGATCGCAGCTTTCAAATGGTGAAAGAGTTTTTGAAATTGGCACAGCAGTTTTTAAATTTATTCATTACAAACGTACTTAAACATCCAAAAATACAAATCTTTCCTCTTTATTATAGTAGTAAAGATAGATTGCACATAATATACTCGTACAGTACACATTTTAAAAGCAAAAACAACAAAAGGAGCGCACTTTAAATAAGGTAAAAGTAAGTAGATTTTCCTGACTTCTTAAGCCCTTTCTTTCATGCATGACAGGAAGCTTGTCTATGGTTGCGAATAATAATATGATAATAATAGTTTACCTTTTGTCAAAATTTGGCGGGTGGCGGGTCAGAACGACGATGGGCCTTACCCAAACAATTATACGACGTAAGGCATATAATAAATATACAGTATATTCTTCTCAAATGAATAGATATTTGTGAACTCCTTTGTTGCTTAGATACGTTTGGCATTTTGTTCGATCAGATATTTTCGACAGGACGTATGCAAAGAAATCATTGAAAAACAGCATGCTCAGATGTTTATGGCATTGCAGTAGTTGCGATATAAATGGCATTTGGAGAGTGCAGAATTTATAGAAATTTAGTCTTGCTCAGAAATATTTGGACACCTTGGCCGCTCCGATATATCTGATGGCGACTGTACCATAAGTCAAGGTATTTAAATGAAATGTTTTTATAGGTTGGGAGGGGTCGTCCCTCCATAATATTTGTTGTAAAGGTCGCTGCGATTCCACGACGTCACACTGGCGATACATTTTTGCTACGTCAGCAGTCAAGGCCACGTCATGTTGTCTAAAACGCATTAAAATTGAAAACAAATCATCTTGTATTGTTGGCCCGACTTGCTGCAAATCGTTAAATGAATAGCCAGATGACGATTTAGCCGAACAATCGAAAACAACCCGTAACTTACTAGTAATACGGTCGATTTTCAAAACTGCGTGATGTGGAGCAAAATAGGTAATTTGCGACCTATCGTTATGCGATTCACTCATATGGCCTAGTTGTATATATTCGTGAATGAGTTTTGTGTAGGATTCTTTTAATTCGGGGTTCCTTTGTAACTTATTTTCTAACGAAAGAAACCTTTGCTTAGCTAAACAGTAACTATCGCCTAATAAACTAGGCGATTCTTTCAGTGGAATGGTAAGCAAAAATCGACCGTCAGGTAAACGTGTCGTGTTTTGTGCAAAACTATGTTCACATTCCATCTCTTCGACTGTCAAAGACGACGAGTCGTGTAATATCGAGTCTAGTTCCCAGAATTTAGCTAATTGTTTTTGTATTGTGCAATTTTCTATGTTAGTTTTATTTAGTGCTCGTACGCTTGTGTTATTTTGTACATGTGAGAACCCGCATATATCCATGACGCCTGGTACTGAACCTCCTAGAACCCAACCTAATTTTGTTTCATGTAAAATTATGTTCGTATTGTCTAACTCGATTTGTTCTGAGCCCAACAAGGTCCAAAATATATTGTTTCCTAGTAGAATATCAATATTGGACGTTTCGTAAAATGTAGGATCAGCTAAGTTGACATTTTTGGGAATATTAAAGGTTTGAATATTTATTGGTTCACTTGGCCATGGTTTAGTTATGTTAGGTATGACAATGCAACTTATTTCGCTACAATAATCGCTGTATTTAGACTTTATATTAATCGTACAAGTTTTATTTAGTACCGATTCATTGTTGTTTATTCCAGTTATCGAAGTTAAAACATCTTTTGTTTCTAGATTCAATTCCGAACACAATCGTTCAGTTACAAAGTTCAGCGTACTACCGTTATCAAGCATAAGACGGACGGGACGATTATTAATGTTTTTTGTGTATACGTCGACTATAGCAGTGGACAATACCCCTGGTCGCGGCTCGGCGCATACCAAGCCGACGGAGGCAAGCGCGGTGGCCGCGCCGTCCACCTGGCCAGCAGGCGCAGGCGCGGGTGACTCGGGTGCGGGCGCGGGCACAGGCGCGTGCGCGGGCGCAGGGCCGTGCGCGGGCGGCGAGGTGGCCGCCGCCGGCAGCGCGAGACCGCTGCCGCTAGGCACGCTGTTATCATGCGTCGTCGCTGCAGTCGAGTGCAGGATAGTGTTATGTTTTTTCCTACAAATTCTGCATGGGCTTAAACGACACTTGCTAGTCCTATGTCCGTAACGGAGACAATTGACGCACAGGTTCAAACTTTGGGCCCTGTATTCCCTATCTTTTGCATTTAAGTCTAGAAATGTTTTGCAATTATAAATGTTATGAATACTCGAGTTGCACACAGGGCAGGCCTTGGTATTGTTGTTAGTATTAATATTCGTTTTAGTCGGAGAATTATAGGTAACCAAGGATCGCTGCTTCTCTTGCCTAACATTTCTTTGTTCGATAGTTTCTAGTAAATCTGCTCGCATCCTAACAAATTTGACCAAGTCGTCAAATGTGTTAGAATCGCCGTCTAAGGTAAGCCTGTATTTTTCCCACTCAAATAACGTTTGAGCATCGAGCTTGGTACACACAATATATGTTAACAAAGTGTCCCACTTATCAACTGGTTCTTTTAATAATTCTAAAGATTTTAGATTTTTAATGAAAGTATCAATTAATCTGCGTAACTGAAATGCTGTATCTTTTTGCACTGGAAATACGCTAAACAAAGCCTTAACGTGATTAGATATGAGTAAGCGTTTGTTATTGAATCGTTCACACACAAGCTCCCATGCAATTTTGTAGTTTGACGCACTGAATTCTATTGATTTTATAACGAGCGATGCACTACCTTCTAAGTAAGAGCGTAGGTAATGAAACTTCGTTATATCGGATAAACTAGTATCGTTATGAATCATGGATTCATACATATCCCGAAACTCCAACCACTGGCTGTACGTACCGTCAAACTTATTGAGGTTAATTTCAGGCAACTTGACCTTTGTGTGCTTCACATCCGTCACCTTCACATCGGCTGGCGGCGATTTAGCATTACTGCCCGCAGGTCCCTCCGCCTCGCTCAGCATGAGCTGGGCGCGAGCGATGCTGCTGTAGTACGATGCCTCAAAAGAATTGCGCTGGCTGTATTGCTCGGCAGCGTCCTCTTGGGCACATTCGATCTGTAATTGTATGTCATGGAAGTCGTTAAACACTAATTCCAACCTTGAAATGCGTAACTCGAGCTCAAACTTTTGGTGAGGAGTCAACTTTACTGGTAATTCATGTAAATAGGTATTGAAATTAGTTAACTGAGCCTTGCAAGTTCCACGGCGTTTAATGTGTTCCTTTAAAGCGGCTTCAGACATTGTTTACCTCCAAACACGACACTGTAATGCAAAATAGCCAAAAGGAAATGAATGTAAACAACACTTACTTGTGATTATTGATTATAGGTTAAGATTATCAATCACTATGATCTTTGTAGGTTTTAATGTCCGTGTATCTGGTAGTTAACACTTGACTATTTGTTATACTCTTGATTTATGCACTAAAAGTTAAAATAATTGCACTTTGACCACAATAATAAAGGAACTAATAAAATTTAGGTAAAATTGCAATACACCGGCGACTGGTACTGGCGGCGTAAACAACTGATTTTTACCGTTAACTGCAGCTGCTACTCGATAATGATGTCTAACTAGATATCTATAGTTGCACTGTATGAGGATTTGTAGTAAGTACACTGTCTTGTATATACGTAATTAATTTATAATTTACGTTGTATTTAATTTGTGAAACTAGTAACTTTTGAAACTGATAGGTACCTATGTGGGCACGTAAGACAAAGGGAGTGGATTGGGAACTTAGCTGGTTTCTAGTAATCCTGGGCTTCTGGTTCCTTAAATCCGTCCATGTAGGCTAGTAGATCCCTCTTGTTGTGTATTTAGTGGACTTAGCTTGTTTCTTGCGGCGAACTCGACGAATACAGCTTGTAATTTCGAATAGTTAACTGCGCGGTGACAATGGCGGATGCACGGACACGTTGGCTGGACAGTTAATTCGTATTTACTTGCTGGTTCTTCACTTGTAGGTTCGAAGACCAATGTTTAGGGGCTATCCAGATTTGTGGATGCTGAATATGAACTCCAAGTACGAGATATTAATTTAATTATAAAATTATACAAAATGTATGCGGAGCCGAGTTATTGCCGCGGTGGTAGTTGATAGGTAAGTCACGTGATCATTTTGACTGCCCCCCGCTGGTGCTTCACCCCGCGGTCGCCCTGCTGGAGTGGTACGCGACAATGTCCCCGCGTACAAGACGCGGAGAGAGCGGAACCTGACACCCCAACGTGTCGCGGAAAGACGTGACAGAGATCTTGCCGAAACAGTTGGAGGCCTTTTCCCCTATGAGTCTCGCATGCGGCAAGTAGGACCTAGCCTCGTCCAGAGTCACACCGAGCGACATAGCCTCCGACACTCCTTTGATTGAGGCACCTTCGAGTCGAATGACTGGCGCTCGCTTGAACTTGCCTTTGTACGTCATGGTCAATGATTTCGCGGGTGAGAATCCCAAGCGGTTCCGAGATCCCCAGCCGGAAACGGCATTGAGCATGGCGTTGGCTTTGCGTTCGATGTCCGCGCGGGATGATGCCTCGATCAATATCGTCACGTCGTCAGCGTACGCGATCAAATGGACTCCTTCGGGTCTCGGCAGCAGCAGGAGATCGTTCAGGAGGATATTCCACAGCGTAGGACCCAACACCGACCCCTGTGGACATCCCATGGTGCTTACCTTGGTGCACGTTTGGTTGCCTGTGTAAAAGCTGACACTGCGGTTGTTGAAGTAGCTGGCCAAGATCCGGTAAAGGTTCGGTGGGGCGCCACCTTGCTTCACCTTGAGTAAGATCATTGGCCACCACGCATTGTCGAAAGCACCAGAGATGTCCAAAAAGATCAGCTGTACGTACGGAGCTATACTGGCGGATGTGAGGTCATTAATCCGGCACAGCGCTGACACTGTCGACCGGCCGCGAGTGAACCCAAACTGAGAGTCCGATATGTTACGGTACAAGCAGGGAGCACAGGAAACTATAACGCGTTCCAATACCTTTCCTAAAATCGGAAGAAGCGTGATTGGTCTATACGCCTTAGGATCACTAAGAGGCTTACCGTTGCCCTTTGGCAGGACGATGAGACGACCAGCTTTCCAAATCTCCGGGAAGACTCCTTCGGCGATGCACTTCCTGTACATGAGCCACATCTCATCCGACGTGGCCTTCCACGCCCACTTGACGATGATTGCCGTGATACCGTCTACACCTGGGACCGTGTTAGGCAGGGAGCGCACAACGCGATCGACCGTCTCCTTTTCTGGGGCCTCCATATCGCGACCAGATGGCGCGAAGGCGGCCGCTATGCGGACCGATTGGTGGTAGTCGGTGTCACTGTCCGGCTTGTCGTCCGGGTACAGCGCCTGGAGGAGGCCCAACATAGTGTCCCCAGTGCTTTCAGAGTACCCCTCAATAAGTTTAATGCCGTTGATGACGTTAGGCGGTGGGCGCAGGCGCCCGCTAGCTTCTCGGTAGGCAAGTCCCCACGGGTCGTCGTTACCAGACTCGGCTATCTGGCGAAAGAAGTCCAGCTCTGCCTGTTTCATGGCATCCTTATATCTCCCCCGAAGGGCTCGAAGTTCATCATGAAGTCGCTGTTCTGCTGTCCCTCCTACGCGGCGTGACCGCTGCCACGCGCGCCGAGCCCGGTTAATCTTCGGACGAAACGCTTCCAACTGCGGGGTCCACCATTCGTATCGTCCATCATTGTTTCTGCCGCATCGGCCTAGGGTCTCACGAGCAGTACGCAGCAAAATGTCAGAATACCGTTCGCTATATTTGTTGGCGGGAAGGCCTGCGTGAATATTATCCATGCGTGACTGCAGCTTTAGACAAAAATTGGCCCAGTTTACTCCACGCGTCCGGAACGGCGGCAATATAGGTGTCAAAGGTCACTGGCTATCGAGTCCACGCTACCAAAGACTGTGCTAAAAGTGATGAGCTGGTGGTCGCTCAAGCTGGCGCCCTCATGCACAGCCCAGTCGCGCACGTTAACTCCTCTGGTCGTAATTGTCAGGTCGACGTTTGACATCCCGTTAGGCCCGCTGAATGTAGGCGGCTGTCCCGAAACGTTGTGCAAAAGAAGATCTTTCCCGAGGATAAAGCCCTCCATCTGATTCTTTCTGTACTCCGTGTCCGGTCCCCTTCCAGTATATTGCCTCCTATCGCAGTGCCACATCGGCGAGTGAGCGTTGCTATCAACTCCTATGAGAACAGGTCTGCCCGAAAGCCGTTGAAGAACTGCCTCCAGATGTGCTATGTGGCGACCGATGTCATGACTGTACTGGAAGTATGCCGATACTACGTGCAGGCTGGTATTTCCGTGTGCGACGTGGACCACCGTACAGTGCCCGTTGCTTAAGTGGTGTAGGAGCGTAATCGCTATTGCGCGGTTAAGTACAAGTACGCCAGCCTTAGGGTTTGCGCCACACTGCAGAATCCCGGGCCGACTATTGTACTGTTCCTGGACCAGTACTAGGTCGAGTCGACGCGAACTCGCTACCACGGGGAGTTCTGTGGTGGCAGCCTCCGAACCCTGTAGGTTTATCTGTCCGAACATAATCGATGTCTCGCCCGCATCTGCTATCGATACATCATTTTGGTAGGTATGCCGGTGTTGGTAGGTATGCCGGTAGGTGTAGGTAGCGCCGGTGCGAGTCGTGTTCGACCTCGTACGGCAGTATGACGAAACCGGCGAACGCGGCCACTTTGTATTATAACAGTAGAGCTATGCCGGTAGGTGTAGGTAGCGCCGGTGCGAGTCGTGTTCGACCTCGTACGGCAGTATGACGAAACCGGCGAACGCGGCCACTTTGTAATATAACAGTAGAGCTATGCCGGTAGGTGTAGGTAGCGCCGGTGCGAGTCGTGTTCGACCTCGTACGGCAGTATGACGAAACCGGCGAACGCGGCCACTTTGTATTATAACAGTAGAGCTATGCTGGTAGGTGTAGGTAGCGCCGGTGCGAGTCGTGTTCGACCTCGTACGGCAGTATGACGAAACCGGCGAACGCGGCCACTTCGTATTATAAAAGTAGAGCTATGCCGGTAGGTGTAGGTAGCGCCGGTGCGAGTCGTGTTCGACCTCGTACGGCAGTATGACGAAACCGGCGAACGCGGCCACTTCGTATTATAACAGTAGAGCTATGCCGGTAGGTGTAGGTAGCGCCGGTGCGAGTCGTGTTCGACCTCGTACGGCAGTATGACGAAACCGGCGAACGCGGCCACTTTGTATTATAATAGTAGAGCTATGCCGGTAGGTGTAGGTAGCGCCGGTGCGAGTCGTGTTCGACCTCGTACGGCAGTATGACGAAACCGGCGAACGCGGCCACTTCGTATTATAACAGTAGAGCTATGCCGGTAGGTGTAGGTAGCGCCGGTGCGAGTCGTGTTCGACCTCGTACGGTAGTATGACGAAACTGGCGAACGCGGCCACTTTGTATTATAACAGTAGAGCTATGCCGGTAGGTGTAGGTAGCGCCGGTGCGAGTCGTGTTCGACCTCGTACGGTAGTATGACGAAACTGGCGAACGCGGCCACTTTGTATTATAACAGTAGAGCTATGCCGGTAGGTGTAGGTAGCGCCGGTGCGAGTCGTGTTCGACCTCGTACGGCAGTATGACGAAACTGGCGAACGCGGCCACATTGTATTATAACAGTAGAGCTATGCCGGTAGGTGTAGGTAGCGCCGGTGCGAGTCGTGTTCGACCTCGTACGGCAGTATGACGAAACCGGCGAACGCGGCCACTTTGTATTATAACAGTAGAGCTATGCCGGTAGGTGTAGGTAGCGCCGGTGCGAGTCGTGTTCGACCTCGTACGGCAGTATGACGAAACCGGCGAACGCGGCCACTTCGTATTATAACAGTAGAGCTATGCCGGTAGGTGTAGGTAGCGCCGGTGCGAGTCGTGTTCGACCTCGTACGGCAGTATGACGAAACCGGCGAACGCGGCCACTTTGTATTATAACAGTAGAGCTATGCCGGTAGGTGTAGGTAGCGCCGGTGCGAGTCGTGTTCGACCTCGTACGGCAGTATGACGAAACCGGCGAACGCGGCCACTTTGTATTATAACAGTAGAGCTATGCCGGTAGGTGTAGGTAGCGCCGGTGCGAGTCGTGTTCGACCTCGTACGGCAGTATGACGAAACCGGCGAACGCGGCCACTTTGTATTATAACAGTAGAGCTATGCCGGTAGGTGTAGGTAGCGCCGGTGCGAGTCGTGTTCGACCTCGTACGGCAGTATGACGAAACCGGCGAACGCGGCCACTTTGTAATATAACAGTAGAGCTATGCCGGTAGGTGTAGGTAGCGCCGGTGCGAGTCGTGTTCGACCTCGTACGGCAGTATGACGAAACCGGCGAACGCGGCCACTTTGTATTATAACAGTAGAGCTATGCTGGTAGGTGTAGGTAGCGCCGGTGCGAGTCGTGTTCGACCTCGTACGGCAGTATGACGAAACCGGCGAACGCGGCCACTTCGTATTATAAAAGTAGAGCTATGCCGGTAGGTGTAGGTAGCGCCGGTGCGAGTCGTGTTCGACCTCGTACGGCAGTATGACGAAACCGGCGAACGCGGCCACTTCGTATTATAACAGTAGAGCTATGCCGGTAGGTGTAGGTAGCGCCGGTGCGAGTCGTGTTCGACCTCGTACGGCAGTATGACGAAACCGGCGAACGCGGCCACTTTGTATTATAATAGTAGAGCTATGCCGGTAGGTGTAGGTAGCGCCGGTGCGAGTCGTGTTCGACCTCGTACGGCAGTATGACGAAACCGGCGAACGCGGCCACTTCGTATTATAACAGTAGAGCTATGCCGGTAGGTGTAGGTAGCGCCGGTGCGAGTCGTGTTCGACCTCGTACGGTAGTATGACGAAACTGGCGAACGCGGGCACTTTGTATTATAACAGTAGAGCTATGCCGGTAGGTGTAGGTAGCGCCGGTGCGAGTCGTGTTCGACCTCGTACGGTAGTATGACGAAACTGGCGAACGCGGCCACTTTGTATTATAACAGTAGAGCTATGCCGGTAGGTGTAGGTAGCGCCGGTGCGAGTCGTGTTCGACCTCGTACGGCAGTATGACGAAACTGGCGAACGCGGCCACTTTGTATTATAACAGTAGAGCTATGCCGGTAGGTGTAGGTAGCGCCGGTGCGAGTCGTGTTCGACCTCGTACGGCAGTATGACGAAACTGGCGAACGCGGCCACTTTGTATTATAACAGTAGAGCTATGCCGGTAGGTGTAGGTGGCGCCGGTGCGAGTCGTGTTCGACCTCGTACGGCAGTATGACGAAACTGGCGAACGCGGCCACTTTGTATTATAACAGTAGAGCTATGCCGGTAGGTGTAGGTAGCGCCGGTGCGAGTCGTGTTCGACCTCGTACGGCAGTATGACGAAACCGGCGAACGCGGCCACTTCGTATTATAACAGTAGAGCTATGCCGGTAGGTGTAGGTAGCGCCGGTGCGAGTCGTGTTCGACCTCGTACGGCAGTATGACGAAACCGGCGAACGCGGCCACTTTGTATTATAACAGTAGAGCTATGCCGGTAGGTGTAGGTAGCACCGGTGCGAATCGTCTTCGACCTCGTACGGCAGCAGGACGAAACCGGCGAACGCGGCCAGTTGTTCGGCGACGTCGAAACCGTCGTCGACCAGTTTCACAGTCAGCTCGTCGTAGCCTCGGGCGCTGTAAAATAATCATCATTCTCTTAGCGTTTGTTCCGGATTTTTTGAGCCTGGGATCCACTCGGAAACCTAAACGTATGAATTGTAGGCTTATTGTTTTTACAAATGGACTACCATCTGACCTTCTAGCCTAGAGAGGATATTATGGACTAACTGGGCATTGTTGGGATTCGGGTCGGTTTTTTTGACGATATTTTCTTTTACTGTAAGCGATTGATAAATACCAAATGATATTTCGTACTTGAGTTCCAGAAAATTCGACCCAGGGTTTGAACCTAACACCTTCTGAAAGTCGGAGGTCTTATATACCACGTTTGATGAGCGACATATACGTATAATAATAATAAAATACTTTATTGCACATTACAACAAACGAACAAAAGAGTTATACTATAGGTACAGCATAGAGGTAGGTAACAACAGGCGGACTTATCGCTAAAAGCGATCTCTTCCAGACAACCTTCATATATCGAAACGGCGATAATAGTTTAGTTAACGGGCAGTGACAAAAATTTAAATACTAGGGGAATATAGAAACTTTTGTAAAAATAAAATAAATTAAATTACAACATATAAATAACAATATATATACATATATATACTTATATATAGAAATACTACACATGACAAAGGTAGTTTCAAAAATAAAGGGTCGGTGCCAACCAAGCAATACAGGACTGAGTTAAGGAAGAGATAAATAATGATCTGATGACATATTGTTTTTTTTTTGAAGAATATTTATGAAATTTAGTAAGAATGAGTTCGGTTAGTCATTAAGTTATTTTGAGAAGTGCCGTTCAGGAGACTAAGGCTAATTCTAGGTATAACTATATCCTGGAATCGAATCCTAATAAGAATGATTTTTGTTTCCTATGTATCTAAGTATGTATTTATCTTTATAAGTAGGTATATCGTCGTTTAGTGGTGAACGCTGGTGGCCTGGCGGTAAGACGTCAGACTTTCAATCCGAAGGTCTCGGGTTCAAACCCCGGCTCGTACCACTGAGTTTTTCGGAACTTATCGGGTGTTCCAGAAAGTATAAGCACATAATTGGAGGGCTGCCATTTCTTTTCTAATAATGATAAGAAAAAAGTTTGAATGCAGGTTTTCTGTTTTCATGGTTACCAACAAATACGGTTATTATTTGAAGTGCATTTCTGTAAAATATTCAATATGCGAGGTATTTCTCCCGAAAAACGTAAAATGATCGTGCACAAATGGTGTACAATCCCTAACATAACGTTGAAACAGTTGGCGAAAACGGTAGGAGTCAGTATTGGAGCCGTCCGCACAGCGATACGAAAGTACGGCGAAGAATATTCCTTTTGCGATGCACCGAAAAGCGGCCGAAAACCGGGACCTTCAGACCGAAATTTGGACCGGATAATCGCTCAAACGTTTGTTAGAAAACCCGACTTATCTGTTAGGGATGTGGCCAAAAAACTACGCACATCGGCAAGCAATGTTCATCGAGCCAAAGCAAGGATTGGTCTTAAAACATACAAGAAACAGAAAAAACCGAAACGAAGCGAAAAACAGGCCGCAAGTTCAAGAGCTCGCAAGTTTTATGATAGTCTCTTGTGCCGAAAATCAGCATGCATTATAATGGACGACGAGACATACCTAAAATTTGATTACAAAATGCTCCCGGGTGATCAATTTTATACCGTACGAGAGGGCCAGGATATGAGTGACGCGAACGAATCCATATTCACTGAAAAATTCAGTAATAAAGCAATGGTTTGGCAAGCTATTTGTGAGTGTGGCAAATTATCCAAGCCATTTGTCACTACGCAAACAATGAAGTCCGATACCTACATCACCGAGTGCTGAAATCGTCGCCTACTGCCTATGATCCGTGAGCATGATGGAGCTGTCTTATTTTGGCCGGATTTGGCATCCGTGCACTATTCGAAGGCCACCTTAGCCTGGTATAAAGATACGACTACGTGCCCAAGGACAAGAATCCTCCGAACTGCCCAGAAGCTAGGCCTACGAGTATTGAGACTTTTTGGGCACTAACCAAGGCATATCTTCGGAAAAATACTAGGGCCGCGGATTCCATTGAGGCTTTTAAAAGAAACTGGTTAAAAGCCTCCAAAGTCGTTAGGAACAAGTGTGTGCTGAAGCTTATGTCGAGTGTCAGGTCTAAGGTTCGGTCATTGGCTTACAATTAATTTTTCTGGAAGAAATAGTACAATAATTGTTTAGATAATAAGTTAAATATACAATTCATTATAAAAATAAGTATGACGAATAATAATGTTTTGTTTAATTGTATGTAGAAATCGTGCTTATACTTTCTGGAACACCCGATATTTACGAAATATCATTTGATATATTACCAGTCGCTTTTCGGTGAAGGAAAATATCCTGAGGAAACCGGATCTAATCCCTGGGTTGGAAGGTCAGATTGTGCCTACGCAACTTTCTGGGATTGGGTTGCCGAGCGGACCCCAGGCGCAATAGAGATTCTGCAAGATTGTTTTAATAGTCGTGGGGTATCCATTCCGAGCGAACTTTTTTTTATAAACAGACTTCAATATTTAACCGGAGGAGGTTCTACATTTTTTTGTATGTGTGTTCATCCATTGTTCGAAGGCTAGGCCGATTTGGAGTATTATTTTTGTTTGAAAGAGTATATTTCATAGTTGATCCCACTGTCACCGGATCAGGATCTGAAGATTGGATCCTGGAGAAATCGAGGGAACTGTTCAAATATTACAGGCACGCCTATAGATTGAGTACTATTACAGTAGCTCGGGCATTTGCCCTTGCCTTGAAAAAGTGGAGTAGGCTAGGTGAAGTCAGTTAATTAATGTTTAAAAGTATTAAATAGAACACTGACATAATCTGCGCCTCCATTGTCTTGTCAAGGACCAGTTGCCTGAGCATCTCCACGCGGGTCCCGCCGCTCCGGCCGGACACGCCAGCCAGGCAGCAGGGCGCGGCGCGCACCGGCAGCGCCAGCCAGCGCGGCTCGAGCGGCCGCAGCTCGTTAGTGGATACCAGCCCCGTGTTGCCGTAGTCTATGTACATCACCTAGGAAACATCTTCACTAGATATAGTTCGTTTTTTGTGAGATTAGAAAAATGTTGACAGAACGATGTATTAGGCACGATAAATGTCACGACTGTCAAAGTGCCTACGCCGTCATTAAACATACTTAAATATATGTGTATTTATAGTAAAGCCATGCCTACGTATTTGTAAATGTTATATTGAGTATTTAACAATATTTTGGTAGTTGTTATCTGCACGAAATATTTTATTTTTGTCATTGTAATTTTAATGTAATGTTCTTGTGAATGTTGCACAATAAAATACCTAGAGAAGAAGAGGTTCGCAACGGCTGGTTCAATTTTTAAATATTTTCACCTCGTATTTTTTTGTACACCTTAAAAAGGTCTACAAAAAAATACGTGTTGATGTATGTCTATCTCTTAGGGGTAACCCACAATAACCATTTTTTATTCCGTGCGAAGCCGAGCGGGTCGCTAATACATGATAATTTAATACCATAGACATACTAGCCATAGACCTGTCATAGTAATAACAATACCAAGATCGAATTCCTATTCAACGAACAAAAAAAAGGTGAGACTACGACAAGGACCAACGATAATAGCGCCTTCTCTGTCATAACTAGACCCCGGACTCTTGTGGCAATGACGTCACAATAGGGTGATTTGGGGAGTAAACGGGTCGGTGCTATGAAACACGGTTAAAAACTCGGTTGTTAACCGAATACATTTTAATTAGATATTTTCAACAAAATTATCTAGTAAGTTGATCAATATTATTTTTTAGTGCAAACCATACAATTGTACTTTAAACTGGCTTGGTGACATTTGTGACGAACAAGGAGCGAGTGGCCGACAAAACCAATGCCAGTTTAACATACAAATGCATGGTTTGCAAGTAATATAGCAAACGATAATATTGATCAACTTACTAAGTAATATTGTTAAAAATGTCTAATTTAATGTATTCGGTTAACAACCGAGTTTTTAACCGTGTTTCATAGCACCGTCCCGTTTACTCCCCAAATCACCCTATTGTGACGTCATTGCCACAAGAGTCCGGGGTCTAGTCATAACTATTGAAAGTTTAATAAGACCATGCCGTTCAATCTTAGTATTATTATTACCATGGTAGGTCTATAGGTAGTATGTCTATGTCCTAATTCCAGTTCAATAATATAACCACACTCATTTACTGGTTTCATATATTAATGTGTATTTTCAACCAGTCTCAATTCATCGGGATCTTTATTTTTGCTGTTTTTATGTATGTTTACCGATTATTCGAAAACGGCTGGACCGATTTGGTCCCATTGTCATCCCAATTTATTTCTAGATCTGGACATCTGGCAGTTGTAAAGTGGTGGAGGTCAAATATGCAAACCACTTCAAGAAAACAAATCTTAGAGTTCTGGGTTTGATGCAATATTAATGAGAATTATCGAACGAGCGGAGCGTAAGCGAAGTGAAGTTCTTACAGACAACTTCGGAAATAATGAAACTGTCAGCTGGCTACCTAGACGTTCCTGCATTTCGATGGCTTTTTTGATTTTGAGTAGGTAGTTTATTTATTTAATCGTATGGCGATATAGTCCAATAGGCAATAAAATTAGAACAGGATTTTATAAGGCAACATCCAAATTTTGCAACCATTGCACAGCGTCGGGCGTCACTTCCATCAGGTCTTCTGGGCTTCCTGGGTATGCGCGGAGTGGACACCGCTGGATGATGTGCTCCATAGTCTGGTCCTCGATTCCGCAGTCACAGAGCGCGGAATCTTTCCAACCCCACTTATGCCGGAAGAAGTTGCATCGCCCGTGCCCAGTTCTGAGGCGGTTTAAGCGGCACCATTGTTTCCTAGGAAGTTCGGTGCCCTTGATCATATCCGTCGGATCTATATTCACGACCGAGGTACCGACAGCTTGCTTCATCCATTCTTGTTTCCAGAGCTGCTGTATGTCAAAGGGATCTTGGGTAAGTGTTGCCGCTGCTGCGTAAACTGGACGGCGGGACTTGAGTCTTGCCATAGGTGGGTTGGTAAACTCTTGATGCATTGGCAGAGTGGGACACGCCCTAATTTTACTGGTCTCCCTCAGTAGCGCCTGTTTCCTTCTTAGGTGTGGAGGTGGGATTCGGCTAAGCGTAGGAAGCCAGGTGTAGCAAGGTGTAGATTTCACTGTTCCAGTAATGCATCTCATGGTAGCATTTAGCTTCGAGTCTACCGTATGTGTACCGTACCGTATGTGGACTTTGTAGCCAGACCGGAGCACAGTACTCTGCAGCGGAGTAGACCAGTCCCAAAGCCGTCGCACAGAGACATTCCGCAGATGCTCCCCACGAGGTGCCGCACAACTTGTGGAGTATGTAATTCCGAGCCGAAACCTTTAGTGAGAGCTTGGTAAGGTGTTCTTTGTAGCTTAAGGTCCTGTCCAGAGTCACTCCTAAGTATTGCGGAAAGGAGTAAAATGCAACCTTTTCACCTGCTAAGGTGATAGATGGCTCATACTTCGCAAGGTAATTACTGAGGTGGAAGCAGGACACTTCAGTTTTTCTCACACTTGGTATGAGTCTCCACTCTCGAAAATATCTCCCCAGGATCCTTAAATCAGTAGTGAGTTCGCTCTCGCCCTCTCCGAATGTGCGACTCTGAGGTACCAGGCCGATGCCGTCCGCATAAATAAACCTTCTAGCTGTAGTTTGAGGCAGGTCGCTGATGTAAAGGTTAAACAGCTGTGGTGCAAGGACGGAGCCCTGGGGGAGGCCATTGTTCGGCTTTCTCTTCCTACTCTTCTGGTCTCCGAGGAAGACTTCAAACTCTCTTTCGCTCAAACGGTTGCACAGCAAGTCTGCGATTTCTCGGCTGGGGATCACTGTCAGAACTTTGTACATTATGCCGTGTTTCCAGACAGTATCGTAAGCAGTTGTTAGGTCTATAAAAACGGCGGTAGATTTTAACTTATTCTGGAAACCAGCTTCAATATGGGTAGTGAGGGCGAGAACTTGGTCGGTGCAGCTGCACCCACATCTAAATCCAGCCTGTTCCGGTGGAGTCGCGGCTTCTATGTAGGGGGCAATCCTCGTGAGGATCAAACGCTCAAGCAGTTTGTAGACGCAGCTGAGGAGAGAAATGGGCCTGAAATTTTCTGGGATATGATCCGTCTTCCCCGGTTTCAGCAAAGCAATGACATTTGATATCTTAAACTCTCTAGGCATGTGGTTTAGCAAAAGTATGTCCGAGAACAAAGCAGCTAGCCAGCTGATACTGGCTGGACCCATGTTGAGGATGAATTCAATCATTAAAAATTTTATCTGGCCCAGCCGCCTTGCCAGGTTTCAGGTGCTTTATTGCGGAGACCACCTCGCAAATAGAAAAAGTTTTGGAAAGGTCCCTGTTTCTTAGTATTGCCCGTCTGAGCTCCGTAAGTTTTTGTTTGACTCTTTTTGTCACCAGCTTGTCTCTCTTCGCCCGTGTTAGTTCGACCATTCGGTTTACTATGGCGTCAGGGTGTAGCTTTGACTGCTTGGTACAAGGAGACGACTTTTTCCCTGTTAGTTTGTGCAGGGTTTGCCAGGCTATTCACTAGATTTTTTGAAATCCATTTTCTCTACCAGTGACTCCCACTTTTGCTTCCTATTCATAAGTAGGTAGTTGTCGCGCGATAACTTTAGTAACGTTTTTCTGATCTATATGAAATTTGTTGGAGTTGTAGTAGAGCTCAATACAATTTGAGAGTTCGTTCATGAGCATGATCGATCAACGTGTTATGGAGCTAGAAGGCTCGAAATAGTCATCATTAGGGTCTTGTTATATTGGTCAACTCGTTTGCAAGAAAATCGCGAGTTCGCAGTTCGAGGCGGACTACTAGTTTAAATAATTAGATTATATCATTGATCATTGCCAAAAATTTCTGTTGGAGGAAAGTAGTGCCAAACGACGTATAAAGTAATTCATAGTTTGTCGCCTACTGTTTTTGTTTCCATAATAATACGCAATGTTTTTGTTCTAATGTTAAAATATTCTTCTTTATAACTGAGTTAACTTCGGCAGTTTTTACATATTTTGGTATTACTATTTTACAATTCAAAAAATTTGCAAGACCTCCATTATAAATTTAATGATCGGACACAGGTAGTCATTTAAGGACGAAATTATAACGTGGATATGACTTAATTTACATTTTGTGTATAATGCATTGAATATGCATGCGTTCTTTATTAAAGTTTTTACTTGAATGATAAAGATGAGCTATCGCTTTACAACTTTGCGCGACTCATGTACAGCCTTGGCCAGAAGTGTTGTGCACCCTTGCGATTTTCATACAAAACTCGAAAGTTTAGACCGACGTTTCTATCTTTTTTGAAGTTATTTTATCAATTAATTCAAACTGAACAGGCATGTTTTGTTGAAGTGAGTAGTAACCGCATAGAATATTTGCAATTTTTCGCACCGACCTAAGTTCGCATTTTTGGGACCACCACTTTTCATATTTTATAGGTACCTTGAAAGTGTTATTAAGTGAAGTTTTCTAGATATATCAATAAAATATAACATTTTACGTCATCGTACATTGTTATGATAGGGAATTAATACTTAACATCAAAATTGTAAACAAAAAAGAGCTATGCTCAACACTTCTGGCCAAGGCTGTATGTTGATGTAGAGAGGTTATTCTCTTTATTTGAGTCGATTGAGTTTGTTGAGTAGTTTGGGTTGATTTGTGTAAAATTGTCCCATAATTTTTATTTATTTATAATGACAAATGAACTTGATTCAAAATATCAAACATAGAAAATCATTTAGTAATTTCCTACAATAATAAAACAATTCAAGTTTCCGTAAGGAATATGTATTATTTTATTTTTAATGTTATACCTATGGCTTACCCATGTTAGTTATTCTGTTGAACTTCAAAGTGACATAAATTGCTACCTGTGTTCGATCACTAATTATAATATGCCAGATGCCCGGATAAGGATAGTGTAGTAATAAGGATAGTGTAGTAATCTAACGCTGTGCCGATTATATGTTTAAATGCGGATGGCGAGATTCCACCTCGGACGACTGCGGAGCACCAAAGCAGACTATAAAACACATCATTTAAGACTGCCCTAAGAGAGTTTAATGGAAGTTTTTCAGGCCTGCTTGCGCCTAGTGAAAACGCAGCCCAATGGGCAATCTTTTTTTTTTTATTAAATAGGAGGCAAACGAGCAGACGAATCGCCTGGATCTGGATATCGCTCTCTAATTCCTTGATAAATGTATTTTCAGAGCGACTCTAATATAGGAATAATGTATTTAGCAGATTTGGGGCGTTATTTAGATAATTTCTTATCTAGATAATTATCAATCAGATCATTTCAAATAAATTTATTCGAAGATAAATTCAATCACAAATAGTGCGTTGACAACTTTTTTATTTAGATACTAGCTTTTGCCCGCGGCTTCGCTCGCGTTAAATTCGGGGTAACACGGTTTCCCTTTCCTGATTGCCCCCCGAAATGCTCCATACAAACTTCCACCCCCCATTTTTGGGAAGTGGGGGGTTAGAAAGAGATAAAAAGTAGCCTATGTCACTCTCCATCCCTTCAACTATCTCCACTTAAAAAATCACGTCAATTCGTCGCCCCGTTTTGCCGTGAAAGACGGACAAACAAACACACACACACATACACTTTCCTAGATAAATTATCTAGATGAAGATAACTGTCCTCGTTTGTAATTGAAGTAAGCTTAGAATAATACATTTATATAGAATGTCACGTCAAGGCCCCTGACTATACATAAGATTTAATCTTATTTATCTGACTACTTCTATGACTATACTATTGACATTCATCTTTTATTTAAAATCCCAACTAATTTATTTAGATAAAAAACCGGCCAAGTGCGAGTCGGACTCGCGCACCGAGGGTTCCATACAAACCTGTAGGTATATAGGGGTAGTAATTTTTATTATATGATGTAACAAAAAAATTACGGTTTTCGCAATTTTTCCTTTATCTGAGCTATATTTAAGACAATCAAATACAAACACTGAAAACATTGAAAAAATAATCAACCCAGCAGGATTTGAACCTCGCATCGATACGCCTTACCGAGGCTCGATCGCTTTACCAATTAAGCTATGGGTTCAGTTACTGAGTTGACGAAATTCTCAATGCCTTCAATCATCTTTTTGCATTTATTTTTAGGCGTATCGATGCGAGGTTCAAATCCTGCTGGGTTGATTATTTTTTCAATGTTTTCAGTGTTTGTATTTGATTGAATAACATACTATTGCATGAGTGGAAGGCCCCACTTTAAAAACTTGTAAAATAATTATATTTAAGACGTTAATTCGTACCAAATTTCAAAATTCTGAGTTCGCGGGAAGTACCCTGTAGGTTTTGATTCCCTTGCGAGTTTCGAAAATTTGCGGCATAAACGGCTGTATCTTTTGATTGCGTTGGCTTAGAAGTTTGATATAAATTTCAGCTTGATACCTCCACGCGTTCCTATGAAAAAGGGTCTTGACAGACGGACGGACGGACGGACAACAAAGTGACCCTACAAGGGCTCCGTTTTTTCCTTTCGAGGTACGGAACCCTGAACCCAAAATGAAACTGATCTAGATAAATTCAAACTAACAAATGACTGATTATTTAGTTATGTCAAATAAAAGATGATTTAGTTATTTTCCCGGTAATTCGTAAATAGATAATTGTTGCCCAACTCTGGTATTTAGCTATACGATTAAATAAATAATTTTAAGCAAAAACGAACCGACTTCACTTAGCCTCCAAAGCAAATGCTCGAGCTGCTGTAAAAAATACTCAAATCACTATAGGTGTGCCTATAATAGTTGAAGAGTTCCCTCAATTTCTCCAGGATCCCATCATCAGATCCTGACCTGGTTACAATGGGACCAACTGTGAAGTATACCCTTTCAAACAAAAAAAAAACATTTCGAAATCGGACCAGCCGTCTTCGAATAATCGGTGAACATACATAAAACAAAAAAAAATTGCAAAAACAAAGATCCCGACGAATTGATGCTGAGACGACAAGCTAATTCGAAATCTTGAAGGCGGTTGATAAGTCCATTAGGTACCTCTATTTTATCGTCAGCTCCAATGACCCGAGCCCGGTAGGAGCGGCCGTCCGAGAACCGTGCCGACACCAGCTCACCCAGCGCTGGCTCCAACTGCACACACAAATCATACTTCCATCACCCTCCTATACACCGTGGGCCCATATAACTAGACAGATTTTAACAGTGTATTCCTGGTCATATTTAGATACTAAAATGTCCTATAAACTTTTCTGGAATACGCCTAGTTTCATAGTTAATACCAATTTAAAAAAATACACTTTTTATTATAACTCATCACAGAACACCTTTCTAATGGCATTGTTGCCACTATTGGACATTGTCAGATATCAAAGGAACAAGGAAAACTTTGCAGAAACTACATCTTTACAAAAAAAAAAGTACCAATTTGTTTTAGGCGATAATTTTATTAATAACATTTGCATTTCATGTGCAATAAACATTCAAAAAATGAAAAAAAAAAAACAAAAAAATTTTTTTTTTGGCGAAATTGACCTAAAGTCACATAATATTTTTTCCTTCTTTTGGTCTTAGAAATTCGTGGTTAAGATCTGTCGGGTTATTCCAGCCCACGGTGTATATTGAAATAGAAATAGAAATATATTTATTCGTGACATTACAGAAAAAAAACAAATAAATTACAGATAATTGTAGAGTAAGACAAGTGTCACGAAATGGCCTCTCCTCAGCATGTTGCTGGCGTTAGCCAGCGCTGATCTTCCGAAAAGACCATCCGGTGAAAAATTCACGGCAGGTAACAAACATATGTAGCTAATTAGTACAATCTATGACAAAAAACATCAGTAATAAACAAGAGAAAAGTAGAAATTAAAAACTTAATAAAATAAAAATAAGATTAACTTATAACTACAACGCAACAATCTGGTGACTACATATATTGAAGGCAGGGCTTGTAACCGGTTTTCGCAAAAAGCTCCGAAATAACCCAATATGTTTACATATTTTATGGTTTTTACGTAGAACTCGTATTGTTTCTAGGTTATGACTTTATATTGTAAGATTTTTCGATTAAATATGAAATAGTTATGTTAGATTAAGTTATATTAATAGTAACAGTTCTCTTTTTTTATGTTTTGATATTTTATTGGCGTGTAGTTCACAATTAAATATGTAACATTAGATGTACAAATTTATAAATGTTTACGTAGTAATATAGGAAACTTTAGGCCTAATTTGTGTCTATTTTCGTAATGACTGTTTTTGTATATGGCTGTTTGTTATCTAAAAAAAAAAAAAAGGAAAAGTAGAAAAATACACTGCCTCAGACGAGACTCGAACTCGCGACTCTGGGATACATGCCCATCGCTCTGACCAACTGAGCTACTGAGACCTACCTGATGGCTGCGAATTTCTCCACTAGAGCCTTTATGCGTCTTAGGGGGACACCTAGCGACATCTGCCGAAGAAGTCTTAAACTTCTCAACCGGCCATCGGAGTCCCAAGTTGTATTAGACATATATAATAGATAGATACTTAAATACATAAAAAACATCCATAACTCAGGAACAACGGGAATTCCCATCCGCGATAAACACAAATAAATGCCCTTACCAGGATTCGAACCCGGGACCTCGTGCTTCGTAGGCAGTGTCACTACCGTCTGGGCTAGGAGGCCGTTAAAATTAAAAGTTAAAATTAAAATTGAATGCTTATACGAGGGCCGTTCCGATTGTTTGTAGGTGCTTCGGCAATATGGATAACATTTATACTATTTGGGGATATTTAAATACTAATTAATCATGACGAAGATCAATCATAAGTAACATTAATGCGAATATTTTTTGTATTACTTTTTTTTTTACCTAAAGCCGTTTTGTATAAAGTTACAAATTTCCTGAAAAAAAAAACAGCGCATTTTGCGACGGTTAACCGAATTATTCATCTAAATCGTTAGAAACTATATTTAATTTATTATATGTATAGATTATAGCCAATAGTGATTCTTTTGTTTCTTTGGCTTATTTCTGTGCATAATTTATTAGTTGTTTGGTGTATTACAATCAGAGATGGGCTAAATCTAATCGACTAACAATTGACATACATGACGATTAATTGATCGATTAAAAATAAAGAATAATTTAATTAGTCGATTGAAATGACGATTAATTTAGTTACGATTAAATTAATCGCCGATTAATTTTCAACGACTAAATTTTTTGTTGACTAATCAATCTGTTAATTATTTATGATTAATATTAGGAACAAAGTATCTATATAAGGTGAAATCTAAATCGTGAAATTAATAAAACCTGAACATATTTCTGATTGAAAATAACTATTACTACGTGGTCAATCTTGGAGTCGACAATGAAAAGGAAGATACAGATAAGGATGAAGATGGAGGCGGAGATGGAATATGGAAAATGCAAATTGGAAAGTGGGAAATGGAAAACGGAAAATGAAAATAAAAACGAACATGAAAATGAAGTTGCTAAGCGGACCGCAGGCTCACATTGATCCTCTCGATTTTCGACTGCAGTTTCGAGATCTCGCGAGAACAAGATTGCATTCCCTGGCCAAGACATTTTTTGTTTAAGTGAACATCTTACTAATTTAGTCGTAAAATTTTAATTTCATTGTTAGTCGAACAATCGGGCAATTAATCACGGTTAAATTAATCCCAATTGATTTCGGGGATTGATTTTTATAATGTATTAAAAAAATATCGTTTATGCGCATCTCTGATTGCAATACACTGTTTTTGATATACCTAACGAAATATTCCGAGTTTTATGACATAACTTATTTTAAACAAGTGCTAAGTCACTATTATTTTCGATGATAATTCAATGGTCATAATCACCTGTAAAGGTCTGGAGTTCTCAGCGGCGAGGGTCATTTCATCCACTAGGTCAGCCAGAGACATAGGCTCCTCTGAAAAATAGTTTTTTAAATATTAATTTATATGAGCCTGGCTAGAGTATAGATTACGGTTTCACTTGCGTATATTTAGTCACTATGCGCTACATGTTTCGGAGAGCCTAGGTCTCTGTGGCATCTCCTCTGTCAGCTATCTATCCTAGTGCCGCGCTACAATTCCAATAGATGGCGGCCTAGTTGCGCCATACTGTCAACTTCATAATAACTAGTGCAACTTATATGAAGCGCCCATACAAACCCTACATCACGCTAATGAAGTTTCTAATGTCAGTTGCTTATATATCAGTTTCAACTAACTCTCATTGGACTTTGGTCCCAGAGAGATCTCTCTATTGTCCCTCTACTATTCTATCTCCTACATTCGTGACCACCGATAGTGGACAGCAAACGCAGCCTTTGAAGACCTGAAGATCCCGACGCAGCCTCCGCAGCAAGCCAGCCTCTCCGAGTGTACCACCCTGCATGCCGTGTAAATACTACCTTGTACACCTTGTACATATCTTGTAAATATCCTGTATATTTCCATGCCTGGTACCTTCACTCCTCTCTTAGCGACTCGACTGCCTCACTCTCCTCTTCTCTCCTAGTCGTCGCACTCTCTCTCTCTCTCACTGCTCGCTCCCTGGCTCGGAGCAACTCTCCGCTCAGCTCGCGGCTTTGAGCACTGGCTTAGCTGCATTTCTCATACGTCGTTGCTGACCCTATCTACGCACGTGACCTTGACCTTGTGCCACGTGCCCGGCGCGGGGCGACATTTGACAGTTACTATTACTAACCTGGACACTCAAAGTGCACATGGAGCCGGCACGTGTTCTGCACGTACATGACCTTGACTTTGTGCCATGTGCCCGGGACGAGGAGGAGCGCGGGGCGACATTTGACTGCTACTATCACTAACGTGGACACAAAAAATGCACGTAGGCACTTGTCCTCCATGTGACCTGACCTTGACCTTGTGCCACGTCCCCGGCACGGGGAGGGGCGCGGGCGGTATTTAACAGTTACTATTACTAACCTGGACACTCGAAGGTGCACATAGACCCGGGCCGTTATCCACGTGCGTGACCTTGACCTTGTACAGTCGCCATCTGATATATCGGAGCGGCCAAGGTGGTCACAAATATCTAAACAACGCCTCTATTGTTAAGGCGATAGAATACATGTGCAGATATTTTTGAGTACCGTGACCGCTCCGATATATTTGATGGCGACTGTACCACGTGCCTGGGGTAAGGCGACATTTGACTGTTACTATCACTAACCTGGACACTCAAAGTGCACATAGAACCGGCACGTGTCGTCCACGTGCGTGACCTTGACCTTGTGCCACGTGCCCGGCGCGGGGAGAGGTGCGGGGCGACATTTGACATATACTGGCACACGGTCCAGAGTCCAGCCGTCTGTTGACAATAGTTAGGTTAGGTATATATGAATTATATGAAAACGCGATTAGAACATTGGGCATATAGGTATGTGAATTTTTTTTGGAGAAGGTACCTACCATTTGGTGGTTGGCATACAATATTGAATCTGTACAATGTACATACAACGTAAGCACCTTCCGCTTAATGGTATGTATGCTACACATATGTCGTTCTAGAATATTTACATTTTAATTTAGTTAGACTAAGTGTTAAATTCTTCTATTATTTAATAGAATTGAAACCAAGTCATTACATATTTCAATCAAATGTCAACTTAAAACTAACTTATAATTTAAGAATCAGACAAAAAAACAACTTAAGAACTAAAATAATGGAATGTACAATTAAACAGTTTTTTTAATAAAGCCCACTTCGGTTCGTACCCGGTTCAAAGGTCCCCGTTATTCCTGCCGCATTTCCCCGCTGAACAGCAATGGAGATAGAATGCCTAGCCAACGTAAAAAATAAGTTAATGACATTATTAATCAATAAATGCTATTATTCCCTTGCAGATTATTTTAAAGATAGTTTTGAATGAAATATGACAATTAACCAATTAAATAACTATTTTATTCATTAGTATGTTATTCAATCAAATACAAACATTAAAAAAATAATTAAAAAAATAATCAACCCAGCAGGATTTGAACCTCGCATCGATACGCCTTACCGGCGTATGGGGCGTAAACTTGACCCATAGCTTAATTGGTAAAGCGATCGAGCCCCGGTAAGGCGTATCGATGCGAGGTTCAAATCCTGCTGGGTTGATTATTTTTTCAATGTTTGTATTTGATTGAATAACATACTATTGTATGAGTGGAATGACCCACTTTAAAAACGTAAAATAATTATATTTTATTCATTACTCTGATTATATGTAAAAATATTTGCCATGACTCGTTTTTTTTTTTTAATGTTCATATATTTAGTATAATGAGTATAATGACAAACTGCTGTAGCTTTAATATTACAATCTGTATAGTCTGTGCATGATAGGATATATAAGTAAATACCTTATTGTTTAGGATTAAGTTCATATTTTTTTGTACGCCTGATGGCAAAATATAGTGAAACAGTTGAAACTATGTATAAATTTACCACCATTGTAACTACCTATATTTACAAATAAATCTTACTTACTTACTAACTAACGTGCCAATCGTTTACGGCGTAGCGAACGAAACACAACCGTCACTGTCGCACTAATATGGAAGAGAGAGAGAGATGACTACGTTACGCCACAGGGCGTTAACGGTTGTCACGTTGGCTAAGCCCCCTGCTGAACCAGACACGATCCCTATCGAGGATCGCAGCCCCTCTCTCGCAAACGACGCCCTAACTCCCTGAAGAAATTGAGCGCCTCTACCCCCCAGGGTCCGGCCGTCTCAATGGCATATTTACATGAAATGACATTGTCAATGAAGAATAAAAATAAGAAAAAGAATAAGAAGTGCAGAATAAGAACGTAATGATTTCAATATGAAGTTCTATGTAGTATTAGTAGTTTATGTAACTGTTACGGAATAAGGGTCCTTAAAACATGAGTGTGGTTTTATGAAATGAGCCGCAGGCGAATTTCATAATAAGATCACACGAGTGTTTTAAGGCCTAATTACGTACAGTTGCATACACTGCTTTATCTACACTCATATTATTTATCCAAAATGCCGTATTCCGAAACCATAGAAAGGCCGCCATTGCACCGCGTCGTGGCCAACTCGATTGTGCCGGCGGTCGCGCGGGCGCGTGTCGCCGGCCGCGGGCGCGTGCAGGTGTACATTATGTTATCAAAACTCATAGCACATCAATAATTGAACATGAAAAGTTAAAATTGCGGTACTGCCACAGATAAGAAACTTATCATAGTGAAATCGTTTGTTGTAATGCTGGTCATAGCCTACGGTTTTTGAACGCATTTTAGAGGACTTACAATATGAGTGTAGATAAATGTATGTTTATTGATTATTTTATTTGTGTATGTATAGGGTGAAATTTAAGTCGTGAATCGTAATATGTTTTTCTAACTCCATAAACAACTCTTACTAAAATCAGATAAGATTTTTTTTGTCGTTTATTTTACTTTTAAAAGTGATAATGTGGAATTAAAACAGCTTTATAAGATATTTCAGATGAAAAATTAAGTAAATGTCATTTCGAACTAGTAGTTCCGATTCAAAGAAGCAATTCAATTTACTAATTTAAATATCTTAATAAGCCGTTGTAATATTCTAAATCCACTGCTAAAAGAAAAATAAATGACAAAAAGTAAATAAATAAATGAAAAAAATCTTGTCTGATTTTGTAACAGGTGGGGGATTAAAATGATTGTTGATTATGGAGTTAGAAAAACATATTACGATTCACGTCTTAAATTTCACCCTGTATATATTATTAATCTATTGTATTTTATGTTATTTGTTATTGTTTACTGGATTTTTACTGTTTCTTTTGCCTTGCACCTCATACGATTATTTTCGAATATAGTTCAAAATCTGTAAGAATGAACTTTTGACACATCGCAACGCCCGTAGAACGTAAACGCGCAAGACACTTTGAAATTATAAACAAAATCCCATAACGATTTTACAGCTTGTCATGTACGTAAACACAATATTTCACTTTTAATAAACATAACTTAATTAATGTTAATTTTTTTCATATCTTAGTTATTGAATATTTTACGATAACAATTTAGCATGCAAACAGTTACGGTCTACGCCTCCTTTTTTTTAAATTTAGTGTTGTGACCATGTTTGCTGTTCCAATTCATATAACATTTTCGTAAGTCGATAAAATCGATTATGTAATCAATAGACAATATAAGACTTTCTTATCATATTGTATTAATTATGGAATTATTATAATGCCATACATAATTAGTAGATAACAATTATTAAATGATCATTTCCTAAATAATTTTATTTTCTGCTTTGTTATAGTTAAGTTTTCCTTTTTTAATTTATTTTTGTATTTAGGCATAACTGCATACAACTCATCTCAACTTATATTCTCGGTGGAATCACTAACTCCCGAGTCACAGGCATCCGCCTAGTTCGGGAGACAGAGGCTCAGTTCCGGTGAAACTGTTTCAAACCTAATACATAAGTCTCTCTTAAGCTATTAGCTTACTGTGCAAATATTACTTACACTTGTATTAGGTTTAAGTCAATAAACATTATTCTTATTCTCTTATTCTTATAATTTGAGAAGATTTGTGATACAAAATATATAGGCATATAACAAGAAAAAATCGGTTGTAGTAAAATCGATTCGAACAATTCATAAATAATCGCTAAATTTGACAAACGATACGTCTTAGCCCCATCACTAATGACGTCAATACTGAAGTGTCAAAAGTTCATTCTTACAGATTTTGAACAATATTTTTTATTTTATTTATTTTCCCACACATACAATTATCATTACAGGTTAAACCCAATGCGATAATGTAGCAACAAAAATACACATATGTACATATTCTTTACAACTTAATGTTACAAATACCTATTATCTAACTGTGACGTTTTTTTACCTTTGTAGCAAATCATATCTAGGGCTATTCTTGTGAATTCACTCAAAGTACAGGAAAAAATATCACTATGCGTGGCTATGAGGTTGATGTTGCGCATAGCGCGCACCAGCGGCGCCTCTCGCAGAAGGTTGGTGCGCGGGTGCGGCACGGCCAGCAGCCCCGGCCGCCGGCGCCGGCGCGCCACGACCGCGCGCGGAACACTAATGCCAACTACACCCAATACGAGTATATCCGGATTTTCTCTAAGCAATTTAAAAATATATGTAGCCAGCGTCAATGCTCTCCTGTCTCTCAGCTGATTGTATCCGACCATGCCTAATACATCAGCGGATAGAATGGGTAAACCCCGTATTGCCTCATATACATATACCTAATAAACTTGTTTTGCACTCTCTCCAACATAAGGGTATACTTTGCCTCGTGTGGATCCCAGATTTCTGCATTATATTCTAGCTGGCTCCTTACTAACGCATTGTACAAAGCAGTAATAGCCTTCATATTTGTGAACCCCTTAGCCATCCTAAGCACAAAACCGAGATTCCTAAATGCATTTTTGCAAACATCCAAAATGTGACTTCTAAACCTTACCTCGGTGTTAAAAGTAACTCCCAGGTCCCTTACTTCTTTCACTCTAACCATTGCGTCCCGATTGACTGTGTAGCTATGGTATATGGGAGTCTGCGCTCGAGAGAACGTGATGGCCATACATTTATTAGTGTTGAACTGTAATAAATTTTTCTCGCTCCACTGTACCACTCTGTCAATATCGTTTTGCAGCGTTATACAGTCTTTGTCACTATTTATCACCAAAGATAATTTAAGGTCATCCGCAAATAATAAACATTTAGCATTCTTTACTTCCTTAGGTAAATCGTTTATCATTAATAAAAATTCGAGAGGACCTAAATTACTCCCCTGACTGACTCCTGATCTTGTAAAATAAGGTTTCGACCGATATCCTTCATAATCTACATACTGTTGTCTATCTCTCATATAGTCTGCAAAAAAAATAAGAAGACGAGGTGTAAATCCAAAGCCTGCCAGCTTTGCCAACAATACATCATTATCGACCAGGTCGAAAGCCTTCTTAAAGTCAAAGTATGCCGTATCGATCTGGCCCCCACTGTCCACTCTTGGTATTATTTCCATTACGTGACTCAAAAGATTGCTGGCTGTACTCCTTCCTGGACGAAAACCGTGTTGAGCGTTCGTGAGCTGTGCGCTCACTTGCTCATACACGCGTGAGTGAATAGCTGCTTCAAATACCTTTGCCGGTGTTGACAGCACCGCCACCGGTCGATACTCCTCCACCTTAGCTCCTGGTTTTCCCTTTGGCACCGGTATAACTCGCGTCGTTTTCCACATGGGCGGAAATACTTCAAATTTCAAACAGAGGTTGAATATGTGCAGCAACGGTTCTGTCAGCACCATCCTACAGTCTCTAAATAAGTACGAAGGTATACCATCGGGGCCAGACGACTTTTCGGTTTAAGTTTTTGTAGGGTAGATATAGGGTAGAAATAGATTTCCGCTACCCCAAGGTTGTCTGGAAGAGATCGCTCTCTAGCGATAGGACCGCCTGTTGACTGCCTCTACTTTTAATCTGTGTACTGCACTATTCTATTTTATTGAGGTGGGAAATAAATAATATGGGTCTTGTATTTGTATTTGAAGTTCTATAACGACGGAAAAAAGACGTTATATCACATGATAGCCCAGGAGTTATGTACATTTCAATTGGAAAGTAATCGGAACTCAACGGAACTTTAACACATTGAGTGCCGAAAACCCGACTATCGGGTATTTCATGATTTCGTTCCCAGGCCGGAGGACCCGATAGTCGGGATCGTGGTACTACAGCTTTATATGACGAAATTTTTGTGGCCTGGCGCGGATGTCTTGTTTGGCTGGGTGGCAATGAATGTGTTAACGAGTTGTTTGGGGGAATACTAGGAAGGCTCTCCTAAGTTTTCGATCTCGAGAACCCTGTACTAACTTGGAGATGGGGCACTAAATCTCAAAACTTACTTTTCTCAATTTTTCGCATCTCATAAACTAAGCACTTCTTTGCAACTGTAAAAATTTGCTAGTCTATTACTATGATCTCCACCCATTAAAAGCTGCCACGTCCCCAGATCTATCAATATAGATAGTATAAGTACAGTAATATAACTAAACAGGTTTTGTTGTTCTCATTATTGTTACATCTGACGTGGCCAGCTCTTAGTCTATGACGCCATCTATCTTTTCAACCGACTTCAAGATTTCGAAGGAGGAGGTTATCAATTAATCGGGATAATAATAATAATAATAAGGCCTGATACGTAGCCAATAGGCCTGATATCGTGGTAATAGATCGACCGCAACGCCGGGCCATGCTCGTCGACATCACCGTCCCATGTGACGAGAACCTCGTGAAGGCCGAGAAGGACAAGTCCAGCAAGTACCTAGACTTGGCTCACGAGGTAACCGCCATGTGGGAGGTCGATTCGGCGATCATTGTGCCGATAGTTGTCTCTGCGAACGGTCTCATAGCGAAGAGTCTCGACCAACATCTTGAGAGACTTTCGCTACGGGGTTGTGGTTGGATTAAGGGTCAGATTCAGAAGGCGGTAATCTTGGACACGGCGCGCATAGTCCGACGGTTCCTCACTCTGCGGCCCTAACCACCGGCAGCCTGGGCCTTGCTCCGCTGCCGGCGGCACCCTAGGTTAGGTTTTTATAATGTTTTTGTATGTTTTAGATGTATTTTTATATTTTATTTTGTAAAAATATTATAAAAACTAACCTGAGACAAAAAATAAATAAAGATAATAATAATAATAATAATAATGAACTGGTTACGATTCGGGGACCTCTTCGGAGAAACCGAAGGTTTTGCCTGTGCAATTGCGGACGAAGTTATCATGACGAATAACTACCGGAAATATATCCTGAAGGACGGTACGGTCGACATTTGTCGGGCATGCCGCCGTCCTGGAGAGTCACTCAGGCATATCATTTCCGGTTGTTCTCATCTTGCTAACGGCGAGTACTTGCACAGACATAACCTCGTAGCCAGGATTATACACCAGCAGCTTGCTCTCCTATACGGTCTTGTGGACCACGAAGTGCCGTACTACAAGTACACACCTGCGCCAGTTCTCGAAAATGGTCGTGCCACGCTCTATTGGGATCGATCTATTATCACGGACAGGACTATTGTAGCCAATAAGCCTGATATCGTGGTAATAGATCGACCGCAACGCCGGGCCATGCTCATCGACATCACCGTCCCATGTGACGAGAACCTCGTGAAGGCCGAGAAGGACAAGTCCAGCAAGTACCTAGACTTGGCTCACGAGGTAACCGCCATGTGGGAGGTCGATTCGGCGATCATTGTGCCGATAGTTGTCTCTGCGAACGGTCTCATAGCGAAGAGTCTCGACCAACATCTTGAGAGACTTTCGCTACGGGGTTGTGGTTGGATTAGGGGTCAGATTCAGAAGGCGGTAATCTTGGACACGGCGCGCATAGTCCGAAGGTTCCTCACTCTGCGGCCCTAACCACCGGCAGCCTGGGCCCTGCTCCGTTGCCGGCGGCACCCTAGTTTAGGTTTTTTATAATGCTTTTATTGTTTTTATATGTTTTAGATGTATTTTTATATTTTACTTTTATAAAAATATTGTAAAAAGCCTAAACTAAGAAGAAAAATAAATAAAGAGCATAATAATAAAATGCTTTATTGTGCACCAAAATTAAACACACATACAATCGTTGTTTTAGCTATTTTTAATGTATGTGCACCGATTATTCGAAGACGCCTAGACCGATTTGGATTTTTTTTTTATCTGATGATGGGATCCTGGAGAAATCGAGGGAACTCTTCAACTATTATAGGCACACCTGTAGCGATTTGAGTTTATTTTACAGCAACTCGAGCATTTGCTGTTGGAAAGGTGGCGGCTAAGTGAAGTCGGTTCTTTTTTGTTTAAAATTATAAGTCGTATGAACAAAGTATTAAAAAAAATGTATGAACAATGTACCTGGGTGAATTTTGACGTGTCGCTTCTTGCAGAGGTTGCCTTTGAAGCATCCTTCACCGCTCTTATAGTGCTTGCAGATGTCCATTTCATCTCTATTTGTATATCCCTGTTGAAAACGAAAAGACATAGTATTACGTTGAATCTACTATTTCTTGTTGTTATCAACCGATTTCAAGATTTCAAAGAAGGATTCTCAATTCGTCGGAATCTTTGTTTTTGCTATTCTTAGTGTTCCGTACCCAAAGGGTAAAAAACGGTACCCTATTACTAAGAATCCGCTGTCCGTCTGTCACCAGGCTGTATCACATGAACCGTGATAGTTAGACAGTTGAAATTTTCACAGATGAAGTATTTCTGTTGCCGCTATAACAAAAAATACTAAAAAACAGAATAAAATAAATATTTAAGGGGACTCATACTAAAAACAGAATAAAATAAATATTTAAGGGGACTCATACTAAAAACAGAATAAAATAAATATTTAAGGGGACTCCCATACAACAGAAATGTTTTTTTGCTGGTTGATGATGGTTTTTTTAACTACGTATGTTCATCGATTATTCGAAGACGGATGGACTAATTTGGAAAATTCTTGTTTTGTTTGAAAGGGTTATGCTTGACAGTTGGTCCCATTGTCATCAAGATAGGATCTGATCTGGGATCCTGGAGAAATCGAGGGAACTCTTTAAATATTATAGGCACACATGTAGTGATTTAAGGATTTTTTACAGTAGCTCGGGCATTTGCTTTTGGAAAGGTGGAGTCTAAGTCAATTATTTTTTGTTTAAAATTGACGAACTTCATCATATTAACCACGGAACTACAGTACAATACAATACACATGTATATTCTTTATTGCACACCCCAATAAAATAGAACAGTACACAAAATTAAAAGTCAGACAACAGGTCTTATTGCTAGAGAGCGATCTCTTCCAGACAACCTTAGGGTAGCAGAAAATCTAGTCGAAAATAATCGTGTATGTCGGCTGGTTTGTTAGAAGTAATGTTATACTTACCACGTTTTTGGCCCTTTATTAAAAAAGCTTAATCCTACTACACAATGCATAATTTAAATGCCAAAAAACCTTGTTACAAGGTATGTACTACCCTAGTGTTGTGTTCCTGCTGGTGAGTAAGGTTGCCAAAGAGCTCAAAGAGCACCCAGTGTGTTGACGATGAGGGACCCTCTTGTTCCTTTAGCCGTCAACACAGTGAATCCTCCCAGTAAAGGGACGGCAACGCGCATGTGACACCTCTGGAGTTGCAGGCGTCCATAGACTACAGTAGCTGCTTACCATCAGGCAGGTTGTATGCTTGTTTGCCGCCGTTGTGTTATTTAAAAAAAAAATCCTAAGAGAATGTAACCATGGTGGAATTACATCCGGTCTCCTCATGATGTTGTCTTTTACTGAAAAGCGACTGGTAAATTTCAATTGTACATTACGGCGGTAAAGTACGACGGCTCAGATCGCGGGCATTTGTGGCCCGAACCGAAGGTGAGGGTCTTAAACAAGCAATCTGAGGCTTAAAGTAAATTATATTTCGTACATAAGTTCCAAGAAACTAATGGTTACGAGCCGAGGTTTGAACCCGAGACCTCCGGATTGAAATATGGAGCTTACCACTAAGCTACCTGCGCTTTTTAGCCACAGGCGAATAAAAAAAGAACTTACCGCAACAGCCTCCACAGGATTCTCGTATTCTGGACATTTCGAATAATCCAAATCGTCATCCAAAGGCATATCGTCAATCGCCTTCATACATACTGGAGCTATTTCTTGAACATTATCACAATTTACCATTTTATCATCAATGGGAGCATCTGATAGTAATTTATTTTCATTAATAATTGTTTCTTTATCAATTCCATTGATATTTTCATATTTCGTATCTGTTAGTCGTTTATTTCTAATAATTATTTCAGCTTCACTATTTATACTTTCGCCATTAGGTATTTTAACATTTTCTTCAGTAGAGTTGCTATCGTTTTCAATTTTACTTTTGGAGTTATTGTTTAATTCTGCATCGTCTGGAAACATAAAAAATAATATTGGACAATATCACACAAACAGGATAATATCACGCAAATTGGAAAATATCACACAAATTGGAGAGTATCACACGAATTGGACAATATTACACAAATTGGATAATATCACAGAATTTGGACAATATCACACAAATTGGATAATATCACAGAATTTGGACAATATCACACAAATAGGAGAGTATCACACGAATTGGACAATATTACACAAATTGGATAATATTACACAAATTGGACAATATCACACAAATAGGATAGTATCACACAAATTGGACAATATTACACAAATTGGATAATATTACACAAATTGGACAATATCACACAAATAGGATAGTATCCCACAAATTGGACAATATTACACAAATTGGATAATATTACACAAATTGGACAATATCACACAAATAGGATAGTATCCCACAAATTGGACAATATCACACAAATAGTATAATATCACACAAATTGGACAATATCACACAAATTGGATAATATTACACAAATCGAACTAATCCTCATGTAATAGCTCAATAAGGCTTGTTTTGTGTATACTAGATGACGATATATGTAATTGACTTGGAGCTATAGCGTCACGCCGTGCTAGTCCTTTTAGCTCCATATTTTTTGTTTAATAGTTGAAAAAATCGTGTAAATTATTTTTTGATAGTCAAATTCAATTTTTCACACCACCTATATCGAATACGGGTTTTTTCTTTCCTGCTAGGAGGGAACAAAGTGGGACTTTTCTGTCCTAAGACTTTAAATAGGTACACTTGTATACGTTCATACTGGCTACCCCTGCCATGTAAACAGTAGCTACGGGAACTCTTTAACAATTTTAATTATAATAATTACTTACAAGTCAAAAGTTATCCCTAGTTGGGTGTCCAACAGTAGTAGTGGACACACAGTTTACGTTTTTCAGTGGAAAGGACACATAGAAGCACTAAATCACTAACGAAGACACTGGTAAGATTCTATTCAGAGCCGTTACACCAAGGCAAGCATTAAAAACAGTGTATTTGGTGAATCCATCGTGTGTTTCCGGTAACGAGTAACGCAGCTGATTGGGTGTCGAAATTACGTCTGACAGTGACATTAAAAGGGACAGTTGACGGAAGCGTTCCGGTACACGCATAGTGGCAAAAGTAGTTGCATGTACAACGGTGCGTACGTTCTTAACGCCATCTACCGGCCACCAGCAACTTACTGCTCTTGCAAGCGCCCGTGCAGGGACTTCACCTTAGACAGCATCGACGACTGCGTAGTGCTACGGACTACATCATGACTACTCCGGATCAACACACAGCGATTCCATGCTCCGGTTGTCAAACCATCATCGAGAACCAGCGCCTCTTGCAGTGCCGGGCTTGCAGGGATGTATATGACCTGCTTTGCGCTGGGGTTTCGGATAATTTGTTTGACACGCTGACGGTAGAAGGTCAGAAGACCTGGATATGCCAGGGTTGTATATGTAGTCAGCCGAGGGGTAATAACACCAATACACCTATAAGACCAGTAACATCGGATCTCAGTATTAGCCACGCTGAGATCCCTGATGAATCGATGGATTGCAGCTTCCTAATCCACTCTGCAAGGTCCCAGACGTCGCAGCACATAACATACCGGCGTCCACTACCACAGAGCAATGCCACTGATGACTCGGTATGTTTGGACAGCATGCGTGTGCTTATTAGAGAGGAGATGCAACACTGCCTGGATCAGCGCCTACCAATATTGATCTGCAATGCAGTCGCAAGCCAAATTGCGCCACTAGTACATACAGTTGGCCAATTACAAACGAAGGTTACGGCTATCGAGGGGAGAGTTACAGCCCTCGAAGAAAAATTGAATTCATTGGTGGTGAATGAAGGAAGAACCTCCGTTAAAACTTACGCATCTGCTGCTGCTGCTGTTGCTGAAAAATCAGGGACCCGGCCTTCAGCAAACGGCGAGGTGACTGGAGTGGAGCAACTACCAAGTGCCATAACGCACCAAAAACCCCCGAAAGGAAACATGGGGCAGTTACCAGCGTCGGCTAATGCGTTGCCACCTGCACACCTGCCACCTGCACAGCCTAAGATTCCATCGGAAACTAGTTTACTGCACCAAGAGGGCGAGGGCAATGTAGGGCACAGACGATCGAACGGATCAATGGTTGGTGTGTTGACAGGAACGGCGGAGCCTACTGTTTCAGGACTGCAAGCTTCAGAAAGATTGGGTTATTTGCACCTATTTTATTTGAGGAAGGGAACGACGGTCGCACAGGTACTTGAACACCTTAAAAATACTACTAACAGTGAGTCGTGCACAGCTGAAGCACTAAAGGCGCGAGGCGAATACGCGTCGTTTAAACTAGGTGTGCCATCTACGTTAGTCGAAGCAGTGCTGGCTCCAGAAAACTGGCCCAGAGACATCTGCATTAAACCATGGAGGCAGAAGTCGACTCGTACCTTTCGAGCCAAAAACCCGGAAACTAAACCCCAACATTAGTAAAATCGCGCCCTCAACTAAGCATAATAACATTAATAATCTAAGAAAGAACAACTTTATATTACACGCCTACTACCAAAATGTTCGCGGTTTGAGATCCAAACTCTTTCACTGGAGAATGGAACTAGCATTGGCACCGGATGAAGTGCAATTATTGGCTATAACAGAGACGAATTTGAATGAATCAGTGGAAGATGCAGTTATGCTGTGGAAGTTGGAAAATACTGCCATGTGACCGCAGCGATGGCCGCAACGGTGGCGGGGTTCTACTAGCGGCGCGTCCGCCTATACAACTAGAAAGAATAAAGACATTCGAAACGCCAAATGGAGAGGATTTGTGGGCGAGATTTCAAATACATGGCCAATTTATTTACATTTGCGTCGTGTATATACCGCCCAATGCGTCTGATACAGTGTATTCGTGTTGGTTTGACAAAGTAGAGAAGTTTAGTGAAAGTCACAGCAGTAAGAAATTACTTGTTTTAGGGGACCTTAACTACCACAGTGCCAGTAATAATGTGTTATTAATGTACAATTACTTTTTGTCTGTATGCGATTTAATTCAATACAATGATGTAACTAACATGAACAATCGAATACTTGATGCGGTATTAACGAATCCAGAGTTAGACGGAGCAGTGTGCGTGCGTGGTGCTGAACCAGGGGAGGAGTTGTCTATAGTAGACGGTCATCATCCACCACTGTTTGTGCGAATCTAATATGATATGTTCCAAGAAAAATGTAAAGTTATACCACCATCCAACATCAGTAACGAATGCGACTGGAACTTCACGAAAGGTGACTTTGATGCATTGTACCATCTTATAAAAAACGCGGATTGGAATAATTTGTTTACAATTAGTGATCCTAATGAGGCAGTTAGGTATTTTAATGAGTCCCTGTATGACTTTTTCAATTCTTGTATTCCGAAGAAAATTAGAAACAGTTCAAACAGTAGAGTTTATCCAGTTTACTATACAAAGCAGATAATACGAGATATAGAGCGAAAAGCAAGGATTCATCGTCTTTGGAAGAATACTAACAAAACAACTTTAGAAATGGAGTTTAAATATTTACAGTCCAAAATAAAACGAGAGATAAAAGCCGCGCATGATTTTTATGTTAAAAATATTTCTAACCAACTGAATAACGATCCATCTAAATTCTGGGAATACGTTAATAGCCTACGTTCACGAGGAGGCATCGAAACTAAAGTTACGCGCGGAGAAGAGGAGTATCAAGGTGCGGGAGCCGCGGGGGCATTCGCAGATCATTTTCGGTCTGTATTTTTAACAAAAAAGCCTCTCTTGGATCCATCTGTAGTTAGTGCGACTGGGGTAGCCGACTCGCGGTGGGTCGACGTATCGACGTTCAGGGAAAATGACATACGAAAAGCAATAAAAAAATTGAGGTCTAACACATCCCCTGGGCCAGACGCCATACCGCCGTATATCATAAAAGGTTGTGCTGACTATTTGTACAAGCCAATTAGATTCATATTTAATTTAATTCTAACGACCGGAATTTACCCCAATAGCTGGAAACAGTCGCGAGTCACTCCTATTCCAAAATCAGGGCCTAAAAAGCAAGTCGAAAATTACAGACCAGTAGCCATACTATGTTCTCTAGCTAAAACATTTGAAATGACATTGCATGCGCTTATACTGCCTCAATGCTTGCCGCACATAACGAGCGCGCAACACGCATTCCTTCCTAGGCGGTCGGTCGCATCCAACCTAGTTAATCTAGTCAGTTTAATGTTTCCGGAAGTTGACAAGAAAAATCAGGTAGACGTCGTTTATTTGGACTTCCAAAAGACGTTTGACAGAGTGGATAACGATGTCCTACTGGCCAAGTTGGGTTCAATGGGTTTTGTGCCTAAATTGTTGCGAGTTTTCGCAAGTTACCTCGCTGATAGAATGCAGTTTGTGAAGTAAGGGCCTTTTTTGTCGGATCCCTACGTAACACTCTCGGGCATAAGTCAAGGATCGAATTTAGGCCCGTTGCTCTTTATTATTCTTATAAATGATTTGCCTAGCGTAACACATCACTGTAAAGTTCTTTAGTACGCAGACGATGTTAAAATTATTAAGGTTATAAAGGATAAGAAGGACTTCAAAGAACTGCAAGATGACATTAACGCAATATATAGATGGAGCGAGCATAATAAATAGTCGTTTAATTTGGACAAATGTGAAGTGATGACATACACTCGTTCGACTCAACCAAACATATACCCGTATACCTTAAATGGTAGCGTTATCGCACGTGTTAGCTCGGTAAGGGACTTGGGAGTACTGTTCGACCAAAAATTAACGTTCCGAGAGCATGCGATCGATGTTGCAAAGAGGGCGGCCCAAAAACTTGGATTCGTGCTGCGTAATTCCCAACCGTTCACGCCCACGGCCTTGCGCGCTCTATACTCTGCTCTAGTTCGGAGCGTACTAGAAACAAGTGTAGCAGTTTGGACACCTCACGAGAGCTGCTACATACTAATGCTCGAAAAGGTCCAGAAAAGGTTTCTACGGCACCTATACAAAAGGCAGTTCCACTTTTATCCGTACTTGTACCCGACGCGTTTTCAACTGGGTATGCTTGGATATGAGTCGCTAGAAATCAGACGATACCTAGTCGTGGCAAAGTTCGCTCTGGGCATCATTCACAACAAGGTAGACTGTGTAGACCTGGTGGGTGGGGTGGTAAGACTTTACGCTCCCCAACTCGCTTGGGCTGCTGCACCAAGCGCCCCTGCACACCGCACTCACACTGCTCAACTCTGTGCTCGAAGCGGCACCGCTTACAGACATTTTTGCAGCCACATGGCCGCAGCTTATAAAAGAATGTAAAAAAGTATTTGAATCGATGTATTAGGTAGCTTATGGGTACCCATTTAATTCATTTATTAGGTTAATAATTAATATTAGGAGGAAATGTACGTATATTAAGATTGTAATGTTTTGGCGTACGCTGTAATTACAATTTCTTGTGAAATAAACAAATGAACGTTTGTGTAGTCACCCATAATATAGGTAATATGGTGGTATCGTGGTTTCGTGGTGCTGGTACCATCACCCACACTGTTAACTACCCATAGATGGACCTTATGCCTTTAATAATAAGGTCCACCGATGTACAGTTATGCTAATGAATGAATGCTGTTTGTATGTTAATGAAGACCGTACCGAATTGAACAAGAGCGGAATAGTTGGTGTGAAGTGCGTACTGTGTCACGTGGTAGCAATATTATATTCATCTCGGGCGTTAACGCTTGAATCCCCCACTACACTCAGGATTCCATTTTAGAATCCTTCGTTTCGTTCAAGACTCAATGTGCGCCCTCGCCGTAAATATGTAATTTTGCTCCCTCGTGAGCTCGTGACACAATGTACTATTTTAGTGGCACGAGATTATTTTCCAGAGTTAAGTACTGGTTCAACTTACTTGAAGCCAGCGCTTGCACCAGCGCGTTGATAGTGCTACCGTCGTCTAGAAACACGTACACGCTACTGAAATAAATAAAAAAAATTTAAAGCTACCGTTAAAAAATACACACCCAATAATTTTAAACAAAAAAGAACCGACTTCACTTAGCCTCCACCTTTCCAAAGGGAAATGCTCAAGTTGCTGTAAAAAGTACTCAAATCTCTATAGGTGTGCCTACAATAGTTGAAGAGTACCCTCGATTTCTCCAAGATCCCATCATCAGATCCTGACCTGGTTACAATGGGACCAACTGTGAAGTATACTCTTTCAAACAAAAAAAGAATTTTCCAAATCGGTCCAGACGTCTCCGAATAATCGGTGAACATACATAAAAAAAAACAAGCAAAAACAAAGATCCCGACGAATTGATAACCTCCTCCTTCGAAATCTTGAAGTCGGTTGAAAGTACAAATCACTATAGGTGTGCCTATAATATTTGAAGAATTGCCTCGATATCTCCATCATCCCATCATCAGATCCTGACCTGATGTCAATGGGACCAACAAAACAAAAAAAAACCCTTTCAAACAAGAAAAGAATTTTCCAGAGATCACGAAGAATAGGCATGGTGAATTTTTTTCATGTATGGTATCAATATTCGTTTTGTTGTGAGGATCAAATGTCTATATGGGGCCAATTGCGTTAAAGAAACACAAAAGTCAGAAATGAGACTTAAAGTCCGAGATTTGCATTTGTTTCTCAAAACGCTCCTAACAAAATGACGTGCAAAAGTGACGTCACGATCACATAGTCGCCCGCCCTATTTAAAGTATGGAAAAAATATAAAATTGCTATTTTTACAGTGAAATGTTGCGTTTATGTATATGGTTGCTGTACAGTCGCCATCAAATATATCGGAGCAGCCAAGGTACTCAAAAATATCTGAACATGCACTTTATCGCCTTGAAAATAAAGGCGTTGTTCAGACATTTGTGACCACCTTGGCCGCTCCGATATATTTGATGGCGACTGTACAATTAATTTTACAGTAAAACGTTAAAATTCGAATGGTATCATTGTTTTTTTTTATAATTTCGCATTTAAAAAAATGGTAAAATTTAGAAATTTTGCAACTTCATATCTTTAAGTTATTCCAATAGAATTTATAAATTTTCACTTTAGTTGGATATATTGATCATTTTGCATCCTATCAACTAAATTTTATTGCATAATTCAACATGTGTCTGTCATCATGCCTATTGAGAACCTCCTCCGAAATCTTGAAGTCGGTTGATAAAAGTTACTTACATATCCTCGTCTCCATCTTTCACCAGTTTGATCTTGTATCGCCGTCCCAGGTACTGTTTCAGGAATTCTGTCCGTCTGTCCTCTAAGTTTTTATCTTCAGTTTGGTCGACCTAGAAAAATAAATACATAACGCGTAAAACATCTTTGAAATGAAATTTAAAAAAAATTTGGGGACAATTTTACACAAATCAACCTAGTCCCAAACTAAGCAAAGCTTGTACTATGGGTACTAGGCGATATACCTTCTTATATAGATAAATATATACTTAGATACCTAGAAAACACCCATAACTCGGGAACCAATAGTCGTGAGACACAGAAATAAATGCCCTTACCAGGATTCGAACCCGGGACCTCCTGCTTCGTAGGCAGGGTCACTACTAGGAGGTCGTAAAGAAAAATAATAAAAAACTGGCCAAGTGCAAATCGGACTTTTGCAATGAAACTTTTTACAATGTTTTTACTCACGCTTCATTATTACTTCTTATTATAGACATATTTACTAGCCAATAGACCGTCATGGTAATAATACCAAAATTGAGCGGAATGGTCTTATTGAACTATCAATAGGTATGACAGAGAAGGCGCTATTATCGTTGGTCCTTGTCATAGTCTCACGTTGTGATTATTGCTTACTTTTCAAAAGGCCCTAAGTACAATATAAACGTTTGTTACCCTCCACCGGTTTTTGAAGGGGAACAAACAAACCGACTAAATCATGTAGGCTAGCTACGGTATGCTGTCAGCCATCTTGTAATGCGTTTCCGTAAATTTTGAAAAAGCGTGTTTCAACTAGGTTATTTTTATTTTTTTCGGGACTATGAATTTCTTATACTTACATCGGCTGAATAACAAAGATGGGCCAGAGGCGGGGTGACTAGGAACTGTGGGGCGAGTGGGTACAAACGGCCTTTGACAGCTGGTTGGTATTCTCCCGTGTCGACTATTAACACTTCTAAGGCATGGATTAATATGAAGTGGAACTAATTCTTATACTTTTTCCCTAACCACCGTTGAACCTTATTAGTTATTACCGAGCAAAACAGTCTCATAGGAACCTCTTAAAAAGTAGTAAAAACGGTCCGATAGGGAGCATAATATAGGGGGCGGGGTCTCACTCGCACTCGTTACAAAACTGACATTTTAACTTGTTGTCATGTTGGCATTATTGTCTAATGACGTCATAACTCCCTAAGTCAAAACGAGACGCAGCCCCTCTTATTACGCTCTCTTTGTGGCCGAAGAGTATACTCCAGTTTAAAATAATAACTTCATGTTCTAAGGTTAGACTATGAAGTCGTTATAATCACGTCTGCTAAATAACAAATATGGTCCAGAGGCGGGGTGACTGCGAACTGTGGGGCGAGTGGGTACAAACGGCATTAGGTAGCTGGTTAAAATTCACCCGTGTCGACTATTAACACTTCTAAGGTTAGACTATGAAGTCCTTATACTCACGTCGGCTAAATAACAAAGATGGGCCAGAGGCGGGGTGACTGTGAACTGTGGGGCGAGTGGCCACAGACGGCCTTTAACAGCTGGTTGGAATTCCCCCGTGTCCACTAGAAAAACTTCTGGATGACTTTCCTATAAAAAATAAAGACAGATGTTATCTGCAATTGGTATATAACCACAACATAACATAAATACTCTAGCACACCTCAAGTAAAGAATCAAAGTATACAAAAATTACAAACAGAAAAGTAGAGGTAAAACAATTGGCGGTCTTATCGCTAAAACCGATCTCTTCTCTTCCAGACAACCTTATTATATATCTTGTCAAATAAGGCTGTATTTTTTATGGGACCATCTTACACACAATTATTGGCTCTACAGATAAGATCGTGTCAGATATTTTTGCGCGTTGCGTTTTTTACAATCTAAATATATAAAGAAGAAAGTGACTGACTGACTGACATATCAACGCACAGCCCAAACCGCTTGTTCTAGAGATTCCAAATTTGGCACCTAGGTTCCTTATAAGGTGTAGGGATGCATTAAGAAAGGATTTTTCAAAATTCACCCCCTAAGGGGGTAAAATGGGGGTCCAAAGTTTGTATGGCGAATCAAGATTTGTTAGACTATTTTATTCGAAACTTCACAGGAGTATTTCTAACGATAAATGAGTAAACACGTGTTTCAGGTTTTTTATAAATTCAACCTCTAAAAGGGTCAAATGTGGGCACAAAGTCTGAAAATCAACATGGGTATCGTATGCTTTTTGAGTACTTATAGTACGCGGGCGAAGCCGCGGGAAAAGGCTAGTTCCTTATACTTGTACAGACACCATGCCGCAAAAATATGTGAAACGCTCTTATGGTCCTACAAATAAGAGCGTGTCACATATTTTTGCGGCCGTCGCGTAGGAAGATACTATTGCCGATGACTATACCTAGATTCAGAGATGATAAATTTCACAAGCGTTTCAACCGCCGGTTCATAATTTATAAAGCCTGACCAGATATATATGATCAGGCGCATGTTGCGGAATTTCATAGGAACTTATTTCATGCACTGGCAATCATTTTACTGACAGACTGATATGCATGTGTGAGGGCATGTGATAGGTTGCCACTTTTGTCAGTGTCATTGTCGCGGTTTATTTGAATAATAGTAAAGTGTTGAATATTAAATAATAAACGACAAAAAATCCCTAAATTATTCATAGTCAAGAGCGAAACATTGTAAATAGTGCATGTAATAAACAGCTGTAAATAATACGCTCGGGAAATGAAACTATTTCGCAGTGAAACATTTTCAAATTAACATCAGAGCTGACAGGTAAACAAATCAAGATGTCCCCATACCATAGAGAATAATACGCTATATGACTATACTGAACTGTTGCCATATAAATGAGAATAATAGCGCCCACTTGACAATAATCATATAATATAACTTTATTGCACACCTCAAATAATAGACACAAAATATAATTCTGAATATATTTCTGGTAAGGCTTTAAATAACACAAAATTATTCGAAAAATTATGTGTACAACATATATACTCTTAACGTATTTAACGAATTAAGAGTAATTTTATGTCCTATATTCGTAATATAAATGAACGCCGATTTAAATGCTTGAGAAACGAATCTAGCAATCCACCGAGAATAGAGAACATGCGTGAAAAATATTTAATTGAATTTGTTCCATAAACACGTTCAACAATCCCAAATTAATATAAATAAGTGGAAATTCGTGATAATTGTTAACAGTTTTTTAAAGATATTGCGGTTTAATAATTTTAAACAAAAAAGAACCGACTTCACTTAGCATCCACCTTTCCAAAAGCAAATGCTCGAGATGCTGTAAAAAATACTCAAATCACTATAGGTGTGCCTATAATAGTTGAAGAGTTCCCTCGATTTCTCCAGGATCCAATCATCAGATCCTGACCTGGTTACAATGGGACCAACTGTGAAGTATACTCTTTCAAACAAAAAAAGAATTTTCCAAATCGGTCCAGCCGTCTTCGAATAATCGGTGAACATACAGAAAAAAATAAAAAAAAAATAGCAAAAACAAAGATCCAGACGAATTGATAACCTCCTCCTTCGAAATCTTGAAGTCGGTTGAAAACGTAAAATTTTAGGCATTTTTTTAATACCTCAAATGTATTTTCGAAACTTCAGTTCGATTACTTAACAAGAAAAAAAGTGTACGACAACTATATAGCTAAACGCATTTTTTCGTGCCTAAAATTACAAAAATCTTCCAAAAACTTGTTCCTTCCAAGCAGTTTTCTGCAACTTTGTGGTCGGTGACGTCACAAACCACACACTTTTTGTATGGGGCGTTTTGACGAGCGGCGCAGACGCCTAACGTATTTTCACATTTTTGACGTTTCAGGGCTATCATATTAGGTTTATTCATCATCATCATCATCATATCAGCCGAAAGACGTCCACTGCTGGACATAAGCCTCCCCCAAAGAGTCCCACAATGACCGGTCCTGCGCCACCCGCATCCAGCGGACTCCCCTTAACCAGGTCATCAGTCCACCTTGCGGGGGGTCTACCCACGCTGCGCCTTCCGGTTCGTGGTCGCCACTCGAGAACCTTTCCGCCCCAACGGCCATCGGTTCTACGAGCAATGTGCCCCGCCCACTGCCACTTTAGTTTAGCGATTCGGAGGGCTATATTGGTTACTTTGGTTCTGCTGCGGATGGCCTCATTTCTGATGCGATCACGCAGAGAGACTCCAACCATAGCCCTCTCCATTGCCCTTTGGGTGACTTTGAGCTTTCTTATGAGGCCCATTGTAAGCGACCACGTTTCAGTACCATATGTCATCACTGGCAACACACACTGGTCAAAGACTTTCGTCTTGAGACACTGCGGAATATTGGACAAAAAGATGTGCCGTAGCTTCCCGAACGCTGCCCAACCGAGTCGGATTCGTCGAACCTCTTTCTCGAAGTTGGATCTACCTAACTGGACAGTATGTCCTAAGTGAGTGAGTGTGTAAGTGTGAGCACACCCTGTTACTTCGTAACGATATTTGTGTTACCAGGTCGGTGTCTGCGGGCAAGTTTGTCGTACCCAGAGTCGCGAATTACTACGGTGATAGGTGTCTTCACAAACGTTTACCCTATATACTTAACAGCCTGCCCGCTGACATCAGGCAGGAAGTCAATAAAGTTAAGTTCGGAAAAAAGCTGCGTACTTACCTTGTAAATTGCATAAGTTAATTTTTCATAAGCTGAATGTATAGATGTTACCTTTAGATAAATAAGAGTAGAGACTGCACGATCCCACAGTCAAACCGTGAAAACTGTTTTGTGGGACCCTTTATTTGTGTAAGCTGTATCTTTTTCATGTTAATAAATAAATAATAATAATAATAAGTATATATAATGGTCCACAACTTCGAGTGTAAAGTCTCCGATTGTAACGGGAGTTGGTGCTACATGGGTATTTGACATGATCTTCGTCTTATCCATGTTCATCTTTAGACCAACTCGCTCGGAGGCTTTACTGAGGTCATCGAGCATCGTACTCAAATCCTCCATGGTCTCAGCCAAGACTACTATGTCGTCAGCAAACCGAAGGTGAGTGATGTACTCGCCGTTTATGTTGACGCCTAGCCTTCTCCAGTCCAGAGTCTTAAAAACATCCTCCAGTGCAGCGGTAAACAGTTTAGGAGAAATAACATCTCCTTGCCTGACTCCCCGCTGCAACGGAATAGGCTTCGAGTTCTGGTCCTGGAGTCGGACTGACATAGTGGCGTTCTCGTACAAACACTTTAGCACTTCGATATAGCGATAGTCCACTTGGCACCTCTGGAGAGATTGTAGTACAGCCCAGGTTTCGATCGAGTCGAAGGCTTTCTCGTAGTCCACGAACGCTAAGCAGGTTATACTCCTCAGTCTTCTGTATAACCTGACGGAGCGTATGGATGTGGTCTACGGTACTAAAGCCTCTTCGGAAACCGGCTTGTTTGGGAGGCTGGAAGTCATCTAGCCTGCGTGCGAGACGGTTCGTAATGACTCTTGAAAACAGCTTATAGACATGGCTCAGAAGTGAAATGGGTCGGTAGTTCTTTAGTAACGCGTTATCACCCTTTTTGAAGAACAATACCACCACACCTCTGTTCCATGCCTTAGGCGTTCTCCCTTCTAGTAAAACGGAGTCGAACAACTTCTGAAGGGCCATAAGGACCGGTTTACCACCCGCCTTCAGAAGTTCGGCTGTAATTCCGTCTTCACCAGGTGCCTTGTTATTTTTGAGCTGTTTAAGAGCCATTCTAATCTCGTACAGGCTGATGTCCGGGATGTCTTCGGTATAATGTCGGGTCAGTCTAGCTCTAGGGTCTTCCGCCTGATCAACTTCAGGTCTGCTAGTTGATGTGTATAGCTGTCCATAAAAGTCCTCTATATCCCCCAGAAGCTCGGGTCTGGATGAAACAATTCTATCATCCTCAGTTTATAATTTGGCGCGCTGGCTCTGCCCAATAGACAAATCTCTTGAGAAAACTTTAGAGCCCTTATAATGCTCAATGGCCTCTTCAATACGATTTGTATTGAATTGGCGCAAATCACGGGTAAGGGACTTAGAGATCCGTTTATTGAGCTGCCGGTATAATGACGCATCTGCTGAGGATTGCAGAACCATTTCTCTCCTTTCCTCGATGAGTTTCTGAGTGGAGTCAGAGAGCCTTTTCGTTCTGTTGCTCCGCTGGGCCTTAAAAAACTTAGACCCAGTACTATGGACAGCTTCCACAAACCCGTCGTTGAATTCGTCCACATCGCCGCCTAGACAATCGAAACGGTTTTGGAGTTCCAGCTGGAAGCTCTCAGGGTTTTGGATTTGAAGTGCTGCTGGACGGAGCGTAGACTTCATCAGTCGAGAGCGCTCTAGCTTAACACATATATTCAATGTGCCTCTCACCAGATGGTGATCACTTCCGGTTTTAACCGTATTGATCACAGAGACATCATTGAATATATGCTTCTTCGTCGACATGATGAAGTCAATCTCGTTTTTAGTTGCACCGTCGGGACTCATCCAGGTCCACTTCCTGTGCTCACGTTTCCTGAGTCACGTTATTAGAGACATTTGAATCTACAGGGTAATAGAATCGAATGACGTCTTCTGAAAAAATCATGCATGTTCCTAATTGCTGCTAGTATCCTCGGTACCATTACCATGCCGCAGAGGCCATTTTTAGTTATGCAGGTTTTCCCTAAAACCAACACTAAGACTTAATGGGCTGATAGTGATAGAACATTAGATTAAGCAAATTCGACCCAAAAGAAAAAAAGCATTTTTTTGGATATATAAGCAAATTTAGACTTACACGATTTTCACTCGTTATATTGACAAAAACGGGACTTAATCGCGTACACTTACTTTTATTATTTCCCTGACGTTTCGAGTGTGCCGTAACGCTCGTGGTCGCAGGCAGACTGGCGAGGAATTGTATCAGCATCTCCTAGCTGCGCGGGTTTTTCGAACTACCCGCAGTTGGTCTCGATTATGCACATTCACGCTAGGGTTGTCACTTTGCCTACACACTCAGTAGTGAGTGTTGTGTGATTAAGTCCCGTTTTTGTCAATATAATATATAGGCAAAATTACTACTTTAAGCTTTATAAATAAAAAGTATAAAAGTGCCAATATCTCGAGAACTAAGCCATTTTCATTAGGGCCAAAATTGCTTAGTATTGTCATACTCAACAGCTGTTTTATCAGCCCTTTACGTGATAACGTTGGTTTCAGGGACTCGCGATATTTCAGTTTTATTTTTAGAGGTAATTATTATATTTTATAGTTTCTTATTTAAAACACAAACACTGATAAAAATGAGAAAAACAAAAAAAAAATACTAATTTTCATCATCACAGCAAATTACTTTGATAATTTCTTTAGTAAGCATTTATTTTAAACTAATTAATTATAAACTAAATGCCTATAAATAAAACTACTTAAATTAAAAACTAACACTTACTAAATAAGTCTAAAATAGATCTAAAAAATCGGGCCCCCGCAGCATTGTGCCGAGGACGCTGGCAGCATTTCCCCGCTGTATCGCAATACTTATGCGTTGAGCGAGGAAGCTGCCAGCTCTTCGGTCACCAGTTGATTCGATAAGTCTTTTTATCTACACTCACATTGTAAGTCCTCTAAAACGTGTTCAAAAACGGTAGGCAATGGCTAGCATTACCACAACCGATTTTACTATGATAAGCTTTTTATCTGTGGCAGTAACGTAATTTTAATTTTACATGCTCATATATTGATACGTTATGAGTTTAAAATTCCGAACATCGAATTTGATAACATAATGTAAATCCTGTCCTCCTTCCTGACCAACGGCACGCGCCCGCGCGACTGCCGGCACAATCGAGTTGGCCATGGCGGTGCAATGGCGGTCATTCTATGGTTTCCGAACACTTCATTTAGGATATATAATATGAGTGTAGATAAAGCAGTGTATGCAACTGTACGTAATTAGGCCTTAAAACGTAACAGTTACATAAACTACAATTTTGAGCTCTATAAAAAGTTGCTGTGCACTGGGTCCCAAAGGGCCAAGTCTTGGTCTCTTATTTCATTAATTTTTTGTCATGACATACCCCACGATATATAAGGTGCTAACAAATTAATTAACTTTAAAACAATTAACTTTTAACTGTAATTATGGAACCTTTGTTAAGTCTTAGGTATAATATAAAATTACAATATAAAAACACCGCATACTTTTTATTTCAAAACAACAACACACAACAGTAAAAATTTAATAAACACTCTAAACTACTTAAACCTAGAGATAAAAAAATTGTCCCAGATCGCTGTCAACGGGCAGGGTGCCCAGAAGGCTGGCCGTGTTGCCACGTTGAATGGCGATAGCTATACGTTGTGCAAAATAGTAGCCAGCCCTCTGGTCACCAGAGGCTTCTATTAGGCGCGCCGATAGATCATTGTATAGTCGGCGCGCGCTTGGCCCCCACGGCCCCAAAGTTTCAACTTTTGTATATCATTTTTAGGGTTCCGTAGTCAACTAGGAACCCTTATAGTTTCGCCATGTCTGCCCGTCCGTCCGTCCGTCCGTCCGCGGATAATCTCAGTGACCGTTAGCACTAGAAAGCTGAAATTTGGTACTGATATGTATATCAATCACGCCGACAAAGTGGTAAAATAAAAAGTTGATTTTTTTTTAATTAGGGTACCTCCCCTATACGTAAAGTGGGGAGTGATTTTTTTTTCATTTCAACCCTAACGTGTGATATATTGTGGGATAGGTATTTAAAAATGAATAGGGGTTTACTAAAATCATTTTTTGATAATGTAAATATTTTCGGAAATAATCGCTCCAGAAGTAAAAAAAAAGTGCCCCCCCCCCCCTCTAACTTTTGAACCATAAATTTTAAAAATATGAAAAAAAATTCAAAAGTAGAACTTTATAAAAACTTTCTAGGAAAATTATTTTGAACTTGATAGGTTGAATAGTTTTTGAAAAAAAATTACAAAATAAATTCTGAACTAAGTTTGTAATTTAACCGTATAAGCAGGTGTTTATTGTACCTGTAATTTCTACAAAATCACAATGAAATGACGTGCTTTCAAATAAAGTAAAAACGGTGAAAATCGGTTCACGCAATAAAGAATTATCCCATAAAAATCATCTTCCATACTTTAAGCTCGCGCGCAATAGCACAGAATAACTAATAGTACTACCGTACAGAAAGTTCACTCCTTCACAAAAGTCAGATTTAGGTATAAAATTATACCTATACTCGCCGCCTGCAAGCAAAATTGAAACTTATAACCGCGCACGAACCGTGAATCTTCTTTGCGCGCCGCAGTTTTATGACCGAACTGTGAGCGTCGGCACAGGGTTGTCACTTGACAAGTTTTTGTACCTATACCTACTGATTTATTATTTTTAAGATAAATATGTAGGAATTACAAACGTTGATTCTGTAAATATGAAATTTTTATCCGGAGATAGAAACATTTATAGAGATTATGTCTGATTCTCACGGAAGTAAGGTATGCCACAGCCGTATTCCTTTGAAAATATGTCGGTCAGTACCTAATATTGTTTCTGGGCAACCAATATTCAATAAATTAAGGATGTTTATTTTAACTAGTACTAAGTAAGGACTACGGGACCTTTCAATATCGTTCGGAATTTAAAAATGTTATTTCTTTTTCCTTGTTCTTCCGTTTATTTAGACATTCGTAAAGACATCTTTTATACGGATTGGATCGAGAATTAGGTTTCGAAGCCATTGTGTATTTTCAATTTTGCGCGAGCGCCACGTGACACCAGTATCGTGCGAGCCGAGCGGCAGCACACTCCCACTGCCATACACCTGCCCGGGAGGCGCGCCGGCCAAACGTACCTAAACTACGTAGTGAAACCCCCCTGGCAATAGTTTACTTAATTTGCCGATAGATGTCGCTGTACGTGGTACGCTCATATCATATCCTACATGGCGGTGTTATTTTAACTCTTAAGTGGGGACACTTACTGTGACGGACGGAAAACTACGGAACCCTACACTGAGCGTGGCCCGACACGCTCTTGGCCGGTTTTTTATGTTTTAATTTATCGAACAAAAAAAATATATATAGGACAATCTTACACAAATCGACCTAGGCCCACAGTAAGCTCAATAATGCTTGTGTTATGGGTACTAGACGACGATATATATAATAGATAAATATGAATAAATACTTAAATACATAGAAAACACCCATAACTCAAGAACAAATATCTGTGATAAACACACAAATAAATGCCCTGACCACCCATACCCTTCGTAGACAGGGTCACTACCGACTGGGCTAGGAGGCCGTTAAAAAAATATTATAATAAATTTTTAAAATAACCACCCCTACAATGTACCTGTCAAGATATTTAACACTGTCTGTCATGGCACGTCAAAAGTTTTTTCTTTCTTAAATGTCATTATGATTCGGGTTTAAAGAGGTCTCATTTAATTATCTTATTAACAGGGTGTTTTAACGTAGGAAATTTGTTTCCTAGTTTTCTCCAAAAAAACATAACAAAACCTATGATGTTTCATACTTAAATATACTCCAAGAACCGAGTACTGTCAGCGGTAAAAATATCCGTGACTAATTTGTTAGCACCTTATATAATAATAACAGATGGGTTATGCACGCTCCAAAAGTGGAGCACCCAAAATGAGTGAATTCAAACAATTGTCGCTAGTCGCGCACCAGCAAGCGAGAGATGCGGACGTGCTAATGAGCTCCCGTCACCCGCGTGAGAAAGAGACAAACTGTAATTATCTAACAACGAGAGTATCAGAGATGTAATGATTGTCAAAACGGATAAATATAACAGAATCATTGCTATGTTATGAAATAACTTTGATAGTGTTTTTTGTGCTCATTTTGTTTGAGTATAACCCATCCATAGTAAACATTATTAAACCATACCTCGGATATTATGTAGAGAGCTCTAAGGAAATATTTCGTTTCCATTTCATCGTAGTAAGCACAAATACTGTCTGGAACGTAATTTTCTATAATTTCTTGATTTTGGTAGTAATTGTACATCTCTTCTGTGAGCCTAAAAATAAAAGTTATTGAATGTAGATCCAAGATCCCGGTACAAAAATATGCTAAACCAGCCGCGATGTAACATAAACGATATCTATAAAATAAACGTTTATAATATGAGTATTGTAATATACAACAAGTTACCAGCCCAAATGAAAACACTTGAGGGAAATAAATTTACAGAAACACTAAGATATTGGCTTCTTGATCACTGCTTTTACAAGGTTGAAGAATTTATGAGTTGCGAAGAGTAATTTGTATTGTATGATGTGTATATTGTATATTTTGCTTAATTCAAGTTTGTTCTGTACATTTCTTGCTAAAAACTACCGTGTTGTACAAACCCAATTTATTGTAACAGGATCCTAACAATTTTGAGAAGGTTAAAACTATAAATTAATGTATATAAATTTAGTCTTTATAAAATATTCTGTATGTATCTAGTACGTACTTTAAATATTTACATACTGTTCAAAACAGTCGGAAAAGGTGATACAATAGATTTTTACAATACCACTGTAATCTACCATTTTTCTGTAAATACATTTTTGTTTGTTTGTTTGTTTGTTTGTTTGTATTTTTTGACGTGATAACGTCTTTAAAATCGTTTTAGTCGGGTGACATGTTCAGAAACTTGTGTCACACCAAAACCTCACGAGCGCGATCGCAGGTATAACGAGAGAGAGACGGACCGATCTCCCGTCTCATCTCGAGCGCTGCCAGTCATTCCGTGAAACTTGTCACGCGGAATCCTCACGAGCGGTTAGACGTTATCACGTAAACATCTCGATCGTAAACCTACTTTACAAACAACCAATTTTTTTTATTTAATTAGATCGTATGTAACTATGTACAGCCTTGGCCAGAAGAGTTGAGATTAGCTGTTTTTTGTTTACAATTTTGATTTTAAGTATTAATTCTCTATTATAACAATGTACGATGACGTAAAATGTTATATTTTATTGATATATCTAGAAAAAATCACTTAATACCACTTTCAAAGTACCTATAAAACATGAAATGTGGAGGTAACAAAAACTTCAACAAAACATGCCTGTTCAGTTTCGATTAATTGATAAAAAAACTTCAAAAAAGATACAAACGCCGGACTAAACTTTCGAGTTTTGTTTGAAAATCACAAGAGTGCTCAACACTTCTGGCCAAGGTATGTATGAAATAAAGTCCATATTTGCACGTTACGGACGGAGAACTTATTAAATAAACATACACATTACAAAAATATAACGGTTTCATGCAGAAGAAAATGCTTTTGTTTTTGTGTTAAATTTAATTCTCTCCTCTTGGTTGCCGAAAACCAGCGCCATGGCTTAGAATCTTTAGCTATCGGCGTCCTTTTTGGTGCTCTGTACTTTAGGATTAAAATGAAGATATTTTTGTACCACCAAATAAACAATTTCTATTCTAATCTATTCTAAATAAAATTATTGTTCACCACACCACCTCGGAAAGGCTCTCTTTATACCTTAAAAGACGAAGGGAAAAAAGCATTTTATCCACATGTATCTGGCAGGATGGACCTTAAATTAAGACTTAATTTAGGATAAGACAGTTTTGAAAGCACTTGTTTGGCTTCCATTTTTAATATTTTATAACTTGTATTTTTCTCGCGATGGTGTGGTGAAAAAAGCTGTACTATTTTCGGTAAAAAAGTTTGTTTAACCTCTCTTGCCTTGAGGCTCTCGCATGCTCAAGATGCTATTTTTTGAACCACTCCCTACGCTCGTGGCTCAATTTTGAAACCTTTCGCTGGCTCGGGTCTCAATATGTCAGCACGAGAGGTTAAACAACAACTTTTCTTCCTCTATTGTCAAAGCGATAAAGTGCATGATCAGATATTTTTGAGTACCTTTGCCGCTTCGATATATTTAATGGCGACTGTAACTCCCAAATAACTATTATTATTCATTTCGATTTGTTATAGTCCTATTTGGGAGGCAGGCCCACTGGGACTCGACCACCGGCTTGCCTAACTTAATAACAGTTGTAGAAAGTTTCAACAATACATACTTGAGGAGTGACGTGTCGTCCGCGACCAGCCACAGTTGAGCTCCGTCCACGGCCACAATACAGGCTTCGTGTGCTGTCTCCGGGTCCAACTTGGGTTGCGGAGGCAGGCCCACTGGTGATCCTAGAGACAGTTCCAACATGTATCCTAGAGACAGTTCCAACATGTATCCTAGAGACAGTTTCAACATGTATTCTAGAGACAGTTTAAACATGTTTAGGAGCGGTTAAAAAACAACTATTTTCTGAAGGTTTGTATTTTCAACAATACTACAGTACGCGAACAATTTTAAGCTTCGATAACTCACAAGTGCGATTTTCTGTTTTAGTTAGAGAATATGATATGATTACTTATAGTAAAAAATATTTTCTAACAGTTTTTAACGCCGCGCTAGGTATTATATACATATTTCTTTATAACAACAGAAAAAGATTATACTAGATATATTTTCCTTTACCATACTATTGCATTCAACTATTTCAACATCATCTGCCATTTTATAACAGTTTGGTCAATATATTATGAGAGCATAATCGAAAAAAAAATCGTCAAAATATAAGTGACCTTGAATTCTAAACGAATTACAAATGGGTAAGACGACATATGCTCTTGACAAAACCGTTATAAAATGTGAAGTTATGGTGCAATAGTAAAAAACGATAGCCTAGTGGAGAAAAATAAAACTTACATAATCTTTTCCATGTGTAGCAAACAAATACATGTATTACCTAGCGCAATGCTAACAATTGTTAGAAAATATTTTTCATTATTAGTACTTAACGTATTCTAACAGGTTACAAAATAAAATCGGACTTGTGATTTATGTCATTTTTATAGGTTAAAAAAACGTTCCCGTACTCCACTACAAGGTAAATCAAATAAATAAACCGGCCAAGAGCATGTTTTTTATTATCTGTGTAACTGTTAGCTTAAGTTTCGTGACGAATTGGTTTTACTGTAAGGTCATGTAAGCGTTTTTGACAATTAATATATATAAATATATATGTCGGGCCATGCTCAGTGTAGGGTTCGGTAGTTGCCGGCCTGTTACAATATATCCGTTCGAAAGGTCATAGAAAACACGTCCTTTTGTACGCGATTTTGAGTTATAACTTATAACTCAAAAACGGCCCAACCGATTTTATTTAATGTAGTTTTTAGTGAAAGTACTTATCAGGCCTCACTTCGATTATTATTTTTTTGGACCCACGGATCAAAAGTTAAAGGGGGCGCGCCCTTTTTTAAGCTTTCGGGGCTATTATTTACGAAAGTATTTGTTTTATCCAAAAATAGTTTTAGAAGACCCTTATTATTTTTTAAAAGACCTATCTACGACATTCCACACTATAGGGTTGAAGCGAAAAACAATCACTCCCCCCCCCCAATTGATGTGTACGGAAGGTACCCTAAAATATATTTTTTTTAGATTTTGTTTTACCACTTTGTCGGCCTGATTAAAACACAAACTCATACTATAATATCAAGGATGATATAGACATGGATGGACAATATCCATACAAATTCGCGTTCCCTTATTTCAGGTTAAAGCACTAGCCTCATCTATCGGTCACACCAGACACTAAATCCTAGTTTCTAATTCTTTGTTCGGCGCTTAACGCTGACAGAATAACTAGACTCCAGACTCGACAGATGGCGCTGTGGCACTTAGTACCGAAAACAGACGTATAGCCTGAACGCGATTTTGTATAGGCATTGTCAATCCATGTCTTAATCATCCTTGATGCCTATACAAAACCGCGTTCCTCGAACCTTCAGGCTACACGTCTGTTTTCGGCACTAAGTGCTACAGCGCCATCTGTCGAGTCTGGAGTCTAGTTATTCTGTCAGCGTTAAGCGCCGAACAAAGTATTAGAAACTAAGATTTAGTATCTGGTGTGACCGACAGATGTCGCTAGTGCTTTAACCTGAAATAAGGGAACGCGAGTTTGTATGGATATTGTCCATCCATGTCTATATCATCCTTGAATAATATATACCTGTAATAGTACAATCCGCAGTTTGTCCATTTGAAATATTCTCAAAAGGTTCAGAATTGCGCTCTCTCCAATGTTCTTCCTTAAAAGTTTTTGTTTCATTTCCTTCTTTGTTCTCTTTCTTGTTGTATGACATTTCATCTCCTGTAGCTAACCGTTGCATGTTAGAGTGAGAAGGCGATGTTTGTTCACGCGCATGGTTCATGTTGTTTGAGTGGTATGCGTCCGTATTAATACCACCATTGTTTTCCTTAGCACTGGTACAAGGGCTGCTATTTATATATCCGGAAACCGGGATTACAATCTTCTTAAATAGCATATTTGACCTCCATGGTAAAATTTGAACTTTTTTAAGTACTGGCCGGTATATTTTTTCTTTCTTATTAACGCTCGTGTTTTGTTTTTGACGGGTTTTAAATGTCATCTCGCAGCAAGAATGGAACTCACTCGTGAAAATATTCGTGCTATGATTTATTATGATTTTCGGCGTGGTTTAACGCAACAACAGTGCATAGATCAACTAACTTCAACTTTTGGTGATGAAGCCCAATCTAAAACTACTGTGTATCACTGGTTTAGTGAGTTCAATCGTGGACGTAGTATGCTTACGGACGAAGTTAAGGCAGGTCGCCCGAAATCGGTCGTTGTACAACAAAATATCGAGGCTGTGCGAAAACTTATAATGGACGACCGACATGTTACGTACCGCGAGATAGAGGCGACTCTGGGTATTTCTATGACCAGCATTAATAGCATATTACATAATTATTTGGCTGTAAAAAAAATTTGTTCGCGTTGGATACCCCACAACTTAACAAAAGAGCAAAAAGATGCTCGCGTCGAATGGTGCAATAAAATGTTAAAAAAATATAACCGTGGTGACTCAAAAGCCGTTTATAACATCTATACAGGTGACGAATCCTGGATCTATGCATACGATCCCGAAACGAAGCAACAATCAACGGTATGGGTGTTTCAAAATGAGCCGAACCCTACGAAAGTTACTCGTGCAAAAAGTACATTGAAACAAATGGTGGCCTGCTTCTTCGGTATTAATGGCCATGTAGCTACAGTGCCACTAGAAAACCGTAGAACGGTTAATTCAGAGTGGTACACGACCATTTGCTTACCGGAAGTATTTGAACAAATTCGTAAAACTAACCAGCGACGAAGAATCATTCTTCATCATGACAATGCCAGCTGTCATACGTCACGCGAAACAACTCTATTTTTGGAGGGTCAAAATGTGGAATTAACGGGTCATCCGCCGTACAGCCCTGACTTGGCACCCAACGATTTTTATTTATTTCCAAATATAAAGAATAAATTACGCGGTCAACGATTTTCGACCGCTGAAGATGCTGTCGACGCATTCAAACAACACGTTATGGAGGTACCTCAGGCGGAGTGGCAGAAGTGCTTTAAAAATTGGTTCACGCGAATGCAAAAGTGCATAGATCATCAAGGGGAATACTTTGAAAAACAATAAAACCATTTTCAGCCGTGTACGTTTGTTTGTTTTTTTGTTTCCGGATATATAAGTAGCAACCCTCGTATTGCTTTCTGTACAATTTTAATAAGCCTTTATTATAATTTTTTTCTTAGAATCCAACAAGGACCATATGTGACGTTTTCAAGTCTAAGGTACATATTACCCTACTCGGGTACTCGGTAGTCAATAAGGCGTTACTGTCATAAAAAATCATTTAGATATAAACTCTATTAACAACCGACGATGATGTACCTTTGAATTAAAGACGTCCAGGTAGCCAGCTGACAGTTCCGTTGTGTCCGAAGTTGTCTGTAAGAACTTCACTTCGCTTACGCTCCGCTCGTTCGATCATATAACACTTTTATACGAGTAGTAAATATTAGTTATACATATTAACTCAGTTTCAAATAAGTTTGTGTAATGTCTAAGTAGGTATAAAGATGCGACCACACTGCTGCTTAAAATACGGTGACGCTACGGAATCGCAGTGACGCATCGTATCCGTACAGTTTTTATCGCATGCCCTCCACACCGCTGCTCAAAATACGGTGACGCTACAGAATCGCAGTGACGCATCGTATCCGTACCGTTTTTATCGCATGCCCTCCACACCGCTGCTCAAAATACGGTGACGCTACGGAATCGCAGTGACGCATCGTATCCGTACCGTTTTTATCGCATGCCCTCCACACCGCTGCTCAAAATACGGTGACGCTACAGAATCGCAGTGACGCATCGTATCCGTACCGTTTTTATCGCATGCCCTCCACACCGCTGCTCAAAATACGATGACGCTACGGAATCGCAGTGACGCATCGTATCCGTACCGTTTTTATCGCATGCCCTACACACCGCTGCTCAAAATACGGTTAGGAAGGTTTGCGTCAAAAATATTTCTTATGGGGCACGTCACTACGGACACGTTGCTTCTGCGTATTTTGAGCAGCGGTGTGGAGAGCATGCATTAAAGTCGTGACGTTTACGGCACGTCATTGCGATTCCGTACCGTCAGCGTATTTTGAGCAGCGGTGTGGAAGGCATGCGATAAAAACGGTGCGGATACGATGCGTCACTGCGATTCCGTAACGTCGCCGTATTTTAAGCAGCGGTGTGGTCGCACCTTAACACAAAATTGTTATTTATATTTTAGAGCGCACTATTCGCCAACAAACTGTCCTCAGTTTGGCGAAAAAAAAGATGTATACTTACCACTTAAGTTTTCTCTTGAAATAAATAAATAAAACATCTCAAATGCAGAGATAAAGTATTTTTCTTCCTTGTGAGTTAACTTTTCATAGTGAATTGTTTATTTTTTTTTACTGTTAAGAAAAACAGGATACTATAGGGTCTATAAAGTAAAAATTGCTTTTAGATAATTTACACATATGTTTTATTAATAAATAAATAAATAAATATTATAGGACAATCTTACACAAATCGACCTAGGCCTACAGTAAGCTCAATAAGGCTTGTGTTATGGGTACTAGACGACGATATATATAATAGATAAACATGGATAAATACTTAAAAACATAGAAAACACCCATAACTCAGGAACAAATATCTGTGATAAACACACAAATAAATGCCCTGACCAGGATTTGAACCCGGGACCTCCGGCTTCGTAGGCAGGGTCACTACCGACTGGGCTAGGCTATTTGTTTCTTAATAAATTAAATAAAAACGTACCCAGAGTGCCCGCTGCTAGGTTGAACTCTGTGACGGCGTACATGAACTCATCCAGTTGTTTAGTGTACTGTAGGAAGCGATGTTTCAATTCCCTCGGCTCACATGATAGCTGGTTCAAGAAAGTCCTTGCCTGAAGTGAGAGAAATAAGAATAATATTAAACAAGGTTAAAAGTAAAAAAAAAAACCGCCAAGTGCGAGTCGGACTCGCGCCCTGAGGGTTCCGTGCATCAAAAATGTTTTACACATCACACGATAAACCGGAACATAAGGTGTATTTTGTGTGCCGCTACTTAGTTTTGTACTGAAATTGCTGAAAAAATATTTTTTAGGGGGGGACACTCCATACATGTAACTAATTGTCAAAACATTTTTTTCTACCAAATATCAACATGATGCACATCAATCGATAGGTCTTTAAAAATAAAATTGAGGTTTCTTTGAATATTTTTTGTCTAAGTGGATATTTTCAGAAATAACCTGTAACATTTGAACCATCAGTCCAAAAATTATGAAAAAATTAAAGATGATAGATACATCTTTGAACATTCATACCACGAAAATTATTTTGAACATTATCGGTTAAGACGTTCTTGAGATATCTCCAAAAAAATAACGTACATAGGCAAATACGACCTTGCGATATTAATGCGTGGTCCGACACACACTTGGTCGGTTTTTATAGTTAGCAATCGAGTATTTTCAATAAGCACATATATAGGTATATCAATATCAAATCCCTAGAACTTGCCTGGAGTTATCACAGGTATGCAAATGAAATATAATTTGCAAATTTTAAAGACAATTAACATTTCATACAAACATTGCAATATAAATAAAAGCTTGTAACCAAATCAAATCAAATAATTTCATGATTCCGTCTTGTACAGTCGCCATCAAATATATCGGAGCGGCCAAGGTACTCAAAAATATCTGAACATGCACTTTATCGCTTTGACAATAGAGGCGCTGTTCAGATATTTGTGACCACCTTGGCAGCTCCGATATATCTTGATGGCGACTGAAAAACAGCAACACTCTTAACTGTACATCGGTGGACCTTATTACGAAAGGCATAAGGTCCACCGATGGGCAGTAACAAGGTGGGTGATGGTACCTGTTCTTGTAAGCGTCCTATATTATGTACCGCCGCGACACATTCACTGTCGAATCTCCTGACACGTTGTTCCATCTCCCTCTGATGATACGATTGTGAATTCCTGAAACATTTGTGACATTACGGTTTCTATTAATAGTTAGAGAGCCCACGACACTGAAACTAGTCTCCTAGATGAGATATATATATAATTAGTTGCGTCTTTAATGGGGGAACACGAAATGCCGATGCTTCAATGCAAAAAAGTATTTTACTTACTTACTTATCGAACTGGGTCAGTGTCATGGGCTCTCTAACTATAAAGGATATTATATTGTGATATTATAGTTTAAGATCAAAACAAAATTTGACATTGTAATCATGCTTTATCTACACTCATACTGTAAGTACTCTAAAATGCGTTCAAAAACCGTAGACAATGACAAGCATTACAACAAACGATTTAACTATGATAAGTTTCTTATCTGCGGCAGTAACGTAATTTTAACTTTGCATGCTCAAATATTGTTAAGCAATGAGTTTCAAATTTGGAACATCGAATTTGATAACATAATGTTACCGCCATGGCCAACTCGATTGGTCCCGCGCGAGCGCCGGCACAATCGAGTAGGCCACGACGGTACAATGGCGGTCATTCTATGGTTTCCGAACAATTAATTTAATATATATAATATGAGTGCAGATAAAGCAGTGTATGCAACTGTACGTAATTAGGCCTTAAAACACTCGTGTGATCTTATTATGAAATTCGCCTGCGGCTCATTTCATAAAACCACCCTCATGTTTTAAGGACCCTTATTACGTAACAGTTACATAAACTACTATTTTACTTTAATTTATATTGTGTTTGTATATTTTATAAGGATTAATCGAGATACTAGTTGAGGTCACCGGGGACCGTAGAGCTGGCTCGTTCCTTGCACAACGGATAGGTATCAGTCCAAAGAGGGAACGCAGGCAGCATTATGGGAACCCTTCCGCAAGGGTCGGACCTCGGTGACTTTCAAATTCAAATTCAAAATAATTTATTTCGGAAGCAAGTCCATATTTGTTAGTATGATACATAACATAAGTCTAAAACATCTTAAGTGCTAATGTTAATAAAATACAATTAAAGTTTAATAAATTACCTAATGCTAAAGACTAACCTACCCCGGAGAGCAGTGCAAGTCATTCCAGTGCTGCTGGATACGACCTTGGAACCTGTCAACAATGGTATTTAGCAAGCCGTTGGTACTAGCCTCGATTCTCCGTACTATGGATGCAACCCTTTTGCGTATAATAGCTGCAAAACCATCGGTGTGCGCATCTGCAAACATCCCCGAAGCACTACAGAACCGTGGTAGCCCCAACAGCATCCTAAAACCATTGTTGTATTGGACTCTGAGGGCGTTGAGAGCCTTCCGCGTATAATTAACCCATAGGCTGCAAGTGTAGAATGACTGGCAATATGCTTTAAAAAGTGTCACTTTTACACTACCTGAACACTTTGCAAACCTACGGGTCACCATATTGCATCTGACTGCCAACGCCCTACGTTCCCTTTCTATGTCCAAGTCGTCACTAAGGACTCGGAAACCCAGTGGCCTAAGTATTTAAATTTCGCGACTTTACCTAGTTTATGGTTTTTAGATTTATTTAGTTTTTTTTAAATATCACGACGGTGGCAAACAAGCATACGGCCCGTCTGATGGTAAGCAGCTACCGTAACCTATGGACGCCTGCAACTCCAAAGGAGTCACATGCGCGTTGCCGACCCTTTACAAAAAGGAGATTATATTATAGGTAGATTTTAGGTTTTCTTTTTATGTACACCCTGTCCAATAAGTTCGAATACACATATTTTTGCGTTGACCCTGAAGGCATACAGGCTGCAGGCCATCCATTTATTATATTAATCTAAAGAATAAGTTAACTTGAACATAATGTAATAGTAAAAAACGCCAAGGACTTGAAATTTGTCTTCACTCTTCAATGAAGTACTTTCGATTAACAATTTAGTACAAAATTTCGTAATGGCGACTGCAAAGGTGTTTTTTCAAGGCGGTAAAACTTTTTGGAATCAAACGCAATCTCGTTTACACAACAATCAGAAGGTCTTAAAATAGCTCCTCTTTAGAAGACAGGAAAATATCTGGTCAGCTACGCAGCTAGAACCATTAAAATACTAAATATCGTGAGAGTGCGAGTTTAGAGGACAAAAGCCGCTTTATCCAAAAATCAACTGCCGATCTGAAAATTTTGAGGAGATCCTTACGTGGTATTTTGGAGGTGGATCCTGGATATCATAGCTACAATAAACGTGAAGTTCATCGTTTTTCCGTAGCAATCGAGAAAATTAGAGTACATAATCCAACTCAATACATTCCTGGCACGCAGGAAGGAGTTGATTTTCTGACGAGAAACTCATTGAATTAAAATAGCCTTACAATGCTCAAAACGGTCGTTTGTGAGCAGCAAGTATAAAAAACAGCCTAAACCATGAGGTTAATGTTCCCAGACTCCAGAGGGAACTATTGGTGGTAGTGTGGGGTTCAGTTAAATATGTGGGGCCAAATTTCGTTATATTTACCGATAAAGTCGCACATTAATAATGCAAATTATAAATCAGAGGTAACGCTCCTGAAAATTTGAAAACTGTGTTTAGGAATAAAAACCGGCCAAGAGCGTGTCGGGCCACGCTCACTGTAGGGTTCCGTAGTTTTCCGTCCGTCACAGTAAGTGTCCCCACTTAAGAGTTAATAACACCGCCATGTAGGATATGATATGAGAGTTCCACGTACAGCGACATCTATCGGCAAATTAAGTAAACTATTGCGCGCGAGCATAAAGTATGGATGATGATTTTTATGGGATAATTCTTTATTGCGTGAACCGATTTTCACCGTTTTTACTTTATTTGAAAGCACGTCATTTCATTGTAATTTTGTAGAAATTACAGGTACAATAAACACCTGCTTATACGGTTAAATTACAAACTTAGTTCAGAAATTATTTTGTATTTTTTTTTTCAAAAACTATTCATCCTATTAAGTTCAAAATAATTTTCCTAGAAAGTTTTTATAAAGTTCTACTTTTGAGATTTTTTTCATATTTTTAAAACTTATGGTTCAAAAGTTAGAGGGGGGGGACGCTTTTTTTTTTACTTCTGGAGCGATTATTTCCGAAAATATTTACATTATCGAAAAATGATTTGAGGAAACCCCTATTCATTTTTAAATACCTATCCAATAATATATCACACGTTTGGGTTGAAATGAAAAAAAAAATCACTCCCCACTTTACGTATAGGGGAGGTACCCTAATAAAAAAAAAAACCACTTTTTATTTGACCACTTTGTCGGCGTGATTGTTATACATATTAGTACCAAATTTCAGCTTTCTAGTGCTAACGGTCACTGAGATTATCCGCGGACGGACGGACGGACGGACGGACGGACGGACGGGCAGACATGGCGAAACTATAAGGGTTCCTAGTTGACTACGGAACCCTAAAAATTAAATTATTTTCTCACAAAATTGTGCTCAAAACAGTGCAAACGTTGTTCAAGCTTTGAGAAAAGCTAATTTCGATGATTATATTGCCGAAAGTAAACGGCCACCCCATTCTCCAGATTTGCGTTTATTACATTGATTTGGTATGTTTTACATGCCTTGTAGGCACTTGTAGGTCACATTATTATAAAATAGCAAATATGGACAGTGAAAAAAAAGATATCGAGCATATTTGGGACGAAATAACCTTGAAAGCGGTGCGTGCCGCGTGAGATTGAGTTGAAAAATGTAGTCAGCTAGTAAAATAGGTAAGAGGTGGAGTTAGTCCAAAATATTTGCAGCATATTTTGTATATTAGTATAGCTTTAATAAAATTCAGATTTCACTACAATAACTATTAGTACAAAAAATTTATAAGACGTCCAAAATGTATTCGAACTTTTTGGACACGGTGTATATGTCAATTAAAATATTGTTATATTAAATGAAATAAAATTATTGAAAAAAAAGGGAAAATTAGATATTTAATGAATCTTGAAGCAAATCAAATTATTTTTTTCAATATTTTTTGATTTGCAATTTTTAAGTAGGTAGTTACACTACTATATATAAACTGAAAATAAATGTCATACATATACTTCAGAAAAAGTAACCAAACCCTCCGGTGTCAGAGGCCAGATTTGAACTGGCGTCTTCAGCTTGTCTTTGGCTTGGAGGGTTTGGTCACTTTTTCTGAAGTATATGACATCTATTTTCAGTAGATATTTAATGTTAAGGATTAACTGTTTCGCGATTTAATTTGATACCTTGAAGCTGATGAATGAATGAGTTTTATTTTATTTTTTATTTTTATTTTAAAGGTTTAAAGCTGTGTTTCCACCTGAGATGATCGAGGAAGCGTTGCGAGAAATGTTTTTGTTAAGCAACACCAGAGCTGCGCTGTGCGAGTATAAACAAATGAAGTGATTCTAACAGTCTTGTTATTCTTTGTTTGTTTTTGCTACATCTTACTTTACATACTTACACTTCATTTACATCACGGCCTTACACACTACTTTCTACACTGTATACATTAAAAAAAAGCCTTTTTATTCCATAACTTAAAAACTATTTACAATTTGACATGTATTTATTTATTAAGTGTTAGGACCCCTGTCGGGTATAGGCCTCCCCCAACCTTTTCCACCTTTCTCGATCTTGGGCCTCAGAGAGCCAGTTGCAGTTGCACTGTATACATATAACACACAAATACAGTGGAATCTCTATAATTCGAACCTTGTTAAGTCGAAATCCTCAGTTAAGTCGAAAAAATATTATAATTATTTATACTCGATAACTCGAATTTCATAAATCAGACTGTAAATCGAAGTTAGCAAATTATATAAATAACTAGCTTTTGCCCGCGGCTTCGCTCGCGTTTAAATCGGGGTAACAAACCATACAAACTTCCACCCCCCATTTTAGGGAAATGAGGGGTTAGAAAGAGACCAAAAAGTAGCCTATGTCACTCTCCATCCCTTCAACTATCTCCACTTAAAAAATCACGTCAATTCGTCGCCCCGTTTTGCCGTGAAAGACGGACAAACAAACACACACATACACTTTCCCATTTATAATATTAGTATGGATAACACACAAATACAATGGAATCTCAACTCGAACCTTGTTAAGTCGAAATCCTCTGTAAGTCGAAAAAAAAATGCCGTTCCATTCCGCTAAACCCCCAAATACTCGGTTTCTTTCATTATTTAGACTTTGTAACTCGAAAAAAATGTAACTTCCCTGCATAGGCATTTTAGTACATATGTACTAAAATATTATATAAATATTTATACTCGATAACTCGAATTTCATAAATCAGACTCTGTAAATCAAAGTCAGCAAATCATAATGACGTCTTACGTGGAATTCCCCGAACCCGAAGCAATAACATCGAAAAGGAATGTCCGGTGCGTTTACTCTATTGTTTATGCCTCGTACATGGGCAATTAATGAATCTATTCATTAAACTTTTTAAGTAACACAGCTGTGTACAGTCGCCATCAAATATATCGGAGCGGCCAAGGCGGTCACAAATGTCTGAACAACGCCTCTATTGTCAAAGCGATAAAGTGCATGTTCAGATATTTTTGAGTACCTTGGCCGCTCCGATATATTCGAAGGCGACTGTACCATAAGGTAATGAAAAAACCTAAAATTGTTTTTTCGTACAGTACTTATTTGGCCGTTAACTAGCTAGCTATGTACAGTCCATCAAATATATCGGAGCGGCCAAGGTACTCAAAAATATCTGAAGATGCACTTTATCGCCTTGGCAATAGAGGCGTTGTTCAGATATTTGTGACCACCTTGGCCGCTCCGATATATCTGATGGCGACTGTACCTTAACCATAAAAGTTAATTCGATTTTTTTTGGCTCAACACTTCAAAAAATATACTCAAAAATCACGCCTTCTTAAGTCGAAATTTTAGCTATCAAATACTTCATATCTCGAACTTCTTGTTAAGTCCAAGTTTTTTGCACTTCCCTTGACATTCGAGATGCTACTGTAGTACATGAACATAGAAACGAAACATAATACGATTCTCTCAGTTATAGAATAACCCATTGCGTATCTCATTAATATTAATTAATTTATTATTTATTTATTTAATCAATAACACGTTTACAGGACATTACAGTTTAACTAATGCGCCATGAAACTACAATACAATTACAATAAAATTAAAAATAACATTAAACAACAAAATAATAATAGATTACATAACAGTTGAACATCTTTTATCCATCCCCTCACAGAATTGAAACATTCACTATAAAGAGTCGTCCATTGCCACGCAAACAGATCACACTCCGGTACTGATGCCAAGAACGCATTTAGTTGTGTGAGAGCACGAGGGAGTGGCGAGTTCTTGCGCGCCTGAGTGCGCGCCTCTGGTACCATTAAGAGGTTGCGTTGCCGGTACCTGATTTAATGTAATTCTTAAAATAGTTATTATAAGTCTGCATGCATTTTTGATGTCATAAGCCGCTTGTTGTTTGTTGTTAATCATGTTATTTGGTAATCAATCTAACCAGTTTTTGAGTTCCACAACACAGGCTTTGCCTGGTGTAGGAGTTGCTGATAAACTGTTAAATGTATATTACAAAAATTCTTTAGGTCAATAAAACATTTATTCTTTTTTTTTTATTGGTGCATAACATAACAGACTGCATGCATAGAATGCATTCTACCAGTGCTTACTTACGGATGCCAAACGTGGGGACTGACAAAAGTCTTCAAGCCACAGATTGGAAGTATGCCAGCATGGGATATAGAGAAGTATGCTCAACATTAAAAGAATCGACAAATGGAGACTTGGAAAGATCCGGAAAGCCACAGGTGTTAGTTAGTTAGTTAGTTATCCTGGGCGTTTTTCCGCAAGTCGACATCCAGTGTGCCTATTTTGCGTGAAACGGGGGTAGCACTATTATTCCAACCACCCCAGCTCCTCAACGAAGCCCAGCAGAGCTTTCAGGTTGCCTGCCGCCTCGCGCAAGGTGCCTGGGGTCCCTAGGTGTTTATTTCTGTATACTTCTACCTGTTTGCAATCTAGCAGAATGTGTTTTGTTGTTTCATCCGCCTCCATGCATGCTCTGCACATGGGGCTGTCTGTCCTACCTATTGTGAAGAGGTGTTTGTTTTGTGTGTATTGTCCTGTTATCAGTCCCACTAGTTTGCGTAGCTGGGGTCTTCTTGTCCTCAAAAGTGTTTTGGTAAGTTTGTGATTGTATTCAGTTACTATTTCTTTGGTTTGTCTACAAGTGTTCATTTCTTCCCAGTATGTTTGATGTAGTTGTTTGTAGTGGTGGTCAAGTTGGTTGTTTATGTGCGAATATGGTAAGGGTATGATGGGTTCGGGTCCATATGCCGGTGTATCTGAGCCCTTACGGGCTAGCTCATCGGCAGCATCGTTCCCTCTCGAGTTACTGTGTCCCTTGATCCATTGCAGTGTCACCTTGTTGCCATCTTCGCATACCTCTGAGAGGCTTTGATGGCATTCGTGTATGAGTCCAGATGTAATTCTGTCGCAACCTAGCGCTTGTAGTACTGACTTGCTGTCTGATAGTATACATATGTTTTCGTGTTTTAGCTGTCGTCGTATCACTGCATTGCAAGCTTCAATTAAGCCACAGGTGTAACAGACATTACATCGAGAGCAAAGCGGTTAAAATGGAGGTGGCTTGGACATCTAATAAGATCCAACAAAAACAAATGGTCACAAGAAGTAACATTTTGGTACCCGAGGGACAGCTGAAGAAGTCGAGGAAGACCATTAAAAAGATGGGAAGATGACCTGCCAAAAGGATGGTGTAGCAGTGCACAAGATCGAGATCTCTGGCGCTCATTAGAGGAGGCCTATGTGTAAGGAGGACATCCCAAACCAGAATATTAATAATTAAACCTAGTTATTATTAAAGTAAATTAACCTAACATTAGTAATTAATTATAAGAGAAAACTATGGTTGGCGAATAAAGGCTATTTTTATTTTATTATTTTATTTATTTAACATAACAGACACATTCCTTGCAACACATCCTCTCTCATCTCAGGTGGTAACGCAGCCTTAAGTAACACTCTTTGCACCGTATACAACCCCCGACGCAAGAAGAGGGGTGTTATAAGTTTGACCTCTATGTGTCTGTCTGTGTATTACCTCGGCCACACTATGCCCCTCGCGCTGCCGCGATGTTGCCCTCTCAGGCCACACACTGCCCTACTCGCGCGATTATGATATGCGGCCCTTTGACTCGCGCCAAAAAACCGACAAAATAGGGAGCGGTGGGCATGACGAGGAGCATGACGAGCGGCATGACGAGTAGTGCGGCCACACTATGTCTCTGCCTACTTCCCTCGCTACTTTCCACGCCGCTTGTTGAGTGTGTGGCCGAGGTATATCTGTCTGTGACACCGTAGCACTAAAAAAGGTGGACCGATTTGGATGCAGACTTTTTTATTTGAAAGCAGGTTTAGCTAGTAAAATTAGACGTGTTGTATGAAAAGTTGTTAGCTGTTTCGGGGGTTTAATAAATTTTGATTTGATAGTTACTTAGTTGTATTTCTGTAGCATTGCAGTTTTTAACAGATGAATGTTTCTCAATCAAGAGACACATACATTTTACATATTTATTAGTATAATTTTCATTTAGGTTTAATTTTCGTTTTAATATTTAATTTTTATTTATTTCTCATTAGAAAAACAATAAAATTTTCATTTTTACAGAATTCCATTAACATTATTACAAAATGGTATCTTAATCTTTAACTAAAATATAACTATTTAAATGTAATTTTTTGAGAAAACTAATATTTAAATGTAATTTTTTGAGTCCATATAGTTTTGTTAACAAAAATTCTTGGCTGTCAACATGTTTTCAAAGGGAAAAGACTGCCCTTCCCTCCCTTGAATTTCCCTCTGCTAGTAAAATAAATGAATGAACTTACCTAACTGAAATAAAATTCGTAAAGGCAATAAATTGTAAATTTTGTGTGCAGTGTCTATGCTTACAAAACTATGAAATGAGTTATTTTCCTATTTGAAAGTGTGTTATCATATCAATGTCATCATAACTTAATTTCAAAACTATTCCAAAACTATCATCGGGCATACAGGCATACACTATGAATGACACATATTAAACTTCTCGAACATAATTTTCATGTTTTTTTGGAAAAAATTGAATTAAATGGAAGTGTGGCGTCTCCTCTGCCAGCTGTCAATTCCTAGTGTCGCGCCACAATCCCAATAGATGGCGACCTAGTGGCGACGAACTGTCAACTCCCATAGTGATCGTACAGATTGTATCAAGCGCCTATATAAATCCTACATCGCGCTAACGAAGTTTCTGATGTCAGTTGTGTATATACAAGTCCCAACCAACTCTCATTGGACTTCGGTCCCCGAGAGATCTCTCTATTGTCGCCCTACTATTTTCTCTTCCACATTGGTGACCCCGACACTGGACAAGCAAACGCAGCCTTTGAAGACTCGAAGATCCCGACGCAGCCTCCGCAGCAAGCCAGCCTCTCCGAGTGTACCACCCCTGCATACTTTGTAATTACTTTGTACATACCTTGAACATATCTTGTATATCCTGTACATATCCCACGCCTGGTACCTCCACTCCTCTACTAGCGACTCGACTACCTCTCTCTCTGCTCGCCTCCTGGCTCTGAGCATCTCCGCTCGCCTCGCGGCTCTGAGCGCACTGGCTTACCTGCACTTCCATACGTCGTCGCTGACCTCTCCGCTCACAGGGGGGCTGATGTGGCGTCTCCTCTGCCAGCTGTCAATTCCTAGTGTCGCGCCACAATCCCAATAGATGGCGACCTAGTGGCGACGAACTGTCAACTCCCATAGTGATCGTACAGATTGTATCAAGCGCCCATATAAATCCTACATCGCGCTAACGAAGTTTCTGATGTCAGTTGCGTATATACCAGTTCCAACCAACTCTCATTGGACTTCGGTCCCAGAGAGATCTCTCTGTTGTCGCCCTACTATTTTCTCTTCCACAGAAGAAATCGCAGAAAACACACTCGCAAGAAATGGTACAAAATACAGTAGTGTGTAGACATTACTTACATTATGGTAATTGCTACTTCTTCCACTTATATTATAAACACAAAAAAGCTTTTGATTTACGTAGTTGTTTCAACAAAACCATCACGCTTAAGTTCTGTGTTCGAACAATCACAGAACTTTCCAGTTGGTGAAATTAAACGTGCACTTCTAGCATCGTGAAAACAATGCTATGGTGGTTTTTTTATACACGATATTTTTATTTACTTACATTATGGTAATTGCTACTTCTTCCACTTATATTATAAACACAAAAAAGCTTTTGATTTACGTAGTTGTTTCAACAAAACCATCACGCTTAAGTTCTGTGTTCGAACAATCACAGAACTTTCCAGTTGGTGAAATTAAACGTGCACTTCTAGCATCATGAAAACGATGCTATGGTGGTTTTTTTATACACGATATTTTTATTCAGTAAATGCATTGTTTAACTTTTATTTCGATTATCGGAGCTTTAACGAGATAATACGTGACGAAACGAAAACCAAGCCAAAGCCAACTGGTGAAATGACAATGACATATGACGTTGATGTGACATTGACATTGACATGACATTTTAAACTTTTAAATGCGTTCAGATACAGAATTAAAGTGTGTTGACTTGTGTGGAAAGGCGATTTCTAATCGCTCGACGCTCATCAACGATAGAGACCTCTCTATCGTTGATGAGCGTCGAGCGATTAGAAATCGGCGCCGAATAGAAGAAAGAACGAACGAAATGATTCGGAGTACCAGGCCAGGGAGGCGCAGCAGGCGCGAACTGTAAGAGGCAGCACCTGCTATTGGGTGGGGAAACGAGACAGCGATATACACATGCAGAGCGCGATATCGCTCGCACACCGTCGCTGCATGCGAAATCCGCAGCTGTGTGATAGCCGCCTATGAACTTGCGATTCTTGCAAAGGAGATAACCAGTATAACAAGACCCCATAGCCAGACTCTTGAATTTTCTTAGTAGGTATATATTTTTGTCCTACAACCCCAACAAATTTCATAAAGATCAGAAAAACTGTACTAAAGTTATCGCGAAGCAATTATTCAAAATGAAAAAGCCCTCACTGCCCTCTGAGCTAGCGCGTGATTTCGTTAAAATATGGCGGCCCATAATAAACCGAAAGCGAGACGGCTATATCTAAATTATGCACGTTGGCAATGAAGAAGAATGGAAGGAAGATATGGAAAGGTTAAGAGCATTTCACGGGTACCATCTTAATTATTAAGAAAAAACTATTTTACCCTTTACAGGGCAACGGGCTCAAAAAAGACCACCTGTAACATCATCTTTTTGTATTTTTATCTTGTAAAGAATTTTTGGGACTATAGATTGGCGATAAGGCTTGAATTGAGGATTTTTTTCAGTCTTGCCCGTTAAAGGGTTAAACTAGAATCATAAAATTTGAGATTCACCCATTAAACCGGTATTAGACATTGCAATTTGTAGGGCCCAATCTGTCAGGTTGGGAGGTGTAATAAGAGTTAGGGCCCTTCAGAGAGTTGAAGGAGTGAAGGGAGAGGCCCAATCTGTTGTGTACCCTACAACAGATTGGGCCCTACAAATTGCAATGTCTAATACCGGTTTAAGTAAGGGAAATTAAATATCCAAAAATTATCTTTCCACGGTTATTTTACGTGACTGTACTCAGCCCTTATCCGGCGTCGGCAAATTGCGTTTGGAGCACTCTGCGTCAGTCAGGACGGCCGCCAGTCACACCGACACGAACATTGAGATATACAGTAACAAAAATACTGCAGATCCGTTAAAGGGCATAATCGGTATATCGTATTGAGAATAAGAAAAAGTATAAGAGAAAATTTTCGATGCGAAAAAATACTTTTGTTCGGGACACGTCGTCGTAGTCGGCCAACCCTGCATACAAAATATTTTTTTTTCGCATGAAAATATTTTTTTATTTGTTGTTCATAATTATAATTTAGAATACGATACCAAATACACACTTAAAAGGATCATCAGCATTTTTGTACCTATGTAATATACATAGGTATTATTATGATTTATATGTAAAATAATGATCGCGCTAAAGCTTTAAAATTGTTTTTTTATATCTTCGTCTCTCCCTTTTTCTCCCTTACTAACCTTTTCTTTTCATATTTTGTATTTATATTGATATTTATAGGGGTAATATAAGAATGGACCATATTATAGAGCAATAAAAATTTACAATAAAATCCCCTACTATATCAAATCTGACTCACTTTTTGTAAACCACCTCAAAAGTATGCTCATCGAAAAGTGCTATTATACAATAACCGAATTTATGGAGGATAAAACCTTGTAGGCTGTAATAGCTGTAATTTTATATAAAAACAGTTATGAGTATTATTAGTTATAATTATAAGTACAATAGTTAGACATTAATGTATATTTGTGTTACCAATTTATGTTGCTACACCCTATGTGGGTCCATGTACATTATATTATGTAATTTTGGTTGCAATAAATATCTCTTATCTTTTCTAATGCATTTAACTGTCAGAAAATAAGTATTTGACAAAGAATAGAAAACTATGAGCAGGTATACTAAGATAAGATCTAGACACACGGCAGTGTGTCCGCCAAGTTCGAGCAAAAAAAAGCGACACACCGGCCGTGGGTTATATTACACGAACCATTTCGGGCCAATTTCGACCCCCCTATAACTCAAAACATATTTTATCTACGCATATGAAATTTCGAGTGTCTGTTGACATCCCCTTAATTGTCTAGAATACAAAATTTCATTATTCTACCTATAGCAGTTCTTGAGATATTGACGTCAGAAAATCGCTATTTTTACTATACACTCACTCACTGACTCACTCACTGATTCACTGACTCATCAAAAACCTAGACCACTTCCAATGGTCGTACTGACTTGAAATTTGGCATGGAGATAGGTCTTAAGGTCAAAGTAAAGGGAAAAATCTGAAAACGGCCAAGTGTGAGTCAGTTTTAAAAATAGCGAAGGTGTAACTTTGTTCTACTATGAAGTCATAATGAACTAAATGGGTATATCTTCCAATGGTCGTACCGAACTGAAATTTGGCTCGAAGGTTTGTCTTTAGGTCGAAATAAAGTAAAAATCTGAAAACGGCCAAGTGTGAGTCAGTTTCGAAAACAACGAATGTGTAATTTTGTTCTACTATAAGTAGGTATGGAGTGGAAATGAGATAAGACTTTGTAATGATTCGGGTTCTTGAGTTCGATTAAAACGATTGGTAACAGTTAACGTTCACACTATATTTAAAACGGTTAGAAGCTTAATACTATAGAAGCTTAATAATACTTAATAGAAAGAAAGTAAAAATAATACAATATTGGATATGTATGGAAAGCCAATGTGCACAGCTCGGAGCTCGCCTTAAAAATTTGAGTTACACATAAATGAAAACAAAAAAAAAACTTAATTTCAAACAATACAAAGGAAAAAGAAAAATAATACAAAAAGTTTCCCTTGGGCGGGGTACGAACTCGGTTCGCTTGCTTGGCAGCCGAACGTGCTAGCCTCGAGACCAAATCGTCTTGTGAGAACTGTAGCGAAATGACGGAACGTATGTGACTACGGCGTTGTTTCGGGATTTCCTAAGATTTCCGTATTTGATCCCGACAGGAGGGGCGTTCCCATATGCTGCGAACAAATTGTCGCACAATGAATATGTGTGGCACTTTTCTGACAAAAATCATTCCAAGATCAAGAATGTCATCGTCAAAGTTAACTGATCAGCCGGTTACACTTACCCCGTGACTTTCAGGCACTAACACGCACAAGTATCACAACAAACTCTGATCAAAACTTTTATGGCGTATCATGGCCGCAAACTATAAATATTTTTTATCAATCGCCGTCTTGTAATCGACGTATCATTTTCGTCCGTCTTTTCTCTTTTTCTCCGCGGTAGATCGTGTTTTTTCGCGACACCCTCAATTTCAAAATTTAAGCTGGCGGTGTCAGTTGTCAACTATATGCCCACCCGCTCACAAGTAGTCTACGACTAGTTGCAATAGATGGCGTAACTATGCAGTATCCAGTGATTGTTGACGCTAATACTTGCCGAGATGTGTGTATTGCGCATGCATCACATATCCCCTCTCCTCTGAAGAATCCGACTGGATTCAACCAATACGTTTTAAATCGCTAGCGTGCCAGGTCCCCAAGTCTTTCCCTTTAAGGCCCTGGAGCCTATAGACGTCGTTGGAAACCTTATTCGCTATAATGGCTTTTTCAAATTTCGGTGCTAACTTGCCCATGAAGCTTTTGTCCGCACATGAAAGATGTTTAGTGCGCTTCAACACGAGATCACCTTCTTTATAGTCACACGCTCGTCGCCGAAGGTTGTAACGCTTGGCGTTGGCCTCAAAAGATTTCCTCATTTTCTCGCGAACGTCGACATATATCTCATTACGTAGATTTATATTTCTCTGAAGTCGTTCCTGGTTAATAGTAATATGATCGTTAGCCTCAAAACTATAGGCTTTCGGCCCTTGTATGGCCGTCTCACGACCAAAAAAAAGATAGGCCGGAGTTCTTTCAGTCACTTCGTGTACTGAAGTGTTTACTGCGTTGGCAATGTGAGATATATACTTGTCCCATTCTCTGTGATTACCTTCTACATACGAGGCAATTGCTACTCCAATTACTTTATTTACACGTTCAGTTGGATTGGCTTGTGGGTGGTAATACGGAGTATACCAAAGCTTTGCTCCATAACTGGATACTAGGTCTTTGAATTCGTTTGACACGAACTGTTTCCCATTGTCACAAATTATCACATTAGGAACTCCGTACACTAAGAATATCTTTTCTTCTAAGATTCGCGAAATTGTTGATGACTTTCCATTTCTTAACGGGAACAGAAAACAAAATTTGCTAAACCAGCATGTAATGACCAAAAGCATAGTATTGCCGCACTTTGACCTTGGGAAGGGACCCATCAGGTCCATGGAGACCATTTGGAAAGGTTCCGTAACTTCTCGCTGCTTGCCCATTAAACCAGACGGTTTCAACTGGGAATACTTGTACTTTGCGCACACCTCACATTTCCGTACATGACTTTTTACATCTTTGATCAGCGTCGGCCAGAAGTAGTGTTGCCTGACTCGATTTACAGACTTTTTAACACCCAAATGTCCTGCAGTTGGATCATCATGACATTCTCTCATGACCTGATCTCTAAGTTTCTCTGGTATGACAAGCTTCCAATCATAATTTTCATCTGGGAATTGTTTTAGTTTGAGGCATCTCCATAGCTGTCCTTGGTTCAACTCCCACTCTGGATCATTAGTCCCCGCTGTCACTTTGGCCTCTTCCGACATGTACCAGTCATCTTTATCTTCTGGCGTGACTTCCAGAAGGTCAATATCCTCCGTAATAGCTCTCGACAAGGCATCATGCACGGTATTAAACTTCCCTTTGCAGTGGACAATTTCGTAATCAAATTGTTGTAACCGCATGGCCCATCTTGCTAGTCGACCGTGAGGGTCCTTATTACGATGCAGCCACTGGAGAGCGCTATGGTCCGAGATGACCTTGAAATGACTGCCTTCTATATAAGGACGAAACTGTTCAACAGCATGAAGGACACTTAGCAATTCTCGCTCGGATGCTGAATACCTAAATTCTCTTTCCGCCAGTTTTCGACTAGTATAAGCTACCGGAATTTCCATGCCCTCAATCTCTTGAACTAATACTCCCCCGGTACCCCTATTGGAAGCATCACACTGAACTGAAAAAGGTTTTGTGAAGTCTGGTACCCTTAGCACTGGCGCAGAGGTGAGAGCCGTTTTCAGATTAAGGAATGCCTGTTGCGCTTCAACGTTCCAAAGAATCTGCTTTCCCTTCTTCCCTCCTTTCGTCAAGTCATGCAGCGGGGCCGCCACGATGGCGAAATTTGGGACGAAGCGCCGGTACCAGCTGGCCAAGCCAATGAAGCGTTTCAACTCCGAGTAATTAGTGGGTCGTGGATAATCCAGAATGGCTCTAACTTTGTCAGGATCTGTTCTAAGCCCCTCTTTATCGACGATGTACCCTAAGTACTTCAGGGACGATCTCGCGAAAGCGCATTTATCGAGATTTACAGTCAGGCCTGCCTCTTTCAGTTTATCCTTTACAAATGCCAGTGACGATAAATGCTCTTCGAAACTACCATTACAAATCACTATGTCGTCCAAATAGGTAAAAATTTTACCTTCATATTCGGGTGGAAATAGCCGATCCATCAAACGCTGTTGAGTTTGAGACGCGTTGCAGGCCCCAAAAGGCATGACCTTGAATTGGTAAAGACCCTTACCCGCGAGACCAAATGCAGTTTTTTCTTTACTAGATTCTTCTAAGGGTATCTGCCAAAAGGCCGAACGTAAATCGATAGTTGACAAAAACTGCGCGTTCTTTAACCTGTCCAAGATGGTTGTTACCCTCGGCAACGGGTAAGAGTCTTTTACTGTCACTTTATTCAATTGACGGCTGTCAAGACACAACCGATTTTTACCCGATGCCTTTTTTACTAACAGAACGGGAGAACGCCAAGAGCTGAAAGAAGGTTCAATTATGTCATTATCCAGCATGTCTTGAATCTCCTTCTCCAGTTCCCTCATTAGGGGTGGAGCGAAAGGATACTGTCGCTGGCTGGTTGGTAAGCTATCTCCTGTGTCAATCCTATGACTAATAAGCGATGTCCTCCCTAATCCCTTTCCTATGTCCCTACCCATTTCTTCCAGCAGAATGCCTAGACGTTCTTTTTGGCTGTTACTTAACTCCTCTCGCGCAACCACTGAGCTGACTGCAGCTATCTCCGATATTTCCGTAGCCAACTTCTTTTCCGCCACTGTCAACCCAAAGGCGTCCCAAAAGCTAATACCTAACAAGATTTCATGTTTTGCACGCTCCATGACATAAAAGGGCACCACCCTGAATTATCCTCTAAACTGTATCGGCAGGTGGATTACAGTATCAAGCGTAAGAATGGAATTATCAGCTATAGATATATCCTGCGCCGCCACTTTCTGTAGTGTCAAGCCTAAACCTGCGATTTTCGCACCAAAGTTTCGAGAGATTACCGAAATTGAAGCTCCACAGTCTAGGAGAGCCAGGAATTGCTGGTTCAAGATTCTTATATCTGCGTAGTACCGTCTATCCCTATCACTGCGCTGTATGTTGCAAACTTCTCCAGTCTCAAAGTATCTAGACACCGTATTCAGCCATTGCTGCCAGTCATCCGGTACAGAATGACTCAAATTTTCGGGGTCGAATCGGCAGGCATCGACTCCGACTGACCGTTTCCCTCATTCGCTTTGCTGCAAGGACACTTCTGTACAGTGTTTCCAAAGCGACCGCATTTATAGCAGAAGAGCCGCTGCCTCGGTAAGTTGCAATCCCTAAACCTGTGACCTGGACTCCTGCAATTCCAGCACTTGGACTGCACAGACCCACCGACCACTTTATTATCTATGGCTGCTATGTCCTTGTGCTCCTGTTGTGTGGCGCTCAAGGTTCCCCTGTACGCTAAATCACGCTCTAAAGACAAGTTATCCATGGTTGGCTCCTTGAACCCTTCACAACGAATCTTCGTCCGTTCAATTACCCTCAGTACGGATGTCAATTCAGCTACCGAATCAAAAGTGTCACGGCAAATTTCCTTCTGGTAGTAAGGCTGCAGGTTCTTCCTTAATATCATCAACTTTTGCGATTCTGTAAGCGGCGCGGGTAAACGGTTGAACATATTCTGCATGATCGATAAGTATATCACAACCCTCTCCTGCTTGCTCTGAGTACGCCGCTTAATTTCCTCCAAGAGCTCATCTTGATAATTTGGTGCCTGAAAAGTATCAACCAGGAGGTCTAATAGCTCCGACCAATTAGATACTACGCCTCTGTTAGCTCTAAACCATATGAGAGCCTCGTCTTCAAACAGATCTACGGCATAACGAAATAAATCGTCGTCGTCAGCATTACGAGCCTCCTTGAGCTCCGCAACTCTCTCCAGAAATGCATTGATGCTCACAGTGCCCCTACCACTAAATTTGACCCCCCAATCCTTAATCGGGACTAACTTCCTCCTTTGAAATTCAGGATCGAACGTCGACGACCTCTGTAACCCCTGCGGAACAGAAGAAACCTTCGGAATTACACCCTGACTTCCCAATCGTATTTCCTTATGAGACTCGCCCTTGTCAAAGCTGTCACGGTTTGCTATGGCTGCCGGCGCGGGACAAGGATTGGTGCCCGGTGGAACCGATGCGTCACCTACATTGTACTGAAGACCTTCCATTACTTTTAGACCCCCCTTACTAGAGGTCTGTCCTAAACCTAAACATCCTAATATCTTCACCGCTTCTTCTCCCAATGATCTGTGTAACATGGCCTTGTCCTGCTCCGAGACGACGGCCTCGTCTTCTGCCTCCTCCTCCTTCACAAGCTCTAATGACCCTCTAACTTCATCAATATCCTCGAGCAATGCCAAATGACTTTCCGTGTCAGCTTCAACTGAAGGTACAATCAACTTTGCGCGGTTAGCCAGATGTGTCAACCGAGACCGTATCCGCCTGATCAGTGCAACATCTGGACTATCTGACAAATCCGAGATAAGTGTTATTAGTGACGACAACTTGTTCCTGCAAAAGAGAATTTCCTTACCTGGTTCTTCGACGCAACCAGCGGGAGCTTTTATAGCGGTAGAAGATTCCCCGGATGCCTCCCGCTTTAACATTACCCGCAGAAATTTACGCATAGTCGGCACATTCTCACAATCCGACACGCCCCGGCATGCCAACTCAAACTCCAGCTCATCTTTATGCAGGGCGTTAACGTCCATTATCTCCAACTATAACTCCCTAACTTAAGACTAACAAAATGAAATCAGTTACAAAACTTTAATACACGTTTATTGCCAACTGTCACCAAGGTCTGCTCTAAACAACCGAACACCTGTTAGGCGCCAATGTAATGATTCGGGTTCTTGAGTTCGATTAAAACGATTGGTAACAGTTAACGTTCACACTATATTTAAAACGGTTAGAAGCTTAATACTATAGAAGCTTAATAATACTTAATAGAAAGAAAGTAAAAATAATACAATATTGGATATGTATGGAAAGCCAATGTGCACAGCTCGGAGCTCGCCTTAAAAATTTGAGTTACACATAAATGAAAACAAAAAAAAACTTAATTTCAAACAATACAAAGGAAAAAGAAAAATAATACAAAAAGTTTCCCTTGGGCGGGGTACGAACTCGGTTCGCTTGCTTGGCAGCCGAACGTGCTAGCCTCGAGACCAAATCGTCTTGTGAGAACTGTAGCGAAATGACGGAACGTATGTGACTACGGCGTTGTTTCGGGATTTCCTAAGATTTCCGTATTTGATCCCGACAGGAGGGGCGTTCCCATATGCTGCGAACAAATTGTCGCACAATGAATATGTGTGGCACTTTTCTAACAAAAATCATTCCAAGATCAAGAATGTCATCGTCAAAGCTAACTGATCAGCCGGTTACACTTACCCCGTGACTTTCAGGCACTAACACGCACAAGTATCACAACAAACTCTGATCAAAACTTTTATGGCGTATCATGGCCGCAAACTATAAATATTTTTTATCAATCGCCGTCTTGTAATCGACGTATCATTTTCGTCCGTCTTTTCTCTTTTTCTCCGCGGTAGATCGTGTTTTTTCGCGACACCCTCAATTTCAAAATTTAAGCTGGCGGTGTCAGTTGTCAACTATATGCCCACCCGCTCACAAGTAGTCTACGACTAGTTGCAATAGATGGCGTAACTATGCAGTATCCAGTGATTGTTGACGCTAATACTTGCCGAGATGTGTGTATTGCGCATGCATCACAACTTATTTAAATTTAGATACATACCAATTTAAGACAATACATGTTTGTCTTAAAGACAAGAACAATAAAATTGTTCACCACTCTGTGTGTGTCTGTTGCGGGAACCGAACCCACGATTTACGAAGTGCAAAGCAGGTCACTAGGTACCAGTGTTGGCCGATAATTTCAATTAGAATTGAAAATTGATCAATAAGATTGAAGATTAATTCCGTAACTAATCAATTACACTAACATCAATTTTTACTAACGTTAGTTCGCATTGATTTTGTGACGTCGTTAATTACACTAACCGTCAATTAGAATTAACCTATTAGTTACACTAACGTCTCGAAAATTTAATAAGAATTACAGTTAATTAGATTAACGTTAGTGTAACTAAATTAATCCTGTCTTACACTAATAATTAATTTTAAAACTGCATCTCGGGTTCGGAAGTCGGGACCAATATCACAAGATGGAGCTCATGCTGGACCCTAGGGCTACCTACTGGATCTCTGGTTTGGCGCATCATAGACTCATGCTGTTTGGGCTCATTCGACTTGTACTGATGAGCAGATGGTACCGGTATCAAAATCTGGAGCTCATGCTGGACCCTGGGGATCCCTACTGGATCTCGGGTTTGGCGCATCATAGACTCATGCTGTTTGGGCTCATTCGACTTGTACTGATGAGCAGATGGTACCGGTATCAAAATCTGGAGCTCATGCTGGACCCTGGGGATCCCTACTGGATCTCGGGTTTGGCGCATCATAGACTCATGCTGTTTGGGCTCATTCGACTTGTACTGATGTCACTGATGAGCAGATGGTACCGGTATCAAAATCTGGAGCTTCTTTTTACTTTTACTTTCTTTGTGTGAAAGTCAAAGTCAAAGTCAAAGTCAAAGTCAAATTCAAAGTCAAAGTCAAAGTGAAAGTGAAAGTGAAAGTGAAAGTCAAAGTGAAAGTCAAAGTGAAAGTTAAAGTCAAAGTGAAAGTGAAGGTGAAAGTCAAAGTGAAAGTCAAAGTGAAAGTCAAAGTCAAAGTGAAAGTCAAAGTGAAAGTCAAAGTGAAAGTCAAAGTGAAAGTCAAAGGTAAAAGTCAAAGTGAAAGTTAAAGTGAAAGTCAAAGTCAAAGTGAAAGTCAAAGTGAATGTCAAAGTGAAAGTGAAAGTGAAAGTCAAAGTGGAAGTGAAAGTCAAATTGAAAGTGAAAGTCAAAGTAAAAGTGAAAGTGAAAGTGAAAGTTAAAGAAAGTGAAAGTAAAAGTGAAAGTCAAGGTCAAGGTCAAGGTCAAGGTAAAAGTAATCAAAACCTCTTAGCTTAACCTAAATTCGCGTTTAGTTAGGTAAATTATTAATGTCAATTACCAATTCAATCTACACTAAAAATTAAATTAATGTTTAAATTTTTGAGAAAGACTAAAAATTAAATATCTTCAATTATTAGTTATTCGCAAAGGATTAACACGTTAGTTACAATTAATTTCAATTCTAATTGAAATCAATTTGCACTAAACTATTAGTGTTAAATTTTAACTAACGTGTTTCAATCTTCAATTTTTAATTTTCAATCACACTAACGTTCGGCCAACACTGCTAGGACACTAGGTGCGCTAAATCAGTCAAACAAAAATGAAAAGACTATTTTTTCTCGCATAGTCTAAATAATTTCTATTTTTACAACTAATAAAATCGCAGATTCAAGAACATGGAAATCATATATACTCTAAGATGGAATTATATATACTACTGCCCATCTCACCCTCCGATACGCCACGGGATGAGATGGGATGGTGCACTTCTAGGGCTACATAATAGGCCACCAATTATAATACCTACTGGTAGGTAGGTATTACCAAGTTATTAATTATCTATGTAGGTAGCGTACTTACAAACAGTATAAAGTACGTTATTGATGTATGTAATTATATGTAAGTAGGTACATTTTATAGGTGTAGGGAGCCAGTTTATTTGTAAAAATCACCTATAAATAAATAGTAAAATAGGATTTATCATAGATTATAGGTACTCGCGATGCCCGATCGATCCCGAAATCCCGATATATGTTTGTATAGTGATACTAGATAAAAATTCCGTTCCCCGCCTCGCGCACCCTCCGTCGCTGCCTACACTCGTCCGCCGCGCTCGCGCCGTCCGTGATAAAAAAATAATAAAGAACCTACACCTAACAAAAATAAATGAAATCCCATCAAAAACATAAATGTGAAAGGCTGCCAAGTTCGATACTATGGGAATGCTTCGCCTATAAAAGAAATGAGATCTGAATAAGTACCAAGTTCCATAAAAATACCTCAAATCATAAATAGTTATAGGAATGCACACTTGATTTCCAGCAGTTTTTAAGGTACATTTTGAATAAGTATCACGTTACATAGAAATACCTAAAATTATAATAGTCAGAGAAACGCACACCGGTTTTTTTAGCAGTTTCCTTATAACATTTTTTATTTTTAGTACTTTTTAATGATGTAACTTGGCAAGTTTTAATAGAAAATTATATACTTGACACATTGCAGTCCAAAGGTGTCGATTCATTGCATTGAAAAGGTGTGTGGTGTGTGAAAGACAGTGAAAGACAGATGAGTTGTATTATAATTTATAATCCAAATAATTAGGTAGATACTCAGTTCGGTATCATACATAAATATAAATAAACTTCTTACATAAATACAAAATATACACCATACATACATATATACATACATACTATAAATACATACTACCTACATAAAATAAAATAAATAATATGAAAATTATTACCGCATATATCTTACTGTTAGGATTCGTTTGAAAGCCACAACTTGGTTAAAATTAGCCTTTAGCGATGCAACCGATTTACACTGCCGGAAAGATGATGGCAACGAATTCCATAATTTAACAGAATAAGTTACTATTATTGTATCTTTGGGTTGCTCTCAGTCAGATGGCGCTTCAGATATGGAGCCTCAAAAAGTACTTACTTAGACTGTGACTGTCTTTATGACTTATAGTCTCTGGTATAAGTATCTAACCAACCTCCGGGATGGAGAAGGCATTTGAAGAAGAAGATTCTAGATCTACATTTGTGGTCCGTAGATTGTAGTAGGTGCAAAATTAAAACGCCCTCCTTTTAAAAAAATACCAAATCGGTGGCAAATAAGCATACAGTATACCTGATGGTAAGTAGCCAGTGTATCATATGGACGTCTGGAACTCAAGCGGTGTTACCCTTTAAAAATCAATATATTTTGAAGACCCCGTACTGTAGCAATCCTTTGACTGCCAAAGATGTCAAATCACGCGCACGAAAAGTCGTGCTCTCAGCGTTTGCGCGTGATATCACGTCCTAAATATAAGAGGAGTGAGACAGGACGATCCACTCTCACCTAAACTGTCTATAGTTGTGATCTAAGAGATCTGCAACAAAACTAATTGGAAAGGAAAAGGCATATGGATCCGATGTACATTGCTGTCGCATCTCAGGTTTTCAGACGATATAGCTGTCTTGAGCAAATCGGCAAGAAACTTGGCAGAAATTTTACAATCCTTGGACTCCGAAAATCGAAAAGTAGGCCTGAATGCATCAAAAACAAAAATAATGACAAATAGCCAAAAGAGAGAAATTAAGAAAGAATGCACGCCAATAGAATACGTGGATAAATATGTATCAATGTACTTAGGTAAATTGCTGTCTTTTGATGTAATTAGACGAACGATAGAGAACGAAATTGACAGGAGGATAAGCAGATCATGGAAAAATTACTGGTCACAGAAAGAAATTTCGAAAGGAAACTACAGGTTAAAAATGAAAAAGACTATAATGGATTCATGTATCCTCCCAAGCCGTACTTATGGAAGTCAAACCTGGGTATATACAGACAGTGAAAAACAAAATCCTGTCGTGTCAAGATGCCATGGAGAAGCATCTTAAAGCTAAGAAGAATCCACAAAACACGAAACATGTACCGATATCCGGAAAAGAGCATGAACTGATGCACTTCAATACAGCTTAAGGCAAAAATGGAGATGGGCAGGACATGTTGCAAGGTACACCGACAAGAAGTGGACACAGCAAACAACAAAATGGCTGGGACCTTTAGGCAAGAAACGACAAGGAAAGTCCAAGACAGATGGGAGCATGAAATTTCACATTCAAATGTAGTACTCTTTGAGTAATAACAATGGAAACTCTCATAACAAATAGTGAAGGCAGCCGGCAGAAATTGGATGACCATTGCTACCAATCGTTCATAATGGAAACAGATGGAGGAGGCTTTTACCCGCAGGGGACCAACCAACTACAACAAGACAATAATATAATACTTCCTAGTCCAATTACTAATGAACAAGGATGATATAGACATGGATGGACAATACCCATACAAAATCGCGTTCCCTTATTTCAGGTTAAAGTTTTCGGTACGAAGTGCCACAGCGCTATCTGCCGAGTCTGGAGTCGAGTTATTCTGTCAGCGTTAAGCGACGAACAAAGTATTAGAAATTAGGATTTAGTGTCTGGTGTGACCGATAGATGACGCTAGTGCTGTAACCTGAAATAAGGGAACGCGATTTTGTATGGATATTCTCCATCCATGTCTATATCATCCTTGCTAATGAATCAATGTAGTAGGTTGGAAACAAAGCTAAATAAAATAAATAAAAATGGCTGCGGTGTGACAGGCATCCCCCGACGACGTGTAAAATACATACTCCATACATTGTGCTACCTTCCTGTGTTTCTGCATTTTGCATTTCAAAAGTTTAGATTCGATTTTTATACGGAACGTGATAAAGGAAATGTTACATTTCTATTTCTAACATTGTCATATTGTATTGCATAGTTTAGATTTTTTTACTGATTGATCGAGAAGGGTGAGGGAGTGTTGAGCTCTGGTTTAGAGTGTGAGATATTTTTAATAAGAATGTTCTGTGAGATTCGGACTTGGTCTGTTTTAACATCACTTATTTGCAAAACGCGCTCAATTATACAGGGTGTAACAATAATACTGGTGATCCGTCATAATTGGTATCGTATGGCGACAAAGATAAAGAAGGAGAAAAAAAATTTTGACGCGAAAATAAAAAAAAAATTGTAAGGAAAGGGCTTGTGCACAAATCACGCGAGGTTTCTTCGGCTACTTTTTGACCCCCCTCCTCCCCCTTGGTGATATTTGGTGAGGTCCTTGGCTACCCCCCCCCCCCCCCATAACCTCACGTATATTGTGGTGGATTGTGACAGCTAGACCTGTCGCCACGGTGCTGCCATCTAGTGAAAAACTCGATCGCGGAAACCCTCATTATGCCTTAAACGGATCACCGGCATTTTTGTTACATCTTTTAAATATTTTGTGCATAGAAGAAGAGTCTGCAATGAGGGTTTCCGCGATCGAGATTTTCACTAGATGGCAGCACCGTGACGAGAGGTCTTTTTGACAGTAGCTGTCAAAATCAACCAATAAAAAAAAACGTAATTAAACATGATTGGTGGATTATGACAGCTAGACCTCTCGCCACGGTGCTGCCATCTAGTGAAAAACTCGAACGTGGAAACCCTCATTAATAAATGTTTAAATTTTTACACAAAAAACTGTTAAAACATCACCAAACATAATAGAATATAATAAGTGCCACGTCAGTTTCAGCCACCCCTCAAAACTCATGCGGCGATCCCAAATCGCTTTCCATACAAAATCGGACAGCGCATCAATTCTGCTACACCAAGGTTTCAATGGTGCAGATACAGGTTGTGGTTTTGGGGCAGAGCAGTCGGTTGCTGAAAAACGCCAGTTGGGTTATTTTTTGTTGTATATTAGCCATCAAATATATCAGAGCGGCCAGGGTACTCAAAAATATCTAACCATGCACTTTATCGCCTTGACAATAGAGGCGTTGTTCAGCTATTTGAGACCACCTTGGCCGCTCCGATATATCTGATGACGGCTGTACACAACACTTTTTTTAATTTGAATGTTTTTATGTTATTTCTACTAATAAAAGTGAGGACTTTTCAGTATCTTTTTTGCGGTTTTGACTCTTCGGCTAGTTAGCATAAATACGTCCATTTAGATAACCCAACAAAAAAAAATATTAAAAGTTTAAAAAATAATGACGAAAGTAACATTGGTCAATTTCTACACAAAATTTTAATACCCTTTAATTGTAAATTCGACGCCAATTTAAACAAACACCAAAAAAAGATGTACACATCATCCTTTAACTGTTTTGAAATTTTATGAACGTTCAGAACGTTTGCAGACATCAAGCTGTAAATTTAATAATTTCTGATAAAGGAAATTCATATTTTAACTTATAATGTAGGATGAACTGAGCTCTTAAATTTGGACATCTTAATTAAATCTTAGTTTATACACTCGCTTGCTTTAAAATTTTCAGTGGACTCTATTGCCTAGGTAGTAAGAGTGACGGCTGGGGGCTAGAGCTACCCAAAGCATGTGAGTGGTTATATTATATCTATGTAGTCAACACCAAAAATATGGACTAATACAATTATGAACATTATTACAATGCAGGACAGGTGCAAACCTCTTCCCCCGGACCTCCGTAAGGTGTACACGTGCCTAAGTCTCCGCGATAATTTATTTTTCAAAAAATTTAATATTTAATTTAAATAAATTCAACATTTAATTCGTGCGCGTCACTAGGAGCGCAAAAGTTCGCACGGCGCGCGTCTCTGTTTTGGTGACGCCCCCTGCGGTGATGCCTCCCGCGGTGCATCATCTGCGTGCTACTCCGTTTTGTACGTCGCGGCGACCTCCACGTTACTGTTGTCCTGGTGCCTCGTGCTACGTCTCGGCCCCTAATCAAGATACTCGTACCTGCTGGTAAGCGCACCTATCTGCTACGCCGTCGCTGCTAAGTCACAGTTGACTACGCCGTAGCTGCTACGCCGCATCTACTACGCCGAGTAACCACCGATCAAACTACGCGCCGCTTCTGTTGTCCTGGTACTCTAGTGCACCAAAGTGTGTTAACAAAATGATCTCGGGCTTAGACGATAGCATGATCTGCAGCGGTTGTCAATTGGAACTGCAGGTGGGTGAGGGGTTTCTGCAGTGTATGGTTAGGACTTGCGGTAAGCTGTACCATGACAGCTGCAACAACAAAATGCTTTCTGAGGCTGAGAAAGCCACTTGGGCATGCCCAGAATGCACCTGCGCAGCTAAAAGAGGGGGCCCTAATTGCGAAACTCCGGTTGGTACCCCTGCGAGTATAAAAAATGTAGCCCTGAGAAAATATTCGGCGTCTGTCCCTCACAGGGCTCCCCTTACTCCGGTCTCCCAGACGCAGGCAGGGGAGGATGCCCTGGAGCTGCACCTTCTTCGAGAGCAAATAACTTGCTTGTCAGAACGCCTGGCCGACGCAGTTGCTACCATTGCGAGATACCACTCTGCCCTAACTGTATGTACGAGCAAAATTGAGGAAATCGGTGAGAAGCTTATAGTGATGGAGCAATCCATGGAGCCTCATCGCAAGCCTGTCGCTAGGGTTAATCTACCATGTTCTGATGTTGGGGCTGGTGTTGCGAGTGAGATAGCGGAGGAACTCGGTCCGGTGACCGACAGCGCTGAACGAGGCAGTAATGAAGGAGAACCATCAGTCCCGGCTAAAACGGTCAACGCCAGCAGCCCTTTGACGCAGGAAATTGACCCTCCTAGTGAAGACTCGGCGGTTGTATTCTCTCTCACACACAGGAAGTTTCCTGAACAAAGTGACCAACAACGGGACACATCAACTAAAGAGGACCTAGACGACCTTGCGAATGGGAAATGGGAGGTGCAGAGAACAAAGAAGCAGAGGCGCCTAACTTCCACGCGCGGCACTGCAGGCCCAGACGTTACTACCCTCAAGGCGGTCGAACGCGTCGAGGCGGTTGCGCAAACATATCCATCTGTGGAACATGGTGTCGGGGGCTGATGAAGTGAAAGATTACTTGAAACTGTTATGTCCAGGGGCCGAATGCAGCGTAGAGGAGCTCAAATCCAGAGGAAGCTACAAGTCCTTCAAACTGGGTGTCCCGGCAATTCACTATGATAAGTGTATGTTGGCGGACGTGTGGCCTGAAAACGCGAGAGTCAAAGTATGGTTATTTCGAAAGCAAGGAACACAGGCCTCGAAACCAGGGCGACCTGGCCAACGTCCCCTTTATTAACATTGCTTATCAAAATGTTAGAGGCTTAAATACTAAGCTTAACTATTTTAGACAAACTGTTACCGCTCATGAATGTGACGTCATAGCAGTCACTGAAACTTGGTTGTCAGAATCAGTTGAGGATGCTGAGCTAGTGGGACCAGGTTGGAGCTTGATACGCCGAGATCGCGAGGGCTGTCGTCGAGGAGGCGGTGTTTTAGTGGCTGCACGACCAGGTATCACCCTACGCCATAGACCCGACTTGGAGACAACAGGTTGCGAAGACCTATGGACCTCATTGGTGGTGGAAAACAAAACAATTTATCTGTGTGTTGTGTACATCCCGCCCAAATAGCGAGCGAGCGACTTCCTAGGAGAGATCCTTGCGCGTGCCAGTGTTCTGCTCACCACAAGGAGGCACCATAGGAGCTGTTCTCTCATGCCTGCGAGCCTAATCGACACAATCGCTGTCGTTAACGACTATGCGCGGGGAAAGTGGCGCTTCCCGCGTAGGTGTCAATGTGGCTAGGACGTGGTACGGGAGCAATGCCACGTTCCTTACAGTTTTTCTTCCCACAGAAATCTAAATAATGGAATCAGGAACTAAAACTAAGGAAACTTATACCGCGCAAGCGGAGAAGCAGCCTGTAAGGGCAGAAGGGAAGGGGAGTACAAACCCGGCCGACCAGAATAGTGAGGGATTGGGGAGAATTCCGCTAGGAGGCCCCCCGTCTCGAAGCATCTCAAGGCAGGGTACCCCAGATGTCCAGAGGAGACTAGGAGGCCTGTCACTAGGAGAAGAGGATGAGCTACTCCAAACGCCGCCTAAGAAGGGAACCGATAGGGAGGAAAGAAGGGCGGTGGATAGTGAGGGGTTCCAAAAGTACCAATCGAAGGAGGAGAGGAAGAAAGCCAGACTGGCGAGAAGACGTGCCATTAAGGCTGGGAGGGCTGGGGAGGGGATCGGAGATCAAGGGGTAACACCCACAGGGATCTCCGATCCAGGCCCCAGCAAACGCAGCCAGAAGGTCAAGCGTCAGAGTACGGATGAGGGTTGCTCGGAGCGTCCTCCGCCGAAGCGTCAGAATCAAGGCAAGGGAGACGCAGAGGGACCGCGGAACGTCGCCAAGGCGAACCGTGGTCTAGCTGTGGCGGTGTGCCGAGAGGATGGCGTCTCGGTGGATGAGGCCCTGGCAAGACTCATCCGGAAAAAGTTAGCACAGATGATAGAAGGGGTAGTTATGAGCATGGTGAAGAGGGAGTCAGGGGAGTCAGGCCTGGCAGCCCCTCAGTTTGCTACGTCGGGACTGGTGTCGGAGGGATTCTTCCTTGTGACACCATTTACGGCGGGGTCGAGGGAGTGGCTGCTAAGCCAGGACTTCGGGGAGCTGGACGGTCACAAGATCATCGTGCAAAAGGTAGAGCAGACCAGAGTACAGGTGTGGATTCCGGGCGAACTGGATACTGAGTTCGTAAAGGAATTCCTTTATGCTCAGAACCCGGAGCGGCCGGAACTACAAATAATGTCCTGGCGAGCTGCAGGAAGAGAGTCACTGGAGCTAGGGACCCGACCCGACTAACCTTTGCGGTCTCAGACAGTGTCGATGAGAACTGGGGCGAGGAGAAAAACAAAATTCTATACTTCTCAGCCACCAGAATTAGGGCTAGGATTCTAAGAGCGAACCAAGAGCCAAAGAAGACAGATGTACCCGCATCGGAACAGGGGAGTGCTGTACCGGTCGACGTCAATACGGTAGAGGAGGGTATGGACGTCGTCGGAAGTGAACTCTCCGAGTAACGATGAGGGACAGAGACAATACACAATACACAAAACACACAAAATGAATCACACAACACATACACAAAACAGACAAACAAACACAAAAAAACACACAAAGATATGCCAAGTAAACCTCCAACATTGCAAGGACGCAATGTCCGAGTTAGGACAGTTCTTAGTGAGAGAGGAGGTAGACATAGCCCTGCTTCAAGAACCATATGCATGGAGGAATCAGGTGGCAGGCCTGGGACATCTGGGGGGAGTTCTTCATTATGAGAGGAATGGTGAGCACCCCCCCAGATCATGCATATATGTTAGTAATAATTTAAGAAACATAGGTTGCTTAATGACACTATGTTACAGAGACCTAGTGGTGGTGGAGGTCTACCTCACTGCCAACGACGGCGCGAGATACAAGGTGGCGCTGGCATCCTGCTATCTGCCGGGGGATGAGGAAGCACCGACAAGTAAACTGGAGGAACTGGTACTCGGATACAGAGGTAAGAGAATACCACTTATCGTTGGGTGCGATGCTAACGCACACCACGAGGTGTGGGGTAGCACCGACACGAACGATAGGGGGGAGTCCCTATTAGAATTTATAACTAGCAATGACCTGGAAATCATGAACATAGGCAACACACCGACGTTTGTTACCAGGGCAAGGAGAGAGGTGCTTGACATAACCTTAGCATCTAAAGGGATATGCGACAAAATAATGGACTGGAGGGTAGATGAGGAGGACAGTATGTCAGACCATCGTAGAATACTGTACAGCGTTGAATGTCGCTTAGAAAAGGTGAAGATCAGGAATCCGAGGAAAACGGATTGGACTAAGTACGAAGAGGAGCTGAGTAAATTAACTACCTCTGGAGTGAAATATGAGAATACAGTGGACCTAGAGATAGGGGCACTCAAATTAACAGAAGACATAATCTCAGCGTACCACAAGGCATGCCCAGAACGACAGGTTAGGACGGGGAAGGGGCAGCCATGGTGGACAAAAGAAATGCAAAAGTTAAGGAAGAAAACACGCAGGGCAATGAGAGCGGCACTGAAGAGGGACGATTCTAGGAGCTGGGACGCATACAGAGAAACCAGGAATCAGTATACCAGAATGAGGGAGAAGGCCAGTCGGGAGGGCTGGACAAGATACACGGAAGATATACACAGTTACTCAGAGGGAGCACGAGTTGTAAGACTACTAGCAGGAGAACGATCGTGTCAATTAGGCAGTCTAAGAGTAGAGGGACAATTAGTCACGGAACCAGAAGAGATTCTAAGTATAATGCTGAAAGCTCATTTCCCGGATTGCGAAGATAAGGAAGATACAGACTGCGGCATGGAAGATAAGGAGAGAGGGGAGCAGACAGGAAAAAGCACCGTGGACTGGGGGTCGGCAATGGAGGTGGTGAAGGAGGAGAAAATGGAGTGGGCAATTAACTCCTTTGCACCCTTCAAGGCCGCTGGACCGGACGGGGTGCAGCCTATACTACTCCAGAGAGGATACAGAATCATAAAGGAGAACCTGATACAGCTATACAGGGCAAGCTTGGCACTTGGACATATTCCTAAGAGCTGGAGAGAGGTGAGAGTGGTGTTCCTACCAAAGCCTGGGAAGAAATCCTACCAAGAGGCAAAGTCTTTCAGGAGCATCAGTCTCTCATCATTCGTACTAAAACCATTAGAAAAGATGATAGATAAGTCTATAAGAGAGAAGATGGAAAGCAGCGGAAATCCATTACATGGAAATCAGCATGCATACAGGACAGGAAAGTCAACAGAGACAGCTCTGCATAATCTTGCAGTAAGGATAGAGAGGGCTCTAGACGCGAAGCAATATGCACTGGGCTGCTTCTTCGACGTAGAGGGAGCTTTTGACAAAGCATCCTTTGCAGCCGTAGAGGAAAGCCTAAGGAGGGAAGGGATAAACCTGACAGTAGCGACATGGATAAAGAGAATGCTCAAGGACAGGTCCATAAGGGCGGAACTGGGAGGGGTATCAAAGAACATAAGTCCAAAAAGAGGATTCCCACAGGGAGGATGCCTCTCACCCCTCATGTGGTGTCTACTGCTGGACTCACTTGTGAAAAAGATCAACAGAGGAGGCGTGTATATGCAGGCGTACTCTGATGATGGAGTACTGTTAATAAGAGGTACAGTCCTAAACATCATTAGAGACATAATGACAAGAAGCCTCAGACAGGTGCTGGAATGGTGCAAAGAGAGAGGGTTAAATCTAAATCCGTCGAAAACAAAGCTTGTGCTATTCACAACAAAGAGAAAGAAGGAGGAGATGAAACCAATAAAGCTCCAAGGGGAAGAACTAGAGAGGGTGGGAGAGGTAAAATACCTGGGCGTTACCTTAGACAGAACGCTTAAGTACAAAACCCACATCAAGGAGCAGACGGCAAAAGCAATTAGAACACTGTACCAATGTAAAAGGGCGGTGGGGAGAAAGTGGGGGTTAAAACCTAGAATGATCCACTGGATCTACAAGGCAATAATACTACCCAGGGTGCTATATGGGGCGATTGTCTGGTGGCATAGAACCCATATCAAAGAATACCAGAAAGATCTAACGAAGGTGCAGCGACTGGCATGTTTGATGGTGACGGGGGCTATGAGAACAACCCCCACGCACGCATTGGAGGTAATGCTAGGGATGAAGCAACTACAGTTAGAGGTGGAGAAAAAGGCCATAGAGCAATGGTATAGGATGAAATCCTGTAAAGAATGGAGAGGAAGCTGCGTCGATAAAAGACACGCACTGATACAGAGAGAGGCGCTAACCAGTATGGAAATGTTGATGGTGAATAACGACCTCATAAAGAGACAGGAGATCTTCGATAAGAAATACAGAATACACATCGGAGAAAGAGACAACTGGAAGGTAGTAGTCGAGCATCCAACGACGATCTGCTTCACGGATGGCTCGAGAAAGAGCTCAACGCAACTAGCAGGAGCGGGAATAGTCATACCCAAACTGGGAGAGAAGGTATCGGTTCCACTTGGCAGGTATGCAAGTGTGTTCCAAGCAGAAGTATGTGCGATAACAAAGTGCGTACGTATAGTCAAGGAAAGTAGGCAACAAACTGGCACGGTAGTCATATACACCGACAGTCAAGCAGCATTGAAGGCACTGAAGAAGACGTCGGTCACCTCCTCCCTAGTCAAAGAGTGCAAGGAGGAGCTGAATGAGCTGGGAGAATACAGGGAAGTAACGGTGGCATGGGTGCCTGGGCACCAGGGAGTCACAGGAAATGAGAAAGCAGACGAACTGGCTAGGGAAGGAGCTGAGAAGGAATACACAGGCCCAGAACCGGCTCTACCAATGTCAGCAGAAGTAACAAGGGGAGTAATAAATAGAATAAAGGATAGAGAAGCAGATAAGAGGTGGAAGGAAGAAACTGGCTGCAGGCAGTCCAAAATGATGATTGAAGGTATAGACCACAGGAGAGCCAGGTATCTTCTAAAACTAGGTAAGAAAAGTCTGAGAGGGCTGACCGGTATCATCACCGGACACAACACCCTTAACAGACACCTCAAGGTAATAGGCATAAGCAGGGATGCCTCCTGTCCGCACTGCGGCCAGGAGGAAACCAGTAAGCATTTACTAGCGGAATGCGTTATGTACGCGGCAACGCGTTATAACGTATTCGGGAAAGATAAGCTAGAAGAATGCGAACTAAAGGGTATCAATCTCAGGGATGTCCTTCTGTTCTGCAGGAAGACAAGAAGACTCGAGGAGACTAGTGTGGGAACGCAGCCGGAACAGTAACCTGCAGCTCCAACTCCAGGGAATTGGGCTGAATGAACGCGAGCAGCGATCGACAGCCCGCCTGAATCCGGCCGGGCGTCCCTACACTACATCTACATCTACATCTACATCCCGCCCAATGCCGTAGAAAATGACTACATGCGGTTTTTTCAGAAAGTCGAATCAATCATTGACTCTCTCGCGGGTATTGTAATAATTATGGGGGACCTTAATCTGAACCCTAAGTACACTCCTATTAGTATCTTAAGTTATTATTGCTATTTTACCACTGTTTGTGATTTGAATGAGATGAACGAAGTGTTAAATGCGTATGGCGGAGTGTTAGATGTTGTGCTGGTGCGAAAGCGTGAGCGCAATGTCTCTGTATCTGAAGTTCAAGAATCGGGTCTGGTTCCGCATCCCGATGCTTATCACCCCCCTTTAGAGATTACCATTCCACTCGTAGATTCCCCAAACGATACTGTAAAGATATGTCCAAGTAATATTGACGCAAACCTTGATTGGAACTTCTCCAAAGGTGATTACAAACTCTTTTATGAACGTATCTCTACAGTGTCTTGGAAAGAGGTCCTCGAGTGCCGCGATGTCAGTACTGCTGTGGAGCATTTCTATAAAATATTATATAACATCTTTGATGACTGCATACCTAGGAAAACAAGACATAAAAAGGCTTGCAGACGTTATCCAATCTGGTACTCCGGAGAAGTAATTGCTGATATCCAGCGAAAAGCGTTTCTCCATCGACTGTGGAAACGTACTGGGGATAAGGCGATATATGCTAACTTTTCGGCGCTTAGGTCAGGCATAAAGTTAAAAACTAAAATTAACTACGATAATTACGTGAATCATATTCAAACTAAAATTGCATGCGAACCTCGGGCTTTCTGGCAGCACGTAAATAGTCTCAAAACCAAGGGTGGATTTGAGACGCAGGTTAGCTATAAAGGAAAGGTGGCTGAGGGCGCTGAGGCTGCCCAAGCATTCGCGGATTTCTTCTCGAGCGTATTTCTGCCGTCACAACCCATTCTTGATTGCGAAAAGACGATTTCTGAAGACGTTACGTGTACAGCAAATTTCGTCCAAATCAACAAAATACCCCCTAAAGATGTAGAAGTAGGCATAGCCCAATTAAAACCACATAGTTCGCCTGGTCCTGATGGCTTGCCTTCATTTATCCTTAAAGGCTGTAAGGAATGGTTAATCAGTCCGTTGGTTTATATCTTTGACCTAGCCCTTAGTACTGGACACTACCCATCTCAATGGAAGGTTACGCGAGTGCGACCTATCCCGAAGTCAAATGAGACGTCTAGTGTTGAGAACTATCGCCCTATAGCTATCCTTTCCTCCGCGGCTAAACTGTTTGAATCGGTCGTGAATAAACTCCTCGCCCCTCAAATCAAACCATACCTCTGCGACTCTCAGCATGGTTTCAGGTCGAAGCGATCCGTAGAGACGAATCTTGTAACCCTGGTTGATTACATCTCTGAACATATGGATAAAGGAATACAGGTCGACGTGCTGTACTTTGATTTCAAAAAAGCTTTTGATCACGTAGATAACGACGTGCTGTTAAGTAAGCTGTGTACCATTGGCTTTTCGCCTAAGCTGCTTCGGTTTTTCGCCAGTTATCTGCGTGACAGACAGCAGTATGTACAGCACGGATGCTTTGTATCCGAACCATACCACACACGTTCGGGAGTCAGCCAGGGTTCAATTTTGGGTCCGTTTCTCTTCGGGATTATGGTGAATGACTTGGCCTCAGTACCTAAGTATGCAAGATGCCTACTCTATGCTGACGACTTGAAGCTTATTTATGGAGCGCAGCACTTATCGGACTGCGTATCTTTGCAAGAGGACTTGGATCGAGTTCATCTATGGAGCGTCAACAATAAGCTCATTTTCAACTCCTCTAAGTGCTCGGTAATGAGTTTTAGCCGTGCAACTTGTCCATTGCTAGCTGAATACCATCTGGGGTCGGAACTCATAGTTCGGGTCCAGTGCATCCGTGACCTAGGGGTAATTTTTGATCCGCATCTTAACTTTCATGAGCATATGAGAGGGCTAGCCAAAAACTGCTACCGGAGACTGGGGTTCGTTATCCGAAATGCGCGTGAATTTCATGACCCTGGGGTTATTAAGCTTATTTACACTGCCTTGGTCAGGAGCAAACTGGAAACAGCATCTATCGTCTGGAATCCCCATGATACCACTTACATATTGCTTCTGGAAAAAATTGTAAAGGCCTTTTTGCGATTTTTATATAAAAAGATGTACGGCTGCTACCCATATTTGTATCCCTCGAAATTTCTATATGGCTTTTTGGGATTTAATTCTCTGGAAGTAAGGCGTAACTTTGGACTTATGATTACTGCCTGTAGCATCTTGAGAGGAGCTTCGGACTGCCCAGAACTGGTGACGCAGCTGGTACGTTTACATGTTCCGTCGATAGATAAGGCCAAATTTAATCTCCGACCACGAATGCCGCAGCTAATGGCTGTACCAGGAACACGCACTGTGTCCTATAGTAAGTCTCCTCTAGTCCGCGCTCTTCAACTGCTTAACGCGCTCCTCGCATCAGCACTGGAATGGGATGTTTTTGCAAGTGATTGGTCGGTTGTCTGTAGTGAGTGTATGAAGTTCTGTGAGGCGATGGATAAACGTGAGTCGACTGTTATATATTAGATTTGTATTTTATATGTCTCTGTTATATTATTGATTACATAATTGTATACACTTTTATATGAATTCCACAGTGAATTGGTTTAACTGTCATACTGTTTAAAAAAAAAAACGTGTATCAATATTTCTGGCATTGTCTGTACATAATTATAATGATTATCAAAATTATTGCGTTTTTATTGCAAGTGCCCTAGCTGTAATAAGTTACTGTAAATTGAGGAGGTGACTTGCATTTCCAAACATTATGTTTGCCCATTCAATCGGAGGGTCTTATTTAGAGGGTTCTCTATATCATTCCAGTGAACCTTATATCCATGCAACAAGGGTCAGTTTCCAATAGCATGCGGTTTGTAACTTTGAATGAAATCGTCTATAAGGAGATGTACTTATACACGGTGCCCGCGAGGAAACGGAAAGATTTTAACAGTATATTCTAGATCCTATTTAGAGACAAAAATGTCATATAAACTTTTATGAAATTCGCCTAGTTTCAGAGTTAATTCCAATTTATAAAAAAATACACTTTTTATTATAACTCAGCACAAAACGCCTTTCTGATGGCATTGTTGCCACTATTGGGCATAGTTTCGTGTAAACTCTCTTTATTGACAGATATCAAAGTGACAAGGAAACCTATGCAGAAACTAAATTTTTCCAAAAAAAATGTACCAATTTCTTTTAGACGATAATTTTATTAATAACATTTACTTTTCATGTGCAAGAAACGTTCAAAAATTAGAAAAAAAAAATAATTTTTTTTTGGCGAAATTGACCTAAAGTCACATAATATTTTTTCCTTCTTTTAGTCTCAGGAAAGCGTGGTTAATTTTTTTCCCTTTCCTCGCGGGCACCTTGTATATAAGTTAAAGGAGCAAATCTACACTTCTAGTTATATCTTGTACATTGAAGAGAAATTAAAGGTAAAAAGATATAGGTTGTGTTTCCGTCAGGGATGTGCGAGGATGTGTAGCGTAGCTAGGGATGTCTTTGTGACAGACAAAGACGCGAGTAGATGTGAATACCTAACCCAACACAATTCAACCTAATCTCACAGTAAGCTTAATAAGGCTTGTGTTGTGGGTATTAGGCAAAGATATATCATATAATATGTAATAGAGAGATACCTATGTGTGATGTAGGAGAAGAGGCAAACCTGGGAAAAGGTGGATGGACTGTGTGAGAGATGATATGAAAAGAAAGGATGTGAGTGATGTGCGGATGAAAAAGACATGCTGCGCCGACCCCAAGTAAATGGGACAAGGGCAAGATGATGATGATGATGTAATAGAGAGATAGATAACACTTTTACTACTTAAGAGGCTGGCAATACCTGATGACCTTCAAATTGACTTTAGTTAAACAATTTTTTTGCTATAACTACTTGTTTTGGGAAAGTAAAAAAAATATGTAATATTCATTATATTTCGAAGAACTTTGTTAATTCCGATACACGATTGGACGAAATCGCCTCGATAGAAAATAATTCCATGTTACATCTTAAAATTACCTTTAAACAGTTGTATTGTATGTCTTTAGTTTCTTGACTTATACGTCTGTAATTAAGGACAAAATTCCACCACACTAATACTAAAAACTTCATTATTTTATATGTCTCAATTAATGCGTAGTTTTTTTTTAATTCATCATTTTGCAATATTTGCAATGAGCTCCCATATTAATCGTAACACAGTGTTTCTCTTTCACTCGCGCTGAAAAAGCTAGGGATGGAATTCAGCTGTTGTCAGCCCCTTAAATACATAGAAAACATCCATAACTGAATGGATGTTTTCTATATACGAGTACCTATCTATAGTTATGTAGTTACTATGTACAGCCTTGGCCAGACCAGAAGTGTTGAGCACCCTTGCGATTTTCATACAAAACTCGAAAGTATAGACCGGCGTTTATATCCTTATTGAAGTTATTTTATCAATTAATTCAAACTGAACAGGCATGTTTTGTTGAAGTGAGTAGTAACTGCATAGAATATTTGCAATTTGTCGCACCGACTTAAATTCGCATTTTTGGGACCTCCACTTTTCATATTTTATAGGTACCTTGAAAGTGTTATTAAGTGCAGTTTTCTAGATATAGTATCAATAAAATATAACATTTTACGTCATCGTACATTGTTATGATAGGGAATTAATACTTAACATCAAAATTGTAAACAAAAAAGAGCTATGCTCAACAGTTCTGGCCAAGGCTGTAGTATTATAGTTATCGGGATGGACTGAAAATCAGCGCTGTGGCAGCCAGTCCGTTCACCACAGCAATCGCTGAGTTCACCGCTATCGTCACAATGCGTTGTAATAGTATAGTGATATTGAAAATTTACAATACAATACAATGTCCGTATGAAGCAAAATATCATTTGATGGTGGAACGCATACAAAATAAATTTGTTAGGTTTTTGTATTGGCGAAAGTATGGAGTACATCCATTTTTTCCTCTTATGTATCCAAATTTATTTGCTTGGTATGGTAGGGTACAATGAGCTGCGAGTACGCAGGGAGCTGTGTCTGGCAACATACATATTTAAATTATTAAGAGGTAAGACATTTAACGGCCAGGTGGTGAGGTATGTTTGCGTGTACGTACCCGATAGGTACGTGTGGCGTCGTCGCCGGCCACGGCTGCTAGCGGAACCACACGGGCGCACCAACTTACTAGGCATGGCGCCGATGACGCGTGCAATACGTACCCTCAACGTATTAGCGGAAAGTATCGACTTATTTTCATGTTCTCTGAATGAATTCACAAAGGCTGCATTATTTATATTATGTTATAGGAGAAATGATATAATCTAGTTATATTATGTTATATGTATACTCTAGTTTTTAATCTTAAACATAGTTACACTATTGTCTTAGGCTAAGCACCTGTAAAAATAGTTGTAAGTGTGGAAATAAAATAAAATAAAATATACTCTTTATTTAATACCTCAAAAAGAAAACCAGTACAGAAAATGCATAAAGTTAGAGTAGAGGTAAACAACAGGTGGTCTTATCGCTAAAAAGCGATTTCTCCCAGACAACCTTTAGGCACAGAATAACTAATAGTACTACCCTTTAGGTTTGCATTAAATAAACTAAAATTGCTTTGTTGTGTTCTAAGTGTCTGTGAATTCTGTGATTCTCTTTATATTGTGTCTAGTATGTGATAATAAATTACCTATCTTATATCTTTTTTATCTTTTTTTTTATAACTCAGGTACAAATATCCGTGATAAACACACATAGTAATATGACAGCACTTTATGTCCTAACCAGGATTCGAACCCGGGAGCTCCTTCATAGGCTAGGGGTCGTAGTCTAACTTTAAAACACGTATAGACACGATCCAACTTCAATACAACTCCAATGCATTAACTACACAATACAGCTATCGCCTATATGTCTGAATCAGAAATGTCAGAATTTGCTTGAAAATTATTCCGATCTAAAACCTTAATATTGGTTGATTATTTGGTGTGTGTTGGAGTTATGTTTGAGATAGATAGTTTAATGTATTGTTTATCGAACGAGCGGAGCGTAAGCGAAGTGAAGTTCTTTCTATCAACTTTGCATTTCGATGGCTTTTTCATTTTGAATAGTTGTCGCGCGATGACTTTAGTAACGTCTTTCTGATTTATATGAAATTTGTTGGGGTTGTAGTAGAGTTCAATACAATTTGAGAGTTCGTTCATGAGCATGATCGATCAAGGGGTTATGGAGCTAGAAGGCTCGAAATAATCAACATTAGGGTCTTGTTATATTGGTCAACTCGTCTGTAAGAAAATCGCGAGTTCTCAGTTCGAGGCGGAGTACTAGTATATTTTAAAATTAGAATATGTACGGCACTAGGAGGCCATTAAATAATAATTTTAAACAAAAAAGAATCGACTTCACTTAGCATCCACCTTTCCAACAGCAAATTCTCGAGCTGCTGTAAAAAATACTCAAATCTATATAGGTGTGCCTATAATAGTTGAAGAGTTCCCTCGATTTCTTCAGGATCCCATCATCAGATCCTGACCTGGTTACAATGGGACCAACTGTGAAGTATACTCTTTCAAACAAAAAAATAATTTTCCAAATCGGTCCAGTCGAATAATCGGTGAACATACATAAAAAAAAATAGCAAAAAAACAAAGATCCCGACGAATTGATAACCTCCTTCGAAATCTTGAAGTCAGTTGAAAAGGAGGTATGTAATCTAACTGCGTTACGTTAAAAAATCAACAAAAAGAGCTAGTTTAATAGCGGCTAGTTCAGGTATGAGGCGATGAGAGTTGTATACAGGGTGGAATGATAAGTCGGGCCCTGGAGGAAAACTACCTTAAAACGTTGAGATAGCTCAATTCACTGAAAGGAAATATTCTTTAATTTCTTTAAAGGGACATAACTGCATTTACAAATTTTTGGAAAAGAGTACAGTTTTCAAAAAAAGTATTTATTTTGTAATTTTTGCCATAAATAATTTTTATGTCAATTGATGCCAATCGATCCTGTTTCCAACGAGGATAAAAACTTCTAAATACCAACCAAGTTTAGGGCACAAGAGAACCCATAAATAATAATAATAATATTTTTCATACAATTAGTACGGAAAAAAGTGAAAATTAAGAAAAAAACTGTGAATGCAGTTTTAGTTTTTAGGAAAAATAAAAGAATGTTTCCTTTGAGCGAATTGAGCTATCTCAAGGTTTTAAGGTAGTTTCCCTCCAGGGCCCGACTTATCTTTCCACCCTGTATAGCTGCGTGCATGTACATTAACATACTTTGACCTAAAGTACACCTTATGTCACTAGAAATAAGGTTCAAGAAAGACCAGTCAATAGTCTGGACGACGGTACTAACACCTTTAGACCAAATGTGGACTTTATTTCTTTAGTAATAAGGTCCATTAATAGTAGACAGTGACGACAGTGAGTATGAAGTGTAACGTGAAAGGAACGCACTCGCGGCCGCTACGCACTTTTCAAGAACTGGTCGCGTTTCCAATACATCATCAATGTTTAGAAATATAGGAAAAATTGATAAATCTACTGCTTGGGCACTGGGCGAGAATCGAACTCATCACGACTCCGGTATACAGCCCGCTGCTCTACCAGCTGAGCTACCGAGACTTCTAGTTGGTTCCGTATTTTTCCAACATAACCTTCATATGTGTCCAAGGACGCCTAGCAGCATCTGCCTTAAGTCGTACACTTCGTAATCCACCGCCATACGATTTTTAGGTTTTCCGTAGCCAAAATGGCAAAAACGGAACCCTTATAGCAACCTAATCATGTATTGGCGTAGGCACTAGTTTATTCGGAAGCGACTGCTATCTGACCTTCGAGAAGAAACTGGGGCAGATTAGACCCGGTTTCCTTATGGTATCCCCTTCACCGAAAAGGGACTGGTAAATAATAAATATCAACCGATTAATATTTAGTACTAAAGATCCGAAAAACTCGCTGGGTAACACACGGAGAACTCGGAGAAGAAACTTATTCTCTATTCCCTGTAGGCGACCATGCCAGTTCCCCTTATTCTCTATTCCCTGGGGTAACAAGCCGGTTTGAACATGGAACTCCGGATTAAAAGTCGGGCGTTTCACCTGTCACCGCTGGGCTACTAGTACCACAGAATAACTAATAGTACTACCCTAGTACTTCTCAGCACTCGTATTATAACTAACGTGACCTGGGTTTCAGCAGAATATCAGTGTTTTGTTGAAAGATTAAAGCGTATAGCTTTTTTTTTATATACCACGAAGGTGGCAAACAAGCATACGGCCTGCCTGATGGTAAGCAGCTACCGTAGCCTATGGACGCCTGCAACTCCAGATGTGTCACATGCGCGTTGCCGACCCTTTACAGAAGAAGGATTCATTGTGTTGACGGCTCAAGGACCAAGAGGGTACCTCAACACACTGGGTCCTCTTTGAGCTCTTTGGCAACCTTACTTACCAGCAGGAACACAATACTATGAGTAGGGTCTAGTGCTATTTGGCTGTGGTTTTTTGTAAGGTACTTCCCCAGTCGGGCTCTGCTCTAGAATTGAGCGAGATGACATTCGCTATGCTGTGCCCTACCACACATAGCGAGATGACATTCGCAGTCCCCATACCTCTCTTTCGGACGCTGTTTAAGGACATACCCGTATCCGGACGTAGTTTAAGGACATACCCGTGTCCGGACGTAGTTTAAGGACATACCCGGTTCCAAAAGCCGAGCTGTGAACCCTTTTGTTTTGCTGCAACGCACACAACCATTCTAACTACCTCATCTGATGTTTTGTTATATTTTTTTAATTTTCTCATATGATTCTTTGTGTTATTTTGTACTTTGCTGTTTTTGATATTATGTGTATTCAAATAAACTCTTCATCTGTCTATCTAACTATCTATCTCTATATCTATCTATGACAATGGACACGTATCTTCGTTAGCGAACTTCAGTTCCCCTCACTCGTATGGACGCACGCCGACATTTTGCTTCCAGTTAAACCTGAATGAAACAATATCCCACTGTACCTACTGTCTATCTATCTGTCCGTTCGTCCGTCCGTCCGTCTGCCTGTGTGTCTATCTGTCGATCCGTCCGTCTTTCCATCCGTTTGTCTGTCTATCTGTCTGTCTGATCAATTTTGTCCCGCTCAGATTTATTTGAATACCTTCTGCCGCTACGATATGTCTGATGGTATGAGCCAGGAGCTGAATTTAACAACTGTCTGTCTGACCGTCCGTCCGTCTGTCTGTCTGTCTGCTGAATTTTATCCTGCTTAGATATGTGTTTCTGGTGACGGTATGAACTAGGGTTCGACCCCAGGACCTCGCTCTGAATGACGTATGATAATGGACAATGGACACGTATCTTCGTTAGCGATCTCCAGCTCCCCTCACGCGTACGCACGCCGCCATTTTGCTTTCAGTTAAATCTAAAATTAAAACATATATTTACATCCACGATTATTCCTTGTCGCGAGTCCTTATATATTCATATTCATACAACTATATATGCGAATTCATCCCGTCTGGTCTTATCATGTCAACAAATACCTTTCAAAGACATTTTCAGACATTTCTCTGGGATTATCACTTATAAAGTTGTTGTATACTTTTAATAATTTTAAACAAAAAAAAAACCGGCCAAGAGCGTGTCGGGCCACGCTCAGTGTAGGGTTCCGTAGTTTTCCGTCCGTCACAGTAAGTGTCCCCACTTAAGAGTTAATAACACCGCCATGTAGGATATGATATGAGAGTTCCACGTACAGCGACATCTATCGGCAAATTAAGTAAACTATTGCGCGCGAGCTTAAAGTATGGAAGATGATTTTTATGGAATAATTCTTTATTGCGTGAACCGATTTTCACCGATTTTACTTTATTTGAAAGCACGTCATTTCATTGTAATTTTGTAGAAATTACAGGTACCTACAATAAACACCTGCTTATACGGTTAAATTACAAACTTAGTTCAGAAATTATTTTGTAATTTTTTTTCAAAAACTATTCATCCTATCAAGTTCAAAATAATTTTCCTAGAAAGTTTTTATAAAGTTCTACTTTTGAGATTTTTTTCATATTTTTAAAACTTATGGTTCAAAAGTTAGAGGGGGGGGACGCATATTTTTTTACTTCTGGAGCGATTATTTCCGAAAATATTTACATTATCGAAAAATGATTTAAACCCCTATTCATTTTTAAATATCTATCCAACAATATATCACACATAAGGGTTTAAATGAAAAAAAAAAACACTCCCCACTTTACGTATAGGGGAGGTACCCTAATAAAAAAAAAATTCCACTTTTTATTTTACCACTTTGTCGGCGTAATTGATATACATATTAGTACCAAATTTCAGCTTTCTAGTGCTAACGGTCACTGAGATTATCCGCGGACGGACGGACGGACGGACGGGCAGACATGGCGAAACTATAAGGGTTCCTAGTTGACTACGGAACCCTAAAAACCGACTTCACTAAGCATCCACCTTTCCAACAGCAAATGCTCGAGCTGCTGTAAAAAATACTCAAATCACTATAGGCGTGCCTATAATAGTTAAAGAGTTCCCTCGATTTCTCCAGGATCCCATCATCAGATCCTGACCTGGTTACAATGGAACTAACTGTGAAGTATACGTACTCTTTCAAACAAAAAAAGAATTTTGCAAATTGGTCCAGCCGTCTTCGAATAATCGGTGAACATGCACAAAAAAAAACAAACATCCCGACGAATTGATAACCTCCTTCGAAATCTTAAAGTCAGTTGAAAGCACAAAGTATTGAATTCGACCAAGTGACTATTCAACCAATCTTGTTTCTAATAAAATTTTCTTTAATACATAATCGAAGTAACGAACGAGTAACCTATAAAATAACAAATACGATCTCGGTCTCTTTAAAGCAAGAGTGAATAGGCAATAGGGTTTACTAATATGTGGCCGAAAATTTTATGGCAAATGATCACTTCCCAAACTATTTTTCCCATAGTTTCATTTGGCAGAATCATCAGATTGCAAACCAATTTTTCGCATATATAACATATCGCAAATAATTATTTAGAATATTATTATTTGGCAAAATATTTACTTCGTCATGTTTTAAAATGTCTTTTATTGTTTTGTCGAATGTATTGATTGCCATAAGTTATTTTTCTCATAATATTATGATGCATAATACTAATGTACCCTAATCTTGTAGTACTTATGGTGCAAATTACATTAGCATTATATTTCGTTATGTAGGTAGTTTTGCGTGCTGTGCAGTTCAATGGTGGAGGTAGTACTTTTGTTTACTACATTCCATAACAATTTCAATTTTATGTGTGTCAATGTGATACGTAACAAAAGTATTAAATCGTCTGGATTTGTATTATTTAAAGTGTACTTCTTTGTTGTTATGAGTGAGTCAAATTATTTTCAGGTAAAAATTAATAACACATCTTAACTTAACTCGTACGGGTACTTTTCTGATGAAAGTGCGGTCTGTGGGGGTCGCAGTTCTAATCTAATCTAACCTACGTTTCTGGCGACAAGTCGTGTCTATGGGGGTCGCAGTTCTAACCTAACCTAACCTACTTTTCTGGTGACATGTCGTGTCTGTGGGGGTCACAGTTCTAACTTAACCTAACCTACGTTTCTGGTGACAAGTCGTGTCTGTGGGGGTCGCAGTTCTAACCTAACCTACGTTTCTGGTGACAAGTCGTGTCTGTGGGGGTCGCAGTTCTAACCTAACCTAACCTTCGTTTCTGGTGACAAGTCGTGTCTGTGGGGGTCGCAGCTCTAACCTAACCTAACCTACGTTTCTGGTGACATATCGTGTCTTTGGCAGTCGCAGGTCTAACCAAAACTAACATATTTTTCTGGTGACATGTCTAGTTTTTGGGGATCGCCCTTTAAACCCTACTTAGAAATATGTATGCAGAGGTGCCAAGCTGATAGTTTTGGTGACTGTATATAGATACGTTTAATAAAAATAGCCACAGTAGGCTTCAAAACGTCCAAGGTAAGTATGCGATTTTTTAATTTGGGCAAACGTTATTTACAATAAATAGTAAGATTTAATGAAACATTTGCTTAGTGATTATTTGTCTTAACTAATCTCTGCTAAATATTCTTGTATTCAAATAAAAAGAATGCGAAGTTTAAATTTGGGCAAACGTTATTTGACAATAAATAATTAGCTTTACTAAAACATTTGCTTCTTGACTACTTTGCAACATTACTCGTGGTAAAATGAAAATCTGCTAAGTATTATTGTGGTGAAATAAAAAGTTTGCGTAATAATAATATGCTAAGCATTAGTTTGCCAAGTAAAAGTACTGCAATAAGTTGGTTGGGTAATGAAATTAGGCGAAAAATATTTCGGCGAGATAGCAGTACACCAGGCAATAGGCATGATGACATTGATGATACATGTTGAATTATGCAATAACATTTAGTTGATAGGATGCAAAATGATCAATATATTAAAAAAAAAACAATGATACCATTCGATTTTTAACATTTTTTAACAAATTGTATAGCAACCATATACATTAAACGCAACATTTCACTGTAAAAGTAGCAATTTCATATTTTTTCCATAATTTAAACACGGCGACTATGTGATCCTGATCGTTTTATGTGAGCGTTTTGAGAAACAAATGCAAATCTCGGACTTAAGTCTCATTTCTGACTTTTGTGTTGCTTTAACGCAATTGGTCCCATAGACATTTGATCCTCACAACAAAACGAATCGTTTGATACCATACATGAAAAAAATTCACCATGCCTATTACTAAACCGGTGAGCTCCATCTTAGCCTCTGTCTTCACTTTCCATCAGGGTGAGACGGGCCAATCGCTGGTCAGTCCCATAATAAAGATATAAAAAAACTCACCTTAATACGATGTTTAGAGAGACACACGTTTGTTAACATTGATAATGATAAGACAAAAAACCGGCTAAGTGCGTGTCGGACTCGCACACGAAGGGTTCCGTACCATTATCTATAAAAACGGCAAAAAAATCATCTCTGTTGTATGGGAGCCCCCTTAAATATTTATTTGATTCTGTTTTTTAGTATTTGTTGTTATAGCGGAAACATAAATACATCATCTCAAAATTTCAACTGTCTAACTATCACGGTTCATGAGATACCGCCTGGTGGCAGACGGACAGCGGAGTCTTAGTAATAGGGTCCCGTTTTTACCCTTTGGGTACAGAACCCTAAAAATGGGCTTCAAATCAGTACGGAACCCTCCGTAACGTACATGTTTTAATATTAGTTAAACATTTATTTAATATCAACTCGTAATTTTAAGCTCGCATACAAGCCCTTATTAAAAAAAAAGCCTAATTGATTTCAATACACTAAAAGCTGCTTAAATCATAACCCTCCATTTTGCAATCGAGTAAAAACCCCCCATTGACTAGCTACCCTTACCAGTGTCTATAGTTGTGTATATATATATATATATGGCGCGGACGCGTGAATTTTCACGCCCCGGCTCTGGTTCGCTTTTTTTTTAATTACAACCCCACTGCGCTATTGTACTAGGTAGGGATCTAGCATTAGGGTTGCCGACGCTGATTAGAAATAAGTATTTTTATTGCACGAATCAGTAAAATAATTGGCTTTCCTAAAAAAAATATATTTATATTTAATATAGTTCATTATGCTAAAAAAACTACTGAAATGTGACTTCACGCGGAACTTTAACGGGCTATATCTTCACCAATTTTTGTTTGATTGACAAAATAAAAAATATTCCAATACTTATTCCGCTCAATAGATAAACGAAACCTAACTGTTAAAGCATGAATCCTCTTTTACACCGAGAAGCGCTTTTCTCAAACATACAATGAAATAAAGAAATAATCTTATAAATAAACAAAAAAGTACCGACTTCACTTAGCATCCACCTTTCCAAAAGCAAATGCTCGAGCTGCTGTAAAAAATACTCAAATCACTATAGGTGTGCCTATAATAGTTGAAGAGTTCCCTCTATTTCTCCAGGATCCCATTATCAGATCCTAACCTGGTTACAATGGGACCAACTTCACAGTTATACTCTTTCAAACAAAAAAAGAATTTTTCCAAATCGGTCCAGCCGTCTTTGAATAATCGGTGAACATACATAAAAAAAAATAGCACAAACATAGATCCCGACGAATTGATAACTTCCTTTTTCGAAATCTTGAAGTCGGTTGAAAAGACAAGTTTCGTTCATAAGGCGTTAGTCTACTCATTACTTCTATTATTATTTATTATACATATTTATTATTCTCACTTCAGATACCATAACCATCCTGCCACTAAAAATTAAAAAAAAAAAAACAGCTTTTCGTAAAACCTGCCACCATCTTTGCGGCGAAAGTTACTTTGCAGGCCTAGGCCGGAAAAGTTGTATGAAATCTCATTGCAGTCCCCTTGAGTTGCTGCGCCTGAAAAAGGATACTTTCGAGCCTATCATAAGGATATTTAATGCAATTTGCATGTTTTAGAAAAAAATCTTATTAGAACTGCATAAAATTATTACAAGTAAAATAAATGTTAGTAAGTGGCAGCCCTGATGTGCGTTATCGAACTGGGGGGCCGTCAAAGAGCCCCACTACCACGGTAATATAAAAATACACGTGCAGCCCTATTCATAGTCAAGCCGGTGAGAAATATGACAGACAGGCAGTGGTTAGCGGCGGTGCGTCAAAATATAAATTAAAAAAACTATAAAGAAATACTTTCAAAATCATGCCTTCTATTAAACTACTGAATTCCTATTACTCAAAGATGTTATATTATAATGAAAATGATAAATAATTTATTTAGCACGTAATTACCTTGTATAAAAAAATATACATACTGTTATTTCTGACTTACCATGTAACGATAATGTAGCGCTATGGTTAATAAATTAAATTAAATTAAATTTATTTCAGACAACACAGTCATACCACAGTCCATAAAATTTGTTAGTAAAATTATAAAAAAAACTTTATTAACTTATTAGCTAATGTTAACATCTTTAATCTAAATTTATATAATAATATCTAAGTACATAATTAAATTGCACTTTATGCTTCAATCATACAATACAATACATATCAGGGGTCATAAAAAATAGTAATTAAATTAAATCATAAAAGATTTTTAGCAATACTGGGCAACGTGCATAGCCTTCCACCGGGACCACATAAGGCTGTCCCAGCGGTTAGCAAACACGCTTAGAGCGCTTTCGCACTACGTCCGATCCGAATCCGTGAAAAAATGGTCCGAAGTAGCCGTAGAACTATTTATATGGTAATTTAAAGCCTGACCAGAAATATATGATTATTGTCAAGAGGGCGCTATTATTCTCATTTATATGGCAACAGTAATAGAGCGTATAATTGTCTATGGTATAGTGATATCTTGGTTTGTTTACCTGTCATCTCTGATGTTAATTTGAAAATGTTTCACAGCGAAATAATTTCATTTCCCAAGTGTATTATTTACAGCAGTTTACTATATACACAATTTACAATGTTTCGCTCTTGAATATGGACAATTTTGGGATATTTTTGTAGTTTATTATTTCATATTCAACACTTTATTATTATTCAAGTAAACCGTCTCAATGACACTAGACAACAGTGACAGCCTATCACATGCACTTACACATGCATATCATTTTGTCATTAAAATTATTGGCAGTGTAAGAAATTAGTTCCAATGAAATTCCGCAACATGGCGCATGATCATATATTTCTGGTCAGGCTTTACGCACTAGATCCGTCCGGAAATCGGATGACGGAGATCGGATGCGAAACTAGTCTCAGGATGCTGTTGGGACTACCGCGCAGGCGATATAAAAACGAGGCTTTCTCATAACGGCCGCAAAACCGTCGGTAAATATAGGGAAGCCGGGCTAATCTGACAGACCTGACTTCTTTTTTTCCGTGAGTTTCTTCTTCTTCCTCCTAGCGTTTGTCCCAGCTTTTTGCTCTATTGATCCCACAGATAAGGATTGATCCTGTCCGCTCGGCAACCTAATCCAGGAATTGGCGTAGGCACTTGTTTTTACGAAAGCGACTGCCATCTGACATTTCAATCCAGAGGGGAAACTAGGCCTGTTGGGTTTGGATCCGGTTTGCTCACAATGTTTTCCTTCACCGAAAAGCGACTGGTAAATATGCAATGATATTTCGTACATAAGTTCCGAAAAACTCAGTGGTATTGAGCTATTAGCCGGGGTTTGAACCCGAGACCTTCGGATTGTTCGCTTTTATACTTTATATTGCCGTCAAGGGTATCCATCTCCACGAAGTGACAGCTACGGCCTTGGAACGTATCGGATACGTTTTCGGGGTTGTCAAAATCCCTTTCATTTATTTGTGGCACCACCACAAATAAATGAAAGGGATTTCAAACTGGAGACAAAGTACGCCTTCGGCGAGTTTAAAACGACACAAACAAGTAAAGTCAAGTACGCTAAGACCTGCTCTGGTATTATTATTATTAATTGTAAAAAATGAGCATAAAATGTCATAAATTGTACCTTTTTAGAAAGCTTATGAACTGAAGAAATAAATTCTGTAATTTGTACGCGAAGTGTTATTACTTTTTTTTAGTTATGCCTTAAAATGTAACAAGATTTGAAAAAAAAAAACAAAAACTTCTGACTTCAGATGCTTTTATTTGCAAAATTTTGATATGTTTTGTACTTTTTTTATTATTTTACGTAATCAGTGATTCATTGGCTATTCGGAAAATCTTTTTTTTTATTTGAAAAATACGTAGTTTACTAGTTTTAGGTCAAAAAGCAGGTATTTATTTAAAAAATCTAAAATCTTGAATAACTTGAAAACCAATGAGTTTTGACCCCTGCTTGACTGGACTTAAATCACTCCAAATAAGCTGTAGAATAACCCGCTTGAAGGAATACGACGAATTACCAGTCACCCTGTATTATTCTGTGGTGCCATGGACGTCCACGGAAAAGTAGTATGAAAGAGACCATTGAAGTTACAAAAAAAGGTTAAGAAATCGTTAAAAACTTGACTATAAATATGAGCCGATGAGTGCAAGAGCGGTGTAGCTGCAAATCGCATAATTAGACGGAAAACAATCTCGCGGCAGATACCTAGACACCTTCATTAGGGCTAGCCCACATAGCACCTTTACACGGGAAATTTTTATTCCCTGTTAGGAGGGAGCAAAGTGGCACTTTTCTGTTCTAGGATTTTACATAAAATGTTGTGGCCATATGTTTGCAATTTAGCGACCAATTTCTTGCAATTTTTGACCCCACCCTCCCCTCGGTGACCATCCGTAGTAATCGCCAAGACCCTCCCCCTTCCCCCTAGTTGTCACGTAGTAACTCACACATATGGTTTTAAATGATTTTTAATGATGTTTTAGAAACAGAAAGCTTAAAAAAACATAATTTTGCTTAAGTATATTTGCCTTTATTAACACGACACTTGCAGCGTGACGTAATACCAAGTATCCTATGACTATGACTTGAGTTTGACCCACCCCATTTGAATATACATACATAGCTAAAATAAGCGCGAAATTTGAGCATAATTATTGACTACGTGACGAAATCTAAGCATCTGCTTTAAAATAATTGATTAAAGTGTCGTGACCTACCATACTTATTACTACTAAATATATAAAAGAAGAAACTGACTGACTGACTGACTGACTGACTGACTGACTGACTGACTGACTGTCTGACTGACTGACTGACTGACTGACTGACTGACTGACTGACTGACTGACTGACTGACTGACTGACTGACTGACTGACTGACTGACTGACTGACTGACTGACTGACTGACTGACTGACTGACTGACTGACTGACTGACTGACTGACTGACTGACTGACTGTCTGACTGACTGACTGACTGACTGACTGACTGACTGACTGACTGACTGACTGACTGACTGACTGACTGACTGACTGACTGACTGACTGACTGACTGACTGACTGACTGACTGACATATCAACACACAGCCCAAACCGCTGGTTCTAGAGATTCCAAATTTGGCACGTAGGTTCCTTATAAGGTCTAGGGGTGCACTAAGAAAGGATTTTTCAAAATTCACCCCCTAAGGAGGTAAAATGGGGGTCCAACGTTTGTATGGCGAAACAAGATTTGTTAGACTATTTTATTCGAAACTTCACAGGAGTATTCCTAACGATAAATGAGTAAACACGTGTTTCAGGTTTTTTGAAAATTCAACCCCTAAAAGGGGAAAATGTGGTACATACAAACATACCAGTCTAACTGAGAACCTCCTTTTTGAGTACTTATAGTACGCGGGCGAAGCCGCGGGAAAAAGCAAGTATACTAATAATAACAAAGGTATTCTCCCTTTTTACAGTTTCTTTTTATCATGGCCCGACTCGCACTTGGCCGTTACTTTTCTTCACAATTACAGAATGGCGGTATTTTTAAACTAATCAAATAATCAATAATGAAACCTTACGTTCAAACCCAATTTCCTTAATTCCTTTGAATTTAAAAGTTTCTAAAGCCTTTCAAAAACCATTTAAGTGTTTGCTAAAGTCCTCTTTAAGTTAATGGTCAAGCTAGAATAGAATATGCATTCACTTGCACTTAATTTTGTAGTATTTAAACAATTCTCAACCTTATTTACATGCTAGTATAAATCATACATTTTTACGTAACGGCAAAACGAAATTTTGTATAAATAAAATGTCTCCAATGCAACCCTACGTTAGTCTCTTTGAAAATGTGATATGTACAGAATTCCAATGTGTCATTCTCAATAAAAAACAACGTAAATGACTATGTCGCTTGCGTAATAAAAAGTTGAATTTGTTTCATAGCGCAGTTAATAAGGGCGTAAGCACCAGCAGCACTATGGTCCTTTACTGAGAAGGATTCAGTTTTGAGTCACCCTTTCGTTTTTAAAATGCTACTTGAGGCATAGACAATGAACAATTACTTTTTTCTGCACGCACTGGTCACTTGAGCGGGCAAAGTCACAGAATAATATAATAGTATTTCATACATAAGTTCGTTTTCCCTACGAAATCAGCGTTTAAAATCAAACATGACGTCTCCATACAATTTTACCTTTCAACGTTGTAGGGTTGACAAGTACGCAATTAGGAACATGCATGATTTTTTTGCAAGGCGTCATCCGATTCTATTTCCCTGTAGATTCAAATGTCTCTAATAAACCTACTGTCTATGATAGCCCTGAAACGTCAAAAATGTGAAAATACGTTAGGCGTCTGCGCCGTGCGTCAAAAACGCCCCATACAAAAAGTGTGAATGTTGCAGAAAACTGTTTGGAAGGAACAAGTTTTTGGAAGATTATTGTAATTTTAGGCACGAAAAAATGCGTTTAGCTATATAGTTATCGTACATTTTTTTTCTTGTTAGAACATAAGTAATCGAACTGAAGTTTCGAAAATACATTTGAGGTATAAAAAAATGCCTAAAATTTTACGTTTTTAAACAGCAATATCTTTAATAAACTGTTAAAAATTACTACGGATTTCCACTTATTTATATTAATTTGGGGTTGTTGAACGTGTTTATGGGACAAATTCAATTAAATATTTTTCACGCATGTTCTCTATTAGTATTATTGTTGGACCTGCCCCAATCTCCATATAAAAGAAGAAACTGACTGACTGACTGACTGACTGACTGACTGACATATCAACACACAGCCCAAACCGCTGGTTCTAGAGATTCCAAATTTGGCACGTAGGTTCCTTATAAGGTCTAGGGGTGCACTAAGAAAGGATTTTTCAAAATTCACCCCCTAAGGAGGTAAAATGGGGGTCCAACGTTTGTATGGCGAAACAAGATTTGTTAGACTATTTTATTCGAAACTTCACAGGAGTATTCCTAACGATAAATGAGTAAACACGTGTTTCAGGTTTTTTGAAAATTCAACCCCTAAAAGGGGAAAATGTGGTACATACAAACATACCAGTCTAACTGAGAACCTCCTTTTTGAGTACTTATAGTACGCGGGCGAAGCCGCGGGAAAAAGCAAGTATACTAATAATAACAAAGGTAATCTCCCTTTTTACAGTTTCTTTTTATCATGGCCCGACTCGCACTTGGCCGTTACTTTTCTTCACAATTACAAAATGGCGGTATTTTTAAACTAATCAAATAATCAATAATGAAACCTTACGTTCAAACCCAAATGGTCATGCCACAAATAATCAAAAAGGATTTTGACAACCCCGAAAACGAATCCGATTCGTTCCAAGGCCGTAGCTGTCACTTCGTGGAAATGGACGCCCTTGGCAAAGTATATTTTTAAGTACCTTAGAGGTACTATAAATATAAATAATTGTTACGATTTTTTATAGCTTTATAGGTACAACTTTATAGGTATAAAAAAGGCTAAGGTTAATTAAAGCCTGACCAGAAATATATGATCATGCTCCATATTGCGGAATTTCATTGGAACTAATTTCTTACACTGGCAATCATTTTAATGACAGAATGATATGCATGTGTGAGTGCATAAGATAGGCTGTCACTGTCATTGAGGTGGTTTACTTAAATAATAATAAAGTGTTGAATATTAAATAATAAACGACAGGAAATCCCCAAAATTATCCATAGTCAAGAGCGGAACATTGTAGATAGTGTATATAATAAACTGCTGTAAGTAATTCGCTCGGGAAAACTTTTTCGCTATGAAACATTTTCAAATTAACATCGAAGCTGACAGGTAAACATATGGAGATGTCACCATACCATAGAGAACTGAACTGTTGCCATATAAATGAGAATAATAGCGCCCTCTTGACAATAATCATATATTTCTGGTCAGGCTTTAAATATCTCGAGAACAGTACTACGGTGTACTTATCCTAGTCCTGTCCTCGTGTCTGGTCGATATGCCGGTAGCTAGATCCGTCAATGTATGGCGGAAACACGGATTGATATGAAGTAGCTCTAATTCTTACACTTTTTCCCTTACCACATTTGAACCTTATTATTACCGAGTAAAACAGTCGTTCATAGGAGACTAGTAAAATGTAGTAAAAACGGTCCGATAGAGAGCATGATGTAGGGGACGGTGTCTCACTCGCACTCGTTACAAAATCGTCACATTTGACACATATTGACATTTTGATTGTCTGATGACGTCATTACTTCCTTAGTCAAAACGAGGGAGGCCACTAGATAACCTTCTCTTTCGGCCTCACTTTGTGACCGACGAATTAGATCCAGTTCATATAAATCCATGGGCGGAAAACGGACACGGTCTGCGGACAGATTTGAATAGCGCCGTGCATTGATGGATCTGTTCGTCGAAGCTACCCGCCTGACACATCCCGTGGACAGATGTGTTAGTTGGGCTCAATTAGTTAATTTATGTTTTGTCTATTGCTAACGAACACAACTGTCAAAGTGACAGATTATCAGATAACGAATAAATTAACTAATTGAGGTCTGAGCAATGTTTATGAATAAGGCGATTTTTTAATTATTATTATTATGTGACATGTGTTTATATGACATTAAATTGAATTGATTGATTGATTGATCAATGATCACACTGGCGCCGCAATTAGATGCGGCGGGTGTGCAAGTGACAGCGCTATACACATGCAGAGCGCTATCTCACTCGCGCACCGGCGACGCATGCGGAATCCGCAGTAGTGTGAAAGCCCTATGGGTTATTAGCTGCCTAGTAGGCATAAACGGGTAACATAGGAAATAATCTTTGCGGGCCGGACCTCAAACGCGAGGAAGGGTAAACAAATCAATTATTAAAGTCCCCATTCAGTCTAGGGCCCTTTTGACCCTCAACTCTTAAAGGGCCTAAGCCACCCCCTTTTTCACCCACATACGACCTTTTTCTCAAACTAGGGCTTGTGGTTCTGCTTACGGCAAAAGGGCGTAACTGCCGTTATGTTGCATTAATAATACGACGTTTTTTAGAAAAAATGGTTTAAGTTTACTGGACGCAGCTGGTCTCGTAATATATCTAGGAAATTACTGGTATTAATGTATGGTTGAAAGGTTGTTTATAAGGATTTGTTCGATAAACCGATTTTTATATAGGTTAGAAAACTTTAATAGTAGTTTTCGATACAAGTGCGAGAAGTATGTCATTTTACACGAGTACGAGCCGATAGGCGAGGGTCAAGACTCGGGACCACCTCGGGACGAGTGAAAATGACACTTCCGCACGTGACATGTCTAGACAGATTTCATTGCTCTCATTATTGTGTCTTATCTGACGTGGCCAGCCTCAGAGAAATAAACCAATGGAGTGGTAATTGTCAGGCTTTGATAATTAAACCATCCGGATGCGAGACGCGCACTAATTTCTATCAGAAAAAGTCTGCCAATTTCGGCGCGGGGGACGAGGAAACGTACACAAATACTGTTAACACTAATGCATTTTCCATTGACGTCGTTACACACGCACACGATAAAATTATCAAACACTAGCATAAAATATGCTCACACAAGTACAAACACAGACACAGACAACCTGTCCGTGAACGAGATAATGTCATCTTTAAGTAAACGTACACAGTGCGAGGAATGCGTCGATAATAATATACTTAAGTATCGATATTTGTGACGTTTTCAAGTCAAAGGTACATCATTGTCGGTTGTTAATAGAGTTAATTTCTAAATGTTTTTTTTATCGTAACGCCTTATTGACACCGATAATGATGTACCTTTGACTTGAAAATGTCACATTTTATCGTAGATTTATTTATCGTATGCCTACATGTCACTGGCTATAGATAGGCATTTCTTCCCTAGGGTAGTGGGAAAGCAGATGATGAAGAAAATCCAGTGAGTGCTGCGAGGTCCAGGTAGGACAGTAGAGCTGCCAAGTTTGTAACTCTTTTAGCACCACACAGGGATCACGTGTAGGGTTGACTAAGGTGTTTACTACGGACGCAGAGAAACATTGATCGTAGGTTAGTTATATATTTTTGTTTCTTCACCAAGTATAAGGTTTAGCTAATTGATAAAATTATAATGTTAAGTTGTGATTAAATATCAAGTTTTTCTACCAGAATATTACTTACAATGTTAGAATTCTACGTAAGTTAGTTTGTCTATTTGTTCAGGACAAATCTTGCAAGCTGATTTAGAATAACTTTTATATTATCAATTTAATATTTTGATGTGTATTTGCTTTTATATTTAATGGAAAATACTACAAATTGGAAACAAATTACTATAACAATTAAACAATCTGCAAAGAACTCTGGAACATCACGGGATTCGAACCCGCGTGTTTAGATTGCCGTTCTAATGTGCTTCCAATTACACTAGACGTTCCTCTATCCACCTCAGTGAATTTTTCACTGTAATGAACAATGATGAATCAGTCACTAGCGACATCGTGATGTTCCAGAGTCCTTCGCAGTTGATATTTTGACTGTAATGGGCATCTTTTTCCAATTTGTGTTTCTATTTCTATTATCTCTTCTTCATTTTCTATTATAAATAAAAAGTATAACACTGCTAATGTTAATATCGACATTTATTTTTGTGCTGTCCCATCACTAAAACTTACCTGTTAGGTACAGTGATACCAGAATCAGAAATTAAAAGTGTCTATTTAAGGGGATAAGTTTGTATAACGTACCTGATAATAAATAAAGTATAATCCATACAAAATTAAAATGCTACATAAAATGTATGGTGAAAATAAAGGAACGAATTAATTTCTAAACAGGAATATCGTTATTTCAAGCATCTATAACCCTTACAGCACCGGCTGATACGATCGTGCGTTCAACTTTAAAAAAGTCTAGTTTGAAAAATAATCAAATTTGCCGCTTCAGTGCGGCATCGGTGGATCGTGCGTTCGATTATTATTCATTTTAAACCCGCGTGCGTTTAGTTAGGGGGCCAGTCGTCGACGCGGTGAGCGTCAAGCAGGTACGTGTACGAGACGGACGATCAGGTCAGAAGTAGGTATTCACGTAATTTTTTAATTTGTGATTTTTAAATGTGTTAAATTCGTTTTTTATTCAATTAAAAGTTCTTCTGTCGTATAATGTAGATAATTAAAAGTTTAACCAGAAATTTTAGTAATTTTTTTGTGCCTAAAGTTATAACGCACGATCGTGCGGGTCAGGACGCAAGTCGACAAATTTAAATTGTGTTGACGATGATAAATTGAAAATAAGATCAATCAAAAGCGTTTTTTTTTTAATCATTTCATGTAAAACATGTAAGAAATCTAAAATTTTATTAATAAATGTTTATTAACTCCTTTGAACTCTGTAATTTATCCTTATATTTAAAAATAAATAATAACAACTTTACTACGGGTCGCAACGAAATGAAACGATCGTGCGGGTGGGTTTTCAGAAAATTTTTGGGGGGGAGAATTTTTCTTGTATTTTTTATCTTTTTATGGGCCTTAAATGCACCGAAAAATGCAACTTCAAACCAAAAATCCAAAAAAATAAGTCTGGTGCTGTAAGGGATAAGTATATTTCACTTAAGGGAGTTAAGGGGCGCCACACATTAGAGCGGAATTCAGTGCGGAATTCATTACACTAGCTAAAATTTGTCTATTAAAACGGAAATTTGTTTATGGTAGCTGTATTTTTGAGACCATAGACCAATTTCAGCTATTGTGCCGTACTACAAGCACACATACGCTGAATTTCTTATGCTGGTTCTTCTCAGTTGGGGCTCCTTTCCGAACCAGTAGTAGTTTATTGTCCTTCCCATAATACGGTTTTAAAAAGATTTGACTTCAATACAGTTGTTAAACCAGTGTTTATGTTTTATTTCATTACCGTGCGTCCGTGCGTAATGTGCTATAGGCTAGGTTATCCTTATAGTGTCAGTTTTTTGAGTTCCAAACCACCTTACTGCCCTGCCCTCGGCGGTCCTCGACGACATATATAATTTAAAAAGCTATGCGTGTGAATGAGTTTTACCTTTGAAGTACTGACGTTAATCTTTTCATTTTTGTTAGTGATTAAAAATAATTAAATAGATTACATTGAGGGAGGTAAGTGAAGTATTGCAAACAAGAGTAATCGACTCCAGTGTGGCAGAAATACGTCCGCCATTATGTCATGTAAAACTCATTCACACGCATAGCTGTTTAAATTATATATGTCGTCGAGGACCGCCGAGGGCAGGGCTGTAAGGTGGTTTGGAACTCAAAACACTGACACTATCAGGATCAACTAGCCTATAGCACATTACGCACGGACGCACGGTAATGAAATAAAACATAAACACTGGTTTAACAACTGTATTGAAATCAAATCTTTTTAAAACCGTAGTATGGGAACGGCAATAAACTACTACTGGTTCGGAAAGGAGCCCCAACTGAGAAGAACCAGCGTAAGAAACTCAGCGTATGTGTGCTTGTAGTACGGCACAATAGCTCAAATTTGTCTGTTCTCAAAAATACAGCTACCATAAACAAATTTCCGTTTTAATAGACAAATTTCAGCTAGTGTGCTGAATTCCGCACTGAATTCCGCTCTAATGTGTGGCGCCCCTTAAGTGAAATATACTTGTAGATGCTTGAAATAACGATATTCCTGTTTAGAAATTAATTCGTTCCTTCATTTTCACCATACATATTATGTAGCATTTTAATTTAGTATGGATTATACTTTATTTATTATAAGGAACGGTATACACACTTATCCCCTAAAATAGGCACTTTTAATTTCTGACTCTGGTATCACTGGTATAACAGGTAAGTTTTAGTGATGGGACAGCACAAAAATAAATGTCGATATTAACATTAGCAGTATGTTATACTTTTTATTTATTATAGAAAATGAAGAAGAGATAATAGAAATAGAAACACAAATTGAAAACAGATGCCCATTACAATCAAAATATCAACTGCGAAGGACTCTGGAACATCACGATGTCGCTAGTGACTGATTCATCATTGTTCATTACAGTGAAAAATTCACTGAGGTGGATAGAGGAACGTCTAGTATAATTGGAAGCACATTGGAACGGTAATCTAAACACGTCGTGGGTTCGAATCCCGTGATGTTCCAGAGTTCTTTGCAGTTCAATGTTTCATTGTAATAGTTATTTGTTTCCAATTTGTAATATTTTCCACTAAATTTAGAAGAAAATACACATCAAAATATTAAATTGATAATATAAAAGTTATTCTAAATCAGCTTGCAAGATTTGTCCTGAACAAATAGACAAACTAACTTACGTAGAATACTACCTAACATTGTAAGTAATATGCTGGTAGAAAAACTTGATATTTAATCACAACTTAACATTATAATTTTATCAATAGCTAAACCTTATACTTGGTAAAGAAACAAAAATATATAACTAACCTACGATCAATGTTTCTCTGCGTCCGTAGGACACACCTTAGACAACCCTACACGTAATCCCTGGGTGGTGCTAAAAGAGTTACAAACTTGGCAGCTCTACTGTCCTACCTGGACCTCGCAGCACTCACTGGATTTTCTTCATCATCTGCTTTTCCACTACCCTAGGGAAGAAATGCCTATCTATATCCAGTGACATGTAGGCATACGATAAATAAATCTACGATAAAATGTGACATTTTCAAGTCAAAGGTACATCATTATCGGTTGTCAATAAGGCGTTACCATAAAAAAAACATTTAGAAATTAACTCTATTAACAACCGACAATGATGTACCTTTGACTTGAAAACGTCACAAATATCGATACTTAAGTATATTATTATCGATGCGTTCCTCGCACTGTGTACGTTTACTTAAAGATGACAGTATCTCGTTCACGGACAGGTTGTCTGTGTCTGTGTTTATACTTGTGAGAGTATATTTTATGCAAATTTTTGATAATTTATTGATAATAACAAATTCGTGTGCGTGTGTAGCGACGTCAATGGAAAATGCATTAGTGTTAACAGTATTTGTGTGCGTTTCCTCGTCTCCCGCGCCGAAATTGGCAGACTTTTTCTGATAGAAACTAGTGCGCGTCTCGCATCCGGTTGGTTTAATTATCAAAGTGGCCAGCTCTTAGTCCACTATTCCGTTGAAGCTAGATCTTTTGCCGTATTCTAATTTTAAAATACACTAGTAGTCCGAACTGAGACCTCGCGATTTCCTTGCAAACGAGTTGACTAATATAACAAGACCCTTATGATGATGAGACTTAAATTAAAACTCGCGACTCCAAGATACCAGCCCAGCCGCCGCGTCTCACTAACTGAGCTGCCGAGACAAAACCGTAGCCCGTTGCTATTTAGACATTTTTTTTAAATAAAATCACAGAATAGCTCACCCATTTTTAGGGTCCGTAGCCAAAATGGCAAAAACGGAACCCTTATAGTTTCGTAATGTCCGTCTGTCCGTACGTATATCACAGCCATTTTACTCGGAAACTATAAGACATATTTTAATAAAATTTAGACATAAGGTGTATTTTGCATGCCGCTATTTAGTAATAGTTAAATTGCAGAACAAAATATTATTAGGGAAGAGCTCCATACAGTCATGTAACTGAATTTCTTTTTACAAAATATTAACATGTTGCACGTCAATAGTTCTTTAAAAATAACATCGAGATTTTTTTGAACATTTTGTGATTAAGTGAATATTTTCAGAAGTAATCGCTTCGAAATTCAGAAAAATTGTGTCCCCCCGTGTAACTTTTGAACCGTAAAAAAGTATAAAAAAAATTGAGAAGATGCCCCTTATCATATATTACTTTCTACGAAAATTGTTTTGAACATTATCGTTTCAGCAATTTTTGAGTTATCTCCAAAAAACTTCTTCCACGAGTATCAGATACGACCTTATAGTATTACTTTGGTTCCTATTCCATTGAAGGTACAGAACCCTCCATTATACATTATCCGATACGCACTTGGCCCGTTTTTTTAATAAAATCACACAAAAGCTCATCTATTCCTATAGGCTCAGACAAAAGTGTACGGTCCAACGCCTCTGGAATAACGTGCCCCCACCCCATGCTGTGGTTATTCTACTGGTTATTAATGCTTGGCTTAATTATTGCAGCGTAAGAGAAAGACATTACAAACCGACTGATTTATTGAACATCAATGCTAACTGGCTTCTATCGTAGATTTATACTACGCAATTTGACCGGTTTATTTGTTTAGCACATTTGAAGTGTCAGTAAAAAAATGCTCTGTTTGTGATGGAGACAAAACATGGCACTATTTTCTACTTCATCTTATAGGAATCGCAATAAAGCTATCTTTCTCTATCATAGCGTATCAGCAGGCCCTTGGATTTAAAATGAACTGGCCAGGCCAAAAAGTGCAGTAACAGTGGAAGTAATGACCTATACGCATGACTTTTTAGTAAGAAATATACAGTATGATTATCTCTGTCTATACTTGAAGTAAAACAATCCCTGGCCATACTGTATAACTAATGTGGTATGAGAGAAGATACCTACTGTCTTTTTCTTACGCTAGGTATTATCAGCCCAAAAAAAGGGATGGATACAGTTTCTTTATTCTACTGATACTGACAACACAGAGTATCACCAACCAAATATTATTAACTGTAAAGGCCTCATAGACTAATAAAATTAACATTTGATAGGGCTAAGTAGCCCTATCAAATGTTAATTTTATTGCCAGGAGTAAGTACTCCTGGCAATCCGGAGGCCTCGAGTTCAAACCCCGGCTCATATCATAACTAAGTTTACAATTTTTTTTAATGAAATTGCATTAGATATTTACCAGTCCCTTTTCGGTGAAGATAAAACTTTGTTAGGAAAACGGTTCTGTTGCAAGTTAAGCCCGGTCGCTCGGTGGCGAATCTATAACTACTTGTATGTACTATATCTATGTTATGGCCTGGCCAGCCAACGAACGCAGTAGCAATGTACAGCGAACAAAAGGATGACAACACTAAGAATCAGTGAAAAAAGCAGCAATAGTCATCAAATGTTATGTTTTTAATTTTAGTTGGTATTTCCGCCCCTTTCATTAGGTGACATTTACGGTGTGTAAAAAGGAGACGGATATATTTCGTCTGATCTGTCATCAACTGCAACAGATAATCTGGTTGAGGTAATTGACATATGCCTTAAAAATGAATTTAAATTTAATTGGGAACGTTGCAGGAGTTCTATCTCACTCGCGCTTAAGATGAGAGAGTGAAATGCACTAGAAACAAATTCAATGTGAATTGAAATGTTCGTCATGAAATACAGTGTCTCATCACAAAGGGTTGCCACATGTACGTATTTTGAATTTGCCGCGAGTTTCTACTGACAGAAATGGTTTGCCAGACTATAAAATCATATAAAAGCTCACCCATAACCACAGACAATGCATCTATGGTTCGACGCCTCTGGAATAAAGTGCCCCCATGCTGTAAGCTCTTTATTCTAGTGGTTATTAATGCTTACTTCCTATTTACTTTGCACCTATTGTCCTATTGTGGTTTAGGCACAGACTGTATACAGGGTGGTTCGGACCCTTAGTCATATTGGATGAGGTTATTAAGTTTGTCATACTGAATAACGTTTAATATTTGCACCAATCAGGCAATTCACGAAAAGAGATTGTTCCCCATAGAGAACGACGACATTTTTTTTTCCATATCACATTTTTTTTATCACAGTTGCATAAAGTATGCCATTACACGCAGACACAGCGGGAGTTATAGTAATAACTTTTCATTATGGTATTTAAATTTTTTTCTCTCAAAACTTATTTTTTTCCTCCCATGTGTGATGAAAAATATTGTGTGTTAATCGGAGAGTATAGCAGAGCTTGAATTTGAAAAAATTGTGCGCATCGAGAAAACGTGAATTTTTGGCCATGGATAGAGTGCCCCACGATGAATTTTTTTAGTATAGGAGGTCTGTAAAATTCTTGGACGTCAAAATCAGGGGTCCCGTGCAATATGTTATTACTCTCTGGTTAAGGCTGCTAGGGGTTGTGTGGTATCATTTCCGTATAAATCAGACATGCAGAATTCGTTTTTGATAATAAAAAAGTAAAAATCGAAACTAAAAAAAAATGCTCTGCGGAGAGGAAAAACACTCAAAAAAAATATTTTTTTGAACGTTAATGTACGTAATTAACGTAACGTAAAGAGCTCAAAGAGGACCCAGTGTGCTGACGATGAGGGACCCTCTTGTTCCTTTAGCCGTCAACACAGTGAATCCTCCTTTTTGTAAGGGGTCGGCAACGCGCATGTGACTCCTGTGGAGTTACAGGCGTCCATAGGTTACGGTAGCTGCTTACCATCAGGCAGGCCGTATGCTTGTTTGCCACCGTCGTAGTATAAAAAAAAAAAAAAACGTAATGCTGAAAAATGGCATCCTACGAGTGCGACACTTCAGCGCTGTTTTTCAGCCAAAAGCAGATTCCCCATCATACCTTGCACTTATTTAAATATATACTAGTAGTCCGCCTCGAACTCAGAACTCGCGATTTCCTTGCAAACGAGAATACCAATATAACAAGACCCTTATGATGATTTTTTCGCGCCTTCTAACTCCATGACCCCTTGGTCGATCATGCTCACGAACCAGGCGCGGATACAGGGGGGGGGGGGGGGGGAACAGGGGCAATTGCCCCCCCCTGAAACGCAAACTTCGTATACTACGGGGCCCATAGGTGCGGACCGCGAGATTTTTTGTGAAAGAAAGTGAACGAAATCCTGGAAAGTGCCCCCCCCCCCCCCCTGAACGAAATCCTGGATAGTGCCCCCCCCCCCCTGAACGAAATCCTGGATCCGCGCCTGTCACGAACGAACTCTCAAATTGTATTGAGCTCTACTACAACCCCAACAAATTTCATATAAATCAGAAAAACGTTAAGTACTAAAGTTATCGCGCGACAACTATTCAAAATCAAAAAGCCATCGAAGTTCACAGACGTCTAGGTAGCCGAAGTTGTTTGAAAGAACTTCACGTCGCTTACGGTGCGCTCGTTCGATAATATGGTTATAGGTTGAAAAAATACCCTATGTTGGTATGCAATTTTTGAAAATATTATTATACAAGTTAACTTCGATTTTTATCACTCACTTCACTCTCACAAAATGTCAGAAACAAGTGCAGTAAAAAGTTCAATTGAGGAATTGTCCGAGACATTCAAGAAGACGATGGCGCAGTTCCAGAAAGATCTCGACAACGCGGGCACCACTAATCCAACAGTCGCTGCTGTGGCTTCAAAGTTTGACTTTTTCAAGGACTTTGTTGTGAGGTCACTCGATGCCTTGCAGAAGCAGGTGGAGCTTGTCACTCGCCAGGTGGACCACATTGAGACGCGCTCTCGCCGCAAGATGTTGTTAGTACATGGTATAGATGAATCTGATTCTGAGGACACAACAAATCTTGCGGTTAACAAACTGCAGGCCGTGTTAGAAGATCTTTCCGCAGCAGATATTGAGCGCAGTCATCGGTTGGGTGGTCGTGGAGGGCGCGGCAAAAAGCCTAGAGCCATTCTTGTCAAGTTCAAGGATATAGCCATCAGGGATGATGTATGGTTTGGCAAGGTGGCACTCAAGGGCTCAGGCGTCACACTTGGAGAGTTTCTCACAAAGCCCCGCCACAATGCTTTCATGGACGCTCGTGAGCGTTTTGGAGTGCGCAACTGCTGGACCTGGAACGGCGACGTGCTTGTGCTGGGAAAAGATGGCGTGCGCCGCCGTGCTAACAGCGTCGCCGATGTGAAAGCTCTGTCGGTTGCGCAGGCGACGCCTACCGATGCCGACGCGGAGCATCCTGCCGCTTCGTCGGAACCTGATACTCGGCCCGTCCCCCAGGCTCCGCGAGCTAGGCAGCAGCGTGCAAAGAGGGAGACTGTGAAGGCGAAGATTCGATCGTAGAGTACTCGTACCTACTTTGTTTGTTTACTGTGTAGTGCTTTTCTTGTTACCGTGTTACAATTGACTTCTTAATTTTGTCGTGCAGCACTTATCTGTGTCTACCCTTTCTTTCTTTTTTGATTAATTTGTTTATCTTAACTAGTTTTCGTAATAGCATTTGCTTTGCTTTGACATTAACTTGACATGACAGGCGCTTTGACATGAACAGCCCAGTGTTGCCACTTGTAAATTGTTGCGTTCCGTTTCTGCTCTGAATGTTAATTATTTGTTGTTTTGTTTTTAATTTTGATCCATCCAGATATGCTGGCGGGTAGCTAAGGTACCTTAAATTAGTTTAAGGTTAGTAGATATATTATTTATTTGCTGCTGGCGGGTAGATTGTGGAGTTTTTGTTCAGTTTTTACTGTATATATTTTTATATTTATTGAATACTAGCTGTGCCCGCGGCTCCGCCCGCGTGGAATTCGGTCTGTGTCAGTAAGCGGCTAATTCACCCCTAATTTCTCTCCCGCTACCCTGGAGGCGGAACTTGAAGTAAAGTTGACAGATGGATACGCTAGAGGACAGTAGTCCTAATAAAATATTTTACAATTACCACTAAATGAAACTACACTCATAAATGAATCCTTTTTTTATTAAATTTTTTGGGCATGATTTAAACGACATAGAGAGTATAGTAGGTGTATATCGGACGATACAGGACCACTTTTGTTTTTATACGTTTATGTCTACTGCAAATATCATCCAAATCGATCCTCCCGTCAAATCAGTCAAAGCATGAAAGGTAAGAACAGGCGCGGTTGAATTTGGGGGGGGGGGGGGGAGGGTCACAAATGCAGAAATGATTTTTTTCTATTTGAGGTGCACTTGGAGGAGGGACTTCCATGACCCATGCAAATTTAACTCAATCGAGTGTAGTGGCTACCCCCCCCCCCTTTTAGACGTTGAAGTTTGATAGGCTACGTATAACCTGGCTGGGGATTTTCTGGAATTGGAATTAGTAATCCTTAAGGGGTGATTTCCGGGATAACAATGCAAAAAAACCGGCCAAGAGCATGTCGGGCGATGCTCCGTGTAGAGTTTCGTAGATGCTGCCCTGTTACAAAACATCCGTTCAAAAGGTCGTTTATTTGGCGGCGCTTACGTCATTTTACTATTCGGCACTTCCTTTCACTATGCGTTTTTGACTAATAATTCAAAAACGGCTGGACCGATTTTATTCAATATAGTTTTTATTGAAAGTTCTTATCAGGCCTCACCAAATTTCAGCTTTCTAGTGCGAACGGTAATTGAGCTAGACCGCGGACAGGACGGACATGGCGATATAACTGTCACGTAATAAGGCCTAATTATGTATAGAAGCATGTGTATGCTTTACCTACACACATATTAAAAATCCATTGAAACCATTAGAATGACCGCCATTACACCGCCATGACCAACATTATTGCGCCGGCGGTCGGGGCGGCGAATTTTCATTACGTTACCGTAGGTAATGAATTTTCATACGTTTTTACCACACTGTCACAGATAATACACTGATGTTACGTTACTGGTTGCAATAATGTTGGTAATTAATTACATACGGTTCTGGACGCGGAATAGAGGATTTATGATATTGGTGTAGATCAAGATATTTATTCGTCAATGTAAGCACATTACAATGCAGTAATGAACGTCAGAGAAAAATAAAATACGTGAGTGTCGTGGAAAGTATGTGAATCGAGTGCGATTTGAACGAAGTTATGTTATTTAATTTTGACATTTCGTAAAGTTTGTGGTTTTAATTATGCATTTTTTTGAAATTTTGGATGATTTGGAAATTTTGGAAATTTTGAAAATTTTGGAAATTTTGGAAATTTTGGAAATTTTGGATATTTTGGAAATTTTGGAAATTTTGGAAATTTTGGAAATCTTGGAAATCTTGGAAATTTTGGAAATTTTGGAAATTTCGGAAATTTTGGAAATTTCGGAAATTTTGGAAATTTTGGAAATTTTAACATTTTTGACATTTTTTATCTGTATCAGTAACGTAATTTTAACTTTACATGCTCAAATATTGATGTGTTATGAGTTTTGATAACATAATGTACACCTGCACGCTCCCGCGCGGCCGCCGATATGCCGAGTTGGCCATCGCGGTGCAATGGCGGCCATTCTATGGTTTCCGAATAATGCATTTAGGATAAATAATATGAGTGTAGATAAATCAGTGTATGCAGCTGTACGTAATTAGGCCTTAAAACACTCGTGTGATCTTATTATGAAAACCACACTCATGTTTTAAGGACCCTTATTACGTAACAGTTACATAAACTACTATTTCCTACCTAAACGGTGTCCTATAAATGTTAGATGATTTTGTAGTAGTTTTTTGGTTTGGGCCATGCATCTTTGTACGTCATATATAGTCCTCGAACCTGCAATAACCCTTTGACATTCATGACATTTTCAAATATTTCTTAAGAGCGGGTAAAGGTAAATTTAAAGCATCGACGGGTAACAGGCGTCACTTCCATTCTTTATTTAATTATTTGGACCTACGGTTCGAAAGTAAGATGGGGGGGGGGTTGAAAAAGAAACTATCCTTTGTCATTTCTCGAGACCCATACTATCTCAATACCAATTTTCATCTAAATCAGTTCAACGGTAAAAAAATCCTCATACCACCTTCCAACCCCCTTTTCACCCCCACAAGGGTTTGAAAACTATCCTTTGACGTTTCTCGAGACTCAAATTATCTCCATACTCATTTCTATCTAAATCGTTTCAGCGGTTAAAAATTCTCCATACAAACTTTCAACCCCATTCTCACCCCCACCAGGGTTGATTTTCGGGATTAAAACTATATATTATCCTTTACCAGGACTCAAACTATATCTATACAAAATTTCATCAAAATCCGTTCAGCTGTTTTCACGTGATGCGCGGTCAAATAAACAGACAAACAGATAAACAGATAAACAGATAAACAGACAAACAGATAAACAGACAAAAATTCTAAAAATTGTTGGAACGTGTTCTGTTATCGATTCTAAGTATCCCCAGCCAACTTTTTTTCGATTATCTTCCATGTACAGACTTTCGACCCTCTTCAGCTTTATTATATGTATAGATTAGTATACACTTATTATATACTTATTATATTTTTAACTTTATATATATTTTTCAGATGCCTTTCAGTGATAACAGTGATCAGTATTTATCTTTTTCCTCCTTAGATAGTGTAAGTGAAGACAGTTTACATAGTTTGCCTCCTTCGCTTCACGACATTCTGGAATCTCAGTTTAATGATGTACCTAAAAATTTTAACGTTGTGCATTTAAATGCGCAAAGTATTCCTGCACATTACAGCGATATGTTACTCTCTTTTGACATTAAGAACATTCAACGTCTTACTCTTTACCTGGTTTCAATTTAATTCGGCACGACCGCCTTGGAAGAGGTGGCGGTGGAGTTGCGATTTACCTTCGTTCTTACATCCCCTATTCAATTGTTAATGTATCTGCCAGCTCTTCTACTTCTGATGCCGCAGAGTATATGTTTCTCGACGTTTCCCTCTCTCATTCCAAACTTTTACTTGGCGTTTTTTATTCCCCCTCCCTTCACGTTAATTACTTTGATTCTCTTGAGAAACTTCTCGAGGACCTTATGCCTTCTTATAATCATCACATTCTTATGGGAGATCTAAATACGTGTCTTCTGAAGGATGACAGTCGATCCCGGCGCCTTAAATCCCTGGTAGATGCATGCAATCTAACTATTCTCCCTTCAGACGCCACACGCTATTTTCCAAATTGCTCGCCTTCTCTTCTTGATTTAACTTTAGTTTCTTCGACTTCTCATGTGTCTAAATTTGGACAATACTCCGCGGATGCCTTCTCATATCATGATCTGCTCTATCTCTCTTACAAAATTCGTCCTCCCAAATCTAAATCAAAAATTCTTTTGCAGCGCAATTTTAGTGGATTAAATGTGGAAAAGCTTCGAGATGACGCTTTAACAATCGATTGGAGTAGTATCGCTCGAGCGGGTTCGGTAGACGATCAAGTTTCTCTCTTTAATTCGCTCCTCATACAACTTTATGACGCTCATGCTCCTGTTCGTGCAATAAAAGTCAAGCATCTCCCTGCTCCTTGGCTCACTGAGGATATTAAAGCCCTTATAGAGAGGAAGAATCAATCTAAATCTAAGTATAGGGGACGATGGGGGAAACACGGACGCGGGTTAAATACGGACATACCAATATCTACTCAATCCCTTTCCCCCGCGCACTCCCGATGCAATCACGTGTTACTTTCCGCCATCTTTAGTGTCACGCTAATATTCACGACGGACGGCTGCGAACGGTTTTCAAGGTAAGTTAAATCATTTTTTTTCGTGGATTTACGTCTAATTTCGGGTGTATACTAATTTGAGTGACAGGACTGTATAGTAAGTGTTGGTAAATAGTGATATTTTGTATGTGTTCCCTCGCTAATGGAGTATGAATTGCAAATGTTTGTTTCGATGACACGTTTTGACAACCTAAAGAAAATTTTTGTTGTTTATTTTTAAATCGGTCGGGATAAATGCAGACAAGGCCTCTGGGGTATTTATAGACGTCCGCAATTAACCCGAGCTCTCGTCACTAACAAAACATTAACCAATTACTGCAAATTTTCAGATGCCTCGAAACTACATAAGAAAAAAACCATACATAGTAAAGGTACCAATTCTGCAACCCCATCGCAGCAAACTTTCAGTGAAGAAAAAACATTCGGTCATTTTCACCAGTAGGTACGCTAGAAAAAGCTAATCTAGAAGAAAACGAAAAAAAAAAGAATTGACAGGAAAAGAAAAGCACAGAATAAAGAAGAGAAAAACACTGTTAACAATAAGCAAAAGAAACCGAAAAAAACTACAGAAAAACGCTCAAAAGGAGTCAGAAATCTAAAGAATTTTGAAACTAAACAAGAAGATGACGAATATTTTTGTATTTATTGTCAAGAAAAGGACAGCGACCCACCAAGCGAAGACTGGATTATATATTCAAAATGTAAGAAGTGTGCTCATGAGAACTGCACTGCTGAAAGTTCTTCCAAAGCCTTTACTTGTGACTTTTGTGTATAATGTGGGACCTAGTTCGTAAATACCCATGATGTCCGTAATTAACCCAGCAACCGTCCGTGTTTACCCCAAAAGCTACGGGCTGACAAGATTTTGTTTTTGATTATAAATGTATTATTGTTTATTGATCTCGTATCATAATTAATGTTGATTTTGTAGGAGTATAACCAGAGTTTAATAATTAATAAAGTCAGATTGATTATTGCTAAGAGTATAGTAGTGGTGTATGATTTACTTTCAGCGTCCGTAATTCCCCCATCGTCCCCTAAGGCTAACAACTCTGAGAAAAATAAACTTAAATATCATACCCTGCGCAATCGCTGTAGCACTATATGTCGAGATGCTCAGAGGCGTCATATTCACAGTTCTGTTGAAGATGGAAATCCAGCCAAAGTGTGGAAATTTTTGAAAGGTCTCGGAGTTGGCAAATCTCAACAGGCAACCAATTTAAACAATATTAGCGTTGACCAGCTTAACCAGCATTTTTCATCGTCCACCTGTTTCAGTGGTCCTAAGAAATCTAACTCACTTCATCATCTTTCATCACTTCCTGCCTTAGATTTCTCTTCTTTCTATTTTAGCCATTTCTGTGAGAGTGATGTTAGGAAGGGTATATTGAATATCACTTCTAACGCCGTTGGTGTTGACTGTGTTAGCCGAAATATGATACTCCCTCTCCTTGATTTGTTTGTTCCTATTATCACCGGTATTCTGAATTTTTCCATTTCATCAAGTACTTTTCCCAGTCTGTGGAAGAATGCCAATATTATTCCTTTACCCAAAAAATCCAACCCCAGTTCCTTCTCTGACTATCGCCCCATCTCCATTCTTCCTTTCCTATCCAAAGTCCTCGAACGGCTAGTGCATCAGCAACTAACTTCCTTCCTGAATAGAAATGACCTCCTAAACCCATTTCAATCTGGTTTTCGTCCGGGCCATAGTACTACCTCGGCTCTTGTCAAGGTTACCGATGACATCCGTTTGGGTATGAATGACCAGAAGCTTACAGTTCTTGCACTTCTAGATTTCAGTAATGCCTTTAACACGGTCGATTTTGACATTTTGCTCGCGTTCTTACAGTCTCTTAACATATCGGCTGCAGCGATTGACTGGTTCCGCAGCTATTTGGTTGGTCGTCGGCAAAGAATAAAACTAGATTCTTCGTGTTCTTCCTGGTGCAGCACATCAGCTGGTGTTCCACAGGGTGGTGTGCTGTCTCCTCTTTTATTTTCTATCTTCATTAATTCCATAACTCTTGATCTCTCCTCTTCGTATCACCTCTATGCCGACGACCTTCAAATATATTCGCAGGGTATGCATAGCGATCTCAATTCAGTTATAGAAGCCACGAATCTTGATCTGCTCCGCATATCAAATTGGAGTCAAAATTACGGTTTAAAAGTAAACCCCTTAAAGTCACAGGTAATTGTGATGGGTAGCGCTAAACAAATCTCCAAAATTGACTTTCTCAGGCTCCCCCGATAGTCTTCGATGGTATCCAAATTCCTTTTTCCAACCAAGTGAAAAATCTTGGCGTAATCATGGATCGTTGTCTATCATGGGTGCCTCAGGTGAGTGAAGTGAGCAGGAAGATGTTTGCTGCCATAGGGTCTCTCAGACGGCTCCGGAATTTCCTGCCAAATGCTACTAAAATTGCGCTTGCTCAGTCGTTACTTCTCCCCATTCTTGATTATGCAGATATCTCCTATTTAGACCTAACCGAGGAGCAACTTAATAAGCTTGAGCGTATTCAAAATGCCTGCATTCGGTTCATTTTCGGATTACGCAAATTCGACCATGTTTCTAGTTTTCGTTCTCAACTCAAATGGCTCCCTATCCGTCACCGCCGTAACTCTCACATACTTTCTTTACTCTTTTCTATACTTTTTAACCCTGCAACTCCCCGCTACCTCAAAGAGCGTTTCTCTTATCTTAATTCTATTAGATCCTCTCAAAAATTGCTCCTAAAAGTGCCATCTTCATCTTCCAAATTTTATAATTGCTCATTTACGTTCCAGGCCGTTCGTTTGTGGAATTCTCTCCCTCTCAACATTAAACGCGCGCAATCTATTGGTAGCTTTAAATCGCAACTTAAGGAATACTATTTATCTCTTCCTTAGGTTTTTAAGTTGACACTGTTGTTTCTTATTGTGTGTATTATATATGTATATATGTACGTATATGTATGTTTATTTTGTATTTATTTAAGTATGTATATTCATATGAATGTGCTGTGTTATCTATTTCGTCTCTTTTGTTTCTATGCACCACCTACTGCTTATTGTTTTTCTCTAGTCTCCACTACCCAAAGGTTGTCTGGAAGAAATCGCTCATTAGCGATAAGACCGCCTGTTGTTACCTCTACCTAAATTTATCTAATTGTAAAATTTGTGCTTGTAACTGTATGAGGTGTGCAATAAAGAGTATTTATTATTATTATTATTATTATATATTTACGAGTATTTCAAGATAAAACTTAAGCGGTAGGTAAGTAAGTATACATCTTATTTTCCGCCAAACTGAGGACAGTTTGTTGGCAAATAGTGCGCTCTAAAATAAAAATATTTTTGAACAAAAAAGAACCGACTTCACTTAGCATCCACCTTTCCAACAGCAAATGCTCGAGCTGTTGTAAAAAATACTCAAATCACTATAGGTGTGCCTATAATAGTTAAGGAGTTCCCTCGATTTCTCCAGGATCCCAACATCAGATCCGGCCCTGGTTACAATGGGACCAACTGTGAAGTATACACTTTCAAACAAAAAAAAAATATTTTCAAATCGGTCTAGCCGTCTTCGAATAATCGGTGACCATACATAAAATAAAACTACAGCAAAAAAAAACAAAGATCCCGACGAATTGATAACCTCCTCCTTCGAAATCTTGAAGTCAGTTGATAACAATTTTGTTTTATACCTACAAATTTATTTGAAACTTATTATACGTCATTAACTCATACCTAATATTCGCTATAAATTCATCAGAAAACACGAAAACCAAACGCAAAACAGCACCAACCTTATTCATATCATGTTATTCACACATTCATACACAAATCATAATTTGAGTCACGTCACGGTATGAATGGCCCAAATCTTGAAAGCCCAAGTACCAAAGTTCGACCAATGAAACTCTCATAACTTGTAATAGATGGAGAGCTAGCCACGTCAGATATGACACAATGATGAGAGCGACGAAACCCCTCTCGTTAGTTTGATAATCCTTATTTAATGCCTAAAGTGGTGGAGGTCAAAGAATGCAAACCACTTTAAGAATACAAATCCTAGAGTTCTGGTTTTGACGCAGTATTATGAAAAAATATATAAATAATTAGATCATACCATTGCAAAAAGTTTCTGATGGGGGAAAGTAGTCCAAAAAGACGTATAATGTAATTCATAGTTTGTCGCCGACTGTTTCTGTTTCCGAAATATTACGCAATGTTTATTTGTTCTAATGTTAAAATATAGGCCCCATACTCTATAAATAAGATAACTTCGGCCGTTTTTACCTATTTTGGTATTATTTTTTTCCAATTCAAAAACTTTGCTCATCTGTCACTCATTAAACGTCCACCCATTAAAAGCTGCCAGATGCCCGGATCTAGCAATAAGGATAGTATTGCAATTTTACTAAATAGGTTTCATTGCTCTCATTATTGTGTCATACATATCTGACGTGGCCAGCTCTTAGACCATAATATACTGCATCCAAATAATCCTAAGTCAGTAAGCATTGACATAAATATCTACACAGATTTCGACTTTATTTCTACCGGTTAAGTTCGCAAATGCGTACATATTTTAAGGAATAATGGGATTTTTTAGGGAAAAAGGAAGACTTGTTGACCTTTCGTTGGGTTGAGACCGAGACATTAAAAATATAAAGAGTTCTTGAGAATACTTGAAGATCCTCGGGCGTGAAGTCAATAATGGTGGACAAGGCAGGACTATTACGTTATGAAACTAGTCCGCCTCGAACTGAGAACTCGCGATTTACTTGCAAAAGAGTTGACCAACATATCAAGACCCCTGTAAAGATCGTTTCGCACCTTCTAGCTCCGTAATCCGTTGATCGATCCTGCTCATAAATGAACTCTCAAATTATATTGATCTCCACTACAATCCCAACAAATTTCATAAAGATCAGAAAAACGATACTAAAGTTATCGTGGAACAACTATTCAAAATCAAAAAGCCATCGAAATGCACAGACGTCTAGGTAGCCAGCTGACAGTTCCGTTGTGTCCGAAGTTGTCTGTAAGAACTTCACTTCGCTTACGCTCCGCTCGTTCGAAAAGCACCGATCAAATAGCTAAAACTATACACAATCAGCCCAAAAAATGGCCCCACAATACTGCCGCACGATCGCAAGAACGACTCGTGCAGCAGTTTCTCTGACAGTCTTAAGGTGCGACCACACCGCTGCTTAAAATACGGTAACGCTACGGAATCGCAGTGACGCATCGTATCCATACCGTTTTTATCGCATGTTCTCCACACCGCTGCTCAAAATACGCTGACGGTACGGAATCGCAATGACGTGCCGTAAACGTCACGATTTTAACGCATGCTCTCCACACCGCTGCTTGAAATACGCAGACATTGAGCTGCGTCAAAATATTTAGTATGGGGCACGTCACGGCGTACACGTTGCGTCTGTGTTCTTCTAGCAGCGGTGTGAAGAGCATGCGGTAAAGTCGTGACGTTTACGATACGTCATTGCGATTCTGTACCGTCGGCGTATTATGAGCAGCGGTGTGGAGGGCATGCGATGAAAACGGTACGGATACGATGCGTCACTGCGATTCCGTAACGTCGCCGTATTTTAAGCAGCGGTGTGGTCGCACCTTTAGACTGTAAAATAAATCTTGTTTGAGTATGTAACTCCCTTATATTGTTGCTCGTTGAGTCACTTGTACTATTAGTACTATTACTTATTCTATGGTTGAGTAAAAGTTAATCTGACGAAACTGGTTTTTGTTTGCACCAGCAAATTCATTCCGCACCCCGACATTACTGTATTACGAGTATACCTTATCCTTCTCATCATATAAAGCTAAACATAAAACTTGCCACATCCAAGATATCCTTAGCTTCTTTGCACGATATTATATATTGCATATTCAGTGGCGATAAAGCGAGAAGACGCCATCTTTCTTTTTATTTCTCCCGCAAGTGACAATCTACGTCTTGCCCAGGATTTACTTTGTGTTATGGCATGGCGTAACAGCCACATTAATTAATATTAATGCTATATCTATACTTCGTTTTTTTTTGAGATTAGAAAAAGCGTGCGATTTCTGGGAAAACGATTTTATAATCAACTCCTCTAACTCTAATTTAAGACATTAAATTCCACACATTTTATTTAAAAAGATCAACCCCAGGTTTCGTCACATAACAACCAAAGATGAAATCCGCCACACGCTTTGTCAATTTGAAACACACATAACCGTAGTATTAGTTTTATCCAAAAAATATCTGGAAGAGATCCCTATCAGGGATAAGCTCGCCTTTGTGCGGTTTCGTCACATAACAACCAAAGATGAAATCCGCCACACGCTTTGTCAATTTGAAACACACATAACCGTAGTATTAGTTTTATCCAAAAAATATCTGGAAGAGATCCCTATCAGGGATAAGCTCGCCTTTGTGCGGTTTCGTCACATAACAACCAAAGATGAAATCCGCCACACGCTTTGTCAATTTGAAACACACATAACCGTAGTATTAGTTTTATCCAAAAAAATTCTGGAAGAGATCCCTATCAGGGATAAGCTCGCCTTTGTGCGGTTTCGTCACATAACAACCAAAGATGAAATCCGCCACACGCTTTGTCAATATAAAACACACATAACCGTAGTATTAGTTTTATCCAAAAAATATCTGGAAGAGATCCCTATCAGGCATAAGCTCGCCTTTGTGCGGTTTCGTCACATAACAACCAAAGATGAAATCCGCCACACGCTTTGTCAATTTGAAACACACATAACCGTAGTATTAGTTTTATCCAAAAAATATCTGGAAGAGATCCCTATCAGGGATAAGCTCGCCTTTGTGCGGTTTCGTCACATAACAACCAAAGATGAAATCCGCCACACGCTTTGTCAATTTGAAACACACATAACCGTAGTATTAGTTTTATCCAAAAAATATCTGGAAGAGATCCCTATCAGGGATAAGCTCGCCTTTGTGCATATCTTTTATACATGTTACTGTTGTATTATGTTATTCCTACTTGTTTGTTTATGTGCAATAAAGTGATACATACATAATATCTTAGAATACTGGATAAAACTAATACTTCCGTAAATAATAGCTCCGAAAGTTTAAAAAAGTGTTTATCGTATTTCTTTGATATCTCATTGAAGATTGGTCCCAGCAAAAAAGTGCAAAGAATCTTTTTTATAGAGAATTATATGTGGATGAATTAAGTGGAAGAGCATATTTTCGTATGAGCCACCGTTACTGAGTTATTTACGAAAAACCAAAAAAAGGGACCTTTACACCCCCCTCGCCGGTTAGCGGCGCCCCCATCCACCGGTACTTTTATTATGTTGTGTTTGTGTAAGATACCTTTATCTACAACTACTCCAAAATTCAGCTATACACGAATTATTTCCTCTCAGTTTTCCTTCCTTGGGTGGGCTAAATATTCTTTATCAATTGAACTTGTTTATGTTCTTTTCAATTATATTTGACATGGGGTTCTTCAAGAAGCGGGTGCGCAGGGCTCTCCAAGGTCGGCAACGCATAGGCGGCGCCCTCGATGTTGCTTATGTGCACGGGCGACGTTGACTGCTTCCCATCAGGCGGCTCGTCTGCTCGTTTGCTACTAGTTTCATAAAAAAAAATATAAAGCTCTATTGTTGCTCCATTTTTTTTTATGGAAACATAATTTTTTATGACAAAATGCGTTTTTCAGCAGTAGTGAGTGCGTATGACATCCGCTCTATGTATACTTGATGAATACACTCCAAAAACATTTTATTAAACCCTTTTTTCTCAAAATCGAAGCGTCACCATTTTATAAACTGCCAGTTCAAAACAAAAGCCGACCGAACATGCTACAAATTAAATCAAAACACTATTTTTCAACTTCGACACTATTTTATTGGAAATACAGTTGAATATTGTTCAATTATTAAATTTGTTGGAGCGTATTTCCGTCATAGGAAATAGAAATCCTGTCAATATGAAATGCGATGAACCGAGTACACTCAGCATCACTCTTAACTGTACATCGGTGGACCTTATTACAAAAGGCATAAGGTACACCGATGGACAATTAATGGGCGATGGTACATACTTGTGTTTTCAACAACTAGTACTTAAAGTATGGCGCATTTATCCGTAAGCCGCCGAACAAACTATATATCGGTTTTTTGGTTTGTCAAAAAAAATCTAGTTTTTCATTTCGATGTTTAGGGTTCCTTAGCCAAAATGGCAGAAACGGAACCCTTATAGTTTCACCATTGTCCGTCCGTTCGTATTGCACAGCCATTTTACTCGAAACTTATAGGACATATCTTTACAAAATTTAAACATACCTAAGGTGTATTTCCACTGCTTAGTTTTGTAATAAAATTGCAGAAAAAAATATTTTGGGGCGGGCACTCCATACATGTAACTTGATGCCAAAGAAAACAATTTCTGTTTACCAAATATCAACAATTTGTTGTGTTTGAAACTTGTATTTTGTGACTTTCTTTATTTTGATGTGTGCAATAAAAAGTGTTCATGTTATGTTTAAAAATAACATTGAGGTTTATTCAATCATTTTTTGATTAAGTGCTTATTTAAAAAAATAATCGCTTCGATTGTCAAATTTAAAAATTTAATAAGATGCGCCTTAAAACGTACTTTATACGAAAAAGTTTTGAACATTACCGGTTCTGCCCATTTTTTAGTTATCTCCGACGACCTTTTGGTATTAGTTTTCCTTATTCCATTGAGAACCCTCCATTATGCGTGGTCCGACACGCACTTAGCCGATTTTTTTAAACATTGTAAAATTTTATGAATTAAGTTATTAATAGTCTGCAGTCAAAAGTAATGAATGGTAGTAATACCAAAACCAAAAAAGCTTGAATTATGGAGCAATTAATAGCCGTCCGCCCGTCCGTCCGTATATCACAGCCATTTTACTCGGAAACTTTGAAACGTATCTTAATAAAATTTTAACCAAAGTTGTACTTTGTATGCTGCGACTTAGTTTTGTAGTAAAATTGCTGAAAAAATTGGGAGTATGTTCATATCATAACTCATTGTAAATTATTATTTTACCAAATATCGACATATTGCACATCAATCCATAGGTGTTTAAAATAACACTAGCCTTTTTCCGCGGCTTCGCCCGCGTACTATTAGTAGGTACTCAAAAAGGATACGATACCCATGTTGATTTTCAGAATTTGTGACCACATTTGCCCTTTTTAGGGGTTGAATTTTCAAAAAACCTGAAACACGTGTTTGCTCATTTATCGTTAGGAATACTCCTGTGAAGTTTCGAATAAAATAGTCTAACAAATCTTGATTCGCCATACAAACTTTGGATCCCCATTTTACCCCCTTAGGGGGTGAATTTTGAAAAATCCTTTCTTACTTCCCTATACTTTCCCTATACTTATTGCATCCCTAGACTTTATAAGGAACCTACGTGCCAAATTTGGAATCTTTAGAACCAGCGGTTTGGGCTGTGTGTTGATATGTCAGTCAGTCAGTCAGTCAATCAGTCAGTCAGTCAGTTTCTTCTTTTATATATTTAGATTTAGATTTTTGAGTTATCTCCAAAAAACTTCTCTCATAGGCAGATACGACCTTTTGATATTAGGTTTTTCGATAGTAGGTGCACATAGGTAGGTAGAAGGTTGGACACGGGGTATGTCCTTAAACTACGCCAAAAAGAGAGGTATGGGCACTGCGAATGGCATCTCGCTAAGTGTGGTAGGGCACGTTCAGCGAATGTCGTCTCGCTCAAATCTGGAGCAGAGCCCGACTGAAGTACCTCCACCTCTCACCTCCACCACAAACCACAGCCAAATAGCACTAGACCCTACTCATAGTGTTCCTGCTGGTGAGTAAGGTTGCCAAAGCGCTCAAAGAGGACCCAGTGTGCTGACGACGAGGGACCTTCTAGTTCCTTTAGCCATCAACACAGTGAATCCTCCTTTTTGTAAAGGGTCGGCAATCGCGCATGTGACTCCTTTGGAGTTGCAGGCGTCCATAGGTTACGGTAGCTGCTTACCATCAGGCGGGCCGTATGCTTGTTTGCCACCGTCGTGGTATAAAAAAAAACATAATGAGTTCCGTAGTATGGTAAATGGCCAGGAAAAAGCCACCTTTCAATAACTGCCCCGTCATACTAAAACCAGTGGCCAGTTAATGGGGATTTACCATACTACGGAACCCTTCATTATGCGTGGTCCGACACACTCTTGGCCTATTTTTCGCGTGAGTACGGTGAGTACCTATAACTTACGCAAATCGCAAAATCCACGGAATGGCGTGGCTGAATAAAAATGCCTTTTCCTCCTCTCTATACACCTGGAGAGTTATATATAAAGCCTGTTTATTATACACCGAACATACATCCTTTATACAACGTGCTGACAAGGAACTCAAAAGATTTTAACAGCGAATTTAAAGACTAAAAAGTCATTTATTTTTTTCTGGAATTCGCCTAGTTTCAGAATTAATACCAATAAATAAATAAATAAATATTCTTTTTGTCAGTGCAAACATATGCCTTTGCCTTTCTGGTGGCCATATCGCCAATATGGGGCCTAGTCTAGAAACCCATATTGACAGATATCAATGTGATAAGGAACACTTTGCAATACTTATATAATAAAATAACCTAACAAATAATTTTAAGCGATAGTTTTACCGATAACATTACCAATAAAACGCACAAAAATGTTGAAAAAGACGACAATAAAATACAAAACTATTTTTGGGGGAAATTGATATTTTTTGCCTCCTTTTTTCTCAGAGACGAGTGGTTAAAATAATTAGGGTTCCTCATGAGTACATTGTATGTTTATACAGGGTGTATCAACAATGATTGTGATCCGTTTAAGGGCATAATTGGTATTGTATTTTAATTATGAAAAACTAAGAAAAAAATATTCTCACGCGAAAACAAGGATCTATCTTTAAATGTTTAGGCTATCCGTTGTCTGTATGTCTCAAGGTAGCATAACTGTTTTTTTATATAAACATTCTTGCTGCCACGACGGGTTCATTTTGTATAAGATTTTGGGAGTTTGGCAGTTGGCATCCAACATGTTAAGATAAAATTTCTATGACACAGCGATATTCACTTTTTCCTGAAACCCTTAAAAAACAAAACAAAAAATACTAACCCCATCCTTACTATATTAAATTTGACTTACTGAGATTATTCAAAGACTTAAAATATACAGAAACAACAAATATCCATACTAATATTATAAATGGGAAAGTGTATGTGTGTTTGTTTGTCCGTATTTCACGGCAAAACGGGGCGACGAATTGACGTGATTTTTTAAGTGGAGATAGTTGAAGGGATGGAGAGTGACATAGGCTACTTTTTGTCTCTTTTAACCCCCCACTTCCCTAAAATGGGGGGTGGAAATTTGTATGGAGCATTACGGGGGGCAATCAGGAAAGGGGAACCGTGTTACCCCGAATTTAACGCGAGCGAAGCCGCGGGCTAAAGCTAGTCAGAAATAAACGTACAAAAATTACAAATTATTTTTAGATTAATTTAGATTCTTTCGTTCGTAAATATTTATTGCGTTTGTATTTTCTAGCTGTTTGTTGCGTCTTCTGAAAGTTGTACAAGGAAATTCCAAACAAAAGAGTTCAGGTTTATTTTGAAAAGTACGAGCACATATTCATGTATGAATCCGGGTTATGATATGTGGTTATATTGGTGTTGTTCAACGCACATATACGATTCTTATACGACCAGATTTTCCTTTATATCTTACTGACGCGTGGCGCGGAAAAAATAGGATCATTGACGGAATAACTGGGTTTTGGAACTTTTGGAGGGAGAATTATTTTTTTACCTGCCGCTTGTAATTTCATACAGGAAGTTTTTTCAACTTAACGTCAACTCACTCTTCAATTTATGAAGTGGGTGGAATAAAGTACATTTATGCCCTAGGCAGTTTCATTTATAAAGATTCGATATGTGCGAAATGCATGGTGGTAACGTGAACGACCGCAGTGCACATTGTGACAAGAAATTAAACTGTAAAGGGCTCTTGTCAATTTTTTATTTTATAATATTAGACATCAGCTATGTCAACTCAACTCGGTGAACTGTCAAAATAGTGAATCAGCCAGAGACATTAGGTACATATAAGCAAAGAGTACAAGCCGTTCATAAAAAAGAAAAAAAAATATTGAACCCTTGACCAAGAGATAGCGCCACAATGATGCACGTACGACCGTGGCAAACAAGCATACGGGCTGTCCGATGGTAAGCAACTACCGAGACCTATGCCTATAGACTCCATAGGTGACACATTGAACCTTACACCCACTCAGGTATATATAGTGAAAACTGGCCATTACGTGTAGAAATTACCATGCATCGTCACACGTTTTGATGACCCTCGATTGTTCAAATAATTTACTTACTCAGTTCCTTTCATCCCTTGATCAAGGGTGTCAATCTCCACGAAGTGACAGCTACGGCCTTGGAACGTATCGGATACCTTTTCGGGGTTGTCAAAATCACAGGCAAGGTAAAATATTTAAATAGTTTATAGTAGTAATTTATACAAAAATAATAATTAGATTGGGCAAATAAGGTAATAAATCTGTATTTATTAGTTTTGTATTAAAATGACTGATAGATTAGGTAGATTGAGGCAGTTTGGGGCAGGTCTAGCAATAATACTAATTGCGTACGTGTCAACCCTAGAACGTCGAAAGGTAAAATTGTACGGAGACGTCATGTGTCACCGTTCATCTGTCAAAGTTCTGTCACGGATTTTGCAGGGAAGATGACCTTCTGTATGAAATACTATTATATTATCCTGTGCCTTGATTAACAATTTACTATTGGCACCCTGAAAAAGTCAGTGATTTGACATGTATTTATGATGACTCACCTGAGACGTGGCTCCCTGGCCGGTAATGCACATGCACAATGCACATTAATGCATGCGTGTGTTTAATCTAACAAGAAAAGTGCATGCCGCGTCGCGATCAAAGGGCTGGTAGACTTACTAAGCTAGGTAGAATTGCCAGGGTTGGTAACTTGGTATGTACTTGTACACGTAAAATCAGGAACAGTCCGAAAAAAACCCTCTCATTAAAACCTACTGTTTTTGAAGCTTTGTCATATAAATATACAAGTAAAAAAAGGCTGGTGAACCTTTGAAGAACATATTTGGTATCGTATTCTAAATATGAAAACTACAAGAAATTAAAAAAAAAAATCACGCGAAAAATTAATGGTTTTTTATGGAGGGTCGGCCGGCTGGGACGTGTCCCATATAAGTAAAAAGCCGGCCAAGTGCGTGTCGGACCACGCATATGAGGGTTCCGTACCTTCAATGGAATAAGAACCGAACTAATACCAAAAGGTTGTATCTGATGCCTAGGGAAGAAGTTTTTTGAAGATAACTCAAAAATGGCTGAACCGATAATGTTCAAAACTATTTTCATGGAAAGTATATGATAAGGCGCATCTCCTCAATTTTTTTCATACTTTTTTGGACTTACGGTTCAAAAGTTACAGGGGGGACACAATTTTTCTGACTTTAGAAGCGATTATTTCAGAAAATATTAACTTAATCTCAAAATGGTCAAAGAAACCTCAATGTCATTTTTAAAGACCTATCGATTGATGTGTCACATGTTGATATTTGTTTTTTTTTTTTTTAAATTTAGTTACATGTATGTAGCAAATATATTTTTTTCTAATTTAACTACATAATTGAGTAGCGGCATACAAAATACACTCTATGTTAAATTTTATTCAGATACGTCGTATAGTTTCTGAGGCTGTGACATAGGGTAGACCGGGGACAATAGAAACACGTCATGATTGAAACAAGTCAAATTTCTCGATAACTATAATACCTACGCGTCTGACGCAACACTCGGAACACGCGGTCGGCCATGTTTGAATCCTTGGCCAGGAGCGCTCGAGCGCCGGTGCAAGACGGGATTGTGCACGAGCCAAACTAGTTTTTCGCGGTAAAAAGTAAGTATTTGTGCTCTCGTATATTTTCTTATAACTTCGTTTACTCTTGTATTTTGACTAATCAAATTATTTTGGTGTTATATGTAGTTAGGAATAAACGAATGTTTTAATGGCCGTTGATCAGCGTTCGAGCCTTTTTTATATATAATATTTGACCTTGAAGTGAAAAACGTGGTGTGGAGACGATAGAAACAACTTGCTTGTGGACGATTGAAACGTTTCAATCGTCCTTGTGTTTTAATCGTCCCCAAAAGTAACCGACTTCAAAATATAAGGTTCTGTATTCGATGCACATGTTTGTTCTATTAATGTTCACATTTATTTGTGTAGTTTTTGACCTACACTTGACGTTTTGACCTACACTTGAAACATTTCAATCGTCCTTGCGTTTTAATCGTCCCCAAAAGTAACCGACTTCATTAAAAAGGAGGTTCTCAGTTTGACCCGTATGTAGATTTGATATGTTTGATATATAATAATAATACGTTTTAACAACAACCGACTGCTGCCAACCGGCTGATTAAAGAGGTCGGCCTCTGCTAGAATTTAAATCGGAGAAAGTTTAACAATTTTTGTTTTTAATTGGCATATTGCTATGTTTTTGTTTACATAAGAAAACAATTTAAACTGATTATTTTATTGCGCCTATTATTTCATTTTACATTCCGACATCTGCAACACTCGTCACAGGGTGTACGGGAAAGGTTATGATTGGAACATTGTTATAGTTGAAACAAGCACTTTTGTATCTTTATTTATTTTTATTTATTTATTTATTTATTCGGGGAACCAACAGCTAATAATAATAGTATAGCTATATTGGTAAGTAACAGAGAGCCAATTAAAGGTTCCCACCAGTAGCATCATTATACCAAAAAGAAATTGGTGGTTTACAGTAAATTATACAACATGTTATCAACTATTACCTACTAAGTGAATATAAATAAAATAATCTGAGACTTATTAATTAACAGCATGCCTTGTACATTACATCAACTATATTAAATTACTACATATAATAGACTCCTTATAAATCTCTTTGGCACAAGGCATGCTCACCCACTAAAGAATTCGCCTGTCATATTACGCCTAACAGTTGTAATATTGCTATTGAATATGTCAATGTCCAGCTCCCTCGTCAAATTATTTAAACTTATTCCAGCTCGTAAAAGAAAGCTATTCTTTCTATAGTTACGGGATGAAAACGGGATCAAAAGAGGGGGGAAGTATCTTCTGGGCCTAGATGGAGTAATAAAGGAAAGCTCGGCAAGTAATTCGGGGGAATCAATATTACCATTCGTAATGTTAAGAATATATAAAATATCAGCGATTTGACGCCGTTTATACAACGGGATGATGTGATGTTTTTTGCACACATTTTCATAGTTGGATGAGCTATAGGGTGTATTTAATTTGAAACATAGATATTTAATAAACTTTTTCTGTACATGTTCGATTCGATTGATGTATGTATTATAGCACGGTTTCCAAATTTGAGATGCATACTCGAGTTTGCTTCTTACGTATGTGCAATAAAGGACCTTTATGGTTTTTGCCTGAGTAAAATGTTGCGAACTACGCATAATAAATCCTAATGACTTACTAGCACTACTCACAATGTTATAAATATGTGAATCAAATAACAGCTTAAAATCATGAGTAACTCCCAAGTCCTTAATGCATGTTACCCTTTTTAACATATGATCATTAAACTTATAAGTTGTCGGGATAAATAAGCTACGTTGTCTTGAGAAGGTTAAGGTAAAGCATTTTGATGTATTTAGATCTAATTTGTTGGACTGACAATATGCGACAAGACGCGTAAGGTCGTCTTGTATAAGAGCAGAATCTTCTAAAGAATTAACTTCTGAATAAATTTTCATATCATCAGCAAAACATAGTAATTTGGAAAAATGGAAACAGTGACTGATGTCATTAATAAAAATATTGAAGAGCAATGGCCCCAGCAGAGATCCTTGCGGTACACCACTAGGGACAGTTACCCAGCTAGACATATAATTATTAATGACAACAGCCTGCGATCTGTTATCAATATATGACGAGAACCATCCATGAATACCCATGTCCTGAAGCTAGTGAATTAGTAAATTATGGTCAATTCTGTCGAATGCCTTACTATAGTCTGTGTAAACTACGTCTACTTGACTACCTTTAGACATAGCCTTTGTTACGTAATCGTTAAGCAGTATCAGATTTGACACGGTAGACCTACGCTGAAGGAAGCCATGTTGGTTAGGACTAAAGAAATTCCTAATTGCCTCGTATACTTGAGTATGGACAAGTTTTTCAAGCACCTTATGAAACATAATAATGCTTGTTTTTTGCGATTCTTTATCGTTATATCTTAAAATTGCATAAAAACTACTTTGGTTAAGGTAAGTGTATAAGGTAGCAGCGACAAAGAAAACTAAAAGTCGTATACTCTTTTTTTTACCAGGTTTTTTTATCGAGATGTGCAGATGCTGATAAATTGAGAAATGTTTATGTTATGCTTGCAAACTTTTGATGAGCTCATTGTATGCCGAGGTAGGGATGAAAAAGATTGAAACAGATATAAGTACTTTTATTGTGCCGAAGATATTTGAGTGTTTCAATTGACCTCACATAGTGTTTCAATTGACACTCATGTGAGGTCAATTGAACCATACTGCCCCATGATCTTTATTACATTATTGTCAAAAAACTATGGATTATAGACCATCCAAACACATTTTATTTAGGAACCAGATAACTAACCTTGAAATATTTTGAGCGTACATCTTTCTACTCAGAAAAATATGACGGTCACAGGAGGTTAAAGGCAAATTGTTTCAATTGTCCCCGGTCTCCCCTACGGACGGACAGACAGACAGATAGACATGACGAAGCCATAAAGTTTTTTGCCATTTGGCTACGGAACCCTAAAAATAGTTTTTTTTCGCTTCAAAAAAATTGTTTTTTCTATTTTTCTTACTAATACGATAGGTAACAATTATGCCCTTGAACGGATCACCACTATTTTTGTTTTTAGATTCCCACCATACCATTATTCTACAGATGTACATGTTTCGGAAACTTTCCAATTCATTGAAAAATGTTCATGGAGATTTATGGAAAATTTCACAAGAAAAATAGGAGATTTGAAAGTTTTAATTCTTAAAGCATCTTAGGGAGCATTCCAGAAGCGCGTGAACTTGGTAAGGTATTTTATATTTAGTTTTATCCTTTCTTTCTTTGTAATTATTTAGGTTTTTTATATTTTAGTTTATAAGTTTTAGTTAGTATATTCTTATTGTAGTTTTACCTAAGACTATACAAAAATGTGAGAACTTTGGAAACTTTCCTTCGGTACATAAGAACGATTATCTCTGGTGCTGTAATTGAGCATTTAAGGAAATCGAAGACAACAAGTAGGTACAATATCTAGAACTAGAACACTATGTTAACTAAGTCCTACAGTGGGGATTGTGTATCATTAATATGAGTTCAAATAAGTTATGACTTAGGATAAAGTTATGTCGAGTTACTTTTTGGAGTTTGTGAAAATAAACTTTTTGAGCAAATTTTTTGTAGAATCAGAGCACGTGGTAGCGTAGATGTTGCATATTGTGGGGGATTATTTGTTGTGTGCTGGAGTTATGTTAGATTATGTATTCAATGTATTTTTTTTGTACAATCCCGACCAAGTCCCACACTAAGCTCAATAAGGCTTGTGTTGTAGATACTAGTTAGACGACGATAAACTTATATAGATGTCATATACAAAGGAAAAAGTGACCTAGGCCTCCGGTGCCCAGGGCTGGGATCGAACCAGCGTCTTCTGCATTCGCGGCAGACGCCTTTACCACTTGGCCACCCGGGTCACAGCTGCACTGGTCGAATTTTCCCGTGCATATGCAATCTTTGTAAATGCTCAGCCCTGGGCACCGGAGGCCTAGGTCACTTTTTCCTTTGTATATGACATCTATATAAGTTTATGATTTATATAGTAGTGTGTCTACTTAAAAATAAACAAATCAAAATAATTATTAATAATAATTTGATTTGTTCTTCAGTTGTACTAGACGACGATATATATAAATACTTAAATACATATACAACATAACTCAGGTACAAATATCTGTGATAAACACACAAATAAATGCCCTGACCAGGATTCGACCAGGGGACCTCCTGCTTCGTAGGCAGGGTCCGACTGGGCTAGGAGGCCGTTATTGGCCGTATTGTTTATGTTTTATAAAATAAGAATACAGTGTCTAATATTTAGATGCTCGACCTGTCTGTATGTCCGTAGGTCTGCGCGGACGCGAGAGCACTAATAGGTGTTTAGCCGCGCCGCATAATGCCGCTATCTAGGCTACAGCCTAGAAACTCTTGTTTACCACACACGTACCAACATACATACACACATACATGTATAGTGCATCCTTTTCACACGCATGGGATAAACATGCGGGTAACGACGCCTTTGATTTTTAACACACTTATTGATCGAGCGAGTGAAGCGAGCAAAGCGTCTACTTTTCACCGAGCGCGATTAGGTAATTATGGCGCTGAGGACCATTGTAAGTTGAAAGATATTAAAGTCTTGAAAGACGATTTTAATATATTTAGCTACCTACTTATAATCAAACATGGACTAAATATACTCAATTTATCTATACCTATATATATAAATGCCTTTGTCCTGAATGACTGACTGACTGACTGATCCACGCAGACCCGAAATACTGAAGCTAGAATGTTGGAAATTTCAGATATGGTTAAATTTGTAATGTGTACAAGTATTAAGAAGCGATTTTGAAAAATTCAACCCCTACGGGGGTAAGAAGGGGGTTGAAACTTTGTATGGATGGGGCTTAAAAATTAAGGTTAGAGATTTAAAACTTTGTACACTTATTAATAATTAAAAAATAATCAAAGTTATTTCAGCGTTTTTTGAAATTCAACCCCTACGGGGGTAAGAAGGGGGTTGAAAGTTTGTATGGATGGGACTTAAAATTTAAGATTAGAGATTTAAAACTTTGTACACTTATTAATAATAAAAAAATAATAAAAGTTATTTCAGCGTTTTTTGAAATTCTACCTCTAACGGAGTAAAAAAGGGGTTGAAAGTTTGTATAGAGATTAATTTATTTTTGTGACTGACTTGTAATTTCGTTTGCAGGCTACTAAATTAAAAGAAAAAAAAACAATTTCAGCGTTTTTTAAAATTCCACCCCAGAGGAGTTGAAACGGGGTTGAAAAGTTTGTATTAAAGCAAGGCCGTAACAACTGAAGCTAGAAAGTTGTAATTTGCAGGTCGGGTTACATTTATAACGTGTACAAATAATAAGAAGCGATTTTGAAAAACTCAACCCCTAAGGGGGTAAAAAGGTGGTTGAAAGTTTGTATGTTTAGGATTTTAAATTTTAAGTTAGAGACTTGAAAATTCGTACGTTTGCTGATATTTATAACATAATAAAAGTGATTTCAGAGTTTTTTATAATTTCACCCCTGAGGCGGTTATATAGGGGTGCAAAATTTGTATGCGGGAAACTTCTTTCTTTGAGCTAGAGACTTAAAAGTTTGTAGGACAATGACTTATTAGAATACAAAAAAGTACTTTCAGCGTTTAGAATAATCTCACACCTGAGGTGGTTAAAAAGGGTGCAAAGTTTGTATCGGAGAAATTTATTTTTTTGAGCTAGAAACTTTTAACTTTGTAGGAAGATTACTTATTCATATACAATAAAAGTACTTTTAGCGTTTTGGATAATTTCACCCCTGAGGGGGTTAAAAATGGGTTCAAAGTTTGTATGGGGGATTTTTTTTTTGTTGTGCTAGAGACTTTTAACTTTGGGAAGATAACTTATTAAAATACATTAAAAGTCCTTTCAGCGTTATGGAAAATTGTAACCCTGAGGGGGTTAAATAAGGGTGTGAAGGTGCTATCATACGCGGAACAAGTCCCGGGGCGAAAAGCTAGTATTTAATAGATGACACTTGGTACTGAAAACAAAAGTAAAGCCTAGGGTCGGCAACGCGCATGTGAACGGTTGGTACAAGTACTTTTCTTGCAAAAGTTATCTACTGCTCAACAAGTTTTTTTTTATTATAGGTACTACGACGGTGGCAAACAAGCATACGGCCCGTCTGATGGTAAGCAGCTACCGTAACTTGTGGACGCCTGCAACACCAAAGGAGTCACATGCGCGTTGCCGACTCTTTACAAAAAGGAGGATTCACTGTGTTGATGGCTAAAGGAACAAGAAGGTCCCTCATCGTCAACACACCGGGTACACTTTTTGAGCTCTTTGGCAACCTTACTCAGCAGCAGGAACACAACACTATAGAATATAGAACCTACTTCTAGTGCTATTTGGCTGTGGTTTTCTGTAAGGTGGAGGTACTTCCCCAGTCGGGCTCTGCTCCAGATTTGAGCGAGATGACATTCGCTGAACGTGCCCTACCACACTTAGCGAGATGCCATTCGCAGTGCCCATACCTCTCTTTTTGGCGTTAGCCAAGTCCGGACGTAGTTTAAGGACGTACCCCGGGTCCAGATGATTTATAACAAACCCAAACACAATTAGCTACATTGTCTAATATTTCTTTGGTTTCCATCCTCAGACTAGCTCGATGATACCAAAATATTGTATTGTTTATCCAGGCATGAGTTGGGGTGTACAAAAGGGGGGCGATTTTTGGTTAGGTTAGGTAGGTTAGGTTTCTACCATAAGGTGCGTAGTGCCAAGACAACGCGAAGTAGCGCGAGCTCTGCAACAGTGGAGCTCCGTCAATTCTGCCTCTGTGGAAAATAAGTCTTACCCAAACAAACCACAGGGGGAAGATACGTAACTTTGGAATTATTTTGTATCGAGCCGATTTCGTCCAATCGTGTATCGGAATTAACAAAGATCCTCCAAATTTCATTATACATATTTGGAAGAACTTTACTTCCGATACACGATTGGACGAAATCGGTTCGAATTATGATGTAAGCCTCTTAAATAAAAGCTTGTAAAGAGACATCCCTTGCTACTACTTAAACACAGCTATGTAAATCTCCACATGTGTACATTTATTTGCACAGACCCCTTTAAACATCTAACTGCTTAACTATGTGCCTAGATCCCCTAGCCTAGGTCCTAGGCGAGGGCGTCACCCCTATGTAAAGATCTTTTGATCTGAGTAGGAAGTATGTCAAGACTTAAGACGCCATCTTGTAATGTAAAAGGGAAGCTCAGAGGAGATTTATTGTGCTTACGCTTAAGAAATGGTTAAAAATTTACTGAAAACTGATCCCATAATGTATCCTATCGAAATAATCAATTGTATTGTATCGTTTTCGCTACCTGAAGGTAGTTTGGAAGAGATCGCTTTTTAGCGTTAAAACCGCTTGTGTACCTCTACAACAGTGACGCTGTATGGGAGCGCCATATTTTGGCGTAGCTAATAATGGCATGAACATTTAGCTGGTTATAAGTTCAAATTCAAATTCAATTTATTTATTCTCCTTGACAAGCAATACAGTTAATAAAGCAAACAGCATAATATATATAGAGTAGGCAAGGATTCCCCCGTACTAGTAAAAACTGTATGACGGCAGGAAGCACTACCTCTCCCGGACAAAAGGTATCTTAAGTCTAGACGCGATTTACATAGCATAAGTAATTCGAATTACATAGCATAAGTTTCCCCCAGAATCGACTTCAAGTCGAAGACTTTCGAAGGAGGAGGTTATCAATTCGTCGGGATCTTGGTTTTTGCTATTTTTTTTAGACGGCTGGAGCGATTTGGAAAATTCTTTTTTTGTTTGAGTATATACTTCACAGTAATCACAGTTGGTCCCATTGTAACCAGGTCAGGATTGATGATGGGATCCTGGAGAAATCGAGGGAACTCTTCAACTATTATAGGCACACATAGGTGTGCCTATAGAGTGATTTGAGTATTTTTTACAGCAGCTCGAGCATTTTCTTTTGGAAATGTGGAGGCTAAGTGAAGTCGGTTCCTTTTTGTTTAACATTATTTAAGAGCGAATCCTAGAGCTACGCTCTGTGTGAGGATAGGTAAATGAGATGATTCTATTGGTTGTTAACAAACACATTCCTCGCAACGTATCCTCACGCATCTCTGGTGGAAACGCAGCCTAAGTCCCTATATATGGCCAATCATAAGGACGATAAACAAAATTAGATCTTGTCGAAGAGGATTACCATTCTTTTTTTTTTTTATTGAGAAAACAAACCATAAGCTATATACAAAAACAGTCATTTCGAAAATAGACACAAATTAGGCCTAAAGTTTCCTATATTACTACGTAAACATTTAGAAAATTGTACAACTAATGTTACATATTTAATTGTGTAAGTACTACACGCCAATAAAATATCAAAACATAAAAAAGAAAATTGCTACTAACAATATAACATAAATTATTATTGTCAAAACAAAATTTTCCGAACCTTATTCTTGAAAACGGACATACTATGAGCGAAAATATCTATTCAATCTATTTGATTAAGTGAAACATTATACATACTACAAGTGCGCCTAAAGAAAGAATTTTTTGCATACTTTGATTGATCAACAATTCAAGATAAAACTGACATAATTTTAGGACACAATGATTTTTTTTTCAATGTTTTTTTTCAGCCGACCGTAGATAATGGGATAAGTTTGGAGAATTAAACCAACCGTAGCGGACATTGACAGGCGTTCCCCTCTGCCGAAAACATATAACCAGTGGTCATAATTATTGTATGGACTGACGTGGCTATTTTTACGTTACGTAGGTACCCCGTAAAAATCGGCAGACTTTTTTTGTATAGAAAATGACAGAGATGGCCGCTCCGGTTGGTTGAATTCTCTGAGGGGATAAGGCCTAGGTATAGAAGATTGCGTTTTTGTGTTTTGTACAATATTTTTACATAGTAAAAAAATCGTTTTTTTACCATTTGTCAAGTTGCAACTAGTCTAGTTGGGAATTAAATAACAAAAGACACGGGTAGCAAAATTCAATAGATAAGTGCGGTAGTTAGGTGAACTACGCAATAATGCAGGCGCTGCCATTTTGAAATGCACGCTACACAGCTGAGTCTACATCGAGCTACGAAGTACGAAGTACTATAGTTAAAGCAATGGCGCCTAGTTACAGTGTCCGAGAGGAAACCGGATGGCTCGCGGCTCCTAACGTGTTTTGGAACCACCCTGTGCAGCCCGAACGGACCCGTTGGACTTTGTTTTTTATCTCCCCCCCTTATTTTTTTCCAACTGTCCAACAGTTCGAGTTGCACACGGTGGTTCACGACAAAGAGCTTAAATACCGCGAGCCATCCGGTTGCCTCGCGGACACTGATACTACGCGTCATTGCTCTGAATAGAAACTACTGGAGGCCTACTCTAAGAATATAATTGACCGAGCGAAGCGTCTGCTATTAAGCTTGGGCAAATATGTTTTTAGGGTTCCGTAGTCAACTAGGAACCCTTATAGTTTCGCCATGTCTGTCCGTCCGTCCGTCCGTCCGCGGATACTCTCAGTGACCGTTAGCACTAGAAAGCTGACACTTAGTACTTATATGTATATCAATCACGCCGACAAAGTGGTAAAATAAAAAGTGGAAAAAAATGTTTTATTAGGGTACCTCCCCTATACGTAAAGTGGGGAGTGATTCTTTTTTCATTTCAACCCTAACGTGTGATATATTGTTGGATAGGTATTTAAAAATGAATAGGGGTTTACTAAAATAATTTTTTGATAATGTAAATATTTTAGGAAATAATCGGTCCAGAAGTGACTATAAAAACTTTTTAGGAAAGTTATTTTGAACTTGATAGGTTGAATAGTTTTAAAAAAAAAATTACAAAATAATTTCTGAACTAAGTTTGTAATTTAACCATATAAGCAGGTGTTTATTGTACCTGTAATCTCTACAAAATCACAATGAAATGACGTGCTTTCAAATAAAGTAAAAACGGTGAAAATCGGTTCACGCAATAAAGAATTATCCCATAAAAATCATCTTCCATACTTTAAGCTCGCGCGCAATAGTTTACTTAATTTGCCTATAGATGTCGCTGTACGTGGAACGCTCATATCATATCCTACATGGCGGTGTTATTTTAACTCTTAAGTGGGGACACTTACTGTGACGGACGGAAAACTACGGAACCCTACACTGAGCGTGGCCCGACACGCTCTTGGCCGGTTTTTATACTTCCGGATGTCCAGCTGTCGCATTTCTAAACAATTTCTATTGTTTTTATATAATTTTAAACAAAAAAGAATCGACTGCACTTAGCTTCCACATATCCAAAAGAAAATGCCCGAGCTACTGTAAAAAATACTCGAATACATGTGCCAATAATATATGAAGAGTTCCCTCGATTTTTCCAGGATCCCATCATCAGATCCTGACCTGGTTGGAAGTCGGTTGAAAACATGTTGTGTGTTTTATTTACACAGCACAATGATCCTAAGTGTCATATTCTCCAATGACGCTTAGGTCTTTTGTGCCTAACCCATTATGACTTTCCAAATACTCACTCGACTAAAATAACATAATATAGACTAGACATAGGTATAATTCTCAAAACAAATTTTCAACCGACTTCAAGTTTTCGAAGGAGGAGGTTATCAATTCGTCGGGATCTTTGTTTTTGCTTTTTTTTTAATGTATGTTCACCGATTATTCGAAAACGGCTGGACCAATTTGGAAAATTATTTTTTTATTTGAACAGTTGGTCCCATTGTCATCAGATCAGAATCTAATCATGGGATCCTGGAGAAATCGAGGGAACTCTTCAACTATTATAGGCAAATCTATAATGATTTGAGTATTTTTTATAGCAGCTCGAGCATTTGCTTTTGGAAATATGGAGGCTAAGTTAAGTCGGTTATTTTTTGTTTAAAATGATTTATACGACAAAATCGCTAGTTCACGTGTCAAACGTTACAATCGAAAAAAAATCCGTCATTTTTATCGCGTAACAAACTTAAGGGTCCAATAGGTATCTCTTGAGGTCCTCTATCATTGGTTTTGGTTAGTTCCACACACATAACGCGATACCGAATATATTCTGTGCTTAAAAATATTTATAACTGGTTACTCACGTATTTTAAGTCGATTTTTGCTCGACATGTTTCGCTCAATTTAAAAAATTGTCTTCTTTCATATTTTTAATATGTTACACTCTCACGAACGTTTTATAGTTAAAATATTCTGTGCTTGTTTAAAAAAAATGCTTTCTCCAATACTTTCTACTTCATAACATAAGTAAGTACATTAAACATTCTGTCTATGAGTTCCTAAGCACGATAGGAAAACTATAAAAAATTAAACCCCAATAGGACTTTTTTACTAATTTCCACCAGTAACTACCTAGGTCGTTAAAATTTTCAACCCCTTTTACCGCGTTAGGTATTGAATATACAAGCTTTTTTGGACGCAAAAAATTTTTTTTTTAATGGTTGTCACCTTGTCCCAGTTGGCTAACACTCCATACAAAATCATTTAATTTTTCTCGCGAAAAATTTAGTTAGTTTTACATAATTAGCATACGATACGGATTATGCCTTTAAAAGGATCACTGCATTTCTGTAACACCATGTATGCCAAGTAAGAAACTCTCGGACCATTCTACAGCATTTAATCTTAAAATACGAGAATTAAGAAATATAACAAATGATCCCAAGTATAATCACGTAACTGAAAAACGATCAAAATAGTAGATTGTTAACCAAGGGTTGAAAGTGACCCATCTCACACGAGATATTTCTGGCGCTCGAATGAAGTGAGAGCGCCAATAGTTCGAGGGTGAAATGGGTAATGTCACCCGAGTTAAACACTCTGCTTTTCATTTCGACTGTGAGGAAACTACAATACCACACGCACATTTTATAAAATAGGTATATAAAGAATAACCTATAAAAATCTTAAGTAAAATTTGAACAATTTGAAAAAGACTAATTCAATGTTTTGCCGGTGGTCGGGGAGCAGGGCATCCGGGTGGGCACCGGCTCAATCCACAATTAACACAGCTAATTACTCTAGGGATGGAAAAGCAATTTTCCACCCGGCTATCTACCCAGGAAAATAAATCTTTCCGAACAGGAGAGATGAAAAGGTTATTCAACTTTTTATCTCCTTGAAATAGATCCCTAGAACCGTTGAAGGGTTCTTAAAATATAATAAAAAGCAATATTCTGCATAATCATCGTTAATACTAAAAATACATAATAAACCTGTAGAGTGTATACAAAATTGAACCTTAAATCGACTTTGGTAAGGATTCTTTTACCTGATTTTTTTATAAAGCTTACTCCGTTATTAGTTTAAGCCCTGAAGTTTCTGTTATGGTCCGTATTAAAATCCCACACTGATCGTGTTTTCAAAGATAGGTGTGAATGGCAGCCATTTTTGTTTTGTGATGATTTGATGAATAGGTAGTATTTATAGGGTTTCGTTGGAAAGGTTCGAACCATTTTAAGCTAAATATAGATAGATTATATACATTTATTCAATAAAGCGCACACTACAGAACATAAAAAACAGAGGTTGAAAATGCATACTTAAAGAACCTTGTCTGTCACAATAGCGAGTTTGGTAGCGAATGTTACGTTTAAACGTATCCACGGGCAACTCTCATTATGACAAGGTTCTACAGTGACCTAGGAATCAAATTGGTTGACCGTACCTTTAAAAATAATAGCACACAAGTTCGAATGTAAATAAGTATGTTGAATTCAAAGAATACAATTAACTAAAACTATACCTGCATAAGAGGTAAGTATTGGTAGCCTACCATATAGAGTGTGGATAAATAAGTCGGGCCCTGGAGGGAAACTAACTTAAAACGTTGAGGTAGCTCAATTCGCTGAAAGGAAACATTCTTTTATTTTTCCTAAAAACTAAAACTGCTTTCACAGTTTTTTTTCTACATTTTCACTTTTTTCCATACTAATTGTATGAAAAATCTTTTTTTATGGGTTATATTGTACCTTAAACTTGGTTGGTATTAAGAAGTTTTTATCTTGTTGGAAATACGATCGATTGGCATTAATTGTCGTAAAAAATATTTATGGCAAAAATTACAAAACAAATAGTTTTTTTGTGAACTATACTTTTTTTTCAAAAAAATGTAAATGCAGTTATATCCCTTTAAAAAAAAAATTAAGAATGTTTACTTTCAGTGAATTGAGCTATCTCAACGTTTTAAGGTAGTTTCCCTCCAGGGTCCGAATTATTTTTCCACACTGTATAACGTTCTTACCGAAAAATAAGTTTTACCGATTTGGTGTAACACTTTTCAGGGTTGGTTTGCTCTAATAAAACGATTTCAAATATAATTTGTTTACTATAGGTAGGTACTCGTAGTTTTTGAGTAATCACTTCGCAATTATTGATGTATTGTTCCCGAGGGGCACAGATGGGAAGAATCTGTTCCCATCTGTAACCTTAGGGGGTAGAAATAGGAATACATCAAATTAATATTTAAATATTTACCTGCTTAATGTTCTCTATATAGGGTGGGGCCTGTAACTAAAGCAAAAAATTAAAACGTAGATTCTAGTCCTCAAACTAGACTTTTGTGTAGCAACTTTTTAAAATCATAAAGTTTTTAGATTGTTATTTTTTCAAACAAAGTAAATAGTATTTTCAATGTACTTAAAACTCCGTCTAATTGACATCGCCTGTCAGTCTAGTCACTCTACAGACATAATCAATTTCATAGTACATTGCGTGTTCGAATTAACTTTAAAATGTAATATAATTCAAACCGCAAGTTTTTTTTCAAAGTCGTCAAACAAACGTTGCGTAGTTTGAGGAGAAAAATGTACATTTTAATTTTTTGCTTTAGTTACAGGCCCCACCGTGTATATATAAATGCCTTTGTCCTGACTGACTGACTGACTGACTGATCCACGCAGAGCCGAAACTACTGAAGCTAGAAAGTTGAAAATTTTAGGTCTAGCTACATTTGTAATTTGTATAAGTAATAAGAAGCGATTTTGAAAAATTCTACCCCTAAGCTTAGGGGTTGAAAGTTTGTATAGAGATAACATTTTTTTTGTGACAGACTTGAAATTTCGTTGGCTAACTACTAACTTAAAAGCAAAAAAACTGATTTCAGCGTTTTTCAAAATTCCACCTCAGAGGAGTTGAAACGGGGTTGAAAAGTTTGTATTAAAGCGAGGCCGTAACAACTGAAGCTAGAAAGTTGTAATTTGCAGGTCGGGTTACATTTATAATTTATACAAATAATAAGAAGCGATTTTGAAAAATTCATCCCCTAAGGGGGTCAAAAGAGGGTTAAAAGTTTGTATGTATAGGATTTTTAATTTTAAGTTAGAGACTTAAAACTTCGTACGTTCGCTGACATTTAAAACATAATAATAGTCATTTCAGCGTTTTGGATAATTCCACCCCTGAAAAGGTTAAATAGGGGTGCAAAGTTTGCATGCGGGAAACTTTTTTCTTTGAGATAGAGACTTCAAACTTTGTAGGAATATTACTTATTAGAGTACAAAAAAAATACTTTCTGCGTTTAAGATAATTTCACCCCTGAGGGGGTTAAAAAGGGGTGATAAGTTTGCATAAGGGAAATTACTTTATTTGAGCTAGGGACTTTTAGCTTTATGGGAAGATAACTTATTAAAATACAATAAAAGTCCTTTCAGCGTTTTGTAAAATTCTACCTCTGGGGGGTTAAATAGGTGGTAGGGTGCGAAGGTGCTATTATACGCGGACGGAGTCGCGGGGCGGAAAGCTAGTTTTACATAAAAATATTTAAAAAAAACTTATAGGTATTGGTTCTATATTAGAACCAAACAAAAGGGTAATTGTTTTGAAGTTTATGGTTCATACACTGATTAAAACTTTCACGGTTTTTACACATATCTATTTGTAGTAACGAGACTTAATCGCGTATATACATAAGTTTAAAATTACCTTCGACGTTTCGAGGACGACATTGTCCCCGTGGTCCCGAAGAAAGACTGGCTCCAGGTGACATCGACATCTTCTAGCCGCGTGGGTCTAAACCCATCCATAGTAAATATCATTGCCGTCAACACAGTAAATCCTCTTTTATAGTACAGAGTTGGCAACGCATCCATAGACTACGGTAGCTGCTTACCATACGGCGGGTCGTATGCTTGTCTGCCATTGGCGTGGTATTGAAAAAACGATTGCAGCGCCATCTAAGTTTACCTTTCCGCGTGTATCCCCATTCGGAATCAGATCCTAAATAACACGCTTCTTCAAGTCAAAAACCTCAAAATCAATGCAGAGGTGTTAAAGAGGGGCCCTTTGTTCAAATACACCATTATGCTTTGACACGTCAAACACAAATTATCACTGAACCCTAATCGTTCAAAAATCCCCCTATTTCGCCCCTCATCGGTAGAAATAGCGGAACAGGGTAGCTCAAGTTAAAATGGGCGTAAGTTTATATTTCGCGTTTTGTAGATATATGAGTTGTGCTGCTTTGTCAAGAGGTGGGGTTGTGAGGGGATAAAAATAATTGTTGAGGAATACGACTGAATGTGCTTTAGTTTGTAATGTAGTGATTTTGCGCTTTATTGAATCAGGGGTTAATAGACTGTTTTAAGATAATTAAACTGATATAAGATGATTTGTGACACTTTTTTGGAGAAGGTACCATTCGGCGATCGTCGCTTTGGTACCATGCCACAGGGGCCTTTTTTAGATTTAGTTTAGGATGGTTGTGTTACGTTTATGTTATTTATTACTTATTTATTTTATTATTAACTTTATTACAAAAAATAAGTTCAAATGGCGGACTTAATGCCTAAAGGCTAATGTTATGTTTAAGGATTTTTGTATTTAGGTTAATGGCAGTTTTAAGTACATTTTTATGCATTGTTTTTTTTTGGAATAAATGATTAGGGGATTTATTTAGGCCTGAAGCTGACATACATGCTCTCAAAATTTGTATGCACTATAGCGCTCAAGCTGTATGCAGTGATACAAATTTTGAGAGCATGCATGTAAGTTCCATGAGGCCAATTCTCGGGCCGTTCGAGATTATCACTCTTCGAGATGATCTCGAAGGACGTAATGTCTATTGAAAATCTCACCAAAATCTCGAAGGATGCAAAATTTCGTATTCTGGGGCACAATAGACATTAATACCGAATGGCGATCTCAATGTCTATTACAAAACGCGTTCCGTTATTCTCGATTGTGTTTGTTTTCAATCGAGTTTAAAACATTCTATTAAATTAAATATTTCTTATACCAAAACCAAAAGTGTTATTAATTTACAACAATATAATGCATTGTTATGGTGTGTTAACACATCAACATTCAAGTGCATCAATGACATCAAAAATATTTAAGTGTTTCGCTAATACACCTACGAATAATGGAACGCAAAATCGCGCCTATTTTGATTTGACAGCTTGGCTTGCCAAACGAAAACGTAGTTAGTGTCTGAGTTATTACTTATTAGTATGTGAAAATAATATGGAAGTAGCAAAAAAAGGACATATCCCTCCGCAGCTCAAAGAGTGCGTCTATTCGTCTAAACTTGGGCGACGTTTATAACTTTTTCAACCAACTCCATTGCGTAGAGCGACATATTTTAATAAAATGTTTATTTTGCGTAGCTTAATTAAAAAAAGAAAGAAAGAAAAACATTTATTGCAGAAACCATCCACAATCAAGCACCACATAAGTTTCAAAAAGTAGAAAATAAAAATCTTATTCACTATACATTTAAAACTAAGTACATATTGCTTAAAGTAAATAAAAATGCTTGTAATTTTGTTGTTTGTTTGTTCTGTTATTTTGTGTGTAATTTCACTTTCGGCCAACTAATAACCTCTCAAAATTTCCCGCTATCGCAGATCAAATGTCAAAAAAATCAGTGATAACACAACACCATCTCGATCGCTACGACCACTCGTTGGATCTCGAACGCTGGGAGTAGACATATCTCGAGTGTGAAATTTCGAGAATACGCAAATTAGTTTTCGTTCGACATCCGCCATTTTATTTCGAGATATGTCTAATAGAGATCATCTCGAACGGCCCGAGAATTGGCCTCCTGGCCTAAATTACATATTTGCTTGTTTGCAACCGTAGTTCTATAAAAATTGAAGTAAAAAAAGTTAAAACAGATTTATTCCCAATCGTGCAATCCATTAAAATATAATCTAATAGCCATAAGCGTATAAAACTGTATCTAAAGTCACAGAACAGAAAGGCACCATATTAATTTCCTCTTAGCGGAAAAAAAACACTATCCGAAAGCCTAGATCGTGTGAAAAATTCGCATAGTACCAATTTTTATCTGATAATTACACATTTTACGTAGATATCTAAGCATAAAACAGATTTAAACTATGTCTACTAAACCCCTTCTTTATTAAGGCCAGGTATTAAAGCTAACTGGATTAAATTTCCAATTTTGAGTAATTTCGTCTGCCGACGAGCGCCGTCTTAAGTGCTGCCTTAATGACAGTTGGTTTAACAAATCGGTACTGGAATTATCTAGAAGGTTATAAGCGACAAATACGTAGAATCAAAAGGATAAATTTCGGTTTTATGGGTCCTATAAGCATAATAGGAAAGGCTTAGTAGCCGTCGACTGGACCGAAACGGCGTTTTGGCACCAGCAGGAATACACCGCTATGAGTAGGGTCTTTTTTTTTTATACCACGACGGTGGCAAACAAACATACGGCCAGCCTGATGGTAAGCAGCTACCGTAACCTATGGACGCCTGCAACTCCAAAGGAGTCACATGCGCGTTGCCGACCCTTTACAAACAGGAGGATTCACTGTGTTGACAGCTAAAGGAACAAGAAGTTCCCTCATCGTCAACACACTGGGTCCTCTTTGAGCTCTTTGGCAACCTTACTCACCAGCAGGAACACAACACTATGAGTAGGGTCTAGTGCTATTTGGCTGTGGTTTTCTGTAAGGTGGAGGTACTTCCCCAGTCGGGCTCTGCTCCAGATTTGAGCGAGATGACATTCGCTGAACGTGCCCTACCTACCACACTTAGCGAGATGCCATTCGCAGTGCCCATACCTCTCTTAAAAGGGTCTAGTGCTATTTGGCTGGTCTGTAAGGTGAAGGTACTTCCCCAGTGGGGCTCAGCTCCAGATTTGAGCGAGATGAAATTAGCTGAGCTGTGACCAAAGGCTGTGACCTCTATCCATAAAGTTATCATTTGAAACTGGAGTATACTATACTGAATACTCTTCGGTCATAGAGTGAGGCCGAAAGAGAGGTTTATCTAGGGGACTATATCTCGTTTTGACTAAGGAGATAATGACGTCATCAGACAAGGTGAATGTCAATATGTGTCAAATGCACTTCACTACTTTTTACTAGTCACCTATGAAATTCAACCCGGATGGAGTAGCCATCCATGTCTGTCATTATCTATACAAAAAAATTTTTTGCGGAGGAGGGGAACGTCAAATGTATGGCTATTCGTACGTAACGTACAAATAGCTACGTCAGATAAACGTCAGCCCAGACATGTGTATGACCACTGGTCATATGTTTTCGGCAGATCGGAACGCCTGACAATGGCACTTGGCTACTCTATCCGGGTTGAATTCTCTAAGACACTTAGGGTCAAAACAAACGTCCGGTTTTCGTGTCAGGTAGCCGGATACGGTCACCGAAACAGGTTGACTACCTGAAGGCGTATATCTCACTGCTCATACTAAATACCAAAGCCCAGCACACATACGGTTCTCCACTGTACGGTTTCAAAACCTAATGTCATGCCAAAATACTACCGGACGTTTGCTTTGACCCTTACCTTGGACGTCCACAGTACGGTAAAACTCTATGGTTTCATTCAAGTCAATGGCAAAGGGTCAATTATGGATGGGTCACGTCTGAAAATATGTATACATTTAATGTGACAAAAACATGTATGCAAGACTTTATGCCGTGGTAATAGAGTCGTGGCTACATATTTTTGTCACATGAAATGTATACATATTTTCAGACGTGACTGTACAAGAAGGATATAAATCTCTATGTTACAAAAGTGTCCGTCAAAAGGCGATAAACTGATGGCGCCACAATGATATTAAATTTGATTAAATTAATTTTGAAAAAAAAAAAAAAATCCAATATAATTATTTGCGGAGATGAAAAACACTCTGAATATTAATTTTATTTAAAAAGTCATATAAGTATTAAATATCGGTAATTCATTTCAAATGCTGAACTATACCTAGCGCCACCCGGAGATATTTGGAACTATTATATTGTTTAGTGCTTACCGCTGGACACTTTTTCGACCGTTTTCCTATAAGAGAGTTCCATCCTTCCTATACAATTCATAGGGTCAATGGTCAAATTATGAATGAAACCATAGAGTTTTACCGTACCGTGAACGTCTACAGCCTTTCTACGGCTGGTAAACGGTAAAGTATAAAAGCTCCCAATCGGTCGGGTAACCGAATCAGGCACCGGCTACCGTAAGGTTGCTTGGAGCCTAAATGTAAAAAACTTAAATAATGACATCCAAACTTTTCATCATCGATACTTTATGACCGTTTAATTTCTTCTTCTTATAATTAATTAGTTCAAAATTCTGACACAATCTTCCAAAAATTTAAGAACAAATGATGTCACACCAAATCTATAACAATTTAACAATCCCATAGAAAATGTATTAACAGCCAAAAAACCCTCCATATAACAATAAACAGTGGACGTTAGACAACATGATATGCTGGAATAAATATAAAACATAACACACATAAGATACAAGAATGGATAAAGACGGTATGTCATTACAAGCTTATGTTGGGTTGGGATGTACAGAAGGGGGGCGAATTTTGGTTAGGTTAGGTTTCTTCCATCAGGCAAGTAGCACCAAGATAACGTAAAGAAAAAAGGGGCTCCGCAAATTCTGCCTCTGTGGAAAATAAGTCTTGCCCTAACAGGGTGGACCCCTTACATTTTGAATCACTCCCCCTTTTGTACACTCTGACCCAAGCTTTTATTTAGTTTCATCTGTCCCGTTGTCTGTAATCAACCAATCATATCTTGTAAGGTAAATTTGACCCACTTCCCGTTTCCGATTGAGCTGACATTTTGCACGCATATGTATATCGCGTAACAATGCAATATTATGATGACATGGAGCTGATCTGATGGTGCTAGAAGGCAATAGGAACTCTGTAATGAAACGACGCAATCCCATCGAATTTGGGATCGTTTATCTCGTCTTGGCGAGTACTTTGTCTTTAGATGGTATGAAAGGGTCGGGTGATGGATCTTAAAAAAGTACGGTAGGCGTCAAAAGCTTGTATTCAGAAATAATCATACAGGTAGATAACTAAAGATAAGTTATGCACGTTCCAAAAGTGAAGCTTTTAAGTAGCGCCAATTGGCTCATATCTTTTAGGCTTTGCTAGGTAATAAAATTGGAACCTTTTAATATATATCCTTAAACTACGCCCAAAAGAGAGGCATGGGCAATGCGAATGTCACGCATCCCGCTTTGTGTGGTAGGACGCGCTGGTCACCCCTCTGAAGGGGCAGGCGTCCATAGGCCACGGTAGCTGCTTTTCATCAAGCAGGCCAGATGACTGTTTGCCACCATTGTGGTATAAAAAGAAACTTTTCATTCAATTCTTCTAGAAGGCTGAAAGAAGAGGCCATAACACAAGGAAATCATTAAATTTCAACATATACTTTAAGAATGATTGCTTGCAAGTCAAAGTAGCTTAATTTTGTCACTGTCTCGCTGATTCGCGATCATCATATTTCTAAAGTACCTACTTCTAGCAGTCCCACAAGATCCAAATTTGGAACACTTCTAGTGTTTAATAGTAGTTTATGTAACTGTTACGTAATAAGGCCTAATTACGTACAGTTGCATACACTGCTTTATCTACACTCATATTATTTATCCTAAATGCCGTGTTAGGAAACCATAGAATGACCGCCATTGCACCGCCATGGCCAACTCGATTGTGCCGGCGGTCGCGCGGGCGCGTGTCGGCGGCCGCGCGGGCGCGTGCCGGTGTACATTATGTTATCAAAACTCATAACGTATCAATATTTGAGCATGTAAAGTTAAAATTACGTTACTGCCACAGATAAAAAGCTTATCATAGTAAAATCGGGTGTGGTAATACTAGCCATTGCCTACCGTTTTTGAACACGTTTTAGAGGACTTACAATGTGAGTGTAGATAAAGAGTATTTATGTTATCTTATATTATTATGTACCTAATGCAATATCTACACATTGATAGGCCGGCTTATGCTATACGTATATTTAGCTTGTGCGATGGCCGATGATTCATTCAATTTATTATTATTATATTATCATTATTTAATTGAAATTCAGTCATATTTATTATAAAAATATGGACAAATAATATTCAAAGGATCACAATGACATGTTGTTAGTAAACTCCAGTGGGGATTTCGTTCTATGGACACTTGGCTTGGTTCTATGGTTTGCTTTTACCATTACAAAAAACGTTGTTAAAATTGTGTCATGTCATGTACGGAACCTTCGTAGCGTAAGTCTCACCCGCTGTTGGCCTGTAGGTGATAAGGTTAAATATTGATTGTGATGACCAGATGACGCCGACGAAACACAAGGCAAGGCCCGCTACCCAGTCCTGCCATCCCTGATCGCCCTGCAGCAGATGAGGAACCGGCTCGCAACGGCGAAGAGCGGCAGGAGACTCATGCAATGGAGTGCTTTGGCTACCGGCGCCGAGCTCAGAAGAATTGCCAAGGAGTTAGCCGCGTAAGTTCTTATCTTAAGATATCCTAGAGGTGCAGAGCTTAATAAGTTCACACCACGCCATAAAATTGCCCGTAGAAATAAGTTATGAACTTAGAAATAAGTTTTTTTTACAAATCCAGTTTTATGAGCAAAATAGTTCCTTTCATTTAAAGCCCCATGGTCAGAGGCACACTGTATATTCCACCCCGTTGAGTGAAGTACCCTTATCCTCGTAAGGCCCAGTTAATACAAATGAAATAACAACCCAATGTCCTAAAAATGGGATATTGTATTTTGAATTTTCAGCTTACGGAATCATCATCCTCCTAGTGTTTGTCCCGGCTTTTTGCCACGGCTCTGTTGAGCCTGGAATTCGCTCGGCAACCTAATCCCAGGAATTGGCGTAGGCATTAGGTTTTGCGAAAGCGACTACCGTCTGACCTTTCAACCCAGAGGGGAACCTAGGCCTTGTTGAGTTTTTCTTCACCGAAAAGCGACTGGTAAATATCAAAGGATATTTTGTAAATAAGTTCCGCAAAACTCAGTGGTACGAGTATGGGGTTTGAACCCGAGACCTCCGGATTGAAAGTTTGTCTTACCGCTTGGCCACTTCAGCTTCCGGAAGAAGCTATTGTATTTTGTGTTTTTTGATATTGTTTACTGGATTTTCACTGTTCTTTTGCCTTGCACCTACTCATACGATTATTTTCGACTATATTTCCGCTACCCCAAGGTTGTCTGGAAGAGATCGCTCTCTAGCGATAAGACCGCCTATTGACTGCCTCTACTTGTAATCTGTGTAATGTACTGTTTTATTTTATTGAGGTGTGCAATAAAGAGTATTTGTATTGTACTGTAAAAACCGAAACGTGGTCGCTCACAATGGGCCTCATAAGAAGGCTTAAAGTCACTCAAAGAGCAATGGAGCGAGCTATGCTCGGTGTTTCCCTGCGTGATCGCATCAGAAACCAAGAGATCCGCAGAAGAACCAAGGTGATCGACATAATTCAGAGAGTTGCCGGGCTTAAGTGGCAGTGGGCGGGCCACATTGCTTGCAGAACCGATGGCCGATGGGGCAAAAAGGTTATTGAGTGGCGACCGCGTACCGGAAGACGCTGTGTGGGAAGGTCCCAGACTAAGTGGACCCACGATCTGCTTAGAGTCGCGGGAAAAAGCTGGTTAAGGGTGGCGAATGACCGTTCGTTGTGGAGATCCTTGGGGGAGGCTTTTGTCCAGCAGTGGACGTCTTTCGGCTGAAACGATGATGATGATGATGATTGTAATAAAATACGGTATCTTTATACTGATTTAAACTCGCACGATTTTCAATCATTATTTTGATAAAAACGGAGTATCTGCCTGCGACCACGAGCGTTACAGCTCAAAACGTCAGGAAAATAATGAGAGTAAGTGTATGCGATTAAGTCCCGTTTTTAGGGTTCTGTAGTCAACTAGGAACCCTTATAGTTTCGCCATGTCTGCCCGTCCGTCCGTCCGTCCGTCCGCGGGTAATCTCAGTGACCGTTAGCACTAGAAAGCTGAAATTTGGTACTAATATGTATATCAATCACGCCGACAAAGTGGTAAAATAAAAAGTGGAAATTTTTTTTTTATTAGGGTACTTCCCCTATACGTAAAGTGGGGAGTGATTTTTTTTTTCATTTCAACCCTAACGTGTGATATATTGTTGGATAGGTATTTAAAAATGAATAGGGGTTTACTAAAATCATTTTTCGATAATGTAAATATTTTTGGAAATAATCGCTCCAGAAGTAAAAAAATATGCGTCCCCCCCCCTCTAACTTTTGAACCATACGTTTTAAAAATATGAAAAAAATCTCAAAAGTAGAACTTTATAAAAACTTTCTAGGAAAATTATTTTGAACTTGATAGGTTGAATAGTTTTTGAAAAAAAATTACAAAATAATTTCTGAACTAAGTTTGTAATTTAACCGTATAAGCAGGTGTTTATTGTACCTGTAATTTCTACAAAATTACAATGAAATGACGTGCTTTCAAATAAAGTAAAAACGGTGAAAATCGGTTCACGCAATAAATAATTATTCAATAAAAATCATCTTCCATACTTTAAGCTCGCGCGCAATAGTTTACTTAATTTGCCGATAGATGTCGCTGTACGTGGAACTCTCGTATCATATGCTACATGGCGGTGTTATTAACTCTTAAGCGGGGACACTTACTGTGACGGACGGAAAACTACGGAACCCTACACTGAGCGTGGCCCGACACGCTCTTGGCCGGTTTTGTATTGTAATAAGGTATCTTTATGTTCGCAGGGTGTACGTGTCGTTCGGCGAAGAGGTGGCCGACGCTTTCATGTTGCTTGCCAGGTCCCGCTACTTCTATCCGAACCTCAACAAGATGGTTATTGAGAACAACCCTGCAAAAGTAAGTTGAGGAGGTCCTTCTGTTCCGTAGGTACAGACCAAGGATGATTAAAACATGGATTGACAATGCCTATACAAAATCGCGTTCCTCGAACCTTCAGGTTATACGTCTGTTTTCGGTACTAAGTGTCACAGCGCCATCTGTCGAGTCAGGAGTCGAGTTATTCTGTCAGCGTTAAGCGCCGAACAAAATATTAGAAACTAGAATTTAGTGTTTGTGGTGACCGATAGATGACGCTAGTGCTGTAACCTTAAATAAGGGAACGCGATTTTGTATGGATATCGGCAATCCATGTCTATATCATTGGTACAGATAAAATAAATAAATAATATTTGGGGACAAAAAGCCTCTGGTGCCCAGCAGGGCTGGAATTTAATCAGCGTCTTTTGAATTTGCGGCCGAAGCCCTAATCCCTAAGCTACCCGAGTCAGAGCGGCTTCTGTCAAATTTTCTCGTCTATATGTACGCTAAGGCCCATTTTACCAATATTCTACAGTTATAAGGTATCTAGAACGGGATGTGTAGTTTAACAATAAAGTCGTGTCAAGCTCATTTTAACACCTCACCCGCTTAGTTACTTCTGCTACTGACTGTACTCGTACGGTCACGGACTTTAATTTGTCGCTATTTAGGGTTCTTTTTACATTGGACACTTCAAATAGTAAGAATTAATCAAAAGAAAATAGCTTGAACCGTAGATTACTCATAGGACTAGAGCCCACGATTACTGAACCTAGTTCGATAAGTCTCCTAGATGAGATATGTATAATTAGTCACGTCTTTAATGGGGGAACACGAAATGCCGATACTGCAATCCAAAAAAGTGGCGGCGTGTTTTTTTTTTTAAATCCGGTTTCTAGTTTGATAAGTCTCCTAGATTTCCTTTGTTCCTCGAAGCAGGGGAGGGGTAGGGCTACACGATAATGCGGTGCTGCAAGCCCCCGTACGTGGCCTTGTCCGTGGCAGCAGCATCAAAAGATTGTAGATGTATGCCAAAATAAAACAAATCGCTTTCATAACAAAAACAAGATGTTATGTAACCTAAACCTAGCGCCTGAACTGCAACAAGATATTACGTTATTAAAATGACGTTATATTTTAAAATATCAGGCGCTTTGTTTTGGCATACATCTGAAAACTTTTGATGCTGCTGCCAGTGCCACTGACAAGGCCACGCACGGGGGCTTGCAGCACCGCATTATCGTGTAGCCCTACCCCTCCCCTGCTTCGAGGAACAAAGGAAATCTAGGAGAGTTATCATACTACCGGACCCGAAACCGGACTTGTTATTTTTTTCAAACAAAATTTAAAATACACCGCCACTTTTTTTGCATTGCAGCATTGGCATTTCGGATTCCCCCATTAAAAACGTGACTAATTATACATATATATCTCATCTAGGAGACTTATCGACAAGGTTCAGTGTCGTGGGCTCTTATACTATCAATAATTAAAGCCCTTGATTGTACCTCGTACCGAACTAAGTACTTAGAAGTTCTCAGATGGCGATAGAGATGGCGCTGCCGTCTATACAATTAGAGAACAACTAGAGAACAGTTCCTTACTCATGTTTCAGGCTATTTATTTTTCTCTCCCGCATTATAATTTTTCAATAAGATGACTGGCAGGTATATTCAAAACGTATATTATATAAACGTTGTATATGGTATTGCATAAGATCGCTAAACAATGTTCTTAGGGATTTTCATACAATATAGTAAGTAAATAAGTTTATTTAAGATCAAAAGAGTTACACCTATGTATACCTACATACTCCGACCACCCGTGCCCTCCTTCCCGACCGCCGGCACAATCCACCGGGAGATGGAGGTTACTAAATTGTATAGAATCAGCAGGTTGTAAGACATCAACTCAATTCTTACCGGCTTGCCTATTTTGAGCACTCGTAGAAAAACTATTGTATACAATAGTGACATAATTAAGCTTTGAAATCTCGTTCCTTTTTTTTTACCATGATCTGACGTATATGATTGTTTCCAGGCTTGCGTGACAGTTGGGAGGAACTTTAGAAGCATAGCCGGATGCAAAATATCTACTTTCGGTATTGAAGATGTAAGTATACAGTGTGCACAAACAAATGGGGATAAAATTTGAAGTTATTTTATCGAGAAAAAACGCAAAAAATATAACAAATGTGTTAATTTGTAGGATTTTTGTTTCAGAACAAATGTCCCTCTTGAATTACTATATTACTTACCAAAAAAACTGATTAGGTGTTTATGATAATTTTTGAATTTTCTTCCCTTGGCTTATAATTTTCCGGGTATCTAAAACATGAATCGGCAACTTTTCTAAGGCATATAATAATATAAATTGGCCGTGAACTAATATTTTAGCGACAATATTTTTTTATAAGCGTCAAACATGTGGCATCATATTATTTGAAAACGGCAGCAATATATAGCTGACCAAAAAATTTACCGGGAACTTGAAATAATTGGTTGGCGACAAAAATATTAACTTGGCATCTATTATTCAAAGCAGGCTTGGTTTAAATATTTGTTGCCAGCTATTTGTTTCTACCTAATTAACCATTTTTTGGGTATCAATTGGTGGTATCATTTTAATTACGGGAGCACTAAAATTTCAGAAAACTGGAATATTTTTAAGGTTCTGTTACCAAAATGGTTTAAAAGGAAGCATGTGCTACTCTGTCTTGTCACAATGTCTATTTGCTCCGAAATTGCTAGATCGATTGAGCTGAAATTTTGTAGGTTGTATGTCCCCTGGTGCTTTAAGGGGTAAATTAAGAAAATTAAATTAAATGTTTTGCAAACAGGGTCATTGTTAGTTACCATCAGGCGGGCCGTATGCTTGTTTGCCACCGTCGTGGTATAAAAAAAATTGTCTGCGCGACCGGTATGCATGTTGGTTAGGTAACCCGGTTGGCGGACACATGTTCGCTTACTGACACCCTGTAGTAAATTTTGTTTTTCACTTCGTGTTTCACATCATTTAAAAAACTAACCCTTTACTGCATACCAAGCAATTTCTGGCCGTTCTAGCTTTTAACTTTATTGGTAGTGTGTAAATTAAAGGGCTTGTTTTGAGAATGTAAGTTTTTATTTTTTGTCATAAATATCTTGTGGTGAAGTTACGAATCGGACTCAAGAATAAAATCATATTAAAATTGTGTGATGTATGGAACCCTCGGGGCGCGACTACGATTCCCACTTGACCGGTTTTTAGGGTTCCGTAGCCAAAATGTAAATAAATTAAAAAAAGTTATTACTGAATATCAACATGTTGCTCATCAATCAATGGTTCTTTAAAAATAACATGGAGGTATCTTTGAACATTTTGTGATTAAGTGAATATTTTCAGCAATAATCGCTGCGAACGTCAGAAAAATTGTGTCTCCCTGTAACTCTTGAACCGTAAGTCCAAAAAATATGAAAAAAATTGAGGAGATGCGTCTTATTAGATACTTTCTACGAAAATTGTTTTGAACATTATCAATTCACCCATTTTTGAGTTATCTCCAAAAAAACTTCTTCCATAGGGTAGATCCATTGAGCCTATGTATCTTTTTTTCAGCCCTATGAGGGAAAACTACGACAATCGCACGATTTTTCTAATCTAAATAAAATGAAGTATGGGTAGGTATTTAGGTAATACCAACACAAAACGCACCCTTCATATTTTCTTTTAACTAGGTGGGTAGGTGTTTAGGTAAATAAATAGGTGTAGGTATCTACACAAAAGGCACCATTCATTATGCTCTATTAACTAGGTTGGTATTTTGGTAATACTATACAAAAGGCAGCTTTAATTTTTTCTAAATCATATGTGGCATATGAATTTTGGTTCTAGATATCTGACTATAGATACTTACCTACTTATAGGTACCCACCTACCAATATTCATAGACCCTAGATATTTTTTAAGAATCCATTTTATCTTATAATTACAGCTCATGTAAAGTTGCCCGTTGTACTAATATTGAATATGTAATTCACTTTAATTGCTTCCTAAATATTTTAAAAGTACCTCATTTTTAATTTAATAGGTAATCGTTTTCGATTAAAAAAAGGCTTCTTAAAATGCTTCCCAGTTATAAATTCAGTTTTTAATATAATTATTTGATACCTACCTATAGTTAAACAATGGCTATTAAGACATTAAAAAACAGCCCATATTGAAATAATGTACGGCCCCAAATTAGTCGCCAACCTATTGATTTTGGTACCCATTTTTATTTTTTATAGCTACCCAAATTCAATTATTTAGCAGCCTGGTTAAATACATGCCTTTTCCCTTTATTGAATTATTTTGATCAAATACTTTCATATGATAATATTGATCCTTAGAGAATTCAACCTAGATGGTGTAGCCATGTCTGTCATTTTCCATACAAAAAAAGTCTGCCGATTTCTGCGGGGGAGGGGAACGTCAAGTGTATGGCTATTCGTACGTAACGTACAAATAGCTACGTCAGATCGTCAGTCAAAACATGTGTATGACCACTGGTCATATGTTTGTGGCAGAGGGGAACGCCTGTCAATGGCGACTCCGGTTGGTTGAATTCTCTAAGTATTGATCATTTACAGGGTCGGAAAAAATCTGGATCATCCAGAAATCACCCTATATCCTCGGTTATTGTATTATGTTGTCTACAGAACTGCCCCGACTCTTACCCCCACCTGGCCATAGATCGGGGGGGCGATACGGTCACTGAGACCAAGAAAGCCTGGTACGAACTCCTGCGCAAGCTGATTTGGATGATCCAGCTAAGGTCGAACTACATCAGCCTGTATATCTCCCATGATCAGACTAACAAGTATGTAGATTCATTATTACAAAAAAATATATAGTGAATAATCTTTTCCGATCGTGAAAACTCGGTATTCACGAATACTTCCGAACGTGACGTGTCTGTGAATTGTCGTATTATTATGTGACATTTGTATAACACTCACTACATTGTATAAAACAAAGTCGCTTTCCGCATAAACACATTTTCTCCGCCTACATTGCATTCTAAATAAACATTTTTTTGCGCTTGCATTGCAAACGCTGACTGAACCCTACGAGATAGATCAAAACAATGTACAACAGTATTGTACACCTTGAAAAGGTCTACAATACTGTTAAAGTCCACGATGGTATATGTCTATCTCTTAGGGATAACCCACAATAACCATTTTTTATCCCGAGCGAAGCCGGGGCGGGTCGCTAGTACATACTAATATTATGAATGGGAAAGTGTATGTGTGTGTTTGTTTGTTTGTTTGTTTGTCCGTCTTTCACGGCAAAACGGGGCGACGAAATGACGTGATTTTTTAAGTGGAGATAGTTGAAGGGATGGAGAGTGACATAGGCTACTTTTTGTCTCTTTCTAACCCCCCAACTTCCCTAAAATGGCGGGTGGAAGTTTGTATGGTTTGTTACCCCGAATTTAACGCGAGCGAAGCCGCGGGCAAAAGCTAGTGCTTTATAAATCGGAGGTAAATAGGAAAGTAAATAAATGTAAACAAACCAGTTTACCTTCATATCAATACACTAATTCATACGCCAAACAATTAATGACTTAGTATAGTATGACGGAAATATCCGTTGTTGGCGTGGAACCTGCGTTTCGGATATATCCGTCGTTCACGATCACGCACTTTTAAAGAACAACCAACCATCAGCTTAAAAAATGGCTACACAATAGTGCTGTAATGACAACTCGTACAGCAGTTTCTCGGTCACTTTTATTACTTAATCGGTGATAAGACTGGCAAATTTTCTCGAGACATAATTACGGTAAATCTTGTTTGAGACTGTACCCCTACTATAGGTATTCTAAATCAATGATTACTGTAGGTACAACGAATTTCGAAATTAAGCAATAACCACTCTATATACTTGAACAATCATGTCAAACACGAACTTATCCGAGCTTTCACGACCGGAAAAGATTATTCACTACATCTGTATATTTGCCATCAGATATATCGGAGCTACTAAGGGGGTCACAAATATCTGACCAACGCCTCTATTGTCAAGGCGACAAAGTGCATATTCAGATATTTTTGAGTAACGTAGCCGCTCTCATATATTTGATGGCGACTGTACAAACAAAGGACTTAACAGCACGGTTAGTACAAGTGTGCAGCGAAAGCAATCTCGCGAGCGAGATAAGGCTTATAACGAAATAATAAAAACTGTAAATTTCAAACAGCTCTCATTTCTATTCCAAACAAGATGGCTACCATTTTTTTTGCTGCAGAAAAACGCTTAAAGGATTCCACACATCTGTTTGACGCTGAATCGGCCATAGCCGATAGAAAAAAGCTTTATGTCGACGCAATACGAGCGAAAAAGACGGCCGCGTCGGCAGGCGTCGGCCGAGCCGATCCGAGCCGAACCGTGCTTGGTTTTTTTGACAGTGCTGCGTACATAAAGCTTTTTTCTACCGGATTTTGCCGATTCCGCGTCGATAGATGCGGGGAAACTCTTATTCTTAAATTTTCTATTCTTATATAAAAAAAATCTTATCATATTTGGAATTATTCGGTTGCCACGATGAACAGAAGACACCGCTGCGACACATTAATTTCCAAATGGCGTGAAAATCCGCAGCGTTCTACAAGTTCGATCGCAAATGACTTAAAATTACCCCGATGTTCTGTTGATTTAATATTTAACCCTTTGAACGCTATACGTCATTAGACAAAACGTCACTCATACGCCAAGATCACTGGCGCAAGCGAGCCAATATAAACCTTACTTGAAAGTATGAAGGTTACTTTGATAGCGTACGCCATAACCCATATAGTGGCTCTTGGCGCTGTGGGCACGAGAACTCATGACACCTTTAGGGGTTCTTGGCGTTCGAAAGGTTAAAAACTATCTCAGTACGTTAAAAATCAGCCTCAAAATGATAGACCTCAAAGAGCAAGTGACCCTACTGTGTGACCTAGTGACCTATGGCTTGACAGAATGATAATAAATTGTATTCGGCGAAATAAAAGCATGTCCGTCAGAGATATCGCAAAGAAATACAGTACAAACGCAAGTATGGTACAACGAGCTAAGAGGAGAGCAGACACGTAAGAATGTTAAGACCGCTGAAGTTACGGAAAAACCGCGATCAGTAATAAAAAACCGGGCTGGAAATCTATACGATTTCTTTCGTACCAAAAAATCACATTTGAAAAATTGACGTTGTAACGTGTACAAAAGCTGACTTTTCAACGCTACCTGGTCCACAATTTTATACGGCAAGTAAAAAGATACTATTCCAGACTCGGAAACTATGAGCTTTAGAAAATTTTACGAAAAGTTTCTAGTATGGCAGGCAATCTGCGAATATGGTCAAGAGCTCAATTTTTGTCACAAAACGGATGGTCAACAAAGAAATTTATATTAAATAATTTTAATAAAAAAAGAACCAACTTCACTTAGCCTCCACCTTCCCAAAAGCAAATACTCGAGCTGCTGTAAAAAATACTAAAATGACTATAGGTGTGCCTATAATAGTTGAAGAGTTCCCTCGATTTCTCCAGGATCCCATCATCAGATCCTGGTTACAATGGGACCAACTGTGAAGTATACTCTTTCAAACAAAAAATAATTTTCAAAATCGGCCCACTCGTCTTCGAATTCGAAATCTTGAATTCGGTTGAAAATGTCTGATGAAGCAACTGCTGCCCTTAGTGATTTTGTACCTAAGGAACAGAACCCACCAAACGTCGCGCAGTGTTGTCCAATCGTGCATTACTGGGCTCAAGTCAAAGGCGTCTTAAAAAGACCGGTCAAGATACCCAAAACACTGCCAGTTTCTGCAAGAAGTGGAATGCTCCATGCCAAGAAAGACAAAAAGCTCCGTAAACATGGATATAGAAGACGTAAGAAAAAAGCTGTACCGCGGGCACCATAAGTACCTACAGTATTCAAAAGAAAAGCCGAACATTATCAATATTATCATTGTTGAATGTTGCTTTTTTGCTAAAACTATAAAAAATTGTTTCTTAATTATTTTATTAGATTTCCATTGTTTGACATTGATAGTTTTATTTCATTACACCCCACCCTTTACATATGTCACTTTTTATTGTATTCATCAGGAAGTATTTCAAAGGTTCATAGTTTGCTATACTATCTTTATTATTAGAATCGGGCATCTGGAAGATATTGAATGGTGAAGAAGTTTTACTTGCTTGTCACCTTGAGAAGTTTTCTTTTGATGCTGCATAAAATCCAGAACTCTACATTCTTTATCTGGTGTACATTCGTTGATGTCCACCAATAAACTGCTGCTAGACGCCTGTATCTAGTAATAAAGATAGTACTCAAAGCAAACTAAGCGCGAGGTTTTATTATTTACTAAAACGCATTATCACAATTTTCCGATGTTAGGCTGCGTTTTTACGAGAGATGAGAGAAGATGCGTTGCGAGGAATGTGTTTAAGATGAAGAACCAATAAAATCACTTCATTTTACTCGTACCTATCCTCGCACAGCGCAGCTCCAAGGTTAATTTTTATTAAACACATTCCTTGCAACGCATCCCTGCTCATCTCTGGTGGAAACGGCACCCTTAGCTAGTAAAATTTGATTAGAAAATTTTGAGATTGTATCCAACTTTATGGAACATTTTCACAAATTGCACATTTGTATTATGTAGTTATTTTATTTTATTTTAGAGATATTTCCTTGATTTAGAGGTGTTAATTAGTCTCCAAGAAAGCTGCCGGTGGATGCATTCCGTCTACTTAAGAACTTGCTTCTACAGCAATAGAATCATAATTTAAATAGCCTCCTTTATCATTCAAAATATATAAAACAAAAAAAAAACAAAAAGAACTGCCTATGAAATTAATCTCCATAAGAGCCACACGCAAAAGAAAAAGACAACCAACGTTTTTAATTCCTACTAAATAAAATATATGGTTAGTAAATATTTACGGAATGTTGCTAGGAAATTATAGAAGTGAGTCGTACAGTCACCAGCATAAATATATGACTATGGGCAGCCCTGCAAAAATATCTGATTCTCCATTGAGGGCAAAAGTATATGACGACACTTCCATGGTAAAAATATGTGATGCTTTGTGGCCGGCATAAACATCGTTTTGCATCGATCAGCATAAATATCGGATCCGGCCGCTTAAAAATATCTGATTACCCATCTAAATCAGAATTATGTGACTACTGCCACCGGCATAAATATCTAACCACTGTGAAAGCTTTAAAAAGCTATTTGACAATTCACGAAAAGAGTGCAGACTTGTCATTGAACTGTCATTGCATATGTCTATCTCACATTTTCTATCACGAATTTGACACATTCAAATTCATATGTTTCATTGCATTAAAAGCTTCATTACAATATTTACGATTTATTCATACAGTTAGGACTCGGTGCGACTGCCGGCAATCTGCGAGAAGCGATATTTTATTTTATTAAATTAAAGAAAAAAATCGCGCCCACATTGTTAACGGTTGATTTACGTATATAGGGTAGATAAATTGTTAATTTAAAGAAGCAGTACTGTTTATTTAATAGTTACATTACTTTGAACATTTACGGGTAGTATTTTTATAATATAACTTCCCGGCGACACATAATAATATCTAACTAGTCACTACAATACCAGGTTAATTTTTGTTTTGTTACTCAAGTTTGCAATATTCTTACGAATTATTCATCACTCTTGTGAAAAAAAATGTGTCAAAAATATCTAAATAAATCATAAATTAATTAATTAATTAGTATAAAGTCCATAACTCCCTAGGGAACACTCACCACCGGGAGGTAAGTGAAATATTGCAAACGAGAGTAGAATAGATTTCTAATCGAAAAAGCACGAATGTCATAAAATATTCACAGTTTCGCTCATCCATTCGTAAATGTAGTCCTACACCGGCAGAGGCAGATTCGCCCATTTGAAATCCGGCGAGTGACTGAGGTAAAGGGGTCTATACTCACCGCGTAATGGCACCAACTTGACGTCTGGATCGCTGTTAACCGTATCCCACCAAAAACATTCTGTAAAAAACTAGCCAAGTCTCGATGTTAGTAGCTGCTTGTTTATCTCTAAAAAGTAATGAAATCTAGACAAAGTCGTGCCAAGTCTAAGGTTCCTTACTGCGATTTCTTTATTATTATAGTTAATGTTGTGCGACTTGGCCGTTGAAGGGTACACAAGGGTACAAAACCAGGTGCTCCAGCAGGCACCAGATTCAATAACCAGTTATTGAATCAACGTTTCCCAAGTGGCAATTTTCCATCGTCAATGGGTAGCGGTTCTGGCGACAGATTGGAGCAATGGTGTCATAGAGCACCTGGTGTTGTACCCTTGTGTACCCTTCAACGGCTAAGTCACACAACATTAACTATAATAATAAAGAAATCACAGTAAGGAACCTTAGACTTGGCACGACTTTGTCTAGATTTCATTACTTTTTAGAGATAAACAAGCAGCTACATCGAGACTTGGCTAGTTTTTTACAGAATGTTTTTGGTGGGATTTCACTTCTTTTTGTAGAAACGTGGGCTTATTGATTTATTTAGACGACAGCGGCAGTCAGCGCCATCTAGCGACGTGTGCGGGTATCACCGCCACTCTTAGTCCAATGCATTATATTTTGACCAAATTTTGTTTTCTAATCAGGGTCACCAGGTACTCCAGATCTTCGATTACCCTAGTTTTTATAGTTTTCCCTTTATGTGGACATTAAACCCTAACTCTATACCAAATTTCAGCTCTCTGAGTTTATGGGAAGTACTAGTTCTATTTTTATGATCATGAGTGAGTGAGTGTCATAAATGCGAAACTTTGCTTTCGCGTAACTTCGGAACTAAATGACCTACAGACTTGAAATTTTGGATTTTAAGTATGTGATTATAGCTTACTGGATGACGAAAATTTCTGCGTTCTGGTCTTATCCAGAGGTTCTCAAATAGGGGCCTGAAAATGCGGCGAAATGGTTCCAGTAAAGGATGGTACGGCAGTGTTTGCTTCGCGCTCGACTTGGCGGGGGCACTGCCGTGCCCCCAGATTCGGCACTCCACACACTTGATCTGAATTCAGTTCTGAATTCATCAATTCGTAGACAAAATCAGAGGTAATTGCTTAAATTTGTCTATGGTAGCTAAAAATGGTTTATTTCTAGGATTCGTGTGTAATGCCAAAGTTCATTGGCTCCAGAGTTGGGGACTCATAATTGAAGTCGGTGATTTGATTAAAAATTCTCATTATTAAATCATCGCTGATTAAATCATAACACAAAACAATCAAGTAATTTCGCCAAGAATATATCATTAACGACGGGTGCTGATTTAAACTAAAGTAATGCTAATCTACTAAAGTCAATCATGATTCGTTTAATATGATTGGAATATTTTTAAGTTGATTTACATTATTACAAGGATATAAGGCTTTTATTCTGAATTGTAGAAATTTTCGTTATTATACATTTTGCATAGCGAGTAATTTATTTAAAACAAGTGGTTTGTAAAAATCCTGTCAAGCTAAAAAGGTTTCTGCAAAATAGACCTATCTGATAGCAACTAAATCATAATATAGGTAACGAAAAGTGTTGGAGGATTTTGTTAGTCTTATCTAACTGCTTTATTTATTTATTTTTTATTTACCTACTTCTTTCAAATTGAAATCAATGAACAGTTAATAGTGAATGCTCTATTTGTGGACTACATATATATGAGGTTGAAAATGGCTTCGTCGTTTTTTTTTTGTAAATAAATAATTTCAAGAGGGGAGGCCTTTGCCCGGCAGTGGGTCACCAAATAGGCTAATAAAAAATAAAAAAATTTTAGGCAACTACTCTACGATATAGATGTGATCAGATATTTAGGTAAACATGAGTATTCTCAATAAATTCTAGTTTTTATTGCAGTTACTAAAACGAACGCTCAATCTGCCCTAATCTGACTTTATCTTTTACATTATCATCAATTTTGATTTAATTTTAATACAAATTTTGATAGATTGAGAATTCACCACATAATCTACCAAATTAAATTATTACTTTCGTCCAAAACCAAATAGAATCGGTAGATATTGTAGAACCGAACTCCTTTTTTCATATCGGGAATGAAAATAGAATTCAAATTAGCCTAAGCATATTAAGGTAACCCTCGGAATCAGAGATAATACGCTGGAAACTCTTATATACTTTTATTATGATGTTTTTAACGTTATCTCTAAAATCTCGGAAAATCTCGTGGCTGGGCCTGAAGTTATGCAAGGTCAAACCCCAAAAAATCTTTTTAACATTTAGTTGCATGTATGGAGTACCCCCCTTAAACATATTTTTTACTACACAACTAAGTAGCGGCACATATATTAGACCTTTGATTGAGATTTCTTGAACATACGCCGTATGCGACCCGCCCGCCCATCTGTCCGTTAATCTGCATATCACAGCCATATTACTCGGTATTAGCTTTTAAACTAAACGTTTTGACACATATATCAGCCACCCGTCAAGGAAACAGCACTATACATATGCAAAGCGCTATCTCGCTCGAACGTCGTCGCCGCATGCCGAAACCGCAGCAGTGTGATAGTTACCTTAACCGTAACCGGAAACTGCAATGAAATCGAACGGGCCGTTTCAAAGTTTAATGGGAGCATTAATTAGTACACATACAAAAAAATTAACAAACAAATATGTCGGTATTTTGGTAAAGGTAACAGTCGAATACAATATTGAATCGGTATAATACATTTTATGACGTAAGCGCCGACCACCAAGTGATACCTTTACCAAAACATTGTCACAAATAGCCATTTCGAGGGTTGCGAGGTTAAACCCGATAACTCGAGCTAATATGTTTTTGAAAATAGAACAATAAGCTGACATACGTTAGGTGCTTATTTAAATCAAAAATTATTTCTACTTATCGGGTTTCACCTCGCAACCCTCGATTTATCCTAAATGTATATAAGGTCGGTATTAATAGAAAAGTAAAATAATGTAACCAAACACATTTCCCTTCATTGCTTCACAATTACACTTTTTTAAAGAACAATTATGGTTTTTTTTTGTCAATTCATACACAAACTTATTATTTACATATTTTAGTGAAAACAGATTTCTTTAATATTATTTTGTCATGTTTCAAATGCATTTCTTGCATACAAATTCAGACATTTTTGTTTACCTTATTTTACTTATCTGTTGACACTGACCTTATTCGTACCGCATCTGTTCCGTCAGAGAAAAAATAATGGAGCTAGTAGCTACGCAAAATCTAATCCTGTTTAAAACATCATTAAAACAACTAAATCGTTAGTTTAACTATATAAGCATCTGTCTTACTAATGTTATAACTTCAGCTAAGTAATCATGATAGAAACTGAAAATCGTCATGATTTACTCATGTCGGTGCTCAATCTGATTGGAAAGCTCATGATTGAAATCGTAATCATGTTTATATGATAAAGATTAACGTTCTAATTTTTAACTTTAGTTTCAATACACAAATTTTTGCCCAACCCTGATTGGCTCATTGCTCTCCTGTTGCCTCCTTGTCGCTTGTCGGACAGGTGCCTTGCAACATGCAATAAAACAAGGTCAACATTCAATAATTTTATTTTGCACTATTTATCTTCAGTATTATAAATTCGACCATTCTGGGCTCTCCAGGTTATATACTGAATAAGTCTTAAGCTGTATTTTCAAAAATACGGCCTAAATTTTTAGGATGGTCGATTTTGCATCTTCCACTTGCAAGTAATCCATGATTTCACGGCATTTATCTAAAAACAATATTAAATTACAAATGCATTATTAAGTCGGCAGAACCTATTGATTACGTAGGTATCATGTAAGTAAACAAGAAACAACTCACATAAACTCTCAATGGATTTATTATTTAATGGAGCGGTCTATTTTTTCGTATATTTAAATAATCCTATGCTTCAATTGCTCGTCGATTTGATGACGCGCTATACATGGCATTGAATTAATCTAATTATTACGAGTTGCAATCCATGGAAAATAATAATTTAACTTGTTTATTTCTAATGTGACATGCCATATTGACGTAAAAATGTTACTTTTTAATGATAGTTTAGGATAGTAATAAGAAGGTTTATCACATCTATTAAACGTCATGATGAATATCAACCGTACCATCATATACCATTTACTGCTTTATACCAGCTAGATAAGGTTTTGTTATTATGTCAGATATTTATGCGGTCGACCTGTCATCCGATGTTAAAGCTTTCACAGAGGTTAGACATTTATGCCGGTGGCAGTAGTCACATAATTTTGCTTTTGATAGGTAATCAGATATTTTTAAGTGGACGGATCCGATATTTATGCTGATTGATGCAAAATGATGTTTATGCCGGCCAGAAACCATCACATATTTTTACCGTGGAAGTGTCGTCATATACTTTTGCCCTCAATGAAGAATCAGATATTTTTACAGCGCTGCCCACAGTCATATATTTATGCTGGTGACTGTACCAGTTACCATTATTTAAACTTATATTTATTTGTTACAAAGTTCATATATCAACCAATTACATCTTATGACATTTCTAATAGTCACATTTGAAATTTGCTGTTAACATTTATTTTGCTTACCGAGTCTCTAGAATATCTTCAAAGTAACATCCAAGACTAATATGATGATTCATTGAAGTTCGTTCCAAAGATGGATATGTTAAAGAAGTTATGAATGACGAACATCCATGGTAATTCAAAATCTAAGGGAAGAGTCACTAGAGGTAATCGTAACAGAGGTAGATCTTCAGGAGAACCCAGCTGGGTTGGGCGGCATTCAACACACTAAGTGGACATCCTCAAACCCAACAACATTGCACAACGCAAGAAGACACGCTTCATTGACCAAGGTGTCCTGCCCACCATGGAATATGGAGCTCACGTGCACGCTCACTAAGGAGACTGCATAAAATCCAAGTATTCCAAAGGGCGATAGAGCGCCATGCTCGACATCAAGCTTCAAGACCGAAGAGGAATGTCGAGATCTAGCGTCGCAACAAAAGTGTTAGAGGCGAATACATCATCACCAAACTAAATTGGAGTTGGGCGAGACATATGGGGCTGAGTGATGGCGGGTCGACTAAAATGTTGACGTAGTGGTGATTGGTGACCACTTCCAAATGAAAGAAGCCCTTGGCGTCCGTTAGCTCGATGGGTAGATGTAATTCGGAAGATTGCGGGTTACTTCTTGATAAGATTAGCTCAGGACCTGGGCAAGTGGCGTACACGAAGAGAGGCCTATGCTCAGCAGTGGGTGATAAAATTCTGAAATGATAATTGGGTGCTTTGCCACTTACGAACATTCTTCTAATAAAGTTGTCCGTTTTGCCCGATTCACTTTGACATAGCCGTCCAGTTAAAAGTTTGATCTTTTGGGGAATATAACCATTGCTTCGTTTTTCAAGAAACAGCACTATAAACAGAAAAACTTTCGAGTGGCAATATGAGGATTATAAATTAGAAACATGTATTAACGATTTAATTTGATATGAAGGCCATACTTATAATAAAATAAAATAGGAATATTTCAACAAAAGTCACATTGAACTTTTTCATTATTGAATAATTTATTTAAAAAAAAAACACAATCTGTTCGGCAACGTCGCGAGCGGGATGGAAGCATTTGAATCGGACATGACGAGGAACAGTTTTTGGTTAGTAAGGCTAGTTTTTTGATAATGACACATTTTTTTCTATATTTTGGTTGAAATTACTTTTTAATTAAACACAATTTATACATCATCTATTCGACTTTGTTTAAATATCAGGATGACCATGTTGTGACGCTCTCAAGACAACTGTAGTCTGTGTTTAAAAATTTCAGTCTATACTAGCGCTGAAAATACTAAAAATAATGCTTAAGTCACGGAAATCCATCGGCAGTTCAGTGCAGGATTAGTAAAAAAAGCTAAATTTATTGTCAACAGGAAACTAAGTATTGAAGATTTTGAACATACAAAAAATCTAAACTCATAACGCTTTCAATGAGTTGAGAAGTAAACAATTGTGTTCATGGTAAGAATATCATTACATTAAAATCTTCTGAATTCGGTTTTTAACGAACTATCGATACAATTGAATTAATTGAGAATCTACTGACTAATCTAATTTCACGTGGATTGATATTAACAACCCAAGGCCGTGTGATAAAGTTACCGACTTAATATTTAAATTGTGGACATTCAGAATAAAAAATCTGATTAAAATGCCTTTTCTAATTTTCCACCTGAGACAAAGAATACGGTAAAGTGGTTTAAGATTTAAACATTGAAGTCATATAATTTTCACAAATTATTAAAAATATTCAACCCGTAATAATACAAAGCGTCTGTATTTTTAATAATGCAAGTCTATGAAATGCATGATTTACAGCATTCAAAAAATATCCAGTTTCTGATAATCACTTTAATTATGTTTTTTCAGACAAAGTTGAAAATTTTCTGCAGTTCTCCAAAAAGTATAAACATATATAAGTATAAACAAACATACAATCAGTAATTATAAAATAAAAATTATGTAAAATGGGGTCTAAAACGGATTTAATCAGCCAAATCAGTACTGTCATGGAATTAAGTAAGAATTCCAACTTAGAATCAAAGACAGTAGACGATTTTATAAAAGTTTGCGAGGATTCTATGAAATATCTGCAGCATTGGAGGAAATCAAATATAAAACCAGATATAATGAAAGAAGTGCGGTACGTGGATGCTGTAAAAAATAAAATGAATAATCCTGAATTATCTAAAAGCAAGTGCGATCACCGCAATATTTTAAAACGAGAAGGGAGATTGGGTGAAGCTTTTGAATCATTGTGTGGAACTTGTTGTAGCTCAGCTACTGAACCCCCCTCACGTTCACAACAAGCTTGTAAAAATTTACTAGAAACTATGCAAGATAACGAAAGCACTAGCTGCCATGCAACAAAAGTGCGCAAAATAACCAGGATCACCCGATTTTTAAACCCTGACGGTACAGTTCAAGAAATTAAAGAAATTATGACTATTACAGAAGAAACCATCAACCCTTCAAGCACGATGGATTTTGACCCCCTTCCACTGTCTAAATATAATAAAGAAGACTATCATGTTGAAGATGAAATTGTAGAAAGTAAATACAAGTCTGATGGCAGAGGTGGTATTAGAAGTGTTTTATATTCAAATGTCGAAAACAAATCCTGTTTTAATAAAGTTCTAAGAACGAAATCCGAACATTTGGTACAAGATGATACGATGGTACAGCCAATATCAAGAGATTGTCCTTTGTTTAGCAGTATCCTCCCCTGCTCACAGAATGAAATCTTCGGAAATGAGTTTTTACAATTTAAATGACGATCCCTCATAGATCATGAAGTTAATAATATATACTAATATTTTCCTTAAATTAAGTCGAACTTTGTTAACAAGCCAGGCAGTTGCTCATGAGATACTAGATACGGTTCAATAGAGAGCATAAAGTAGGGGGCGATGTCTCATTCGCACCCGCCTTATTATTGACATATAATTGACATTCTCCAATGACGTAATTATTCCCTTCAACAAAGAGATGCAGATGACTTCATTCAGCCTCACTTTTGGGCCGAAGTGGGCCCTGCAAGGTACAGTCACGAACCCGGATTGTTGAGCCACATGCATTGTTCGTAATTTAGCCGTCTTATGAATGGCCGATGTAACCGACTAGCTGTCAACTGTCAGTTACATCGATCATTTATTACACGGCTTAATTACGAACAATGGCAAGTGGCTCAATAATATGGGTTCGTGATTGTACAAAAATCTCTATGCAATAGATACAATTTTGAGAAAATTCCAATAAAAAACTACCTTCTGTCATTGTTTGTATTTAATCCCAAAAACTACAAAGATCTTTTTCGTGATATTAACATTCTCATTAGTTATTGTTGTACTTGGATGTGTAAGGATAATAGACTAAGAGCTGGCCACGTCAGATATGGCACAATGACTAATGAAAGGAATTACTCTGATATCACAATTTCGTAACGGAATATTCTTTGACACAACGAGGAAGCTCGCAATTTTTTTTCATTTAGTTATGCTTATAACATAATATTTGATGACGGGATGACTTTTTTGAGAAATGCATACTATTGATTGAGAGAATCTGATAGAACATTATAAAATATCCGCAATCTGTATTATATTTATGGGACGAAGTACTGTATCTTGTAAAAGCTCATATATTTTATTTAACTTATTATTATTACTATTACTCTATTCAGTATTATTTGAGTGCACGGAATTGGCCACCGGCAGCTTTTTCCTTGAAGCTAAATCAGTATTTTCTCAAAAGTTTTCTCATCATGAAATAATTTAGATATTTTGGTCAATATCTTGACAATTTACTTATAAATTACATTTTTGCAATCTTGTGACTAGACACTTATTGAGAAATACTAGACGATGATGCGAATTAAATATATATTTTTTCAATAGGAAACCCATTGGAAACATAATCATTGCGGGATCTACACTAATAATACCTAACGAAGAACGTGATACAAAAGTGTTGGCGAAAGAAAATTTCTTAACTATAAAGAAAAAACAAATAGTAATACGTATAAATAAGAAGATGAACGGAAAATTAGAAGTTAATGATATAAAAACAAATATCTGCCAATTCATATTTCTAATAAAACAAAACCTGTAGTCAATGCAACATAGGCCTTAAAAATAAATTATAATCAAGTACATATTATATGTTTTTTAACATGAAATAAGAATTTGAAATCAATGATAAAAATGAATAATCAACAAAAAAAATCTAATGCTTATCCTGATGTTTTGTCGAATTCAACTGAGTGTCACGATGCATTAGATTATGTTGACTATCTTTTAACTGATCTGGAGGCATTGGGAAAAGCGTTTATTAACAGAGGAATAGATATGATAGACTTCATCAACTCACAGACTCGAGTTCGGAGTTTAAATACAGATTACCCCAATACAGATGTTATTGTTGCACAACTTACTGACAAAATTCGTACGATTATAGATGTTCAGCGAGAACTATCGAACCACGAAATGATTGACGTGGACAATAAGCAAATAATTAAAAAAAGGTCTAATGAAGCTGACAACAACTATGTTGATCTACTTGGGAGTATTTTTTCTGATGTAAACATAACTAACGACCAAAAAGAAGAATCTGTAAGCCCTAGTTTTGAAAAACTTCTTATAGATTTTGACAATATACAGACAATGTTTAGTGAATATAACGGAAAACCAAAACAAAAAGACGAATTACCGTCGAACAAATTTGAAAATTTCAAGCAACATTGCGAAGTCTTTAAAGTAAAAATGGGTGAATATAGTCATCAAAATAAAAACAATTACTGCCAAGATACAGAGTCCATATCGACATTGATATCCCAGCTCGGAAAAGTTTTAGATATAAGCCATACACTTGAGAAAATTGGTGTTGTAACTGCAAATATGGATCAGTTTATTAGAACTTGTCAAATGCTTAAAAGACGTCTTGAAATTAGAAAAAACAAACAAAAGAACAAAAAAAAAATACAGCAGCTATCAGACTCACTTTGTCAATCTTGTGCAGATGAAAATAGCATGAGAACTCTGTCTAATATTTCCTGTGGTGAAAAAGATTTACAAGCACAAACACTCGCAGACAAAAATAAACATGGAACGAAAGTTTGTGAAGCTTGTATGTATTCACAATCACAAGTGCCCCCTAAAGATGTCAATGTTTCTAATAACTCTAAGTCTGAGGAAGAGTATACAACAATACGAACGGTAACTAAAATCACAAGATTCTTAAAACGAGATGGCACAATACAAGAAGATAAAGAAATTTTAACAATAAAACAAGCTACAGAGGAATCTAATGAAAAATTCTCAAATCAAATGCCAGTACCAGATCAAAAACATAGCACTTCCAGTGTATTTAGATCCGAAAGCGAAGTTAAAAATGAAAAGAAATTTAGAATTTCAAAGCTTAGTCCAGAAAACTCCCAATATGATGATTTTTGTGATTTGTGTGGTAAAAGTAACCTTAATCAAACCATGTCACGAAACATATCAAATACATCTAAACGAACCACAAAATCTTTTTCAAATAATAACTGTAATATTTGCAACGATCTCGAGAAACAAGATAAATCTTCGAAAGCTCCGTGTGATCAAAAACAAGCTCATTATCAGTGTGTGACTTCAAATACGGACATTGACGAAATACGTAAACATAACTGTTTACCTAAAATTCCTATTGTACCAGATACTTACACTAAATGTTCTGATAAAGAAAACACAATTGGTTCCACTAATATAAAAAAAGCCAAACCCAAGACAACGAAAGACACTTGTGATATGTGTTCCGCTAAAATACTGCCAAACTCTAAGTCTGAACCTTCGTCTGATCGATCATATTGTCATTTGTTGAACAAAGAGAACAAGATAGATTGTTTGAAGACAGATGTAAAAACATGCAGGGCTTGTACTGCAGACAAAAAAAATAAATTACATACTGAGACAAACGCATGTCACCTGTGTTCTGCTAAAATGTTGCCAATATTCAAGTCAGAATCTGTGTCTGATGAGTCATGTTGCCAGTGCAAAGTAAAACCTATACCCAATAAAGATGACTTGAAATTATGTGATCAGAGAAAATTCAAAGAAAAACGGAACGAAGTTGAAGAAAAAAATGAATCCTCATCTTCGGCCTTACCTTTCTCTACCCCTAATTCAGATTTTCAAAATATTTCTAAAAGCGTTTCAGAAACCATGTGTTATCACTGTCGCCGGTTACTTTTACAGAATGTAACTAAGAATTACTGTAAAGAAAATAAAAATACAGATGACAAAAAGGCATGGATCTTTGACAAAACGATACTTCAGCTATCACCCAAACTACCAAAATGCCCTCACTTTACTGAACCAAAAAAACTAAAAGCGGGTGAAGAGGCAGATACAAAAATGTCTATCCCACATACACCTAACGCTGAATTAATAGTTAATGTAGATACTAAAAAGGTACAAGAAAATGTAACATGTTCCTGTGAACTCAAGGAAAAACAAGAAACAGAAAAGGAAACAGCGCCACAAGTTTCCATATTATATTTGCCTAATTCTGGAGTAATGTTAAGCTCCGAACAACCAGAACAAAAAGAAGAAAATGAATGCTCATACGATTTTATTCCAGATAAACCACGTGATTCCAAACCAGCTGAACTAGATATCGGAGCACCACTACCGGATGATATAGGCTTATTTGAGAATAAAGTACGTGTGATAACTCGAGTTACGCGATTTCTGGACCCAGATAACACTGTCCGCGAAAAAAGGGAAATTATTACTATCAAACGTGAAAAACATGATCCATGTGTTAAAACATTAGTGGATAGTGACGAAAAGCCTTACTGGGAGGACAAAAATACGTACGAGATAATTAAAGATAGTAGCGAAGTCACTAAACACTAATACAGTAAAAAGAAAAACTAAGAAGTGGTTTTAAACATCAAAAGCAACGAGGAATAATGTGGAATTTTTAAATAATACACAATTGAGCCAGATAATAATTTATTTCTCAAGGAACAAGAGTTTTCATCTTAATCCTAATGTTATAAGTGCCTTAATAAAATAAGTAAGTTAACCTTCCCAAACGATTGTTATACTAAATACTATTTTTATTATTATGATTGGAAAGTTACAAATAGACCATTTTATTTAAAGTTATGTATTCCATTTTTTGTATTTGAAAAATGTTAGTTGATTTAGACCGGCGACTGATGATATATCTAGACGTAGAACTTCAAACAAACCGTCAGTGTGAAACTGGGAAACAACTCGATATACGCATGCTCACTACGCTGCCAATCATACGCGTCAAAATATTAGTCTGTTTTCAATTACAACAATTACTTAAAATACGATTGGTCAATCGGAAAATGATTTTGCTGCGATTCGTCGTAGCACTGACACTTGAAAATGACAAGGCAACAATGACATTGGAAACGCATTATTAGTGGACGGTTTCATAAAATAGAGAGCAATTTTCGAATGTATATTTTTTTGTTATAAGAGGTTTGAATTTTATTTTAAAGTAAATAAGCAGATACTTGGTCACTATACTGTTTACTTGCTTAATACGTTTGCCGCAAGACTTTTAGGCGGTTGTCACATCAGGCGCGGATCCAGGATTCCATTCAAGGGGGGGCAATTTCCTTCACAAAAAATCTTGGTCCGCACCTATGGTCCCCGTAGTATGGCTTACGTGTCAGGGGGAGGCAAATGCCCCTGTTGCCTTCCCCCCCGTATCCGCGCCTGTCACACAGCTTCGCACTTCGCAGTGACGTCCGATGCTGCGATTTTTAGTTTAGTACTGTAAAATCTATATTTGTATACAAAAACTGCATTGTACAATTTTCAACGTTCATGGCTACGGGTCAACTGAGAAAAATATATTTATATCCGTCAAAAATTATATTGTGCATAACTACCCACATATAGAATACTCGGGGAATACGTAATAAAGTCAGGAGATAAACTGAATTTAGTATACGCCATATAATCCATTTTTAGTCGTTTTATTTCATTTAAATATTTCAATTAAAATTTATCTTTGATTTCTTTGACTATCAGGTATCACTCATTTCCATAAACAGCCTATACACATACAGCCTGTCTTTGACCGTGGAGCTTTAAATGCGAGGACTGATTGTGCTCAATGTGCTCCTTAAACTGAGCTACTTTTAGTCTACAACTATATGAATAAAGATATAATATTATGATAATACTTCGTTTATATAAACCAAATTTAACGGCCTCCTAGCCTTATCGGTCGTGACCCTACCTATGAAGCAGGAGGTCCCGGGTTAGAATCCTGGTGACCTGGTCAGAGCATTTATTTGTGTGTTTATCACGGATATTTCCTGAGTTATGGATGTTTTCTTTGTATTTAAGTATTTATCTGTATCTATTATGATTTATTCATATTAATATGTATACTACTTAGTACAACAGGTAAATAACAATTTTGATGTGGCAACTTATTTACGATACCCAGTTAAATGATGGGGTAGTTGGGAAATTAAAATTATACTCCTGGCAACACGGTAGTTATGGAATGTGGTAGGGGAAGAAAAAGTTAGACAAGCGCGGACACAGACTCGTACACTTGGATTGAGGCAGCCGACGAGTAAGCTTCATAAAGGATTTAACAGACCAGATTGGCTGTAAGTACTTGATAGGGTAAATTGTAGTAATCAGAGTAACCATACGAGATAAATTACAATATTATCTATTAGGTATATATATTGTCGCCTAGTACCCGCAGCACAAGCCTTATTGAGCTTTACTGTGGGACTAGGTGGATTTGTGTAAGATTGTCCCATAATATTTTATTTATTTATTGTATAAATACTATTTACTTGTACCACATCCAATGAAGCAATTGACATCGTCTGTCACACTTCAAAAACTGATGATTTTGCAGTAAATTCATGCTCGAATAAGTCTTCAATTGTAATTTTTTTTTACAAATCCAGTTTTAGTTCCATTTTCAAAAATTGTAGTTCCATTTTATGAGCAAAATCGATCCTTACATTTAAAGCCCATGATCAGAGGCATACTGTATACTATTAACTTTATCTGCGTGCTATGAAAAATGAGATGTAAACATGTGTATTTAACTTAAATCAAAACATTTATCTCATTAAAAAGTAATAAATAAAATATCGTAAGAAATTTTAATGGTTGTTCAAAAGTTGGCATAGCCCCAACGCCATATAAAATTATCCGGTAAAATAAATTTATAATAATATGTTTTCCGCTTAACTTGCGTGTGATAAGTAAGCCCGTCTTTTTTATTATGTTTTCCAGTTCTACTCTGACACCATTTTACGGCGCAAGAAGGCATTTTTACTAAATTATTAATTTTTCTGATAAACTTCACTACCACCGTATCACTGAACCGCCATTTGTAAACTAAACGGCTTGGAGGCTTAGTTTGTAAGCCCCGCCCCCTGCGGCTCACTTTTTGTGGGGTCATTTTGCAGAGCTACTTCATTGTCTATATATCATCAGTTGCCGATTTAGACTCAGACTGAGCTTATCTTATCTTATTAGGACAAAAATGTGTCCCATGATTTTTGTTCCACTCCGTTAAAGCCTGACAAGTTCCTTTTTAGCCCTGATATAGTGTCGCTACAAACAGCTTACATATTGCAACAATACGTGTACGTCATGAATAGTCGGGACAGTGTGTATTGACATCGTGCAAGAGCGAGTGAGATATACACTTATGTACTTGTGAATTGTAGAAGTATGTTTTCAGGTAATCGAAAGAGCATGTTTAGTTGATAATTAAATATGAATAATTACCTATCCGTCATAATCTGATTCTGAATATTCGACATCCGTGTGCTTATCAGATTCTTCTTCACTTTCTGAACCCGAATGGTACCGAACATTATACATTATAACCAGGGCCCGGAATTAGGTGAGCTAAAATACCTAAAGTTCGCGAGAGGACATAATATAGAGTGGTTACAACCGGATGAAAATAATATTTTATTTGGATTAATACTAAGTACTTGTTTCCTTATCTTTCTATATATACTATAGTAGTACTAGTAGCTTTCACTATTCTGACGCTAATACGCCACTCTGACAAGCATTGATAATGAATAGGAAAATACAGATTACTAATTTAAAATATATGTCACATTTTCAGATTTATTATTATAATGTTAACTTTATGGCTGAAATGTAACCATTTTTCATCATTACGACTATTACTTGCAGTGCCCGGATGAATATCGAATACCCGGAATCCAAATAAAATATTATTTTCATCCGGTTGTAACCACTCTATATTATGTCCTCTCGCGAACTTTAGGTATTTTAGCTCACCTAATTCCGGGCCCTGATTATAACACACGTGGGTTCAGTGAGATTGAGAATTAATTTCTGCAAAATCCATTTCTTAAAGTTGTTTCTGTTCATGGAGTCGTGATAATCGGCTTTTTTTCCTTGTCCTTATATATTAGGTATGCATTGGGAACAAATCCCGATGGTACACCGGCATGAACAATAATATATCGCTTGCCGGTTGAAACTGATTTCGACACACCGGGTTCATTTTCACTCTGCCAACATTTTTCGTGGTTGAGAGAAGTATGGATGTAAGTCTCATCTAAGTAAACAAGAGGTATACTTTTTCCGCTCCTTCAATATGTGGACCGTTAGTTTTTGCACATTTTATATTTGAACCCCATACTGTGCAATAGCAATCGCAAGCCGGTAAAACCAATATCTTTTTAGGGTTCCGTAGCCAAATGGCAAAAAACGGAACCCTTATGGATTCGTCATGTCTGTCTGTCTGTCCGTCCGTATGTCACAGCCATTTTACTCTGAAACTATAAGACGAATCTGAATAAAATTTACACATAAGGTGTATTTTGTATGCAGCTACTTAGTTATGTATTTAAATTTGAAAAAAAAGAATATTTTTAGGGGGGGCGCTCCATACATGTAACTAAATTTAACTAAATATCAACATGTGACACATCAATCGATAGGACTTTAAAAATAATATTGAGGTTTCTTTGATCATTTTATGATTAAGTAAATATTTTCTGAAATAATCGCTTCAAAAGTCAGAAAAATTGTGTCCCCCCCCTGTAACTTTTGAACCGTAAGTCCAAAAAATATGAAAAAATTTTAGGAGATGCGCCTTATCATATTCTTTCTACGAAAATTATTTTAAACATTATCGGTTCAGCCATTTTTGAATTATCTCCAAAAAACTTCTTCCATAGGCATCAGATACGCCCTTATGGTATTAGTTTGGTTCTTATTCCATTGAAGGTACGGAACCCTCCTATGCGTGGTCCGACACGCACTTGGTCGGGTTTTTCAATTCGGTAAGCAGAGTTTTTAGAGTTGGTACTTGCTTTCGCACAGCATAGAATTCATGAATTTTGTGCCTAATGGGCCTAATGGCACATTTGTCGAAGTCGTCTATTTGTATTATTTACGGTATTTTTTTTTGTAAAGGTGGCAATGGCAGTAACGGCTCATTCTTTTTATAAATGTTTTTGATTGTAGCACTACAGACGCCTTAAATGGGAAAAATAATAATTTAATAATTGATATACATATTTAGTACCAAACTAACCAGTTTATTACAACCGCACTATGACTATCAGTACTCGTCATGTCAACAACTAATTTCACAACATTGTTTAATGGAATGCTACTGCATCCCTCATCCTTATTCTGTCGCAAGTATTTTAATGTATTTAAAATTATTTGTTTTTCATCGTGTGAATTTTTTTGGGCATTTTGATTGCAAAATCTATTATTATCCTGAAATATTTACAATTATTTTCGTTTTGTTTACATCAGTGACATTCAATGACTTTCAACGTCTGTTGTCAAAAAAAATCATTGCCATTAAAATAAATTAGTTCCATCGAAAATCCGCAAGGTGGCGAGGGCTAAAAAGGAACTTGTTAGGATTTACCATTGTTCCATAGAGTACTAATAGCGGTATCGGAATGAGAGAAATGAAAAATATATGAAGATGAGTTAAATTCAGTTAAAACTTACCATTTAAAACAAACGGAATATACAACTTTAAAAAAATGCCCCCAATATTTTTATTTACATGCTTATTGCTCATTATTAGTAGTAAAGGTTCCAAAAAAGGCTATTATTGCAGAGAGTTTTCTCACTTTAACTATTTCTAAGTTTCACGGTAACCACCATCGGCAGCTTTCTTTTAAATAAAATGTAAATATGCGAATAACATAGCAAATTTAAATAAAATTGTCAACAGGAAATCAAAAGTTTTGGGTAAAATTATTATACCCAGGACCCAAGTTACAATACGTTACATTCTGTCAGAATTAGAAGAATTGGAGAGAGAAGAGTTTTTCAGACTAAAAAAAGTCTTGGAAGTGAAATATAGACATAAAAAGAAAGCACCAAAAAAGGAAGTGGAAGTGGAAGTGCAAGTAGAAGAAGAAGTGGAAGAGTGTCCGTATTGTAAAATGGAAGAGAAAAAGGATACATGTATAGTCTGTGGTGGTCCAATGCATCCATCAGACTGGAAACCTATGACTGTTGAACAAGCTGATAAAGAACGCGCTGCTATCTCAGATATTAAAGAAAACCTTGATAGAGTACTAGCTGCAACTGAACATTACGAAAAAACTTCTCCGAGGAAAGAAAGTTTATTAGAATCCTTCAAACAAACCACAACGGAATTAAAGAGGAAATTACGAACACGTATACCACCTGCAAGTATACCAGACGATGTAGATGTTGAAAAGTTATGTGATATATGTAAGGAAATGTATAAACAACAACAGTCTAATAAAGAGACAGAGGAAGAGTGTCCGGAATGTATAAAGGAACGTGAGGAAAAGGAGAAAGCTACTCCGGACGGATCACACCAAGTACACATAGCACCAGAAACTTGTATAGTTTGTAATGGTCCTATGCATCCATCAGACCAAAAACCCATGACTGCTGAACAAATTCGTAAAGAAAACGATGCCATCTCAAATATTAAAGACAACCTCGATAGAGTTCTAGCCGCAACTGAACATTACGAAAAAACTGCTTCGAAGAAAGACAGTATACTAAAAGACTTCAAACAAACCACAGCAGAATTGAAAAACAAATTACAAACACGTATACCACCTGCCAGTATACCTGAAGATGTAAATATTGAAAAATTATGTGATTTATGTAAAGAAATGCATAAAGAACAATATGCTAAATGCGCAGTTTGTGATCAAGCTATAGCTGGTGTCGATGACAAAATGCTGGCTGCAGCTAAAGAGAGCAGGAAACAATTTCGAAATCAACTGGAAACAGTTCTTGCTACCGTACAGAAATATGAGAGCGAAGGTATGGAGGCCAATAAGCTTAAAGAATTTAAGCAATCAGCCGCTGAATTAAAGAAAAAGTTGCTAGGACCACCAATACCGAATAATGTGAATATAGAAAGACTATGTGCCGATTGTAAAGACCGAATGAACGATAGCGATCATAGTGCACCTATTAAATTTAGCGATGTGCAAGAGATTCCAAAGAAATCGATCTCAAAGCAAGATCTCACACCCAGAAAATCAGTCATAGATAAACTCTGCGAGGATTGTAAGGAGCGACTAAAAGAAAGCGAGCCAGAGAGTTCAAAGAAATCGGAATATAAGCAAGTTGTCACGCCTAGCGGATTACCTTCGGAACCGGCCCAACACGACAGGAAACAGGGACTTTGTGAAAAGCACAGCATGCCAATTAAACCACCGACGCCGCTCAAAACCGGCAGCGCACATGTACTTGGCGACAAACACAGCTTGACAAGTAAACCACCGTCACTCACCAAAACAGGCAGCGCACAGGTAATTTGTGAAAAACACAGTTTGACAGTTAAACCACCGACACCGCCCAAATCCAGCAGCAAACAGCATCTTTGTGAGAAGCACAGCGCGATGAGTAAGCCATCGACACCGATCAAATCGGGCAGCAAACAGGAACTTGGTGTTAAGCACAGCAAGACAAGTAGTGTAGTTACTAATCGCAGCGTGACTAATAGTGTAGTATCCTCCGACCTACCTTTAGGCGTATTCGAAACTGAAGAGATAACCGAAGTCATTCAAGTGAAAAACCCTGATGGCACAGTCACAGAGAAGCGTAGAGTTGTTACCATCAAGAGAAAGCCTGGAGCGGCCGAAAGAAGTATGTCTGCAACGTCAAGTTACAGAGACAAAAAAGTCGGTCTTGTATCTGTAATAGTTAATAGGAAACGGTTGACGAAAAGGCCGGGTGACTCGCAGTCAGAGTATGCAATTAAATCCCTACCTATGGTCGATCATATGATAAAAGCTTGTATTTCATCACAATGGGACTGTGGATATGATGAAGCGGTACAGAATGTCACGGAACTGTCTTCTGAGATAATGTTGGCGAGCTTAAATGAAAGGAATTCAAACAGTTGCATGTTTTAGAAAATAAATAAAACAATTGTTTTTTGTGTATCATACAGTGATATACTATATAAATATAGCTAATTCTGAAACGCCTTAAGATAGGTTGGGGATGGTGGATAAATATGAATCTGGAATGCAACGATAATCGACAAGAAAAATATTTAAAAATGTGTCTATTCTAATCTTGTAAGTGTTATTTTACTCGTATTTACATTTAAATAAAAAAAGGGCAAGTGGAGATATTAATTTATTTCATTTTATTTATACCTACTATTTTATATTATCTCTATGTATGAAATTATTTTAAAAGGCCCGTTCCGTGAAATTTTCTACCTTGTAAATGAGGTGCTCAAAACACTCGGTGAGGCGCTCAGAGCGCTCCGGGAGATGGGTAAAGTTAGTATTTTTATCTCCTAACCAGTCTTAACAAAACTCCCGAAGTCAAACTTTCTGCTATCTTTAATTCCATCTAGAATCATTCGTTGAGCACACTATTTGCAGGTACTGAACTATTTTTTTTTTCAATTCACCCATATCACCCTTGTATTTCTGGATGGTATAAGGAAGATGATAAATCTCTATGTTACAAACGTGTCCATCAGAAGGCGATAAACTGATGGCGCCACAATGATATTAAATTTGATTAAATTAATTTTGATATTAAAAAAATTATTCCATACATTTTTTTTTTTTTTTTTTTATACCACGACGGTGGCAAACAAGCATACGGCCCGCCTGATGGTAAGCAGCTACCGTAACCTATGGACGCCTGCAACTCCAAAGGCGTCACATGCGCGTTGCCGACCCTTTACAAAAAGGAGGATTCACTGTGTTGACGACTAAAGGAACAAGAAGGTCCCTCATCGTCAACACACTGGGTCCTCTTTGAGCTCTTTGGCAACCTTACTCACCAGCAGGAACACAACACTATGAGTAGGGTCTAGTGCTATTTGGCTGTGGTTTTCTGTAAGGTGGAGGTACTTCCCCAGTCGGGCTCTGCTCCAGATTTGAGCGATGACATTCGCTGAACGTGCCCTACCACACTTAGCGAGATGCCATTCGCAGTGCCCATACCTCTCTTTTTGGCGTAGTTTAAGGACATACCCAGGTCCGGACGTAGTTTAAGGACATACCCCGGGTCCATACATATTTACAAAATAAATTTTTGCGGAGAAGAAAAACACTCTGAATATTAAAATTATTTAGATTGTCATATAAGTATGAAATATCGGTAATTAATTTCAAATGCTTACCTATACGCCACCCGGAGATATTTGGAACTATTTATTGTTTACTGTTTACCGCTGGACACTTTTTCGACCGTTTTCCTATAAGAGAGACCCATCCTCCTTGTACTATCCATACGTGTATTGTTTGTGAAAAAACAGCTACTGATAAGCAGACATAGAAGCTTTAGTGGCAGAAACGAAAATATGATAGGGACTTCCCAACGATATTAATTTATCGATAAATCGTTATGACAGTTACGATGTATAGTCAACCAATTTGATTCCTAGGCCACTCTAGAACCTTGTCACAATAGCTAGTTTGGTAGCGAATAGGTTACATTTATACGCATCCACGGGCAACTGTCATTACAACAAGGTTCTACAGTGGCCTAGGAATCAAATTGGTTGACCGTACATAAATAATATGAATTTGCAAGTTGTATATATTATTATTTAATATACAGCATGAAATTATTATAAATCGAACTACAACTAAAACAAAATGAATGACAACCATTTTAATAACTTGCAAATTCATATTATTCATATTAAAAAAAACAAGAAGTAATTTATGGAATCAGGCGTTACTTCGCGGATGTCCATATTATTAACTAAAATAATATTGCTTTGCTATTCCGCGGAATATTATTGTAGTTAAACCAAGAAATAATTTTTAACAACTAAAATAAAACGAATGACAACTATTTGACCAACCATTGTAATTATTTCTTGTTTTTTCATATGAATAATATGAATTTGCAAGTTGTATATATTATTATTTAATGGCTTATAATTTTCCGGGTATCTAAAACATGAATCGGCAACTTTTCTAAGGCATATAATAATATAAATTGGCCATGAATTAATATTTTAGCGACAATATTTTTTTATAAGCCTCAAACATGTGGCATCATATTATTGAAAAACGGCAGCAATATATAGCTGACAAAAAAATTAACCGGGAACTTAAAATAATAACTTGGTTGGTAGATGCCAAGTTAATATTTTTGGTTGGCAACAAAAATATTAACTTGGCATCTATTATTCAAAGCAGACTTGGTTTAAATATTTGTTGCCAGCTATTTGTTTCTACCTAATTAACCATTTTTTGGGTATCAATTGCTGGTATCATTTTAATTACGGGAGCACTAAAATTTCAGGAAACTGGAATATTTTTAAGGTTCCGTACCAAAATGGTTTAAAAGGAAGCACGTACTACTCTGTCTTGTCACAATGTCTGACGTTGAGAACTATAGACCAATTGCCGTTCTTCCCACTCTTGGTAAGCTCTTTGAGGCCATAATTCACCGGGCTCTGTCTTCGCAGGTTCGACCCTTTTTGTCTGACGCGCAGCATGGCTTTCGGTTTAATCGCTCGGTTAACACGAACCTTTTAACACTAACCGACTCCATTGTTGTGCACCTTGACAGTGGTATTCAAGTCGACGTCGTCTATTTCGATTTTGCGAAAGCTTTCGATCGCGTGGTTTCGCTCCCAAGTTGCTTACCTTTTTCGCTGATTATCTGCGCGATCGGAAGCAATTCGTTCGACATGGATGTTTTGTCTCGGCTCCTTACCATACCCGGTCTGGTGTTAGTCAAGGCTCCATCTTGGGGCCATTCTTTTTCGGCATAATGATCAACGATCTCCAATCGGTTCTTCGGGCGGCTCAGTGCCTATTGTATGCCGATGATCTCAAGTTGGTATACGGGATTGAGCAAAGAGCCGATTGTGAGACGTTACAAAAAGACATCGACTCGGTGTTGCGGTGGAGTATTGAAAATAAACTTCTTTTTAACCCTGCGAAATGTTGTGTGTGTAAATTCAGCCGCTCTAGCAACGCTATACATGCGCAATATTTGCTTGGGTTGAATCAAATAAATCGTGTCTCCTCTGTCAAGGATCTTGGCGTTGTGTTCGTCAAGCAGCTCACTTTTCACGAGCATATTTCATCTCTCGCTAAAAGCTGCTTTCGAAGACTGGGTTTCGTGATCCGAAATCTCCGCCATTTTCATGACCCGGTTTCCATAAAAATGGTTTACAACGCTCTGGTAAGGAGTAAGCTAGAGACTTCGTCGATCGTATGGAACCCCTACGAATCGACGTATACCTTACTTCTTGAGAAGGTACAGAAGGCATTCTTAAGATTTATTTACAAGAAAATGTTCGGATTTTACCCGTATCTCTACCCAACAAAATTCCTACTCGGCTCCCTTGGGTACAACTCGTTGTAGGTCAGGCGAAATTACCATTTGCTAATTGCAGCATGTCGTGTCTTGCGTGGCGAGTCGGACTGTCCTGAACTCGTAGAGCGTCTCGTACGACTGTTTGTTGCGGACGTGCCCAGGATTGCCCTCAGACCGCGGCGCTGCAACCTGTTGGCCGTGCCGTCGGCGCGCACAGTGTCGTGCAGGAACTCGCCGCTGCTCCGAGCTCTCTCACAGCTGAATGCGCTCCTGGCATCAACACCGGAGTGCGACTTGTTTGCTTGGCGATGGGCGGCAGAGTGTAATGAATGTCTGAAATTCTGTGAGGCGATGGATGATAGGTGCTCTACTGTTCCAATATAATCTGTTTGTTTGTTACCAGTTATTTGAGTTACTTAATGTACATATTTCTAGTTTGTTAGTCTAAGTTTCGTGACGTATTGGTAATATAACTGTTATGTCATGTAAACATTTTTACAATAAAATAAAATTTGTTCCGAAATTGCTAGATCGATTGAGTTGAAATTTTGTAGGTTGTATGTTCCCTGGTGCTTTAAGGGGGTAATTAAGAAAATTAAATAAAATATTGTGCAAGCCATTGGGTCATTGTTAGTAACACACATTTTATAGTTTCGATGAATTCTTAAAAATGTAAAATTTAAACTGTATAAAATATTACTATACTTAATTAGTTAATTAATATAAAATAAGTTATACCAATAATAATCAATAGGATTATGACTTTTAATTTTTGTATATACCTGACATGTAATATTGAGAATATTATGAATAAAATGAATATGAATATGAATATGAATATAACCATCAGGCGGGCCGTATGCTTGTTTGCCACCGTCGTGGTATAAATTTTTTTTGTCTGCGGGACCGGTATGTATGTTGGTTAGGTAATGGTCGTTTTCCACATGAGTAATTTGTATTTTTAAATAAGCCTAGGAAGATTTAGGTGCGAAGACGAGCAAAGGAACAAGGAGCTTAACTTTGATCAAATAGGCCAGGCAATAGAGGGGTTGACCTCGCATTAACTCCTCAGTCCAAAAAAACTTTACAGCATGATAAAGTGTCAGGAGTAGATGGTATATATATATATTTTTCCAAAAAAGAAACTTTTGTCCTTCTTAGGTTTTTTTTATCTAAACTCTTATAAGGTCTATATTTACGTTTGGAAAAATGCTCAGTCTAATTTTAACGCACTAGAAATATTGACTTGATGTATGTATCTTGAAGCAAATCAAATTATTTTGTTCAATATTTTTTTGATTTGCAATTTTTAAGTAGTTACACTACTATATATATAAACTGAAAATAGATGTCATATACTTAAGAAAAAGTGACCAAACCCTCCGGTATCCGAGGCCAGATTTGAACTGGCGTCTTCAGCTTTCGCGGCTGACGTCCTTACCACTAGACCACCCGGTCACGGCGGAACTTGACAAATTTTCTCATGTATATGCAATCTCTGAATTTGAAACGGCTAGGCGCCGTTGACCATACTCTAAGGGCATGCGCAGTACGTGCTTGCACCTCCTATCCGAATCTTTTACGTGATTCTGGTATAGCGAGAGAGATGGTGCTGTCATCTATGAATCTTGAAGCAAATCAAATTATTTTGTTCAATATTTTTTTGATTTGCAATTTTTAAGTAGTTACACTACTATATATATATAAACTGAAAATAGATGTCATATACTTAAGAAAAAGTGACCAAACCCTCCGGTGTCCGAGGCCAGATTTGAACTGGCGTCTTCAGCTTTCGCGGCTGACGTCCTTACCACTAGACCACCCGGTCACGGCGGAACTTGACAAATTTTCTCATGTATATGCAATCTCTGAATTTGAAACGGCTAGGCGCCGTTGACCATAATCTAAGGGCATGCGCAGTACGTGCTTGCACCTCCTATCCGAATCTCTTACGTGATTCTGGTATAGCGAGAGAGATGGTGCTGCCATCTATGAATCTTGAAGCAAATCAAATTATTTTGTTCAATATTTTTTTGATTTGCAATTTTTAAGTAGTTACACTACTATATATATAAACTGAAAATAGATGTCATATACTTAAGAAAAAGTGACCAAACCCTCCGGTGTCCGAGGCCAGATTTGAACTGGCGTCTTCAGCTTTCGCGGCTGACGTCCTTACCACTAGACCACCCGGTCACGGCGGAACTTGACAAATTTTCTCATGTATATGCAATCTCTGAATTTGAAACGGCTAGGCGCCGTTGACCATACTCTAAGGGCATGCGCAGTACGTGCTTGCACCTCCTATCCGAATCTCTTACGTGATTCTGGTATAGCGAGAGAGATGGTGCTGCCATCTATGAATCTTGAAGCAAATCAAATTATTTTGTTCAATATTTTTTTGATTTGCAATTTTTAAGTAGTTACACTACTATATATATAAACTGAAAATTTTTCTTAAGTATATGACATCTATTTTCAGTTTATATATATAGTAGTGTAACTACTTAAAAATTGCAAATCAAAAAAATATTGAACAAAATAATTTGATTTGCTTCAAGATTCATAGATGGCAGCACCATCTCTCTCGCTATACCAGAATCACGTAAGAGATTCGGATAGGAGGTGCAAGCACGTACTGCGCATGCCCTTAGAGTATGGTCAACGGCGCCTAGCCGTTTCAAATTCAGAGATTGCATATACATGAGAAAATTTGTCAAGTTCCGCCGTGACCGGGTGGTCTAGTGGTAAGGACGTCAGCCGCGAAAGCTGAAGACGCCAGTTCAAATCTGGCCTCGGACACCGGAGGGTTTGGTCACTTTTTCTTAAGTATATGACATCTATTTTCAGTTGATGTATGTAACTAATGTTAAAAATATAAAAAAAAAATCCATAACTGAACATATTTTTTTATAAAAAATATTTTTTTTGTGTAACTCACATCGGAAATTTGCTCCGTCTTTTTTTTACTGAAGTGACATTAAATGTATGTATTTCACGTATGACAACAAAAAATCCAAAAATTTCATCATCATACTTTTTCAGTATAAAAATTTGCTTATTATTCGCAGTAGAATATTGCTCCGTCAATATTTTTTTAAATTATGTTTCCTTTAAGAGTTTTCTTGCGACTGTACAAAACTCCAAAAAAATATCCTGCGTATTAAAAAGTTAAATCATTTCACAAATAAAGATACCTAATATTTCACTCGTTAGTGGAATGCGCACGTGCAGGACGCGGGACGCGGGAGCGGGGATGCGAGAGGCCATGCGCAGCGTTCTCGTTATCTTCTTTAATAAACTCAAAGAAAAAGTTTACTTTTATGGTTTTGCACGTTACTAAAATATACATTAACACTACATTAATACCCCCATACTGTTAGTAATTTTATCTTAATTGATATAATTTGTAGTGGTGCTAAACGCCTAGTCACAGTGGAAATAAAAAAGTACGCCAGTTGTAATATATTCGACACATTTTTAAAATGCATGCGTGTTGTGTAGATGTGTCATATGCAGACTCCGTTATCAGTGGTGAAAATTTAATGATATCGAATCATAGGGTTGTCACACAATATTTTATTTCGAGTACAACATGTGACATATTAAAAAAAAACATAATTTTCAATTATATCACCGCTCCATGACAAAAAGGTTACATTCGTTGAGATGGTATTTTCATTAGGTAACATTTTCCGTAACTCTGATGTCTGGTTATCGCTTGTGCAATACAATTCATTTTTTGGCCATCTTTTTCCACTTGTCATAATTATTTTTAATACTGTGACCATTTCATCCTAGGAACCGTCATATATATACGATTCAACACGAATCTTAGTCATCTTACTTTAAAATGTATATGCATTTGCACAATTGTATCATGTTACTGAAAAAAAAAAACAAATATATTTATTTATTAGAAAACTATAATATAATAGGTACGCTTACCAGGCTTACCTATTCGAAAAAATCGTTATCTATTGCACAGTTATACTAAATTTAGTAACCATTTTCGCGTCTCTGAGACTGAGAAACTGAGAAAATATAGCAAGATTATTCAGGAAATCCATACTTTTACTGAATAAACAATTAAGTGATTAATTTGACATCAATCATAATTGCCGAAAAAAATACAATTAAGTAGCTATTATGGAGTTTATATACCACATTAAACCTCGGTAAAGTCCTTTGCCTTAATATACAGGGTGGAAAGATAAATCGGGCCCGGGAGAAAAACTACCTTAAAACGTTGAGATAGCTCAATTCACTGAAAGGAAACATTTTTTAATTTCTTTAAAGGGACATAAATGCATTTACAATTTTTTTGAAAAGAGTACAGTTTTCAAAAAAAGTATTTATTTTGTAATTTTAAAAAGTATTTATTTTAAATTAAATCATTTTTATGACAATTGATGCCAATCGATCCTGTTTCCAACGAGGATAAAAACTTCTAAATACCAACCAAGTTTAGGGCACAAGAGAACACATAAATAATAATAATAATATTTTAAATACAATTAGTATGGAATAAAGTGAAAATTAAGAAAAAAACTGTGAATGCAGTTTTAGTTTTTAGGAAAAATAAAAGAATGTTTCCTTTGAGCGAATTGAGCTATCTCAAGGTTTTAAGGTAGTTTCCCTCCAGGGCCCGACTTATCTTTCCACCCTGTATAAATAAAATAAGTGTATAGCTTACATCAAAATATTTATACGTCATGTTAAGAATATTAAAATGTGCTATACTAACCCTAGCATTTTCATTAAAATTTCACCACTGTAAACGGGGTCTAGTCATATGGAACAAATAAAACTATTTTGTAAATTTTTGGAAATTGTGATTTTCTTTAAGTTGAAATAGATTTTTACAAAAAGATTTATTCAATTGGTCACTAATGTAGCTGTGGTGACGAAAATTTGTTCCTGTTGTCCCTCATTAGGGACATAGGGCTCGCATAAAAGTTTTGCACTTGCCACGATCTTAAACGGCAACATCTAGCCGAGATCGGCTTAGGCTACATCTGTCTCAACTTATCGCCTCTTTGTATTGCGGGTTTGGGGGGGCGACCCGACATCCAACTGCCAGGAGACTATTTGGATAAGTGGTTATCCGGTCTTCGGAGTAAGTATTCGCTTCGATCCATACAGATACAAATAATTTATTGTACCTACGAAACAACACATGACAATGGCCAGTGTTTGGCGTACAATAATGTTGATTCTATTGCATGATATGTCATTGAATGTCTAATAATGTTTATAGTTATATCAACCATAGGTAGACGCCAAAAAAAAAGATGCTACCTGCTGGCCTCGCCTCGGATACCGGAGGACTTGGTCACTTTTTCTAAAGCATATGACATCTACTCGTATTTCGACTTATAACAAAAGAAAAAATTTAATATTACACACAGAAAAAAAAATACAGTTGTCACAGGTGAATTACACAACAGACATAAATCTTATTTAAGCGTCATTTATAAGTACAACTTATGTTTAAATTTGGGTAAAATAAAAAGTTTAAGTCATCTGGCAAATGCGCTGTTTCGAATATGTCTTGATATACCCGTTATGAAGAAATCTATGGTTATCACTCTAGCGGCGAGGCGGGGGGCGACGACAAAAAGTCGCGCGTACCATATCTGTGGGCACGGCAGTTCCCCTGCCAAGTCGAGCAAAACAAAGGCACGGCCGAACCATCCTTTTTCCGAAGCCATTCAGGCCATTTTCGACCCCCTCTAATTCTGTTATCGATAAAGCTAGAAGGCTGAAATTTCTGTGACAAAGAGGCCATAACACAAGGAAGATACCAATATCATTGAATTTCACTATATACTTTAAGAACTATTGCAAGTAAAAATTCCTTAATTTTGTCACTGACTCACTGATTACGATCATCGTATATCTAAAATACTTCTAGCAGTCCCACAAGCTCCAATTTTTGAACACTTCTAACTTCTAGGGTTAACTCTTAGACTATAAAGCCACTGAAAATTAAAACATACCGCAATATCGCGGGTTCTCTAGTTTTACAAACCTCACAGTTAACATTGTAATCCCTTATTAATATATGCAGAAACAAAGTTATTTTTTCTGTTTCTTTTTAGTATAAAAATATAAACATCTAATATTCAAAAGATCACAATGACATGTTGTTAGTAAACTCCGGCACACCGGCTTGGTTTTACATTAGATCTCATTACTTTTTGAAGTAGGAGAACTGCGTTGCGAGGCTGGCATTATTGTACATGTATGTTTTTGATGGGATACAATTTATTGCTTTAGAAATTTACATGTACTCTCTTCTCTCTAGTGATTACTTGCCGAGTACTACCCAGCTAGGTAGATGTGTACCAGGCCAGTATTTTGTCCTAAGGGTGTGTCCTTAGGACAAATTACTGGCCTAGTGGCTTAGTGTCACAACACTAAAATGATCAAATTTGGTTGAGGCATATAGCATGCGTACCTTGAGTGAGACCAGTAGGGCGTTTCTCAAAAAGTCCTCAGCAATGTGCCGAGGGTCATGTTTCGGCGTTGAACAAACGTTAGCGGCATCTATATAACTCGATCAATGTAACATCTGTTGGTAGGCGGCGTGACTAGTGTCGAAGCGTAGTTGTATCGCTGCATGCGGCTGCATTGTGTGCATTATGACACTACAAGCGTCATCTGTTGGCGAGTAGTGGTGATGGTGTTCTATTTAGTGAGGCAATGATACTCTGATGCTTCAATTAAGTACTAAATTGTTTAATTAATAATACGCCGTAAAATATTTATTAAAATTATAATGATACGAGTTAAGTACAAATATGAAATTAGACAATTATATAATTGAAGTAACTTACTCCACTTTTTTCACTATGACGCAAGTTGCTGAGTCGTAGCCGCGCATGCTAAACTGGACTCAATAGCTGAAGCACGACGACATATTACTGCGTGCTCACTCGCTTTAAAAGGCTAGACAAATTTTTCATTTCGAGATTTGACGTATTGTATGTGGAATATTTTTTGGAAATTTCGGTTGTGGCTGTTGAATTGACTACCTTACGTGAATAAAAAACGAAACCACGCTGAGGAATTTTCCATAAAGTTTATGAAATATACTGTAATAACAATTTTTTTTTTAGATTTTTTTTTTGGATATTCGTAAATATTATGCTAAAATAAGATTAACGTAACACCCACTGTTACAAACCTGACTGAGATATTTTCCAAACAAAATGACGAGTGTTACCAATTACTTTTGAATAAAAGTGACATTTTTATTTGAATTTTTTTTTTTACTTTTGACAGTATCTGTCAGTAATCAAAATAATTTGTTTAGTGAAAAAAATATACCCTGAGAAAAAATCCAGTACAAAGTATTAAGCTTTTTGTAAATTTTTGTAAAAATACCAAAACTGACATACTTTTTTTTTTTGAAAAATAGTGTTTTGTGTTTGTTATGACCTATACTACATCTTAGCAAAAGAATAATCGACTGAGGAATTAATGCGATGTCTCCATACAACGACCCGGTAGATTTCCCACACTAAAAAGTTAAAGTTCAGTGCATTTGTCATAAAAAAATTGCTAACAAAAATATATAATAAAAATTTTGAACTGTATGGAACCCATAGTATGCAATTTTCCCTCTCTTTATTAAGTATTTTAAACGTATACATTGAGCACTTGAGCTTTATGTAATACCTACTTCCAAAAGGTAGGCACATGAAATAGAAGTAGAAATAATTTATTTGCTTAAACATGGTAAAATACATAAGTATAGATGTCATGATTGATGTCAATTTGTATCACATGTTTAGCCAACATATGGCGAGATGACTACTATCTAGGTATAATCAAATCATTTCATTGAATATTTTAACCATTTATTTTTTAGTAGAAACATTACGACATTACATTATACAACTTGTTTTATTTAAATGTCAATTAACAACAGGTATTGATTATTATAAACTGCAATATGTTTTTTTCTTTTCCTTTAAAACTTAAGAAGCTGTGTAGAAGTAAGGTAGGCGACTATACCTCTTTTTTTTCACAATAGAAAATTAACGATCCATTTCGCCTATGTATCTTTTTTTCAGCCCTATGAGGGAAAACTAGGACAATCGCACGATTTTTCTAATCTAAAAAAAAGGTAGTATAGGTAGATATTTAGTTAATTCCTACACAAAACGCACCCTTCATATAAAATATTCTATTCACTAGGCACAAAAGGCACCATTCATTATGCTCTATTAACTAGGTTGGTATTTTGGTAATACTATACAAAAGGCACCTTTAATTTTTTCTAAATCATATGTGGCATATGAATTTTGGTTCTAGATATCTGACTATAAATACTTACCTACCAATATTTATAGACCCTAGTAACTTTTTAAGAATCCATTTTATCTTATATATACAGCTCGTGTAAAGTTCCCCGTTTTACCAATATTGAATATGTAATTCACTTTAATTGCTTCCTAAATATTTTAAAAGTACCTTTGTAAGGTATTGTCCTTGGTTGAGGTGGGGCGTGCGGTGAGTCGAAGCAAACACGGAGTAGTTTTGTCTACAGAGGTTTATTCTCCAGTCGGCGTTAATTACAATAGGGTTGATAAGTAGTCCCAAAGGCCGAACAGCGTCCAAGGACAACCGCCGAGCACTGAGGTAATTCTTATACTGTTTGGTCCACCAAGGTCACAAGTACACAAGGCGTACAACAATATTCCTAATTTCTACTCATAATTACAATGTTCACGACATCGGGTCCTTGTGACAAGAAAAATCTTAACACCGCGATGTACGTTTAGTATGCGCTAGGTACAGCGACATCTAGCGGTAAATTGGGAAAACTATATTTTGCTAACATAACATTCACATTCATTCGAAACATTTTACTTAGACGTTACATACTGTTCTGCAATGTTTAAAACTAAGAAAAAGGTAAATTCCATATAATGTCTACATTAGTTTCGAGGCCTACTAGCGCCATCTAGCTGTCTCGAGGTTAACTAAACTTATAATCTACTTGAGGTGTGGTCTTCGCGTTACAGTCTCCCCCTCTGGAACTGCAGACGACCCGGCAAGGTGACAGGAAAATCGCACTCACGCGGTTGTCGTTGTCTTCTTGGGTCGGCCACGTCTGCTTGTCGTGGTCTTCGTGTCCTGCGCAGGAGCAGCCTTTCTTGGCCTGCCTCTCTTCCTCAAGGGTTGGACAGGGGTTGGCATTAAGACGTCGATAATCAACACATACCCGGGTACTACCATCCTTTTTAGGTACCATGACCACGGGAGCTGCCCAGGCAGAAAAACAGGGTTCAATTACCTTTTCTTCCAACATCTTTTGTATCTCTGCCTTCAGCACTTCTTGGCGTGGTGGCGAGATTCGGTACGGTGGCATAGAGATCGGTCCATGCTCTGTTGTCTGTATAGAGTGCTCTGCCATGGTAGTGGGCTCCTCGCTAAACTGGAACACCCGCTCGTTGTCCCGCAAAAGAACCTCAAGCTGGTCCTTCTGACTGTCGCTTAGCGAGCTGGATTGCGCAGCCTTGATCTCAAGCGAATTTATGCCGGTACGACGTGGTTCCGGAAACAAGTCCAGTGAGTGAGGGGATAGTTCGACTTCCGATGTCAGCAGAGTTTGTTGAGCGTCTTGATACATTGAATCCACAAATCTAGGGGAGTAGCCATCGAATAAAGGCCTCACCCTCTTACGAGAAGGCAAGACTGGCAAGTCATCAATACTCAAAGGAATCAGCTTGTATGGGATTGCTGCACTCTCCGAAGGTAATTCCGATTCGAAGGGCAAAGCCCGTTGTAGGGTGCTTCTTCTGGCTTCTGTATATGTCGCGTTTTGTGTTACTGCCGACACTGCTATGGCAGGACTCATGACCGGATCCGATAAGAACGTCAGTGACCCTTCCCTGTCATCCTCTTCCTGTAACTCGAAGATGTTGTTGGGGTTATCTATAAAATGCCACGTCATCTGGGGCATGTTCATAACGATGCCTGCATCCTGAAGAAAAGGTACCCCCAGAAGCGTCCTCGTATCACGTTTTCCGGGAAATATAATGAACTTGGAAGTGACTACGCGATCGCATACGTTCACATCGCATTTGACTTTCAGGACTTCTTGCAGCCTTTCGACGCCATCAGCGAAAGTCACTCGTGCGCGATCTGTCGTGATGGGATAGCCTCGTCTTCTCAGGCAGTCGTATAATTCATACGATGCCACATTGCTTCTAGCACACGGATCCAGAAATGCTGTCCCTGCTATAGAGTCGATGCCAATACCAATGATAGGTCGCTTGCGTATGTCCATAGAGATATCTTCCTTGACCGTCGTGGCACAGAAACCGACGCTCTCTGCCTTAACTGCCTTCTTGCCATCGGCGCATTTCGGGCATTTACTTCTGACCACACCAGGCGTTCCACAGCCATAGCACGAGAAGGTGGGATGCGATGGAGAAGGTGCTTGCGTCGCCGCTGTAGTGGAGGCAATACCTTGCGGTAATGGTTTGACTTTTGCTGCTTCTCGGGCTGCTGCACGTTCTGCTGTTATCCTAGACTTCTTTCGGCACATGTCTTCTGTATGGCCTACCACCCGACAATAGCTGCAACGGATGCATTCCTTCTTCGGCATAGTAGTTGGCGCTGGCAGTGATTCGTCATCCAGTAATTCCTCGGCTGACTGGGCTGCTTCCAGAAGGGCATCAAAAGACAGGACGGCTTCCCTTGGAATCTTCTCCTTGATCCGCTTGTGGAGGGACCCGTAGACCATATCGAGCTGCTGAGTCTCAAGAAGATGTGGCTCCGGTAGCTGCGCCAGCAAGTCCCTTTGCTTAGCAACGAAGGTCTCGGTTAACTCGCGAGGACCTTGCTCCGCTAGACAAATTTCTTTATAAAGCATATGCGCGGGCTTTCTGGGTGCGAATGACCTACGCAATCTACTCTCGAAATCACTCCATGTTTTGATTTTACTTCCCACACCATTCCACCAGACAGCTGCTGCGTCCTTCAGAACTAGTGGCAGACTCTGCAATGCATCTACGTCGCTGATGTTCCCAACGCGTTTGAAGCATGAAGCCGCTGTTAAAAAGGTCTGCACGCAGGTTGGATCTCGTTCACCGTTGTAGGAAAATGTGGCCTTAGCGAACGAACTGGATATGGGTGGAGCCGGAGTTGGTCTTGCTGCAGACGCGATAGCTCCCAACAACTGCTGGAACTGGTTCTCTGTCAGATTCACAGCCATGTCTCCTTCCAACAGTTTAGCTAGACGACGCGTAACAACAGGCATATAAACTTGTTACGTCACGGCACGGCCCCACGTTGGGCGCCAGATGTAAGGTATTGTCCTTGGTTGAGGTGGGGCGTGCGGTGAGTCGAAGCAAACACGGAGTAGTTTTGTCTACAGAGGTTTATTCTCCAGTCGGCGTTAATTACAATAGGGTTGATAAGTAGTCCCAAAGGCCGAACAGCGTCCAAGGACAACCGCCGAGCACTGAGGTAATTCTTATACTGTTTGGTCCACCAAGGTCACAAGTACACAAGGCGTACAACAATATTCCTAATTTCTACTCATAATTACAATGTTCACGACATCGGGTCCTTGTGACAAGAAAAATCTTAACACCGCGATGTACGTTTAGTATGCGCTAGGTACAGCGACATCTAGCGGTAAATTGGGAAAACTATATTTTGCTAACATAACATTCACATTCATTCGAAACATTTTACTTAGACGTTACATACTGTTCTGCAATGTTTAAAACTAAGAAAAAGGTAAATTCCATATAATGTCTACATTAGTTTCGAGGCCTACTAGCGCCATCTAGCTGTCTCGAGGTTAACTAAACTTATAATCTACTTGAGGTGTGGTCTTCGCGTTACACGTCTCACATTTTTTAAAGCTACCCAAATTCAATTATTTAGCAGCCTGGTTAAATACATGCCTTATTTAATATACACCATGAAATTATTATAAATCGATTATTAAAATGGTTGTCATTCGTTTTGTTTCAGTTGTTAAAAATGGTTTCTTGGTTTAAGTAACTACAATAATATTCCGCGGAATAGCAAATCAATATTATTGTAGTTAATAATATGGACCCGCACGTAACGCCTGATCCCACAAATTATTTATTGTTTTTCTTTTTTAATTTCTAACAAGTGCTAAAATATAACATACTAGCGATCCGCCCCGGCTTCGCACGGGATAAAATATGGTTGTTAGCGACGTGCTCAAAATGGTTATTTTCTCTTTTATTTTGTATTCTGTTTTTTATGTTGGTACTCCGACAATTTGTATAGTATAGCTATAAGGTGAAATTCGAAGGTAGATTTAAGATATACGTGTGACGCAGCGACAAGGTTCCAACGGTCTTTTTTTTTGACCACCGAGCAGTCGTCCTGTCTATCCGCGCGCGACACACGTACATACTGCTCTCTTGTTAAAATAACGTGGTGTCTGTAACTTTTGAAAATAAATAGTTTCTCGTGTACGTTTAACCTTTCGTTTTACTGTGGAACACCTACATCATTTACAAGTGGTCACTTCGACCGGATTTATGTTCCATACCCCGGATACGAAAATGGTTAATACTCGTAGTACAACGCGCAGGGAGCGCGAGAAAAAACAAGAAGAGGATAGACAACTTCAGCTACAACTACTTTCTCAGCCAACTGATGGAAATACGCAGAATAATGATGAAATGAAGATTACCGTGCCCTCGTTGAAATTATCGGGTAGCAGCGTAAAATCGGAGCACCGCCCGGTGCAGCACACGCCGCTCGCGATGTTCAAAGGGTCAAAGTCCAAGTCATCATCATCGTCTGTGCTGGCTCGAAGAAAACAGCTGGAACTAGAAGCGGCTCAAGAAAAAGCGCGTATCCAAATGGCCCTCATCGACAAGAAGCTTGAGGTTGATTTAGCTAATTTGATGGATGAGGAACAAGAGGTATACAGTCCACATGATGATACGCACACTGACAAACAGAGTGAAGTGGAAAAGTGGTTGGAACGAAGCCAACGTGAGCTGGAAACCGTCGCACCGCAAGTCCCCGATCATGGTAATCAGTCGGACCTGCCGCGCCCGCCGGCGGCCGTCGACCCCGGTGCCTCTAATGGAACGGTACAGCTGCTCGCAAGTGCACTCCAAAACCTAACTGCAAATTCTGCTAAACAACAGACTGACAAAAACCTGCTTAGCCGATTATGTACTCCCAGAGACCTACCAAGTTACTCTGGTGACCCGCTGGACTGGCTCCAGTTTAAGCAGGCCTATGAAGAGTCTACCGAAGTGTGCGGATTCAGCCCGAAGGAGAACTTATGGAGACTGAGAAAATGTCTACACGGAACTGCGAGGGAAGCAGTTTCAGCTTTAATGGTTACTGCCACGTCACCCGACATAGTGATGAAAACCTTAGAATTGGTATGTGGAAATCCTGAAAGCATTTTGAACAAGATCATGCAAGGTTTACGAAAACTCCCATCTATGTCGAACGAGTACAGTAAAGACATCGTTTCATTCTCAGTCAAAGTGCAGAACTTCATCGCAGCCGTACATGCAGTCGGCCGCAAAGAATACCTACACGATGTAAACATGGCTAATATTATTATTTCTAAACTACCAACGGTCATTGTATCAAAATGGTCTGACTACAGTTTTCATATAATAACCGAAGGCAAGAAACCACGCTTGGAGATACTTGGAGACTTTCTAAACATCGAAGCAGTCAAAATAACTACAACAGCGAACATTCACGTCATGGATCAGCGCAATAGTTATCAACATCACTCGAGAAACAAAAGTGACAATAATAACGTTAACCGCCAACAAGTTTTAGTGCAAACGGCGGCGGCGCGCAGTGACAGTAAGTGTTTATTTTGCCGCGGTGCAAAACATGAATTAACTGAGTGCAAGATGTTCAAAAAATCGTTAAGAAAGGACCGGTGGAGGCACGTAAAGCACCACGGAGTATGCTTCAAGTGCTTAGTGTCACGCCACGATCGAGAAACCTGCCCCGCGCCCGCTTGTGATAAGGACGGGTGTGGCGAGGCGCATCATCGTCTATTACATTATGTACAGAATCGCGAGACTGATAAGGATGCTACGTCGGAACCTGCAACAGACACACAGGAAATAGCCGAGTCCAGCAGTCCTAAGGAAACCGTGACCCATATAAAGCTAAGTGATCATAAAACTTATCTAAAGGTGGTACCGATAAAAATACGCGGACCTAACGGTGTTTTTACGTCAACTGCATTTTTGGACGACGGAAGTAGCATAAGTCTTATTAGCAAATCGTTCGCCGCGCGCGTCGGCCTGCGCGGCCATACTGAGACTATGCGAGTAAGCGGAGCGTGGAAAGATAGCGATTTAGTGTGTAAATCTACAGTTATGGCTATAGATGTGTCTAGTTACAATGGTAAAGATGTATATAATATGAATGTACGGGCTGTTGATAATTTAAATCTTCCGCAGCAAGATTTTAAATCTTTTGACTGTAATGAATATGCCCACTTACAAAATTTAAAAGATAAATTGTTATTTGATCAAATTTCTTGTAAACCTGAAGTGTTAATTGGGCAAGATCACTATAACTTAATTAAGCCATTAGAAATTTGTGAAGGTAAACCTTTTGAGCCGTACGCTACGCGAACTGTCCTAGGCTGGTCCGTCCACGGGAAAACGCGTGCGCCGCACGGCGACTGCAGCCGCGCCGTCCACAGCCTGTTGATAGCGGCGGAGGGCGCCGGCGCCGGCGCGCCGAGCCCGGCCGCTCACGACGACGCGCTGCGCGAACTCCACGAGGACGTAAGACGTTATTTTTCTATTGACTCTCTAGGTGTGTGTAACAAACCTCGTCAAAACAGCGATGACGTCCGTGCTTTAGCCCAATTGGACCGCACGACGACCTTCATCGACGGCAGGTGGCAAGTAGGTCTGCCGTGGCGGGACGAAAACAGCGTGATGCCTGATAGTTACCCTAACGCCCTAAATAGACTAAAGGGAGTCGAAAAGAAAATGGCGGCAAACAGTGAGTATGCACAACGGTATAAGGATCGAGTAAATCATTTGTTTACAAATGATTTTGCAAGGGAGGTCGATGACCCTCGATCCACTTCCCCACACACTTGGTATTTACCCCACCATGGGGTAAATAATTTGAACAAGAAAAAACTTCGTCTAGTTTTCGACTGTTCAGCAAAAAGTAAAGGTAAGTCGCTAAACGATTACCTACTTCAAGGCCCCGACCTACTCGCGTCCCTATTCGGCATTATGGTACGATTCAGAGAGAACAGGTACGCTGTGGCCGGGGATTTGCGTGACATGTTCCTTAGAGTCAAAATAAGACCTGAGGACCAGGACGCACTTAGGTTCTTATGGAGGACTGACTCTAAACAGCCAGTCAAAACCTACGCTATGACGTCACTCGTGTTTGGCGCTAACTCGTCCCCGTTTATCGCCCAATACGTAAAAAATAGAAATGCCCAGCGTTACGCATCTACAATGCCCGCTGCAGTTGCTGCTATCTGCGAGCAACACTATATGGATGATTATTTGGACAGTTTATCAGACGAGACCGCAGCTATACAAAGGGTAAAAGATGTGACTTTTATCCACAAACAGGGCGGGTTCGACATGTGCAACTGGACCAGTAACAGTGAGGCGGTAGTAGACAGCGTGCCAAAAGAAGCCTTAGGGACTGCAGCCTTAAGGTTCAAATTAGATCGGCAGCAAGAAGGTGAGCGAACGCTTGGTCTTATTTGGTACCCCGCTACAGATGAGTTTGGATTCGACTTGTCACTCAAACGTATACCTAGCGATATAGTTAGCGGTGAGCAAGTACCTACTAAAAGAACGATGCTTCGTGTAATAATGTCAATATTCGACGTATTTGGCTTCTTATCTCCATTCACAATTCAAGGTAAGATAATGTTACAATCTTTGTGGCAATTATCCATTGGTTGGGACGAAAGTATTCCAAATAATATTTTTGTAAAATGGATTGCATGGATCGCTCTTTTAAAAGAAATGCGACACGTGCGTATACCTAGATGTTATCTAAGTCCTATAGGTACAGATACGAGCGGCTGTGGCTTAGGCGATCGAGCGGCGCCGGACAGTGCTACGACGAGCGTAGCGAGTGACCCCTCCCCCGCGTGCTCCGCGCCCACCGCATCGCCTGCGCATGTTACTACGCCGCGACCTACCTATAAGTGCTACGCGAACAGTGCTACGCCGAGTACGAGTACGCCGGCATCGGCTACGAATACCTATTACGGTAATAATTTAGAGATGCATATTTTTTGTGATTCGTCCGCTAAGGCGATGTGCGCAGTAGCTTACTGGCGCTGGATTTATAACAATAAAATATGTATCGCTTTTATAGCAAGCAAATGCAGAGTTTTACCTGTAAAACCTTTGTTGACTATACCCCGCGCTGAGCTAGAAGCGGCTCTTATGGCAGCGAGGCTTGCAGACAGTCTACAAAAGGAACACAGGTTAGTAGTACAGCGCCGTTACTTCTGGAGTGACTCTTCCACATTTCTTCATTGGGTGAAGAATGATGCGCGCAACTATAAAACGTTCGTAGCAAACCGGTTGGGAGCAATCGATGAGCTCACGCACAGCAATGAATGGCGGTATGTACCTACCAAATTGAATGTTGCGGATATTGCAACGCGTGAAACTTACGACAACACTCTTTTCGAAAATGAGTGGTTAAGGGGTCCATCGTTTTTAAGAAGCGATGAATTCTCCTGGCCGAGTAATATTGTTGTCTCTGCGGCTGATGTACCCGAAAAGTCAGAAGTTATAAATATAATTAATGACTTACCTGCTACATACTTACCTGTCCCGGATCCGGAGCGCTTTTCTTCGTGGTTGCGGCTGGTGAGGAGCACATTTCACGTGCTAGTGTTTGTATACAAATGTCGTAAACAGACTTACGATGATTCCGAGCTGATGCGGCGAGCCGAGCTGCTACTTGTCCGTCAAGTGCAGGAGGAGTGCTTTGGTGCGGAGTTAGCTGCAATTAAAAGGGGTGTGAGTATTGAAAGAAACAGTAGAATACTTACCTGGTCGCCTTACCTGGATGAATGTGGAGTCCTTCGCTGCGGCGGTCGTATTAATGCTGTACAGGGTGTCTCTGCTGATACAAAAAACCCGATTATTTTGGACGGGCGGCACCATGTGACGCGATTGCTCGTGAACAATTACCACGTCAAGGCTGCACATGATAACCAGGAAACGGTCGTTAACAATCTTAAGGAAAGGTACGCAATCACCCGGATAAGACCAACAGTGAAGCATGTAGCAACGAGATGTATGCTTTGTAGAATACGCAAAGCACAACCGCATGTACCAGTTATGGGTGAGTTACCTGCAGGTAGAATGGCACACCATCAGAGGCCGTTCACACATTGCGGTCTAGACCTGTTCGGGCCCATGGAGGTGGTAGTTGGCAGAGGGCGCCAAAAGAGGTATGGGGTCATTTTTACCTGCCTCACTGTAAGAGCGATTCATTTGGAGATCGTTCATTCTCTCACCACCGACTCTCTTATTATGGCACTACGCCGCATGGCGGCGCGTCGAGGATGGCCAGTCTGTTTCTACTCGGACAACGGTACCAACCTACGGGGAGCTGATACCGAGTTGAAAAAGGCTGTCCAAGAGCTCGACACCAATTCCATTAACGAATTTGCCTTGGTTAATGGATCGAGCTGGAAGTTCATTCCTCCTGCAAGTCCTCACTGGGGTGGGGCGTGGGAGCGCCTCATACGCAGCGTTAAGAAAAGCCTTAACGTTATTCTGAAAGAGCGTGCACCGAAGGAGGAAGTACTCAGCACCCTGATGATGGAGGTTGAGAACATTGTCAACAGTCGGCCGCTAACCCACGTCTCTGTGGAACCAGGAAGCGACGAAGCTTTAACGCCAAACCACTTCCTCCTCCACTCATCTCCTAATGTCCCTGCTCTAGGCGCCTTTGACGATTCCGACTTGTTCCTTCGGAAGCAATGGCGGAAGAGCCAAAGGCTAGCCGATATGTACTGGCAGAGGTGGGTAAAGGAATACTTACCGGAGCTACTTCCTAGGACGAAATGGAATAAGGAGCAAACTCCACTTAAGGTAGGAGACTTAGTTTTAGTAGTCGATCCTGGAGCACCACGCAACGTCTGGCCGAAGGCGGTCGTCCAGCAGGTGTTTGCAGGTAGAGATGGTCGGATCAGGCTGGTGGAAGTTAAGGCCAAATCTGGCGTTTTCAAACGCTCAGCGGCGCGCGTCGCTAGAATCCCTTTGGTTAATGAGTGCTGAGGCAGCACTAGGGTGGGGCGTGTTAGCGACGTGCTCAAAATGGTTATTTTCTCTTTTATTTTGTATTCTGTTTTTTATGTTGGTACTCCGACAATTTGTATAGTATAGCTATAAGGTGAAATTCGAAGGTAGATTTAAGATATACGTGTGACGCAGCGACAAGGTTCCAACGGTCTTTTTTTTTGACCACCGAGCAGTCGTCCTGTCTATCCGCGCGCGACACACGTACATACTGCTCTCTTGTTAAAATAACGTGGTGTCTGTAACTTTTGAAAATAAATAGTTTCTCGTGTACGTTTAACCTTTCGTTTTACTGTGGAACACCTACATCACTTACAATGGTTATTGTGGGTTATCCCTAATATACCATCGCGGACTTTTTTGTGAACCTTTTAAAGGTACTGTAGTACATTATTTTCATGTATCTCGTAGGGTTCAGCCAGCGTTTGCAATGTAAGCGCAAAAAATGTGTTTATTTACGACATCACATTAGAAACCTCTAAAATTATCAGTGTTTCTCTACTATTGTCGCAGATAGCTTAAAATTGCCATTGTTTGTGTATAACTAGATCTAAGTCAATCATTTTCTCGGTTTATACCAATTTGTTTGTGTTAATAACGTGTATAAATATTGTGTTTCTATGTCTAGTTGCTAAGTCTTATCTGTGTCTAATTTTATTGATATCATGTCATAATACGCAAAATGTCTAGATTATAAGAATTTTGTACTAATTTACGAAGAAATGTCCTATATAAATATCAATTTTAACCCTCCTACAAACATGTAATACTGTAAGCTTATTAGCCAATAAATGTCTCACATACACGGCACATACCAGCCACTAGTACGAGCACGCTAAAAAACCCATAAAAGAGGCCAGCACTCGTACTCGTTGCTCACTTCAACCTCACTTCTACAACAACTCCCAGCGGGGAAACACCTGCAACTACACTGCTCAAATGTTTTACAATTTTAAATAAGCGTTATTATTCATCTCCCTACATGACCTGGTAAATGGTACAGCGGGTCAGCGCTGCTTGGTTCAACGTGGTAATCCGGTCTGCACACAACAGCTGGTCCTTCGAGCTCCGGATATCAGAAAACTGCGGCCAATTGAAGAAAGAAACAAGTACGCGCTGAGCTGGATTAATTTCGCTCAGAATCTTCATACGGTGTCCGGCCTAACCGCTGATACACCTGCCCGCTTTCGCGGAAGAGCCCTGTGCTATTTACCAGCTTGCTGGACGGACCGCTCGTGTAGAGGCCATACTCCACGTTCGTGTCCTGGCAACTTTCGTTGCAACGTCACATGGTTGACGTCTTCACACTGCTTTCGGACGCTCTGGCACTTGCACTTAGCCTTTGCGCGAGATTCAGTGCATCAGGGATTAACGCCCACGAGTAAGTAAAGTGAACGTAGGGCCGCTTTCACTGCACTAGGCAGGGTCAGCCATTAGGTTTTAGGTAGGTAAGGTTAGGGAACCCCACGTGCGTCAAGAAGCAAGAAGAAAGAAGAAGAAGTCCGATCATACGCTCAAGATGTCTCTTCGCTCACACAAGGGACAACCCTCCAGAGCCGTTACCCCGCCGTCTGGTGAAACAACCTCCGGCGATACCAATACATGGGACAAAGGCACCACCAGCACTCTTGGCGATGGTCCTAGTGTCGAACCGCGTCTACAGCCGCCGCCGGCAATAGCGCCGGCGCCCGCTTATTCGGAAATATCGGAAGACGAGGCGGAGAAGACGTTAGTTAAAAGTCCACCGGGGACATCGTGTAAACCTAACACGTCCGCCGGGGAAAAAGACCGCTTTTCTCAGTGCGGCGACCGCGGTAGTAAAAAAGTGCGCGAAAATCGAAGTGTGTATAGTGAAAAGTGCGACGAAAAGTTAGCTCTGTTGCTAGCGGAACTCGAGGTTCATAAAGCCGCCCTCGCCGTTGCTAATAAAGAGACGGAAACTGCCAAGTTAAGGCTACAGATTGCCCAGCATAAGGCGCAATCTGTTAGCGGTAAGTCCGAACCTCTTGTCGAAAAAGACGAGCAACGCGTGAGGAATTGGGTAGAACGACAGTCCCAGCTAGATCAGAGCAATTACGTAACTAAAAATGAAGCGTCCGCGTTACACACAATACGTAATTTCGCCTCTAGCGCGCCGGCGCCCAGCGCCCCCGCGCCCCGCGAGCCGCATATGAGTACTCATCGCCCGCCGCGAGATGTGTCTAGTCAGTATGCGCCCATTATGCATAGGCCACCCGAATTACCCGCTTTCGACGGTAATATCACAGAATGGATCGCATTCCGTGCCGAATTTAACGATACCGCGCCCATGTTTAGTTACGTAAATAACGTCAGTCGAATTAGGCGCGCGTTGAAAGGTGAAGCGCGTACCGCGGTGAAATCCATAATGTATACCGTCCAGGATCCATACGAGATAATGGAGGCCTTAGAGAGGCAGTTCGGGGACCCTGAAGAGATCGTGTTGACTGAGCTACATAATGTTAAACGCATGCCGCGCCTAGCCGAAGATAACAGTAATATCGTGTCTTTTGCCGCGCACGTCGCAAATGCAGTAGCGACAATAAAATCATTAAAGCAAGAAAAATACTTGTACGCGCCAGAGCTAGTCAACAAGATCGTCGATAAGTTGAACCTTATTGTTAGGTACGAATGGGGCAAGTTTAAACAAGCTAATTTGAACTCGCCCGATTTAGTCGCGATATCAGAATTTCTGCTAGAAATTAGTTCCGCGGCTAAAAGAACGAGTCGTCATCGAGGTCCGAAGCCGAAAAATGCCGTGAACACGGTTTCCTTTGAGCTGGACAATAGGTCAGGGCGTCATACCGCCCCCACCCGTACTCCCGCCCCCGTGTTCTCCCGCGACTATTCGAGCGACTCCAACGACAGCTACCAGAGCACTCGCCCGCGAAATAGAGTAGATAGAGCTCACACGGGGGAGTATAGGTCGCCGACGGTAGCTCAAACGAAGCCCCGCGAGGCTAAAAGGCCCGCGTATACGGGGACCAAGCCCAAACAACATTCGGTACCAGCACGATTTACGTCACGTGATAAGTGTTTAATATGTCATAATCATGAACACAAAGTGGAAGCGTGTACTAAATTTTTGAATGCATCGGTATCCGAACGTTGGGATTGGGCGAAAAACGAAAAGCTGTGCTATAAATGTCTAGGCGCGGCGCACCGTGGTCGCTTCAAATGCAGGTATGTGGCTTGCGGAGTGCAACAGTGCGAAGCCGGGCATCACAGGTTACTACACGGTTTGAACGCATCTAAAGCGCCCGTGGAAGACAAAAAAGTCAGTAACGTTCACGCGATTAGAATAGCGCCCACGTTTTTGAAAATGATGCCCGTAGAGGTTACGGGCCCACTAGGTACTACGCAAGCCTTCGCCCTGTTAGATGAAGGGGCGGCCCTTAGTTTGATTTCACACGAAACAGCCGATCGTATAATGCCCCGAGAGCGGGGAGAAACGCTCGACATAGAAGGTATAGGTGGGAGCGTGAGCGATCCGGACTCTTGTAACGTGCGATTCGCAATCCGCGGCTTTTGCAGTAGGCATCTAGAAATGATGGAAGCGCTTACCATCAATCGATTGAACGTAGGAGCGCAAGGCGTCTCCAAGAACATAGTCGCGCAGTGCGACCATTTAGCCGACATAGCCGAGGAGCTGTGTTACGATTCTGCCGCGCCTTCAATAATTATAGGTCAAGATAATTGGCATTTGATAGTGACGCGCCAAATTATCAGCGGTAAATCGCACCTCCCGGTAGCTAGTTTGACGCGGCTAGGATGGTCACTGCACGGACCGCATAGGTCATCGGAGGCAACCGTAGCGTTTGTAGGCCACATGGGGCCACAAACGGCCGACGATGAAGCTTTAGCTCTCATGAAGGAACATTTCGATATCGAGTCACTAGGGGTAGTTAAAAAGTTACCTCGGGCCGATCCCGATCAAAGAGCAATAGATTTACTAGAAGCGACATGTGAAAAAATCCCCGGGGAAGATAGGTTCCGAGCGGGTTTGTTATGGCGTACCGATAACGAAGAATTGCCAAATAATAAAGCGCACGCGTTACGGCGGCTGTACAGCCTGGAAAATAAGTTAGATCGCGACCCTATTCTGAAAATCGAGTATACTAAGCACATAAATAACCTGTTAGACAAAGGTTACGCGGAAAAAGTAGACTCGCCGCCCCCGCAGGACGCGCCTAGGGCCCATGCCCTAGGCGCGTCCTGCGGGGGCGGGGGCGGAAATGCGCCAAGTACCATTACTTGGCGCATTTCGCAACGTTTCATCCGCAGCGCGGAAAAATGCGCGTAGTTTGGGACGCAGCCGCTACCGCGTATGGTAGGTCGCTAAATAGTGCTCTTCTAGCGGGTCCTGATCTGTTAGAATCCTTATTCGGCGTGTTAGTCCGTTTTAGGGAAGGCAGGACCGCGGTAATAGCCGACATTAAAGAAATGTTCCTGCAGATAGAGATTGTAGAACGCGATCGAGATTCGTTACGTTATGTTTGGCGGGGGGAGGACCGCTCAGCCTCACCGCAAGAATATAGGATGAAAAGACTGATATTCGGGTCCGCGGCTTCGCCGACGACGGCATTGTACGTCAAAAACAAAAACGCATACGAACATGCGAAAGAATTTCCGATCGCCGCTGAGAAAACTATAAAAAGCACGTATATGGACGACTTAGTCGTAGCTTTTGACCAGTGTGAGAGCGACGTTAGGCGCATAGTAAACGAAATTTACGCGCTTAATTTACGCGCGTCGTTCGAGCTCCGCGGGTTCGCCTCTAACAACCCAAACGTAATTTCTGACGTAGTTCCTAGCAAAGAGGATACGTCCCTCATCGGGGGAGGCGAAAGCGAGCGCACATTAGGCTTAAAATGGAACCATAGACGCGACACGTTAGGGTTTAACGTAAATTTACGCAACACGCCCGAAGACGTGCTCAACGGTACGAAATTACCCACTAAACGACAGGTGACGAGTAGCGCGATGTCGATATTCGATCCCATAGGCTACGTAAGCCCGATCTCTGTCTTAGGGAAGGCATTGATGCAGGAAGTCTGGCGTACAGGGATAGGCTGGGATACCGTTATACCCACCTCGCTCGCACCCGCGTGGAATTCATTCGTGAGTAATATTCAGCAACTTAGGGAGTTAGAAATACCGCGATACGTACCCGCGAGAAATAGAGAGGCCGACATGCACGTTTTTTGCGACGCTAGCGAAAAGATATACGCCGCCGCGATATACTTAGTTAGCGAAGGCCCGGACGGACAAAAGTCCGCAGCCTTAGTAGCCGCCAAGGCGCGAGTCGCACCGTTGCGTATTGTCAGCATTCCTAGGTTAGAATTGCAAGGTTGTGTGCTAGCGACACGGCTAGCCGACACAGTAGTAAAGGAGTCCGATTATGTCATCAAACATAGGTATTTCTGGAGCGACGCTCGGACAGCGTTATCCTGGATAAGGTCGGATCCACGTCGGTACAAAAGCTTTGTCGCACATAGAGTAGCCGAAATAGAAAACACAACTAAACCTACCGATTGGCGTTGGGTACCTAGCGCGTTAAACGTCGCCGACGACGCTACTAAGGGCGTCCCGGCCCAGTTCGGAGCTAACCACCGGTGGTTTATAGGGCCTGATTTTATACGGCAAGCCGAGGAGCATTGGCCGCGCGAGAAAACAGTAGAACCCGTCGTAGAAACGTGCGAAGAGCGCGTCATAAAACCGATTTGCTCTGTAAATACCGTTCAAAACAAGTTCGCATACTTGCCCGAGACATGTAGATTCTCGAAGTTCACTAGGCTGGTTCGCACTACGGCCAGAGTTTTGATTGCTGCCGAGGTATTCAAAGCCAGATTGTCTGTCAATAGAAATCCAGAAACAGAAATGAATAAAAGACACATAAGTCTAGCGGAGATACTGCTGATTAAACGGAGCCAAAATGAGTCGTATGCCGAAGAGATACGACTAATGGAAGCCGGGCGCGCGCTGCCGAGGAAGTCTGCATTACATCGAGTTGCTATGAAGCTTGATAAGAACGGAATAATTGTGCTAGATGCCCGAATAGACAGAGACGAAGCCCATATACCTGTCTTGCACGCTAAGGAGGCATTTACCAAGCTGTTGATCCATCATTTCCACGCACTTTTCAACCACGGAAATCATGCGACGGTGATCAACGAATTGAAGCAAAGATATTACATAGTCGGACTGCGCGGTACAACTCGTTATCTGACGAATAAGTGCCAATGGTGTCGGACCTATAAAGGAGCTACCCTCAAGGTTCCTGTAGGCGACCTACCGCCAGAGAGGCTCAAGGCGAATCAACCGCCATTTACCGCAGCAGCCGTAGATTTGTTCGGTCCTATGCAAATTGTCATAGGCCGCCGCCGAGAAAAGCGATGGGGCGTCCTTTACACGTGCCTCACCACTAGAGCCGTGCACCTAGAGCTAGCCGCCTCCCTATCGGCAGCCTCTATGATCCTATCGCTACGAAGAATGATGTCTCGACGCGGCGCACCCACCGTTCTGTACTCAGATAACGCCACAAACTTTTACGGCGCAGAACGCGAGCTATCAGAGGCCAAAAACTCTCTGCCCGATAGTCTCAAACAATTTATGACCGAACGACGCATGATCTGGAAGAAGATCCCGCCTGGCAACCCCTCCGCCGGCGGGGCTTGGGAGCGTCTAGTCGGAAGCGTGAAAACAGCTCTGAAAGTCACGCTAAAAGACAGAGCACCCCATGAAGAAGTTCTCCATACGCTATTGCTGGAAGCTGAACACCTGGTAAACTCCAGACCGCTGACCCCAGTGAATCCTGACTTAGAGACCGAAGCGCTCACGCCGAATCACTTTCTCATCGGCCGATCGAACGCTATGTCCCCGCTGGGAGTCTTCTCCGACGAAAATATGAGCCTTTCGTCCTGGAAAACAGCTCAAGCACTAGCTGACAACTTCTGGAAACGCTGGCTGAAAGAATATCGTCCAAACCTGATGCCACGATCCAGTGCACACCAGAACGCGACGAAACTACACGTAGGAGATGTAGTAATTATAGCCGACGGCACGATGCCACGAGGTACTTGGCCTAGAGGCGTGATCGCACAGCTCTTTCCAGGTCCTGATGGCCACATAAGAGTAGCCATTGTACGTACTCGCGCAGGAGAAGTTCGCCGCCCGGTTTCCAGACTCATTCTCATCTGCTCTGCACCAATCGACTGTGCTGACGCACGTGGGGGAGAATTGTCGCAGATAGCTTAAAATTGCCATTGTTTGTGTATAACTAGATCTAAGTCAATCATTTTCTCGGTTTATACCAATTTGTTTGTGTTAATAACGTGTATAAATATTGTGTTTCTATGTCTAGTTGCTAAGTCTTATCTGTGTCTAATTTTATTGATATCATGTCATAATACGCAAAATGTCTAGATTATAAGAATTTTGTACTAATTTACGAAGAAATGTCCTATATAAATATCAATTTTAACCCTCCTACAAACATGTAATACTGTAAGCTTATTAGCCAATAAATGTCTCACATACACGGCACATACCAGCCACTAGTACGAGCACGCTAAAAAACCCATAAAAGAGGCCAGCACTTGTACTCGTTGCTCACTTCAACCTCACTTCTACAACAACTCCCAGCGGGGAAACACCTGCAACTACACTGCTCAAATGTTTTACAATTTTAAATAAGCGTTATTATTCATCTCCCTACATGACCTGGTAAATGGTACAGCGGGTCAGCGCTGCTTGGTTCAACGTGGTAATCCGGTCTGCACACAACAACTATATTACGCATGTATTATATATATAAACCTTCCTCTTGAATCACTCTACGAGTGTCTATTAAAAACTGCATTAAATTCAGTTGCGTAGTTTTTAAGATCTAAGCATACATAGGGACAAATAGCAGAAAGCGACTTGGTTTTATACTATGTAGTGATTACTAGTACATAACGTCAATAGGGAGCTATTAGCATTACAGGTTAATTTATACTTTACTGAACTTAGTATCTGCTATGAAATGCCACTTCGAAAGTTATCGATAAATTTTATATGGTGAGGAAGTCCCTAGTTAATTGACATTTTTGCCACAAAACTTATGTCGGCTGATAAGACACAACAACGGTAAGTATCTAATAATAGAAAGGCTTGTCGGTCAGTTCGTGACGTGTTATTGTTAAAGCACGGCTTTCGCAACACGACCTTGGACGTGATTATGATTAAGCCTTTGTACAGTCAACAGCACGCTCTTATTTCCTTAACCTTTTGAATGCCTAGGACACCTAAAGGCGTCGTGAGTTGTCGTTACCACAGCGCCAAGAACGCCTCTAATAAAACTAAGCCAGGGACAAAATTCATGACCAATCCCAGGCGATAACTTGTGAAGTGGTTAAGGGCGAAGTATAATCGAACGAGCGGAGCGTAAGCGAAGCAAGTTCTTACAAACAACTTCTGGCTGCTGGGACGTCTCGGCATTTTGATTTTGAGAGTTTGTTCCGCGATAACTTAAGTACCTAACGTTTTTCTGATCTTCATGAAATTTGTTGGGGTTGTAGGTAGAGATACATTTAATTTGCAAGTTCATATATGAGCAGGACCGACCTAGGGGGTCATGAAGCTAGAAGGCGCGAAAAAATAATCACAAAGGTCTTGTTATACCGGTCATCTCGTTAACAAGGAAATCGCGAGTTCTGAGTTCGAGGCGGACTACTAGTTATTTTTTGAAATTGATTTAATGGATGCCGTTCCTCAATCCACCAACGGGGTGGCAGCTGACCTTCATGAGGCTTCATTATACAAGGTGAATTTGAGTAATTGGAGACTAAAATGTCCTATAAACTTTTCTGGAATACGCCTAGTTTCAGAGTTAATACCGATTTAAAAAAAATACACTTTTTATTATAACTCATCACAAAATGCCTTTCTAATGGCGTTGTTGCCACTATTGGACATAGTTTACACGTCCTCATTGACAGATACCACAGTGACAAGGAAATCTTTGCAGTAACTAAATTTTTTCCAAAAATAAGTACCAATATGTTTTCGGCGATAATTTTATTAATAACATTTGCTTTTCATGTGCAATAAACATTCAAAAAATGAAAAAAAAAAAAGAAAAAAAAATTTTTTTTGGCGAAATTGACCTAAAGTCACATAACATTTTTTACTTCTTTTGGTCTTAGAAATTCGTGGTTAAGATCTGTCGGGTTATTCCAGCCCACGGTGTATATCGCCCTTAACCACTTCACTAGTTATGGCCTGGGAAGCGATGACCAACAAAATTTGTTCCTGGCTTACGGTCTATATTCAGGGCAAGGACGCGTAGTTTCAGTGACCGCGAGGCAACCGGATGGCTCGCGGTATTTAAGCTCCTGAAGTGATGAGGAACCGCCCTGTGCAATCCGAACTGACCCAACTTGGACTGGAGCGAAAATAGAGGGGGGGGTGCAATTTTTTTTCTATCGCAAGGCAACTGATTGAAACAGCGGTTACCTGAAAGAATGTACCCTGGTTATATAACAACATTTTAATGCCATCCCTCCTGGTTGGACTGGTTCCCTGTACGAGACCGAAAAAAAAATTGCAGGCAACCGCTTGAAAATTAGCATGCTTGTTCTTCATCACATGGAAACTGGAACTGGAAACAAATAGCCATCCGCCCAGACCGGGCAGTTGTTGAACCATCAGAGTTGGAAGCCGGACGCAAGGTGAATTTTTCTATCGGTGGAGGTGAACTTAGGAAAAACGCACTTACAATCATCGGAATCGGATGGCATTTGTTTTTTGAATTTTGTATGATGTGGCAATAGTTATTTGTGCAACAAGAGAGGGAAGTTGGTTTTTCTTGCGAGTGATTCTAAGTTAGAATCTTGAGCGCAGCGAGGGACTCAAAAACACGAGATTCAAAATAACTTTGCTCTCGTGTGACACATACAACTTTTCACCTCAGTAGTGAGAACATATTAAAGGTTAAAATATGTATTCCTAATTTGTAATATACCCCGAAATATGAAGTGGCAGTTCATGGCCTTCGCTAAATTAAAAAACTACTTTGTCTCACTCCCTGGAGTGACGAAAGTCGCACTCCAGGGAGTGACGAAAGTGCGACTTTCGTCACTGTGTATTCGCAGGGAAGTAGGCTTGTTCGAGCTGCTGAGGTGAAAACGATATTCCTAAATACCATCCCTCTCCTATGAAATTTCATCCCTCTGCCAATGCCTTAGTACCTAACTAATTATAATTGCTTTATTTTATTTCTGACTGTACAATCTACACCAACAAAGACATACAAAACAAGTACAATACCGATGACAATCACAGATAAGTTACTACAATAGGTAAGTATCTAATAATACGTTCGCAATATAACTAGCTTTTGCCCGCGACTCCGTACGCGTGTAAATAAAATGTGTGGCAAACTTTCAATTACAGCACACATTAAATAAACAGTCCCTTAAACAACGTCAAGAGTTCAAGACGTAAAGGGCTGATGAAACAGCTTATGGGCTATCAGATTAAGCAAATTTGGCCCTAGTTTTCGAGATATAGCACTTTATAAATGTTTTTTAATAAAAAAGAACCGATTTCACTTAGCCTCCACCTTTCCAAGTTGCTGTAATGGTAAAACTTTCGTGAGACTCTAATATTAAAAATATTTATAACGGGTTACTCACGTAATTTAAGTCGATTTTTGCTCGACATGTCCCGCCACCAGCAGCAGGGCACACCGCGCGCAGCTGCCGTCGCGGAAGGCCGCTCGTGAAAATGGTCATCGTAAATTGACCGAAACATCGACTAAAATTACGTGAGTAACCCGTTATAAATATTTTTAATTTGCTGTAATGGACTTAGAGCTGGCCACGTCAGATACGACACAATAATGAGAGCAACGAAACCCGTCTAGTAAGATTTTATTACTATCCTTATTGCTAGATCCGGGCATCTAGCAGCTTTTAATGGGTGGAGGTCAGAGTGACAGACTAGCAAACCTAGTTGGAAAAAAGTAATACCATAATTTTTAAGAAAAAAAAACCGACTTCAATGGGGGTAGCCGGTGAAGGATTATTGTAGATGGTGCACTTAGATTTCATACAATGAAATAACTTGCTTAAAAAACGCAGCGGAGAGGACAAATCGCCAAACGTGAACTATGCGTCGTTGAAGAGTTCCGTTCTGATTATCATCAGCAGTTCCACTTCATCAAATGTCACTCTTTTGAATGAAAATGCTTGATTTGTTGATAAAAATACAAAAGTCACTTTATGTATGCCTTTAAGATTTGAGGAATTCCCTCGATTCCTCGTGGAACTCATCATCAGAACTTGAGCTTGACGAAAATTGGTCCTGACAATCTAACTTGCTTAACAAACATAGCGAAGAGGAAGAATCGCCAAACATGAACTATGCGTCGTTGAAGAGTTCCGTTCTGTTCATCATCAGCAGTTCCACTTCATCAAATGTCACTCTTTTGAATGAAAATGCTTGATTTGTTGATAAAAATACAAAAATCACTATGTGTAAGCCCTTAAGATTTGAGGAGTTCCCTCGATTCTTCATGGATCCCATCATCAGAACTTGAACTTGACGAACATTTGTTCTGACAATTAAACTTGCTAAACAAACACAGCGAAGAGGACGAATCGCCAAACGTGAACTATGCGTCGTTGAAGAGTTCCGTTCTGATCATCATCAGCAGTTCTACTTCATCAAATGTCACTGTTTTGAATGAAAATGATGGTTTTGTTGATAAAAATACAAAAATCACTATATGTATGCCTTTAAGATTTGAGGAGTTCCCTCGATTCCTCATGGATCCCATCATCAGAACTGCGTTTTGAAAAAAACGGGACCAATCTGTATATATATACTTACAATCAAAAAAAGAATTTTCAAAATCGGTTCAGACATGACGAAGTTATGGAGTAACAAACATAAAAAAAAAAAAAAATAAATAAAAACATACACGCCGAATTGAGAACCTCCTCTTTTCAAATCTTGAAGTCGGTTAAAAAATAGGTAAAAACTGCCGAAGTTGTGTTATTTATAGAAGACGAGGCCTATCGGCCTACGCCGAGGACGAGGAAAACATTGCCTATTATTGCGGAAACAAAAACAATAGGCGACAAACTGTGAATTACATTAAACATCGTTTGGCACTACTTTTTCCAACAGAAACTTTTGGAAATGATGATAATCTAATTATTTGCATAATTTATCATATTGCATTAAACCTAGAACTATAGGATTTCTTTCTTGAATCGGTGTGCGTTTTTTGACCTCGACCAATAAACAGCTGCCAGATGTCCGGATTGAGAAATAAAGAAAGTACCTATAGCAAACTAACTAGAGGCATTTCGTTGCTCTCGTTATTGTGTCATACTCATATGTGACGTAGCTCCGTCTATATCTGCCAAATTGAAGCCTTAGTTTAGTATGTACATAGTGTAGCTTTCTTCTGTATTTGTTCGGGTTATACTGCTTGACGCTTTTCTATTTCGACGTGTAATCACTGTTATTTGTTGTATACCATCTTTAATAGTCTCTCGTAAATATTATAAATTAATTCCAATAACTAAATTGCTAACTTTAAATGTCACTTTGCCAAGTTCCAACTGACATTGACAGTTTGACATGTGTGCTGACGGATGGCAGGTATAGTGTTGCCAACTGTTAAATTGCGGTCCGCTTTACCAAGTTAAATATTTCCTTATTAAATTACGTTCCGTTTTTCTTAGTTAATTATTTCCTTAGTTTTGTGATATAACTTAATGCCTGTCGAATCTGAATCCAACATGTATTTTTGAATTGAACTTCCGTTTCTTTATAAGTGTATTTCTTTCTTTATTTGCTGCTGGCGGGTAGATTGTGGAGTTTTTGTTTAGTTTTTACTGTATATATTTTTATATTTATTGAATATTAGTATACACTTATTATATACTTATTATATTTTTAACTTTATATATATTTTTCAGATGCCTTTCAGTGATACTCGTAACAGTGATCAGTATTTATCTTTTTCCTCCTTAGATAGTGTAAGTGAAGACAGTTTCCATAGTTTGCCTCCTTCGCTTCACGACTTTCTGGAATCTCAGTTTTTCGGATTACGCAAATTCGACCATGTTTCTAGTTTTCGTTCTCAACTCAAATGGCTCCCTATCCGTCACCGCCGTAACTCTCACATACTTTCTTTACTCTTTTCTATACTTTTTAACCCTGCAACTCCCCGCTACCTCAAAGAGCGTTTCTCTTATCTTAATTCTATTAGATCCTCTCAAAAATTGCTCCTAAAAGTGCCATCTTCATCTTCCAAATTTTATAATTGCTCATTTACGTTCCAGGCCGTTCGTTTGTGGAATTCTCTCCCTCTCAACATTAAACGCGCGCAATCTATTGGTAGCTTTAAATCGCAACTTAAGGAATACTATTTATCTCTTCCTTAGGGTTTTAAGTTGACACTATTGTTTCTTACTGTGTGTATTATATATGTATATATGTACGTATATGTATGTTTATTTTGTATTTATTTAAGTATGTATATTCATATGAATGTGCTGTGTTATCTATTTCGTCTCTTTTGTGTCTATGCACCACCTACTGCTTATTGTTTTTCTCTAGTCTCCACTACCCAAAGGTTGTCTGGAAGAAATCGCTCATTAGCGATAAGACCGCCTGTTGTTACCTCTACCTAAATTTATCTAATTCTAAAATTTGTGCTTGTAACTGTATGAGGTGTGCAATAAAGAGTATTTATTATTATTATTATTATTCCTTCATCAAATGGCCACACTCGAGTACGTTCTCCGTTTTGTATGGAGAACGTTCTCGCTCGAGAATATTCCCCATAGAAATTGGAGAACATTCTCAAGAAAGTACAAATCTACATACAAGCTGTAACAAAAATGAAATGAAATGAAAAATATTTATTTGGTGCTAAGAGAAGAGAAGCATTTATACCACGACGGTGGCAAACAAGTATACGGCCCGCCTGATGGTAAGCAGCAGACATCAAATATACAGAAAAAATAAAAATTTACATCAAAACGGTGGATATGCTGGATTGGTATCGTATTTTAATTATGAAAAACTAAGAAAAAAAAAATTTTTCATGCGAAAAAAAAATGGTTTTGTATGGAAAATTGGCCAGCTGGGACGACGACGGGTCACATATAAAAAAAAACTCCTATTTTTTAAGTCTCAATACGTTACTTAACCAGACACTATAATATAGACAGCCCCAGTCTAAGAACTGTTTAAAGCTCCAAGTCCGAAGCGCCCTCTGGACGACAGCAACCCAAAGATACAAAAATAGTTGGAGAAACTAACATTGCGCTGCAGCGCCATATCGGAACGAGTAGCGTTACAGTAACGAGATTTTTGTATCTTGTATCTTCGGGTTGCACTCGTCCAGATGTCACTCGCTTCAGACCTGGGCCTCAAAAAGTTGTTAGACTGTGCTGCTCTTAATTCATATACTCTCTGACTTAACCATTCACCAGGACCGCGATTCGACATGCCAAACTGTGAAACGTGGATGTCACACTTGTATTGCTAGTGGATAGAGTGATATCCATCTGTCCACACCTAACTGTCAAGCTGTCAGGTAGGTCTCGCTAGAGCGTTTTGTGCTATGGCCACCATTTTAGATATCACTTGAGTGATTCCACTCCGATTTCAACTGTCACAAAAGTGTGATATCATAGTTGTCTCGCAAGCGACTGTCAGTAATGCCATGTCGAATCGGGGCCCAGTATTCACCAACAGTAATTTTGTCACCTGTAATCAAACTGTATTTAATTTCCTTGCGTGGTCCAAGGTCAACTGTTTGACAATATTCATATTTAGTCCGGGACATAGACTAATAAGTTAATAACCCAAGACGCCGCATAGCTGGGCGAACCCCGCTGCCACGCATACAGTCGCGTCACTCCACGGTGTGAGAGAGATAGGTGTCTTTCCTTTCAGTCCTTCAATGTGCAAATGACGTTGATGTATGTGACATCGCTTGCTCGGGAAACCGTTGAAACAAAATAAATGGTGCAAAATGCATTATTGTTGCATTAAATTTTGCGGTAGAAACACCAAAACATCTGGTGTACAAAAGGACGGCATTTCATTTCACAGGTAAACAGGTATTTGCATAAATTTCCTATTAAATACATTTGTAATTATTAGCAGTGACAATGTTATTAGCAGGGCCCGTAATTTTCATGCCGATGACATCAATTTGACGTCACGCTCCATATAGGGTGATCCCATATAGTTTTATTATAAATTATTAATCATTAGTCGTCAATCATTTTAATCATGTACAAATGACTTCATAAGACCGGTGTGAAGTTAGCGGCCAAAGTTATCGGCGAGCGATAACCCTACCAAATTAAGATATCAACTTTTTTGGATCGTGTTTGCTCATGAATAAAGGCTTAAATAGCTTAATTATAGGACAAAATAGAAAACATGCCTCGTAACAATAACAAATTATATACATTTTAACGACTACATACCAAAACAAGACTGTGAGGTCCCAACTTATTGTAGTAAATACAAAGACGAAAAACATATTCATTTCTAGACAGTAAGACAGTTTCAAACATCCATTTAGGAGAAATAAAAACCTAAATCTTTCGTGAAAAGCTTTCAGAACGCACTTACCTCATTTACTGTAACAGCCGTAACTGAAAAACTGTTACCGGTCGCACTAAGTCCAACACCACGAACTTTTTAACCATTGCTAGACATTAAGACAGTTATAAACATTCATACTCGTAAATAGAAGCTTTAGATCAAGGCGTTTCAAAGAAAGCTTCTTGAACCAACTAACTTTAGTTACTGCAAGTAAAAAATATCTAGGGAAAAAGTATCAAAATTCAAAATATGTCACTGATTTTGAAACACATTTAGACAATAAGACGATTCAAAACATACACAAACAGAAGCTTTTGATCAAGAGCTTTCATTAAGAGTATAAGAATCTTAGAAACCACACTAAACTTAGAAGCTGCAACTCAAAAATATTAAGCGGCGGAGTAGCTTTCAACACATTTCTCTGACTTTGAAAAACTTCTAGACAATAAGACGGTCTGAAACGTATTTATGAAAAAGCTCTAGGTCAAGAGCTTTTATATAAAGTTTAAAGAACGAACTAAGCAAACGAACTACAGTAGCTGTGACTGAAAAATAGTTAGCGGCGGAGCAATCTTCAACATATTTCGCTGACTTTGAAACAATTCTAGACAATAAGACGGTCTGAAAAGTATTTAAGAATAAGGTCTAGGTTGAGAGCTTTCATGTCAAGCTTAGAGAACGAACTAACTAACGAATTACAGTATCTGTGACTGAAAAATTGTTAGCGGCGGAGCAATCTTCAACACATTTCACAGATTTTGACCACTTCTAGACAATAAGACGGTCTGAAACTTGATTGAACAGATGCTCTAGATCAAGAGCTTTTATGCATAGCTTACAGATTGTACTTACTAAACTTACTACAGTAGCTGTGACTGAAAAATAGTTAGCGGCGGAGCAATCTTCAACACATTTCGCTGACTTTGAAACAATTCTAGACAATAAGACGGTCTGAAACGTTTTTATGAAAAAGCTCTAGGTCAAGAGCTTTTATATAAAGTTTACAGAACCAACTAAGCAAACGAACTACAGTAGCTGTGACTGAAAAATAGTTAGCGGTGGAGCAATCTTCAACACATTTCGCTGACTTTGAAACAATTCTAGACAATAAGACGGTCTGAAAAGTATTTAAGAATAAGGTCTAGGTTAAGACCTTTCATGTCAAGCTTACAGAACGAACTAACTAAACGAATTACAGTATCTGTGAATGAAAAATTGTTAGCGGCGGAGCAATCTTCAACACATTTCACAGATTTTGACCACTTCTAGACAATAAGACGGTCTGAAACTTATTTGAACAGATGCTCTAGATCAAGAGCTTTTATGCATAGCTTACAGGTTGTACTTACCAAACTTACTACAGTAGCTGTGACTGAAAAATAGTTAGCGGCGGAGCAATCTTCAACACATTTCGGTGACTTTGAAACAATTCTAGACAATAAGACGGTCTGAAAAGTATTTAAGAATAAGGTATAGGTTAAGAGCTTTCATGTCAAGCTTACAGAACGAACTAACTAAACGAATTACAGTATCTGTGACTGAAAAATTGTTAGCGGCGGAGCAATCTTCAACACATTTCACAGATTTTGATCACTTCTAGACAATAAGACGGTCTAAAACTTATTTGAACAGATGCTTTAGATCAAGAGCTTATATGCATAGCTTACAGATTGTACTTACCAAACTTACTACAGTAGCTGTGACTGAAAAATTGATAGCAAAGGAGCATTTTTCAACACATTTCCCTGACATTGAAACACTTCTAGACAATAAGACGATCTGAAACGTATTCGAGAATAAGCTATAGGTCAAGAGCTTTTATATAAAGTTTACAGAACGAACTAAGCAAACGAACTACAGTAGCTGTGACTGAAAAATAGTTAGCGGCGGACCAATCTTCAACACATTTCGCTGACTTTGAAACAATTCTCGACAATAAGACGGTCTGAAAAGTATTTAAGAATAAGGTCTAGGTTAAGAACTTTCAGGTCAAGCTTACAGAACGAACTAACTAAACGAATTACAGTATCTGTGACTGAAAAATTGTTAGCGGCGGAGCAATCTTCAACACATTTCACAGAGTTTGACCACTTCTAGACAATAAGACGGTCTGAATCTTATTTGAACAGATGCTCTAGATCAAGACATTTTATGAATAGCTTTCAGATTGTACTTACCAAACTTACTACAGTAGCTGTGACTGAAAAATTGATAGCAAAGGAGCATGTTTCAACACAATTCTCTGACATTGAAACACTTCTAGACAATAAGACGGTCTGAAACGTATTTACGAAAAAGCTCTAGGTCAAGAGCTTTTATATAAAGTTTACAGAACCAACTAAGCAAACGAACTACAGTAGCAGTGACTGAAAAATAGTTAGCGGCGGAGCAATCTTCAACACATTTCGCTGACTTTGAAACAATTCTAGACAATAAGACGGTCTGAAAAGTATTTAAGAATAAGGTCTAGGTTAAGAGCTTTCATGACAAGCTTACAGAACGAACTAACTAAACGAATTACAGTATCTGTGACTGAAAAATTGTTAGCGGCGGAGCAATCTTCAACACATTTCACAGATTTTGACCACTTCTAGACAATAAGACGGTCTGTAACTTATTTGAACAGATGCTCTAGATCAAGAGCTTTTATGCATAGCTTACAGATTGTACTTACTAAACTTACTACAGTTGCTGTGACTGAAAAATTGTTAGCGGCGGAGCAATCTTCAACACATTTCGCTGACTTTGAAACAATTCTAGACAATAAGACGGTCTGAAACGTATTTATGAAAAAGCTCTAGGTCAAGAGCTTTTATATAAAGTTTACAGAACCAACTAAGCAAACGAACTACAGTAGCAGTGACTAAAAAATAGTTAGCGGCGGAGCAATCTTCAACACATTTCGCTGACTTTGAAACAATTCTAGACAATAAGACGGTCTGAATAGTATTTAAGAATAAGGTCTAGGTTAAGACCTTTCATGTAAAGCTTACAGAACGAACTAACTAAACGAATTACAGTATCTGTGAATGAAAAATTGTTAGCGGCGGAGCAATCTTCAACACATTTCACAGATTTTGACCACTTCTAGACAATTAGACGGTGTGAAACTTATTTGAACAGATGCTCTAGATCAAGAGCTTTTATGCATAGCTTACAGGTTGTACTTACCAAACTTACTACAGTAGCTGTGACTGAAAAATAGTTAGCGGCGGAGCAATCTTCAACATATTTCGCTGACTTTGAAACAATTCTAGACAGTAAGACGGTCTGAAAAGTATTTAAGAATAAGGTCTAGGTTAAGAGCTTTCATGTCAAGCTTACAGAACGAACTAACTAAACGAATTACAGTATCTGTGACTGAAAAATTGTTAGCGGCGGAGCAATCTTCAACACATTTCACAGATTTTGACCACATCTAGACAATAAGACGGTCTGTAACTTATTTGAACAGATGCTCTAGATCAAGAGCTTTTATGCATAGCTTACGGATTGTACTTACTAAACTTACTACAGTAGCTGTGACTGAAAAATAGTTAGCGGCGGAGCAATCTTCAACACATTTCGCTGACTTTGAAACAATTCTAGACAATAAGATGGTCTGAAACGTATTTATGAAAAAGCTCTAGGTCAAGAACTTTTATATAAAGTTTACAGAACCAACTAAGCAAACGAACTACAGTAGCTGTGACTGAAAAATAGTTAGCGGCGGAGCAATCTTCAATACATTTCGCTGACTTTGAAACAATTCTAGACAATAAGACGGTCTGAAACTTATTTGAACAGATGCTCTAGATCAAGAGCTTTTATGCATAGCTCACAGGTTGTACTTACCAAACTTACTACAGTAGCTGTGACTGAAAAATAGTTAGCGGCGGAGCAATCTTCAACATATTTCGCTGACTTTGAAACAATTCTAGACAATAAGACGGTCTGAAAAGTATTTAAGAATAAGGTCTAGGTTAAGAACTTTCAGGTCAAGTTTACAGAACGAACTAACTAAACGAATTACAGTATCTGTGACTGAAAAATTGTTAGCGGCGGAGCAATCTTCAACACATTTCACAGATTTTGACCACGTCTAGACAATAAGACGGTCTGTAACTTATTTGAACAGATGCTTTAGATCAAGAGCTTTAATGCATAGCTTACAGATTGTACTTACTAAACTTACTACAGTAGCTGTGACTGAAAAATAGTTAGCGGCGGAGCAATCTTCAACACATTTCGCTGACTTTGAAACAATTTTAGACAATAAGATGTTCTGAAACGTATTTATGAAAAAGCTCTACGTCAAGAGCTTTTATATAAAGTTTACAGAACCAACTAAGCAAACGAACTACAGTAGCTGTGACTGAAAAATTGATAGCAAAGGAGCATTTTTCAACAAATTTCTCTGACATTGAAACACTTCTAGACAATAAGACGATCTGAAACGTATTCGAAAATAAGCTCTAGGTCAAGAGCTTTTATATAAAGTTTACAGAATGAACTAAGCAAACGAACTACAGTAGCTGTGACTGAAAAATAATTAGCGGCGGAGCAATCTTCAACACATTTCGCTGACTTTGAAACAATTCTAGACAATAAGACGGTCTGAAAAGTATTTAAGAATACGGTCTAGGTTAAGAGCTTTCATTTCAAGCTTACAGAACGAACTAACTAAACGAATTACAGTATCTGTGAATGAAAAATTGTTAGCGGCGGAGCAATCTTCAACACATTTCACAGATTTTGACCACTTCTAGACAATAAGACGTTCTGAAACTTATTTGAACCGATGCTCTAGATCAAGAGCTTTTATGCATAGCTTACAGATTGTACTTACCAAACTTACTACAGTAGCTGTGACTTAAAAATTGTTAGCGGTGGAGCAATCTTCAAAACATTTCACTGATTTTGACCACTTCTAGACAATAAGACGGTCTTAAACGTATTTAAACAGTTGGTCTAGGTCAAGAGCTTTTATGCATAACTTACAGATTGTACTTACCAAACTTACTACAGTAGCTGTGACTGAAAAATTGATAGCAAAGGAGTTATAATGATATCTGTATAGTTTGGCCAGTACGATGTGCGTGAAGATAGCCACCCAAGTACTTTTCTATAGAAATATTGTATGATAGATTGTGGGCATGTAGCTTAGTTTGCGAGCAATAAACATATCTTAATCGAATAGTCGTGCTCCGTAGAGACTAGTCCATGCATTGAATTTGTTAGGATGTCAAGGGAACACCATATGTGACACTTTATCTGAATACCTCAAATGGTCGTTATGCATTTTCTAATTTTTTTTTCTAGCCAATGTCCTTACGTCCAAAAATCAGTCCTAATTGTTTGCAAGCTTTCTATTGGTACCTTGCATATTAATAAATATAATTCTCAAAATGATAAATTTTCGCCTATTTTCTTAAATAATCTCAAAACTATTTACCCTAAAATTATTAAAAAATATATATTTAAGATGGCCATAATGAGCCCTTTTATTTGAAACTAGCTTTCCGCCCCGCGACTTCGTCCGCGTAGAATAACACCTTCGCACCCCTATTTAACCCCTTCAATAGTAGAATTTTTCAAAACGCTGAAAGGACTTTTATTGTATTTTAATAAGTTATCTTCCCACGATTTTAAAAGTCTCTAGCTCAAAAAAGTAATTTCCCTCATGCAAACTTAGCACCCCTATTTAACCCCCTCAGAGGTGGAATTTTCTAAACACTGATAATAGTTTTATTGTGTATTAATAAGTAATTTTCCCACAGAGTTTAAAAGCTCTAGTTTAAACAAAGAAATTTCCGCCATACAAATTTAGCACCCCTATTAAACCCTTTTAGGAGTAGAATTTGCCAAAACGCTGAAAGTTATTTTATTGTATTTTAATAAGTAATCCTCCTACACAGTTGAAAGTCTCTAGCTCAAAAAAATAAATTTCCCCTATACAAACTTTGCAACCATTTTTAACCCCCTCAGGGGTGAAATTATCCAAAACGCTTAAAGCTTTTTTATTATATTTGAATACGTAATATTCCTAGGAAGTTAAAAGTTTCTAGCTCTAAAAATAAATTGCCCCCATACAAACTTTACACTCCTTTTTAACCCCCTCAGGAGTGAAATTAACTCAAACGCTGAAAGCACTTTTTTGTACTCCAATAAGTAATATTCCTACAAAGTTTGAAGTCTCTATCTCGAAGAAAGTAGTTTCCCGCATACAAACTTTGCACCCCTATTTCCCCTCAGGGGTGGAATTATCCAAGACGCTGAAATTACTTTTATTATTTTTTTAATATCAGCGAAAGTACGAAGTTTCAAGTCTCTAACTTAAAATTTATAATCCTATACATACATACTTTTAACCCTCTTTTTACCCCCTTACGGGATGAATTTTTAAAAATCGCTTCTTATTATTTGTATAATTTATAAATGTAACCTGACCTGCATTCTACAACTTTCTAGCTTCAGTTGTTAAACTTTGCACCCCTATTTCCCCCCAGGGGTGGAGTTATCCAAAACGCTGAAATAACTTTTATTATTTTTTAAATATCAGCGAAAGTACGAAGTTTCAAGTCTCTAACTTAAAATTTAAAATCCTATACATACATACTTTTAACCTGCAGAAGTATTATTCCTGCAAAATTTTAAGTCTCTAACTCAAAGAAATAAGTTTCCCGCATACAAACTTTGCACCCTTATTTAACCCCCTCAGGGGTGGAATTATATAAAACGCTGAAATTATTTGTATTATTTTTTAAATATCAGCGAACGTACGAAGTTTCAAGTCTCTAACTTAAAATTTAAATTCCTACACATACAAAATTTTAACCACCTTTTTACTTCCTTAGGGGTTGAATTATTCAAAATCGCTTCTTATTATTTGTACACGTTAGAAATGTAACCCGACCTGCAAATTGCAACTTTCTAGCTTCAGTTGTTAAGGCCTCGCTTTAATACCAACTTTTCAACTCATCTGGGGTTGAATTTTGAAAAACGCTGAAATATGATTCTTTTGCTTTTAAGCTATTAGCCTGCAAACGAAATTTCAAGTCTATCACAAAAAAAATTGTAATCTCTCTACAAACTTTCAACCCCTTTTTTACCCCCTCAGTGGTAGAATTTTACAAAACGCTAAAAGTACTTACTGTGTTTTAATAAGTACACTTCCTACAATATTTTAACTACCTTTTTACCCCCTTAAGGATTGAATTATTCAAAATCGCTTCTTTTTATTTGTACACGTTAGAAATGTAACCCGACCTGCAAATTACAACTTTCTAGCTTCAGTTGTTACGGCCTCGCTTTAATACCAACTTTTCAACCCCGTTTCAACTCCTCTGGGGTGGAATTTTGAAAAACGCTGAAATTAGTTTTTTTGCTTTTAAGTTCTTAGCTTGCAAACGAAAATTCAAGTCTGTCACAAAAAAAAACTAATCTCTATACAAACTTTCAACCCTTTTTTAACCCCGTTAGAGGTAGAATTTTGAAAAACGCTAAAATATTTTTTATTGTTTTTTAATTATCAGTAAATAAACGAAGTTCCAAGTCTCTAACCTTAATATTTAAGCCCCATCCATACAAACTTTCAACTCTCTTTTTACCCCCTTAAGGGTTGAATTGTTCAAAATCGCTTCTTATTAGTTGTACACGTTATAAATGTAATCAGACCTGAAATTTTCAACTTTCTAGCATCTGTAGTTTCGGCTCTGCGTGGATCAGTCAGCCAGTCAGTCAGTCAGTCAGTTAGTCCGTCAGTCAGGACAAAGGCATTTATATATATATATAGATGTAAAACAATAGAGTTTGCAAAACTTTTTTTTCTCATTTTGCCCTCAAAAGTAGCCGTCATATTAAAAAGTCCGTCTTTGAGTCAACAACTTACATATGTGTAATTTAGGAAATTCCGAAAACTGCAAATTTCTACTAAACGCGGCATTTTAATGCGCGCTAGCAACAGTCCTCTTGACGCTCATTTAACTGGCCCCCCGCATCCGTTAGCTCAGAACGCCATCGATGGAATCACGTGAGTTGCGCGCCATTTTTGTGAGCAAGTGCTATTTCCCGCGTTTTTGATCTTTCGGAATTAGCCGCACATCAGTAAATCGAAATTTTGGTAAGTAAATGGTTTTAATCCTTCTGTATTTAATAGATTTTCGATTTTAATTACTACTCAATGGACTAAGAACCTATAGAATTCGACTTCGACTATTTGTTGGCGGTTCTTAAGGTAAGACGTAAACCATTCATACGCGGCGCCTCGAATTCCTACTCCATAAAGTTTATTAATAGAATGTCGTGCCGGACTCGATCATATGCTTTGCTCATGTCCAGGAGCAACCCAAACACATTTTTTTGTTGTCTATTAATTTTAAGGTTTCTTGAATTAATTTGTATATTGTGAGTGTTGTGGACCTTTGTTTTCTGAATCCAAATTATCGTTTATCAAAAATATTAAATTTGTTACAGAAAGATGTCAGACGGTTAGCCATAATAGTTTCATAGATCTTTGAAAATGTACTGAGTACAGCAATCGGACGGTAGTTTTGGGTGTCAGAAGGGTCTCCTTTTTAGGGTTCCGTAGCCAAATGGTAAAACACGGAACCCTTATGGATTCGTCATGTCTGTCTGTCTGTCCGTCCGTATGTCACAGGCATTTTACTCGGAAACTATACGACGTATCGGAATAAAATTTACACATAAGGTGTATTTTGTATGCAGCTACTTAGTTATGCAGTTAAATTTGAAAAAAAAAAATATTTTTAGGGGGGCGCTCCATACAGGTAACTAAATTAAAAAAAAAATTAACGAAATATCAACATGTGACACATCATCATCAATCGATAGGTCTTTCAAAATAACATTGAGGTTTCTTTGACTAATTTGTGATTAAGTGAATATTTTCTGAAATAATCGCTTCGAAAGTCAGAAAAATTGTGTAGCCCCTCGTAACTTTTGAACCGTATGTTCAAAAAATATGAAAAAATTTGAAGAGATGCGCCTTATCATATAATTTCAACGGTAATTATTTTGAACATTATCGGTTCAGCCATTTTTGAGTTATCTCCAAAAAACTTCTTCCATAGGCATCTGATACGACCTTTTGGTATTAGTTTGGTTCTTATTCCATTGAAGGTACGGAACCCTCCTATGCGTGGTCCGACACGCACTTGGCCGGTTTTTTTCTAATGGATCAGTGAGGTTAGTATGCTCTTATGATGCTATGCGAATGTGATAACATAAACATAATAGTAGTTTATGTAACTGTTACGTAATAAGGGTCCTTAAAACATGAGAGAGAGTGTGGTTTTCACACGAGTGTTTTAAGGCCTAATTACGTACAGTTGCATACACTGCTTTATCTACACTCATATTATTTATCCTAAATGCCGTATTCCGAAACCATAGAATGGCCGCCATTGCACCGCCATGGCCAACTCGATTGTGCCGGCGGTCGCGAGGGCGCGTGCAGGTGTACATTATGTTATCAAAACTCATAACACATCAATAGTTGAGCATGTAAAGTTAAAATTACGTTACTGCCACACATAAAAAGCTTATCATAGTAAAATCGGTGGTGGTAATGCTAGCCATTGCCTACCGTTTTTGAACACGTTTTAGAGGACTTAATGTCCGTGAAGTTGATCGCCCCAAACTCAGTATCCTGAATTTACGTATCTATATCGTTAGTTCATCGTTAGTTCACGTTAGTTCAGTATATTAAATCGTAAGGACCCGACTCCAACATCTATTTTTTTTAAAACAAAATGGGGCGGCTAACTTCACGCTACCGCCCCAAAACGGATTTTTCGGTTTCTATCGATGGCAATCGGTAGATATTCGTTAGTTCGCGCGAATTCACAAAGAAATTTCGTAAGGACCCGATTCGGTATATATTTTTTGTTAATTTTTAAAGTGGGGCAGCAAACGTCACGCTACCGCCCCAAAACGGATTTTAAGGTTTCTATCGATGGCAATCGGTAGATATTCGTTAGTTCACGCGAAAACGTAACGGAATTTCGTAAGGACCCGACTGGAAAAGTTGTCCTATTATTATTAAAGTGGTGCGGTCAGAGGAATTTAGGTATTTAGATAATCTGTCACACATGGTATACGTTTGAGATCCTAACGATTTAAATACATGAACTATCCTCTATGAAGCATGCTAAATCAATTGATATTATGTTGTTTGCAAGCAACCTAGCATACATGCCTGCAATCGATCATACAATATTTCTATAGAAAAGTACTGGGGCGGCTGTCTTCACGCACATCGTACTGGCCAAACTATACAGATATCAGGATAACTGGCTACATAAACCGATAAAACAAGGTGATTTATTGTTTACTCAGGCATTTTAGACGTAAGGACCCATATACTTTGGCTAGAAAAAAATAATTTCGAAATATATAACGACCATTTGAGGTATTCAGAAAAAGTGTTACATATGGTGTTCCCTTGAGATCCAAACGAATTCAATGCATGGACTTTCCTCTACGGAGCACGGCAAATCGATGTGGATATGTTTATTGCTCGCAAACTAAGCTATATGCCTACAATCGATCATACAACATTTCTATTACTGGGGCGGCTGTTTTCACGCATATGATACTGGCCAAACTATACGGATATCATAATAACTGGCTACATGTACCGATGAAACGAGGTGTTTTATTGTTTGTACAGGTATTTTAGACGTAAGGACCCATATACTTTGGCAAGAAAAAAAAAATTTCGAAAATACATAACGACCATTTGAGGTATTCAGATAAAGTGTCACATATGGTGTTCCCTTGAGATCCTAACAAATTAAATGCATGGACTATCTTCTACAAAGCACGGCAAATTGATTACTTCTTAACCTTCTTAACCTAGACCTTATTCTTAAATACTTTTCAGACCGTCTTATTGTCTAGAATTGTTTCAAAGTCAGCGAAATATGTTGAAGATTGCTCCGCCGCTAACTATTTTTCAGTCACAGCTACTGTAGTAAATTTGGTAAGTACAACCTGTAAGCTATGCATAAAAGCTCTTGATCTAGAGCATCTGTTCAAATAAGTTACAGACCGTCTTATTGTCTAGAAGTGGTCAAAATCTGTGAAATGTGTTGAAGATTGCTCCGCCGCTAACAATTTTTCAGTCACAGATACTGTAATTCGTTTAGTTAGTTCGCTCTGTAAGCTTGACATGAAAGCTCTTAACCTAGACCTTATTCATAAATACTTTTCAGACCGTCTTATTGTCTAGAATTGTTTTAAAGACAGCGAAATGTGTTGAATGTTGCTCCGCCGCTAACTATTTTTCAGTCACAGCTACTGTAGTTCGTTTGCTTAGTTGGTTCTGTAAACTTTATATAAAAGCTCTTGACCTAGAGCTTTTTCAAAAATACGTTTCAGACCGTCTTATTGTCTAGAAGTGTTTCAATGTCAGAGAATTGTGTTGAAACATGCTCCTTTGCTATCAATTTTTCAGTCACAGCTACTGTAGTAAGTTTGGTAAGTACAATCTGAAAGCTATGCATAAAATGTCTTGATCTAGAGCATCTGTTCAAATAAGTTTCAGACCGTCTTATTGTCTAGAAGTGGTCAAAATCTGTGAAATGTGTTGAAGATTGCTCCGCCGCTAACATTTTTTCATTCACAGATACTGTAATTCGTTTAGTTAGTTCATTCTGTAAGCTTGACAAGAAAGCTCTTAACCTAGACCTTATTCTTAAATACTTTTCAGACCGTCTTATTGTCTAGAATTGTTTCAAAGTCAGCGAAATGTGTTGAAGATTGCTCCGCCGCTAACTATTTTTCAGTCACAGCTACTGTAGTTCGTTTGCTTAGTTGGTTTTGTAAACTATATATAAAAGCTATTGACCTAGAGCTTTTTCATAAATTCGTTTCAGACCATCTTATTGTAAGTACAATCTGTAAGCTATGCATAAAAGCTCTTGATCTAGAGCATCTGTTCAAATAAGTTACAGACCGTCTTATTGTCTAGAAGTGGTCAAAATCTGTGAAATGTGTTGAAGATTGCTCCGCCGCAAACAATTTTTCAGTCACAGATACTTTAATTCGTTTAGTTAGTTCGTTCTGTAAACTTGAACTGAAAGTTCTTATCCTAGACCTTATTCTTAAATACTTTTCAGACCGTCTTATTGTCTAGAATTGTTTCAAAGTCAGCGAAATATGTTGAAAATTGCTCCGCCGCTAACTATTTTTCAGTCACAGCTACTGTAGTAAGTTTGGTAAGTACAACCTGTGAGCTATGCATAAAAGCTCTTGATCTAGAGCATCTGTTCAAATAAGTTTCAGACCGTCTTATTGTCTAGAACTGTTTCAAAGTCAGCGAAATGTATTGAAGATTGCTCCGCCGCTAACTATTTTTCAGTCACAGCTACTGTAGTTCGTTTGCTTAGTTGGTTCTGTAAACTTTATATAAAAGTTCTTGACCTAGAGCTTTTTCATAAATACGTTTCAGACCATCTTATTGTCTAGAATTGTTTCAAAGTCAGCGAAATGTGTTGAAGATTGCTCCGCCGCTAACTATTTTTCAGTCACAGCTACTGTAGTAAGTTTAGTAAGTACAATCTGTAAGCTATACATAAAAGCTCTTGATCCAGAGCATCTGTTCAAATAAGTTTCAGACCGTCTTATTGTCTAGACGTGGTCAAAATCTGTGAAATGTGTTGAAGATTGCTCCGCCGCTAACAATTTTTCAGTCACAGATACTTTAATTCGTTTAGTTAGTTCGTTCTGTAAACTTGAACTGAAAGTTCTTAACCTAGACCTTATTCTTAAATACTTTTCAGACCGTCTTATTGTCTAGAATTGTTTCAAAGTCAGCGAAATATGTTGAAGATTGCTCCGCCGCTAACTATTTTTCAGTCACAGCTACTGTAGTAGGTTTGGTAAGTACAACCTGTAAGCTATGCATAAAAGCTCTTGATCTAGAGCATCTGTTCAAATAAGTTACAGACCGTCTTATTGTCTAGAAGTGGTCAAAATCTGTGAAATGTGTTGAAGATTGCTCCGCCGCTAACAATTTTTCAGTCACAGATACTGTAATTCGTTTAGTTAGTTCGCTCTGTAAGCTTGACATGAAAGCTCTTAACCTAGACCTTATTCATAAATACTTTTCAGACCGTCTTATTGTCTAGAATTGTTTTAAAGACAGCGAAATGTGTTGAATGTTGCTCCGCCGCTAACTATTTTTCAGTCACAGCTACTGTAGTTCGTTTGCTTAGTTGGTTCTGTAAACTTTATATAAAAGCTCTTGACCTAGAGCTTTTTCAAAAATACGTTTCAGACCGTCTTATTGTCTAGAAGTGTTTCAATGTCAGAGAATTGTGTTGAAACATGCTCCTTTGCTATCAATTTTTCAGTCACAGCTACTGTAGTAAGTTTGGTAAGTACAATCTGAAAGCTATGCATAAAATGTCTTGATCTAGAGCATCTGTTCAAATAAGTTTCAGACCGTCTTATTGTCTAGAAGTGGTCAAAATCTGTGAAATGTGTTGAAGATTGCTCCGCCGATAACAATTTTTCAGTCACAGATACTGTAATTCGTTTGGTTAGTTCATTCTGTAAGCTTTACATGAAAGCTCTTGACCTAGAGCTTATTCTCGAATACGTTTCAGACCGTCTTATTGTCTAGAAGTGTTTCAATGTCAGAGAAATGTGTTGAAAAATGCTCCTTTGCTATCAATTTTTCAGTCACAGCTACTGTAGTAAGTTTGGTAAGTACAATCTGTAAGCTATGTATAAAAGCTCTTGATCTAGAGCATCTGTTAAAATAAGTTTCAGACCGTCTTATTGTCTAGAAGTGGTCAAAATCTGTGAAATGTGTTGAAGATTGCTCCGCCGCTAACATTTTTTCAGTCACAGATACTGTAATTCGTTTAGTTAGTTCGTTCTCTAAGCTTGACATGAAAGCTCTTAACCTAGACCTTATTCTTAAATACTTTTCAGACCGTCTTATTGTCTAGAATTGTTTCAAAGTCAGCGAAATATGTTGAAGATTGCTCCGCCGCTAACTATTTTTCAGTCACAGCTACTGTAGTTCGTTTGCTTAGTTCGTTCTCTAAACTTTATATAAAAGCTCTTGACCTAGAGCTTTTTCATAAATACGTTTCAGACCGTCTTATTGTCTAGAAGTTTTTCAAAGTCAGAGAAATGTGTGGAAAGCTCCTCCGCCGCTTAATATTTTTGAGTTGCAGCTTCTAAGTTTAGTGTGGTTTCTAAGATTCTTATACTCTTAATGAAAGCTCTTGATCAAAAGCTTCTGTTTGTGTATGTTTTGAATCGTCTTATTGTCTAAATGTGTTTCAAAATCAGTGACATATTTTGAATTTTGATACTTTTTCCCTAGATATTTTTTACTTGCAGTAACTAAAGTTAGTTGGTTCAAGAAGGTTTCTTTGAAACGCCTTGATCTAAAGCTTCTATTTACGAGTATGAATGTTTATAACTGTCTTAATGTCTAGCAATGGTTAAAAAGTTCGAGGTGTTGGACTTTGTGCGACCGGTAACAGTTTTTCAGTTACGGCTGTTACAGTAAATGAGGTAAGTGCGTTCTGAAAGCTTTTCACGAAAGATTTAGGTTTTTATTTCTCCTAAATGGATGTTTGAAACTGTCTTACTGTCTAGAAATGAATATGTTTTTCGTCTTTATACTACAATAAGTTGGGACCTCACAGTCTTGTTTTGGTATGTAGTCGTTAAAATGTATATAATATGTTATTGTTACGAGGCATGTTTTCTATTTTGTCCTATAATTAAGCTATTTAAGCCTTTATTCATGAGCAAACACGATCCAAAAAAGTTGACATCTTAATTTGGTAGGGTTATCGCTCGCCGATAACTTTGGCCGCTAACTTCACACCGGTCTTCATAAGTACTCTATTTACACATGGAATAAATAATACCTACTTGATACGTGAAACGTACATACAACTATTTGATTTGTTTTTATACATACATTTTATTAAATGGTATTGTTAACAACACATTACAATTGTTACGTAGAAAACAGAATTCCTCTCTAACGTAAAGCACGCCATCCTTCTTGCATTAATTCCCATGCAAAGAAAATCTAAGTCATCTTCGCGTTCATATGTACCTAACGCAATATTCATAAAAATCATTTTGTTTTGTAATCGTATTTTTGTTTGTTGTGTCACACATTTGGTTAATTATTTCAAATTCTCTGCTAAAAAGAAAATGTCAAAAAAAAAAAAAAATTCAAAATTATTTATTTCATAAATGCATACAGGGTTATGATACAGGGGATGGGGCCACCCGTAAGCAAAATATTGCCTGTGTTGGGAGGCACCGCTCTTCCCTTAGGTTTATAAAAGTTAAAAGGGTAAAAGTTTTGTAGGTAATTAATGGTTTTTAGCTTAGGCACTACATACATGGGACATGCTTGAACATACTTAATATTAGAATAATAGTAGTATGTGAGTGTGTGTGTATGTGTGTGTGTGTGTGTGTGTGTGTGTGTGTGTGTGTGTGTGTGTGTGTGTGTGTGTGTGTGTGTGTGTGTGTGTGTGTGTGTGGTGTGTACATGTGTGTGTGGTGCTTCCTAGTATAGCGGTCGCAACATACTCTCCGTATCCTCATAGGATTTCCTTTTGAGCCACTTTGTGATGAGCGATTTACACTCGTGGTATGGTTTTGAGTGTATGTCAAGTTCCCTGTTAATTTTGTTGTAATTTTGTATAATTGATGGACAATTTTTTTCTGATTTTAACAACTAATACAATTAGGAAATCAGTATTTTTATTTCTCAGTGGCACTTGTAACATTTTTGACAGAACGTTTTTTAATGAGAACGAATAAAAAAGGTTACATTTAAAAAGGTTTTATTACATATTGATTTATAAACAGCCAAGGAAATTGATTTGTGTAACATTACGTACTTTGTCATAGTGTCAATCAACATCTAGACGCTAGAGATTTCATATTATTGTCACTGTGACCAGGTTCTAAATGGTATGCAAATCAAAGTCCTGGGCCATAACTACACGAATAACTAGATACTTAATGATATTATTTACAAACGAGGTTTTGTACATTATTATATACAGCCTTGGCCAGAAGTATTGAGCATCCTTGTGATTTTCATACAAAACTCGAAAGTTTAGACCGGTGTTTCTGACTTTTTTGAAGTTATTTTATCAATTAATTCAAACTGAACAGGCATGTTTTGTTGAAATGAGTAGTAACTGCATCGAATATTTGCAATTTTTCGCACCGACCTAAATTCGCATTTTTGGGACCTCCACTTTTCATATTTTATAGGTACCTTGAAAGTGTTATGAAGTGAAGTTTTCTAGATATATCAATAAAATATAACATTTTACGTCATTGTACATTGTTATGATAGGGAATTAATACTTAACATCAAAATTGCAAGCAAAAAAGAGCTATGCTCAACACTTCTGGCCAAGGCTGTACAAGTTAGTTTTGTACATACTCGTAATTATTTACAAATTAATTTAAAACATATTTACATTTCTACTTTTTTGCCCCTTATATTTTGATTCGAAATTGATAATTAGAATTTGCGCAAGGTTTTTAGGGGTCATACTGCATCGCCGGTTTGTAAAAATCCATTTTAATATTAAAAAGGACCTTTCAACTTCTACAGATGTAATAGGGGCATACTTCTGGCCAAGGCTGTACAAGTTAGTTTTGTACATACTCGTAATTATTTACAAATTCATTTAAAACATATTTACATTTCTACTTTTTTTGCCCCTTATATTTTGATTCGAAATTAATAATTAGAATTTGCTCAAGTATTTTAGGGGTCATACTGCATCCCCGGTTTGTAAAAATCCATTTTAATATTAAAAAGGACCTTTCAACTTCTACAGATGTAATAGGGGTATACTTAAAATAAGACCATAAATCAATTTTCCCATTGCTTCCATCAAGACGAACTTCATTATTGTCGTTTAAGTCAGCCATTATTTGCATGGTTGGTAATTCCTTGTTTTTGTGTAAGACTGTTTTATGCTTTTTATAAATAAAATTTCCTTTTTCATGCAGACTAACCCTTGATAATTTGCCTGTCACAGTTTTAACTACTTGTAGCGACTCACTCAATGTCAGCGTAAAACTCTCCATTTGCTTGGTAGCTTTTACTAGAACTCTGCAGCTTTCAGGTATGAATTTTAAATGATTTTTCAGATGATGTTTCCCAATTGCTACATAGAGTCATGCTGCATAGAGTATGATTCCAATTAAATTCGTCATAATTAATCATTTAACAACATTGATTTATACAAAAAGAGAGATACCTACGGTACCAGGCGCTCGATTGTGTGCAATCAAATATAGGTTCCGGGACCTATATTGAATTAGTCGTGTGGCAGAGTCTCTCAGGTACACTTTGTGCAATACGTAAAATATGGAGGTCTCGCTTGCATAGCCGTGTTAACTATATAGGTTTATCTCTTTTGCCCATGATACACATGTATTAACTGAGGCCACACAATCACGTAACTTTTTATTAATCATATTTAATTTTAGTTTAATTGGCTTTAGACACAACATTCGGTGCTTGATTATCCATATTTTTTTATTATTATATAGAATTTATAGATCAAGACACTTGGAGACCTTATACACATATACTTTTTTTTAAATTTAAATTCAATTTTTTTTTCTAACTGTTGATGATGGATTATTATAATTTGGAAATGTATGTAGAAGACACAGTTCAGGTAAGAAAGTATATCAAACTTGTATGTAATTCATTTTCAAATAGTCAGATTTAGACTCACCTCTTTTCTTTGGTATTTTTCTTAAACTATAACCTATTGTTGGTTAATCTAACCTTGGTTTGATATGTTTTCTTATAGAATAACGCACTTATATGTATTGTTTAGTTTTGATGTACTGTTGTTTTGAAAAAATAAGTCCCGCCGAGTTTCTTGCCGGACATAATTCTTCTCGGGTCAGAAGTGTAGGGTTAGAACCGGTGTAGTTTGATTTTTTTTCTCTCTTTTACTTTGACGTGTAAAAGTGCCCTTGTGGCCTACTTACTGAATAAATGTTTGAGTTTGAGTTTGAGTACAGCGGTGTGTAGCATTTTACAAGTGTGTAGGTGCTGGACCACATTTCAGTTTTGTTTACTATGAACGTCACTCATCTTCCTTTTTGTTTATGTCTATGTTGAACAACCTCTGCAGGTAACCGATATCGATACTTGAAATAATCAGTACCATGTCTAATTGACTTATATAGCTGTCAGCTTAAAATAATACATAGTGTTGTGTTTTAATTATTGTTAATTTATTTGTTAGGTATTGTTGGATAAATGTAAATAGGTACAATGTCATCTTTACACCAGTTTTGCTACAGATATCCGTTTTTAATCGTATACGACGAAAACGTTTATTGTTCCTGTTGTGATCAATATATAACATCAAAAGTCAGCAATGTCACAGCACATTTGCAAACAACTAAACATATTGAAAGAGAAGAAGGAAAATTAACACAAAATGAGTTTAACCTGGATCTTACGAATTTTATGGTAGCGTCAAACATACCATGGTTTCAATTAGAAAATGAAAATTTCCGTAACTTCCTTCAAAAATGCATTGATGGCAAGTATGCGAAAACAGCAAAAGTTCCATCGGAGTCAAACTTAAGAGTACAGTATTTACCTAAAATGTTCAAAAAGGTTTTCGATTCTATCAGGAATGATATCGCGGATTCGTATATTTACGTAAGTGTTGACGAGACGAAAGATCAATTGGACCAAAATGTGGCCAATGTTATCGTCGGAGCACTCAGAAAGACTAACGCAAGTAAACCACACATAATAGCTTCCAAGGTCCTTGACAGGACTAATCATGCCACTGTAAACAATTTAGTAATCGAATCGTTGAAAATTCTTTATGGAAATGACAATTACAATGAAAGGGTGGTGTTATTTTTGACTGACGGGGCTCCTTATATGGTAAAAGCAGGTAAAACTCTACGGAATTCATTTCCAAATATGATACACGTGACATGCTTGGCCCATGGCTTCAACCGTGTTGCTGACACAGTTCGAGGTTTGTATGAGGATGTAAACGAGTTGATTTGTAGTATGAAAACGACATTTTTAAAATCCCCATCACGAACAAAAAAGTTAAAACAGTTATATCCTAATATGCCACAACCTCCCCGTCCAGTTATAACAAGATGGAATACGTGTATTGAGGCCTGTATTTACTACATGACTTACTTCGATGAAATCAAAAACGTTCTTAACAATCTCGATGACCAGAATACCGCAAAAGTAAGACGGGCTAAATTAGCAATTGGGAAACCTCATCTGAAAAAGCATTTAAAATTCATAACTGAAAGCTGCACAGTTTTAGTAAAAGCTACCAAGCAAATGGAGAGTTCTACGCTGACATTGAGTGAGTCGCTACAAGTAGTTAAAACTGTGACAGGCAAATTATCAAGGGTTAATCTGCATGAAAAAGGAAAATTTATTTATAAAAAGCATAAAACAGTCTTACACAAAAACAAGGAATTACCAACCATGCAAATAATGGCCGACTTAAACGACAATAAAGAAGTTCGTCTTGATGGAAGCAATGAGAAAATAGATTTATGGCCTTATTTTAAGTATGCCCCTATTACATCTGTAGAAGTTGAAAGGTCCTTTTCAATATTAAAATGGATTTTTACAAACCGGCGATGCAGCATGACCCCTAAAAACCTTGAGCAAATTTTAATTATTAACTTCGAATCAAAATATAAGGGGCAAATAAAGTAGAAATGTAAATATGTTTCAAATTAATTTGTAAATAATTATGTACAAAACTAACTTGTATATTATATTGTACAAAACCTCGTTTGTAAATAATATCATTAAGTATCTGGTTATTCGTGTAGGTATAGCCCAGGACTTTGATTTGCATACCATTTAGAACCTTGTCACAGTGACAATAATATGAAATCTCTATCGTCTAGATGTTGATTGTCACTATGACAAAGTACGTAATGTTACACAAATCAATTTCCTTGGCTGTTTATAAATCAATATGTAATAAAACCTTTTTTAAATGTAACCTTTTTTATTCGTTCTCATTAAAAAAACGTTCTGTCAAAAATGTTACAAGTGCCACTGAGAAATAAAAATACTGATTTCCTAATTTTAGTTGTTAAAATCAGAAAAAATGTGTCCATCAATTATACATGTTCATTTTAGCAGAGAAGTTGGAATAATTAACCACACAACAAACAAAAATACGATTACAAAAAAAAAAGATTTTTATGAATATTGCTTTCCGTATGAACGCGAAGATGACTTAGATTTTCATTGCATGGGAGTTAATGCAAGAAGGATGGCGTGCTTTACGTTAGAGAGGAATTCTGTTTTCTAATGAATCGTAATGTGTTGTTAGCAATACCATGTAATAAAATGTATGTATAAAAACAAATCAAATAGTTTTATTTACGTTTCACGTATCAAGTAGTTATTATTTATATCATGTGTAAATAGAGTACTTTTGAAGTCATTTGTACATGATTAAAATGATTGACGACTAATGATTAATAATTTACAATAAAACTATTTGGGATCATCCTATATGGAGCGTGACGTCAAATTGATGTCATCGGCATGAAAATTACGGGCCCTGGTTATTAGTATGTCACCATGGTAACCATTTATGATTATCTCCTTCTCTCACACTACACGGAACAATCGCGCATTCCTTTTCTAACATTACGTTGCGTTGCTTGACTGAACTAGTGACGTGGCACGTTTACTATTCCATTATTATCGATAATTTACACATGATTTCCAAATAAGTTCCAGTTATATAGATAACAAAATAATTCATACTTCAATTAGTAGTTCAACTAGTAGTAGTAGTAAGTAGTAATATATATTTACATATATGTTTGCGCAGAATTGTAATTTAGGTAATGTTAGCTAACTGACTGAAATGTACAACTGAAGAACAAATCAAATTATTTTTAATAAATATTTTGATTTGTTTATTTTAAGTAGACACACTACTATATAAATCATAAACTTATATGTATAGATGTCATATACAAAGGAAAAAGTGACCTAGGCCTCCGGTGCCCAGGGCTGGGATCGAACCAGCGTCTTCTGCATTCGCGGCAGACGCCTTTACCACTTGGCCACCCGGGTCACAGCTGCATCGGTCGAATTTTCCCGTGTATATGCAATCTTTGTAAATGCTCAGGCGCATTTACAAAGATTGCACCGGAGGCCTAGGTCACTTTTTCCTTTGTATATGACATCTATACATATAAGTTTATGACTGAAATGTGTTATCTTTTTTTAAGGTTTCCTAAATGTCCCAACTTAAAAAATATGTGGATTGCTGCCACAAACCGACCACATAATTGGCTTCCTAACGCAACTAGTGTCATCTGCTCTCGACATTTCAAATCAGAATATTTTAAATTAACAGAGTTTAAAAATCGGCGACTATTATATCCTAATGCTGTGCCTACGCTTTTTTTACCAATTGTAGTAAGTATATTCTAAGAAATATCCTTTAAAAAAAAGTGTCACACGGTTGTAGTCACCATTAGTGTAATCTGTTTCAAATACGTCGGGCATTTGTCTTAAAACTTGAAAATATCCTCATGTGTGGCCCAGGGCTCGTGCTGATATTGTCAGAAATTTGAGAGTAAAGGATAGGATCCAGTTCCATGGTTGCCGCTATAACACATGCCAATATACGTTACTACAAAACGTGAGTTTAACCGTTTGAGGCACTACACACTTAATCCCATTCTCAGCGGAATTCAACAAAAAAAAAATACAGATTCCAAATTTAGCACTGAGTCGAAAAATGCTTATGGGTTCTGGTTCTTTTGTATGTAGCTTATAAACAAATTTCCGCCGAACGCTGAATTTTTAACCTATACTTCTGTGTCACGCTGAGCTTCCACTCAAGGGTCTGGTGTCCCTAATATTTTATTTATAGTATTAATATAACTTACGATAGTGTAAAATAAAACTTTCTTTAAAAAAAAGTGTTAAAAATCAGATAAATGCTTACATACACACATGACTTTTATCGATAAAAGTTGAGTATTTATCGATCGCGTCACATCACTAGTGGCCGGCTGATATTTTCGTTTTGACGTGTACATATCACTGATTTAATGAATGACAGCGCGCCAAGTCCTTGGTTCCCCTCCCGCACCCCTCATTTTTGGCAGCTTGGGTTTCAAAGAAATATCTCGCAAAGCGGAGTATAGAGATATTTAATATATGGTCCGGGATCATTTTAACTCGATGTATTTTTGGGTTCCTTGGTTAGGGTCTTGCCACATTATCGTATCACTAAACTCGCTAACTCCTCCGCTTATGCGAAGCAGCGGGCTTAATAAGGATGGAGCTATTTATAATGTTCACGCGATAGAGCAAACGGCACCTTTTTTCTCACCTGTGTCCAAGTACCAGTGAACGCCAAAAATATGTGAACACATTTGCACCTGCACTTAATACTTTGTATCAGAGAGCTGGCTGAAGCCTACCCTCGACTCAACTTGTTAATTAGGAATGATCGAATAGGTAAGGGCGGTGGCGGTGTTGCCATTTACTTAAGAACTGACATTCCGTACAAAACCTTATATTTATCCCCTTCTCTTTACTTTGGTTCTGCGGAATGGATGTTTCTTGAGTTGAATCAAAACATATCACAGCGTTTCACAGCGTTTGAATCTAAATTCATTCAGTTGCTTGTCTCAACTCGTTGAGTTCGGTGCATTATTTAGCGGGCAAATTTTCAGTGAAAAGTTTAACTGCGTCTCACAAAATGGGGAAGCTGATGGTAAGTAAAACCCATGACATGTAATAAGGCGATATCTGTAGAGTGTTTATATCGTAAATTAATTTAAAAATGATAATTAAAGGGGGTAGTTGTGGCGTTGAGCAATGTTAGGTAGTAATGTAGCGACCAATGATGCCCAACTTTTCCCACGACCAAATAAGGCTTAGGATTGACACCTTTTTATTATAGCGTTAGTCAGCGCTGATCTTCCGAAAGGACCATCCGGCGAAAAATTCACGGCAGGTAACAAACATATGTAGCTAAGTGGTACAATCTATGACAAAAACCATCAGTAATAATTTGTTACTAATAAACAAGAGAACAGTAGAAATTAAAAACTTAATAAAATAATAATAATAATAACTTATAACTACAACGCAACAATCTGGTGACCACGTATCTGACCGGACATGCCTTGGCCTAACATTATAATTTCTTAGCCACTGGCGCCAGCGTCAAAGCGTAAACATAAGGTTTTGTACGGAATGTCACTTCTTAGGTAAATGGCAACACCGCCACCGCCCTTACCTGTTAGATCAATCCTAATTAGAACAAAACCGGGTAGGGAGGGCGTAACAAGTTGAGTCGAGGGTAGGCTTCAGCCAGCTCTCTGATACAAGTACTGCATGAACAAAGTCGGTTTGAAAAGTATCTAGGAGGTCTGTAAAGTGAGAAGGGATGCTTTGAAATTCGCGTGACACTACCATGGATTTATATGAAGTGGATCTAATACTTCGGTCACAAAGTGAGGCCGAAAGAGAAGGTTAAGGCGCTAGGCGCTGATTGTGGCCGAAAACTGTTACTTTCTAAGAGATATATCTCAATAACGGGTTATTCAAAAAATTTGAAAAAAATATATGTTATTTATCATTTCATGTACAACATTGTCAACGTTTGAATAACTCGTGTAACATATAGTTTCTCCGTTATGTAAATGTAACGAAATGTCGTTTTAAGGTTAATTTTGCTTATACATATCTACTGAACGGCTCATTCGATTTAAAATATTGTTGAACTAAAAAATATGTACTACAGAACACTACAAACTTAACGTAGGATATTAAAATTGATTAAATTTTCTTTAACAACTTGATCATAATTCCACATTTCGTGCGTTATTAGCTCGAAAACGGCGTTGCTGGCAGTCGTGAGCTAGCTTTGAGACGAGGAGGCCGTGTCGCTCGTCGCTCCGTGCTTCCCTTGTACTACATATACTTGTGCTTGGCCCGTGAGTAATAATATCGGACTTACTGTGCCTAAAGACTAAATAACTGCAGAGGGTTCATGCGGTGCGGATATAACGTGTCTTCCCGGAATCAATAATGTATAGACGTTTTATCTTTTAAGATAATGTACTCGTATGCATGTTTATGTACGGTCGTATAAAAAGTGTATTTTATTTAGATTATAATACAAGTAAAAAACAAATGAAATAAAAATGGAGAAAAAACAAAAATCATGAATCTCACATTGCTCTGAAAACAAATTTGGTCATGTAAGTAAACTAAAATTATTATGTTTTAGTTGCATGCATGCAACACGCAAAATTGGCATTAGTCGTCGAGTTGCGGAAATCTGCTAGTACTGCAATACAATAGACTAATAATTAATTTAATAAAAAACTCCAAAGAACCGAATTTATTTAAACATACTTATTTAAGAATACCGTGTTCTAAACAAATGTAATATGCGTTTTATTTTAAGATTAAACACAATCTTTAATGTTATACTTTATACTAATTTATCAAATCTAATAGACATTGCGAAGTAAACTGCAAAGGATTGCAGATAAACCGGCCAAGAGAATATCGGGCTATGCTCAGTGCAGGGATCCGTAGTTGCCGGCCTGTTACAATACATCCATTCAAAAGGTAGTCTATAAAGAATTATTTTGTGGCACTTACGTTATTTTACTATAGGCATAACTCAAAAACGGCTCAACCGATTTTATTCCATAATAAAGTTTTTATTGAAAATACGGGATAAGTATTTCAATGGCCTCACTTCCAGGAATATTCCCAATTTTTTTGGACCCACGGTTCAAAAATCAAAGAGCATTTTAACTTTCGAAGCTATTATTTACGAAAGTATTCGTTTTATCCAAAAGTTGTGTAAGGCATATTCTTCTTGAAAGACCTATCCAACAATGGGTTTCAGATACTTATTGTTTTACCACTTTGTAGGCGTAATTAAAACACATAATTTGTTAACGATGCGCTCTTTTGGTATACCTGTAATAATATAGTTATAATATAGTACCTAGTTATAATATAGTTAAGTTTTTCTAGAAAATAAGTTGATCTTATTGTTTAGACTTAAGGTTCATAATTGTTTGCACCATATGTAATGCAACTCGTTGCTATGTGCCGCGAGGCAGTCCGCTGCTAGCCGCGAGCCTATTCACTTGCACTCTCGTGACATTTTTTGTAATTGTGTGTTTTTCCAAAATACATCTTCGTGCTAGAACTTCAGTTTTCTTTCATATGAACCCCATACAGTCAACAAAGTGGTCTTCAAACCGGATATATGTATCATACGCCGTACAAGATGGAAACGCGTGGAGCGAAGGCGCGGCGTGATGAACAGGAAAATAGGCTTCTAGAAGAAGAACAAACGATGTCCCAGAAGGACGAGAAGAGTAAAGCACCTGATGGTCAGGATTCCACAGCCAGGTTGGAAAGAGTTATGCCACGCCCAAGTATTCCGCAGGCATTAAGAAATACAATGGAGGGTAGCGTAAAGTCTGAATCAACCGCGGCCGGATTCCTCGAAAAAATGCTTCCGCCTGCGGCTTCGTCTGTGAGTAAAGGTTCTAGCAGCAAGGGCTCAAGAATTTCATCAGCTTCTAAGAGGGCAAAAAAGAAGCTACTTTTATTAGAAGCCGCAAAACAAAAGGCTGCCATACAGATGGAGATCATCGATAAGACTCTGGATGTTCAACTAGCAGAGCTGAACGACGAGGAACAGGAGTACGGTTCACAAGTAAGTCGAAGGAGCTATTCTCGAAGTGACGTTGCAAATTGGGTGGACAACCAGAGTAACTTGGAACCGCTGGTGGACAAGCACTGCCCTCCTTATGAAGAGTGCAGTATCTCGATCAAACCACTTTTCGAGAAAAAGGCGGTTTAAAGATTGGTTTCTATTTTTAAGTGTATCTCATAGACTATCTTAGTGAGAGACATAAATCTTACATCAAAATGATCGTTATTGTTTACAGAATGTGTATGTATTACTGAAAATATATAAACTTGTTTAAGTGATAAAAAATTACGAAAACGCATTAATTGTTAGATATACCATAGGATTTGACATAAGTATCCCTAACCATAACTGCAGTAAGTAACCGTTTTACTGCACTTATGATTAAGAAAAAGTACTTACTGCAGTTATCGCTACAGAATTATTGAATACAGTGTTAGGCTAGCCTAAGTAAAAACGTAGTAACTAAGTATTTAACTCACTCCGGTGGTAGGAAAGATGATGTTTATTGACTTGTTCTTAATAAAACGAAACTTCTCTATAATATTTTAATAATGAATGAAAATAAAATAAAGTAAAAAAAAAACAAAAACATAAAACTTCTCAAAAACAAATACTTTCCTTAGCACAACGTAAAACAATATTATTTAAAAACTAATTATAATCACTAGGCATCGGAGTATTCATAGCACGGTAAGACGTAAGCGAGCTATGGAGTCGACATTAGTGTAATATATGTGTAAAATGTAGGGTACTTTGGTTATGATTACGTTTGAGGGTAAGCCTTAAATAAATCAGTTGTGTCGTTGACTTGGCGTTTACTTTCGTCTTGCGTTCCCAAAAAGCCCTTAAACATTACTGGCGACGGGATTAAAGGACAATTTGTATCAAATCAGTGTTAAAATAGCGGGCAGTGTTGTTGTAAATAAACATGCCGATCAGTAAAATTGAAAAAAATTGATCGGTTAAATAAATCAGTTGTGTCGTTGACTTGGCGTTTACTTTCGTCTTGCATTCCCAAAAAAGCCTTTAAACATTACTATTAGCAATAAAATTAAACTCATATTCATACTCATTTATTTAATCCCATAAAAAACATAAATGTGAAATGAGAGCCAAGTTCAATATACATATGTATTATATTTGCCTTGGTCGACAAACTTCAACGGCAAAAGAAGTGAGATCTAAATGTGTGCCAAGTTCAATGGTTGCTATTCGTAATAAAATTAATACCAAATGTTTTTTTGTTAATCTACTGTATTTTCCTACATTTACGAGGTATATCTCTCTCTCTTTTTTGTGATATTTTCTATATTTTCTTGTACCTTTGAAATGTTCAAGTTAATTGCCCATTTATAAGTAATGAATATCTTACACTATTGATGTGCGCTAAATATTGGAATAATAATTAAAACTAAATCCCAGTTATAACTTATAAGTAGTTATATAATAAGTACTAAAACTGGTATACGTTTAAATAAAAAAAGTAAGGGTAGAACACCAATTCTACTCGAATCGTTATATATTCACGTGAAGACCTTAAAATCCAAGTTCAAAGACAAGCTGTTATCAATTTTATTACTAATTCTTACATTACAGGCACTATAAGTAAGTGTTCCTAATAGAATCAATTAATTGAAAATATATAATAAAATTATAAAAAAATATTAGTTTCTGATTTATTTCTTTGTATTCACCCTACTACCTATCTGGATGCCAAATTTGAACTTTCTAGGTCATCTGGAACAGGGTTAGAGGTTTGGTCTATATGTCAATACGTGATAAAAAATTACGATTTTTGGACGTTAATATCTAAATAACCGTTTGAGGTGTGTTTATGAAATTTGGAGAACATATGTATCTCGCAAGTTTCAATATATGAGCCGAATTAGACATGTTTATGTGAAATAGTTTTTGAGTTATGAGGGGGTTAAAAGTGGCTCCAAATGGTTCGTGTAATATTTACACACGGTGCTGCTCGCCAGTTCTGTTAAACTTGAATTTGGCTTGAGACGCTACCGCGTGTCTAGATTCTAAAATGCCTCTATACCGATTGTGATTAAAAATCGGATCTAAAACATAAATAAAATGTTATTTCTATTAGATTAAAAATTTAAAAACCCTTATTAGCTTTAACTATTTTAAAATACAACTATACTCTGATGCACAAACTACATCGCTGCGTTAGACCAAATTTTATTTTATTTTATGACATGTCGTAATATAATCAATATGACAAAAAATTGTCATTATTCTTGTTTGTAATATTTATATAATTACTCAAAGACAAAATTAAAGGGTCGTTTATAAGCTCACGTTCTTAATTAAATAAATGAGTGAGTATGACTATTAATAAGAGTTCAATATATAGCTCGCTAACGTCTTACCCTTCTCCTATCCTATTTGTTAGAATTACTTACCACCTTAGCTACTAGAACACAGAGACATGTATTTAATTTCATAATAAAATTGTACACAACCTTACCGCTTAAAGATCCGGACCAAACATGCGTGGTCCAACCGTGGCTTCAACGTTTACGCCGCACTGACTCCCCGCCTCTATTACTATTACCGTACCCGCCGCACGCACCCTCCCCGCCACCAAGTTGAAATGCAAAAAATATGCTTTCTCCTATTTAAAAGCGCAGTAACTTTGACATACTGCACATATAATTAAGAATGTGAAATTATATTTTCCTAGCATAACCGCAGTATATGCCTTTACTGCAGTAATGACTAATAAGCAATAATATTAAATAACGTTGCTCACAATCATAAGTGCAGTAACTATACTTACTGCACTTTAGAATAGTGTGCTCAATAATGTCAAAGGTGGATTATCCTACTGTTAAGTGCAGTAACTATATATACTGCACTTTTAACTAAAAAATATTGAACTTTAACAAAACTATTCCAAAAACGATTGCAGTATCTAAACTTACTGCACTTATCCTTTGGAAACTGTATTCAGAACTCTGAGTTACTGCAGTTATCGTTAATGAAAAGTCAGGTTAATGACAACTTTTATATGTCATGTCAAAGAAGAAATTGTAGAGCTCCTCTTCCTGATTCTGGATATGTATCTAACTCAATTTTGACAAAAATACGAGTTACTGCACTCTTCATAAGGAGGGCAGAGCAGCAAGCCCCCGATAATGGTTTTAATATGGGTGACCTGCATCAGCGTGCGTCACAAGTGCCGCCAGAGCCCGTCGCCAGGCCAGCGCCACGCGCCGCCACGCCCGCGCCCGCGCCACTCGCGGCGCCTGCGCCGGCTGCCCCGCTGCCGCCGCCCGACGGCACCATCACGGCACTCAATAGTGCGATACAAGTTATGGCTGAAGCTGTAAAGAATATCTCCACTGCCAACGCACCGAATACCAGCCTACCAGCCTTCTCAGTCGACTAAGCACGCCAAAAGATCTTCCTGAGTTTTCTGGCGATTATCTAGAATGGTTGCAGTTTAAACAAGCATATTACGAGTCTACTGAGATATGTGAATTCACAGATAAGGAAAACCTTTGGAGGCTTAGAAAATGTCTACGCGGCGCCGCTAAGGATGCAGTCAACGCTTTGTTCATAAGTGCCACGTCACCCGAGAAAGTCATGTCGGCGTTGGAACTACGTTATGGTAACTCTGAGTGCATCATTTCTCGCGTACTGTACGAGATTAAAAAGCTACAACCTCTGCACCAAGACTACCAGAAGGATATTATTACGTTCGCGTTGAAAGTGCAGAACTACGTGGAAGCAGTACGAGCAGTTGGTCAAGAGGAGCACCTACAAGGGGTAAATATAGTTTCCATAATTTTATCCAAGCTGCCGACTGTACTAATATCGAAGTGGTCAGGTTACAGCTTTAATCTAATCAAAGATGGTAATAAACCTAGATTAATCATCATGTCTGATTTTCTTAATGAAGAGGCTGTTAAGATATCAACTACTGCAAGTACCTATATGCCTACGAAAAATGAGAGTTACAAACATAAAACCCCGGAAACTAACAACACACGATCCCATACATTATGTGTACACGGCGATAATAATGAAAAAAAGTGCCTATTTTGCCGCACATCTGTTCACAGATTAACAGATTGTAAACAATTTAAAAGAGCGCTGCGCAAAGTCAGGTGGCAATTTGTTAGAAAAAACGGCTTATGCTATAAATGCCTACTATCTAAACATGAACGAGACTCATGCCCCGCGCCTGCGTGCGATAAGGGAGATTGCGGCGAAGCACATCACCGTCTTCTGCACTACACGGTAAACAATATCGAGGTACCGCATAAGTCATCATCATCATCGGGCCCGTCGAGTACTCCGTCAGCTACGAGTGCGTCAGCGCAGCAGGATCCTGAGCATACATCGGTTTCTGAGACTTTGACGCATATCAAAACTTGTGATAAAAAGGTGTTACTAAAAGTCGTACCAGTGTTAGTGCAGGGACCTAACGGTGTAATAAACAGTACCGCGTTCTTGGACGATGGATCTTCCGTCTCGTTAATAAGTGCTAAACTCGCGCGACGCCTCGGTCTACGCGGTCACTCAGAGACATTGCGCGTCAACGGTGCCTTTAAAGATAACGAACTTGTGTACAAATCGACCAAAGTGAATGTCGACCTTAAAGGTATGGACGATAAGGTTTATAATGTTAAAATGAGTTGTGTTGAAGAATTAAGTTTGCCGATTCAAACATTGTCTGTTTTAAAATTAGTTAATTACTCTCATCTGGCAGATATAAAACATAAATTGTGTACAATCGATTCGAAACCTGAATTATTGTTAGGTCAGGATAATTTACATCTTGTTATACCTTTGCAAATTAGGGAAGGGAAGTTTAATGAGCCATCGTGTACACTTACCCGCCTCGGCTGGAGCGTCCATGGAAGAGTGTGCGTGCCGCGGGCTGTCCGTCCGTCCAGGGGTTCGCGATCTGTGAATGTCCATACTAACCTGCGTATTGCAGATAGCGAGATTGAGCATGTCACCACTACAAACGAGTGCCTCCTGAGGGAAATACATGAAGATGTTAGGCGTTCGTTCCTTTTGGATTCCATGGGTGTGACAGCGCACGCGCGCCAGAATGCTGATGACGTTCGCGCCGTCGCGCAGCTGGAGCGCTCTGCCAGGCTCGTCGATGGGCGCTGGTACGTCGGCCTTCCGTGGAAGGATGAGCACCGCGTCGTGCCCGACTCCCGCCCAAACGCGCTTACCAGGATGAAGGGTATCGAGCGCAAAATGGGTAAGGATCCAGGATTCGCTGAAAGGTACCGTGAACGGGTCAATAATTTATTAGTAAATGATTACGCCAGGGAACTGATCAACACGGAAGTCACGCCGAAGACTTACTACTTACCTCATTTCGGCGTGGACAATCCGAATAAGCAAAAGCTTCGTCTGGTCTTCGATGCTGCCAGTCAGGTAAGCGGTAGCTCCCTCAATGATTATTTACTCACAGGACCTGACCTTTTGTCATCACTTTTAGGTATAATGCTGCGCTTTCGGGAACATAAAATTGCAGTAACAGGTGACATTAAGGACATGTTCCTGAGGGTTAAAATCCAGGAAGAAGCGACCGAAGGACGCGCTGAGGTTTCTGTGGAATGAATGAATGAATGAATGAATGAAAGGTTTATTCATGACAATTACAAAAGACATAATATACAATAACATATACAACCCGAAACATTAATAGCCACGAAATGGTCGCAACTCAGCGTTAAATGCCGGCAGGGCCAGCGCTGGTCTTCCGTTGCAACTATTTGACGACACGGGGCATTGACGCCACGATCACATCCCCAAAGTAAGAATATCCTAATCAAAACAAGAGAAAAAAAAACAATAAAAAACAGGAAAAAATTATAAACATAAACACAAAAACAATTTAAAAACTTCAAACGTTTCCTAATTCCGTCCTATGGAGGCCGCTTTAATACGGTCTACAGATTCACTGAGATAATCGCGCGACAAAATGCCACGTGTGTAGAGCCCCCCTAGGTTGGATTTTGGAACAGCCGTGGCCATCGTAAGCGTCGATGACAAAGGAAGCGAAGCATTTATAGCCTGTGGTTTACTACTTTTTACTACTATCATATCGTCCATGTCATTCATCCCGACATAGACGCCGACGCCATATTACGTCATGCAGCAAAAAGTAGGTCACGGACACAAAGGACTACTTTAAATTACACTTTTAACAAACAAATGACGACATATTACGAATTTACGACAGTGAAACCAATAAAACTAAACAGGATCTTTTTTAACTACAGTAAGTACCCAAGTATCTTGAATTTGCAACAAAGCGAGTTTATGTCTTAAAATTACCCTTAAAAAATAACTGTGTCACAATATCATCTCTCCAGGTCCAAAGAGGGAGTATACTAGGAACTAAAGCCAGCAATAAAATACCACAGTGATATGCCGCGGGATACCTCCGATGCATAAAAAATGGGACTTTTTCTCTGAGCTCCGATGCCTACGGGACGTAAAACGCAGGTGTGTAAACACAATCTCGTATTGTATATGAATAAATACTATGACTATGTACGTACTCATCAAGTTTAGAAAACAAATGAATTCTTTGCCCAATACTTTAGAAAAAGGTTATTGAGCATATTGAATTAATTGATTCAAAACAAGGGTTATCTTACCGTTTGTTGTATAAATAAGACTTACGTAATAATTAATAAATATATAAGTAAAATGAGATAACTGTGACGGCAAATATCTTACCACTGTTTACTAAAGGGTTTGAATAAGGAGATGCCAAAAGGTTAAAAACAACTTGTATCGTGCCTTAGATTTTCTTGCCTCAGTTGGTGCTTGAATAAAAAATTTCTAATATTGACCCTAAAACTATGTCTACTTTTTAGGTCCCGAATAGGCGGAGGCAGGTTGTTCCAGCATTTGGTAGCAAGATATCTGAAACTCCCGCGGAAGGCACCAGAGGAATGTTAATGAGTAAGAAGCTGCGGCCCACATAGTCTTATACCACGTGGCTTCCGAAATGACAATTTCTCAAACAGATATGAAGGGACGTGATAGTTTATAACACCGAAGAGAAGGCATGCTAGGTGCATCTTGCGTCTGTGTAGCATCTTTAAGGTATTACTGTTGTTCAAAAATGGAGTGACATGGGCCCTAGGCGGGATGTTGAAACAAAATCTTGCACATGCATTTTGAACTCTTTGGACCAGACGTTTGGTTTTAGAGAGCAGACGTGGGCCGTATACAAGGTCCATATAGTTTAATTTAGACATAACTAGTGATTCTACTAACTGGATTCGCAAAGTTTCACTCAAAAAAGGTCTAATCATGTACAACACTTTTAATTTATAAAAACATCCTCTTACTGCGTTTAGAATGTGTTTTTCGTAACGTAGTTCATGATCAATCAAAAGGCCCAAATTACGCGCTTCCCAGACTCGTTCTATGGGCTCACCCATCAGCTCAACCTGTACAGATGGTCTAAGTTTAGACAACTGCTGTTGGGCGCCGAAAATTAGGTACTTTGTTTTGGTTGGATTAAGCAACAAACCATTCTCCCTTGCCCAGGCTGCTATTCTAGTTAGATCAGAGTTTAGTTTACCTATGGCGCTATCAGCCTCCGACTGTTCAAATGAGATGTAGACCTGCATATCATCTGCATATATATGGAATTTACAATCTCTAATATGTATAGCGATGTCAGCAGAGTATAAAATAAATAAGATTGGGCCAAGTATGGAACCCTGTGGGACACCTCTAGTGAGCTCTAATTTGTTAGATTGACAAGAGGACCCATCAGGTAATGTCATTCTTACGTACTGGGTTCTGTTAGTAAGGTAGCTGTTGAACCACTTTATCGCTCTGCTGTCAAAACCGTAGTATCTCAACTTAGATAGCAACAAGTTAATATCAATGCAATCAAATGCCCTAGAGAAATCAAGGAGGACTAACAGAGTGCACATGCCTCGGTCCTGAGCTTGCAGCAGGTTATCAGTGACATCAAGCAAAGCCGTTACAGTGCTTCGACCCTTCCTAAAACCTGACTGGACATCTGGTAAAATATTGTTTCGTTCAATGTAATCTGTCATCTGCATGCATACAGCTTTTTCCACTACTTTAGACAGGCATGGGAGGATACTAATTGGTCTTAGGTCTTTAAGCTCCAATGGACTAGCCACCTTGGGCAGTGGACGCACAATTGCAACTTTCCAGACGTCAGGAAAGGTAGATGTTATAATGGATGTATTTATAAGATTAGTAATTACATCTAGTGTATATGGTAAAGTCATTAGCAACATTTTCAAAGTTATGCCGTCACATCCCTCTGCATTAGACTTGAGGTCTCTTATAATTTTGATAATGATATCGGCCTTGATTTGCTGTATCTGAAATACTGAATTACTAAACCTGTGGAATTCAAAATAAGTTAGCTGAGATATGGAGACATGCGAGACACTAGACAGGTTTAAGAAATGCTTATTAATCACGTCAGGGTCACTAAAAGTAGCTGGAAGCTCTGCTTCGTTTTTTGGTAGCAAGGTAGACTTAAGATTTTTCCATAACAACGTAGGGTTTTTAATTTTGCTGTTAATGTTTTGTTTGAAATAAGCAACTTTCTCATGATACAGGGCTTGCGCCACAGTAGATTTCATTTCCTTGTAGAATAGCCTCTTACCATTAGACCCAGATTTATGATAATCTATGGCTGCTCTATCACGCAGCTGCATCATGAGCTTGATTGTGTCAGTGATCCACGGGGGCTGGGCAGCTTTCACCACAGTTGTCCTAATAGGTGCATGAAGATTAAACAAGGATATAACACATTGATTAAACTCATTAGCTAGGTCGTTGGCAACACCCGTGGGTATCAGATCCCACTTTATGCTCTGCAAGTCCCTGTCGACATAGGTAGGGTTGATGCTATTAAGTGGTCTAAATGTTATGGTAAATGGCTTCATTTTATTGCGCTTAAGATTAAACTCACAGCTTATAAGGAAATGACCATGAAGGGACCCCAGAGGTACTACGCCAACCTTCTTGGCCTGCAAATCGGTGCAGACTATATCAATCAGAGTTTGACTAGATTCTGTGAAGTGCGTAGGCTCAGTGACTATCTGTGCAAGGCTGAAACTGGTTAAAAAGATATTTAATTTAGCGAGCTTAGAGTCAGTTGCCAAAACATTTATATTAAAATCACCCAACAATATTATATGATCATATTTTCTGAAGGAGCTAATCGTGTCAGAGATAGCATCAAAAAACAAATCAACGTCCATTCTTGGAGGTCGATATGCTGTGCCTATAAACAGTTTCTTCCCACTAAGGCTCAAAGTCACCCACATTTGTTCAACCGCATTATGCCGGGGGTCAACTGGGTATTTTAAGGTGCGGGCACTGACGCCTTGCTTTATGTAAAACCCAACACCACCCCCACGGGTGCACGGGCCCGGCGGGCGGGGTTTGTGCCGTAGCTTGAATCCTGGCAGCACTGGCGCTCGCCCCTCCTCCCCAACTTTTAGCCAAGTTTCGTTTATAGCTAAGATGTCGAATTCATGTTGGGTGCAGGCCGCAATGAAATTGTCGTGGTTTGTGCCTAGAGAACCCGCGTTTAACAAACCAACCTTGAGTTGTTTATCCGCCATTAAAATTTGCGAGTGGAAAAAACTGGAGAGCATTAAAATTGTTAAAAAATTGTGGAGAAACCACCCCACTGAAAACATGAAGACGTACGCGATGACGTCACTTATTTTTGGTGCAAATTGCGCTCCATTCATTGCGCAATTTGTTAAAAATAAAAACGCTCGGCGGTTCGAAAAATCATTTCCCGCCGCCGTCAATGCCATTGTCAACTCGCACTACATGGACGACTATATTGGAAGCCTACCCGACGAGACCACGGCGATCGAAATGGTAAGGAACGTTAGTGATATCCACAGGGCGGGCGGCTTTGAGATTAGAAACTGGACGAGTAACAGCGTCGCGGTTTTAAACAGCGTACCAAAGGAGACCTTAGGTACTGCTGCTGTAAGGTTCAAAGTCGGCCAGCAACATGAGACCGAGCGTACCTTGGGTCTCATTTGGTACCCGGCTGATGACAAGTTAGGTTTCGATCTGTCATTAAAACGCATACCGAGCGACGCGCTCAAAGATGAGAATAGGCCTACTAAACGGTTAATGCTAAGAGTAATAATGTCAATATTTGATGTACTAGGGTTCTTAGCACCCTTCACGATTCAAGGCCGAATCATGCTTCAAGAAGCTTGGCGTTTACAGGTGCATTGGGAACATTCCGGACGAGGTATATAACAAATGGCGGAAGTGGGTTGACCTACTAAAGGTAATTAAAGATATTCGTATACCTAGATGGTATCGCACAGCCGCGCACAATGCAGTAAGGGACCGCGATCTGGGGACTACGCGTGCGAGCGAGATGCAAGAATGCTCAGGTATCGACGCAGTACCAAGGCCTTCCCCTCCCGCACCTACCTCTCAACCCGCGGCTCCTGTGCCTACGCGCAGCGCTACGAAAGGCTACGACGGCGTAGCGGCATCTACAAGCGCTACGACCGCGTCAAGTAATACCTATTCGTATTATAGTTTGGAATTACATCTGTTTAGTGACTCATCTACTCAGGCGATGTCCGCTGTGGGCTATTGGCGCTGGAATGATAACGGTATTATTTATGTTGCATTTATCGCCAGCAAGAGCAGAGTTATGCCAGTAAAACCACTGACTATTCCGAAAGCTGAGTTACAAGCTGCATTGCTAGCTGCAAGACTAGCTAGTACAATTGAAAAGGAGCACAAACTGACGCCAATGAGGCGTTACTTCTGGTGTGATTCTTTAAACGTGATTTATCGGATTCGCAACAAAAATCGTACGTATAAAACTTTTGAAGCGAACCGCTTGGGCGAGATTGACGATCTTACCCGCGTGGACGAGTGGCGGTACATTTCTACAAAACTAAATGTTGCCGATTTAGCCACGCGGGATTCGTTCGACCTAGCCCTACAGAACGAGTGGTTCAAAGGTCCTTCTTTTTTATACGCCGACGAAAGTCTATGGCCTACAGACATCTTACCTACCGGTAATGAAGGTGAGTCGTCAGATTGCGTAGCCGTCGTCCAGGTGCGCGAAGAACCAGTTTGCTTACCTGTGCCGGACCCGCAGCGCTTCTCCTCCTGGCTTCGCCTCACTCGCGCCACAGCCACGGTGCTAAAGTTCGTTGCTAGGTGCAAAGGTCGAGCGGGCGAGATCGACTGCGATATGATGGAGCGTGCTTAGACATTGTTATTGAAACACGCTCAATACGAGTCGTTTTCGGACGACTTGGGCAGGATTAGGAAGCAAATGGCTTTGCATCGAACAAGTAGGTTATTAAAATTATCACCAGTACTGGACCAGCATGGACTACTTCGCGTGGGCGGACGCATTGACGCCGCGGCAGATGTGGCCCTGGACGTCAAGAGACCCGTGATCCTAGACGGCCGTCATCCGGTAGCTAGGCTCATCATTCGTCATTACCATATAAAAGCAGCCCATGGCAGTCAGGAGATGGTGGTCAACGATATAAAACAGAGGTATTGGATACTGCGACTTAGACCTACTGTTAAACTTGTGACGTCACAGTGCATGCTGTGCAGGATCATGAAAAGTAAACCTCAGGTACCTCGCATGGGCGATTTACCCGAGGCTAGAGTAGCACACCACAAGCGACCATTCTTCCACTGCGGGCTGGACTTATTCGGACCAATGGAAGTCGCAGTGGGTCGCCGCAGGGAAAAAAGGTATGGCGTACTATTCACATGCCTAACGGTACGGGCGATCCATATCGAGTTAGTTTCCTCCCTTACAACGGACGCGCTCATCATGGCGTTGCGGCGAATGGCGGCACGGCGCGGCTGGCCGCGCCACCTTTACTCAGACAATGGTACTAATCTGAGGGGTGCCGATACAGAGCTGCGCCGGTCGATGGAAGCACTGGACAGAGATGTCCTAAAAGCTGAGGGAGTCAATAATAATATGGATTGGACCTTCATTCCCCCCGCCAGCCCCCATTGGGGTGGGGCGTGGGAACGATTAATACGTTCTGTAAAAACGGCCCTCAAGGTCGTTCTTAAAGAACGTGCGCCAAGGGAGGAAGTGTTGACCAGCTTGATGGCTGAAATTGAAAATTCGGTCAACGGTCGTCCCTTGATGCACGTGTCAGTCGATCCAGCCGATGGTGAGTCTCTTACTCCTACTCACTTTCTTCTAGGATCATCATCGCGACTCCCTCTTGTAGGCGAGTTCGATGATTCTGATCTCACCCTAAGAAAGCAGTGGCGTAAGGCGCAGAGGCTTGCCGACATGTTCTGGCACAGGTGGCTAAGAGAAATCTTACCTAACCTTGTGCCTAGGACTAAATGGCTGGAGGAACGGAAGCCGCTAAAGGTAGGAGACCACGAGTGACGAGTGAGTGGTGAGTGTGGAGTGGTGGATCCCAACTCGCCCCGTAATATGTGGCCAAAGGGTTTGATCACCGAGGTGATCCCGGGCAAAGACGGCCGCACCCGGCTAGTAGAGGTTAGGACGGCCACCGCGACTTACCGGCGTTCCGCGGCGCGCATCGTCCCTATTCCATTAAGTTTAGAGTGCTGAAACAGCACTGGGGTGGGGAGTGTTAACGATGCGCTCTTTTGGTATACCTGTAATCTGTACCTAGTTATAATATAGTTAAGTTTTTTTAGAAAATAACTTGTTATGCAAAACTAGATCTTATTGTTTAGACTTAAGGTTCATAATTGTTTGCACCATATGTAATGCAACTCGTTGCTATGTGCCGCGAGGCAGTCCGCTGCTAGCCGCGAGCCTATTCACTTGCACTCTCGTGACATTTTTTGTAATTGTGTGTTTTTCCAAAATACATCTTCGTGCTAGAACCTCGGTTTTCTTTCATATGAACCCCATACAGTCAACATAATTACTCATACCAAATTTCAGTCTACTAAATATCTCTGAGCAAAGCCTGATTGAGAATCTAATAAAAAATTGCTGATATTTTAGAGTTCAATGTATGTAAGAATAAAGGAAAAAAAGCTTTTTTTTATACCACGACGCTGGCAAACAAGCATACGACCTGCCTGATTGAAAGCAGTTGTAAAGCCTATGGACGCCTGCAACCCCAGAAGATTCCCATGCGCGTTGACTACCCTAAAAAAAACTGTACTATGTCGGTGAAATGCAAATAAATACAAATTTTATATTAATTATCAACACAAGTGAATAAATAAATTACTACTAAGGGTTAATACTACCTATCAAATATCTTTAAAAGACCGGCCAAGTTTGTATCGGACCATGTATAATGTAGTAAGTAGTTTCTTGGAGATAACTCAAAAACGGATGAAGCGATAATATGTGAAATAATTTTCGTAGAAAATTAAGTACTAAGCCTTATTTTTTCATATTTTTTAGACTTACGGATTAAAAGTTAGATGGGAGCTATTATATTTAGACTTTCGAAGCAATTATTTCTGAAAATATTGACTTAATAAAAAAGTTTTAAAAATACTCTATATATATATATATATAGGTATATATATATAAGATATTTTTAAAGCCGTATCGTACAACATGTTCATATTTACAAAAAAAGTATTTTTGTCATTTAGTTTGGCATATAAACGTGTGGAGTTCCTCACCTAAAAGATTTTTTTAGCTATTTAGCCAGAAAACTAAGCAGCGGCACATGAAACACACCTCTAGATAAAATTTCAGTAATATATGTTTTATAATAAAAATGGCTGTGACATACGGACGGACAGACGGACATGTTTCAAAAAACTTTTAAGGGTTCCGTTTTTAACATTTTGGCTATGGAACCCTAAGAAGTGTTTGCGCTGTGTTATATTTTAAAGATCTAAATTTAATGGGCTTACAGCTCTCATTTGTATGACGATTTCGTGCACAAATACCTAATATATGTGCATTTTTACTATTCGCAACTCGTAACAGGCTTAGTTTTGTTAATTTATCGTAATTAAGTGAATTTTTACGGTTAATATTTAAAATCGCAACAAAAAAATAACCATCTATTAAGCTCACTTGCACAGCAAAAAACTCCAAATTCACATGGAAACACCGCTTTGATGTGCATTCAGTTTTTTTTTGCTGTACTAGTCAGTATTTTTTTCTGATATGCGGAATATTTTTAACCATATTTCGTAAATTCATAAATATTTTGCGCTCACTGTACTTCAAATTCAAAATCTAGGTTTTCATTTTTTTACATAAAAATCTACTAATCGAGATCGTTATTACTTATCTTATTTAGTAGCATTCCTAAAAAATGTCACCGTAGTACTTAATCACAGTATTCAAATCACAAAATATCCACAAAAGGATTAGGTATGATTATTATAAATCTGCCCGCGCGCCTCTGAGTAAAGTCATATTCTTTGAACATTATTGCGGTGCATCGCGGCGGATTTACGCACGATCGCAATGAGAAGGGTACGCGGGTGGCGCGGGTAGAGAGCGCCCAAACGCTCAAGGACACTCCGGCGACAATCGTCTTAACTAGGCGACTGCGTCTCGTTTTGACTAAGGAGGTTATGACGTCGTCAGACAATCAAAATGTCAATATGTGTCAAATGTGACAATTTTGTAACGAGTGCGAATGAGACACCGCCCCCTACTATTATGCTCTCTGTCGGACCGTTTTTACTACTTTTTACTAGTCGCCTGTGAACGACTGTTTTACTCAGTAATAAGGTTCAACTGTGGTTAGGGAAAAGTGTAAGAATTGGATCCACTTCATATAAATCCATGAACACTACTTGCCCAAACTTTGAGAAGTGTCAAGTGAGTTTAATGAGATAAAAGCAGAACTGTCGTTACTTACAGAGTAAAAAGTTTCCTTATCAGACATTATGTGTTTACCTTTTCTCTTTTTACATGTATTATTAACTTCTTCACCATAAATCACATAAAAACGGGTATGATTGAATGAGTGTTAATACTTGCTTGCAGTTGTGATCAGACCTTTACCCGGGAAACGTCCAGATCTGAGCCTGACAGGCCGGAAATCTAATTTGTCCGGCGAAAAGTTTCCCCTTTTTACTCGACTCTGCGGAGTTGTGCGTTATGCTTTATAAACTAAATAAGTATCGTAGTGTTATTTATCCTTTTCAACGCCATGAACACCTAAAGGTGTGAGGAGTAGTCGTGACCACAGCGCCAAGAATTTGAGCGAGATGACATACGCTGTGCCTTGCCCTACCACACATAGCGAGACGATATCCGCAGTACCCGTACCTCTCTTTTATATACCCGGGTCATAGATTTGACAGGTAAGTATAAGCTATGCTGGCGCTATCTGTAAACACTTTACTGGTCAACCCTATTTCATACATTCATAGACTAATTAACCCAAGACCCCGCATAGCCGGGTGACCCCCGCTGCCACGCTCGAAGTAATTTCACTCTATAGTATGGCACAAATTATTGGAAGTGACAGTAAACTTAGTACGTCTCCATGGCAACCATTAATGTCTGACTCTCTCATACGCCTCATGGAATACTCGCACGTTCCCTGTCTAGCATTGCGTGTTACCCTCCCGCACCCCTTTTTTATGGCAGCTTAGGTTTCAAAGAAATAACGCGCTAAGCGGAGTATAGAGATATCTTGTATATGCATACATTTCAGATCCATCGTGCAAACCCTTATGACAATGATCTGCGAGGTACAATCCTTAATAAAAATGTAGTCCAAACATATTTTTGGGAGTTCCTTGTTAATCTTTGTTATTTTATATCCGTATATCGTAATTCATAATATTTTACATATCATCATCTATTTAAGAAATTGTTTTTTAGGGAGGTATGTCCGGATCCAGGTCAAAATCTTTTTTAATTTGGCAGTAACTTAAGTGTGCCATATTTAAGCCATTCGGTTCCCTATTTATTATTATTGCAGTGAAATAGGCTACCGGAATGGCGGTAGGCGGGACGTCTCAGATAAAAAGGTTGGGTTTACATTGATCAACTCTGAAAACCCAAAAAAAAGGGTAATCTTTAACCGATCACCAAATAAATGTGATTTCGATGGCCTAATTAATAATATTGGCCACTAGAATAATATATCTGCCAACAAAATTGTACCATCAAATAATAAAACACGATTACAAAAAAATTACATAAATTTCCGGCAAATTATTATGTAGGTGTCACCAAAATAATATATCTGATACCAAAATCGGATCTCCAAACAATATGAAAACGATTATCTAAAAAACTATTTAAAAAATGGCTCTATTTTTAGAATTCGGCTCTTCTGGCGCCTGCCGGCTGCTGCCGGAGCACGCTCGCTTCTCTCGCTCGGCTTCGCGCACTGTTAGCAGGGGGGTTTCACTACGCAGTTTAGGTATAAATTTGGCCGGCGCGCCTCCCGGGCAGGCGTATGGCAGTGGGCTGCCGCTCGGCTCGCACGATAGTTGTGTCACGTGGCGCTCGCGCAAAATTTAAAATACACAATAGCTTCGAAACCTATCTCGATCTAATCCGTATAAAATATGTATTTACGGATGTCTGAATAAACGGAAGAACAAGGAAGCAGAAATAACATTTTCAAATTCTGGACGATAATAAAATAATAGTTAAAATAAACATCCTTAATTTATTGAATAGCGGTTGCCCAGAAACGATATTAGGAACTGACCGACATATTTTAAAAGTAATACGTCTATGGCATACCTACTTCCGTGAGAATCAGACATAATCTCCATAAAAATTTCTATGTCCGTATTAAAATTTCATGTTTACATAATCAACGTTTGTAATTCCAGTCGTTAGTTAGGTCGCAGTTCACCTAACCACAGAATAACTAATAGTACTACCGTACAGAAAATTCACTCCTTAACAAAAGTCAGATTTAGGTATTTTATTATGATATAGATCTTAAAGGAGGTTAGATTTGACTTGGCCAGTTTTCATTACATCAGTCATTTTATAAAGTTATTCAACATATATATATATATATATATATATATATATTTAATTCTGATAAAAACTGGCCAAGTCAAATCTAACCTAATTTAAGATCTCACATTTTTAAATAACAGCAATTGTTATAGGTATCCAATAAAGCAAAGAAATAGAGTTTAATACTTGTTCATAATGTTATTTTGTTCCTATAAATACATATTTGGATTTTGCATAGAACTTGGCACTAATTTAGATCTCCATTCTTTTTGCGGCGAAGCCCACAGCCAAGCATAATTTTTGTATTGAACTTGGCTCTCTTTTTTTACATTTATGTTTTTGGTGGGATATCATTACTTTTTGTAAAGAAAACTAGGCAGGTATTGAGATTTAATGTTTTTTCTTGCGTTTCCGCTGCATGATTTTCTTTTTTATGCTATTGTCTACATTCTATTTATTTCTGTTCTGTGTATAATTATTTGGTGCAGCGCGCCGCCGACGACACACCGTTGGCCGGTCGTTTAGCGTGTATTACAAGTTTTTTGTATGGGTGTCCCCATACAAAAAACTTGTAATACACGCTACTTATTTTTTGACTCAACTTTATTTTTATATTTCTGTTATATATCAAATATAATAATACATATATTGGGATAGTTTCAAATCTCTGCTTGTAACGGTTCCATCGATACAATTTTTTTTTTTTTTGTATGGGGACCCCCCCTATCTTTTAACTTTTAAATTTTTTCCTACTCTTACACACAATTACCGAGCTGGATTCCAAATTTCATCCTTCTAGGTCATCTGGAAGTAGGTTAGGTTTAGGTACTATATGTCAGTCAGTCAGTGCTAAAATTTACGACTTTGACCTTCATATCTTTATAACCGTTTGAGCTAGCTTCATGAAATTTGGGCTTCTAGATGTCCTTATGAATATAATTAAACACACGTAGTTTTATGTGTTTACGTTAAAGAGGTTTTGAGTTATAGAAGGGTCAAAAGTGGCACCAAGTGGTTCGTGTAAATATACACTTGGCGCTGGCTAGCCAGTTCCTTTGCTTGAACTTGGCTTGACACGCTGCCGCGTGTCTAAATCTTGTGATCAAAGTTTTATATTTGATACAAATATCCATTAATGTGCTGTTTCAAAATTGGACCGTTTCGATTAAAATGCTCACAGATACGAGTATATTTGTTGGAGGCAGATATTATAATATAATTCGGGAATACAAATTAATTATGTGGCTAATAATTTTGGAAAATATAGTTGTCAAAAAATAAGCCTACCTCTTAACTGAGGCTGAGGGAGTAAGGCGTGGTTTTAACCGTGGTACCACAGCTTTTGTAAGTACCACAGGGGGACCACGGGTAATTATTTTCCCCGTAGACCCACCCCTATTTTCCCAGTAAGGTCTAGAACGCAAAATGACCACTCATAGGTAGGTTAGGTTCGTTAGTTATCTTCTAATGGCCGAAGGCCAAACCGCACAGAAATAGGAGCCCCGCGGTAGCGGGGCTCCGTCGACATCGCTAACGTAAAGATAAACTCATTTTGTGTAGTGGGTCTACGGGGAAAAAAATTACCCGTGGTCCCCTGTGGTACAAAAGCCGTGGTACCACGGTTGAAAACTTAAAACCCGAGTAAGGCGGCTTTCTCACTGCTGCGGTTTCCGCATGCGGCGCCGGAGCACGAGCGAGATAGCGCTCTGCGTGTGTATAGCGCTGTCACGCTTGTACACCGTCGCTGCATTCGGTTGCGGCGCCAGTGTGATAATCGCCTTACGGATAACTATTGATAGCTTTGACAATTTTTTTCTCCTCTCCATGGAAAACAACAACATGTGATCGGCCGAAATTTATAAAACTGCCAAAAATTTTGTCGTGATTTCGAAGTTGGTCCCATAGTAAAGGCTGTTCAGTATGACCTTGTGTATCATGCCTTGATCGCTTGCTACATGACCCCGATTTCATCCTGTATAAAACCTGAAGGTTAACCGTGATGTTTCAAAATCGAAATCTTGTTATCTGCATGTCTTTCGCTCATGTAAGCAAGTGCGATAGAGAGGGAGATAACGAAATTTAGATTTTCGTACGTTCGCGTTAGGCTGCCTGAATTAGTTTATATAAAACCGTGTTCCCGTAATGCATGCAACGCGCCAGCGCCATCTATCGTATTACTATCGCAGTAAATCTCCGTTCCATACTTCAAACAGAAGAAACTGGTATTTTGGGATTGTTTTAAAGAACATTCGGACACGGAATAGATTACTCTCAGTTGCTTAAAGGTTAGCTGGAAGCGATCCCTTAAAGGGATAAGTTCACCTTTGTACCTTCCTCTTTGCTACACATTCACTATATTTTTTGTTGTCATGTACTTGTTTTGTGCAATAAAGTGTTTTACTACTACTACACACACAACGGCGTGCAAATTTGTACACCTCTTTTTGTACAAATTTGTATACTTACCCCTTTTTGTGCAAATTTGTATACCCCTTTTTGCGTCGAGTTTTAATAATTGGCCAAATAGGCCTAACTACTTGAATATATGCAAAATACTTTATCATATTAAAGCCAACAATTTTGCTTGGTACTCAACGTTTGCCTTTAATCATGCTTTTCGCAGTTATAGCGGTCATCTTGTTTTTTTTAGGTTAATAGCCGTTTTCTGTGACAATTACGGGTTTAAGAAATATAAGCGAAACGCCCAGCTCTAACTACAATAAAAAGTAAAAAACGGTTCAGTTTTGCCAACAGTACAAAGTTACCCGCTTTTTAGTGTCCTTGAAAACATATGGTATAAAAATTAGGAAAGTAGGGTATATCGGTAGCTGGCCCACTCATACTAAAAATGAATTATATTCACCTACAAACAGAATTCATGTTAGTATAACTTGGCGAGTTATTAAAGGGTGGCCAGTCATTAATTGCCCTATTTTGCAAAATAACGCGATCTTTAAAAAAAAGCCCTATTTTGAAAAATAACGCGATCTTTAAAACGTCATAGTGGCAAGCATCGGAAACGAACAGATATAATTTTCGGATATATGTTTCTTGACTATGTGATATAATATATTACTAACCCGATACACGAATGCTTAAACTTTCCTCGATAGAAAATAAATCCAAAGTTACGTCTTCAGTTTTATTTTTTTCCTTCGTTCAACTAAACAAAACATCTTTATGCAGTCTTATTTACTTTAAAGTAAAGGTTTTCATGTATTCTAATATCTCTTAAACGAAAACGTATCGTATTCATAATAAAATCCAAATATTTGTTACCATTTTTGATTTCACGAATTCATCATCAAACGCCCACCATTCAACGTTCCGCTTCTCTTTTCCTCACGCGCCAAAGTCATAAATCCGTCCTTTACGCGAGGCCAGCCCATATCGCCGGCGAATGTCACAGAGGGCAGACGTTTGTCGCTTGTGCTCCCGTCTGATTTACGTAAAAATATAAATTATTTACGTAAATATACTAAAATGAGCTTGTTTATAGGTGAACAGAGTTCATTAGGGTTCCGTAGTCAACTAGGAACCCTTATAGTTTCGCCATGTCTGCCCGTCCGTCCGTCCGTCCGTCCGCGGATAATCTCAGTGACCGTTAGCACTAGAAAGCTGAAATTTGGTACTAATATGTATATCAATCACGCCGACAAAGTGGTAAAATAAAAAGTGAAATTTTTTTTTTATTAGGGTACCTCTCCTATACGTAAAGTGGGGAGTGATTTTTTTTTTCATTTCAACCCTAACGTGTGATATATTATTGAATAGGTATTTAAAAATTAATAGGGGTTTCCTAAAATAATTTTTCGATAATGTAAATATTTTCGGAAATAATCGCTCCAGAAGTAAAAAAATATGCGTCCCCCCCCTCTAACTTTTGAACCATAAGTTTTAAAAATATGAAAAAAATCTCAAAAGTAGAACTTTATAAAAACTTTCTAGGAAAATTATTTTGAACTTGATAGGATGAATAGTTTTTGAAAAAAAAATACAAAATTATTTTTGAACTAAGTTTGTAATTTAACCGTATAAGCAGGTGTTTATTGTACCTGTAATTTCTACAAAATTACAATGAAATGACGTGCTTTCAAATAAAGTAAAAGCGGTGAAAATCGGTTCACGCAATAAAGAATTATCCCATAAAAATCATCTTCCATACTTTATGCTCGCGCGCAATAGTTTACTCAATTAGCCGATAGATGTCGCTGTACATGGAACTCTCATATCATATCCTACATGGCGGTGTTATTAACTCTTAAGTGGGGACACTTACTGTGACGGACGGAAAACTACGGAACCCTACAGTGAGCGTGGCCCGACACGCTCTTGGCCGGTTTTTTTTTTAGTATGAGGTTACTGGCGATTTACTGTATGTAACTTTTTAATTTAACATTTTATCATATTGTCGCGTTACATATAGGGCCGTATTCTAACTTTAAAACACGTTTAGACACGATCTACCTTCAATACAACTCTAATGCATTAACTACGCAATACAGCTAAACGCCTCGTCTGAGTATCGTGTAGAATTTGCTTGAAAATTATTCCGGTGCAACTCCAACACAACTTCACTATTGGTTGATTATTTGTTGTGTGTTGGAGTTATGACGGAAATAGATTGTGTTTTTAATGTACTTATTGTTTATGTATTCTAAAATTAGATTACGGCACATAGCCACATAGAGACTGACAGACAACAGACAGCTTAAACCGTTCAAGGTAGAGCATTGAGATTTGTGATATATTCATATTTTTGTCGCTTCTCGGCAACGGGCATGTGACACCTCTGGACTTCCAGGTGTCCATAGACTACGGTAGCTGCTTACCATAAGGGCCATATGCTTGTTTGCCCCTGTCGTGTTATAAGATAAAATAAAATAAAAATTGGTGCGCAACCCTAAAACGGGAAGAAAAAAGGGTAAATCTATCGGCAGTGCTCACTGCGTACCATGCTTTTGTGACGTCAACGTTATGGTACAGACTAATATTTTGGGGCAACTCCACAGATCAAAAAAGTGCGTTTCTATCTCAGAGAAATTGTGTTAGGTCAATATGCGGACTTGGCTATTTCTACTCTTGTAGACTTCATTTTCAAAATTGAAAAACGCTTCCATGTTTATATATTTACGAAATGTGTGTTTTTGTTAAATCTAATTCCCATCTATTCTTAAGGTTTAGAAGCGCACGTTTGTATGGGAGAATATTACATCTTTTCATATCCTACACGGCGCTATTTCAGAAAAATGTAGCCGCGATGGCACCTAGATTATATAACAAATTACCAGAAGATATAAGATCACAATACCTAAATAAGTTTAAAAGTATGTTAAAACTTTTTTTAGTTCGGAAAAATTACTACTCTGTAAATGATTTTTTAGAGGTTAAGGACATGTAATTAATAATTATACAATTAAGGACTGAAGCTGACATGCATGCTCTAAAATTTGTATGGCGCAAGGCGCCACATAGTGAAACTCAAATGTAATTTGTAAGAACATGTAACCTATGCTGGACAAATAAAAAATAAATAAATAAAAAAAGATACAAAAAGTAAAATACTCAACCCTGATTAAGGCTTGCAATTATCCGGATATAATTCGAATAATACAAATATTTCGAATAATTTCCATACAAATATTCGGGATATTTGAAATATTCGGATTGCAAGCTCTAACCCTGATCCTAAATAAGGAGTGGTCCGGAAAAATAGTAGCCGTGCCTTTTTTGATTTATCTTTTTATTTTGTGCCGATTTAGAAGCAGTGTTTATATTTAAATAATCTCTAGATACAATCATACAAAACATAAATACAATCATACTTAAATAAAACAGCGTTTGGAAGTTTTCGCCTTTTGTATTCCATCATACACATAGTTTTTTGAACAGCGTCTTCTGACAGAATTTTTGAGGTGTTTCTCAAAAACATGTTTTTTCTTATAGTTTGATTTGATGAGCTATTTTATACCTTAATAAATTGTCTTTCTTCAATAGTAAACTTTTATATCTGGCTTCATTTTAAGGTAGTTACAGTAATTTTTAATTAAATGTATTTGCCTTTTTTCATAGAAAATTATCTCCCATAGAAAAATCTTTGTCAGAGGTTAGATTAGAGAGTCTTCCTGACTATCCTAGCTAAAATACAGTTAGTTAATGTAGCTTCTTGGTAAGATGAAATTCTGAAAAGCATAAAACGGGTTGTGAAAATGGAAATACAATTGTGGCATTGTAGCGGATGTCGATTGAAGATTGTCAAATTATGTTGTTCAAAAGGTTACAAAGTATGTTGAATTAAAAACGCGAAAACTTAAATATGCTCACATATTCTATTATGATTGTATTTTTATTTATTAGTATTGTATTTACGGATTAATAAAATAAATATACTGCTTCAAAATTAGCACTAAATTAAAAAATACACAAGATTGTACACTGCTACTTTATTTCAGGACCACTCCTTAGGTAGAAAAATAGCACGTTTCTAAATATATAACAAACAAGTATCCAAGACTTTGCGCCTTGGTATTATGCAGTCGCGATGAGAATGGGATTAGACTTGCCTTACCATACCATACACTTACGTCAAAATAAATATGGATTGACAGCTATCTCAATCCCATTCTAATCGCGATTTAGTAAGAATAGAGTATTTTTGTCGCATTAAATTAATCCATATTTTCAGACGTGACTGTACATTCGTCGTCTTACAATTCATTTTCCCGTAAGCCACTTCAGATTTCACAAGCGACTTGTTGACGAGTTAATCGCACGAGAGGCTATCGAGTTACCGTGGTAACCCGACGCTCGAGTAAAAGTAAGTTGTGTCACGCAATAGTTCTTATGTTCCTGTTCATAATTTATTAATAGCGTAATATATTCACGAGCGATATTGAACCTTTGTGTGTAAGGAGAGATTTTGCCTCCTTCTGTGTGTTCAGTCGCTTGTACAATGGGTTGTGCTCTGAAGAACTGTTTCGTATGATGCCCACGGCAGCTTTTTATCACCGCACCGCTCGCTGCCGGCAGGGTGTTCATCCTCACACCCTGGAGCCTAAGGGTCGCGCACTGTACGATTTAAGAGGAATTGGCTCCAACGAACGCTGCGGCTGTGGAATGAACTCCCTGCCGAGGTTTTCCCAGCGGGTTACAATATGAGGTACTTCAAAAAAGGAGTGTATAGGTTCCTAAAGGCTACGCGCATGTGAATCCTCTGGGGTTGCAGGCGTCCATAGCCTACGGTAACTGCTTACCATCAGGCGGGCCGTATGCTTGTTTGCCATCTGCCTTTACCCAACTGCCGAAATATGGTTATGATATGAGTCCGGTAAAGATTTTTTTAGATTTCGCTCAACTTTTCAATACTATTTTACAGTAACTAATAAGACTATTATTAGTTTATATACATATATTGAAAAACAGTCTCTTTTTAAACTGCAAAAGTGGAACACTTTTTTGATTTAATGTTTCATTTATAAATAAGTCAGTTAATCTAAAAGCTGTTTCGAGATTTTTGCTTGGAGAGGTGAAAAGAGTAAGATTTTTATTGATTAAAACTTCGAGCAACACGGGCTTCCGACGCATGATTAAAATGATGTTAAACTTGTATGTAAAATATACGAATAGGTTGTACAATGAGTCGTTTCAGGAATAAGTGGAACAGTTTATTTCATTTTCATACATATCTTTTAAGCAAGAGTATGTTTACATAGAGCTTTTTAAAATCCGAAGTTAAGGTGGTATTTTTGGGAATATATTAAAGTATTTCATAAAAAAATTAATGCAGTAATAAACTTGACTTTATGCTTTAATCATACAATATAAAGTATTTTGGAGGGCATGACAAATAATATAAATAATAACTAATAATAAATAAAGCGACAAGTTTGCACGAATCAACGTCCTCACTAAACAAGCTCTGCAAGAGTTGAGTTTTCGGGTACCGTAATTCGGGGTGAGTTGGCGCGAAATCGAAGTTCAAACCTAGATAAAAGTTTATTTTTATATGTGGCACATTGATTTATATACAAAAAAAGTGTTCCGGAGGTATGAATTTTATTTTGTCAATGATAGTTTGTTGCTACATTGCATAGTTTCTACGAAAAATGCATAATAGTAGGCAAAACCAGCTCACCCCGTAGTTGGGGTGAGATGGCTTACCAAAGGGGTGAGTTGGAAAAATTGCTAGGGTTGCCACTTTTGGATTAAGACAATAGCTCGACTTGTCAAGAGATTTTTTTTATTAATGTAGCAAATTTATGTTTTATTTATGCTCCTATTTGAACCGGCTTAATGTTTTCGATAAGTAGTGACCCTTATTTTTATGATGTGCTAGGTTTTGCCCGCGGCTTCGCTCGCGTTATAATTTCACCCCCCCTTTAAGGGTTGGGGGCAGTTTTCAGTTTTTTTTTTGTTAGTCACAAATAGTCTGCATACCAATTTTTAGCTTCCTACCTTGGATATTGCGGAATCATCATCATCCTTTTAGGGAAGTGGGGGGTAAGAATGAGACAAAAAGTAGCCTATGTCACTCTCCAGCCCTTCAACTATCTCCACTTAAAAAATCACGTCAATCTGTCGCTCCGTTGATCGGTGAAAGAAGGACAAACAGACAGACAGACAGACACACACACACACACTTTCGCATTTATAATATTAGTAAGGATAAATAGTTTTTTAGATCAATCGCATTTTGACACCAACAAACTGACTCACTTAGTAGTGCCCGTTGGGCCCGTCCTTATACTAGTCTATGATTTTGTCCCTAAGGCCCTACGCTACCTCGCGCGGACGCCCGCTGCGTGCGCCCGCTCGCGGGTCCCGAGTATAAGAAATTCTATGATTTTAGTATGGCGGGAGTGTGGAGGGGGACCCGCGAGCGGACGCACGCGGCGGGCGTCCGCGTCATTTAGCGTAGGCCCTAGCCCTCTTTGAGCCTACGGTAATCGAATATTCAAATACGTTGATAAAACTCCACGTCTGTCGACGTAGGGTAGCAATGAGATAGGACCAGGGCTTGGAACCGGTACCAAAAATACCGGTTACATACCGGTATTTATAGGTTCTTTTCATTTCGGTTCCAGAGTACCGGTAAAGAAAAAATACCGGTACTAGCAGTGAAAAATATCGGTTCTCTATAAAGGTTCCTGGCTTGAAACCGGTACCGAAGGTACCTGTTCCATATTTATGAGTTTTTTTCATTTCGGTTCCGCAGAACCGGTAAAGAACAAATACCGGAATTAGCACCGAAAAATACCGGTTCTCTATAAAGGTTCTTCCACGTGTACGCGACGTTGTCGTTTAGTGCGGTACGCATATTCGGTGCGTAACATACCTACACTACAAACGAACGCGGCGTTGCGCTGCGCGTTGCCAGCATGCCAGGCGAATCAGCGATGCGCGGTGATTTAGTTCGAATTGAACACACGGCGGAAAGTGGAAGTTCATTGTTGTGTATTTATCAACCGACTTCATGATTTCGAAGGAGGAGGTTCTCAATTCGTCGGGATCTTGGTTTTTTTTGTATGTTCACCAATTATTCGAAGATGGCTGGACCGATTTGAAAAAATATTTTTTTGTTTGAAAGAGTATACTTCACATTTGGTCCCATTGTGACCACGTCAGGACCTGAAGATGGGAACCTGGAGGAATCGAGGGAACTCTTCAAATATTATAGGCACACCTATAGTGATTTAAATATTGTTTACAGTAGTTCGCGCATTTCCTTTTCAACCGACTTCAAGATTTCGAAGGGGGAGGTTATCAATTCGTCGGGATCTTTGTTTTTTTTTGCTTTTTTTTAATGTATGTTCACCGATTATTCGAAGACGGCTGGACCGATTTGGAAAATTCTTTTTTTTTTTGAAAGAGTATACTTTACAGTTGGTCCCAATGTAACCAGGTCAGGATCTGATGATGGGATCCTGGAGAAATCGAGGGAACACTTCAACTATTATAGGCACACCTATAGTGATTTGAGTATTTTTACAGCAGCTCAAGCATTTGCCGTTAGAAAGGTGGATACTAAGTAAAGTCGGTTTAGTTCTTTTTTTGATTAAGAGGCCTTATTCCCATGAACGTTCCTCAATTTCACGAAATCTGACTCGATAGATGGTGTTAGCGCTCAGTACACGACCGCTGGCAATGATCTACGATCGAACGGTCTTGATCGTTTTCAACTTCAAATTACAAGTAACATTTTTTTAGGCATTTAAGTTACACACAGACTATTTATTTTATTTTACATGGAAGATACTACTAATTAAAGTATGTTTAAAGGAAATATACGCATCTAACACCAAAGATGGATTATCACTTAATCAGTAGGGACTGTTGGAGATATTTTTTGAATTAAAAGTATAATAAATTTCGAATTTCAAAAATTAGGTTTGTTTTAAATTCCAATATGGGTGAATTTTTTTTTTTGTAAAAATGGTCATAATAGCCAATTTCGACTACTTCGGGTGTGTAGATTTCGAAAATGATGTCTGTTTTTAAATCCAAGATGGCGGTTATACACTTTATTCTGAAAAATCGTCATGGTAGTCATTTTCGGCTAATTAGAGGGTGTAGATTTCGAAAATTGTCTGTTTTAAAATCCAAGATGGCGGAAATATACTTTTTTGTTAAATCGTCATGGTAGTCATTTTCGGCTATTTAGGGGATGTAGATTTCGAAAATTATGTCTGTTTTAAAATTCAAGATGAAGATAATTTTTTTTTTCTGAAAAATCGTCATGGGAGTGATTTTTGGCAAATTAAGGGGTGTCGATTTTGAGAATTATGTCTGTTTTAAAATCCAAGATCAATCCCAAATCTGTGGACATTGTCGTTGGTAATTTTTGTATTGTTACTATTAGCCATAATCTCGTGTGTTACTGTTTTTTGTCCCAAATAAATAAACAAAAAAAAAGATGACGGTGATACACTTTATTCTGAAAAATCGGCACGGTAGTTATTTTCTGCTAATTAGTGGGTATAAATTTCGAAAATTATGAACATATGTTTTAAAATGCAAGATGGCGGATATACTCTTTTTTTCTGAGAAATCGTCATGGTAGTCGTTTTCTATTAATTCAGGGGTGTAGATTTCGAAAATAATATCCGTTTTAAAAATCATAGATGGCGGAAATGGTTAATTTTGTCAAAATCATCATGGTAGCCATTTTCGACTAATTGGGGTGTGTAGATTTCGAAAATAAGGACCGTTTTAAAATTAAAGATGGCGGAAACGAAAAATTTTGTCGAAATCGTCATGGTAGTCATTTCCAACTAATTCGGGTGTGCAGATTTCGAAAATAATGTCTATTTTTAAATCCAAGATGGCGGTCATACACATTTTTAGTTAAAATCGTCATGGTAGTCATTTTCCATTAATTCAGGGATGTAGATTTCGAAAATAAAGACAATTTTAAAATCCAAGATGGCGGAAATGGATATTTTTGTCAAAATCGTCATGGTAGTCATTTTCGACTAATTAGGGTGTGCAGATTTCGAAAATAATGTCTATTTTAAAATCCAAGATGGCGGTCATACACATTTTTAGCAAAAATCGTCATGGTAGTCATTTTCTATTAATTCAGGGATGTAGATTTCGAAAATAAAGATAATTATAAAATCCAAGATGGCGGAAATGGATAATTTTGTCAAAATCGTCATGGTAGGCATTTTCGACTAATTAAGGTGTGCAGATTTCGAAAATGATGTCTATTTTGAAATCCAAGACCGCGGTCATACACTTTTTTGGTAAAAGTCATTATGTTAGTCGTTTCCGATTAATTTAGGGGTGTAGATTTCGAAAATAAGGACCGTTTTAAAATCAAAGATGGCGGAAACGGGCAAAATTTTCAAAATCGCCATAGTAGTCATTTCCGACTAATTCCGGTGTGCAGATTTCGAAAATAATGTCATTTTTTAAATCCAAGATGGCGGTCATACACATTTTTAGTAAAAATCGTCATGGTAGTCATTTTCTATTAATTCAGGGATGTAGATTTCGAAAATAAAGACAATTTTAAAATCCAAGATGGCGGAAATGGATCATTTTGTCAAAATCGTCATGGTAGTCATTTTCGACTAATTAGGGTGTGCAGATTTCGAAAATGATGTCTATTTTGAAATCCAAGACCGCGGTCATACACTTTTTTGGTAAAAGTCATCATGTTAGTCGTTTTCGATTAATTCAGGGGTGTAGATTTCGAAAATAAGGACCGTTTTAAAATCAAAGATGGCGGAAACGGGCAAAATTTTCAAAATCGTCGTGGTAGTCATTTCCGACTAACTCGGGTGTGCAGATTTCGAAATCAATGTCTATTTTGAAATCCAAGATGGCGGTCATACACATTTTTAGTAAAAATCGTCATGGTAGTCATTTTCTATTAATTCAGGGATGTAGATTTAGAAAATAAAGACAATTTTAAAATCCAAGATAGCGGAAATGAATAATTTTGTCAAAATCGTCATGGTAGTCATTTTCGACTAATTAGGGTGTGCAGATTTCGAAAATGATGTCTATTTTGAAATCCAAGACCGCGGTCATACACTTTTTTGGTAAAAGTCATCATGTTAGTCGTTTCCGATTAATTCAGGGGTGTAAATTTCGAAAATAAGGACCGTTTTAAAATCAAAGATGGCGGAAACGGGCAAAATTTTCAAAATCGTCATGGTAGTCATTTCCGACTAATTCTGGTGTGCAGATTTCGAAAATAATGTCTCTTTAGAAATCCAAGATGGCGGTCAAACAGTTTTTTGGTAAAAATCGTTATGGTAGTCATTTTCGATTAATTCAGGGAAGTAGATTTCGAAAATAAAGACCGTTTTAAAATCCAAGATGGTGAAAATGGATAATTTTGTCAAAATCGTCATGGTAGTCATTTTCGACTAATTAGGCTGTGCAGATTTGGAAAATGGTTTCTATTTTGAAATCCAAGACCGCGGTCATACACTTTTTTTGGTAAAAGTCATCATGTTAGTCGATTTGAGATCCAAGATGGATGTTAAAGGACAATTATTGTAAAAATGGTCATAGTAGTCATTTTCCACCAAACTCAAATTGTTATGAGTGTTATGACATTGAACCTCGAAGAACTCAACCCCCTAAGACACAGGTTTTTACCTAGTCTAGGGGTCGAAAGTTTGACCATTCCACACCGACTTGTCTGTACAAAAATCTTGTTGTGTAACTATAACGTAACATGATGTCTATATGTACAATAAAGCTATTCTTATTATTTATTATTATATTTTTTACTAAGTCACGTATGTAGATTTAGAAAATAATTTTTGTTTTAAAATACAAGACGGCAGTCATACAATTTTAGTAAAAATCGTTATAGTAGTCTCTGTTGATGAATTCGGCAATGTAAATTCCGACAATAAACACTGTTTTAAAATATAAGATAGCAATGATGACCTTTTTGTGAAAATCTTCATGGTAATCTTGTTCGACTGATTCAGGTGTTTAGATTTTGAGAAAAGGGTCTGTTTTAAATTCCAAGATGGCGGCCATACACTTTTTTCTGGATAATCGTTACGGTAGTCATTTTCGATTTAATCGGGGATACAAAAAAGTATATAGCCGCCATCTTGAATTTTAAAACAGAATTTGTTTTTGAAATCTACATACCAGAATAACGACATTTTTTATAAATGAATGACAATTTCTGCCATCTTGGATTTTGAAACGTACTTTATTTTTGAAATCTACACGCCTGAATTAATCAAAAATGGCTAAAATAACAATTAAAGTATGTGATCGCCATCTTCGATTTTAAAATAGACGTTATTTTCGAAATCTATAGTTCCCGAATCAGTCGAAAACGACTTCCATGACGAATTAGACAATTTTTTTCATTTCCGCCATCTTTGATTTTAAAACAGTCCTTATTTTCGAAGTCTTCATCCCTTAATTAATAGAAAATGACTACAATAACGATTTTTACTAAAAATGTGTATGACCGCCATCTTGGATTTTAAAATAGACATTATTTTCGAAATCTGCACACCCGAATTAGTCGGAAATGACTACCATGACGATTTTGAAAATTTTGCCCGTTTCCGCCATCTTTGATTTTAAAACAGTCCTTATTTTCGAAATCTACACCCCTGAATTAATCGGAAACGACTAACATGATGACTTTTACCAAAAAAGTGTATGACCGCGGTCTTGGATTTCAAAATAGACACCATTTCCGAAATCTGCACACCCTAAGTAGTCGAAAATGACTACCATGACGATTTTGACAAAATTATCCATTTCCGCCATCTTGGATTTTAAAATTGTTTTTATTTTCGAAATCTACATCCCTGAATTAATGGAAAATGACTACCATGACGATTTTTACTAAAAATGTGTATGACCGCCGTCTTGGATTTAAAAATAGACATTATTTTCGAAATCTGCACACCCGAATTAGTCGGAAATGACTACCATGACGATTTTGAAAATTTTGCCCGTCTGCTATCTTTGATTTTAAAACGGTCCTTATTTTCGAAATCTACACCCCTGAATTAATCGGAAACGACTAACATGATGACTTTTACCAAAAAAGTGTATGACCGCGGTCTTGGATTTCAAAATAGACACCATTTCCGAAATCTGCACACCCTAAGTAGTCGAAAATGACTACCATGACTATTTTGACAAAATTATCCATTTCCGCCATCTTGGATTTTAAAATTGTCTTTATTTTCGAAATCTACATCCCTGAATTAATGGAAAATGACTACCATGACGATTTTTACTAAAAATGTTTATGACCGCCATCTTGGATTTAAAAATAGACATTATTTTCGAAATCTGCACACCCGAATTAGTTGGAAATGACTACCACGATGATTTTGACAAAATTGTCCATTTTCGCCATCTTTGATTTTTAAAACGGATATAATTTTCGAAATCTACACCCCTGAATTAATAGAAAACGACTACCATGACGATTTCTCAGAAAAAAGAGTATATCCGCCATCTTGGATTTTAAAACATGTTCATAATTTTCGAAATTTATACCCACTAATTAGCAGAAAATAACTACCGTGCCGATTTTTCAGAATAAAGTGTATAACCGTCATCTTTTTTTTTTGTTTATTTATTTGGTAAAAATCGTTATAGTAGTCTCTGTTGATTAATTCGGCAATGTAAATTCCGACAATAAACACTGTTTTAAAATATACGATAGCAATGATTACCTTTTTGTGAAAATCTTCATGGTAATCTTGTTCGACTGATTCAGGTGTTTAGATTTTTAGAAAAGGGTCTGTTTTAAATTCCAAGATGGCGGCCATACATTTTTTCTGGATAATCGTTATGGTAGTCATTTTCGATTTAATCGGGGATACAAAAAAGTATTTAGCCGCCATCTTGAATTTTAAAACAGAATTTGTATTTGAAATCTACATATCAGAATAACGACGATTTTTATAAATGAATGACAATTTCTGCCATCTTGGATTTTGAAACGTACTTTATTTTTGAAATCTACACGCCTGAATTAATCGAAAATGGCTAAAATAACAATTAAAGTATGTGATCGCCATCTTCGATTTTAAAATAGACGAAATTTTCAAAATCGTCATGGTAGTCATTTCCGACTAATTCTGGTGTGCAGATTTCGAAAATAATGTCTCTTTAGAAATCCAAGATGGCGGTCAAACAGTTTTTTGGTAAAAATCGTTATGGTAGTCATTTTCGATTAATTCAGGGAAGTAGATTTCGAAAATAAAGACCGTTTTAAAATCCAAGATGGTTAAAATGGATAATTTTGTCAAAATCGTCATGGTAGTCATTTTCGAATAATTAGGCTGTGCAGATTTGGAAAATGGTTTCTATTTTGAAATCCAAGACCGCGGTCATACACTTTTTTGGTAAAAGTCATCATGTTAGTCGATTTGAGATCCAAGATGGATGTTAAAGGACAATTATTGTAAAAATGGTCATAGTAGTCATTTTCCACCAAACTCAAATTGTTATGAGTGTTATGACATTGAACCTCGAAGAACTCAACCCCCTAAGACACAGGTTTTTACCTAGTCTAGGGGTCGAAAGTTTGACCATTCCACACCGACTTGTCTGTACAAAAATCTTGTTGTGTAACTATAACGTAACATGATGTCTATATGTACAATGAAGCTATTCTTATTATTTATTATTATAATTTTTACTAAGTCACGTATGTAGATTTAGAAAATAATTTTTGTTTTAAAATACAAGACGGCAGTCATACAATTTTAGTAAAAATCGTTATAGTAGTCTCTGTTGATGAATTCGGCAATGTAAATTCCGACAATAAACACTGTTTTAAAATATAAGATAGCAATGATGACCTTTTTGTGAAAATCTTCATGGTAATCTTGTTCGACTGATTCAGGTGTTTAGATTTTGAGAAAAGGGTCTGTTTTAAATTCCAAGATGGCGGCCATACACTTTTTCCTGGATAATCGTTACGGTAGTCATTTTCGATTTAATCGGGGATACAAAAAAGTATATAGCCGCCATCTTGAATTTTAAAACAGAATTTGATTTTGAAATCTACATACCAGAATAACGACAATTTTTATAAATGAATGACAATTTCTGCCATCTTGGATTTTGAAACGTACTTTATTTTTGAAATCTACACGCCTGAATTAATCGAAAATGGCTAAAATAACAAGTAAAGTATGTGATCGCCATCTTCGATTTTAAAATAGACATTATTTTCGAAATCAGTTCCCGAATTAGTCGAAAACGACTTCCATGACGAATTTGTAAATTTTTTTCATTTCCGCCATCTTTGATTTTAAAACAGTCCTTATTTTCGAAGTCTTCATCCCTTAATTAATCAAAAATGACGTCCATTACGATTTTTAAGTAAAATGCGTGTGGCCGCCATCTTGGATTTTGAAACAAACATTTTTTTCGAAATCTACACCCCCAAATTAGTCGAAGACGACTACCATGACGATTTTGACAATTTTTTTCCATTTCCGCCATCTTGTATTTTAAAACGGTCTTTATTTTCGATTTAAAGATTTTTACCACAAAAGTGTATGACCGCCATCTTGGATTTTAAAATAGGCATTATTTTCGAAATCTGCACACCCGAATTAGTCGAAGACGAAAACCATGACGATTTTGACAAAAATTTCCGTTTCCGCCATCTTTGATTTTAAAACGGTCCGTATTTTCGAAGTCTTCTTCCCTGAATTAATCAATAATGACGTCCATTACGATTTTTATGTAAAATGTGTATGGCCGCCATCTTGGATTTTGAAACAAAGATTTTTTTCGAAATCTACACCCCCAAATTAGTCGAAGACGACTACCATGACGATTTTGACAAAATTTTCCATTTCCGCCATCTTGGATTTTAAAACGGTCTTTATTTTCAATTTAACGATTTTTACCAAAAAAGTGTATGACCGCCCTCTTGAATTTCAAAATAGACATTATTTTCGTAATCTGCACACCCAAATTAGTCGAAAATGACTACCATGACGATTTTGACAAAATTGTCCATTTCCGCCATCTTTGATTTTAAAACGGATATTACTTTCGAAATTTACACCCCTGAATTCATCGAAAATGACTACCATAACGATTTTTACCAAAAAAGTGTTTGACCGCCATCTTGGATTTCTAAATGGACATTATTTTATATTATCAAAATATTGCATTGTCACTCGATATACATATGCGTGAAAAATTTCAGCTCAATCGGAAATCGGGAAGTTGGTCATTTGGACCATGGGCAACGGACAGGTGAAACTAAATAAAAACCTTTAAAAACATACTAATCCCTGTTATTTGGGGGGTCCAATATGGGAGTCCAGGTTTTCCGCACGTACAAATAAACATAAGTTCGATCACCAACTGACGAACGAAACAAATGAACGCAGCGAGTGAGCGAGCGCCGAGCGGACAAAGCCGACGCCTCGAGTCAGAGAGAGAGAACAAATCCTTTAATACGCGCCGACAAGTAATACCGGTACCTATGCGTGATTCGGAACCGGTACCAAGTCTAATACAGGTTTATGGTACAAGGCCACAATACCGGTTCCCATTAAATACCTGTAATTCAAGCCCTGAATACCGGTACCTCGGAACCGGTACCAAGTCTTATACCGGTTTATGGTTCAAAGCCTCAATACCGGTTCCGGAAAATTCCTGTAATTCGATCCCTGGATACCGGTACCACGGAACCGGTACCAAGTCATATACCGGTTCCTGGTTCGAAGCCACGATACCGGTTCCGAAAAATACCTGTAATTCGATCCCTGGATACCGGTACCACGGAACCGGTACCAAGTCATATACCGGTTCCTGGTTCGAAGCCACGATACCGGTTCCGAAAAATACCGGTATTTCAAGCCCTGGATAGGACACAGTCATATTCTCATACGTATGTAGTTTGACAATACACACTCATCACATCACACATCAAATATTAATAATAAAATAAAAATAAATAAACTCACGAGTTGAATTAAAGTCGATTAATGTAGGTCGCTTCCAACCGATATGGAAAAAAGCTAAAAGGAAGGTCTATGTTCAACAGTGGACGTCTTATGGCTGATATGATGATGATGATGATGAACCACTCAGTAGGTAATAGCCTGTATTACTGTATGAAATAAATAAATTGCAAATTTTAATATAACGTATTGATTTAATTTGCAATTTATTTAATTTCTTTGCTACTTCAATGATTTTTAAAATAATATTTACCATTTCATTATAATGTAAGACACTTTTGACTACTTATGTAAATCGACAACCCTGAACTACGAACGCCATCTCCCCCCTCTACCAAGCCGGTACACCCCGTTCGTAACACCAACTCTCCCCATTCGTGAGCCAACTGTCCCCGTTGTCGAGCCAACTCACCCCACAGTACAAACCTACTCACCCCATAAAAATCATCAAATGCGGTTGGATTGTTTTCTATGTTAAAACCATTATAAATAAAGAAAATATAACATATGTTTTTCTGTTTCCAATAAGCCATGTAAGTATATAAACGATATCCGAATAGTATATGAACACTTACTTTGGTAAACATGACTTAAAATCAAAGTTAAAATCAACTAAAAATCCGCCGATTTCGAGCATCAACTTTGAGAGTGAATTTGTGTTTCAAAATTGTATGATTTGGGAACTTAGTGTTGCGAAAAGAAGAAAAAATATGTCTAAAAATATAATCAAATTACTTTGAGAGCAACATTAGCCCAAAAATTAAAGTAACTACTCAAAAAAGAAATTCTGGATTCGCAAGCCAACTCCCCCCGCGAAACCTACTCACCCCGAATTACGGTATTAAATAAGTACCAAAAGTATATTTTACAACAACAAGACTTCAAGTTATCTTATCAACTAAAATTCATGTGCGTTATTTAATTATGACACAATAATGAGAGCAACAAAACCCGTCTGGTTAGATTGCTATACTATCCTTATCGCTAGATCCGGGCATCTGGCAGCTTTTAATGGGTCAGTGATAGACTAGCAAAATTTATGAATTGGAAAATCGTAATACCAAAATTGGTAAAAACTGCCGATGTTGTCTCAGTTATGAAGGACAGGGCCTATATAAAAAACATTGCGTACCTATTATTACAGGAACAAAAACAGTAGGCGACAAACTATTAATTACATTATACGTTGTTTGGCACTACATTCCCCCAACAGTTATTTTTCGCAATGATATTACTTATTTATATAATTTCTCATAATATTGTATCAAAGCCAGAACTCTAAACAAGATGACCATTTCAATGTCCTTGTATGTTGTATTTGTAGGACATAGGGTCACTTTCATATTTCTTAAAGTTTCGCAAACATCTATCCTTTAACCAAACATTTGACTACCGTCTAGCTCGACAGTGGTTTAAATAAATATAATTAAATGATGAATAGATTGAACTTTTTGAATTAGTAACCTTCACACTTTCAAGTAAGGTTTGTATTGGCGTGATCTTGGCTTGTGAGGGATGTTTTGCAAAGCGTTCAAAGGGTTAAGGAGAATTAAGTACACCTTCAATGAAAAAAAAGGGTATCCTTAGGAATTTGGAATTTGTCTTGGCCCCGGGGTATGTCCTTAAACTACGTCCGGACTTGGGTATGTCCTTAAACTACGCCAAAAAGAGAGGTATGGGCACTGCGAATGGCATCTCGCTAAGTGTGGTAGGGCACGTTCAGCGAATGTCATCTCACTCAAATCTGGAGCAGAGCTCGACTGGGGTAGTACCTCCACCTTACAGAAAACCACAGCCAAATAGCACTAGACCGTAGGGTCTGAGTAGTCATAGTGTTGTGTTCCTGCTGGTGAGTAAGCTTGCCAAAAAGCTCAAAGAGGACCCAGTGTGTTGACGATGAGGGACCCTCTTGTTCCTTTAGCCGTCAACACAGTAAATCCTCCTTTTTATAAAGGGTCGGCGACGCGCATGTGACTCCTTTGGAGTTGCAGGCGTCCATAGGTTACGGTAGCTGCTTACCATCAGGCGGGCCGTATGCTTGTTTGCCACCGTCGTGGTATAAAAAAAATTGCGTAATAACCCATTTGTCTACGAAATCGCAATCATCTAAAATTCAGGCTAAGGCTGCGTTTCCACCAGAGATGAGTGAGGATGTGTTGTGAGGAATGTGTTTGTTAAGAACCAATCCTAGAGCTGCTTTGCGTAGTACCTTAACTGGTGTAGATATCAAGATAAAGTTAAGAGCCTCCCCCCCTAAAAAAATACATCAAAAATCTTGGTGGCTCCACTTCCCAAATCCATCCTTGGATCTTATGGAATAATCGTGCCATAGGAGATCTTCGGTTCACGAAAAGTTGTATTTGACCTTTTTATGTCGTGTGCAAACGCAACTATATCCATTATATCTTATATTGAGACTCGATTACTAGGTTTTGAAATGTAATAAGATTCAGATTATAAGTACTTTTACATGGAGAAACTTACTCGAAATAAGTTAATTAGTCTGTTACTGGACCTTCTATGTTTTAATTGCAAGTTAAAGCATAAATACGAAGAATTATTCAGCGCAATGAAAATCTTGAGAAATTGTTACACGACCCGTTAAATCAGTTTTACGTTATTTATTATAAATGCTTAGTACCTAGTACCTAGAAATAATCTTTGTGCATGACCCTAGATAATTTGTCAAAGTCTAGATGAAAATATGTGTATAGCCGCCATCAGATATAACAGAGCGGCCAAGGTGGTTATAAATATCTGAACAACGCCTCTATTGTCAAGGCGATAAAGTGCATGTGTAGATATTTTTGAGTACCCTGGCCGCTCAGATATATTTGACTCTACCATTTGGCGGTCGGCGGTGCTTAATGGTACCTTTCCAAAAAAGTGCCATGTTTATGGTTACCTCAAAAAAGGTACATCATTGTCGGTCAATAAGGCGTTACTCCCATAACAAATCATGGAAAAATAAACTCTATTAACAACTGACAATGATGAAATTTATGTACCTTTGACTTGAAATTATTGAACTGATGTATTTTTTTTTATATACCATGACGGTGGCAAACAGCCATCGGGTCCACCTGATGGTAAGCAGCTACCGTAGCCAAGGGACGCATGCAACTCCAGAGGTTTCACATGCGCGTTGCCGACCCTTTACAAAAGGAGGATTCACTGTGTTAACGGCTACAGGAACAAGAGGGTCCCTCATCGTCAACACACTGGGTCCTCTTTGTCACCAGCAGGAATACAACACTATGAGTAGGGTCTAGTGCTATTTGGCTGTGGTTTTCTGTAAGATGGAGGTACTTCCCCAGTCGGGCTCTGCTCCAGATTTGAGCGAGATGACATTCGCAGTACCGTACCTCTCTTTTGAACGTAGTGTAAGGACATGCCCGTGTCCAAAATGGCGTATTATGCGACCAATCGTATTAAAAGTGATCGTTTTAAGCGGGTTCTACTGTATATCCCACCAAAGTTTAAGATTTAAATAAATAAATAAATATTATCGGACAATCTTACACAAATCAAGCTAGTCCCACAGTAAGCTCAATAAGGCTTGTGTTATGGGTACTAGGCGACGTTATATATAATAGATAGATATATAGATAAATATTTAAATACATAGAAAACATCCATAACTCAGAAACAAATATCCGTGATAGACACACAAATAAATGCCCTGACCAGGATTCGAACCCGGGACCTCCTGCTTCATAGGTAGGGTCACTACCGACTAGGAGGCCATTAAAACAATATTTAATAATGTATACCTATTTATGGTTCCATAGGTTTAAGTTAGGTTTATTTAGGTTACCTAACTAATCACCTACGTATGATCGACGGAGCGATGGCGTCTAACGAGTCTAATTAGCTTAATTTCTGGAAGTACGTCAAATGGAGAGGATATCACGGGTGTAGCGTTTGGGATAAGGCATGAGCGGAAGCGGGAAAGGAGCCTATTCCATAGGCAGAGCGAACGCGGAAGGAAATCCTTTTGGTGTGATTTATTTACTTCGTAAGCCAATTTTTGCCAATTTTAGAACGTATGAAAAAACTAGAATAAAAATCCTCCTCTCGTAAGAAGTAAGACATGGTAAACACCCCTCCTCCTAAATCGCCTTACGTAATGAGTTAATATCACTATTTATGCTTGAATTACACACTGGGCCACCCCTCTGCGAGTGCGGCGCATTTTTATTTCAATGAACTCCTAAGAGTTTGGATTGGAGGTAAGGACTCATAATGTTCTACCTTAGATAATTGGCTAAAAGAGCCTTAGCATTTACAGAGATTGCATATACATGGGAAAATTCGACCGGTGCTGTTGTGACCCGGGTGGCCAAGTGGTTAAGGCGTCTGCTGCGAATGCAGAAGACGCTGGTTCGATCCCAGCCCTGGGCACCGGAGGCCTAGGTCACTTTCTCCTTTGTATATAACATCTATATAAGTTCATTATTATCACCCTTTAAAAAAACCTTGTGGTCGTTATATGTCCATGTGGCACGTATTTGACCCGGCTTGTCATACATGACTGACATACTAAAACCACGGTATAAGTAAGAAAATAGAGCCATTATTGCTGTAGGTCGTGAATTTAACCGTTGAATTTACCTTGTGGATGCTATGAGATCACAACCTGGCTAAGGATGAAGTAATTTAATATTTTAATAAATTAGTTGTACAGTCAGCAGAAAAAGCTAAGCGGGCGAGGTGTTCAAAATGACATTCAAACGCTCTTATTCTCTTAACAATAAAGTCGTGCTGGTATCTACTTCTGCTGCTGATTGTATGATTAAATAGCAAGATTTATCTCACAGCACCCACTTTAGCGAAATTCTTTTTGATCCTATGCTTGTCTGGTAAAGAATGCCTTGAGGCATTCAGTTCACCGTTTTTACTTAGTTTTATTGTGCAATGAAGTGAGGTCGGGATCGTCAAGGAACTTATTAAGTAAAGCCCGCCAAGTCTTATGACTTACGCCATACCGTAAAGCCGTCAGGTGCTCATCAGCTCGTTTGTCTGTAACTCGATATCTCGGTAGCCGGCCATATGACGAACGCAAGCCTCTGCTTATAAGTATAGGTACAGGTAATTACGGTTTATTTTTCTGTACAGTTGTATACCCTGTATAATTATAGAAAAACAGATACCAATAAAATGGCACTGGACTTTTTATGTATTTACAAAAACTATAGATTCTACCGAGGGTAAGAAACTAGTTTAATTAAGCAACACACTTCCTTCCTGAATAGAAATGACCTCCTAAACCCATTTCAATCTGGTTTTCGTCCGGGCCATAGTACTACCTCGGCTCTTGTCAAGGTTACCGATGACATCCGTTTGGGTATGAATGACCAGAAGCTTACAGTTCTTGCACTTCTAGATTTCAGTAATGCCTTTAACACGGTCGATTTTGAAATTTTGCTCGCGTTCTTACAGTCTCTTAACATATCGGCTGCAGCGATTGACTGGTTCCGCAGCTATTTGGTTGGTCGTCGGCAAAGAATAAAACTAGATTCTTCGTGTTCTTCCTGGTGCAGCACATCAGCTGGTGTTCCACAGGGTGGTGTGCTGTCTCCTCTTTTATTTTCTATCTTCATTAATTCCATAACTCTTGATCTCTCCTATTCGTATCACCTCTATGCCGACGACCTTCAAATATACTCGCAGGGTATGCATAGCGATCTCAATTCAGTTATAGAAGCCACGAATCTTGATCTGCTCCGCATATCAAATTGGAGTCAAAATTACGGTTTAAAAGTAAACCCCCTAAAGTCACAGGTAATTGTGATGGGTAGCGCTAAACAAATCTCCAAAATTGACTTTCTCAGGCTCCCTCCGATAGTCTTCGATGGTATCCAAATTCCTTTTTCCAACCAAGTGAAAAATCTTGGCGTAATCATGGATCGTTGTCTATCATGGGTGCCTCAGGTGAGTGAAGTGAGCAGGAAGATGTTTGCTGCCATAGGGTCTCTCAGACGGCTCCGGAATTTCCTGCCAATTGCTACTAAAATTGCGCTTGCTCAGTCGTTACTTCTCCCCATTCTTGATTATGCAGATATCTCCTATTTAGACCTAACCGAGGAGCAACTTAATAAGCTTGAGCGTATTCAAAATGCCTGCATTCGGTTCATTTTCGGATTACGCAAATTCGACCATGTTTCTAGTTTCCGTTCTCAACTCAAATGGCTCCCTATCCGTCACCGCCGTAACTCTCACATACTTTCTTTACTCTTTTCTATACTTTTTAACCCTGCAACTCCCCGCTACCTCAAAGAGCGTTTCTCTTATCTTAATTCTATTAGATCCTCTCAAAAATTGCTCCTAAAAGTGCCATCTTCATCTTCCAAATTTTATAATTGCTCATTTACGTTCCAGGCCGTTCGTTTGTGGAATTCTCTCCCTCTCAACATAAAACGCGCGCAATCTATTGGTAGCTTTAAATCGCAACTTAAGGAATACTATTTATCTCTTCCTTAGGTTTTTAAGTTGACACTGTTGTTTCTTACTGTGTGTATTATATATGTATATATGTACGTATATGTATGTTTATTTTGTATTTATTTAAGTATGTATATTCATATGAATGTGCTGTGTTATCTATTTCGTCTCTTTTGTTTCTATGCACCACCTATACTGCTTATTGTTTTTCTCTAGTCTCCACTACCCAAAGGTTGTCTGGAAGAAATCGCTCATTAGCGATAAGACCGCCTGTTGTTACCTCTACCTAAATTTATCTAATTGTAAAATTTGTGCTTGTAACTGTATGAGGTGTGCAATAAAGAGTATTTATTATTATTATTATTATTAATTTGACCTCCATATTCGTGGCATTCACGCTTTCTCTAGCCTTGCTTACGCTGGTCTAATTTTATCGCACCGCTTTGGCTGGCTTTACGACGATTTGCTGTCTATGACAAAAGCCGGCTACTCACACATCTGCTGCAGGGACAATATTGGAATTGGACCGTATTTGCCTCCTTAATTGTGATGTGTATAGGCACAAAATAAATAATAGTATTTCATACAGCGCCACGCTATGCCCCGCCCCGAACGGAATTACCTCACCCCGCGGCGGCCGATTGGTAGGGAACTAGTAGGCTAATCCGTCAGGTTGGCAGCGCATCGATAAAAAGCAAAATGTCGGTGTATTGTCAAACGTCATTTATGATAGCAAAAACAGAGCCCTAAGACGCAAGCACACTTTGAAGCGTGTACAGATGCGCCGTGCTCACAAAGGCACTCAAACGAGTTTTGTAGTATGACGTGTCCGCCCTGTGGCAAGCAGGGACAATTTTGGGCCTGCAGCAGGGCGGCAGGGGAGCAACAGCTTCCTAGCTCCCTAGATCGTGTCTGCCGCACAGCATGTGTTGCGAGATTGGGGCAATTTCTTAACAATTTTCTTAGCAAAAAGATAGAAAATATCCGATTTTGACTCAACCGCCGTGCGCCCGGTAGTGTGTGTGAGATTATGTTATGTTTCTCGATATTATGGTACTTCCATGTTATTACACACAGATTTCTGTAGGGAACCTACCATTTATTCTGTGCTCTAACTAAACATCAATCAATAATTCCCGGCCTTGTACAGCAATGTTATTATTATAATATTGCGTTTAATACTGTCAACAATGTGCTTTGAGCTCGCTTCAAAGAGTTTATGAGAAGAGGAATGTATTCCGACGCCTTGCAAGGTGGTGTAGTCTGGCTGGCTATGAAATGGCTTAATTTATCAATTTTCCTAGGGAGTAATGCTTGACAACTTTCTATTTGGTCCTCGCCATCATGCGAAATTTCAGTGGTACTAATTTACTTGACTGGCAAGGACTACGAACGTTTTGACCAGTGTTGCCAGGTATCCTGATTTATCAGGAGATCTCCTGATTTCGGGCTATGTCTCCTGATCTACTGATTTTACACCAGATTCTCCTGATTTTTTGGAGTTCACTTCTGACATCAAATACATCCGTAATTTTGATACGACCATAAATTGAACAGTCATGTTAACCTATCTTAGGGGTTTAAATAAAAGCTACTGTCAAAGTACAGAGTTAAAAAAATCTCTTAAGAGTCTCTCTATACAATAAACGTCATTAATAATTTTTAACTTGCGATTTTTGGAAACAAACATTTATTTATTTAATATTAATCACAACATTTTCGTGAAACGCAACGTTCGTATACTATCGTGCAGGTGATGTAGGTAATAAATAATAATAAAAATTAAATTTTTTGTCTCATTATAAAGTGTAAACCAGACTGAGATGTAACAATTATACTCTAATAGTTGCCGATCTTCATTTCTTCTGCCTCACCGTCCTGAATCAGCAATATTAGGCGAAAAACATACTTGAGTGGAATTTAGCGCGCAGCCACAAGTCGGAAATTATTCAATGGTATTAAAATTTTTGTATGGAGCCCATAGACAATATCAGCCGGATGTTGGATTTTCCCGTACTACGGCCGACTCCCGTCCATGACCTCCGAATTCAGCTCAACTAGCTCAAGTGTATTTTGTGCTTTAGGGGCTCTATTTTGCTATTCATAGACAAAAGCGGGAATTTGTCTAGAATAGCTGAATTCCGCTCTAATGTATTTTGCGCTTTATACAAAATCGGACAAAATGCTTACTTTGCCTTTTAAAATCCAATTTGTAAGAACTCATAAACGGGGTTATATGAACTGAAAAATAATATAAAAAGGCATTTAGGTAAGTTTTGATTCATAAAAACTGATCTCCTGATTTTTTTTCCGATCTCCTGATTTTTGGGCTAGTGTTCTTCTGATTTTCGCAAATGAGACCTGGCAACACTGGTTTTGACAACGGACGTCGAAAGTCACTAATGTAAAGAAGAAAAAAATATTTCGAACTCATAAATTAAATTTAACCACAAAAACGATTCCCAAAGAAGCTAGAAAAAATATTGTGAATACAACAAAACATTTACACCAAAAAAAGGTCGTAGGATTGCGTAGCATTCCAATAAACAATGTTTTAAAATCATTATTTTTTTTAGACTTTATATGACTGACGCAAATTATAGCCATATGTAAGCTATTTGTAGCGACACTTTTACGTAAACGACGCAAAATAAAATGTTGATTAAAATAACGAGATTTGTTACGGCGTTGGTACGGGGTTGGTGTTGTATAGCTACTATAAATGTATGTAAGCAACTTAGAAACGTATCTGTATCACAATATGCTGATGATTTTGTACTTTATGCCAGCCGCAAAAATATAGCTGATGCTGTTCTGATCGTTCAGGATTCTCTGGCTTCGTTGAACTCCACCATAAAAGATATAGGTTTAAATATCTCGCACAGAAAAACACAAGTTTGTGTGTTTACAAGAGGTTGTCAAAGAAATATAAATTAATACAGGGTAAAACTTCATATAGATAATAGCACAATACGGCAGGTTGATAGCGTGCAATATTTAGGTATGTGGTTGGATAGGAACCTAAAGTGGACTAGACATATAAATGAAACTCGCTGTAAAACTGAAAAGTTTTTGAATATTTTTAAAGTTTTAGCTGGCTCGAAATGGGGTATTCATCCTAAATACTCATCTGAGGCGCTTATGCATATCTATTTTCGCAGCAGATTAGATTACGGCTGTTTCTTATATGATATTAGTGCTAACACTCATTTATATAAGTTGGATAAAGTACAAAATCAGGCTATGCGGGTGATAGGCGGTTTCATACGAAGTTCTCCAACCCATGTCATGGAAAGTGAGTTGTGCTTTAAACCACTCGCCGTTCGTAGGAAATATTTAGCAGCTAAATTTTATTTAAGAGCTAGATCATTTGAAAATAATGTCACTATACAGGTATTCCGCAGGTCCCTTTCCTTAGCCAAATTCACATTAGGCATTATCAGAAATAAAATTGATTGCATAACCCTGATGGAGACTTGTGTACGTCTGTTTGTACCTAATCAGCAGACCTCGGACAGGGTGAGCTGTTTTAAGAGTTTGCATAATATGGACATACCTACGTAGTCATTCAATGGCAGATGTGATGTAATTGAATAACGAATTAAATTATTCTATTTAGATCTTTACATAACTAGCAAAACAAATTAATTGTATAGCAAGCCTCTTTAAATGATAAGCATATTATTACATATATCCATATGAAAGTAATATAACTGATATGATATCATACCTCTTTAGATAGACAATAACTCTATTTAACGATGCCATATTTAACATTGAAATATCATGACAAAGTCATTAATGTCATTCTAATGTTCTGTTGTGTTATTTTAATTTGTGAGCAATTTGAGTTTGCTAATAAAAAATAAATAATTAAGAAGAGAGATTATTCCGAATTTGAGTATGCCGAAATATAAAGCAAAAACAGTTCTTAAGTGGATTGAAAATGAACCTGACATGACATATGACGGTAATAAAAGTATTTTTTGTTGAAAATGTAAAACCAAAGTGACAACTAAAAAAAGTAATGTGCAAAGACACATCAAGGGACCAATGCACAATGGCAATTATCGAAAGTTTGATGAGGATTTCAATCTCAATTTAATTCGATTCCTCATTTTGTGTAACATACCATGGTCACAAATGAAGAATCCGGCTTTCAAACAGTTTTTTTCTAAGTATTTATGCTGCCAGTGTGCAAACCAACCTACACTCCCGAGTGAATCATGGCTGAGGAAAGTTTATTTGGATAAATTGTATCAGAAGCAAATCAGTTCAATACACGATAATCTTTCGAATGAAAAAATATGGATTTCTCTTGATGAATCAACCGACTCTTTAGGGAGATATATAGTGCATTTTTTAGTGAAGCCATTGAATTCATTTAACAGACCATATTTAATAGCCTGCAAAATATTATCAAAAGTTAATGGTCAAACAATATCTGTATTCGTGATGGACACTCTGAAAAATATGTGGGGCGAATCTTATGACTACAAAATTGGAAATGTTCTGGTGCTAAGTACTGATGGTGTTGCATACATGTTGCTGGCTGGCCGAATTTTGAAAACTTATCTGCCTAATTTGAAACACGTTACATGTTTGGCACATGGGCTAAACCGCGTAGCCGAAAAAATACGTTCCCTGTATCCAGATGTGGATTTGCTCATTTCAAAAAGTATTTTTAAAGGCTCCTAATAGAATCCGCATATTAAAGGATAAATATCCTAATATGCCCCTGCCTCCAAAACCAGTGATTACGAGATGGGGAACTTGGCTAGCGGCAGCAGCATATTACGAAAAATATTTTGACGAAATAAAAGTAGTCCTATGGGCATTGAGATCGTCAGACGCAATGTCGATAAGAGTGGCGAAAAGAATTATACAAACTGAAAATTTACGAAATAATCTAAAATATATTGTTGAGAATTTCCATATAATTGAATATGCCTTAAAAAAATTACAGGAATCTAAAATATCCGTCGTAGATACATTTTTAACGTTGGACCAAGTGAGAGCTGTTATAAGCTGGTCTTCGTCTGCTTCTGTCAGTCAGAAATTAGAAGACGTCATAGCTAGAAACCCAGACTTAGATCTGTTTAGGGACTATGCTGAAAAAATTTCGGAAGGAACAGATGTGGACGGTATTTTAATGTACAACTTCACTCCGCTCACTTCAGTGGAAGTAGAAAGGTCTTTTTCCATCTATAAGTGGATATTAAACTCAAGAAGAAGTGCGTTGAAAATTGAAAATCTAGAAAAAATTATAGTTCTTTATTACAATAACCAATAACAAAGAAAAATTTGAATAAATAAATAATACTTACTCGTTTTGTACATAATGCACTGTCATTTTTGTTTAATTATTATTCATGAATTCTTATTAATATTTCATCTTGAGGCATATCTATATTAACATCTACACTTGACATTAATGACGTAAAAATGGCTCACTCTGTCCGAGGTCTGCTAATCAGTACACTCGTGCGAGGCGACACCCGCTGCTGGCGGAGTTCGCATCGCGCACGCAGGCGACACGCGCAAGCGCCAGTCCCGCGTGCGCATGCGCTGCTCAATTCCGTACTCGAGGCTCAGCCTAGCTGTGATTTGTTTGCAAGCACGATTGGACGATTGATGACCGAGTGCAAGAGAGTGATCGAACGAGAGATGCCTGCGAGTAGTATTGAATAGTTTTTTGTAAATTTTAATATTAATTTATTTGTAATAAAATCATTACTGTCTGAATTTGTGCCACTTTGGCGTTAGCTGTTAAGGTACAAAGGTATTTATTTAACAATAAACAATAAACAATTAGAGGAGTTAAGCCAATCATGTCAAAATAGGTACTGGAGGAAAAAGAAAATACCATTGTTGATTAAAACCTATAACCAATACAGTACCTATCGCATTCACTCTTTTTCAAGGTTGCCTTTGTATTCGTTGAGCGATTGGATTAGCAGCTACGATATAACCACTAATATAAATGTATCTATTGATGGTCTGGAATCAGTAAAAAAACGCATACGCAAAGATAACCTAAACAATGTATGTCAAGATTTCTTGTTAAGTAGGTACCGCTCGCATTATATAATCTTCACTGATGGTTCCAAGGAGAAAGATCGTTGCGGGGCGGCTTTCTATGATCAGCAACTAGGCATTCATGTTGAATTTAATATACAAATTGCGATATCAATAATTCACTGTGAGCTTATTGCTATAGCCGAAGCGTTGTCGTATTTAAAAACCGTAAACAGCAACAACTGTGTTATCTTGTCAGATTCTAAAAGTGCCCTTTCGCATTTGGCTCGGTTATTACCCTCGAGTAGTCGAGGGCATCCGATAGCCTATAGCATTCTGGAATCCATCTGCAAAATTCGAGTATCAAACAGGGAGGTAATCCTTCAATGGATACCCTCCCATATCGGTATTAAGGGAAACGAGGAGGCTGACCGGGCGGCAAAGCTAGCTATAACTAAAGGTATACCATATCATTGTTTACCGTTATACAGTGAGGCACTAAGCGAGGCCAAGATTAGTTGTAGAAATGCGTGGAAAGAATATTTCGATGAACGGTCTCTCACAAAAGGAATCTGGTATAAAACAATACAGTGTCAGCCTCCGCGGTTCCCTTGGTTCGACAAACATCGTCTTCATAGAAGAGAGGTTGTATCACTCGTCAGGCTTCGTTCCGGACATATTCAGTCAAATAAATTTAAATGTTTAATGCGTTTGACCGAGTCACCGAACTGCCCCGTGTGTGATAAGGTAGAAGATGTCCAACATGTGCTGATGGAATGTGTCCGCAATCAGGATCAGCGTCTTGAAATGACATATCTAATGTCTATGAATGTCGGTAGTTGTAACAGTATTCTCGCAGCGCCGTTGTCTGATGAGGCCAGGGCGCTGTGTAAACTATATTCAAAAATACTGTAATTATGAATAATTTAGTCTAGTAGGTGTATTAATAGTCTGGGTTGTTAACGGGGGTGGCATAATCACTGTGTGATAAAACCCCTTTGTAAATTAAATAAAGATAAAGAAATAAAAAAAACTTGTAGCTTTACAAAAGGCCACATGGAAGTCCGTTTGGCCACTCCTAAGATTTTTGGGATAAGTACCTAGATACTTACCTTTTTTTAATCGCCTGCCATCGGACTTTTCAACCCTGCCCATTACCAACCCAGCTTTCAATCCTGGTTATCTTAAATCTGGTTTCCAGCATAGACATATAAAATAAGGAGATGTAACTGCCGTGAATACAAAACTGTGATTCCAGAATAAGCCGATTTCCTCGTGTTTACGCGCGACACGCACCCATATACAACTCGTGGACGAGTGGTGATTGGCTCAAACGTCAAAAGTGAGTGTGTGTGCACACCACTTTTACCACAGCTTATTATGGAATCACAGTTTTATCTTCGCGGCATTACGTCTCCTTATTTTATATGTCTATGGTTTCCAGCCCGTGATCTATTGCTTAGTTAGACGTTAGACGCCACCGTTACCTTTCATAACGCTTCTCAAAAATGTAACTTAAAAAAAACGACCCAGTCCAAACCAACCCGACTATACACGGAGATGCCGCCAGTATTAAAACGCACAGCTTTGAGTCTAGACTTTATTAGCAGCTGACTGTACTTCTCAACACTATCAACCGTATTCCGTACGCAATACGGTCTATATTCGCTCGTTTTCAAGAGTTATAAAGAAGTTATACGTGACATACTTATTGTGTTTTATAGGTTCTGGCGTTATATAATTTAAAACATGATTTTTATTTAAAAAATGTGGAACAATGGTGTTCTTGTTGTGTAGGAAGTAACATGATCTGTGCATTAAATAAGATTTATGTAACAATAAGTTATAATGGCTCTTTGCCTGCCTAGAAATAGTGCTTAGGTTTAGAAATATCGCAGTTTTATAGTAAACTAGTGACCCACCCCGGCTTCTCACGGGATAAAAAATGGATATTGTGGGTTATTCCTAAGAGATAGACATATACCATCGCAGACTTTTATAAGGCCTTTTTAAGGTTTACAATACTGTAGTACCATCGGGTTCAAAATTGCATGGTCAATTTATCAATGAATTCATTCATAAATTGGCCATGCAATTCTGAACCCGATAGTACATTATTTTGATCTATCTCGTAGGGTTCAGCCAGCGTTTACAATGTAAGCGTAAAAAAGTGTTTATTTACGACATCACATTAGAAACCTCTAAAATTATTAGTGTTTCTTTACTATATAATGCATGTATTATACACATAAACCTTCCTCTTGAATACTCTATCTATTTAATTGACCGCATCAAAATCCGTTGCGTAGTTTTAAAGATCTAAGCATACATAGGGACAGACAGCGGAAAGCGATTTTGTTTTATTCTATGTAGAGATGATAGTGAAGTAATGATTCCTCTTCTCTTTTACCCCCATAGAGTAGGCCGAGGTAAATCGCATTACAAGTCAAAACGGATCGAGTTAAGCATTTTTGTCAAATTCGGAAGATTGAGCCACCGTGGCGTGTGAGAAGGTCAAATAAAATGCAGGACGCTGATTGACTGTTCGTGGCTAACCGATATATTTGGCATAAATCCTTGGTCCATTTTGCCCTTCGATCTGATTCGTCTCGGTCTATACTAACCCTTAAGAGATGATTTACATTATAAAAAGTTTCTTATGTCCTTCCTAGAGACTCAACGATTTCCATACCCAATTGCATCTAAATTTCATCAAAACTGACCAAGAGCATGTCCATCATGTCATGAGTAAATAATAAAATAAAAATTATTTATTTCAGATCAAAGATCCATATTATGTTAGTCCTTATACTCTAGACTTAATAACTATGTTAGTTTGAGCAGACACATAAAATAAAAACAAAAAACTTCCTATTTGGCCCTTCCGATGGCGACTTCGACCCAGTATTTAGTTGTAGGGCAGTCTAGGCTTTCCGACAATATCCTGAGGAGGCTATTGCCACTGCAACGCACTCGCACTCGCGTAAAGTATAGCAACACTAGTGTAACAAAAACACTGAAAGTAGGAGAAAAAAATTTAAAGAATATCGAAAGACCCACGCAAATAGGGCGACGAAAATTTTTCACGCGAAAAAAAATAGTTTTGTGTTTCCGGCTGGGATGAAGTGTCCCATACAAAAAATTTTTTGCGTCCAAAAATTTTTTTTTCCTACTTCTTTGTCGCAATACGATACCTGTTATACCCTTAAACGGATCACCACTATTTTTTTTACACCCTGTATTAAACAAGTATACGAAACGACACTCAAAATAGCATATATGTTTCCAAAAGAACAAAAGGTAAATAAATAAGAGGACTCCCATTTTTCTACTATTGGTCTAAGAGCTGGCCACGTCAGTTATGACTACAGCTCGGACATTTCATCGCAAAAACGTCGCAAAACGAATATAACACCGAAATAAAACAAGATATACTAAATTCGTATTATGTACAGTATTTTAATAATATATTTCTATATTACATTCATAACCACAACCGAAAAAGTGTCCAAAAGAGTGCATCTTGTCTTGTTCTATACAATATTTACTTTTGCGATGAAATGTCCGAGCTATAGTTATGTTATGTTATGACACAATAATGAGAGCAACAAAACCCGTCTGGTTAGATTGCTATACTATCCTTATAGCCAGATCCGGGCATCTGGCAGCTTTTAATGGTCAGAGTGACAGACTGGCGATTTTTTTGAATTGGAAAATAGTAATACCAAAATAGGTAATACTTGCCGAAGTTGTCTCGGGTATAAAGGGCAGGGTCTATATTTTAACATTAGAACAAAAAACATTGCGTATTATTTCGGAAACTGAAACACGGCGAAAAACTATGAATTACATTATACGTCGTTTTGGACTACTTTCCGCCATCAACAACAACAACAACAACAGAAAGTTTTGGCAATGATATTATCTTATTATTTGTATAATTTCTCATAATACTGCATCAAAACCTCTAGGATTTGTATTCTTAAAGTGGTTTGCATTCTTTGACCTCCACTACTTTACAGCTGCCAGATGTCCGGATCTAGAAATAAGCATAGTATAGCAAACTAACGAGAGAGGTTTCGTCGCTCTCATTATTGTGTCATATCTGCCGTCGCTAGCTCTCCGTCTATATTGATTATTGAAGAGATTATTACTAGACCCCGGACTCTTGTGGCAATGACGTCACAATAGGGTGATTTGGGGAGTAAACGGGACGGTGCTATGAAACACGGTTAAAAACTCTGTTGTTAACCGAATACATTTTAATTAGATATTTTCAACAAAATTATCTAGTAAGTTGATCAATATTATTTTTTAGTGCAAACCATGCAATTGTACTTTAAACTGGCTTGGTGACATTTGTGACGAACAAGGAGCGAGTGGCCGACAAAACCAATGCCAGTTTAACGTACAAATGCATGGTTTGCAAGTAATATAGCAAACGATAATATTGATCAACTTACTAGATAATTTTGTTGAAAATATCTAATTAAAATGTATTCGGTTAACAACCGAGTTTTTAACCGTGTTTCATAGCACCGTCCCGTTTACTCCCCAAATCATCCTATTGTGACGTCATTGCCACAAGAGTCCGGGGTCTAAATTTATTACACATTTCATTACCCATTGTTTAAAAGTCGTAAGTAAGTTTGAAAAGAAAATGAGAAGGAATATGGATGTTCTTATGATTTCAGTATTAATTATTGATTTGTATAATTGTGATAATGTAGTATTTGAGTCAAATGTTTATATGTTTTGAGAACTAATCAAGCAGTAGATTTATTCCATGAAACATTAAATCAAGTCATACATATTACGAAAAATATTACAACTTAAAACTAACTTATAATTTACTAGCGGCTCGCCCCGGCTTCGCACGGTATAAAAAGTGGTTATTGTGGGTTATCCCTAAGAGATAGACATATACCATCACGAACTGTTTTGTAGACCTTTTTAAGGTGTACAATACGTACATTATTTTGATCTATCTCTGGCTTACATTGCAAACGCTGGCTGAACGTTTGCAATGTAAGCGCAAAAAAATGTGTTTATTTACATCACATCACATGTTTAGTTTTGATGTACTGTTGTTTTGAAAAAATAAGTCCCGCCGAGTTTCTTGCCGGACATAATTCTTCTCGGGTCAGAGGTGTAGGGTTAGAACCGGTGTAGTTTGTTTTTTTTTTCTCACTTTTACTTTGACGTGTAAAAGTGCCCTTGTGGCCTACTTACTGAATAAATGTTTGAGTTTGAGTTTGAGTTCACATTAGAAATCTCAAAAATGATCAGTGTTTCTCTTCTACATTATGCATGTATTATACATATAAACCTTCCTCTTGAATCACTCTACCTATTTAAAACCGCATCCAAAACCGTTGCGTAGTTTTAAAGATCTAAGCTAAGCATACATAGGGGACAGACATACAGCGGAAAGCGACTTTGTTTTATACTATGTAGTGAAGAATCACATAATAGCTAGAACATAAAAAGTCAACTTATAGCAGTAGATTAGAAAATTGAACCACGAACGTAGCGAGTGGTTCAAAAAGAAGAAGTTAGAGCGTTGCGAGACTTGCGAGGATCTCATTGTATGTAGAGACGAAAAACATAAGCTATTTTTTTGCAAGTGCCTTGTACAGTCGCCATCAAATATATCGGAGCGGCCACGGTACTCAAAAATGTCTGAACATGCACTTTGTCGCCTTGACAATAGAGGCGTTGTTCAGATGTTTGTGACTACCTTGACAGTTCCGATATATCTGATGGCGACTGTACCTCTAAAACCCATCCAACAATATTTTTTGATATTTAGCAGTCCCTTCTTGATGAAAGAAAACATTAACCTGCGTACAGACGCGAGATAATTCAAAGGTGTATGTGAAGTCCCCAACCCGCTTTGGGCTAGCGTGAAGCCAGGTAGCTCGTAATAAGGATATCATATAAATCTAACCAGAAGGGTTTTGTTGCTCATGAGAGCAACATGTTTTATTTCGGAAGACTTGGTTGTCGGATGGACCAGAGCATAATTTCTCAACGGCAGTTACGCCATTTCTTAAGGGGAAGCTCTAGGGCCGAGTGGTTGCTATTTTCCGATTGCCGCTTATTATGATGGATGTCACTAGACGGCGATACAGCGGAGCTAATGGCCTGGCTGCAGTGACGGGAAAATGTCGATAAAATATATCGATAATTTTCTCTCTCGACAGAACAAAGACGGTATGTGAATGTAGAATGAATGAATGAATCGTTTATTTGCATTAAACAAGCGCACATGAAGGTGTTAAATAATTTTATTAGTTCGTTTCTTGCTTTACTAAGACTAGCGTATAAAAAATTGTAGTCTTATTTCTAGCTAAGTAATCACTAGATTAACTATGTACAAGATTTAACCTAGATTTACATGTTATCCTACTGTGTAAATAATAAATAAATATTAAGGAATAATCTTACACATATCAACCTAGTCCCACGGTAAGCTAAATAAGGCTGGTGTTGTGGGTACGGGTACTAGATGACGATATATATATAATAGATATGTATTATATACATACTTAAATACATAGAAAATCTCTATAACTCAGGAACTAATATCTGTGATAAACACACAAATATTTTTTTTTAAACGCACAAATTACAAAAGGGTCGGCAACGCGCTTGTGACACTGAGGTTGCAGCTGCAGGCTACAGTGGCCACTTGAGATCTGGGCTGCATACTTGTTCACTAATAAAATAAAATAAATACAAATAAAAAGGTATTTTATTTTATATCCACTTATGATACAATGTTCTTCTTTAAAAAATATTATTATTATTTATCTGTATTTATGTTTTATGTTTCATTATATGCTATTCGCAGAGCACATACCTCTCTTTTTGGCGTAGTTTAAGGACATACCCAGGTCCGGACGTAGTTTAAGGACATACCCCGGGTCCAATGGCTATATTGGCTGTCTTTGGCTATATTGAACCAGTTAGGTCTCGCTGCCTTTATAATGTCTTTATACAATTATGTATATGGCCTGCCTTTGCGGCATTTCCCCGAGAGGCCCTTCCATTTAGTAATCTCTGTTGTCTACCTTCTATCTTCTAGTCTTATTGGGTCACTACTAAGTGGTATAAAAAATCCAATGGCTATATTGGCTGTCTTTGGCTATATTGAACCAGTTAGGTCTCGCTGCCTTTATAATGTCTTTATACAATTATGTATATGGCCTGCCTTTGCGGCATTTCCCCGAGAGGCCCTTCCATTTAGTAATCTCTGTTGTCTACCTTCTATCTTCTAGTCTTATTGGGTCACTACTAAGTGGTATAAAAACCTATTTGTGGTAAAAAAAAAAAGATGATGAAAATTATGACTAACGGCCTCCTAGCCTACCAACTAGGCTAGTAGGCCTAGTGGTAGGCTAGAGTGACCCTGCCTATGAAGCAGGAGGTCCCGGGTTCGAATCCTGGTTAGGGCATTTATTTGTGTGTTCTTGAGTTATGGATGTTTTTTATGTATTTAAGTATTTATCTATATGTATATCCATACTAATATTATAAATGGGAAAGTGTATGTGTGTGTTTGTTTGTTTGTCCGTCTTTCACGGCAAAACGGGGCGACGAATTGACGTGATTTTTTAAGTGGAGATAGTTGAAGGGATGGAGAGTGACATAGGCTACTTTTTGTCTCTTTCTAACCCCCCACTTCCCTAAAATGGGGGGTGGAAGTTTGTATAGCTTGTTACCCCGAATTTAACGCGAGCAAAGCCGCCCACAAAACAAGCCTTATTGAGCTTACTGTGAGACTAGGTTGATCTGTGTAAGATTGTCCCATAATATTTTATTTATTTATTTTATGACTTACAATTTTTTATCGACAATGTCTCATCACTAGTCCCTTTGCTACGTCAACAAAAGAAATTGCCCAATCTCCTTACCGCACAATGAGTTCAGTATTTCATACGCCTTTTGTCAATTTCTTCTTTTGTATGGATTATTATTTTAACCGCCTTTTTATGGTAGGGTTAAACCATTGTCGTCTGATAGCTGAATGTACTTAATTATTTTGAGGACATTTTAAGGTTTCGCGAAATTCTTTTGTGATTTAGGCTTCACACAATAAATAATAGTTACGTAAATAAGGCTTACTGTGTTCATCATCATCCTTATAGTGGTTGTACTGGCTTTTGTTACGGCTCAATTAAGCTTGGGGTCCATTTGGCAACCTAATATAATAGCATTTTAACGAACACTACTATTTATTTCCGAAAAAAAAATAGTGGCTACAGTTGGCAAAAATTGCCAACAGATAGCGAAAGATAGAAAAAAATCGGCCAAGTGCGAGTCGGACTCGGGCACCGAGTGGTCCGTACAAACCTGTAGAAATACGCGGCTTAAATTGCTGTTTCTTTTAAATGCGTTGACATAGAAGTTTGATTTTGTTACAGCTTAAAGGTACGAGTATTATAGACCTAAGTATTTGATATGAATTCTACACGTTCATGAGGAAATAGGTAGTAACATTAAATTATAAAAAATCGGCCAAGTGCGAGTCGGACTCGCGCACCGAGGGTTCCGTACAAACCTGTAGGTATATAAGGAAAAGTTCAGCTATCACGACAATCGAGTCATAGCTAATATTTTTATTATATGATGTAACTAAAAATTTACGGTTTTCGCAATTTTTCCTTTATCTGTGCTATAAGACGTGGCTTCGTACCAAATTTAAAGATTCTGTTCACGGGAAGTATCCTGTAGGTTTTGATTTCCTTGCGAGTTTCGAAAATTTGCGACATAAACGGCTGTATCTTTTGATTGCGTTGGCTTAGAAGTTTGATTTTTTCACAGCTCCAAGGGACAGTAGACTTGAGTTTTTGATATAAATTTCAGCTTGATACCTCCTCGCGTTCCTGAGAAAAAGGGTTTTGACAGACGGACGGACGGACGGATGGATGGACGGACGGACAAAAAAGTGATCCTATAAGGGTTCCGTTTTTTCCTTTCGCGGTACGGAACCCTAAAAATTGGCAAAAACTGAAGGAGGCCTTCACCCGAAAAGGGGTTCTTACGATTTATTTAATGGAATTAGAACCAAACTAATACCAAAAGGTCGTATCTGATACCTATGATTAAATATGAAAAGTCAAATATGGAAAGAGGTACAATTTATTTATTTATATTAAGGACGTGGACGACCATTACGACCAACAGTTTTGAACTAACAGTAAGATGTAAGAAATTAAATTAGACACCGAATTTTAGGAACTCACGAGTAATAATAATTATATATACAGTTTATCTTGCCCTGATGCTTCGCTTTACCCTATATGACCTAAAGTATATTTAATGTATTCGAAAAAAAACACATGTTTTGAAAAATATGATAACAGTACTTGAGTTTTGTTCAAATACCAATCTTATCGAAAATCAGTTACACAGATAAAAAAAGCTTATACACATATTGACATAGTGTTTACAAGGTGTAACGGATTTAAAAGACAGAAAAAGATTACGTCTTATCAGTGACTGATAGTTTTATGTCTTAAAAACAAATCGTCATTGAGGCCTTATTTTATAGAAAGCATTTGAAAATGTCAGTAACAACTAAAACATAGGGTATATCGCCAGTAACTGGCCCTTTCGTCGTCATTTACTTTACTGTTTTCATTAGTCATTAGTCATTTATTTGCAGAAAATAGTGTACATTGAAGATGGGAAATACAGTCGATTAGATCAACTATTTTACTACAATGTAACATGCAAATAATTATAATAAGTCTTAACTAATCTAGATAAACATCCCAAGTAATTATATTAATAAAACGTAATTTGAGTCAATAATTAGAATTAGCATACATTATTATACGTCAGAAAAGCAGTGTAAAACCTTTTTTCAAACTGTAGCCTTCGTATAAACAAGTTGTAAGGCAAACTAGTAATGTCCTTTGGGATAGTAAAATTTGTATGGCCATGCAGTAGCAGTTGTTTCTACGTAACTTTTGTTTCTACGTTTTTGGGGCAACCAGCCTTGTCGGATATCTTGTATTAAAGCTGCATAAGTTTTTGAGTTGCTTAAATAAGGGAGGATAAATTTTACAAATTTTGCCATTTCAAATATATATAGTGATGTTAATGTATACTTTAAGATTATCAAACAATTTCTTACAAGATGATCTAGGTGTTTTTTTACAAACAGCTCATCTACAATTTTTTTGGCTAATATGTACCTAACCTGTCGGATTCGCAAGAGTTACCCCACAAAACGACTCCATATCTTAATATTGATGCAACGTAACCATGATAGACTATTTGAATGTATAAATCATATTTAGGTACCAATAATTATATGTAGTTCTTGTCCAGGTACTCGTAATGAAATTTGAACTTTAAGATTTTATCCAGATCTTTAAATAATTGCTTTATAACGCAATATTAGGATTTGGCCAGTAACAGAAGGGTGGCCACAACAAATCTTGCAAAAAGTGGTTATTGGCGATTTACCTGTTTCCCGGAAGTGCCAAAAAATATATTTATTAAACAAATAAAAAGTAAATATATAACAATTATGGGACAATCTTACACAAATCAACCTAATTTCACAATGCTCGAGTTGTTGGTACTAGATGACGATATATGTAAAAGTTAACTTAAATTCATAGAAAATATCTATAACTAAGGAACAACATGATATGATGAACACACAAATAAACCTTTGAATTTGATTTGAACCCGGGACCTCGTGCTTCGTAAGCAGGGTCACTACTGACTGAGCTGGATAGAAGTCCGTAATAACAAAAAGACACTCCAATGTATTAAAATAAAACCCTTTTTTAAGTAGTTTAAAAATCCAAGTTTTTATTAACATATTCACCTACTTTGTATAATTGCATGAGATGAGCTTTTGATAGAAAAAAGAAGCCGATTGATTGCGTTTTGCAACGCAACATAAAAGGACCTTTGAATGTTTTTGCACCGTGTTTTAACAGGAAAATAATGAAAAAACACTTAGGTTGAAATACGTGCACATTATCTTGAATTCCGAGATCTACCGCGGAAGCCATGACAAACAGCTTAAGATGTATTTAACACTTGTATAAAGAAAACAAACTACATTTTATCTATTGCCATTGTCTTATTATTTACAATCTTAACATGCCAATATAAGGTGCAGAATTGAGGTTAAAATACCAAGGATTTAAGCCATTTTATACATTGGGCAATATTTTCACTTTCTTTTGTTAATACACAACGGATGCATAGGTAATATTACGCGGTACCGCAATAAGCTTATATCTTAACCTGCCCATAATTTTAGACCTTATTACAGAGTATTTAAAGTAGATTTTTGTCTGCGCTTGTAAAATAGAATTTAGTGGTAGTAACTGAATGCACCATTGTCTATTTGTTTGTTTAATTGTTATTTAAGCCTTAATTTTACCTGTTTTGGGCAAAACAAGGAGCGTTTATGGTAGGAAGTTGCTTTTTATGGTGTAATTGTAAATATTTGAGTCACTTACACTTTCACAGAAACAAGATAATATTGTAATAGTTTGACAACTGTATCGAAAGTAATTTATTGCAAGCTACAGATAGTTTAATTGCTTGTAGCTTTCAAGAAATCTTTCCAAAAAATTCACCGGAGGAACCAGGTCAAACATATTTTTTACGCCTTCATTGATTCTGAATCGGTAAAAACTGTAACGTCCAATGTTCTTGAAATTTGAAACATATAGGTACTACGTACACATCTTGAAAATGGTCGTGCCACGCTCTATTGGGATCGTTCTATTATCACGGACAAAATGAATAAAGAAGATATATACTAATACTAATATTACTAATTGTAATTACTTATGTACTAATACTATATTAATTTACTATAATAATCCATACTTCCATTCCATACTCTCCATACAAATACACACAAGGACAATGAAAACGACGCATTATTATTGTCCATGAGTGTATTATAAATGCGAAAGTGTGTCTGTATGTCTGACTATCTGTTATCTCTTCATGCTTAAACGGCTGAACCGATTTAGGTTAATTCGGTATGAAGATATTTCGAGTCCCGGGGCAGGACATGGGATAGTTTTAATAGTGCAGTCATTGAAGCGAAAAATACGGTCTTACCTCCGAATTTTTTTACTGTGAACCGATTTGCATGAAATTTTGGAATTAGGCTCATCTTACCCTTAACTTCAAAAGTGAAAATGATCTGAACTCCGCCTATTATTTTTAAGGGGTGTAAACAACCCCTTAATGGAAAAATTGACATTGAGCCATTTTATCGCAAGAAAACATGTCTAATAGTAAGTGCTGAAATTGTAAAGTATTTTCTAACATAATTACCTCATATTAAAATCATTTTCAACCCCTTGAAAATCTTACAACCCTTGCAAACAACCCCTAAATTAAAAAAATCACAAAAAAATACTTTGGTATGACATAAAAAGATGTAAGTATAGAGTAAGTAATATTTTATATTCTCTATAATAATTATCAAATTTTTAACCCCCTTTTAATTCTTGAAAACTACCCCTTGATAAAAATTTTTTTTTTTTTTTTTATAAAATGAAAAGGATTTAAATATTATTCCACACTCTCGATGATTATCGAGAACGAAATGATTATCATATTCTTAAGCTTTTCTACCCTTAAAACTACCCCTAAATTAAAACAGTAAATATATATGATTACATATTTAAAAATAATTTAAAAATATTATAGTCTATGGTTCGTTCTAGATTGATGAAATATGAAAGTCTTCTACGATTCCGAATCGATCCATGACACTGAATAAAGTGTTATCCTTCTTCGCTTAGCCCAAAACTGTAACCTGCCGGTAGCGCAGGCGGTGATGCGGACGCTGGGCCGCATGCGGTAGCGTCCCTAAAGGCCTAACACCTCCGGAGGTTGACATCGGAACAACGAGCGGCATACGCGGGTTTCGTATTCCCTCTTAGGAGGTGTTTAGTTATGGTCTTTATAGACCACGTCGCGTCAAACTGATGGAAGCTGCACGACGGTGGCTCGCTGTTCCTGCGAGCAGGCTGTCGGCGACGCTGGCGCTCGACGTGCCGGTTGTCCAGCACGAGAGTTCAACGGGTACGCCGTGGGCCTGCGACAGCTGTAGGCCTGCCGTAGTGTAACCAGGTACCGAACCGTTAGCTAGCGCGGGATTCCGCAGCCGAGAATATACTGACCAATTGTAAGCACAAACCCTGTTTGTTATTAATTAGGGAGTTAAGATATAAAAGAAGTGTAGTGGAGGGGTATTTACTGCAAATGCTGAATATAAGTGTGGGATGTTTAATAAATCTTGTCGCACAACCTGGGATTTTCATTTTACAAAACCAAGAATCATTTCAATATATACACATTACAATAGTTGTGGGTCTCTATTATACTGCGTACTTTCACATTGCTCCAAATATTCACACTCCGAAATTTTCAGTTACTAAGTAGAAAAAAATATGATAAGTTTTTACCAGGAGTGCGATTTTTCAATCTCACCAAGTGACTAATTCTCACCGATGTGAGTGATTTCCGATAGTAAATCACTCACATCGGTGAGATTTAGTCACTTGGTGAGATTCAAAAATCGCACTCCAGGTTTGTTTAGGACCATAACTCCTTCAATTTGCATGCTATCACAATTTATAAAAAACCATTGTAAAGGTAATTAAGAGAGCTACAACATCCTTCATTGCAATATATAGTAAAAAACCTTTTTCTAAAACGGTGAAGGGTTAAAGGGCGTAAGAGAGGCTGTGATTGCGCTGCCACGCGCTCTTTAAACAATCATATCTCCGTCAATTTTTGTTTGACAGAAAAAACAAAAAAACCAAATTGTTTGTCAGAAAAATACCTAAATTTTTAATTCATACACTTTTATACGTATCTGTCGTCATTTTTGAGATATTATGACAAAAAAGTGGGTTTTTAAAAAATTTGAAATTTTGTTTTTTTTTTAAATCGTGACTTTTTTGAAAAATATATGTCCTGAAGCAGCCAAACTGATATTATCTATCAAACTCTTCATAATAAAGTTAATTCTAGGCGGAATACGATTAATTTTAATTTTGGTGGAAATGGCACTTATGAAACCCATTGATTTAAAAGAAAAAACATTAGATGCTCCCCTTATTTGCAATACAGCTCACTTATTTTACGTGCAAAAGACTTTTAATAGTGCTCATTTTAAAGCTTATTTCAAGCACTACAAAACCCTATTGTATTAGAATGCATAAAATGCATCTGCTCGCCGCTAGATGGCATTGACCACATCGATTAAATTTCAGACAAAATAAAAAACGGCTTTGATCTTTAATATCTAGCTTAATATTGCACTTAGAATACTTTATAAAAAACCAAATTGTTCATTGTTTTACCTGCTACAATTTTGTTGTTTATAAAATTTTCGATAAAACGTATATTTTTGGAGATATTTGCAAGAAACCGATGAAAAACGTGAAAAAATTGCGAATTTTCAATTGCCAATAACTTGAAAAGTATTGGATTTTTTTAAAAACTTTATAGATGTTTTTTTGCTTAAAATTAGGCCTTCTATCGATATCCGAGGTTATTTTGAAAAAAAAGAAATTCACCCCCGAGAAGGGGTGGCAACCACCCCCAGGGTGGTTGCGGAGTTCAAATCATTTTCACTTTTGAAGTTAAGGGTAAGATAAACCTAATTCCAAAATTGTATGCAATTCGGTTCACAGTAAAAAAATTCGGAGCAATAATGCTTCAATGACTGCACTATAATCCCAAAAATTAATAAGAAGAAAAGGGGGTGGAAGTTTGTATGTGAAATCACTAATTCCACGCAGACGAAGTCGCTGGAAAAAGCAAGTATTCTATTAATTTGACAAGAAATAGGACATTGATATAAATTGAAATTTTGAGAAATGTCAGGTTTTAATATACTTTAATATGAGAAGATTTTTTAAATAGAAGGATGATTATTTCGCAAATTTGGTATGATTCGGTCGGCACTTAAATAGTTGAAATTAAAAGTCTATCATTTATCACGACTTTTTGAAACGGCTCAATTTTAAGCCTGGGGTCCGCTCACCTACCTAATCCCATGATTAAGCGTATACAGGCAGAAATGTTAACGAAAGCGACCGCCATCATAACTAACCTTCCAACCCAGAGGGGAAACTAGGCCTTATTGAGATCAGGTCCGGTTTCCTCACGATTTTCCTTCACCGAAAAGCGGTAAAAATGAAATGTTATTTCGTAAACATGTGTATTTATTTCATAAGTATAGTCGCCTAATAAGTAGAAGTTAATAATATCGACTTCCCGGACTAGTCCGGAAAGTTATTAGTTACAAGTAAGAAGTGTACATAATGTATGCGACCAGTCGCCGCCTGCCGTGGCCACGGCAGGCACATTTACAACAGACGATTTGATAACTCAAATAAAACAAACATGAAAAATGGGCTAAAAGTGCTAAAACTCGATTTCGCCTCATACCATATTTTTATAGTGCGTAGATAATGATGATGTTTTCAGGACATTTTCCAAGATTATGGCGGTTCCAAAAGTCCTTAAATGGTTAATGGTCTACATGAAAACGATACCGCTTATTTGTACATACAAAGTTAAAGGACTATTTATTTTGGTTCTACCAATTGTATTGGAGCGTCGTTAGCAATAGCGTAAGCGCCAACCGCCACAAGGTACCTTTACCCGCGGAATATCACATATAGATGGCACTAGTGCGATCACCTAACTTAATCGTTAAACAATAGGTAATATGTGTAATTTAATAATATCGACTTCCCGGACTAGCCCGGAAAGTTATTAGTTACAAGTAAGAAGTGTACATAATGTATGCGACCAGTCGCCGCCTGCCGGTTCCCGTAACCACTGCCATTTACACCATACGATTTGATAACACAAATGTTTTGTAACACCTGTATTTTGACTAGTAGTTCGATCCGAACTGAGACCTCGCGATTTACTTGCAAACGAGTTGCCCAATATATCAAGACTTATGAAGTTTGAAGTATGAAGAAAATCGTTTCACCCGTCATAATGGCGGGTGGACCTATGAAATGATACATTAAACCACATATAATGTATGTGGTTAAAGTGTACCTTCAGTGTACCTCTGTATAACTTTAAAAACAATCTGCATACCTAAAAAGGTCCACCTGCCATTCTGACGTCAGGATGGCGGGTGGACCTTTTTTTGAAAAAATCTCGTTTTAGAAAGAGGTACACTGATTTTTACTAAAGGTACGCTGAGGTCCACCAAAGGTTTAGGTACTTTTATTAACAATTCGATAAAATTCCCGAGGTCCACCCGCCATCCTGACGCTCACGAACGAGAGGTGTGTAAGCGAAGTGAAGTTCTTACAGACAACTTCGGACACAACGGAACTGTCAGCTGACTACCTAGACGTCTGTGCATTTCGATGGCTTTTTGAAATTGAATAGTTATTCCGTGATAACTTTAGTAACGTTTTTCGAATCTTCATGAAATTGGGTGAGGTTGTAGCAGAGATAAGTAAAACTTGAGACTTGAGAGTTCGTTTATGAGCAGGATCGATCAAGGGGTTATGGAGCTAGAAGGCGCGAAACGATCTTCATGTGGGTCTTGTTATATTGGTCCATTCGTTTGCAAGTAACTCGGGAGTTCTCAGGCCGAGGCGGACTACTAATATAAATAAAATAATCCTGCGAAAGGGGATGCCTGGGATGTCTCTCTGAACCGTATTTTCACAGCGCGTAGATCTGAAGCACCATATAAACCAGAGTTACCGCCTAATGTATGGCTCTACAGCACTATCTAGAAAAGCTAACAAACTTGGAGCCTCAAAAAGTTAGACTGTGCTCCCCTATTCATACATTCTCTTTGGTAGTACCTAAGTCCTATGCAAGGAGCTCATTCCACCACCGGATTAAAGTTGGGGCCAGACGGCATACAACCACAGCCAGAGGGCTGTGGCAGAGGCCACGAGACCTTGGCAGAAAACAGAGATTTTAAACCATGTAGCCAGTGGTTGGTGCCAAATTCTACATGACCTTTAAACGCCCTTGGTGGCTAGGTGTGCTCTGCCAACCTTTGGCAGAAGCGGTTGGTTGGTTGTCAGCCGTGTAGCTGCTCGCTTCAACAACTGGCTCCAACCAAGGTCACGTGGTAGAATCTGCGGCTATCTGCCGTTTGGCCCCAACTTTAAAAAAAAGATACCGGACAAAAACCAGACATATCGTGTCGCAATCGTGTCGTCGACAGTCCATATTATCGGCAATCAGTCGATTCCCTTTGACCCGACAATCTGGGCGACGGCGACGTCGCTTTAATAATATATCGACCGGTCGATATACCGCACCATCAAATTATACCTACTCCAAGTTTTAGGTTTAAGTACTATGTTTTACTTCAAAGTGCGAGGGACGGTTAATGAAAATTAATTTCACCTAAATTTACTGAAATATATGTCATATACTTTAGAAAAAGTAACCAAGTCCTCTCGTGTCCGAGGCCAGATTTGAACTGGCGTCTTCAGCTTTTGTGGCTGACGCCCTGACCACTTGAAGACCCGGTCACGGCGGAACCTGTCGAATTTTTTCAAGTTTAAGACATATCTTTTTCAGTTTATTTCTAGAAACTAGTATTACTAGTTACTTAAAAACTGCAAATCATAAAATATTCATGATTCACTTAACTTACTTATTTCAAGTATTAGGTTCATATTACCTAATAATTAAAACAAGTAAGTTTAGGAGGTGCCTATGAAGCAGGAGGTCCCGGGTTCGAATCCTGATCAGGCTATTTAATTGTCTGTTTCTCACGGATTATTGAGCTTACTTTGGGACTAAATAGGTTGATTTTTATAAGATTGTCCGATATTATTTATTTTATATTCGACCGAAAATAATGTTTTTTAGCAAAATCATTGACATTTTCATATTTTCAGTGCAAATACTTTTTAGATTTGGGTAAGGTAAAATCGATTTCCAAATATGATTTACCATAAACAGTCACTGCATACTTCAATAATACTTTTATCGAACGAGCGGAGCGTAAGCGAATTGAAGTTCTTTCAAACAACTTCGGCTACCTAAACGTCTGTGCATTTCGATGGCTTTTTGATTTTGAATAGTTGTTCCGCGATAACTTTAGTAACGTTTTTCTGATCTTTATGAAATTTGTTGGGGTTGTAGCAGAGATACATATAATTTGTGAGTTCGTATATGAATGAGCAGGATCGATCAAGGGGTTGTAGAGCTAGACAGCGAATAAAAATATTCAGAAGGGTCTTGTTATATTGGTCTCGTTTGCAAGTAAATCGCGAGTTATCTGTTCGAGGTGGAGTTATACACGGTGCTCGTGAGCATTGCGAGAGATTTTAACAGCGTATTCCTGATCATAATTGGAGACTAAAATGTCGTATAAACTTTTCTGGAATTCGCCTAGTTTCAGAGTTACTACCAATTGAATAAAAAAACATTTTTTATTGTGACTCAGTGCAAAACGCTTTTTTTTTTTTTTTTTTATACCACAAATGGCATAATATTATGGCAAACAAGCATACGGCCCGCCTGATGGCAATTTCACCCTTTATGGGGTCTAGTCTAGACTTTCTTATTGACAGATATCAAAGTGCCAAGGAATACTTTACGTAAACTATTTTTTACGAAAAAAATGTACAAATTTATTTTAATCGTCAGTTTTACCAATAACATTTATGTTTTTATGTTCAAAAGCATTTAAAAAATCGAAAAGAAGCAAAAAAAAAATTTTTTTTTTTGCGAAATTGACCTAAATTCATATAACATTTTATTACTTCTTATGACTTCAGGAATTTGTGATTAAAATCTTTCGCAATGCTCACGAGAACCGTGTATAAATATAAATACTAGTAGTCCGCCTCGAACTCAGAACTCGCGATTTCCTTGCAAACGAGTTGACCAATATAAAAAGACCCTAATGATGATTGTTTCGAGCCTCCTAGCTACACAACCCCTTCATCGATCCTGCTCATAAACTAACTCTCAAATTGTATTGAGCTCTGCAACAACCCCAACAAATTTCATAAAGATCAGAAAAACGTTACTAAAGTTATCGCAGAACAACTATTCAAAATCAAAATTCCATCGAAATGCACAGACGTCTAGGTAGCCAGCTGACAGTTCCGTTGTATCCGAAGCTGTCTGTAAGAACTTCGCTTCGCTTACGCTCCGCCGGTTCCATATAGTTTTTTTAAGGAAATTAGAACTTTATGACTAAACCGAACCTAGTCCAAACCTTCCCATCATTTCAAGATCATAAGTCAGTAGTTTTCGTAAGAACTAGTTCACCAATTAGGATTTAGTTACCTAGCGGACCACAGGCTCCACATCCGTTGCAACATCCAGGAAAGCGATGATATTTTTCGACTCTATTTCCCAAGATAATTAAGCATTCTTTCATCATTATCGCAATAAAGATGTACGGCCGCCCGCCCAATCCCCGCCCATTCTTATTTACGACTTGGGGCGCTATTCGAACTTAAAGACCATTACATGTTACGTATATAATATAACTTTCTTTTTATAGTGGTAATTTGTGAAAATGTCGGAATCTTACTAAAGAGTTCTACCGACAATTCCGACATCATAAAAAATCGTACTATATGTCATTTCATTCTCCTAGCATTATTTCCGACTGTTTGCCTGCGGCTCAATTGAGACTGAAGTCCCTCTTGCAACTTTTTCGCGTGACATGGCGTAGGCACTAGTTTTTGCCAAAGCGACTGCCATTTGACCTTCCAAACCAGAGGAACTATTAGGCCTTATTAGGATTAGATCCAGTTTTCGTGAGAATTTCGTTGTTTTCCTTCACCGAATAGCGATTGGTAAATATCAAATGATATTACATTACATATGTATATAGGCCTTAGTATGTTATTCAATCAAATACAAACACTGAAAACATTGAAAAAAAAAAATCAACCCAGCAGGATCCTGCTGGGTTGATTATTTTTTTTCAATGTTTTCAATGTTTGTATTTGATTGAATAACATACTATTGTATGAGTGGAATGCCCCACTTTAAAAACCATGTAAAATAATTATATAGGCCTTTTCATCTATGTCAGATGTTTTAAACAGCATCCTGGTAACGACACTTGCGTTCGTGGCTGTAAATCCCTAAGCGACAGAGGTTCCCTGGTCCGGGCATTTTTATTTTAACTTATACTTTAAAACACGACTTAAGTCGTGTTTCAGTCTAACCGTCACATTCCTGACAATATGTATGGGATTCGACATTGACCGTCAGTTTTGTCATTCAGTGGTACGAGCCGGAGCTTGAACCCGAGACCTCCGGAATAAAAGTCGGACGTCCTACCGCCAAGCGACTAGGTTTCAATATTAAATTAAAATCAAAACAACGACAACTTTTATTCTTTGAATCGACTCGGCCTCTTGGTTTGTTTTCGTTATCGGCCATTTTGTTTTTACACAATCTTCCGGGAATATTTCTAGAAAATTTCAAACGCGGAAATCTACTTCTGCCAGTTTTCTCTTATAATAATTATACTCGCTTCTGCCCGATACTTTATCTGCGTAGTATTAGTACTTCGAAATAAAAGGTCAATGTATCAGTGCACTTGTATCATCACTACGAGTACATAGTATAAAACAAAGTCGCTTTCCGCTGTTTGTCCCTATGTTCTTTTTCTTCCTTAGATCTTTAAAACTAAGCAACGAATTGTGATGCGTTTTTTTTAAATAGATACGAGTGATTCAAGAGGAAGGTTTATATGTATAATATTTAGTAGACAAACACTGATGATTTTAGAGGTTTCTAATGTGATGTCGTAAATAAAAACAATATATGCGCTTACATTGCAAACGCTGGCTGCGTCCTAAAAGATAGATCAAAATAATGTACTACAGTATTGTACATCTTAAAAAGGTCTAAAAAAATTCACGATGGCATATGTCTATCTCTTAGGGATAATCCACAAAAACCATTTTTTAAGCCGGGGCGGGACGCTAGTCAATAAAATAACAGACGAAAACAAAATGTCACTAAAAATACAAAAATGTATTGCATTCCACTTACACCGTGTCCAAAAAGTTCGAATACACTTTGGAGGTCTTATAACTTTTTTGTACGAATAGTTATTGTAGTGAAATCTGTATTTTATTAAAGCTATACTAATATACAAAATATGCTGCAAATATTTTGGTCTAACTCCACCTCTTACCTATTTTACTAGCTGACTACATTTTTCAACTCAATCTCACGCGGCACGCACCGCTTTCAAGGTTATTTCGTCCCAAATATGCTCGATATTTTTTTTTTCACTGTCCATATTTGCTATTTTATAATAATGTGACCTACAAGTACCTACAAGGCATGTAAAAACATACCAAATCAATGTAAAAAACGCAAATCTGGAGAATGGAGTGGCCGTTTACTTTCGGCAATATAATCATCGAAATTAGCTTTTCTCAAAGCTTGAACAACGTTTGGACTGTTTTGAGCACAATTTTGTGAGAAAATAATTTAATTTTTATTCCTAAACACAGTTTTCAAATTTTCAGGAGCGTTTTTCGAAGAAAACCTCTGATTTTTAATTTTCATTATTAATGTGCGACTTTATCGGTAAATATAACGATATATATAATATAACTGAACCCCACACTACCACCAATAGTTCCCTCTGGAGTCTGGGAACATTAACCTCATGGTTTAGGCTGTTTTTTATACTTGCTGCTCACAAACGACCGTTTTGAGCATTGTAAGGCTATTTTAATTCAATGAGTTTCTCGTCAGAAAATCAACTCCTTCCTGCGTGCCAGGAATGTATTGAGTTGGATTATGTACTCTAATTTTCTCGATTGCTACGGAAAAACGATGAACTTCACGTTTACTGTAGCTATGATATCCAGGATCCACCTCCAAAGTACCACGTAAGGATCTCCTCAAAATTTTCAGATCGGCAGTTGATTTTTGGATAAAGCGGCTTTTGTCCTCTAAACTCGCACTCTCACGATATTTAGTATTTTAATGGTTCTAGCTGCGTAGCTGACCAGATTTTTTCCTGTCTTCTAAAGAGGAGCTATTTTAAGACCTTCTCATTGTTGTGTAAACGAGATTGCGTTTGATTCCAAAAAGTTTTACCGCCTTAAAAAAACACCTTTGCAGTCGCCATTACGAAATTTTGTACTAAATTGTTAATCGAAAGTACTTCATTGAAGAGTGAAGACAAAGTTCAAGTCCTTGGCGTTTTTTACTATTACATTATGTTCAAGTTAACTTATTATTTAGATTAATATAATAAATGGATGGCCTGCAGCCTGTATGCCTTCAGGGTCAACGCAAAAATATGTGTATTCGAACTTATTGGACAGGGTGTATATGTATTTAACGGCCTCCTCCTAGCCAAGTCTGTAGTGACCCTGCCTATGAAGCAGGAGGTCCGGGTCTAGTAGGTCCGTGTCCGGGTTGGAATCCTGTTCAGGGCATTTATTAATGCGTTTATCACAGATATTTGTTCCTGAGTTATGGATGCTTTCTATGTATTCAAGTATTTATCTATATCTACCTATTTTGTATATCGTCGCCTAGTACACAAGCCTTATAGAGCTGTGGGACTGGGTTTATGTGTAAGACTCTCCCATAATATTAATTTATTTATTATATTCAGTTAAGCGTAAACAGATAGTCAGATAGACAGAAAAACAGTTTCTTTCACATTTATAATATTAGTAGAGTTCCCAAGCGCAATTCATTAAAAACTTTCGACTCCATTTTTCACCCCCATTACTTACTGTCTTAAATATTTCAAATAGCTTATTATTATTTTTAAAAAAAGCTGCACTCGCAGATTTTGTTTTGATTTATACTTGTTGAAAACCAATAATAATTTTAAACAAAAAAAAAGAACCGACTTCACTTAGCATCCACCTTTCCAAAAGCAAATGCTCGAGCTGCTGTAAAAAATACTCAAATCATTATAGGTGTGCCTATAATAGTTAAAGAGTTCCCTCGATTTCTCCACGATCCCATCATCAGATCCTGACCTAGTTACAATGGGACCAACTGTGAAGTATACTCTTTCAAACAGAAAAAGAATTTTCCAAATCAGTCCAAGGAACTCTTCAAATATTATACACCTATAGTGATTCGAGTATTTTTACAGCAGCTCGAGCATTTGCTTTTAGAAAGATGGAGTCGGTTATTTTTTGTTTAAAATTATTACTCAATAAAGATAAAGAGGTATTGCTCATTTTGTATCCATTTATCTAAATTTCATTACTAAATTCAACATGTATCATAGTCCATATTAACTATTTATGTATATCATCTAGAGATTGCAAATATCTTACATAGTGTTAAGCTATGTATGTCTACAAGTACTAAGCATTCAATAAAAAGAAGAAAGCTGCAAATCCGTGACGTAACGTAACATAGTTGTAACGTGGGATATATCGGGAACGGTATTGTCGTTTTGGCAGCGTCGCCGGGCAGGCCTTAGATGCGGTGTGAGCAAGTCATCCGGAGATACATCTGAAGATAATATCCTTTGTAGACTTTAATATACTTTATTTCATAATAGGTAGGTATAATAATATCTATGTAAGTATATCATAAACAATATATATGTAATTATATCATAAGTACTATTATATGTATATACACGGTGTATCATGAGGAAACCGAATAATTTTAACAGCGTATTCATGATTATAATTGGAGACTAAAATGTCGTATAAACTTTTCTTTTCATGAATACCTATTTATTCATGTGTATTTAGTGAGTGATTATTAATTTTATTTTCTATTTTCATACCTGCACCCAACAAATATTTCTTTTTGGCCCAATGGTTGACTGGTAGATAATGCCTTAAGGCATTAAGTCCGCCTTTTGTACTTTGGTTTGTGTGCAATAAAGTATAAATAAATAAATATGCTTAATTTTGAGAAAACGTGTTACTTACAGATTAGATGAGAAAATAAAATAGGTATGATAACAAAATTATGTAAAAAGGATACACGTGCAGAAAAAAAACGACCCAGGTTACAGCAGTATTGACACATGACCTAATATTTGAGTAAAGCTTATGCTATACCATACGTACTATCATCATGTTTGAAAAAACTTTATGAAAACCAGAGTCAGTTAAAAAAACACAAAATCGAAACAGAAAAAAAACGATCAGTCGCCATGATATATATCTGAACAACGCCTCAATTCTCAAGGCGATAAAGTGCATGTTCAGATATTTGTGATCACCTTGGCCGCTCCGATAGATCTGATGACGACTGTACATGGGGGACTAATCGAAAGTTTTTGAGGTCGTCTGTAATTGGTTTTCGTTTGATTTATACTTAACGCGACCCATGTACGTCGACGGCATAGATATGTATATGTCACAGTACGATAGATAAAGCCGTTATATAGTTATAACCCTAGGGATATAATTATATGTCATAACATAGTTATACGAAAGCGATTCATTACTATCTTACTAGGAATATTACTATAATGCGTCTTTAGTTTAGTGATATAGTTAGTTATATTACTGGATTAAGTTTAGTGAAATAATTGTAGGTAGGAGTGCGGCGGAGGTATAGTTATATCCCTAGGGATATAGTTATCTCGTTCAGATGGCGCTTCAGAGTTACCGTATAATGGGGCCGTACAGCGCCATCTAGTAAATATATCAAACTTGGAGCTTCAAAAAGCTCTTAGACTATGATCCTGTATTTATAAATATCTTTGCTATATCTTAAGATAGACCGTGAGCTATGCACGCTCTCGTGTACCGTGTTAGTCTGGCGTAAGTGTTACTACGTGTGTATGTCTGTCTGCGACATAATTAGACAACAATGCTAAACCAGACTAGACATACAAATAAACCAAGGTATTCAACCGAGCGAAGTGAGGTCTTAGGGTCAACAGTGTACTTTTCCTGTTTAACCAATCGAATTAAACTGATTAAACCCGACTGCGGTGTGAGATCCTAAGTGATTTAAGTTTTGACGCCTTTTTAATAGTAGTTTATGTAACTGTTACATAATAAGGCCTAATTACGTACAGTTTCATACACTGCTTTATCTACACACATATTATAAATCCTAAATGAAGTGTTCGGAAACCATTAGAATGACCGCCATTGCACCGCCATCACCAACTTGATTGTGTCGGCGGTCGCGCGGGCGCGTGCCGGCAGGCTGAGAGGAGGGCATATTACCGTAGGTAATGAATTTTCATACGTTTTAACCACACTGTCACTGATATTACGTTACGGTTGCAGTAATGATGGTAATTACACGCGGTTTCCGAACGCGGAATAGAGGATTCGTGATATTGGTGTAAAAAAAATAATAATAAAAAAATTAGACCCGGGGTATGTCCTTAAACTACGTCCGGACTTGGGTATGTCCTTAAACTACGCCAAAAAGAGAGGTATGGGCACTGCGAATGGCATCTCGCTAAGCGTGGTAGGGCACGTTCAGCGAATGTCATCTCGCTCAAATCTGAAGCAGAGCCCGACTGGGGAAGTACCTCCACCTTACAGAAAACCACAGCCACATAGCACTAGACCCTACTCATAGTGTTGTGTTCCTGCTGGTGAGTAAGGTTGCCAAAGAGCTCAAAGAGGACCCAGTGTGTTGACGATGAGGGGCCTTGTTCCTTTAGCCATCATCACGGTGAATCCTCCTTTTTTGTAAAGGGTCGGCAACGCGCATGTGACTCCTTTGGAGTTGGAGGCGTCCATAGGTCCATAGGTACGGTAGCTGCTTACCATCAGTCGGGCCGTTTGCTTGTTTGCCACCGTCGTGGTATAAAATTAAAAAATAAATAAATACCCTTATATATTCAGAAGTGATAAGCTTAATGGCCTATGTTAAGAAACCTGTATATTATGTGGTGCATCGTACAAGCCAAGGATGATATAGACATGGATTGACAATATCCATACAAAATCGCATTCCCTTATTTCAGGTTAAAGCACTAGCGTCATCTATCGGTCACACCAGACACTAAATCCTAGTTTCTAATATTTTGTGCGGCGCATAACGCTGACAGAATAATTCGACTCCAGACTCGACAGATGGCGCTGTGGCACTTAGTACCGAGAACGACGTATAACCCTTTGATTATTAAACCAACCGGATGCGAGACACGCACTAATTTCTATCAGAAAAAGTCTGCCAATTTCGGCGCGGGGGACGAGGAAACGCACACAAATACTGTTAACACTAATGCAATTTCCATTGACGTCGCTACACACGCACACGATAAAATTATCAAACACTAGCATAAAATATACTCACACAAGTACAAACACAGACACAGACAACCTGTCCGTGAACGAGATAATGTCATCTTTAAGTAAACGTAGATAGTGCGAGGAACGCGCCGTCGATAATAATATACTTAAGTATCGATATTTGTGACGTTTTCAAGTCAAAGGTACATCATTGTCGGTTGTTAATAGAGTTAAATTCTAAATGATTTTTTTATGGTAACGCCTTATTGACAACCGATAATGATGTACCTTTGACACATTTTATCATAGATTTATTTATCGTATGCCTACATGTCACTGGATATAGATAGGCATTTCTTCCCTAGGGTAGTGGGAAAGCAGATGATGAAGAAGTTCCAGAGTTTGTAACTCTTTTAGCACCACCCAGGGATCACGTGTAGGGTTGTCTAAGGTGTTTCCTACGGACGCAGAGAAACATTGATCGTAGGTTAGTTATATATTTTTGTTTCTTTACCACGTATAAGGTTTCGCTATTGATAAAATTATAATGTTAAGTTGTGATTAAATATCAAGTTTTTCTACCAGCATATTACTTACAATGTTAGTATTCTACGTAAGTTAGTTTGTCTATTTGTTCAGGACAAATCTTGCAAGCTGAATTAGAATAACTTTTATATTATCAATTTAATATTTTGATGTGTATTTGCTTTTATAGTTAGTGGAAAATACTAGAAATTGGAAACAAATAACTATTACAATGAAACATTAAACTGCAAAGAACGAAAAAAAGAACATCACGGGATTCGAACCCACGTGTTTAGATTACCGTTCCAATGTGCTTCCAATTACACTAGACGTTCCTCTATCCACAAGTGAATTTTTCACTGTAATGAACAATGATGAATCAGTCACTAGCGACATCGTGATGTTCCAGAGTCCTTCGCAGTTGATATTTTGATTGTAATGGGCATCTGTTTCCAATTTGTGTTTCTATTTCTCTTCTTCATTTTCTATTATAAATAAAAAGTATAACATATTGCTAATGTTAATATCGACATTTATTTTTGTGCTGTCCCATCACTAAAAGTTACCTGGTAGGTACAGTGATACCAGAGTCAGAAATTAAAAGTGCCTATTTAAGGGGATAAGTGTGTATAACGTACCTTATAATAAATAAAGTATAATCCATACAAAATTAAAATGCTACAATGTATGGTGAAAATAAAGGAACGAATTAATTTCTAAACAGGAATATCGTTATTTCAAGCATCTACAAGTATATTTCACTTAAGGGGCGCCACACATTAGAGCGGAATTCAGTGCGGAATTCATCACACTAGCTGAAATTGGTCTATTAAAACGGAAATTTGTTTATGGTAGCTGTATTTTTGAGACCATAGACAAATTTCAGCTATTGTGCCATACTACAAGCACACATACGCTGAGTTTCTTACGCTGGTTCTTCTCAGTTGGGGCGCCTTTCCGAACCAGTAGTAGTTTATTGCGCTTCCCATAATACAGTTTAAAAAAAAATAGAATTCAATACAGTTGTTAAACCAGTGTTTATGTTTTATTTCATTACCGTGCGTCCGTGCGTAATGTGCTATAGGCTAGGTTATCCTGATAGTGTCAGTTTTTTTAGTTCCAAACCACCTTACTGCCCTGCCCTCGGCGGTCCTCGACGACATATGTATATAATTTCAAAAGCTATGCGTGTGAAGGTAAAACTCACCTTTGAAGTACTGACGTTAATCTTTTCATTTTTGTTAATGATTAAAAATTATATGAAATTTGAATAATTTAAAAGTCGAATAAAATATGTTTAGAAACAATTTAATAACAACACACACACACAGACACGCTGCTTTTTAAACAGAGCAATGCTTTACAACTACGGCTGTATGCCGAATGGGTCTCTGCCTAACCCACGGAGTATCTTTTAAGTGTATTGCCTAACCTGTCATAACAATGACAATGAATGACATAATGGCGGACGTATTTCTGCCGCACTGGAGTCGATTACTCTTGTTTGCAATATTTAACTTACCTCCCTCGATGTAATCGTGTTCATAATTGCATACCCAATTTATGAATGAATTCATTGATTAATTGGGTATGCAATTATGAACCTGTCAGATTTAGTTTAATAAAAGACAAAATATAATTTATTTCATCTATTCAACATTGAATAGATTAAAGGAGAGAGTCCATTTTATAAATAAAATGTTAAGAACAACTATAGTAAATGCAATGATGTTTATTAAAGAATATTACTTATAATAATTCTGAATAATTTAATCAATGTTGCAATACTGCCATCACCACTAAGTAAGTCAAGATATAAAACAAAGGATATTAAATACATTATTAGGTACACGGTAACAAGGTACACACCAATAAATTTTATTTTATTAACCCTCAATATTATTTAGAGGTGAGTAATCAATATTACACTTAACTTGGTTCTTGCTGGTTAGCTCTCCAATCACCAATGTGTCCCACAACTGCCAGACACTTGTTTATAAGGGCTTACCCATTACCCCTTCTACTACCTGGCAGGACAAGAATTCTATATTTCCGGCACATCCGGTTATATAAATAATTGGAAATAGTATAATAGTAAATTTGCTTAGTTCAAAATAGGTGAAAATATAATTTAAAAATGACAATAAGTTATTATTCACTAAACCATCAGTATTTAGTATCGTTTATTTAATCATAATGTGACAGCAATACAGGATATACGCTTCGCAAAATACGTGAAGGTTTAAGTAATATATTTACTCCTTGTAAATAACTTCAAGTGAATAATAATTAGCAATGCTAAATTATTACACTTGACGAGATTATTTACTTGTACAATTATTCGATTATTGTCAACTCGACTATAATAATTGAATACAGGATATCCCGATACGTAATATTTAAGTTAGCAAGATATTTACTAATTCCAATCCAAATAATCTAATAAGGATTAACGGAAACGAATAGAAATCAAACTGCAATTATCTCTGATATAATTCGGTAGTTGCATTATTTGCATTCTGGCAGTCACGGTCACATAACAATACATTAAGGGTAGTTGTGGTATTTGAAAACTTACGTCTACCTTACAATTTCAACTTCTTGGATTCAACTTATGGATTACTTTAGATGTATATTCGATACTGGAAGTGATGAAACTGTACGTTTTGGCCATCATTTATCTCACCGACTGTATATCTCACAAACCCGATGGTACAATGTACTATGAAGAGTCAAGTTTAATAATTACCCTAAAGCAGATGTAGTACCATTAAGTGGCAATACTTTTTGATTGACAATATTTTTTAGTTTTTTGCTAATTTCGTGCACTATTTGATGATATTTAGACGTAATTATACTTACAGATGAAAAGAAACGTTATCCTTAGGTAAACTAGATAATTCAGATCTTTTCTTACATGAAAACACGCAGCAATTCGGCATTTTTACCTCAGATCGTTCCGGGCTGACAGACATTCATTGAATGGCGTTTGACGCGCGACAACTAGTTTTATATAACCGCTACGACCAGTGGTCTTGTACTTTTGGCAGAGGGGGACGCCTGACAATTACCACTCCATTGGTTTATTTCTCTGAGGTATAACCTGAAGGTTCGAGGAACGCGCTTTAGTCATAGTCATAGTCATAGTATTTATTCACTAACAATACAGGTAGTGTGTTTGAAATACAACCTTAAATTACATTAAAACTATTACAAACTAGGACACACACACACACACACGCGCCTGCACGCGCGCGCACACAATAATAAATTAAAAAACACTATTTTTATATATAACATTAAACATTGTGAAATATTTCATCAATGGTGTAAAAGCAACCTCTTAATATAAAACTTTTTAATTCCTTATGAAACAGCGAGTTATCCGTAATGATTTTCAGTTCAGTGAGCAACCTGTTATACAGTTTTATAGCTTGATGACCAGCGGAGTGCTCAACTACTTTGAGTCTAGGACAAGACTTATATTTCCAATTTTTGGTGCGCGTAAGTAAGCGTTCACATCGCACTTCACAGGACTCATTCTTGAGGAGCTTTGTGAGCAGCACCAAGACGTACAAGCAGGGTAGCAGGGTGCCTTTTGTATCGGCATTGTCAATCCATGTCTTAATCATCCTTGGTACAAGCGCTGGTACAAGCGCTGGTGGACTGGCGGTGAGACGTCAGACTTCCAATCCGAAGGTCGTGGGTTCAAACCCCGGCTCGTACCACTGAGTTTTTCGGAACTTATGTACGAAATATCATTTGATATTTACCAGTTGCTTTTCGGTGAAGGAAAACATCTTGAGGAAACCCGATCTGATCCCAACAAGGCCTAGTTTCCCCTCTGGGTTGGAAGGTCAGATGGCAGTCGCTTTTATAAAAACTAGTGCCCACGCCATTCCTGGGATTAGGTTGCCGAGCGGACCCCAGGCTCAATAGAGCAAAAAAACTGAGACTAACGCTAGGAGGAAGAGATCGTAAAGTTCACTTTAGAGCAAGGATGATTACATGGATAGACAATGCCTGAACCTTCAGGTTATACGTCTGTTTCCGTACTAAGTGCCACAGCGCCATCTGTCGAGTCTGGAGTCGAGTTATTCAGTCAGCGTTAAGCGCCGAACAAAATATTAGAAACTAGAATTTAGTGTTTGTGGTGACCGATAGATGACGCTAGTGCTTTAACCTAAAATAAGGGAACGCGATTTTCCAATCCATGTCTATATCATCCTTGCTTTAGAGTATCGATGACCGATACTTTGATTACATATGTATTTACTAATATTACTATAGTGGATGATAATTCATAATCATAATCATAACAGTTGATCATGAATAGGCATGGTGAAATTTTTTCATGTATGGTATCAATCGATTTGTTTTGTTGTGAGGATCAATGTCTATACGGGGCCAATTGCGTTAAAGCAATACAAAAGTCAGAAATGAGACTTAAAGTCCGAGATTTGCATTTGTTTTCAAAACGCTCCTAACAAAATGACGTGCAAAAGTGACGTCACGGTCACATAGTCGCCCTGTTTAAAGTATGGAAAAATTATGAAATTGCTATTTTTACAATTTATTTTACAGTAAAATGTGAAAAATCGAATGGTATCATTGTTTTTTTTTTAAATTTCGCACTTAATAAATCGTAAAATTTAGAAATTTTGCAGCTTGATATCTTTGAGCCATTTCAATATAATTTATATATTTTCACTTGAGTTGGATATACTGATCATTTTGCATCCTATCAACTAAATTTTATTGCATAATTCAACATGTGTCATCATGCCTATTGTCCGTGCGGTCGGGTAGGAGGGCGTTCTCCTCCTACGTCATTGAGGATTAATAATATGTCTGTAGATAAAGCAGTGTATGCAACTGTACGTAATTAGTATTGATTTATACAAAAAGGGAGATATGGTACCAGGCGTTCGATTCTGTGCCATCAAATATAGGTTCCGGCACCTATATTGAATTATGGTAGTCTCTAAGTCACACTTTGTGCAATGCGCAAAATATGGAGGTCTCCCTTGCATACCCGTGTTAACTATATAGGTTTATCTCTTTTGCCCATGATGCAAATACATTATAGCGGTGTGTAGCATTAGCATTTTACAAGTGTGTAGGTGCTGGACCACATTTCAGTTTTGTTTACTATGGACGGCACTCATCTTTCTTTTTGTTTATCTCTATGGTAATTAGGCATTATTAAAACAAACACTCCTATTTTAATACACTTTATTATGTATCAGTCACCCTATGTCTAGCCTACAATCGAAACACCTATTGACACCTTATACGTCGTTATCCAGTAACCGGTGTAGGCTATATAGCGTGTGAAAGAACTAGGCATACATACATACATACTTACATTCTAGAAAAACATAACCTTCCTCCGGCAGTCGGGCAAAAAGTACAAACACATCAGAATGGGCTATCCATTCTACATTCTGCACATTTTTGGACCCAGGTATGTCCTTAAACTATGTCCAAAAGAGAGGTACCGGTACTGCGAATGTCATCTCGCTATGTGTGGTAGGACACAGCACAGCGAATGTCATCTCGCTCAAATCTGGAGCAGAGCCCGACTGGGGAAGTACCTCCACCTTACAGAAAACCACAGCCAAATAGCACTAGACCCTACCCATAGTGTTGTGTTCCTGCTGGTGAGACCCAGTGTGTTGACGATGAGGGACCCTCTTGTTCCTTTAGCCGTCAACACAGTGAATCCTCCTTTTTGTAAACGGTCGGCAACGCGCATCTGACACCTCGGGAGTTATAGGCGTCCATAGGCTACGGTAGCTGCTTACCATCAGGCGGGCCGTATGCTTGTTTGCCACCGTCATGGTATAATAAAAAAAAACATTCTAAAAAGTATATTTTTCCATTTCATTCGAAATCGAGGTGCTACTCTATAATAATTTCTGATTTTCCCAGTTCCCACACATTGCCCAATTTGTACTTGCACCCGGCATACCCTAGAGAAGGATGTTTACAAGTAAACATGTACAACATGTTTGAACAAGTCGATAAGCTACCCCTAATGTAAACAGATTGATAACAAAACTTAAGTTTGCTTGTCCGTCGATCTATTAACTACTTACATATAAGTATATCCCAAATTATATGTAGGTAAGTACAGTCACCGGCAATAGCATCTTCCTATACGAAGGCCATATGTGATACGCTCCTATGGCCCTACAAATATGAGCGAGACACATATTTTTGCGGCCTTTGTGTAGGAAGATACTATTCAATCAATCAATCAATCAATCGATCAATCACCGGTACTATTGCCGGTGACTGTACAGTAAACGCCAAAAATATGTATACAGTTTTTAACCTTATTACAATAAAGTAAGATGCAAATAAACCGGCCAAGCGCGTGTCGGACCACGCATAATGGAGGGTTCCGTACCGTATCGAAAAAACTAATATCTAAAGGTCGTATCTGCCTATGAAAGAAGTTTTTTGAAGATAACTCGAAAACACCTTAACCGATAATGTTAAAAGTATTTTTTGTTCAAAGAATGTACGTTTTGACGTTGACTGTATATATAACCTACTCGTGTTTAAAAAAAACCGGCCAAGTGCGAGTTGAATTCGCACTCCGAAATTTCATTAGGTACGGTTTTGTTGAACCTACGAGTGGTTAGAAGGCATCAATAGTTGAGTTTACATTTACATTGGACATTCCATAGAGTTTCAACCAAATAAAACAACTTAAATGGTAAATGGCTCGAAAATTCAAGTCAGTGACCGCATAATTACACAATTTTAATATTTTTTTTAAAGTCTGACTCACGCTTGACGCTGGGCTCAATGCGGGTTTCTTCATTATTTACACCAGGTGGCAGCACCGTGCAAGAGATCTTTTTGACAGCAGCTGTCAAAATCCACCTGACAAAATAGTGATGCGCAAAACGCTTCACTGGACTGAAAAGATTGATCTTTCGCTCGCGGAGATATGTATCACTAATTTCGCTCACCGGATCTCTTCGCCTTTACTTATCGTCTCACTCGTTTAACTCGTGAGAAAAAGTGAGCAAGTAACACTGTAAACACTGAGATAGATGAGTTACACAGCGAGTTAAATCTTCAGTGAGTGAGTGAGTTGAATCAAAAGATATAGTTCATTCAAATCACTCACTCGTGAACGACCCATGTCTTTAACAAAAACCTGGGACAAATGCTATGAGGATGATGAGATTGATGATAATTAACAACTACAACTTTACTTTTACTTTACTTTTACTTTACTTTTTTACTTTTACTTTACTTTACTTTAAACTAAAAACCATAATAAATGGACTATGATGATGTTTACACAATGAATCCTTTTGTATTTGAAGGGCCGGCAATGCGCATGTGAATGGTAAATCGACTGGACGTTTATTTGCCATCGGCATGGTATAAAAAGTACGCTATAAGGAAAACATAATAAAAATTGTTTTTGTTATAAGCTTTTAAATTAAAAATCTTATTATCGTTTTTCTTAGTTAATTATAATTAATGAAAGGGACTTGATTCCTTGAACATCGCTAATTGGGTCCTTTTCAATGACATTTACTTGAAAAAATCTGATTTACAAATGTATCTTTATACCAAGATGTCTAGCTGAACGGGGAGGGACCGTGAAGGTGAACCCAATCATTTTCACAGCTAGTGAATTAATATTTATGCTTATTTTTTCACTTTACTGACATTAAAATATAATTATAAATATCTATACAGTTATACTTACTATTATCTTCTGTAAGAAATAGAAATAGAAAACATTTATTCGTGACATCAACAACATGCAAACAAACATACTTAATCTAAGGATAATAACTAATGTAGCAAGACGCTACGTTTATCGTACGATATCTGTCGACTTTTTTTAGAACTTCCGTGTCTAAGGAAGGTCTAAGGCTAAGTCGCGGTTGATATATAAAAAAGCGCACATTGTGATTCACGGCATTACGGGTAGATGGCGCTTATATCAGTCCGCATTTTGTGATACACGACTGGCAGTTATAAATTGAGATAATATTCGCGCTAATTTTGAATATGATTTTTTGAGGTATTCCAGATTGTCAAAAAGAAAAAAGTTGATTTTTGATTGGAAGTGTTAGATCGACGGAGAGATTTTTAAAGAAAAACACAGGAATTATCTGCAAATTGTCCTGTGCAAATCCTTTTTTTGTTCCCGGAAAGTGTTTACCACAGTTGCTTAATTCTCTAGAAGAGGGTGGCCGTCGGTATAGGTTTTCCAATACCCAGTGCTCCCCTTCGGCCGTGTCTGAGGGTGCGGGTAGCGCCTGCCGAGGCCGCCAGTGGGACCGTCTGAGCCGGGAGGACTCCGGAAGGCGCTTGTGGGTGCCGGACTTGCGAGACGATCTGCAACCGCCGCGTGTTCCGCGTGGTTCTTCACCGTCGTCGGAGAATTAGAGCCCGCATCCAGCGTGGCTCTCCAAGTAAGACAGAGGGTTCAGCGAGCTGTTGGGTCCGCCTAAACCAAAGGGGGCGCCTGCCCACGAACTTTATTTTAAATTCAGTTACAGTTTTGACCATTTCCTGACTTTCGAGAATATCATTTTATTTTCATTTTTTTAAACGTTATAAATCCGATTCCTTTTTTTGTATCCAGTGTTTTTGTGCCATAATAGCTTTCTTTTGTTGTTTTGCCAAAATCTTCCCAAAATTCTAATTGCCTCATTTTACGGGCATACAAAGACCTGGCTCTTGAATTTAGGCTATGTTCAGCCAGCGAATCATTTGTCACCATCCATATCACCCGCCTCATTAATCCATTATTTTCCCGCAGCCAAATTACCAGCCGAGTCTTTATTTGTACTTACTAGTTTTGCTAATACTCCCTCCTTTTTAATTTCCTTTTGTGCGGAAAGTAGACGTTTACGATACTAAGGTAACTATTGAATGTGAAATATCTTTATATAGATACCGTTATTGTTATTTTCATGTGAAGTGCTAATATTAAATATTCTGATTATTGTAATTTAATTACACTCTAACCACTAAGGAAGTTATTGAATGTGAAATATCTTTATATAGATACCGTTATCTTCATTTTTATGTGAAGTGCTAATTTTAAATATTCTGATTATTGTAATTTAATTACATTCTAACCACTAAGGAAGTTATTGAATGTGAAATATCTTTATATAGATACCGTTATCGTCATTTTTACGTGAAGTGCTAATTTTAAATAATCTGATTATTGTTGCTAATTTTAAATAATTTACTTTATCTTAAAAATTAAACGTGTTAATGCAATTCACGAAGTGTTTTACTGCACTAATTATAATTTTATTAAGGCATGAACATGGTTGCCACGAAATGGTCCCGACTCAGCATGGTGCTAGCCTGGGAGGCCGGCGCTGGTTTTCCGCCGGGGCCACACGTGATGTCACGGAGCATGACACAATGACAAATCACTTAATAATATAAAATAATTAAATGAGTAAAACAGAGTGAGCATAAAAATTAAATAAATATAAGAAAACAGCCACATGTAATATAGCGCAATAATATTGCGCACAATTTTTGTGATCGTAAACGCGAACGTAATTTATAGCATGGCAACATTTATCTTTGACACTGTTGACAGCATCACAGCGAAAAAAGCGTAGGTAAGTATTGTCATACAGATTTTTTTATAAATTTGCATAGGTTTCATAAAAACAATTAATTCTGCTTTCTTTATTCTAGAATTCATATTTAAAGCCCGTCATATAAATCCTCTCTCCGTACTAGTACTGTCCTCGCAGTTTATCTAAGTTTGCCTTTTCGCTGCATCCTATCATTGAAAATGCGTTAGAATCGTAATTAAAAACAATTGTGAGAAGCCATTTCCTGCCGCTCAGGAAACAGAGTTAATAAAGTAAGTTCTCACCATAAACGAATACAGCAAATGGACTGCCAATGTTTGTACACAACCGCGTTACTCCATAATACAGGCGAATGTAGAGATGTGCCGTTGCTGAGAACGATTTCCATTTACTATGGGAAATATTCTCGAGCAAGAACGTTTAGCATACAAAACATTTATATTTATATTTTTGTAATACCTACTTACCTTCCTTTTTATTTTTCACACACTGCAGGGCAAATTTGACACCTATAACTTGTTTTTAAATATCTTATTGTTTTTTCTTTCTATGTTGCCTGTTAAAAAAAATATTTATTTATTTTTTGTCTGTAGTTGTGTCGTCACTCCTTAGTCATAAGCATACATCGGGGTTTTAGTCGGTGGTGTACACTTATTTATGCGGAAAATGATGATGATAGAATTTCCATTTGCAGAGCTAATCCTTTAGGCTCTAAGATTAATTTAAGAAGGGGAGCCAATCAAATTTCTGATGCAAATTTTTGATGAAGTGGGGGGTGCCCCCCATAATTAATTAAAAATAAAATAGAGCTAAATAATCAAGTTTGATATTTTTTTTGTGTATAGCAAGGATGCCGAATTCATTTTTGGTCTTTTATTTATACCTTTCCATATAAGAAAACTGAGAAAATATAAAAAATATGAAATCAATGTTTGATTTTTTTTTTAATGATTGCCTATATTTTTTTTATTTATGGTCGTAACATGAAAAAATTATTTTCATGATAAAGCCCTGTTATTCCCCCTACTAAATAGTATATAAATCCTATATTGGTTATAATATCTTTAACGAAAAAAAAATATTAATAGGCCTGTTATCAACCACAATCTAATTATGTAGGAAAAACGATGTGGTGTGAGCTCTAATGCTTGCCTAATTATATCTTTCACAACTAAATGGACGTCAACCATTTTAAACGCCATTATTTACTTTGCCTTAGTATGCTTGTTATAATCCGTAAGTGAAATAAAGATATCGTTTAGAAGATATCGGAACCGGTTACCAATAAAGGGGTATTAGATCGAGTGAGTATTTGGTAGGGTTGTTTTTAAAAACTATCAATTTAGTAAGCACATCATTGCGTTACCCAAAGGCAAGCGCTTGTCGGGTACGGATTGGAGGAGTAGAGAAGAAGATCGAGCACAGTGGCGTGCCATGGGAGAGGCCTATGTCCAGCAGTGGACTGATACTGGCTGCTACTGCTGCTGCTAATAATGATAATGTAGCGCTTACTGAAATGAAAATCCAAAATGACGTTTACCTATTAAACTAATTTCATCTCTATTGCTAAGACATTAGACAGGGACATAACATTGAATATAGGGTAACCATATAATTTTGTAACCAAATAATAGGGTTACCCTATCGAAAAGAGTTATCAAATAGAGGAGTTCTCCGGTCCCTGTTATCTAGTGACGTTTTCAAGTGAAAGGTAAGTACATCATTGGGGATTATCAATAAGGGCCCGTTCATTTTTTTAGAGAGAAAACTTAAGTGGTAGGTATACATCTTCAACTGAGGACAGTCTATTGGCGAATAGTGCGCACTAAAATAAAAATAACAATTTTGTGTTATACCTACATTACACAAACTTATTTGAAAATTTGTTAATTTATTATAACTAATATTTACATAACTAAATGCAAGTCTGCATATCTACATGTTTCATCCCACATCTCCATAATTTTGTGGTTGAAATTTTACCCTCGTCCTGTTGACAAATTGATCCGATATCTGGTGCACACCTTAAGTTCTGATGACAATTACATTTTAATAGATTCAGTATCATTGTAAATCCAGGATCGTTGCCGCTACATCATGCCACGTATTACATATTTCTTAACAACCCCCTCAATCAAGTATAAAATGAAAGGGATTTATTAGTAGAACACAGTGCATTGCGGATCATATAGTAAGCGGAGTTAAGACAGTTTTAGTAACATAACAACTTGAAAAGAAAATAAGTATTGTTTAGGTAAATTCAAAAGCTTTTATTGAAAATAAACAATGCTATAGATAATGTACAAAAAGCTATAAAAATAATTCGGTAGGTTCTAGGTACCAGTCATCACACCACTCTTCTCATCAATGTAGCTAGAGAATTGAAAAGACAAAAAACTAAAATCGTGGGGCGCTTGAATCTTTTATCAACGGACAACGCCTAATATCATTATATTATATATGACCTTAGGTTAGGTACGCTACGCTAGTGGTGTGATGAATGGTACCTAGGACCTATCGATTATTTTAGCCTTGAGTACATTACCTGCATCATTATCTTCAATTAAATCGTTTAATATACGACGTATAACATATTAATTTAACTACTATTAGAAACTATAAATACCATACCAATAATAATATTTTAATAGTATCTAGTCAAACGGAAAATAATTATTTTTCTTATTTTATTCATGGCCTGGATACGAGACTTTCAAGCCAAATCTAAACTCTGCACTATAATGTGTTACAAATATAACAATTATTTTCTCCACTTCCCACAAAAGTAGGAATATTCATATTTTTTTTACAAAAACGGTTGAAGTTACCACAAAACTTTCAATGAAGGAAATATTCTTCATGAAATTCTCTACAATTCTTGCGTTTGAATTATGTTGCTAAGACTTATAGTTTTCAGTCTATGTGTCGCGAAAATTGTAACCCCCCCCTTTTTACCCCCACCGCATCATAAATTTAGGTGGCTCTGCTTCCTAAAATGGCCTAGGGGTCCTAAAGTCTCACTATGCAAAAGGAGATCCCATCATCACTAAAATCCGTATAATGCTCTTTGTTGTCGTGTGCACCACCGACTATTTTCGGTGCGAGAATGTTTGACATTAGCCAAAGAGTAGGCATTAACTTAAAAAACAGAATGTACTCTAGCACGTTTCTACCTAATGAATAATTGATTGAAAAAATCATTATTTATATAATTTATATGTAATAGCTGACTATTATGTATATATATTGATTTTTTCAAGTATTTTTTTTATTAATTCATGTAATGACTGATCATTGTCAACGTCTTCAGTTAAGCAAATAGTTCATAAATATCGGACGTCAAGATTAATATTTGACACTTATTATACCGTGTCTTTGTCTTAGGTAATTATCTAGTTGATCAATTTTGGATATGCAATAGCATTTTTAAAATACTATATAATAGTCAATACAATCATGCCTCTAAGACAAAAAGCTCGTATCATAGTGTGTATGCTATTCACAGAGAGGTAGTTATTCATTCATTAGGCATAATATGATATTTTCTCAGACTAACCTATCTGTTTATCTCTACTCTTTCTCAAATCGTTCCCGCACCGAAAACCCCGATGTATGGTCATAAGTTAGCTATGAGTTAAGTCCCCACTGAAAATCAGCGCCGCGGCTTGCCGTAACATTACGCTGAGTCCTTTTTATCGTCCGTTTTTTTGTACTTGTTCTTGTACAATTTAACTGGTGTGATGTGACGTAAATAAATGTATTTTCTTTCTTTCTTTCTTTCAAAACAGGTAACTTTCTCGAGAATTCTCGAGAATGGCACAACTCTAGGCTAATGTCCTAAGCATCTATGGCATATAGATATAGATAATGCAACCCGGGTTTTTTTATATGAAAAAACCCGGATTTTACATACTAAAAACACGAATTGCTGTCCCAACTATGGCATCGCTACGTAGCAGCTTCGTTGCTTTGACATAGGGTAAAATAAATAAACAATAGATGGCACTGCAGGACCTAAACCCGAAAGAGAGACTTAAAGAAGGCGAACATAATGAAATCACATGGAATTGAGAAATGCTGCGTGACACTATTATAAGCATCATCTTTCTGACGTATGTACGGGCATTTTTACGACTGCTCGATTAGGCCTGATATGATATCCGCCCAGCAACTTAATCCTATGGAATTGCAAAGAAAAAGCGACAGCCATCAAACCTTCAAACCCAGAGTGGAAACTAGGCCTTATTGGAATTAGGTTTGATTTCCTCACGATGTTTTCCTATACCAAAAAGTGACAGGTAAATATCGCATGACATGATATTTCATTATTACGATCTGAAAGCTGAAGTAAGAGCTAGGGTTTGAACCAGAGATCTCTGGATTGGGAGTCGGACGTCTTACCACCAGACTAGCAGCGCTTCAGCATTGATGCCTTTTAGAAAAATCCAGAATTTGAAGAAAGGCTGTTTTGTATGGACAGAAACTGTCAGTCCTTTTTTTATTCGTCCATAGTTGTCACGAAGGAAGTCAGCTCGGGTACTGGAAGATAACGCTTCTTCGCGTCAAAGTTGCCTCGGTTTGTGAAGTCGAAGTAAAATGCAGTACACTTTTATAACTAGTTTCTGCTTGCGGTTTCATTCGCATAGATCTATTAAACTTTATTTTTTTACAGTTAATTTTCATTTATATTAAAGGGTCGGCAACGCGCATGTGATACCTCTGGGGTTACAGGCGTCCATAGGCTACGGTAGCTGCTTATCATATCCTTCTGGTCGTATCCTTGTTTGCCACCGTCATGGTGTAAAAAAAACTTTCAAGAAAGAAAGAAGAAAGACGTCGGGATGTAATTTAAACTCAATACACGCGATAAAATCCGTTTTTAATTGTTTTATTTCATGAATAACTATCGCGGCAACCGAAGACAATATTAAAGAAAGAAGAAGTTTCAAGATAATTGAAGAATATATGTGACGTTCCGCGGGTATCAAGTACCTTATCGCATCGCATTAGTATTAGAGTGTCGTTAGCAATAGCGTAAGCGCCAACCGCCTTAAGGTACCTTTACCCGCGGAATGTCACATATGTATTCCAACTTCCAAGGTTACCCCTACAATGGTTTACGATGTGTGTTGAAAAAACCGGCCAAGTGCGAGTCGGACTCGCGCACCGAGGGTTCCGTACAAACCTTTACAACTTTAGACCTGAGTATTTGATATGAATTTTAATTTAATACCTCTACGCGTTTACGAGGAAAAAGGTAGTAAGTTTAAAATTTAAAAAACATTTTTTGTATGATTTTACTAAAAATGTCTAGTTTTCGTAATTTTTCCTTTGTCTGTGCTATATGAAGTTTCTTCGTGCCAAGTTTCAAGTTTCTGAGTTTACGGAAAGTACCCTTTAGGTTTTGAGTTTCTTGCGAGTACTCAGTTTCAAAATATGCGACTTAAATTGCTATTTCTTTTGATTGCGTTAACATACAAGTTTGGTTTTGCTACATCTGAAAGGTCATATAGCCCTGAGTATTTGACATGAATTTTAATTTAATACCTCCACGCGTTTACGAGGAAAAAGGTAGTAAGTTTAAAATTTAAAAAAATATGTTTTTGTATGATTTTACTAAAAATGTCTACTTTTTGTAATTTTTCCATTGTCTATGCTATATGACGTTGCTTCGTGCCAAATTTCAAGTTTCTGAGTTCACGGGAAGTACCCCGTAGGTTTTGCGAATGCCGAAACTCTAGAATTTGCAGCATAAACGACTGTATCTTTTGATTGCGTTCGCTTTTAAGCTTGATTTTTTTACAGCTCCAAGGGACAATAGACCTGAGTATTTGATATAAATTTCAGCTTGATACCTCTACGCGTTCCTGAGAAAAATGGTCTTGACAGACAGACAGATAGACAGACAGACAGACAGACAGACAGACAGACAGACGGACAACAAAGTGATCCTATAAGGGTTCCGTTTTTTCCTTTCGAGGTACGGAACCCTAAAAAGGTAAAATTTGAAGGTACCTTCAAATATGGAACATATTTTATATTATTTAAATACTGGATGTTCGACACAGACCGTCAAATTGTGTGAGATGATTATCAGGTAATCCATACTGAACAACTTTTTCTCTGGGACTAATATCAAAATCCCAAAACAATTGACCTCCCCATAGAAAACGTAGGACGGCTGATCGACCCAAACGTATGAGGCAACCACAAATTTTTCGGAAGATCGGAATCAGAATCAGAATCAATGCGATTTCGGAGCTGATCCCATAGTAAAAGTTTTTCAGTATGACCTACCTAATCACCTTGCATAATTTGATGATGATGATTCATACAGTTTTTAACAAAAATACTGGTGATCCGTTTAAGTTTTGGTATCGTGGGGATCAATATTACTCTGCGTCCGTAGGAAACACCATAGACAATCCTACACGTGATCCCTGGGTGGTGCTAAAAGAGTAACAAGCTTGGCAGCTGCACTGTCCCATCTGGACCCCGCAGCACTCACTAGATTTTCTTCATCATCTGCTTTCCCACTACTACTACCCCAGGGAAGAAATGCCTATCTATATCCAGCGACATGTAGCCATACGCTAAATAAAATTGGTATCGTTGTTTTTTAGCGAAAGCGTAGCGAAAAATTTCTTTTCTGTATGGGACACGTCGTCCTAGCCGGCCAACCCTTCTTAAAAAACTAAGTTTTTTTTGCGTAAAAAATTTAGTTTTTTCTTAGTTTTTCATAATTAGAATAAGATACCAAATTAAACGGATTAATTAAACGGATTACCAGTATTTTGGTTACACCTTGTATACCTCCACTAAAAAAATCGAATTTCAGTTTCTATATGGATGAAAAGGGGTTGAAAGTTGTACGGCGTAGGCTAGTAGTTACAGATAACTAACAGTATTCGTGAATCATGAGATTATAAAATCAATTTCACCTCACTAAAGCGAGGAACATAGGTACAAGATAAACAACTGGAATATATAAAATCAGCCTTTATTTTTAATTGAATACAATTCAATGTAAAATAATTGTCACGTCCACAGCTGATTTGATCAGACAATTTAATCAGATGGGCGAACATTGTCCTGCCTGGAGTGGCCTTTACATGTTATTATATTTAAAAAATTACTTAACTAATAAAATAACACGTTGGAATTTCAAATATTCTTTGCGCTCTTGAGAATAAAATGCAGTTTTGTTATCTGTTCTTAAAGAATAAAAAGTGCTTTCCGAGCTAGTGAGGTGAAAAATATATTATTTTATCTAGATTCGACAGGGTCTACCAGTTTTGTAACAACAAAGCCTTCGAGAAAGCAGCCGATGATTCAGAAAAGAAGCTTGTAAAATTTAAGCAATTCCAACACTAAATAAAAAACCGTTATTTCGTACGATATTTTAAGAAAGCCGCTAGTTTATTTGCCATAATAAAACAATTGCAAGTTACAAGCCCATTACGAAATATTTAAAAAGAAAAACTATTAAACTTACCCTTTGGGTTGTATATTTTATTATCTTTCCCTGATTACCCAAACACAAAAAAAAATCTTTAAAAAATGACCCTTATTTGTAAAACAACAAAGCTTACTTTAGTATAAAACAGTTTTAAATCGGTTCTAAATTTTTAACTGTGCAAATTCAATGTAAAATCGATCTTCTTATTTCAGTAATACGGTTCAAATTATAAAAACAGAGTTTTGTCAAAAAACATATCGATAACTTTCTTTTCATTTGCCGAAAGGGTGCAATAAACGGTTTGTCTGTTTGTTTATTGTTTAAACAGTTACTTAAAAACATAACTTCCTTGTTCGTCAGTGGGTAGAAAGGGTGATAAAGAACAGTTAGGTATCTATTTAACGTAATGTATAAAGCACGTGTACTTTCTAGTTGTAAAATTATTTGTCTTACCGTCATAGGTGTTTTGTTTGTCGGTTAAACATGGAAAAAGTAATAATATTGGTCTAAGAGCTGGCTACGTCAGATATGACACAATAATGAGAGCAGCAAAACCGGTCGGGTTAGATTGCTATACTATCCTTATTGCTAGATCCGGGCATCTAACAGCTTTCAATGGGTGGAGGTCAGAGTGATAGACTAGCAATTATTTTTATTGGAAAATAGTAATTCCGAAATAGGTAAAAACGGTCGAAGTTGTCTTGGTTATAAAGGACAGGGCCTATATTTTAATATAAGAACAAAAACATTGCTAATTATTACGAAAACAAAAACAGTAGGCGACAAACTATGAATACGTATATGTATGAGTATATATGTACGTCGTTTGGTACTACTCTCCCCCGACATAAACATTTGGCAATTATATAATCTAATTATTTATATAATTTTTCACAATATTTCATCAAGCACAGAACTCTAGGATTTGTTTTCTTGAAGTGCGTTTGCATTCTTTGGCCTCCACCACTTTGACTGCCAGATGTCCAAATATAGAAATAAGCATAGTATAGCAAACTGACTAGACGGGTTTCGTTGCTCTCATTAGTGTATCATATCGGACGTGGCTAGCTCTCCTCCTATTATTTAAAAATTAGCATCATATAAAAGTGCTTATATGAATAATCCACGATTTACAAACAAATCCTTCAGAGAACGCCGTCTGTACGTCTTTCCCACAAATGTTTATAAACAACATATGACGCAAATGTCTTTGAATGCAGCTGTTTTGCGGAAATGTGCATAGTACTACACATTGTTTCACGTAATGACGTCATAGTTAATACCAACGGATCACCCTTAACTACAATAGAAATATTTAAGATAGTTACACAGAAAAAACACGTCTAGTATTATTAACTTATATTCATGTCATATGACAAGGAAAAAGGAAAAATATTTTTTTTTATACGACGACGGTGGTAAACAAGCATACGACTCTTCCTGGTGGTAAGCAGTTACCGTAGCCTATGGACGCTCGCAACCCCAGAGAATTCACATGCGCGTTGCCTATTCTTTAAGAACCTATACACTCCTTTTTTGAAGAACCTCATACTGTAGCCCGCTGGGAAAACCTCGGCAGGGAGTTCATTCCACAGCCGCAGCGTTCGTGGGAAGAAATTCCTCTTAAACCGTACAGTGCGCGACCCTTAGGCTCCAGGGTATGAGGATGGACACCCTGCCGGCGGCGAGCGGTGCGGTGATAACAACCTGCCATGCGTGTTTTTTTTATGTTAATTTTGTAGTTCGCAGTGCCTTGGTTTTTACTGTAATGCCGTGTAACTGTTTTGAATAATTAATAAATAATAATCATATCAAACAGTTCTTCAGAGCACAGCCCATTGTACAAGCGATGAACACACATAAGGAGGCAAAGTCTCTCCTTACCATATCGCTCGTGAGGGATATACAAAAGTGACCTAGGCCTCTGGTACCCAAGGCTGGGAAATAAACAAATTAGAATATTTTTGATAATTTGATTTGTTCTTCAGTTATGAGTATTTATATGGAAAAAGTATTTTTAACTTTGAGCTTAAAATGAATTATTAAGTCCTTAACTGTTACAGCATTTTTAATTCAGGCCTAATTCATTTAGAGCCATTTAGAAAAATAGCAATGTTATGCAAAAATATATTCATATAATTTACATATTATACAGTTTAAATAGTATATAAATGGGTACTTTGGTAAATTTAATTCAGGACTTCGATGTATGAGAATCTAGAAGATAGAAAGAAGGGATTATTGTTTATTACCTACGCAAAAACATTTAAATAATTGCTACTGCAATTCTAGGCCTGAGCTTCGTTTACGTAAATTAATGGCCCTGTGGTACAGTCGACGTCAAAGATATGTTTCCACTTTTGTACCTTATTACAAAGGAAAAGGGATGGAATGGATCCAACCAATCCTCTTGGAACCTCTCAGATTGATGTGGTTTTTGGATTTTTGGGAGGGGCCATTACCCACCGCCGCTCAATGGCCTTACAAAAATCCAAAAATCAAATCAATCTGAAAGGTTCCAAATCCATTTAGGGAGGAATGTTTCGGTCCCAAAACCTTATAGCCAATGGGTAAATAGTTATTTTCTGGCCAACCTGTATAGTATATAACTAACTAACTATTTTGGCTCAACTATTCAAATATAATCTCGTCATCCGAAACCAGAGCACGCCACTTCCACGCCAACTGTTTGCCAGTTATTGCGAAGCTGAAGCTGATCCGCCGCCACACTGTCTTCCCAACGATACCTGGACCGACCCACCGGACGGCGACCAGTCGGTCGTCCCAAGAACGCTCTCTTGACAGCCCGACAGAGTATATAAGTATATACAAAGTTTTTTTTTTGCTTTCATATCAACATATGATTAGGTACGATCTTATAAATTTAACTAAAATGCTTAACTTGATCAGTTTGGCTCTGCAATCTGGTTAGCTTCGGTCTACCCTAGGTTGCTACTTATATATCCGGAAACAAAAAAACAAACAAACGTACACGGCTGAAAATGGTTTTATTGTTTTTCAAAGTATTCCCCTTGATGATCTATGCACTTTTGCATTCGCGTGAACCAATTTTTAAAGCACTTCTGCCACTCCGCCTGAGGTACCTCCATAACGTGTTGTTTGAATGCGTCGACAGCATCTTCAGCGGTCGAAAATCGTTGACCGCGTAATTTATTCTTTATATTTGGAAATAAATAAAAATCGTTGGGTGCCAAGTCAGGGCTGTACGGCGGATGACCCGTTAATTCCACATTTTGACCCTCCAAAAATAGAGTTGTTTCGCGTGACGTATGACAGCTGGCATTGTCATGATGAAGAATGATTCTTTGTCGCTGGTTAGTTTTACGAATTTGTTCAAATACTTCCGGTAAGCAAATGGTCGTGTACCACTCTGAATTAACCGTTCTACGGTTTTCTAGTGGCACTGTAGCTACATGGCCATTAATACCGAAGAAGCAGGCCACCATTTGTTTCAATGTACTTTTTGCACGAGTAACTTTCGTAGGGTTCGGCTCATTTTGAAACACCCATACCGTTGATTGTTGCTTCGTTTCGGGATCGTATGCATAGATCCAGGATTCGTCACCTGTATAGATGTTATAAACGGCTTTTGAGTCACCACGGTTATATTTTTTTAACATTTTATTGCACCATTCGACGCGAGCATCTTTTTGCTCTTTTGTTAAGTTGTGGGGTATCCAACGCGAACAAATTTTTTTTACAGCCAAATAATTATGTAATATGCTATTAATGCTGGTCATAGAAATACCCAGAGTCGCCTCTATCTCGCAGTACGTAACATGTCGGTCGTCCATTATAAGTTTTCGCACAGCCTCGATATTTTGTTGTACAACGACCGATTTCGGGCGACCTGCCTTAACTTCATCCGTAAGCATACTACGTCCACGATTGAACTCACTAAACCAGTGATACACAGTAGTTTTAGATGGGGCTTCATCACCAAAAGTTGAAGTTAGTTGATCTATGCACTGTTGTTGCGTTAAACCACGCCGAAAATCATAATAAATCATAGCACGAATATTTTCACGAGTGAGTTCCATTCTTGCTGCGAGATGACATTTAAAACCCGTCAAAAACAAAACACGAGCATTAATAAGAAAGAAAAAATATACCGGCCAGTACTTAAAAAAGTTCAAATTTTACCATGGAGGTCAAATATGCTATTTAAGAAGATTGTAATCCCGGTTTCCGGATATATAAATAGCAGCCTATGTACGATTAAGGAAACAAATTGACACAATTCGTTTTTGTTTTCATCTGATGTAACTAGGGTATTAGGGTATTATGGTAATTCAATCAAACAATTGAAAATGATGACATGTCAATCTAATTTGAATAATACTCCGAGATACAAAGGAAGCATATTTTTTTTGTTGTATTACACACAGGTGCATCATTTATTGCGGTGTCTCAGACTATACAAATAATTTAATTGAGGTTTCATCATCATCATCATCATATCAGCCGAAAGACGTCCACTGCTAAACATAGGCCTCCCCCAAAGAGTGCCACAATGACCGGTGCTGCACCACCCGCATCCAGCGGACTCCCGCGACCTTTACCAGGTCACCAGGAGGTCTACCGACGCTGCGCCTTCCGGTTTACAAAATCATAATGATATAATTAACTATCGATTATTTCAGAACGGGAGCTAATTAGAACACTGGTGTCTTTGAGAAATATATTTAATCCAACGAGCAAAGCAAGTTCTTAAACAACTTCTGGCTACTGGGACGTCTCGGCATTTCGATGGCTTTTTGATTTTGAGAGTTTGTTCCGCAATAACTTTAGTAACGTTTTTCTGATCTTCATGAAATTTGTTAGGTTTGTAGCAGAGATACGTATAATTTGAGAGTTCGTATATGAGCAGGATCGACCAAGGGGTCATGGAGCTGGAAAGCGCGAAAAAATCATCATAAGGGTCTTGTTATATTGGTCACTCGTTTGCAAGGAAATCGCGAGTTCTGAGTTCGAGGCAGACTACTAGTTTAAGCTCAGGAATGTACCCTTGCAATTACAGTTACGAACGCGAACGAGCGGAGCGAAAGCGAAGCAAGTTCTTACAAACAACTTCTGGCTAGTGGGACGTCTCGGCATTTCGATGGCTTTTTGATTTTGAGAATTGGTTCCGCGATAACTTTAGTAACGCTTTTCTCATCGTCATGAAATTTGTTGGGGTTGTAGCAGAGATACATATAATTTGAGAGTTCGTATACGAACAGGATCGATTCATGGGTTCTGGAGCTAGAAGGTGAAAAAAATCCTCAAAAGGGTCTTGTTATATTGTTCATCTCGTTTGCATGTAAATCGCGAGTTCTCAGATCAAGGCGAACTACTAGTAAAAAAACACGTAGGTATAATTAGATAATTTAGTTTATCTACACTCACATTCTAAGTCCTCTAAAACGTGTTCAAAAACGGTAGGCAATGGCTAGCATTACCACAACCGATTTTACTATGATAAGCTTTTTATCTGTGGCAGTAACGTAATTTTAACTTTACATGCTCATATATTGATACCTACGTTATGAGTTTAAAATTCAGAACATCGAATTTGATACCATAATGTAAATCCTGTGCTCCTTCCTGACTGAATGGCGGTCATTCTATGGTTTCCGAACACTTCATTTACACTATACTAGTAGTCCGCCTCGAACTAAGAACTCGCGATTTCCTTGCAAACGAGATGACAAATATAACAAGACCCATATGATGATTTTTTCGCGTCTTCTAGCTACATGACCCCTTGGTCGATCCTGCTCATATACTGCTCATATACGAACTCTCAAATTATATGTATCTCTGCTACAACCCCAACAAATTACATGAAGATCAGAAAAGCGTCACTAAAGTTATCGCGGAACAAACTCTCAAAATCAAAAAGCCATCGAAATGCCGAGACGTCCCACTAGCCAGAAGTTGTTTGTAAGAACTCACTTCGCTCGTTCGATTATGTGTCCAGATTTGGTGCCCCCAATGGAGAGAACACGTACCAAAACTATCTGAAATCCAGTCTGTATTTATTTTTAGACGGACAGTCTAAAAGTTTTGTCTGTCTAGATCTGTTGCGAGGTAAAATCTGGTAAAAGACTTTTGAGTCATTATAACAACAATAGCTTTTGCCACTTCGGCCGCATATACCGCGTGTATTTTTGATAGAACCATTAATGGTAACCTGATTACCTGAGTAGATTTTGAAGCTAAAAATCGTTTTCATAACATTGATTTATTATGTAGTCTACTACTAGATGTGACAACTAGAACGAATTTTATGCGCCAAGTTTGGCGGTTGGCAGCTATGACAGAATAAAAAAATAGTATAGACTTGTAAAGATTTTTACTACAACTTTTGGGACAAAGAAATTCTTAAGGATGTCATCAACTGTTACTCAATGTTTCGTAATATACTCGTATGTACATATTTAGTTAACTGTTTACTAACACGGAGTATTCTTTTTAAATTTCTTCGAGCAGCAATGTCTTGCGTAAACTTATTTGACACTTCATCAAATTGTGAAGCTTTAACGGCAAAGTAATCAACTAATCATGTAGGTAGCGATACATTGCGTGTTGAATAATAATAATAAATAAATAAATAAATATTGTAGGACAATCTTACACAAATCGACCTAGGCCCACAGTAAGCTCAATAAGGCTTGAGTTATGGGTACTAGACGATGATATATATAATAAATAAATACTTAAATACAAAGAAAACAACCATAACTCAGGAACAAATATCTGTGCTAAACACACAAATAAATGCCCTGACCAGGATTCGAACCCGGGACCTCCTGCTTCGAAGGCAGGGTCACTACCGACTTGGCTAGGAGGCCGTTGAATCCATACTAATATTATAAACTTATTATACCAGTGCCCGCGAGGAAACGGAAAAAATTTAACTACGCATTCCTGAGGTCATAAGAAGGAAAACACATTACAGGTTTTGGTGAAATCCCAAAAAAAAAATTGTTTGTTTTGTTTTTTTTTTCGACTTTTTTAATGTTTTTATGCATAATAAGTAAAATGTTCTTGGAAAAATTATCGATTAATATGAATTGGTGCATTTTTTTTCGGAAAAACTAGTTTATTCAAAGTATTCCTTGTCACGTTGATATCTGTCAATAAGGACGTCTAGACTAGGCCTCATAGTGGTGACATTGCCATCAAAACGGGGTTTTGCACTGAAACACAATAAAAAATACTTTTTTTTTAAATTGGTATTAACTCTGAAACTTCTAAAAAGTTTATATTACATTCTTATCTCTAAATACAATCTAGAATATACTGTTAAAATCTTTCCGTTTCCTCTCGGGCACGTAGTATATATGTCATGTACAAAGGAAAAAGTGACCTAGGCCTCCGGTGCCCAGGGCTGGGATCAAGCCAGCGTCTTTTGTATCGCACACGCCCCAACCAGTAGGCTACCACCACCGTGTCACAGCGGCGCCGGTAGAATTTTCCCGTGCATCAATCTTTGTATCTCTTGGGACTCCGCGGTAAATGGTATCGGACCTCCCTTCTCGGGTTATAGTCTACCTGATTTTTTGTATTAGAAAAGCATACCTACAAAAACTTTTCGAATTATAATAACATTTAGTAGAAACAGGAGGTACCGGTATCGAGACCTGGTCGGGGAATTTATTTATTGATTCATGACGAGCAGAAATATATAATCATTGTCAAGAGGGCGCTATTATTCTCATTTATATGGCAACAGTTCAGTATAGTCAAAAAGTTATTTTCTATGGTATAATGTCGATTTGTTTACCTGTCAGCTCTGATGTTAATTTGTAAATGTTTCGTAGCGAAATAGTTTCATTTGCCGAGCGTTTTATTTCCAGCAGTTTTAGTTTATTACATAAATTATTGACAATGTTTTGCTCTTGACTATGAATAGTTTTGGGCATTTCTTGACATTTGTTATTTAATATTCAACACTTTACTATTATTCAAGTAAACCGCCACAATTACACTGACTATTGTCAAGAAATGCCCAAAACTATTTTTTTTTATTGCCAGTGTAATCAATTAAATCTAATGAAATTCCGCAACATGGCGCTTTATATTGGTATCGTCGTATATTACCCACAACACAATCCATATTAAGCTTACTGTAGGATTATGTCAAATTGTTGAAGATTTGCCTATGTACTAATATAATATACATAAAAAAAAATTAGTCTAAGATAGTGTCCCACTGCTGGGCAAAGGCCTCTCCCGCTCCCGCTGATTCCATAACTCTCGGTCCCGCGCTTTGTCCGGCCAGGTGCTGAGGAAAGCGCCCAAATCGTTCCGCCATCTCTGTTTGGGCCTGCCCCGTCCGCACATCTTTTGCGGCAAATATAAAAAAAAAACTAAATCTATTAAATGCAATTAGATTTTTACTACGTTTTGACACAAAGCAGTCGACAAGCCCCGCTTTGCTGGACGCTAGCCCGTTTTATTTATTTATTTATTTTAAACCGACTTCCAAACAGAAGGATTCCATATCCATATTCATGGAAAATTTTAACAATACACAATTTTCCTACGTTAACTCGTATAATTATTTATTTGGCTTGAGAGAAACGTTTTGTACAGTAAGCATCAATAGCTAAAAATAAATAAAAGTATTTCATACCAGTAGGGCTAGCATATCTTACGTTGTAGCCTGTCACTTCATACTTCGAGTCGCGCTTGAAGTATGAACTCGCGCGTCACACGTCAAGATATGCTAGGCGTACACTAGGGCTATCATATCTTACGTTGTTGCCTGTCACTTCATACTTCGAGTCGCGCTTGAAGTATAGCTAGTCCTACTGTACGCCTAGCATATCTTGACATATGACGCGCGAGTTCATATTTCAAGCGCGACTCAAAGTATGAAGTGACAGATGATAACGTAAGATATGCTAGCCCTACTGTACGCCTAGCATATCTTGATATGTGACACGCGAGTTCATACTTCAAGCGTGACTCGAAGTATGAAGTGACAGGCATAACGTAAGATATAAGCTCCCTACGTGCTGTGGAACCACCCTGTGCAACTCGAACTGACCCACGTTGGACTTTTTTTTCATCCCCCCCCCCCTCAATTTCCAGTATCTGTATGTGATAAAGAAGTAGCATGCAAATTGCTATTCACACCAGCTGGTCGGTTATCGATCCGTCAGAGTTGGAAACCATAAAAAAATGGAGGGGGGGAGATAAAAAAACAAAGTCCAACGTGCGTCAGTTCGGGTTGCACAGGATGGTTCCACAACACGTAGGGAGCTTAAATACCGCGAGCCATCCGGTTACCTCTCGGACACTGTAACGCGCCATTGCTTTAAGTAAAAGTCGGGTTACTGTTTTTTAAACTTTTAGCTTGTTAACAACTAAACAACTTTTTCTCCTTTTATTAAAGGTAAAGGTTCGAGTAGAAAGTTTTTATTTTCTTTTTAAAAATAACTATTGTTCACCGGCAAAGAGTTTTGCAATACAGCACGGTTATAAAATTATCGTACAATAAAAGTGATACTCGTCGGCAAACAGTTTGGACGGTAAAAAGTGTTAAAAGCTCTGTAAAGGCCGTTACACACTGCGGACTCAGCAACTCGCTTAAAGAAAAAAATACAGCGGTGACAGACAAGCGTAAACTTTAAAAATGGGGTAGGCAACTGTCACAATGACATTTCCAACAATGTTCCTTAGAAAAACTAAATTTGTATGTCGGGAATTAGTTTTTATTTAATTTAGCGAAAATTACTCACTGGTATTATCTCGAATTGGTCCTCAAAGAAGAACTCGGAAATACTCTAAAATTAAGATGCTGTAGAACACAGCGACAAGGAAAATGTTTGCCTAAGAAAAGCCTTCTGACTGTATATAGTTTCCGTATAGTTAAATACCATGAATATTTTGTCTCTTTCTCTCGTTTTATGGAATCTGGAACAGCATCCTCTACAATAACTTTTCATCGGCCTTCCCCATTAGATACACCCCTCTTTCTCTAAGAACCGTGGGTTCAAAAAATATAAAAAAAATCCACCAAATAAGTATTTTCATTTTAATCGGTGTTACCCGTTCTTAATTTATCGCAAAAGTAATCCATTCTTAGTTAAGGAGTGAGTACCGCAGAAGACATCCTTTTCTTCACCGATATCTAATAAAGAACGGTATACACAACCAGCCCAAAAAAATGGCCCACAATAGTGCTGTAAGAACGGCTCGTACAGCAGCAAATTTTATTAGACTTTAGTAAGTGATAAGACTGGCCGGTTACCAATTTTCAAGTGCCATATTTTGGTAAATCTTGTTTGAGAAGCTCTACTAATATTCTAACCCAATGTTTTTCTTAATTTATCCGTAGCTTATGGAGACCCTCAAAATGTTTGTATTGTGACGGACGAGCAACTACGGAACCCTACCTACATTAAACCGTTTTTTAGGGTTCCGTAGTCAACTAGGAACCCTTATTGTTTCGCCATGTCTGTCCGTCCGTCCGTCCGTCCGCGGATAATCTCAGTGACCGTTAGCACTAGAAAGCTGAAATTTGGTACTAATATGTATATCAATGACGCCGACAAAGTGGTAAAATAAAAAGTGGAAAAAAATGTTTTGTTAGGGTACCCCCCCTATACGTAAAGTGGGGAGTGATTTATTTTTTCATTTCAACCCTAATGTGTGATATATTGTTGGATAGGTATTTAAAAATTAATACGGGTTTACTAAAATCATTTTTTGATAGTGTAAATATTTTCGGAAATAATCGCTCCAGAAATAAATAAAAAATGTGTCCCCCCCCTCTAACTTTTGAACCATGAGTTTTCAAAATATGAAAATAAATCTCAAAAGTAGAACTTTATAAAAACTTTCTAGGAAAATTATTTTGAACTTGATAGGTTGAATAGTTTTTGAAAAAAAAAACTAAATTTGTAATTTAACCTTATAAGCAGGTGTTTATTGTACCTGTAATTTCTACAAAATCACAATGAAATGACGTGCTTTCAAATAAAGTAAAAACGGTGAAAATCGGTTCACGCAATAAAGAAGTATCCCATAAAAATCATCTTCCATACTTTAAGCTCGCGCGCAATAGTTTACTTAATTTGCCGATAGATGCCGCTGTACGTGGAACGCTCATGTCATATCCTACATGGCGGTGTTATTTTAACTCTTAAGTGGGGACACTTACTGTGACTGACGGAAAACTACGGAACCCTAGACTGAGCGTGGCCCGACACGCTCTTGGCCGGTTTTTTTATTGGTTACTTTTAGAGTATTAAAAATTGCACTGTTTTCTTTATGTGGATCATATAAATACCTACCTTAAATTTCGTAGGTACGAAAACCTTCTTTCTTCAGGGTTCCGTACCCAAAGACTAAAGACTCCGCTGTCTGTCTGTCTATCTGTCACCAGGCTGTATCTCATGAACCGTGATAGTTAGAAAGTTGAAATATTCATAGATGATGTATTTCTGTTGCGTTTAACAGAATAAAATAAATATTTAAGGGGGCTCACATACAACAGACATGATTTTTCTGCCGTATTTATTATAGATAATGGTACGGAATCCTTCGTGCCCGAGTCCGACGCGCAATTGGCCGGTTTCTAGTACCTAAATAATATTGCAATATCTGCGTCTGTCCGTGTGTAGGCACCCTAACAGCAAAGGCTATCAATAAAGCAAACAAACAAACATACCGGTCTCGTGTTACTAATGCACTGGGAAATTTTAAACAACCCTTTAGTATGGTTGACTTTAAACAACTAGTAGTCTGCCTTGAACTGAGAACTCGCAATTTACTTACTTGCAAACGAAATGACCAATATAACAAGACTCTTATGAGAATCGTTTTGCGCCTTCTAATCATAAAGATAATATGTTTGCAGAAAAAGGGTTAGTGTCAGTTGCACCACGCATAACAAACGAACTGATCAACGTTAAATATGGCGACGGAGCTGTCATCCCATAGAAAACTGTCAAACTTTTCATACAAGATTTTTTTAAGGACGACTAAATGACGTTTACAGACGCTTTGATGCAACCGGTCCTTAGTCTTAACTTTAGGTTAGCGATAGGGACCCACATTCTTCAGTTAGATGTCCCAATAAGTTTGCGTTTTGTGGTTGATCGACTACTAATTAGATTAAAATATATCGACTACTACTTAGATAATACTAATTATATTAAGGGGAATCAGAGCGGAATAATGCTATTGACGAATTCATAAGGCTTTGCCAATTGTGTGACAAAGTAAATATTAGGTATATGGTTTAAGTTAGGGATCGGTTCAGTTTTTAAGTCATAATTGAAGACAATAGTAAACGTACGTGTCAAGTACTAATTAACTTTAAAAAAATATCCATTGCCTTGCCATACAAACTTTCAACCTCCTTTTTACCCCTTTGGGGGTTGAATTTTTCGAAATCGTATCTCATTATTTATACAGGATAAAATTAAATGTAACCCGACCTACAAATCAGTCAGAATGATGTGTTGCTCAACCTCATGTGTTCTAGACCGCATAATATGGCCGAAGATCCTAACAGCACGCTATGGCATATTTTCGAAAGTCGTGTGGGAATATTGAGCTCTCTTAAGATGGTCATGTTAGTTCTTCTAGCTGTCCAGGGTATACGCAGCAGTATTCGCCAACACCATATCTCAAAAGCGTCAATTTTTGCCTTCTCGCAGCTTTTCAGACTCCACGTTTCGGCAGCGTACATAAATATTGAGAAGACTAGAGCTTTTACCAAGCGTACTTTAGTTGAGCGACGAATACGGATACTATCCGAATTTGCTAGCCGGTAGAAACACAAAGTCATGTCACGGAGGTCCAGGGGAGAGGTATTTGCCCAGTAGTGGAGACGAGACACTCTAATAGCCTCGATATTCTATATAAGTTGAGTAAACTAAGGTAGGTGAAACATTTAACCCGCAGTAGACGTGACGAGGCACGTAGAGCAGGTTGAAAGGCTACTAATTGCAAGAAAATACCCACAAATCAGACTCAGCGTGGATTCCTTACAAATCACACAACTCTATTAACATAAACATTAAACAACCTTCCTTGATAACTAGACTTTAGTAACGTAGATGACAAGGTGCCGGATTATAATTAAAAAATACATTAACAATACAATAAAAATACAACCTATCTCAAACATAACTCCAACACACAACAAACATTCAACCAATATTGAAGTTGTATTGGACTTGCGTTGGAATATTTCTCAAGCAAATTCTGATATTTCTGATTCAGTTCAGATGTTTATGCCGAAGCTGTATTGCGTTGTTAATGCATTGGAGTTGTATTGAAGTTGGATCGTGTCTATACGTGTTTTAAAGTTAGGATACGGCCCCAGGAACGGTTGGATGAGAGGAACGAGAAAAATGAAATCTATAACAAATTTTATAAATAATATTATTTTCTAAAATTAATGATAAACTTTTGTGAGACATACCTAGTAATAAATATAAACTACGGTTTACGGTTTTTATCATGAACTTTATTCTTGGCATAGAGTTTAATTCATAATTATTATTTTCTAAATAAAATGATAAACTCTTGTGAGACATACTAGTAAATATAAAAGTTTACCGTTTATATCATGAACTTTATTCTCCACATAGAGTTTTATTTATACTTAATTATTATTTTCTAAATTAAATGATAAACTGTTGTAAGACATACTGATTAATATATGTAATTTATGGTTTTTATCATGTAATTTATTCTTCACATATAATTTTTTCATAATTATTATCTTCTAAATTACGTTAAACTTTTGTGAGACACACTAATAAATATAAAAAATTCACGGTTTTTATCATGTACCTTATTTTTCGCATAGAGTTTAATTCATAGTTATTATTTTCTAAATAAAATGAGAAACTGTTGTGAGACATACTAATAAATATAAAAGTTTACGCTTTCAATCATGTACTTTATTCTTTGCATAGAGTTTTATCCATAATTATTATTTTCTAAATTAAAGTATAAACTGTTGTGAGACATACTAATAAATATAAAAGTTTACCGTTTTTATCATGAACTTTATTCTCCGCAGAGAGTTTTATTTATACTTAATTATTATTTTCTTAATTAAATGATAAACTAATGTGATACATACTAATAAATATAAAAGTTTACGCTTTCAATCATGTACTTTATTCTTTGCATAGCGTTTTATTCATAATTATTATTTTCTAAATTAAATGATAAACTATTGTGAGACATACTAATAAATATAAAAGTGTACACTTTTTATCTTGGACTTTATTCTTCGCATATATTATAATGTTATTCATAATTATTATTTTCTAAATTACGATTAACTTTTGTGAGACATACTAATAAATATAAAAGTTTACGTTTAATCATGAACGTTACAGTCACTGTATTTAGTGGTAAATGTTGCGGGGAGTTTAGGTCGCCGAAACATGATTTATGTTATTAAATCCTAAAATATTTTTATTAACAACTACCCGAACTACTATTAACCACCGAGCCGAAAAAGTAATCAACTTATTCAATAATATCATGTTAGTAGTTTAAATGCTACATTGGAATAATATGTTAAAATGCGGTTAGAGTTCATTTTGATAGCATACCATTATAAATTATAACTGAAAGATTTTTTTTAAACCTACCATACTTATTTCCTTTTTTATTTTAATTCTAAAAATCCATTTCCACCTTTACTTTTTGGCGAAAGCGCATCTTTTCATTAAAAGTAATAGATGGTTCAACGAAATTTTAATAGATGGCGCTACCAGTTTCAAAACCTGTACAACCCTAATCTTTTATTTTATGTTAAAAATGTTAATCCGAAATACATCTTATAATACCTTTAATAAAGTTATAGATCTTACTAGTTCTGTAAAATTATTAGATAAATCCTTTTGTATTAAGCATGTTCTCATAAAAACGTAAAAAAAAACCTTTTTGAATAATTTATACTCGTCTTGAATTTAAAAGGATTGGTATTACCCATATATTACCTCAGTTTAATGATTCGTTATAACACCAGCATTCCTATCAAAGCTAAGATATTGTTACGAAGGCATTTATTACCTAGAAAGGTGCAATATGAACCACCTCTATGCTTTACCGCTGCGTTCAGCGCCCCAATATTCATACCATCGGGTCTCGAATAATACCGACGCTTTCAAAAGCTCTACACCGAACGCGGCGAAAGGGGACGCGGCTGCGCGGCGCGGGAGGGGGGCTATCGCATGCGTACGGACTGCATTCCAGCCAGTAGTCCGGCTGCCGCCGCCCCGTGCAGCCGTGTCCGTGCCGTTTCGCGTCCCACCCCCAATACAAAGAACACCTCAGTATTGTAAAAAATCTGTGATGTATTGATTAATTCCAACGTTTTCGCTACGCTTATGGATTAAAGCGTTATTAGTGAAGTGTTTAAACTTGTGTTTAGCTGTTTTGAAACACATATTCGATCGCTTTAGAGCCGCCACGTACCATGGAATTTTGGTTTATCGATGAATAGGATCTCACAGCGGACAAGAAATATGGTGGACTCGCAGCGTTGAAAACGGATTTGGTTGTGTTTTATGTGTAAAGTGTTGTGTTTTTAACATGGAAAAGGCTAGATAATGTGTTTGTGCACGGATTATGGATCGGTAGCATCAGATCGGATGGAAGCTAAATAATATTTCGATCGAATAATGCTTTGGTGAACTAAAAGCTACAGAATGGTGTCCCTCGGATATCTCGGGCTGCGGCAAACGCCTTGGACTGTAATCGTACTAATATTCTTCGTAGAAAGCGCTATGGGGAACCTCGCAAAGAGTTTCTACATACATTGGAACACAACTAACAGCATATTTAGAATAGACAACACAGATCATGTCTTCGACTTGAATAATGGCAATCCCCAATTTGAATACGACCAAGTAAATATAATATGTCCTGTATATACTCCGGGGACTTTTGAGGAAGACACGGAGAAGTATATTATATATAATGTGAGTAAAGAGGAGTATGATACGTGTAGGATAACGAATCCAAATCCGCGTATAATAGCTATATGCGACAAGCCGCATAAGCTGATGTTTTTCACTATAACGTTCCGCCCTTTCACACCTCAGCCAGGAGGTCTAGAATTTCTGCCCGGGAAAGACTATTATTTCATATCGACGTCTAGCAAAGATGACTTGCATAGACGGATCGGTGGGCGTTGCCTAAGTCATAACATGAAGCTGGTGTTCCGGGTGTGCTGCAAGCCGGAGGAGCAGTCGCCGGCGCCTCCTCCTCAGCCGACGCCGCCACCGCCTCCACCACCACCAACAACCACGACCCCAACGACAACAACTACAGTTATGACGACGATTAAGCCTAAGAAGACGCACAAGTATGACAAGACGCCGAATGAGGTGGTTAAAAGTGAGGAGTTGAGTTACTCGCGCGGGGCGGCGTTGGCTTCGTCTCTAGCTCTGGCCCTGGCTGCAAGTGCAGTCCTGGCGCCTCTGGCTCGGTGAATGTGTGCCCGGACGCGAGCCCCGCGCCCAGACCTCATCGGCAAACCTTGCCCCACACACACCACACAGTTGCACACTCTCCATCTCCGCCCTGACTCTCTAGTCTACTCGTGAATGGTTAAAGTGTACCGGACAAAAGGTGAACGGACTAAAGCCTAATTTATGTATAAGTGTATTGGGCCTACTAATTAATCGAATATGTAAAGTGGAGCGAACTAGTTATGGACTCATTAAAATATATATATAATGTTAACATGTATAATGGTAAAATAGGTTTCTTAAACCATTAGGTATAAAAGCATTTTTTTATATTTTCATTAATGCAATGAAGGATATTTGATTACGACTTAGAATCGGATAGGGGATTAGAACGAATTAGGTAGTTTGTATTTAGTTTGAAAGACAATTTTTTTCCTGAAAAAAGTATCTGTTAGAAATTATTTATACGAAAAAATGGGGCAAGTTATGAAATTGTCCAGAAATACTGTGATTTTGGTTTTATTTAGGATGTAATTAACTCATTATGCTTTTATTATGTGATATAAGTCTACATATATTGAAAAATGCATAGTTTCGCCTCAGTATATACTTTTTTTAACGACTGATTTCGCATTTCTGCTTTTTCTAGATAATTTAAAACGAGCCAACTAGTAATATCTGCCTTTGCTCGATGTTAAAAACTAAGTTTAACAACACAAGTCTTGTTTTAAACATCAATAATAAAGCAAGACTAGTTAAAAATTCAATGGTTTGAACGTCTAAATTCAAGATTCCCCAATTTTAGACAGGTACACTCAAGAACGATAAAAATGGGTCACATTGTATGGAAATTTCTGACCAAAGTGACCTGTTTTGATTTGTTGGCACGTAAATTTAATAAATGACACGTTCAGACTGAGTCCATTCTCCTATAGCGTTAAAAGCTTTTAATGAAGATTCCGTCAAAGATTTTCACACAATGAAATATTATTTTTGACAAAAACTTCTAAAATGAAAAGAAAAATAGAATGCATCTATCTTCAAATAATATAAATTATGGAGAAACGCCGACTCAGTTTTGAACTCCTGGATTATACAAATTGTGGAATTTTGGCCAACATAGTAGTATCCCTGACACACTAAACTTTTTTAAGGGTTAATACTATTTCGATCAAAGACAAAAACCATTGATATAAGATGAATAAGATCACAGCATTTAGCACACCGTGCCATGAGTGTGTTGACGAACAAACATACAGATAGTCAAATAGTTGAATAGTTCAAATAGTCCGGGTTCTGTTAGCCATACGCAATTAGACAGATAATTTAGGTAGACTTTAAGAACGGAACTGTTGGATTTTGAACTATACTGAAAAACAATTACCCAATAAAAATATACAATTTCAAGACTATCCGAAGGGCTTAATGACAAAAATGAGGAATACTGGTGAATGTTTTAAGGAAGCCACTGCTTTGCCTAAGCTCATACTGTGTTTTAAGAACTGACCATATTTCTACTAAAACAGGTTACATCTTAACCAAAATCTCTCCCATTTCTTTTACATCGCTAACCACAACATCAAATTACCAATCACTATTTTAAATGAAAACCAAAATTTTGATAAATTTTCGCATGTAACATCTATAAAATTATTTTACTTTGATCAAACATTGAATGAAAAAAATCGGGCTTGAATTCTAACAGCTTACTAAATAAAAAATATAAATTGGTATTGCCCAGGCTGTTAGAAAAATATTAAAAATTTCGCTTGAGCTGAAATTACGATAATGGCATGATGCTAAAATAAAAAAACTTTTAAGTGTTTTAATTTTCTTAACCTTTTTTCCAGTTTAGTACTCATTTAGACAAATATTTTAGGGAAAATCATTTATATTAAACTAAACGAACGTATATTTACCTAAATGAATTATCAAGAAAAGCTCGAATCAATTGGTACTATTTACCCACAGTAAACAGTGACCGTAGCCTATGAATGCTTACAACAACAGATGTCACATGCATATTTTCTACCCTCTAGCTATGCCTTTCTAACCGAAATGACATTTAAATTGCCAATGTTCAATTATCCGTCATGAATAAATCAAAATTTTGTTTAATCAAAAATATAAAGAGCCCAATAAAAAATAGATATTAAAATTTGCTGGGACTTCAACATACGACCTATGGCTTTGGAACTGACTGGGACCGGCTAAACCCGTTACCGACTTGATTACAGTTATTTGCATTTGTCCGCCATCTTGGTTTTAGGGTGCCTTATGAACTTATGATAATGGGATACAAACTCGATTGTTATCATTCTTTTGAACAAAATAGCAACTTATTTCCAGAAAGTTATTCCTTCTGATTATATAAATAGACTGTAGCATTTAAGCGAAATATTATTGGATATTTACCTGTCATACGACGAAGGAAAACATCATGGAGAAAACCAAACTTAGTCCCAAAATAAAGCCTAATTTCCCCTCTGGGTTTGAAGGGCAGACAGTAAAAACTAGTACTTACGCCAGTTCTTGGGATATATTGCCCAGCGATCCCCAGGCTCTATTAAGTCATGGCTAAATATTAGGACAACTGCTAGGAAAATGATAATTATATTTACCTGAATGTTGTCTTAAAACCAAAGTCATATTAATAAGCCTAAGTGGTTTAAGATTTTCTTAAAGATCCGTTAAAATCAAGTGATATATGTACCTACTTTAATGAACTGTTTCATTTTTCGAAGGTATGCTCTAGAAATCTATGCAGTTAATATAATTTATTGATCGCCATATAATCAATTCACTACAAGACAGAATAACAGACAGACAAAGATAAATGGTCCTTCGAGCCCTTAATATTTTTTCAACATCCATTCACAAAAGATGTAGAATGGTTGAAATTATGGGTGCAGGTAGAGGTCCCAGAAATAGACGTATAACCCAGAATTTGTTTTTAAAACGGCCATATTGTTTTTAAAATGACATCATAATACCTCTACCCATTTAAACCCTGAGTTATCATGGAATAAACTAAAGAATTTAAAAAAAAGTGTATAATAGCACATGGTTCTTGAAATATTTTGAGTCCTTTTTTATGAATTGTCATATAAAAGAAAATTACTTCGACATGATGTTATCCGTTCATAAAAGTATATTTCATGAAGTCATTCAGCATTAAATGTTTCAGATTTTTCACCTAAAAAATTACAATATTTATGAATCACAAAGAAAACAACATACACAAAAGGTTATTCTTCGATCGGTACATACATCATTATATTGAAATTATTCATATTATTTCTTGAAACTGCACTTCATTACTAAAAATTATCTTTCCTATGCGGTAGTTACGCATACTTCCAATCCGAACGTTAAGCAGGTCTTTTGCTTATATTATATTACTTTTTTGTCTCATATCATATGCCAAATAGACGTAAGCGCCATTTTAGGATCGTAAAAAGTGAACCAAAACACCGTCAAATTTGTTAAAACAACCAGAACGCTGACATTGTCTTAATGCATTGTATTCTAAACACGGAATTAATGTTCTTTTATGGCCCCAGGCTATTAAGCTCACCTTCTGAGTGGATCTATTTATATTTCAAACTAAACAAACTAAAAATCCACTCTGAAAAGACGTAAGTACCAACACCAGAGCTGTCTTTTACAACGTTTGGTGTCGCGTAATTGTAAAATTTTAAAAGGACCAAGATTTATTTTACACCAACTAAAGCTCTGGAATTTTGTATAAAAGGTCATCCTGGTTTCCAAATTAAGCAAATTGAAGCACATTCTGAATATAATTGATTGACTAAATCAGACGTTTGTGTTTTTTTTTTTGTTTTTTATTATTACTTCAATCTCAAGTTATTTTATAATTTTTTTAAAGCAATTGATATTCTTTTATTCTATTCTATTTAAAAAATCTAAAAATTGTACTGAAACATTTGGTATCGGTTTTCTCACAAATCTAAAGTATCGCTCTATGTTTTTTTTGAGTGTTAGGCTATTATTTATTAATGTTAAACTAACACTAAAAATTTCTTAAATATAAATATAAATTTTCCCATAAAAAAAAACCCAGTTAAAAAAGCTCAATATTATGACGCAAAGAACAAAAATAGTACTCTGTAAGACTGTAAAAATACAACTCTGTTTATGTCACTAAATTTCGAAATTGGAAAGAAAAGTTTACATAAAGTACATTCATCCCAGCCCAGATGTCTCAAGCGGGCATTTGTTTAGAGTTTTGGCTATTTTTGTTCCTCAACGAAGGATTGAGAAGGGATAATGACTAACCTGCCAGTTATAATTTTAACCAAGTTTGAACTTAAGATTATATTTCGGTGATTAATAATGAAAAAGTGTAATTTACCGAGATGATGTGTGATAATCTTGGTTAAAAATAAATGCTTTAATCGCTTTTAAATGCTTCTGTGAGAGGCGGTCTCACGTTCGGTTGTTTTGGGCAAAATTCCAGACTTAAGTATGATACGAATCAAGTTTTCCTTTAAAACAAATGTGTTAAATTTACAGGTGTTTTTAACGCAAGATTTTGTAAAAGATAACCGTTTAGATAGACTAGTTTTCTAGTTCACTTCATACAATTTAAATAGCTTTAAGTTTAAAACAATTTTAGTGCTTATTTAAGCACTCATCATCATCGAGCCTTCATTTGAAATTCCGTAGGTACGTTTACAGCACAATTTTCTGCACTAATTAGTTTTACAAATGTCACGAAACCTTTGGCACTGTACATGGTTTGTGAAACTATAAAAAAAGTTAACATCTAAATTCTCGCAATAATTCACTCAGAAAATAAATTATGCCATTATTCATGTTAAATTAAATATGTCAGTTTTCATTTATAAAATGTCCGGTGACATAGGTTATTTATCAAAAGTCATTTTCTTAAGAAATGGCGGTTAGGAGTTAAATGTGACATCAAAGAATCCAAACCGTGATAAATGTATGACGGCTTCATATTATTTTCGCGGGATGTGGACCGGAGAGTGACGTTCAAAAATAGATTTTCCGATAGCTTGCGTCTTTTTAAAATTGGAAGATTAAATGTGGCTTAACTGCAAGTTCATATTTTGGCACTTACGGCAATTTTCTTTTGAGATATGATGGTAAAAAAATATTGTTCGTTTACAATACACGCCTGACTCATATTTTGGCATTAATTATGATCGAATACAAAGAAGTTTTTTGTTAATAGGTTAATAACTTTATGGTTCATCGACACAGAGTATAAAGTTTTTATCTTTGCGAGTTTTTATGCGTATTATATACTTGTCAGAACCAGTTATGGTAAGACCAGCTTTACATTCTTAAGAACCACCACTAACACCATTTCATTACTTGAACTTAAATACACCTTTTTATTATTTAATAAAATCAGCATATTTAATTACAAAATACGCGTCGTAGAAGAAAAAGATAAAATAATCGTCTGTGGTTAACCGCAAAGGTTCGCAAAGTGAAATAATTGAGTTACAAAACCACTTTATGTGAACAGAAAGCAACAGTTACAACTATGTATATAGTTAATGTGAATTTAAGTGAGACCAGTTTTGTAGATTTTACGCTAGATAACGCCATTTGTTGTTTAATCTGGCTCAGCTGGTGTGAATCATTATTTATATTATCTTAAATAATAATATGGTTTATGTCCAACACTTTTTCTCATTAGATCATTTTTCGACGATATTTTTCCTGATAATATCAACAAATACAACAACAATTTTACAAGACTTTTAGCATTTTGACTTGCTTGCAAAAAGAACCTACTGAAATTACGATTTACATGATTTTTTCTATAAAACATCAAATAGTCATCCTCGAGTAATTTATTCATTAAACGACTTTGTCAAAAGTGTATACTCAGGCACTACTTTTAAATACGGCCTAAACTACGTTTATTGATATATGTATTAAATTAACATATGATTTTATATAACGTACAAAGATCATCTTGGCTTAAAAAAAAAAAAATAATGACGTCTAAGCTTGAAAAACCAGGGGTATCAATCAGTATAGTTTAAGATTCAACAGTATGCATTTTTATAGTAATCTCTCTCATCTTAGTTTTTGATTAGTTGTGCTGTGTACTTAGATTTTAAATAATTGCCTAATTAAAAAAGACCTCATTTTGAATCTCTATTGAAAATCAGTCCGCTAGTTTTAATTACAAGAAGGCATAATAATAAAGTATTTGTGTAGATTATTTCCAAATAGAATGAGATATTTATGTTCTATATACGGGACATAATAGGATATACGGAACTTGTTTTGTTTAGCAAGAACCGGTTGCATTTGTTAATAGTTCTGGGTTAATAAGAATTGGTATGGCTTATAATAGTGAAAGCAACAACAGGCTTGATAACAAAACAATTGTAAATTGGTTTTACTTTTACAGTTAGTAATATTATTGTGAAAATCTGCATGGTTACACTGTTGAGTTATCAGTAACTTGAATTCAGGTTAAATTAATTATTCGTGATTTTTTTTAAAGTTAGTCATAGTATATTGACTCGAATTATGGTTAGATTTTTTAAGTTGTCCGATAGTAGCAAGCTCTTTCGTAATAATCGGATCCTTACAAAAATCTTACCTACTATTCCTACTGTCACAATGACTATTAATGTAAAAATATCTCTGGGAATTGCTTCTTAATTGTAGTTGTGACGAGGTACGGTTTGATTCATATTAATTTGGAATATTAATCATCGGTACAAATAAATAAAATCATTGTGCAATAACAATTATACTCATAACTATTTAAATTGTTACACAATTATTAATTATTTAAACGATTTAATATGTATCAAGCGCCATTTAATATGATTTAATTGATGTCGTTTCACGGAAGCTTATCAATTAGCCTCCTGGCCACGACGAATACAAAGTTTTCACATTGACATTATGTTACATGCGAATTTTAACTTTATTTTAACTGTATAAGCTTACTTTTCACTTGATCTTTAAACTATGGTGTTTGTAACAAACGGATTCCGGAATTATCAATAATGACACAAACAATTAAAATAGAATGAATCTTCTGTTTGGAAATGACCTACAGATAACCTAAAATAGTTTGTCATTTAATTTGACATGAATATTTATATGAATTGATAAAACCGTTTAAGTAATGTAAGATAGAAGAGTTACTCCTATAAATGTGCCTAATTTTATTGGTGGTTATTGGAGCTTTACTTTCGATCAAGTATTTTATAAAGTACATAATTACTACTCGTCTTTCCTTTTTTTCTAGGATTTATTGTATAATTTAGGTGAAAATAACATAATTTTTTTATCTAAAATCCAGTTATTTACGCTTATTGTAATAAGATTCTAAGGTTAAAAAACATTTAAAATAACACTTTTACACCTGACATATAAAAACAGGTGCAAATAAATTGATAAAATACAAATGAGCAAAGATAATATCTCATTATAGAGCAAAAAATCTCAATAAAACATAAACACGCAGATTAAATCATTTTGTAACTTAATTACAAACACAGGAATTAAAATGATAGTAAATATAACATTCAGATTTTATGTGATTCTAAAAAAAATACTTCCCTGGCGCTTGAATGTATTAATAACGTTAAGAATCCGACATTAATATCATGTTGATATCATATTTTCACTATATGCATTCTACACTAAACGGGAAATACATAAATCATACAATAAAACTGCATAAGTGACGTGTAATTATTTATAGCTTTCAACATTTGTAATTTGTGGCCAACCGCATGTGTCATACATCTGACATCAAATATTTTGATTGAATTCTAACACCACATGTTTGATTCATGCTGTTTCATGTTGTTATAATTTGTAAGCTATAAACAGTTTAATTTCTCTAGACTTGATTTGACTATTTATATAATGTTTCGTCATAACTCAAGTTGTTCAAGGCAAGGAAGATATTTTATGTTATGACTGATATTTTAATTTCTTTTTGACTTAGTGACTTTAATAGTCTTGTGTTTATGGTTAACATTAAACATCTGCGTTTTCTAGCTCATTATGTAGCTAACTGATTGTAAAATTTGTACGTTTTAAAATATAAACATTAGGATGTGATTTTTTCTACAATATTCAAAATGAAAAAAAAGTAGTTTAAAAAAACAAATTAATTTAATTAAAACAAATATATAGACAAAAATTGGATCTCCTAAAAACAGTTTCTGCTAAATATTTCAAACTACAAAATAAAATAATTGCTGGTTGATAATACATTCTGAGCAGTTAGTCTCGTTTTTGCTACAAAGTGTGAACTGTAAACTGAAACACGTTTTAAATTAATTTTGTACTTTATAAAGAATATTCAAAGTCTAGCTCCATAAAAACGAACCAATGAAATGGTTGATTTGCTCAGTGGCGGTTGTAATTAATATTTATATAATCCCATTCCATTTTTTGTAATTACCGTTTTTTGCTGAGTTAAATTTTTACTAAAAAAGTCCATCCAGGTTTCTATTTTATATTCTTATATTTCAGTCTTGAATTATAAACAAAAATAAGCATAGTTATTATTGGTAGGCTAACTATTAAACGATGCGGTGCATTTTTTTACATATTCCTACATAATTTAACGTTTTAATATTCGATATCTTTAGACTGATATGTCATATGATGTAAAAGACATAACATTTTAATGTCCTTTACAGCAATCCATTTAAAGGTAATAAATTTAGCGTATATTGGTTCGAAGTGGAATCATTTTATAGTCTGATATTTTACGATACAACATCGTATTTTGCTGTATAATTTCAAAATATCCTTTAGAATAAAGTGGTAGGGATATTATCTCTACGGAAATTTTATTTTTAGTACAGAGAGGTTGAGAATTGACCATTAATGACTAAAATTATCAATTTTATGGTTGCAAGTGTAAAACTTAAATCATATAAATCCTTAAGATAGTTCCTATGCATAAACCCTCATAGTTTGAGTTTTTAGTATTTATTGTAATTTTGATGTGTATTGTAATTCAGGACTGAATAATTCTGTATATAATTAAAATATCTTTATTTAAATTTAGTTTAAAATTATTTATTTTCAATTGAAACCGTTTTATATATTCACATTGGTGCTAATAGCAAGAGCTAAAATAGTACAATTATTTCATTTTAAGTACTTTATTTTATTATGTTTGACTCATATACGTTGATAATATCAATGGTGACTTAATTGACGTAATGGACATTATTTATGTCGTTTACAGCAATTTTGTCTGACGCTGTCGCTAAGTAACAAACATTAAAGTGTATTTTCCAGAAAAGTATACCATATTCTTTTTTGTCTATAAGAATTTTAACAGTTGGCCTTGACACTTGAGTGTAACATTATTTAGACACATTTAATTTCCTATACTTATATAATATGGTCGTTTTAAAAACGGGATATACATTCAATGAGATTCCTATATGAGTGCTGCACTCCTGTTTTTATATACCAAATAATTATCAACGGTTATGAGTCTCTTGTCCTACTTAATTCTGCTTTAATATTATGTACTTAATTTGTGTGTTAATGCGAAAATTAGTCGTATACTAGCATGAGCTACCTCTTTCAAATGTTCTAAAGGTATTTTTATATAAACTAATGTTAATCATAAGCTCGGCACTATCTTATATTACTACAACGGTTAATACTATCCTAAAATAATTAAAAAAAGATTTTTCACATTTTCCTAATAAAAATGTTGGATATTAAAAAATTGACATGAAGTTGTGGATGCCGTTGTCATAAGGGTTTTATTGAATTCATATTTTTAATACTGAATCTTGTCCAACGAAGAAGCTTTGTTTAAAATATTTGTATAATATTGTAAAATTAAAATTATGCAGCTTATTTTCACTGTGTAAAAAATGGAAAGGATTTCGTCTTCTTAAAAAAATAAAAAAAATATTTTTTGTGCAAATGTGAAGTCATTTGCAAAGAATCCGTTTTGTCATATTTTTGAAATATTTTGATTTCTAACCTATTTTAAAAACCAATTTGTGAATTTTGCATGTGTAAATAAATACTTCCCAGGTAAATACCTACAATATTATGCTATTAGGTAAATTTCAACTGGCATAGTTTTGTAAAAGCAAGCAATATTGACAAATTAGTTTTTGTAGTACAAAACGGGCAACACAAATCAAAATATTTCATTGGATTTATTTTAATTGTTTCTAGTTGTATAAATAGGACTTTTGACAACGGCATTCCAACCATATCGTACTTAGGTAGGCAGTATAGTGTTAAAAATATATTTTGCAGCTGTATCTGGTATTTGCTATAACGAAAACGCGGCCATAATCAAATATTATTTAATTATACTTAAGACAGAGACATTTGTAAATTGTATATAGAAATAAATGAATTGTGAAAATTTAAGGACCTAATAAGAGTACTTTAAGGTAAAAAGCAATTATCCTAAACTATACCTAATTATATTATTAATAATTTCTGGATAAATGCCTAATAAATATACTTTAAAGCAGGGTTCGAAATTATTAAGATAATTATCATCGCCGATATTATTCACGATAATTATCAGATAATTATCCCCGGTATGAATTTTTTTTGTATTATAATTCAACTACTAATGTAGAAATTCACGCGATATTTTTTTTGCGCCTTTACTACTTTTGGGTTATTATCAAATCGATAATTATCACACATAAAAATCACGATAATTATCAAAATAATTATCATCAATAATTATCCTTTTGAACCCTGCTTTAAAATATATCGAATACTGTTAAGGATGCACTATTTGATAATATACTTACATGAACTACATTTAAACAATGCGTATGTTATAATAATTATTAATTTTGCAATATTTAACTTACTATGTTTACTTAATATGTTTTGTATAGCACAATTTAATATTGCCTTAAGGGTCATTTTATTTGGAAAATTTATGGTGATTTTGACTCAGAATCACAAGCTCTTTCTCTCCTAGTAGGACACAAAAAGTGTCCTAAAATGTTCATATATTTTTTGTTTCTTCCATTCCGTTACCGTCATAAGAAGTGTATGGAAAAATGGTAACGGAATGGAAAAAAAACTTGGGACACATTTTTTGTCCTAACAAAATCGAAAGAGCTCGTGATTTGAAGTCGAAATCACCAAAAATTTAAAAAAAAACGGAATGTACAATTTTAAACAAAATGGCCGTTAAATACTTAACAAAACACATTGAAGAAATTAATAAAAAAGGATAGTGCGCTGCACATTTGCTTTTATTTTTCAATTTCATCTTAAGTCATTTTGCGAAAAATTATTGCATAAATATAAAAAAAATGTTGATTTATACTCATATCATTAGAATTTTACCCTCACACACAGCATTCGCTCGACTCTCTTCGGCTATAAAAATAGTATAGTATCCCTTTTTCGTGCCACTTTTGCGCACTATCTGTGAGTCGGTGTTATTATGAGTTGAACGCCAAAATCAGATTAGTAAAGATCAAGTATCCTTCTCCTTTACACATTACTTGCTAGTAAGAGAAGGATGCTTTATCTAAATTGAACGCTAACGCAGCCGAACTAAAGCGGAGAGAAATAAAATTGCACCAGTTTATCGCCAATAAACTGCCCCAAATGCATTTCCAGTCCTCTTTTGTGACTCTAATGTTCGGTTATCTTAAGTCAGACTTATCTTTAAGCATTGCTGACTACTTAGTTGTATAGGTAACCTAACTAGAGTAACTAGAGACCGTCTTTTAACTTTAAAACATCTTAAGACACAATCCAACTGCAATACAACTTCAATGCATTAACTACGCAATACTAGCGCCTAAACGTCTGAGTCAGAAATATTAGAATTAGCTTGAAAATTATTCCGATGCAACTTCAATACAACTCCAATATTGGTTGATTATTTGTTGTGTTGGTGTTTGGAGATTCATTATGGTTTTTAATGTATTGTTTAATTATTTTAAAGTTAAAATACGGTACTTTGTCAGAATGAGGATGCAAATAATGGTGCATATATACTTTTGTAAACATGTCAGTCTCAAAAAATCAATTTAGAATCTGTGGGGTTTTAAAGCTTATTTATTTGTAACTTTGTCATCGCCCTTGGTCTTTGTGAAATCAATGTTTGTATTTTGATTGGAATTTGAAATTTGTATACAAAAGCACAGTATGTAAAAAAAAAACACTAGAGAAATATTTGATTAATGTATGTTTATGTGATTATTTAAGCATTACTTTACGAGTATTGTAATACTTATGTTGCGCTATCAAGTTATCAAATATGTATAAATCTTATTTCAACACATAAATATCTCTTATGTAAGTATAATTTTGTGCAATTATAAATCTATTAGAAACATACTCTGACATGTTAAATAAAAAAAAATATTTAAAAAGTATTTAATTGATGTACTTACTCTAATTTTTACTATTTGCTACAATGCAATTGCAATTTTTGTGAAAAAAGTGGTCCTAAAACATGTAGATAGGGTAGTTTTTGCTGCATTTTTACAGATTGCACTACTCTATGTTTGTATAATGAGTCATTATTAGTGACAGTTTAATTTATTTAACTACAATTCAATCTGACTTTATACTTAAATTACAGTTGGATTTGTTAGCTAATTGGGCAATCCAATTGTAAGATAGTATCTGGGATTTAAACACAATTTATTGTCACGTCTAAAATGACTTATCTCTTGTGATTATTTAATTTAAAATATCTCTGTCTTAAGTATTAAGTTACTCATTGGTTAAGACTAAAGTCAGACCAAGCTAACTCTGCACTGATTTTGCAAAGACAAAGTATGGTAAGTCAGCTTAAATGTCAAATTTAAATGAACAAATGGCGGATTGTCATTTTCATTTTTTATTGTAAAGTCTGTGCAGAGATAGCGGCTGGACTCTATGAAATTGTAAAATAGGGGTAAAAGGGGGGTAACCTAACTGTACCTACTAAGTATATTAAGAGCTGTAAATATGTTGTTTAACTAAGATAGACCCTGTAGTATTTATTTGTACGATTTGGGCCTCTGTTGAAATCCAAAGTTTTTAATTTATTTTTCGACCAATAAATGTTGGAGAGAACTATTTTGTGATTTTATTTTCCTTGTAGGATACAGCCTGTCTGATGATAAGCAGTCACAGTAGCCAATGAACTCCTTCAAGTTCAGGGGTTTTGCATCGGCATGTATTTAACCAGGCTGCTAAATAATTGAAATTGGGTAGCTATAAAAATATAAATGGGTACCAAAATTAATAGGTTGGCGACTAATTTGGGGCCGTACATTATCTCAATATGGGCTGTTTTTTAATGTCTTGATAGCCATTGTTTAACTATAGGTAGGTATCAAATAATTATATTGAAAACTGAATTTATAACTGGGAAGCATTTGAAGTTTAAGATACCAGCAATTGATACCCAAAAAATGTTTAAATAGGTAGAAACAAATAGCTGGCAATAAATATTTAAACCAAGCCTGCTTTGAATAATAGATGCCAAGTTAATATTTTTGTTGCCAACCTATTATTTCAAGTTCCCGGTTAATTTTATGGTCAGCTATATATTGCTGCCGTTTTTCAATAATATGATGCCACATGTTTGAGGCTTATAAAAAAATATCGTCGCTAAAATATTAATTCACGGCCAATTTATATTATTATATGAATTAGAAAAGATGCCGATTCATGTTTTAGATACCCGGAAAATTATAAGCCTTTTGCATCTGCGGTGCTGACCCTTTAAATAGATGTATAGCTTTTTGAATAATATATTTAAGTACTCTAGTCTCTTTAAAAAACCTAAACCGAATTATAAATATTCAAATCAAAATATTTATTAAAATAATTTGTTTTGTTCTTCAGTTGTATTGACGGCAGCGCCATCTCTCGCTTTCGATGAACTCCTAAATAGCTAGTATTCACAAATCTTGCATATGCAAGCTTTGTAAATGCTAATTATACGAGGGAAAATTCGACCGGTGCCGCTGTGACCCGAGTAGCCTAGTGATTAGGGCGTCTGCCGCGAATGCAGAAGACGCTGGTTCGATCCCAGGCCTGGGCACCGGAGGCCTAGGTCACTTTTTCCTTTGTATATGACAAGTTTAAAATGCTGGATGTTGAAAATTAAAATAGTAAAATGTGGTAGGTAAGTCAGGTGGAGAAATATAAAACGTGTATGATATTTCCTTCTTGTACTATCGGGTTCAGAATTGCATGGCCAATTTATGAATGAATTCATTGATAAATTGACCATGCAATTTTGAACCCGATGGTACAAATAATATGTCAGTACCTATATTATAGAAGTTGTTCTTTCAACCATGTTGCCATAACCATATTGTCGAAATTGTTTTCAGTTTTATATACATTTTGGCCGATCAAATGCACATGTTTTCTATGGGGTGGTATTTTTTTTAAATCTTGGTGTAGGCAGCCTAGTTAATCACCTCGTTCAATATTGTTGAGGGTCAGAAAAACACTATATACAGGCTGGAAAGATAAGTCGGGCCCTGGAGGGAAACTACCTTAAAACCTTGAGATAGCTCAATTCGCTCAAAGGAAACATTCTTTTATTTTTCCTAAAAACTAAAACTGCATTCAGATTTTTTTTCTTAATTTTCACTTTTTTCCATACTAATTGTATGAAAAATATTATTATTATTATTTATGGGTTCTCTTGTGCCCTAAACTTGGTTGGTATTTAGAAGTTTTTATCCTCGTTGGAAACAGGATCGATTGGCATCAATTGTCATAAAAATTATTTATGGCAAAAATTACAAAATAAATACTTTTTTTGAAAACTGTACTCTTTTCCAAAAATTTTTAAATGCAGTTATGTCCCTTTAAAGAAATTAAAGAATGTTTCCTTTCAGTGAATTGAGCTATCTCAACGTTTTAAGGTAGTTTTCCTCCAGGGCCCGACTTATCTTTCCACCCTGTATATAAATACAAATAAAGAAATACATATTTGAAAATATACTAGGTACCTCACAAAATAGTATTTTATACAATCGTGACATAATTAATAGCTTTTCAGTGGCCTAAGTAAGGTACGAGATTGAAAACCTTGATTATGTCACTATTGCATACAATACTTTTTCTACGAGTGCTCAATATAGGCAAACCGGTAAGAATAGAGTTCGACGAAATACCTGCTGCCTCTATACGATTGAGTAAGTTCTATCTCCCGGTGGATTGTACCGGCGGTCGGGGAGGAGGACACGGGCGGTTTGGGAGGACAACAGTGTTACAATATTGTATGAAAATCCTTTGTGCCATCGTTGGCGATGCCACAAAATGCGACAAAATCTCTATCGAAAAGTATGCGCTTGTAGTTCGGTCTACACAATCTCAATTACAGTCGACGAGTAGAAAAAATAACTTGTGAGTTGGTTATCAATAATATTGTTCGTGTACTATAAAAGAGAGAGTGTAAACCGGCTTTAGAGTGATTAAACTCGAACAACGAGTGTTGTTAGATAATTATGACTCATTTAGCTATCAGCATCCGATCTAGATTCTAGATCAGTATTCCCAGCACCTAGCAAGAGCAGGCGTGTTGATTGCTCTGTTAATAAAACTGCGTTTCAATACAAAGTAAGCTTTTTTGTACTGCTCTTAACTTGAATATACCGGGTGTTGCCTGTAATAGGAGCAAAAAATTAAAACGTAGATTCTACTCCTCAAACTAGACAATGTTTGTTCAACGACTTTTGAAAGTTATGTAGATTTTAGATTGTCTCTTTTTCAAACAAACTAAATAGTATTTTCAATGTACATCAAAGTCCGCCTAAATGACATCGCCTGTCAGTCTTGTCACCCTACAGATATTAATCAATGTCTTAATATATTGCGTGTTCGAATGAACTTTAAACTGTAATAAAATTCAAACTACAAGTTATTTTTAAAAGTTGTTGAACAAACGTTGTCTAGTTTGAGGAGTACAATCTACGTTTTAATTTTTTGCTCTTATTACAGGCCACACCCGGTATGCAATATAAATACTTTTTATTACTTAAACACCTCAAAAAGAAAACTAGTACAGAAAAAATAAGTATTTAATTAAATTAGAGGTAAACAACAGGCGGACTTATTGCTAAAAAGCGATTTCTTCCAGGCAACCTTTAGGTGGTGGAAAATCATTAAATGATCTAAGTAGGTGTTGCAAAAACAGTGAAGAAAAGCCTAGCGAGAACAAAAAAACTTATTTCTGATAGTAAAGTCAGGTTTGTTACAAAACTACTAGGAACAACAAAATTATAGAATACACTTTCAAATCGAGCAAAAGTCAGTTATGCAATGTGTATCAGATCATTATCAGACCATAACCGCGTGTCTACTGAACTAACGTAGTCCTTAACGACATTGAAATAAGGATTAAAATTGGTTAGTGAACTCCACGGTATAATAGAACATTATGTCGATAGGAACATCGAAGCCTTGTTAGAGAAATACAGAGCTGATAAGGTCCGTCCACATTGCCCGAGTGCGCCGCTCGCGAAGAATGCATCTGTGGGTGAAGCAATAAAAGTTAAAGTATAGAGTACAATAAATGCTGAAAATGAGTACCATTATGGGTGCAGTTTTAAAAATAGCTTCTAATTCTCTAATATACAGGAAAGACGAGAACGCATGTAGCATAAACCATTAAATGTGTATGACCCATATATCTGCGTCTTGGCAAACTGAAGTAAACACGCATTCGCGCATAAAATCTAGACGCGTATTTTAATGGAACTCCTAAAAGGCTAGCCTTAACGCGTAACCGGTAATATACTTTGCAATTTTTCGGGCCCGATCTGTCGGATATGGAGGTGTAATTAATTCTAGGGCAGTTAGGAAGTTGTGGGAGAGGAAGGAAAAAGCAGGGTACAAGACAAATTGGATCCGAGAAATTTCAAAGTACAATACCGTTTTTAGTAGGTAAATAGGAGAGGTGTGGGGTTGCACACCAATTTCGATCACTACATATGAGTGCAAGTGAATCTTGACACATGGGTCGTTCACGAGTGAGTGATTTAAATGAACTATATCTTTTGATTCAATTCACTCAATCTTCAACTCACTGAAGATTTAACTCGCTCAGTAACTCATCTATCTCAGTGATTACAGTGTTACTTACTCTTTCTCACTCATGATTCGAATGAGCCGGCCGAGTTAAGCGAGTGACATGATGATATTGAGGCGAATATGCGAACAGATCCACTAAGCGAAATGAGTGATACGGTCACGTCTGAAAATATGGATACATTTAATGTGACAAAAACATGTATCCAAGACCTTACGCGTTGGTAATAGAGTCGTGGCTACATATTTTTGTCACATTAAATGTATCCATAGTTTCAGACGTGACTGTACATATCTCCGCGTGCGAAAGATATAAATCAATCTTTTCATTTCAGTGAAGCGTTTTGCGCATCTCTACATTCCATTAAGTTTTACTATGGAGCGTTATATGTAATCGGTATAACCTGAAATACCTCCAAACAATTCAAATCAAACTCCAGAAACGACAAGCTAAACATGGCATGCTCGCAAACAGTTCTTAGCAATTCGTGCAATCTGGACGCACCTATAGAAAGTACAGTGATTGCTGTAACAAGAGAATATTTGTTTCTTTATTGGGAAAGTGTTTTTGATTCGATGAGCACTGTTTATTTTAAGTTCTTGATATGTTTTTATTTGGAAGCAGTGGAAAATAAACAGTAGTTTGTGAAACTAAAGAGCAGCTCTATTTTTTTAAATTTACAAACAGCAACACTCTTAAGTGTACATCGGTGGACCTTATTACAAAAGGCATAAGGTATACCGATGGGCAGTTAACAGTGTGGGCGATTGTACAGTCACGTCTGAAAATATGGATACATTTAATGTGACAAAAACATGTATCCAAGACTTTACGCCTTGGTCATAGAGTCATGGCTACATATTTTTGTCACAATAGATGTATCCATATTTTCAGACATGACTGTACAATGAAATGCTGTTATTACGTTTCTTATATTTTAGGCTCGGAAGTATACTGTTTCAGGCGTAGCAAACCGAGGGGAACTGTAATGTAATTTCATACAACATTTCCGGACTGCAAAGTAACCTTGGTGTTAAAGATGGCGACAGGCTTTACGAGCTGCTTACCATCAGGCCGTCACTACATAGTATAAAAGAAAGTCGCTTTCCGCTGTCTGTCCCTATGTATGCTTATATTTTTAAAACTACGTAACGGATTTTGATGCGGTTTTTTTTTTAAATAGAGTGATTCAAGAGGAAGGTTTATATGTAGAATAGCATAATATAGTAGAGAAATACTGATAATTTTAGAGGTTTCTAATGTGATGTCATAAAAAAACACATTTTTTTGCGCTTACATTGCAAACGCTGGCTGAACCCTACGTTAGATAAAAAAAAAGTACTTAAGTATTGTACACCCTAAAAAGGTCTACAAAAAAGTCCTGTGCGAAGCCGGGGCGGGTCGCTAGTATAAATGTAATATCAACGTGTTAAGATAATTTTGAACACATCGTCTGTTTAGCTACTTCTGCTGCTGACTGTTAAAGGCATAATAATTTAACTATCGTATGACATGGCTAAAACCAATCAAACATTGCGACATGCAATATTGCAATGTTGCGAAATGTTGTCGGCAATCGAAATGTCTATTGTCAATAATGACTGTTGCAAAACATTACAATGGGTTTCTAAAACAATATCGGGTGTGGCCTTTGGTTTGACATAATCACGTCGAGTTGAAGGCCAGGAGTTTCTATATGAAGGGTTCAGACCACGCCAAGAATATGTATACATTTTGAACCGTATTACCAAAGTGTTTGTAAACATATTTTGGGTGTTGACTGTATACGGAAAGAACATTTCTGGTCACTTATGTATTTTGGACTAGAACATTACTCCAGAGGCCGGAAAATAACAGATTACCAGATAAGTAGGTATAAACGGATAGGGATACGAGGCTGGGAATCCGATTTCACGTCGAGGTATGTACTTACAGTTCTTTTCTCTTTGCACCGAAATAAACTAATGGTAAACTTAAATTATTATTATCACTTCGGATTCAGTTACGATAACTATCCTTATAAGATAAAAAATTAAGAAATCAAAAAGCTATTAGTAAAATTGCCGCCATCTTTGACGCCAAATTGACTTCTCAGATACACCTACCCACTTGGCCGGTAATCCTTATTTTCCTGGCCTCTGCTTGGATGTAGGTACTTTTTTAAACGATCGCAGCGCCACCTGCTCATTCCTTTGCGTATTTTTCCTAATTTACTCTTTTAAAAAGCAGTAGGTACCTACCTATCGTTGTGTCGATTCATATTCTTTTACCAAAATTCTGATGAAAATTCATGGAAGCGTTGTAAGGGAGGCTGCAAATGCAAATTTAATTTCTACACTTATTCATTTCGTGTTGAACCCATCTGAGGTCTTTTGGGTTCCGCTGTTTCTTTAAGTCCCGTAATATTATATTTTCTGATCATGCTGTGAAAGTAATTTTTTTGACATTTAAGCAAGTGGGAAGTGATACATTTCCTTCCTAGATTGTTTTACTCTTCAAGTGTAGGTACATATTTGACAAGTTTCAGAATAAATTATGAAAATTTGAAACAACTGAAGGACAAATAAAATTATTTTTAATTTATATTTTGATTTACTTATTTTTAAGTAGACACACCGGCACCGGACGCATTGGTCACTTTTTCCTTTGTATATGACATTTATATAAGTTATGAAAATTTGATTTAAAATTGACTAGGATGATTTTCATGCTTTTAAGTCGTCTGCGATTTAGCAACGACAATCCTTTTCACTTAGTTTTATTTTTAATAAAATACACGTATATTCTTCTATACCCGTTTTAAAATGGATTGTTATATTTCACCGGGCTAAAACACCTAATTTACTCGATATTGCCATCTATTATATAGAACCTCGTGGGTAATAGGTGTCTTTCATCCCTTGCATAACAATCGACTATACTTACATGCTCTTATAATATTCTCATTAAATATCCACCTGTATGGCTGGCTGCTGTAAAACCGATATAGATAAAAAAACCGGCCAAGTGCGTGTCGAACCACGCATAATAGAGGGTTCCGTACCTTCATTGGAATAAGAACCAAACTAATATCAAAAGGTCGTATCTGATGCCTATGGAAGAAAGTTTTGGGAGATAGCTCGAAAATGGCTGAACCGATAATGTTGAAAATAATTTTCGTAGAAAGTATATGATATATGATAATGCGATGTGCCTCGCCTCAAATTTTTTCATATTTTTTGGACTTACGGTTCAAAAGTTACAGGGGGAACACAATCTTTCTGCCTTTCGAAGCTAATATTTTTTTGAAATTTAGTTACATGTATGGAGCGCCCATTCAAAAAAAAATTTTTCTGAATTTTAACTACATAACTGAATAGCGGCATGCAAAATAAACCTTATGTCTAAATTTTATTAAGATACGTCTTATAAATTCCGATTGAAATGGCCGTGACATACGGACGGACGGACAGATGGACATGACGAAACTATAAGGGTTCCGTTTTTGCCATTTTGGCTACGGAACCCTTGCAAAAAGCCGGATGCAAAAAGTTGAAGGCATTGAAAATTTCGTCAGCCTAGTTACTTGACCCATAGCTTAAAAGCGCTTGATCGCTTTTAAGCTATGGCCCTGCAAGGCGTATCGATGTTGGTTTAAGTCTTACTGGGTTGATTACTTTTTCAATGTTTTCATTAATAAAAACTAGCGACCCGCCCCGGCTTCGCACGGGATACAAAATGGTTGTTGTGGGTTATCCCTAAGAGTTAGACATATACCATTGCGGACTTTTTTGTAGACCTTTGTAAGGTGTACAATACTGTATCTCGTAGGGTTCAGCCAGCGTTTGGAATATAAGCGCAAAAGAATGTGTTTCTTTACGACATCACATTGGAAACCTCTAACATTATCAGTGTTTCTCTACAATATTATGCATGTATTATACATATAAACCTCCCTCTTGAATCACTCTGTCTACTAAAAAAAACGGCATCAAAATGCGTCGCGTAGTTTTAAAGATCAAAGCATACATAGGGGCCACGATTCGAAAAATAAACACACACACTGGACAGACACAGCTCCAACCCAACTCAACTCAACGCTATAACGACATTGACATTTGCTATTCGAACAGATTTTGATTCAACATTGATCTCACATTGGTCACACATTGGACCAACATTGGACCAATGTGAGACCAATGTGTGACCAATGTGAGACCAATGTTGAATGAAAATCTGTCTGTCCAGTGTGTGTGTTTATTTTTTGAATCGCGGCCAGGGATAGACAGCGGAAAGCGACTTTGTTTTATAATATGTAGTGACTATTGTATAAAACGAGCTACGGAACCACTCCGAATTTTGGACAACTCGCACTTGACTATCAGGGTAAATTGCATCAAGATACGGGACCTTCGGCATTCTTCAAGCCCTAACCTTCAGTACCTACGTCGAGAAGTTTCTACAAATCGAGCTATATTCCAGAATTGAATTATGTAAGTGTCTACAAACTTTTATTTGTTGGAATATGACCACCTTGGCCGCTCCGATATATCTGATGGCGACTGTACCGTCACGTCTGAAAATATGGATACATTTCATGTGAGAAAAATATGTAGTCACAACTCTATTGGGAAGGCGTAAGGTCTTGGATACATGTTTTTGTCACATTAAATTTATGTATCTACAAATAGTAGGCGGTCACGTCTGAAAATATGGACAAATTTAATGTGACTAAAATATGTAGTCACGAATCTATTAAGAAGGCGTAAAGTCTTGGATACAGTGGCGTAACTATAGGGTGGCAGAGCTGGCAAAATGCCACGGGCCCTTGGCCTAAGGGGGCCCCCGGCCGGAGGGGACAAGACTAAAGGGGGATTCTAACATTTTCTGTAAAAGGGACCCATACTATGAATTTGCCACGGGCCCCACTTAGCGTAGTTACACCACTGCTTGGATACATGTTTTTATCACATTAAATGTATATATCTACAAATAGTAGGCGGTCACGTCTGAAAATATGGATACTTTTAATGTGACTAAAATATGTAGTCACGAATCTATTAAGAAGGCGTAAAGTCTTTGATACATGTTTTTGTCAAAAAAATATATCCAAGATTACGCCTTGGTAATAGAGTTGTGGCTACATATTTTTGTCGCATTAAATGGATCCATATTTTCAGACGTGACAGTACAGTCGCCATCAAATATATCGGAGTGGCCAAGGTACTCAAAAATATCTGAACATGCACTTTATCGCCTTGATACAGAGGCAGCTTGGTCCCTCAGATATATCTGATGGCGACTTTAATTTTCTAGCAATTTACAGTTCAAGTTATTTTCTTTTATTTGGTATAAATACATGAAATGGAATGGTTAGCAAGCTTCTAATGCAAAACTTGGCATTTTAAAAGTATAAAATTTCCTATACTTATTTCTACAAACTTACTCCGCATACCATAATGAAATTAGACTTTTTAAAGACCGCCTACGCCATCCAAGGATTAAATATAAACATAATAAAAAGCAATAAGATGTCTGTCGATAGCTCCTGCTGTTTTGAACACAGACCATGATAAACTACTAGACGGTGCATGTAACTCGTGGTCACCATAAATAGGGCCGTATTCTAACTGTAAAACACGTTTAGACACGATCCAACTTCAATGCATTGACTCATCATTATCATCATCATCATATCAGCCGAAAGACGTCCATTGCTGGACATAGGCCTCCCCCAAAGAGTGCCACAATGACCGGTCCTGCGCCACCCGCATCCAGCGGACTCCCGCGACCTTCACCAGGTCATCAGTCCACCTTGCGGGGGGTCTACCCACGCTGCGCCTTCCGGTTCGTGGTCGCCACTCGAGAACCTTTCCATTGCGATGCATTGACTACGCAATACAAATAGCGCCTAAACGTTTTAATCAGAAATATCAGTATTTGCCTGAAAATTATTTCGGTGCAACTCAAATGCAACTTTCGCATTATCGCATTGGTTTTAACCTATAATGATACTTGTGTGTGAAAAAAAAATATAAATAAATAAAACGTCAATATTGGGTGATTATTTGTTGTGTGTTGATTATTTGAGATAGATTGTGTGTTAATGTAGGTGTTGTTAAAATTAGAACACGGCACATTATGCGCTCTCGTACTGATTTAGTATCGATATGGATGCGATCATTTGTTTCGGTATGTAGGTATGTATATATTTACTATCTCTAGGTATTCGTCACGTGGAAAATAATAAAAGATAAAACATATTTATTCTTCAATATAGGCACATTACAATGCACTTATGAAATAAAAAAAACAATTAATTAAGAAAAGTAATTTGAAATTAAATTCGCATTTTGAACTTAAGACTAAATAATAATGCTGTATAGGTATAGTTGTCCTACTCGAATCATAGCATTTAACATAAAATAATCACACTGTATTAAAACGTTTCATAACGCGGTGTCTACATTATAGGGATCAATGTTACTCTGCGTCCGTAGGAAACACCTTAGACAACCCTACACGTGATCCCTGGGTGGTGCTAAAAGAGTAACAAACTTGGCAGCTGAACTGTCCCATCTGGACCTCACTGCACTCACTGGATTTTCTTTATCATCTGCTTTCCCACTACTACTACCCCAGGGAAGAAATGCCTATCTATATCCAGTGACATGTAGCCATACGATAAATAATGATAAATACATTATAGTCTGTGGTTCGGAATCATTAATTGTTTTTAGTCACGGATCTTAACATATTTTAAAACCTCGTCATCAGTATGTACCTGTATGTACAGTAACCTACAATACCTTGCACAACAAGGCTTGCTAAAATAAAATGAATACAGCCTTGGCCAGAAATGTTGAGCATAGCTGTATGTTGTGTACAATGTTGATGTTAAGTATTAATTCCATATCATAACAATGTACAGTGACGTAAAATGTTACATTTTATTCATATATCTATAGAAAACTTCACTTAATACAACTTTCAAGGCGCCTATAAAATATGAAAAGTGTAGGTAACAAAAATGCGAATTTAAGTCGGTGCGAGAAATTGCAAATATTTGACGCAGTTACTACTAACTTCAACAAAACAAAACATGCCTGTTAAGTTTGAATTATTTGATAAAATAACTTAAAAAACCGACCACGTGCGAGTCGGACTCGCGCACCGAGGGTTCCGTACAAACCTATAACAAGCAAAAGTTGTAGCAAGTTTATTACTAATTTCAATTGAATACCTCTACGCGTTTACGAGGAAAAAGGTAGGAAGTTTAAAATTTAATAAAATATTTTTTTGTATGATTTTACTAAAAATGTCTACTTTTTGTAATTTTTCCATTATCTATGCTATATGACGTTGCTTCGTGCCAAATTTCAAGTTTCTGAGTTCACGGGAAGTACCCCATAGGTTTTGCGAGTGCCGCAAAACTCTAAAATTTGCAGCGTTTGCGTTTACGACTGTATCTTTTGATTGCGTTGGCTTTTAAGTTTGATTTTTTTACAACTCTAAGGGACAATAGACTTGAGTATTTGATATAAATTTCAGTTTGATACCTCTACGCGTTCCTGAGAAAAATGGTCTTGACAGACAGACAGATAGACAGACGGACAACAAAGTGACCCTATAAGGGTTCCGATTTTTCCTTTCAAGGTACGGAACCCTAAAAAGATAGAAACGCCAGACTAAACTTTCGAGTTTTGTATGAAAATCGCAAGGGAGCTTAATACTTCTGGCCAAAGGCTGTATTTTAACCTAAGATGTTGAATATTGTTCTTCAGTGCGCTTGTCAAATTACTCAGGGTGTGCGAGGAAGCATGCTGGGACCCATGGGCTAAGGTACAATACCAGCTAGATTGAGCTTCTGGTTTTTAAGGCTGGTGGTAAGTCTTACGAGACACTAACTGAAGTTTACCTATGCAATGCTCTAATCAAACGGACGAATCGATTTAAGTACCTTGGTCACTGGGTCACTGAAAACCTCCAGGATGACCAGGGGCTGTATTCTAACTTTAAAACACGTTTAGAAACTATGCAACTTCAATGCAACTCCAATACAACTTCGATAATAGTTGATTATTTGGTGTGTATTGGGGCGTAAGCGAAGCAAGTTCTTACAAACACCTTCTGGCTACTGGGACGTGTCGGCATTTCGATAGCTTTTTGATTTTGAGAGTTTGTTCCGCGATAATTTTAGTACCTAACGCTTTTCTGATCTTCATGTTTGTTGGGGTTTTAGCAGATACACATATAATTTGAGAGTTCCTATATGAATAGGATCGACCAAGGGGTCGAGGAGTTAGAAGGTGCCAAAAAAAACCTTCATATGTTTACAAGTAAATCGCGAGTTCTTAGTTCGAGGCGGACTACTAGTGTATTTTAAAATTATAATACAGCACCAGGATATGGAAAGGGAGCGTAGAGCCATTGACTGTTCGCTGTAATATGTTGGCCCGTAGGTTTGCACGGTGTGACGGGGAGGGGATGTCAAAGTAACATTATTTAAGTCATTTTGTCCAACCTTTTACACCTGTAGAATGACTATAAAAAGAGGACATTCAATGTTTTGCGCGTTCAGTATAAAAATGAGTTCAGGTAACTGTCAGGGCACTCCCACGCTGTTTAAATTTTTTAATCAAAACCGTTTTAAAATCAATAAACAATACTTTATCTTATCACTTAGAAATCTCTCAAGTCGCAAATAATTGTTTTTTTGCGCATAACCCTCCCATTAGTAATCAATGTAGTTTCTTAGAAACAACTATGTTGATATACAGGATGTGTCACACTGGGTGTGTGTGTTCGTTATTGATTGTTCATTTGACCCGCTCTTCGTATTCATTATATTTATTTATTTTTTATTTTATTGGTATTCAGGACAACAACAGCCATAGATATAACTATAATATAACTAGCTGTGCCCGCGGCTCCGCCCGCGTGGAATTCGGTCTGTGTCAGTAAGCGGCTAATTCACCCCTAATTTCTCTCCCGCTACCCTGGAGGCGGAACTTGAAGTAAAGTTGACAGATGGATACGCTAGAGGACAGTAGTCCTAATAAAATATTTTACAATTACCACTAAATGAAACTACACTCATAAATGAATCCTTTTTTTATTAAATTTTTTTGGCATGATTTTAACGACAACATAAAGAGTATAGTACCTAGGTGTATATCGGACGATACAGGACCACTTTTGTTTTTATACGTTTATGTCTACTGCAAATATCATCCAAATCGATCCTCCCGTCAAATCAGTCAAAGCATGAGAGGTAAAAACAGGCGCGAATGAAATTGGGGGGGGGGGGTCACAAATGCAGAAATGATTTTTTTCTATTTGAGGTGCACTTGGAGGAGGGAGTTCCATGACCCATGCAAATTTAACTCAATCGAGTGTAGTGGCTACCCCCCCCCCCCCCCCCCTTTTAGACGTTGAATTTTTTTATAGGCTACGTATAACCTGGCTGGGGATTTTCTGGAATTGGAATTAGTAATAAACTTATATAGATGTCATATACAAAGGAAAAAGTGACCTAGGCCTCCGGTGCCCAGGGCTGGGATCGAACCAGCGTCTTCTGCATTCGCGGCAGACGCCTTTACCACTTGGCAACCCGGGTCACAGCTGCACCGGTCGAATTTTCCCGTGTATATGCAATCTTTGTAAATGCTCAGGCGCATTTTAGCCAATCATCTAAGGTAGAACATTATGAGTCCGTACCTCCAATCCGAACTTGTAGGAGTTCATTGAAAGCGAGAGAGATGGCGCTGCCCTCAGTACAACTGAAGAACAAATCCAATTATTTTTAATAAATATTTTGATTTGTTTATTTTAAGTAGACACACTACTATATAAATCATAAACTTATATAGATGTCATATACAAAGGAAAAAGTGACCTAGGCCTCCGGTGCCCAGGGCTGGGATCGAACCAGCGTCTTCTGCATTCGCGGCAGACGCCAAGTGGTAAGCCCTGGGCACCGGAGGCCTAGGTCACTTTTTCCTTTGTATATGACATCTATATAAGTTTATGATTTATATAGTAGTGTGTCTACTTAAAATAAACAAATCAAAATATTTATTAAAAATAATTTGATTTTCTTTAGTTGGAATTAATAATCCTTAAGGGGTGATTTCCGGGATAACAATGCAAAAAAAAAACCGGCCAAGAGCATGTAGGGCGATGCTCCGTGTAGAGTTTCGTAGATGCTGCCCTGTTACAAAACATCCGTTCAAAAGGTCGTTTATTTGGCGGCGCTTACGTCATTTTACTATTCGGCACTTCCTTTCACTATGCGTTTTTGACTAATAATTCAAAAACGGCTGGACCGATTTTATTCAATATAGTTTTTATTGAAAGTTCTTATCAGGCCTCACCAAATTTCAGCTTTCTAGTGCGAACGGTAACTGAGCTAGACCGCGGACAGCACGGACATGGCGATATAACTGTCACGTAATAAGGCCTAATTATGTACAGAAGCATACACTGCTTTACCTACACACATATTAAAAATCCATTGAAACCATTAGAATGACCGCCATTACACCGCCATGACCAACATTATTGCGCCGGCGGTCGGGGGGGCGAATTTTCATTACGTTACCGTAGGTAATGAATTTTCATACGTTTTTACCACACTGTCACAGATACGAGTAATACACTGATGTTACGTTACTGGTTGCAATAATGTTGGTAATTAATTACATACGGTTCCGAACGCGGAATAGAGGATTTATGATATTGGTGTAGATCAAGATATTTATTCGTCAATGTAAGCACATTACAATGCACTAATGAACGTCAGAGAAAAATAAAATACGTGAGTGTCGTGGAAAGTATGTGAATCGAGTGCGATTGGAACGAAGTTATGTTTTTGAAATTTTGGAAATTTTGGAAATTTTGGAAATTTTGACATTTTTGACATTTTTGACATTTTTAAAATTCTCGACTTTTAAGGTTCTCGACTTTTTTCACTTTTATCACTTTGTCACTTCTCAATTTCACTACACTTCACTTCACTTTATTCTATTTTATATATTTTTTATTCCATTCCATTTTACATGTTTCTCAATGGTATGGGTGTCGCGTTTTCGTGACGTGACGCTTTTTCGTGACTGTCACGTGACTTTTTTTCGCCTTGGCCGGATCCGCGAACCGTCTGATAAGGAACTTCGTTCCAAAACTACCACCGGTTCTAACCCTACACCTCTGGCCCAAGAAGTATTATGACCGAAAAGAAATTCGACGGGACTCATTTTTTTCAAAACAGTAATACATTATTAGATCTTAAAGATACAAAATAAGGCGTAGTTCTTCAAGAAGACATATCAAAACAGGTTGAGAGACAGATAATGTACCTATTGTTTAATTATAAAGAAAAATAAACCCTAATCTGACTGCTTCACAAAACGTTTGACATGTTTATCTACACTCACATTGTAAGTTCTCTAAAACGTGTTCGAAAACGGTAGGCAATGCTAGCATTACCACAACTGATTTTACTATGATAAGCTTTTTATCTGTATCAGTAACGTAATTTTAACTTTACATGCTCAAATATTGATGTGTTATGAGTTTTGATAACATAATGTATACCTGCACGCTCCCGCGCGGCCGCCGATACGCGCCCGCGCGACCGCCGGCACAATCGAGTTGGCCATGGCGGTGCAATGGCGGCCATTCTATGGTTTCCGAATAATGCATTTAGGATAAATAATATGAGTGTAGATAAATCAGTGTATGCAACTGTACGTAATTAGGCCTTAAAACACTCGTGTGATCTTATTATGAAAACCACACTCATGTTTTAAGGACCCTTATTACGTTACATAAACTACTATTTCCTACCTAAACGGTGTCCTATAAATGTTAGATGATTTTGTAGTAGTTTTTTGGTTTGGGCCATGCATACGTACGGTACGTTATATATAGTCCTCGAACCTGCAATAACCCTTTGACATTCATGACATTTTCAAATATTTCTTAAGAGCGGGTAAAGGTAAATTTAAAGCATCGACGGGTAACAGGCGTCACTTCCATTCTTTTTTTCATTTTTTTGGACCTACGGTTCGAAAGTAAGATTGGTTTGAAAAAGAAACTATCCTTTGTCATTTCTCGAGACCCATACTATCTCTATACCAATTTTCATCTAAATCAGTTCAGCGGAAAAAAATTCCTCATACCACCTTCCAACCCCCTTTTCACCCCCACACGGGTTTGAAAACTATCTTTTGACGTTTCTCGAGACTCAAATTATCTCCATACTCATTTCTATCTAAATCGCTTCAGCGGTTAAAAATTCTCCATACAAACTTTCAACCCCATTTTCACCCCCACCAGGGTTGATTTTCGGGATTAAAACTATATATTATCCTTTATCAGGACTCAAACTATATCTATACAAAATTTCATCAAAATCCGTTCAGCCGTTTTCACGTGATGCGCGGTCAAATAAACAGACAAACAGATAAACAGACAAACAGATAAACAGATAAACAGACAAACAGATAAACAGACAAAAATTCTAAAAATTGTTGGAACGTGTTCTGTTATCGCCCCAGCCAACTTTTTTTCGATTATCTTCCATGTACAGACTTTCGACCCTCTTCAGCTTTATTATATGTATAGATAATAAATAAATATTATAAGGACAATCTTACACAAATCGACCTAGGCCCACAGTAAGCTCAATAAGGCTTGTGTTATGGGTACTAGACGACGATATATATAATATATAGATATAGATAAATACTTAAATACATAGAAAACATCCATAACTCAGGGACAAATATCTGTAATAAACACACAAATACCCTGCCCTGACCAGGATTCGAACCCGGGACCTCCTGCTTCGTAGGCAGGGTCTCTACCAACTAGGCTAGGAGGCCGTTAGATAGAAGATAACTGTGATGTAATAGTAATTACATAAAAAAAGGCCAACAACAGTCATCCGCTATTTTACAATATCTATGTTTCAAATTAGATAATTTAAAAATTAGTGAAATTAAACGCGTTGCCGACCCTTAGAAAACAGGTTTCACATGTTGATGGCTAAAGAGAAGAGAGTCCCTCGTCGTCAACACACTGGGTCCTTATAGAGCTCTCTGGCGACCTTACTCACCGGCAGGAACAACACTATGAGTAGGGTCTAGTGCTATTTGGCTGTGGTTTTCTGTAAGGGGAAGATGTGATAAGAATGGGGATGTAAGGTGGAAATGATAGATGTGATTTAATCAGGGTTTTTGTGTTCTTCTTCTTTCGTGTCGACAGTTCCTATATGATGGATGCCCAGAAGGCAGCGGTGTTGACAGCCGGCCGTCGCGTCCTGATCAAGTTCCGAGCAGGAGTACGGGCATGCTGGGCACCAGCAGGTGCGTAATTGTTTGCGTTGCTGTGTCGCAAGCGCATAGGGTGGAGTGGTCACGAAGTAGTATTCATGCGACCATGTTCCGCCTGCAGCGACCAACCTGGGACCTGAGCCTGTTTAGCGCCTTCCAAACGGGCTATGGTTCTTTGTGGCGGTAGCTGTTCCAATTTTTGTGTTTCTAAGTGAGGAAACTAGAAGGCTCCGTTAACTGAGTATCAAGTCGGAAGTGTCGGAACTACTAGGTCCAAAGAACTCAAGTAACTACAAAGAAATTATAATAATATTAAAAAACCGGCCAAGAGCGTGTCGGGCCACGCTCACTGTAGGGTTCCGTAGTTTTCCGTCCGTCAAAGTAAGTGTCCCCACTTAAGAGTTAATAACACCGCCATGTAGGATATGATATGAGAGTTCCACGTACAGCGACATCTATCGGCAAATTAAGTAAACTATTGCGCGCGAGCATAAAGTATGGAAGATGATTTTTATGGGATAATTCTTTATTGCGTGAACCGATTTTCACCGTTTTTACTTTATTTGAAAGCACGTCATTTCATTACAATAAACACCTGCTTATACGGTTAAATTACAAACTTAGTTCAGAAATTATTTTGTATTTTTTTTCAAAAACTATTCATCCTATCTTGATAGGATGAATAGTTTTTGAAAAAAAAATCAAAATAATTTTCCTAGAAAGTTTTTATAAAGTTCTACTTTTGAGATTTTTTTCATATTTTTAAAACTTATGATTCAAAAGTTAGAGGGTTGGGGGGACGCATATTTTTTTACTTCTGGAGCGATTATTTCCGAAAATATTTACATTATCGAAAAATAATTTTAGGAAACCCCTATTCATTTTTAAATACCTATCCAATAATATATCACACGTTAGGGTTGAAATGAAAAAAAAAATCACTCCCCACTTTACGTATAGGGGAGGTACCCTAATAAAAAAAAACACTTTTTATTTTACCACTTTGTCGGCGTGATTGATATACATATTAGTACCAAATTTCAGCTTTCTAGTGCTAACGGTCACTGAGATTATCCGCGGACGGACGGACGGACGGACGGACGGACGGACGGACGGACGGGCAGACATGGCGAAACTATAAGGGTTCCTAGTTGACTACGGAACCCTAAAAACCACGTATGAATATTATATTGAGTATCAAAAATCGTAAAATATTATAAATACAAAAATTACACCAAAACATTCGTGGATAACTTTTAAATTGAAATTACATTTGTTTTAGCCTGCGAAATCCTTAGAGCATTTAACCCGGAGTAGCCATGTCTGTCATTTTCTATAGTACAAAAAAGGTCTGCCGATTTTTGCGTGGAAGGGGAATGTCAAATTTATAGCTATTCGTACGTAACGTACAAATAGCCGTCAGATAATCGTCGTCAGATACAATAAATTGGCTACTTTCCTAAAAAAAAATATTTAGTCCGTCAGTTAGATTATCAAAAAATATTGGACACGTATTTTTTATTTTTTCAATCAAACAAAAATTGGTGAAGATATAGCCCGTTAAAGTTCCGCGTGACGTCACATTTTAGTACAATTTTTAGTATAATGTGACGTCACGCGGAACTTTAACGGGCTATATCTTCACCAATTTTTGTTTGATTGAAAAAATAAAAAATACGTGTCCAATATTTTTTGATAATCTAACTGACGGACTAAATAGAATTATATTTTTTTACCCAGGAAAGTACCCAATTACGTATGGTATGTATGACCGCCGGTCATAATTACGAGTATGTTTTCGGCAGAGGGGAATGCCTGTCAATGGCGATTCCGGTTGGTTGAATGCTCTAAGTACAAAATCAAATGAAATTACAAAACAGTATCTAATCCTCTATCCTATAGTCTGAACAGCGCATGCGCGTGCCTCTAAATTCTAAACTTGCGTCGCGTATCCTGACAAATATCAACGTTCAAATATTTAGTCCGAACTACAAAGGGCCGCCTGCGACAATAAATGTACACTAATATTGATTTAAACTTGCAAAAGTGACGTTTAGTTTGAAGTGTTTGTATATGGTCACACGCTCAGTTTAAACGTGGTTTAAACTAGTACACCTGTGTATATATAAGTAAAAGGAACGGAGGGTTAAATGAGTATATAACACATACACACATAGGTTCACAAATACACATTCAAAAAAAAATGGGCATATAAGGACTAGGTATAAGTAATCAAAATAAACAATTTTTATAAGTACTTCGAAATCTTGAAGTCGGTTGAAAATAGAGATAAATAGGCCGCTGTTTTCGTACAAATTGAGATCGCACGATAGAAAAATATACAAACACTTATAATTTTGTTAAACATTCACAAAATGTTTTATATTTAACATCATCAGAAGAGGAATTTAGTAACATTTTTGAATTTATGGCACAAATGACCAGTGAAATAAAAACTTTGGCGAGAAGTGCAAATATATCTCAACATAGGCTCGCAAGATTTTACTTGGGATTTAAAGGACAAAAGTCTCTCTTGCTTAGATAACAAAATAAATTAAATGCAAAATATTGTTTACAAAGTATACCTTATGAAGTTATGATGTTTTAAAACATGAAAGTAAATAAAAAAAAAAAAGAACCGACTTCACTTAGCATCCACCTTTCCAACAGCAAATGCTCGAGCTGCTGTAAAAAATACTCAAATCATTATAATAGTTGAAGAGTTCCCTCGATTTCTCCAGGATCCCATCATCAGATCCTGACCTGGTTATAATGGGACCAACTGTGAAGTATACTCTTTCAAACAAAAAAAAAAAGAATTTTCCAAATCGGTTCAGCCGTCTTTGAATAATTGGTGAAAAAAAATTACAAAAAAAATAAAAAGGTCCCGACGAATTGATAACCTCCTGTTTCGAAATCTTGAAGTCGGTCGAAAACCAGAAATACCTACCAAATACAGCATCAACTTTTGTAAAAAGAATTTTCGGTACAGGCCTTATTATACAATTTATATTTGTAGGTATACACGGTGCCCATGAGCATTGCAAGAGATTTTAACCACGCATTTCTGAGGTCAAAAGAATGAAAAAACATTATATGACTTTTGTTGTAAAACGCCAAAAAATAATTTTTTTTTTTTACTTTTTTTTTCACTTTTTTGAATGCTGTTCTACATAAAAAGTAAATGTCATTAGAAAAAAGTAACGGAAAAAGTAAATTGCTACATTTTTTCTCGTAAAAACTAGTCCATGCAAAGTGTTTCTTAGGTCTTTGATATCAGTCAATAAGAGATGTCTAGACTATGCCCCATACCGGTGAGATCGCCATCAAAAAATCATTTTACGCTGAGAAACAATTCAAAATGCAATTTTTTGTAAGTAGTAATTACTCTGAAACTATGGCGAATTTCGGAAAAGTTTAAAGGACATTTTGTTCTCTAAATATGATAATGAATACACTGTTAAAGTCTCTCGCAATGCTCACGGGCACCGTGTATTGTATACCGAAATTCGTCAATTATTCTGTGATATAGCCAACATTACCAACAAGGTAATATTTGCGACATGTTACGATCTAATACAAAGAAGTTTTTGCCTCGGTTTTTAATGCACAATAATTCTTTCATACTTACCACTCGACACAAATACGACCACAGAAACACAAACAAGTCATTGTTAAAGCGAAAAACATTATTCACTCAAGCTTACTCAACCCATACAAAGAATTTTATATATTTGCATATGACTGTACCTATACTTATATGTATGTTTGAAATTATAGACCAAGAGCAGGTCACGAAATATGGTACATAATCAGCGGAGCCAAACCGCTTTTACGCCTTGTGTTTTCGTGTGCCGTGCTGTCGTTAAATTAGGTATTGGATCTGCACATTCAGGGGTCGGAAGGGGTGACATGTTTTACCTAATCACCTGACTAAATATTACAGTTGAGCTGTTGTCATTATAATTAACCCTTTATAAGGCAGCGGTCTCAAAAAAGACGTGTAACCTCATATTTTTGTATTTTTTTATTGTTCAGAATTTTCAGGACTATAGATTGGCGACTAAAATTGCGGATTTTGTTCAGTCTTGCCCGTTAAAGGGTTAAACCACACATACGGTATCGTAAATATCTGAAGAATGTAATATTTAGTTAGTAAAATAGCTCACACTTTCCGACCTGTTTACAATGTTCAGATAGATTTGTCAGTATCACGAATGACATAAGTGTTCGAAGATAACTCGATAAAGTAGTTGAAATTATTATGGACGATAAAAATGGCGGTAGCTCATATCATGCTGTACATATAATACAATAACTGCTGCCAATCACAGAGCAGGGCTTCTCCATTGTTAGAAACAACAACATTGCCCATTATTACGGAAACAAAAACTGGCGACAATTATAAAGTAGCTTAAAACGTCACCTATCACAAATTTGATTCCAAAAGAAACGCCTGTCAATATTCTAAATAAATACATCATTAATGATGTACTAAACTTAGTCCTCTATAACATGCACTCTTCAATTGACCTACATTATCTGACCTCTACGTATAAACAACTGCCAGTAATAATAATAACAAGAAAAAAAGCATACTATATTAATTTGGTTGCTCCGCTGATTGTGTACAATATTCCGTGGCTAGCTCTTAAACGTAAATACGCCTATGACGAATTACTTCGAAGTTTATGCCTTGGTACGGTCATATACTAATGACTGTACCTATGTAATATGAATTATGTACCTATTGTAATTCTGTTAACTTTTTTTTATATTGAATAAATATTATTATTATTTATAGAACATTGGATATTTCATAGAGTCAGTGTTAAACAAAATAAAATAGTTTGAGAACAAAATAAAATGACTCAACAGTTAAAGTCGATGAGTGTATGTACAACAACCAATTTGATTCCTAGGCCACTCTAGAACCTTGTCACAATAGCTAGCGTGGTACGTTTATACGTATTAACGGGCAACTGTCATTACGACAAGGTTCTACAGTGGCCTAGGAATCAAATTGGTTGACCGTACGTATTGGTCTAAGAGCTGGCCACGTCAGATGTGACACAATAATGAGAGCAATGAAACCTGTCTAGTTAGACTGCTTTATCATCCTTATTGCTAGATCCGGGCATCTGGCAGCTTTTAAGTGGATGTCAGAGTGACACACCAACAAAGTTTTTAAGTTGGAAAAAAGTAATACCAAAATAGGTAAAAAATTCCAAAGTTGTGTAATTTAAAGAGGACAGGGCCTATATTTTAACATTATATTAAAAACCATTGTCTATTATTGCGGAAACAAAAACAGTAGGCGACTAACTAAAAATTGCATTTTACATCATTTGGCACTACTTTCCCCCAACAGAACCTTCTGGATATGATATAACCTAATTAATTACATAATTTCCCATAATATTTCATTAAACCCAGAACTCTAGGAGTTGTTTTCTTCAAGTCATTTGCATTCTTTGACCACCACCACTTTACAGCTGCCAGATGTCCGGATCTAGAAATAAGCATAGTATAACCAACTAACTACATGGCTTTCGTTGCTCTCATTATTGTCATATCTGACGTGGCCAGCTCTCCGTCTATATGTTAATAGGTTACAGGTACATCTTCTGTTCCTTCTAGCATTTGTTCCAGCTTTTTGCTCTATTGAGCCTGGGGCCAAGCGCTGATGGCCTGACGGCAAGACGTCAGAGTCGTCAGACTTTCAATCCGAAGGTCTCGGGTTAAAACCCCGGCTTGTACCACTGAGTTTTTCGGAACTTATGTACGGAATATCATTTGATATTTGTGAACTCGCTTTTCGGTGAAGGAAAACATAGTAAGGAAACCGGATCTAATCCCAACAAGGCCTAGTTTCCCCTCTGGGTTGAAAGGTCAGATGGCAGTCGTATTCGTAAAAATGCCAACGGTGTTAAAAGTATGAAAATTGGAATGATTTAACTTTAGGCCATATGAATCAATTTGGCCCGTAGCTCCAAAAAAAAAACGAGAGCAGTTATGACGTCATCTTTTTTTGTACGGAAAAAAAATGTTTGTAAACCTATTATGTGTGGTATCAAATGAAAGGGCTTTTAAAGCTGATTCTAAAACTATATCACATCAGTACATTTCAGTCACTGGTTTTAAATTCAAATAAAAATAATTTTCAAAACATACCTAGTTTGGGCCCCTCCAGATACGATACGGTTGAATATTTTTTGTAAAATATACGTCAAATAGTACCTAATATCCTCATATCTAACACAAAGAAAGCAATTTTAAAAATATTTTTAATTAGTATTTATTTTTAATTTTTCATTATTACAAAGTGTGATCTATCAATCTATTTAAGTACCTTTTTGAGTTTTTGACTTATTGCATACAATTTTTTTATTTATTTTCCATACAAAAAAAAAGATGACGTCATAACTGCTCTCGTTTTTTGTTTTTTTTATGGGCTACGGTCCAAATTGATTCATATGGCCTAAAGATCGATCGATCCAATTTTAATGCTTTTAACACCATTTGCAGCATTTTCTTGAATTTCGGGGTGTACCGCTAGCACTATCGGTATTTCTGGCTGCGGACCGATGATCGATCAAAATCAGAGCAGATCAAATCTACTTTGTGCGAATTGTACCATTGATGAGTTTGTTAAAGTACACTCAAACCATGAAAAATAGTTTAAATTACTAACTTAGGAGTCTTAGGACTAAGTAGCCAAACGGATTAAAGACGTTATTTCCGAGCAAGATAAAATCTTTAAAAAAGGAAGCCAGCTTCATTCTAAAACTACTGGCATTCACATTTTTTATAAAAGCCATCTTTTAACGCTAATTACCAAAGATGAAAGAAATTCCGTTAAAAAACCCATTCAGCTCCGGATTTAAAAAGTTTGGACCGCGTTCCAAATTCGAAATGTAAAAACGGACGATCGTGACAGTGACCCCCTTAGGTGACCTCTAACGTTTGACTGGATAGCTAATGTGCAGCGTTTTGAATGCGTTCCTAGTAAAGTGTCGCTTACGAACGCTTACGAACACGGTTTACCGCGTTTTGGTTTGACATTGTAATTTTTTTTAATAAGTAAATACTTTGAATTATTTTAATGAACCCATGAATCCCAAGAAACTCATTTTACAAGTTTTTAATAAAAAAATATGAGATATTATACTATTTCAAGGTACGTTGTCACAAGCAAACTGTAGGCAAAGCAAAGTGTAAGTTACAGTAAATACAAATAATAAAGTAATACAATAAGGAGACGTAATGCCGTGGAGACAAAACTGTGATTCCATAATAAGCCGATTTCCTCGTGTTCACGCGCGACACGTACACACATACAACTCGGGAACGAACGGTGATTGGTTCAAACGTCAAAAGTGAGTGTGTGTGCATGACACCGCGGCTTATTATGGCATCACAGATTTCATCTCCGTGAGTTTAGATCCCCTCATTTTATATGTCTATGGGTACAACAGCGGCCTACTTATAACTAAAGCGATCTCTTCCAAACAACCTCTTGGAAGCGGAAAACAAAGCTACAAACCAGTAAAAAAGTTCGTCACAAAGTTAGCGATCCTAACAGAATATCTTTAATCAACTGACCCGTGTGAATCTTTGACATCGTGACGTTCGGTCAAATTCAAAAATCGAACATCATGGCCGCTGGGTCACGAACGGATTTGGAATTGAGAAAAAAATTATTACTTTCACATCTTTTACTTGTTTTGAAATTGTTGATAATTGTGTATTAGTACGGCTAGAAAATTTCACAATTCAGACATATGTATTACAACAAAAGTCCAACGTGGGTCAGTTCGGGTTGCACACGCTGGTTCCACAACACGTAAATACTTAGAGAATTCAACCAACCGGAGCGGCCATGTCTGTAATTTTCTATTTAAAAAAATCTGCTGATATTTGCGGGGAAGGGGAACGTCAAATATATGGCTATTCGTACGTAACGTAAAAATAGCCACGTCAGATAAACGTCAGTCCATACAATAAATATGACCACTGGTCATATGTTTTCGGCAGAGGGGAACGTCTGTTAATGGCCGCTCCAGTTAGTTGAATTCAGGTAAATTGATTCGTTTACTTTATTTAATTGATTTATTATGTACTAGCTTTTGCCCGCGGCTTCGCTCGCGTTAAATTCGGGGTAACACGGTTCCCCTTTCCTGATTGCCCCCCTTAATGCTCCATACAAATTTCCACCCCCCATTTTAGGGATGTGGGGGGTTAGAAAGAGACAAAAAGTAGCCTATGTCACTCTCCATCCCTTCTACTATCTCCACTTAAAAAATCACGTCAATTCGTCGCCCCGTTTTGTCGTGAAAGACGGACAAGCAAACACACACATACACTTTCCCATTTATAATATTAGTATGGATTCTACTAGATGTGACAGCTAGAACATATTTTGTGCGCCATGTTTGGCGGTTGACAGCTATGACAGAATTAAAGACTAGTATAGACTTGTAGTGATTTTGACTACAACTTTTGTGACAAAGAATTTCTTAGGGATGTCGTCTCCTGTTACTTACTCAATGCTTTACTTGCCATTTCCATTGACTATAGATTATAGAGACTTATATGGATTTGATATAATATCCGATATTTTGTTTCATGTCATCTACCCGTTATTTTGTTTTTCTCTCCTGTATGTGAAGTCCCCAACCCGCACAGGTACGTGCTAATAAAACACTAGTGGCCCGAAGCACCCCGAACCGTAAAACTCGGTTAATCGAATCGCATCCGAGCCGATTTGCCCGAATCGGTCATTCGATTTATAAACGAGCTAGGGCTGAAACTGCAGCGCTTTTATTTTTAAATGTATATTGCATAAAATTATTTTAAACAAAAAAGAATCGACTTCACTTAGACAGCTTAGACTCTACATTTCCAAAAGAAATGCCCAAGCTAGCGTAAAAAATCCTTAAATCGCTATAGGTGTGCCTATAATATTTGAACAGTTCCCTCGATTTCTCCAAGATCCCATCATCAGATCCTGACCTGGTGACAATAGGACCAAGTCTAAAGTATGCCCTTTCAAACAAAAACAGAATTTTCCAAATCGCTCCAGCCGTCTTTAAATAAGCGTTGAACATAAGTAGGTACATTAAAAAAAAGATCCCGACGAATTGAGAACCTCCTCCTTCGAAATCTTGAAGTCGGTTGAAAAAACAAAAGCTGCACTTAATGCTAATAGAGTATTCTCTATAAATTAGTGTTATTTTTGGTCGATAATATGCGAACTATTTACATTACCTACCTACATATATATAGGGTGTAATCGTTAAGTGTAGCCAGGCGACTATTCCGTAAATATAAGAGATATTAGAAATTTTCAAACTGATATCGAAAGTGCGCTACCCAATGAGTAAAATTGCATTAATAACTTTTTTGAACTAAAATTATTAATATTAAAAATAATAAGTTTAAACGCTCCCATACAGTTTGTACCTACGACGACTCACTCTCAAAGTAGAACGTCGGCGCCGTAAGAGATAAAACTGCTTGAGATTCATTATTTGCACGAATAAACTGTAATAAAACAATAAAACCACTATTTATAAAATAATAAAACAATTCATGAATCATTCGATAACGGTAAAATGACTAGACCGTACAAACTAGTCTTTCAATGAACGTCGTACTAAATGTATGGGAGGGTTTGAAGTTAATGTTTGGGATAGTTTTGGTTTTATTAAAAAACAGTTATTAATGTAATTTTACTCATTAGGTGACGCACTTTCGATATCCGTTAGATATTTTCTAATATCTCTTATATTTACGGAGTAATCGCCTGGCTACACTTACCTAACGATTACAACCTGTATACATATGTATGTAAGTAGAAAATAATTAACGGCTACTACTATAGTAACCCAACCTGATGCTGGAGGTTCTAAAATCCCGGTAAGGGTATATATTTGTGTTTATCACGAATATTAAACTTATTCATGAGTTACGGTTGTGTAATTTAAGTCTAAAAATTAAATATTTTTAACTATAAAGGTAAATTCAATAATTATGTTTATGTAGGAGTAAACATGCTTATAAACCGTTCGCAAGGCGCAAAACCAATGGAGCTGCAGGCATCCATAGGTTACAGTGATCGCTTATCATTGGGCAAGCTGTATGCTTGATTGCCACTGACGTGGTAAAACAAAACAAAAACTAACTTGTAGAGAATACTTTTAAGCATAACATCCGCCATTTCCACGTTTTATTTTGGCAATAAAATTTAAATTGGTTAATAAAACGTATAAAATTTGTGGCAACCCTACCGTCCCCCAGTATAAAGCGATCCGAGCGTTGCGTCCAAATCTGATAACGTGTTAAACACGTACATATGTCGACTTAAGCCCTAATAGGGGTGATCAGATCGCTGTCAAATATGTTCGGAAGATTTGTGACAACCCTGTGCTTTTAACAGTAGATACGACTCGTACCTACCTACTCGAATACATAGGTAATAGTCTTTGTCCGTGACTCTGAATAGTCTTTGTGTGTACTATTGTTTGCCACTGATGTATAACATTTAACATATAATAAACAAAGGGCATTAATTGTTATTTGTTATACAAGGGTGCAAAGTTGTATTTTAACCGCGAGTGTGGAATAGAGCACGAGCTAGAGATTGGATTCTAGGGTTGAACTACGAGCTAGCGAACGGATTCCAGGGTTGAACTACGAGCTAGCGAATGGATTCTAGGGTTGAACTACGAGCTAGCGAATGGATTCTAGGGTTGAACTACGAGCTAGCGAATGGATTCTAGAGTTGAACTACGAGCTAGCGAATGGATTCTAGGGTTGAACTACGAGCTAGCGAACGGATTCTAGGGTTGAACTACGAGCTAGCGAATGGATTCTAGGGTTGAACTACGAGCTAGCGAATGGATTCTAGAGTTGAACTACGAGCTAGCGAATGGATTCTAGGGTTGAACTACGAGCTAGCGAATGGATTCTAGGGTTGAACTACGAGCTAGCGAATGGATTCTAGGGTTGAACTACGAGCTAGCGAATGGATTCTAGGGTTGAACTACGAGCTAACGAATGGAAGCGAGTAGTTCAAAAATAGAATCTTGAGGGTAGCGAGTGTTGCAAGACGTAAAAAAAACTTTGCAGCCGTGTGTAACAAAAATCTTTTCACCTCACTAAAGCGAGGAAAATACTACACAGGTACAAGAAAAACCTTTATTTTAAATTGAATAAAATTAAATATGAAATTATTTTTGCGTCCAAAGCACCTGATTTGATCAGACAATTTAATCAGATGGGCGAACATTGTCCTGTCTGGAGTGGCCTTTACATGTTATTATATTTAAAAAAGTTACTAATAAAATGCAGTTTTGCTATCTATTTTTAAGGAAAAAAAGGGCTTTTCGAGCTAGTGAGGTAAAATTTTTTTTTATTAATAGGTATATTTCACCTCATAGAGGCTATTCCGTCCATTACCGTTTTTCTCGAACAACGAACAAAATTGATAATTTCATCGACAACGCAGCGATTGCTTTTAGTTTCAGCAATCAAAAGCAATTGTTTTTTTTATCCTACGATTGTCAAAAGTGAAAATATACGCTCGTGAACGGAATAGCCCCTATGCCGGAATTAGCCTCATTGACCTTGTGTAGGTTTAGTAGTTAACTATTTAAATATAACTGAGACGAAAGGGACAGGGTTCCCTGCTCCGAGGAGTTTCTGGTGCAAAGGCTGTCCATAGCCATACAGCGTGGCAATGCCGCGAGCATTATGGGCACTTTTGCATCGGAAGCTTCAAGGAGCGGGTTTGACTACTTAATTGTTTTATGTAATTATTTTATATTTAAAATTTTGTACAATTTTATGACATTAACTTTTTTTAATAAAAAAAGTCATTTATACATTAATTTCTTTGTTCAATTTAAAATGGTTCACCTACTTATATTCAAACTCTTCAAATATTAATAGGCACGCCTACAGTGATTTCAATATCTTTACTACAGCTCGGGTGTTTCCTTTTGGAAAGTTGGAGTCTAAGTGGAGTTAGTTCTTTTATGTTTAAAATTATTTGTATTTTCTATGAATGAATCCCCATATTGCATTGTTCTTTTATTTGCTCTTGGCCGAATATTTTAAATTAAGTCTTAAAGCTGCTCCCTTTAAACCAAACATGAAATCTGATAACTCACTAATACTATCATACTTATATCTATAACAACAGGACTTACGCGTAAATCCTAAAAGGGGTGATCAGACTGATCAGTCAATGCTCGGGGTATGAAATTGAGATGTCATTTAGAAGGGGTGTACATAAATAAATTTCAAAGCAAGCATAACTTAATGAATGTCTAATTGTAACTTTATATTTAACCTTGACATGTAATCGACATTTTAATACGTAAGTAATAACAACATTGTTTGTATCAAATTAATTAGTATTTAAGTACCGTCACTTAAAAATGTAGGTACATATACACATGACCTGTAAAATTTTAATTGCACCAATAAAATATATGTATCTGTATAACTATACAGGACTAGCCTTTTCCCGCGGCTTCGCCCGCGTACTATAAGTACTCAAAAAGAATACGATACCCCTGTTGATTTTCAGACTTTGTGACCACATTTGCCTTTTAGGGGTTGAATTTTCAAAAAACCTGAAACACGTGTTTACTCATTTATCGTTAGGAATACTCCTGTGAAGTTTCGAATAAAATAGTCTAACAAATCTTGATTCGCCATACAAATTTTGGACCCCCATTTTACCCCTTTAGGGGGTGAATTTTGGAAAATCCTTTCTTAGTGCACCCCTAGACCTTATAAGGAAGCTACATGCCAAATTTGGAATCTCTAGAACCAGCGGTTTGGGCTGTGCGTTGATATGTCAGTCAGTCAGTCAGTTTCTTCTTTTATATATTTAGATGTAACAAGTGGGGATCTGTTTCGGGGCATAATAGGTATCGTATTGTAATTAATAAAAAGTAGGAAAAAACCCCTCACCCGCTTAGTTACTTCTGTGACTGACTGTACATAGATGTGTGTGTGCGTTGGGGCAATGTCGCAAAGCGTGTAATTCCGAAAATCAATCAAATATAGCTCGTATCCCATTGTAATAAGAGTCAACTTTCGGAATTAGCCGCTACTTTTTTTTAATCGGAATTACCCCAATGCAACAATAATGTAGAAAACCAACTACAAGCGCGCGCATAATGGTTCCGTAGCTAATTTCGAAAATACTAATATCAAAAGGATCTGCTTATGAAAGAAGTTTTTTGGAGATAACTCGAAAACGCCTTAACCGATAATGTTCAAAGCACTGTACGGTTTAAGAGGAATTTCCTCCCACGGACCCTGCGGCTATAGAATGAACTCCCTGCCGAGGTTTTCCCAGCGGGCTACAGTATAAGGGTTCTTCAAAAAAGGAGTCTATAGGTTCTTAAAGGGCAACGCGCATGTAAATCCTCTGGGGTTGCAGGCGTCCATAGGTTACGGTAACTGCTTACCATCAGGCGGCCATATGCCTGTTTGCCACCGTCGTGGTTTAAACAAAAACAATTTTCGTTGAAAGTATATATACAATGATGTATCTTTTCAATTTTTTTCATTTTTTTTCATCTCCGTTTCAAATACAGGGGACACAATTTTTTTATTTTTGGAGTGATTATTTCTGAAAATATTCACTTAATCAAAAAAATTTTAATTAAACCTCAATGTTATTTTAATAACCTACCGATTGATGTACAACACGTTGATATTGGGTCAAAACATTATTTTTGACATTTAATTACCTACATTATTTTGACAAAAACGTGACTTAATAAAAATAAATAATGAGTGAAAATCGTGTGAGTTTAAATCAGTACATTTAGTTACATTTTGGAGTAAAATTTTTTTTTTTAATTTTACTACAAAACAGGCGGATCTGACACTAGCACCGCATCTTGCTCCGGTGAACGAGACAGCGCTATACACATGCAGAGCACTATCTCGCTCACACACCGTCGCCGCATGCGAAAACCGCAGCAGTGTGATAACCGCCTTACTGTATTGTAAAGCTAAACTTCCTCATAACTGCTGTATTACTGAAGAACAAATCAAATTATTTTTAATAATTATTTTGATTGTTTTTTTTAAGTAGACACACTACAATATTAGTACATTACTTACCAAGGACTGTAAAAGAAAGAAAGCCCGAAATCGCAGGTATTTGTAACCCGAGCCTCAGGCGAGGGTTGTAAATATGCGATAGAGGGCTTTCTTTTTTACTGCCCGTGGTGAGTACACAATTTTACGTCTCCACCTGGCCATAATGCGAGTTTTACCGTACGCGTAGCGTGCGATAAAACTCACATTATGGCCAGGTGTGACGTAAAAATTATAAACTTATATAGATATCATATACAACGGAAAAAGTTTCTTAGGCCTCCGTTGCCCAGGGCTGGGATCGATCCAGCGTCTTCTGCATTCGCGGCAGACGCCTTTACCACCTAGGTCGGAGGCCTAGGTCACTTTTTCCTTGGTATATGACATCTATATAAGTTTATAACTGTTGTATCGCCTAAATAGTAAAAGTCGATTTAATAAAACTCGGGCACAGATAATGATATGTTGCCGTCATAGCAATCGTAGGTTGTGTTTACCGTTTTTTCGGTACTGTGGGTATTTAGAGGGTAATGGTAGGTTTCAAGGGTAGAGTTAGAAAGGTTTAGAATAAGAATAAGAATAAGAATAATCTTTAGTGACTTCAAAACCTAATATAAGTGTGAGTAACATTTCAACAGTACTCTAATACCTAAAGAGAAACTTATGTATTAGGTTTGATGCAGTTTCACCGGAACTGAGCCTCTGTCTCCCGAACTAGGATAGGATATCCTATCGTGAAAACTCGGAATTCACGAATATTTCCGAACGATATTGACGTTTAAAAATTATGGTTTTCAACCGACTTCAAGGAGGTTCTCAATTCGTCGGGATCTCTGTTTTTGCTATTTTTTTTATGTACCTATGTTTATCGATTATTCGAAGACGGCTGGACCGATTTGGAAATATTATTTTTTTGTTGAAAGAGTATACTTCACAGTTGGTCCCATTGTCATCAGGTAAGTATCTGGTAGTGGGATCCCGGAGAAATCGAGGGTTTTTTACAGTAGCTCGGGCATTTACTTTTGGAAAGGTGGAGGTTAAGTGAAGTCAGTTCTTTTTTGTTTAAAATTATTATATATATTAATCAACACAGTGACTCCTCCTTTATATTAAAAGGTCGGTAACGCGCATGTTACATCTCTGGAGTTGTAGGCGTCCATAGGCTAAGTAGGTAAATGCTTACCATCAGGCGGGCCGCATGCTTGTTTGCCACCGTCGTGGTAGTAAAAAAAACCGGCTAATTGCGAGTCGGACTCGTGCACCGAGGGTTTCGTACAAACCTGTAGGTATATAGGTGTAGTAACTTTAAAATTATTAAAAATATTTTTAATATATGATGTAACTAAAAATTTACGGTTTTCGCAATTTTCTCTTTATCTGTGCTATAAAACGTTGCTTCGAACCAAATTTCAAGATTCTGAATTCACGGGAAGTACCCTGTAAGTTTTGATTCCCTTGCGAGTTTCGAAAATTTGCGGCATAAACGGCTGTATCTTTTGATTGCGATGGCCTAAAAGTATGATTTTTTTACAGCTCTAAGGGACAGTAAATTTGAGTATTTGATATAAATTTCAGCTTGATACCTTCACGTGTTCCTGAGAAAATGAGTCTTGAAAGACAGACAGACGGACGGACGAACGGACAACAAAGTGATCCTATAAGGGTTCCGTTTTTTCCTTTCGAGGTACGGAACCTTAAAAATATATAAAAATACGTTCAAGGTTCAACATTTTGCCGCTGTAAAGTCCATGCAAAGTTAAAGTATTCGGACTCTAGTATAAGCAAAATGGAATAATACACATTCTTCATGATCGCTTCTAGAAGTTCGTTAGTCTACCCGTAGACAAAGGCCTGAGATTAGGATACGTATGGACGAAACGAAATTATTAATAGTTACCAATCACATACTTATTGTAACTCTATTACTGTTGAAATAATAAGTAGTGTACAGTCGACGTCAAAGATATGTTAAGCCTTTGTAATAAGGTGCAAACGTGTATACATATCTTTGACATCGACTGTACAATTCTTGGGCAATAGAAAACATGCATGAAAAATATTTAATTGAATTTGTTCCATAAACACGTTCAACAACCCCACGTTAATATAAATAAGTGGAAATCCGTAATAATTTGTAACAGTTTTTTAAGGATATTGCGGTTTAAAAACTTAAAATTTTAGGCATTTTTTTTTATACCTCAAATGTATTTTCGAAACTTCAGTTCGATTACTTATGTTCTAACAAGAAAAAAAATGTACAACAACTATATAGCTAAACGCATTTTTTCGTGCCTAAAATTACAAAAATCTCCCAAAAACTTGTTCCTTCCAAACAGTTTTCTGCAACTTTGTGGTCGGTGACGTCACAACGCTCACACTTTTTGTATGGGGCGTTTTGACGCGCGGCGCAGACGCCTAACGTATTTTCACATTTTTGACGTTTCAGGGCTATCATAGATAGTAGGTTTATTAGAGACATTTGAATCTACAGGGAAATAGAATTTCGATTCTATTTCCCTGACGACGCCTTCTAAAAATGACGTCTTCTAAAAAATCATGCATGTTCCTAATTCCGAAATCAAGTACTATATATTAGTTTGGCCAGGGATTGTTTTACTTCGAGCATAGACAGAGAAAATCATACTGTCCTCTTCTCACGCTCGTTTTTTTTTATACCACGACGGTGGCAAACAAGCACACGGCCCGCCTGATAGTAAGCAGCTACCGTAACCTGTGGACGGCTTCAACTACAAAGGAGTCACATGCGCGTTGCCGACCCTTTACAAAAAGGAGAATTCACTGTGTTGATGGCTAAAGGAATCAGAAGGTCCCTCATCGTCAACACACTGGGTCCTCTTTGTGCTGTTTGGCAACCTTACTCACCAGCAGGAACACAACACTATGAGTAGGGTCTAGTGCTATTTGGATGTGGTTTTCTGTAAGGTGGAGGTACTCCCCAGTCGGGCTCTGCTCCAGATTTGAGCGCGATGACATTCGCTGAACGTGCCCTGCCCTACCACATTTAGCGAGATGCCATTCGCAGTGCCCACACCTCTCTTTTTGGCGTAGTTTAAGGACTGAAAATGGGATGAGTATAGCTTATTACTTCCACTGTTACTGCACTTTTTGGCCAGACAATAATTATGAAGGGTACACGGAAAGAACATGTCTAGTCACTTTTTTTGTAATTTGATATTTTTATATCAAAATGTAGAGCTTGAAATTAACTATAATTAACAACTTCTGTTTCAGCTGTAAATTTTAACGTAAGTCCACTTATTAACTCGTAAAAACCATCTAGTTTCGAAAATAGTATGATTATTTGAATCGTTCCAAACTTTAAAAGCGCTGTAACTCAAAATGTTGTCAAAGTGACTAGACATGTTCTTTCCGTGTACCCTTCAAATAGAATTGCCCGTCAGATCTGTTTGGTGCGCTAAAGCGTCTGCTAGACGGTCGCAAATAAGCCCCTCCGACACAGCCACCTTAGTCTAGACGGACCGTGTACCAAAATTGTATCAAGCACCAACTAAGGTCAGGGTGACCTTCGACCGTCGGCAGCCTTTTTTTTTTCTTTTTAATATATGGCTTTACTCCTCGCCGATTTTGGCGAGGTGAATTCTGCCAATTTCGAGGTGTAGACTTATTATATTAATATATAAATTTTTCATAAAATACAAGCAACGTTGTTCGATTGAGGCCTTGCTGATTGTAAGGTGATAGCCTCCCTACAAACAAGTGGGTGGCCGAGACCCCGGATAACCGTTTGTTCAACTAAAGGGAGGTTACGCGCGTTTTGAGACTAATTTTTCAATAGCTGCACACTTGTTCGTTAGGTCACCGCACAATAAGCTATCAATATTACACACTGAACTACGTAAATGAGCAAAAAATAAAAAAAACTATTCTAAACACGCAGTCACCATCTTGAGCTCAAACTGGTATCCGTCGTCGGCAGCCTTGTTGGCGACCGTCTAGCAGACGTTTAATCTGTCACTCTGATCTTGGAAAGTCTGTGTCCAGGCATCTGACGGACAGATACGATTACCTGTTAAATATTTACTTGTAGGTCGATTAGTTAGGTTTCTTATAGCACATTAGCGGCACCGTAGCCAGTGGACGCCTGAAATTCTAGGGATGCGCGTAAATACGAACCCTCCATTATGCGTGGTCCGACACGCACTTGGCTGGTTTTTTCTCTTTTGCGCCAGAGTGAGCGTTTAGATCTGAGCAGTTTAGTGGGTGCGTAAGCGCAGTGGAGTCGCTCAAGAGGAACCGTGTGAGTCACATGGTTAAGGAGAAGTTTACTACAATTACATAGTTTTTTTAGTTTAATGATTGTACTTTTGTTTTTGAATTGAATTTTGTAAATGTTGAGTAATAAGTGAAAAAAAAATGTTTGACAAATTATTGTTATATTATAAGTACCTATAGTAAGTTTTATCAGGGATTACATATGTTATGTTACAATATGTAACAAAATGCTGGTGATCCGTTTAAGGTCATAATTGATATCGAATTCTAATTACGCAAAAATAAGAAAAAAAAAATTATCTACACTCATATTGTAAGTCCTCTAAAATGCGTTCAAAAACCGTAGGCAATGACCAGCATTACAACAAACGATTTCACTATGATAAGTTTCTTATCTGTGGCAGTAATGTAATTTTAACTTTACATGCTCAAATATTGTTAAGTTATGAGTTTCAAATTTTGAACAGCTGTCAAAACCAACACAATTTCAATGGGTTTCTATTCTAGTATCCATAGATTTTAACATGTTGTCGATACGAAACGTCAGTACGATATATTTTTTGACATAAACCGCACGACATTTTGATCTCGGATGACATGAGAATAAGGACTTCGTTCGTTGGCTAATATTAAAAAAAAACTCGCGACAGAAGTTTATACATATATATATTTCTCTATGGTTTGTACGGCCGCCATTTCTGTTATCAACTTGTCAGTTATTGTTTGTCGAAACATTTTTAATTTCGAAAATGTGAATGTTTACTATTAACTATATTATAATAAATAAATATACATTCCTTATCAGTTCTAATTTATTTATTTTTATTAAGCTTACACCTGTGGGTATGTTTCAGCACTTGTATCTATCTACCTAGTAATGCAGGTCAATTGCCTTCGGCTTCTGAACCCATCTTTGAGTACTTATTGCAATATGTGTGTAGATAAAGTAATGTATGCAACTGTACATAATTAGGCCTTAAAACACTCGTGTGATCATATAATGAAACTCGCTGCGCTCGTTTCATTAAACCCCACTCCTGTTTTAAGGCCCCTCATTATGTATCAGTTTCATAAAGTACTATTTCGCGCGTAAAAATAATTGGTTTTGTATGGACGGTCGGCTGAAATGATGGGTCCCATACAAAAAATTTTTTTTCGCGGTCAACAAATTTACTCCTATTTTTTCCTAGTCGCAATACGATACTAATTATCACCATTTTTATTACATTCTGTATATAGAAAACATACTCAGAAACATTTAATACATACATGACAAACACAGAAATGCCTCTACCCAGTATTGAGCCCAGAAACTCCAGCTTCGGAGGCAACAACTAGGCTACAAAGGTATTTATAACTTTAACTTAAACAATTATCCTAGCTTTTGTTCCGGCCTTTTTTGCCATGGCTTAATCCAGCCTAGGCTCCACTTATACAGCCTTGGCCAGAAGTGTTGAGCACCCTTGCGATTTTCATATAAAACTCGAAAGTTTAGACCGGTGTTTCTATTTTTTTTGAAGTTATTTTATCAATTAATTCAAACTGAACAGGCATGTATTGTTGAAGTGAAGTAGTAACTGCATAGAATATTTGCAATTTTTCGCACCGACCTAAATTCGCATTTTTGGGACCTCCAATTTTCATATTTTATAGGTACCTGGAAAGTGTTATTAAATGAAGTTTTCTAGATATATCAATAAAATATAACATTTTACGTCATCGTACATTGTTATGATAGGGTATTAATACTTAACATAAAAATTGTAAACAAAAAAGAGCTATGCTCAACACTTCTGGCCAAGGCTATATTAGCGTATGTATATTTTTTTTATGCTACGACGATAGGAAACAAGCATACGGCTTGATGGTAAGCAAATACCGTAGCCTATGGACTAAATAGTAAAACTAGAATAACTTCTACTTAAACCATTTACATTATTTTGTCACCGCTGCCTACCCTCCCCGTCACGGTATTTAGGCACCCACTCGACCAGCAATCGTTTTGCATACGACAATTGTCTGTCGGTATGTCTGTCCGGCAATAAATAACGCCGAGGAACAATATTATGGTTCATTGAGTTACAGACATGTAAACCATTTTTTAAATGTTCTAAAATTACCTATTAATTTTAAGAAGGTAAATAAACAAAACTTTATTTATTTGTAATAACGGGACTTAACCGCGTATATATTTCTAAAAATTACCTTCGACGCTTCGAGGACGACATGGTCCCCGTGGTCCCGAAGAAAGACTGGCTCCAGTTGACATCAACATCTTCTAGCCGCGCGAGTTTTTCGAACTACCCGCACTTGGTCTTGATTATCGACTTGAACTTTGTTACTTGATCAATAGTCTTTGATTAAGCTTCTGTATCTATGGAATTATGTCTTTATCTATGGGCGACATACATAAAATCAGACACCATAGTAAATTTTCCGCACAGGGCTGAATATCTTCTACGGTTTGCTGACTTCCGCTTCTCATGAGCGTAATTCCGTCAAGGATGTGTAACTTTTGTCAACTTTGAGTTTTAATAAATAAATTAAATATTAAATATTTTAAATATTATGGGACAATCTTACACAAATCAACCTAGTCCCACGGTAAGCTCAATAAGGCTTGTGTTGTGGGTACTAGGCGACGATATATATAACAGATAGATATAGATAAATACTTAAATACATATAAACATCCATAACTCAGGAACAAATATCCGTGATAAACACACAAATAAATGCCCTGACCGGGATTCGAACCCGGGACCTCCTGCTTCATAGGCAGGGTCACTACCGACTAGGCTAGGAGGCCGTTGAAAAGATATAGTTAAAAGTTTGACAACATATAGTTAAAATAGTTAAAGCAATGGCGCGTAGTTACAGTGTCTCGCTGTATTTAAGCTCCCTACATCTTGTGAAATCAACCTGTGCAACCCGAAACCCACGTTACGTTACCTTTCGTCCCCCCCCATATCCATATCCAGATCCATAACCGACCAGCCGGTGTGAATAGCAATTTGCATGCTCGATCTTCATCACATAAAGATACTGAAAATTGAGGGGGGAGATGAAAAACCAAGTCCAGCGTGGGTTAGTTCGGGTTGCACAGGGTAGTTCCACAACACGTAGGAAGCTTAAATACCGCGAGCAATCCGGTTGCCTCGCAGACTACGCGTCATTGCTCTGAATAGTACCCGGTGCTTTTACATAAGAGAAAGAGAACATGTCATGGGTTAAGAAGGGACAACATGATTCGTGACGTCACAGTGATACCTCTGTATAGTACTATTATTTACCCTGTGATCTGTGATTCCGTTCAAGAATGTGATGTTCCTACTCCAGTTCCCATGCTAACCCCTATAGAGTAACACGATTATTTTTTACCTAAATTGGATCAATATTTATTTAATAAACCAATATTGGATTAACAGTACTGTAATAATATGCATAGGGGTATCCGAAGTGCGGGTTGTCATATTGATAATGATAATTATTGGTGTTTGAAGCGCTGGTAGCCTGGCGGTAGGACGTCCGACTTTCAAGCCCTAGGTCTCGGGTTCGAACCCCGGATAGTACAGTCGACTACAAAGAGATGTATCCACTTTTGGCCCTTATTAAAACGCAATAAGGTAAAAAAGTGGATACATCTCTTTGTAGTCGACTGTACACTGAGAGAAAAATCATCGCCAGGAATTAAAAAACAGTTTTGTACTTGGGGAAAAAATGAAGTTTTACTTTTAATTATGGAAGTATCACAGTTTCTGTAAAATTTATTAATTTCTATAAACAGCTCAGTAATCCTAAATCTAATTTCAACAAACAGACTTTAGTAAACGAAGCATTAAATAAAGTCAGTATTTGTTACAATCCATTTTCATTACTACCAAAGTTTTCTGAATTTTACGAATTACGTTTTCTATTTTTGGATTGTTATACCTAGTACAGGCGTCCATAGGCTACGGTAACTGCTTACCATCAGGCGGGCCGTATGCTTGTTTGCCACCGAGATGGTACAAAAAAAGTACCACTGAGTTTTTTGGTTATGCACGAAAATCATTTGATATTTTTGTCGAACGAGCTAGCGCAGCCAAGCGAAGTTATTACAGACAACTTCGGACACGACGATACTGTCAGCTGGCTACCGGGACGTCCATACATTTCGATGGCTTTTTGGTTTTGAATGCTTTTTCCGCAATAACTTTAGTACCGTTCTGTTCTTTTTTAAATTTGTTGGGGTTTTAGCAGAAATAAATACCATTAAAGAGTTCTTATATGAGCTGGATTGACCAGGGGGTTCTGGAATCAAAAGGCCTAAAAGATTTTTGTTAAGGGGTCTGGTTATACTGGTCATCTCGTTTGCATGAATTGCGACTCCTTACTTCGAGGCGGACTAGTAGTATAAAAGAGTTTTGTTAAGGGGTCTTGTTATACTGGTCAATCGTGCAAGAATTGTGTCCTTAAGCTGACCAGACACTGTCAATAATAATGACATTATTTCTCTACTCATCCTTCTCATTCTTCATATACGTATAAAAGGATGGGTTCAGGAATAATGACGTTATTACTGACAGTGTCTGTAGTGGAGTACGGGAACGCCTTATTAACCTATAAAAATTACATAAATCACAAGTCCGATTTTATTTCTGTTAGAATACGTGAAGTACTAATAACAAAAAATATTTTATCTACACTCATATTGTAAGTTCTCTAAAACGTGTTCGAAAACGGTAGGCAATGGCTAGCATTACCACGACCGATTTTACTATGATAAGCTTTTTATCCGTGGCAGTAACGTAATTTTAACTTTTCATGCTCAATCATTGATGTGCTATGAGTTTTGATAACATAATGTACACCTGCACCCTCCCGCGCATCCGCCGACAGCCCGACACGCGCCCGCGCGACCGCCGGCACAATCGAGTTGGCCATGGTGGCAGTGCAATGGCGGCCATTCTATGGTTTCCGAATAAGGCATTTAGAATAAATAATATGAGTGTAGATAAAGCAGTGTATGCAACTGTACGTAATTAGGCCTTATTACGTAACAGTTACATAAACTACTATTCTAACAGTTGTTAGCATTGCGCTAGGTATAATACATGTATTTGTTCGTTACACATAGAAAAGATTATGTAAGTTTTATTTTTCTCCACCAGCTTCGCTATCGCTTTTTACTATTGCAACATAACTTCACATTTTATAACGGTTTTGTCGAGAGCATATGTCATCTTAGCCATTTGTAATTCGTTTAGAATTCAAGGTCACTTGTATTTTGACAAATTGTTTTCGATTATGCTCACATGATCTATTGACCAAACTGTTATAAAATGATAGATGATGCTGAAATAATTGAATGCAATAGTATGGTAAAGGAAAATAGATCTTGTATAATCTTTTCTTGTATTTATTAACAAATATCTATATAATACCTAGCGCGACGTCAAAAACTGTTAGAAAATATTTTTTTCATACAATTGCTCAAGAAGTTTACTTTATGTAGCTGCAAACCGTGCGTAAAGTTTGATTTTATGCACTAGTGCTAAAAAGTAATCTGACTGCAAATCGTGCGTAAAGTTTGATTTTACGCACGATTTGCAGATCAGAATTTTAAATAGTATTACTTTAACAAGACATTTTAATTTGACCAAGCAGAACACTTCACTATATTAAATCCACCAATCACAACACATATCGGAGTTAATCGGAACGCTAGATACTTTTTTGGTGCGTATACTGTGTAAATAATTGAACTCCTTAAAAAAAACATTGTATTTAATATCAACCAATCAGAATACAGTAATGTTAAAATCGACCAATCAGGAAACGCAATTTATTTCTCAAAACATGAGGTGTTTTTTAGTTCCTACTTCACAATCATTAAAAAAGATTTAATTTTTTGGGAAACGCTTTAAAGTGTGTTTAAACTGTTTAAAGAGCTAATTATACCGTCGTCTGTGGCATTTATTCGCGGTATTTATATTTTGTATCTATGTAAAGAAGTTAAAAAAATTAAAAGACCGTCAAGTTATACCATAATTTCACCTTAGTTTAGTTATTGTGCGTAAATAATAAGTATTTTTATGATATTTTCTCGCAATCGAAGTGAAACATTGTATGCATTACTCTGGTCTAAAAGCCATATTACCACTCGAACAATTTTCCCTCACTTCGGTCGGGAAAATAACCACCTGGTGGTAATATGGCCTACTTTAGACCCTTGTCAAACAATCTACTATTATTTCATTGTAGTTTTTTCGCAATTGTATTAAAAAACGTTGTTCGACACACGTGCAGAAAACTACTATTTACTATAAGTAATCATATCATATTATCTAACTAAAAAAGAAAATCGCACTTGTGAGTTATCGAAGCTCAAAACTGTTCGCGTACTGTAGTACTGGCCGGTTTTAGTTTGAGGCGGACTACTAGTGTAAAATTTGACCATTATGAAGGCCGGTAAGGCTGTAGAGATGTTTTGCGTGTACTTTATTTTGTCGGGTTATGAGCATGTCCGCCGGGTTTGATAGGCTGTGGTAAGGAGACAGCGGAAAGCGGAAGCGACAGAGAGGTATTTTAATATTTACTAACTTTTGTAACGTTACAAATGTTGAACAGTGCGTTCAATTCAAGGATCTTATTGTTATATTTAAGTAGATATCTTACATAAATCGAACTAAGCAATGTTTACCAGTTGACAATATACATAAGTATGTACCTACATACTTACCTATATGATAAATACATATTTAGATATGTACAATTTTACATACAAAACAGCCTTCTCTCTCTCACTGAGGAACAAAAAATATTCGTGATAAATATACAAATATGCCATTGCCTGGCTTCGAACTCAGGACCTCAAGGTACGTAGGCTACTAGGCGGGGTCAAGTTTTTTTTTTACTTTGAGTACACAATACAGGGAAGTAAATTGCATTATAGAGATAGAACGAGAAATAAAGCGGCTAAAATCAGACAAGAGTCCAAGACCCGACGGCATTCCAAATAAGGCATTAAAATTGGCAAGAATACTACTGACACCAATAATAACTCTATTATTCAATAAAGTAAATAAAGAGCAGAAAGTACCGGAACAATGGACTAAATCAAATATTATATTATTGTACAAGAAAGGTGATCCAAAAGACATAAGTAATAACGACCTATCAGTTTACTACCCAGCCTCTACAAACTATTCTCCCAATGCATCCTAAGCAGAATATCTGCGAAAATTGAGAATAACCAGCCGGTAGAGCAAGCAGGTTTTCGTAGAGGCTACTCTACCGTCGATCATATTCAAACTGTGGAAAGCATAATAGAGAAATACAAGGAATTCCGGAGGCCTCTCTACTTAGCTTTCGTAGACTATCAGAAAGCTTTCGACTCTATATCACACATTTCTATATGGGAGGCACTGAAAGCGAACAATATAGACGAGACTTACTGTAATATAATAAAGAACATTTACGACAACAGCACTAGTAGAGTCAGCCTTGAATCAAGTGGCCCGAAAATAAAAATTAAAAGAGGCGTAAAACAAGGCGACCCGTTATCACCCAAGTTCCTTATTGCTATAGTAGAGATGATATTTAAAAAACTTGACTGGAAAACCTTTGGCATAAAAATAAACGAAAATTATCCCAGCCATTTACGCTTTGCAGACGATATAACACTATTCTCGGATACAAGCTTACAACTAGAACAAATGATACATCAGCTACAGGTCGAAAGCGCTAGTGTGGGATTGGAAATGAACCTGCAAAAAACGAAACTTATGACTAATTATTTAAAACCACCAATAAAGATAAGGGACGATAAACTTGAATATGTAGATACTATTATATATACCTCGGAAAACAAGTGTCATTCCACCGGGACAACAATCTAGAAGAGATAACTAGAAGAATTAATATATCATGGCAAAAATACTGGGCCCACAGAGAAATATTGAAAGGTGATATGCCTCTTACTGTGAAAAAGAAAGTAATGGACAGTGGCATCCTACCCTGTTTAACGTACGGCTCACAAACATGGACTTATACAAAACAAGCAAAGGAATAAGTCAGAATATGTCAAGCAAACATGGAACGATCTATCTATCTTAAATATTCGAAAGAAAGATAAGGTACGCCACACAAAGATAAGACAATTAACCAAACAAAACGATTTCTTAACCCACTCTATGAAGTTGAAATGGAAATGGGCAGGACATCTCGCCAGAACAGAAGATAACCGGTGGACGAGCCGTGCCGTAGCGAGGAAAGGACCCAAAGGAAAAAGAAAACGAGGAAAACCATTAAGAAGGTGGGTCGACGATATAAAGGACATAGCGGGAGACAAATGGCAAACAAAGGCAAAGGATAGGAAACAATGGTTAAAATTGGAGGAGGCCGTTACCCTACAGAGGGGTTCTCATTTGAAATAAATGTAAGAAAAAAAACTATTAATCAATTAATAAAAATAATTCTAAATGCTACCTACTGTAATCACTAAATAATACAAAAACATATTGAATTAATTAATAAAAAAAAATGGTATGGTCATATCTAGATTTGTTTACCTGTCACATCTGTCAGCTTTTGTAAATGTTTCGTAGCGAAATAGCTTTATTTCCCAAGCGTTTTATTTCCAACAGCTTATTAGATACATTAGGGGGCGTCCATTAATCGCGTCATATTGTATAGCCCCCCTATACAATATGACGGGAGGGGGTCAAGAAAAAATCACCAAAGATCACCACAGGGGGGAGGGGGGTCTGGACACGTATCACGTGTAATTTTTTTGTTCCTTCGTGCTACTACTGTATTTCAATAAAATAAAAATTTTGAACTTTTAAATGAACCAATCTGTGAAAACCAGAGTAAAATTTGCCTCGCAGTTGGACTTCTGCGTTCAGTTGAGCGGGCGAGGCGTCGCTATGCTTTATGAACGGGGTCACTTAGATTGATCTCATTTTTATCAAAATCAAATTCTAATGACGGGATCCATGAGAAATCAAGGGAACTCCTGAAACTTTATAAGGAGACGTATAGCAATTTTTTTAAATCTAAAAACCAAACAATTGCATTTGAATAGTGCTATTTAGTGAAATTGAAACTGCTTGTGAAGACCAGAATGGAACTCCACGATAAGGTTTTTTACGTCTTGGGACTAATTGTTATGTATGACTCTTATGAGATGCACTATGATTGAAAAAAATTTTTAGTGGCATTTGAAATATTATTTTCTTCACAGTAGGTTTATAGGGTTCCGTAGCCAAAATGGCAAAAACGTAACCCTTAGTTTCGTTATGTCCGTCTGTCCGTCCGTCCGTTCGTATGTATATTTATCGATTTAGGAATTATTAAGTTATCTCCAAAAAACGTTTTTCAGAGGCAGATACGACTTTTTGATATTACTTTTTCGATAGTAGGTACGAAACCCTACCATACGCACTTGGCCGGTTTTTAGGGTTCCGTAGTTAACTAGGAACCCTTATAGTTTCGCCATGTCTGTCCGTCCGTCCGTTCGTCCGCGGATAATCTCAGTGACCGTTAGCATTAGAAAGCTGAAATTTGGTACTAATATGTACATATATCAATCACGCCGATAAAGTGATAAAATAAAAAGTGGAAAAAATGTTTTATTAGGGTACCTCCCCTATACGTAAAGTGGGGGGTGATTTTTTTTTTCGTTTCAACCCTAACGTGTGATATATTGTTGGATAGGTATTTAAAAATGAATAGGGGTTTACTAAAATCATTTTTGATAATGTAAATATTTTCGGAAAAAAATGTGTCTCTTCACACCCCCTCTAACTTTTGAACCATAAGTTTTAAAAATATGAAAAAAAAACTCAAAAGTAGAACTTTATAAAAACTTTCTAGGAAAATTATTTTGAACTTGATAGGTTGAATAGTTTTTGAAAAAAATTACAAAATAATTTCTGAACTATACTTCGTTTTTTTTGAGATTAGAAATTACGTAAACATAGAAACAGTAGTTGCCAACCTGTTCTAAATGTTCAATTTAAACACCTGCAAGCACACCAACAGAGGAATAGTTAACATGATTTAGAGTTCACATTTGTGAAAAAATAATAACAATTTGCAGATTAAGTAATGCAACCCAACAATAAATACACAATTTCGTGTTAGAACGTTGGCAACGTTAGAGACACGTGAAAAATGAAAAACTGACCTGACTGTGACGCACGTACGTTCTAAAACGAAAACTTAAGATCTATTTTTTTTAATCAGTATTCATTTAAATTATTTAATCATATTATGCACTTATTAATCAATTTTCGTAAATAAAAATGCGTCTAAACGTTATTTAATAGTTTTATTATAGAAATAATAAAGCAACTGTCTTAGGTGATGGTAAAAGATTTGGTGGACTACGAGGTGGCTTTTCTTGTTGTATGCCACTCGGGCCTGCCTCTGATTGCTCCATAACCCTCCAACCAAACGCACAATAATAGAGCAAGCAAATACTCTTACTTAAATAAGAATCACAATAAGCTTTAAACATTAAAAACTATTCAGGTATGGCTGAGAGATACTAATGACAGATGACGCGAGAAAATATTTAAAAATCGAACCATCCGTTGCAAACCTCTCCATCTCTAGGTATTTTATTGTGCAACATTTACTAGAACATTAACAATGATAAAAAATAAAATATTTAGTGCATATAACAACTACCAAAATATTGTTAAATACTCAATATAACATTAACAAATACGTAGGCATGGCTTTACTATAAATACAAATATATTTAAGTATGTTTAATGACGGCGTAGGCACTTTGACAGTTGTGACATTTATCGTGCCTAATAAAGAACCCTGTACATCGTTCTGTCAACGTTTTTCTAATCTCAAAAAAAACGAAGTATAAGTTTGTAATTTAACCGTTGAGATTAGAAAAACACTCAGCAGGTGTTTATTGTACCTGTAATTTCTACAAAATCACAATGAAATGACGTGCTTTCAAATAAAGTTTAAAAAAAAACCCATTTTTTTTACTCTTAAGTGGGGACACTTACTGTGACGGACGGAAAACTACGGAACCCCACATTCAGCGTGGCCCGACACGCTCTTGGCCGGTTTTTTTTCTATTAAATATTAGTTTAATGAAAATAGTGAGATGTGCATACATGTAGTTTCATTTTTTTACCCTTCACGTGTTCGTACGTTACGTTTTCACGTGTTAGAAAACTGTACTTAATTTAGTCAGCAAAAAATTACACGTCATATTGGTTGAGGGGGGGGAGGGGTCCTGAAAATATCACCAAAGATCACCATGGGGGAGGGGGGGGGTCTAAATCAAGCCAAAAACGTATGACGCGATTAATGGACGCCCCCTTATTGACAATGTTTTGTTCTTGACAATGCATAGTTTTGGGCATTTCTTGTCACTTATTCTTTAATATTCAACACTACTATTATTCAAGAAAACCGCAACTATGACAATGACAAGAGTGACAACCTATCATTAAAAATATTGCCAGTGTAAGAAATTAGTTCCGATGAAAATCCGCAACATGGCGCATGATCATATATTTCTGGTCAGGCTTTACCTAGTTATTATTCTTGATTAAGTATGTTTGTTTGCATGTTATTGTTGTCGCGAATAAATGTTTTCTATTTCTGTTTAAAAATAGCGGACTCCCTTAAGGCATTATCTACCAGCTGTACCAGTCCACTAAATTTAGTTGACTTTAGTTTCTTTATTTATTTTGAAACGTTTATTTATTTTTGCCTGTGCTTTATGTCTTCAGAGCACAGCCTTATTTAAAAAAAAAGCACGCCAGAACAGCGGGACGCCACGCAGGGGGACGTCTAACATAATGACTGGTAATGGACGCTTGTACCCGGCCATAATGAATGTACGCCAAAAAAACGTGTCGACGTGAAACGGAACGCAAACGTCAAATGATAGTGTAAGAATGAGATTGTTCCCAATTTGAAAAAGGACTGGGGAAAAAATTAGGCAAGTTTAAGTTCTGTGAGCCGTGATGATATTTATAAATTTCGTTGAATGTTTAAATTAGCTAAATTTCCATGTGACATCTAGAACAAATTTTGTGCCATATTTGGCGGTTGACAGCTATGACAGAATCAAAGAGTAGTATAGACTTGTAATGATTTTCACTACAACTTTTGGGGCAAAGAATTTCTAGGGACGTCATCTCCTCTTACTCAATGTATGTAAATATTTAAAAATGTATAACTACGGCACTGTATTAGGTTCTGTATCTTTTAAGAATGTAGGTCTTGTAAATTTACAAGCTGCTAATGATATTGGAGTAGTTGTTAATTAAGAAAAGTGCTTTGAAGTTTACTTATTTTGTTTTGGTTATGACAAATAGTCAGTGCCTAAATTACGCATTTCCATATATAAGATGATGTGCAGCTCTTAAAACATTTTTAAAACAGGTATTCATGGTACCGTGATATGGTGTCACAATTATTTATAATATATTCTATACTTATAGTATTGTATATACTCGTAGTTTTAAATTAAGTTTATTTTTAAACTATGACAATTTACACGCGTAGATATTACAATTAGAGGTTTCTTTTTAGGGTTCCGTGGTCAACTAGGAACCCTTACAGTTTCGCCATGTCTGCCCGTCCGTCCGTCCGTCCGTCCGTCCTTCCGCAGATAATCTCAGTGACCGTTAGCACTAGAAAGCTGAAATTTGGTACCAATATGTATATCAATCACGCCGACAAAGTGGTAAAATAAAAAGTGGAAAAAAAATGTTTTTTTAGGGTAAAGTCCCTCCCCGATACGTAAAGTGGGGAGTGATTTTTTTTTTCGTTTCAACCCTAACGTGTGATATATTGTTGGATAAGTATTTAAAAATGAATAGGGGTTTACTAAAATCATTCTTTGATAATGTAAATATTTTCGAAAATAATCGCTCCAGAAGTAAAAAAAAATGTGTCCCCCCCCCCTCTAACTCTTGAACCATAAGTTTTAAAAATATGAAAAAAATCTCAAAAGTAGAACTTTATAAAAACTTTCTAGGAAAAATATTTTGAACTTTATAGGTTGAATAGTTTTTGAAAAATAATTACAAAATAATTTCTGAACTAAGTTTGTAATTAAACCGTGTAAGCAGGTGTTTATTGTACCTGTAATTTCTAAAAAATCCCAATGAAATGACGTGCTTTCAAATAAAGTAAAAACGGTGAAAATCGGTTCACGCAATAAAGAATTATCCCATAAAAATCATCCTCCATACTTTAAGCTCGCGCGCAATAGTTTACTTAATTTGCCGATAGATGTCGCTGTACGTGGAACGCTCATATCATATCCTACATGGCGGTGTTATTTTAACTCTTAAGTGGGGACCCTACACTGAGCGTGGCCCGACACGCTCTTGGCCGGTTTTTTGTTTTAGTAAATAGTTCTGCTCCTCTTCTTCTTCATATGCCATCTCCGTCCAGAAGGTCGGCGACCATGTGTCTATATGTCTCTCTAACTTTAGTCACGCGAATTAGTCTATATGCTCTTCACCTCTAACCAGTCTCTTATATTTTTATTCCACGATATGTACCTTCTACCGCGGCCTCACTTTCCTTTATTTTTCCGGTTATGCCCTACAAGATCTCATATGTAAAGTACCTAATATAGGTACGGTCATCCAATTTGCCTCCTAGGCCACTGTAGAACCTTGTCGTAATGACAGTTGCCCGTGGACACATATAAACGTAACCTATTCGCTACCAAACTAGCTATTGTGACAAGGTTCTAGAGTGGACTAGGAATCAAATTGGTTGACTGTACATACTTATGTCATAAATATATTGACTTTAATCGCTTAAAATACTGTAGAGCAATTTACAACGCAAGTTACTTTTTTCACTACTTAGCATCCATTTAAACCATTATTCTTTTTCTGAACATCGGAATTGTAATTTATACCAAACTTGGCTCGAGAACGACATTAACTTTTTCCGTCATTAAGTCCTAATCCAAATTCGAAAAATTCGCAGAAAACGTTTCGTTTACCGTAATGAGCGGTCTGTAAGCGATTTTGATCGATTCGATTATCTATTTATGCTAATTTGAATCGATTCTTTTATTCGAGCGGGTATCATTTTAAAAAGATTTGTGTTGTTTGTAATGATTGGCTACTGTTCGATTTTCGATTTAGTTTTTTAATAAATTGAGTTGAACGTTTGATCTGTAGTTTTTAATACTTTAATCTTCTGATTTGAATAATAAATAACGATTTAATAAGAGAGTAGATGGAGAATTTTGTAGAATGCAAAATGGCATTTTCTTCACATATATAATTGTGCCTAAATTATATAGTAACTTAAGGCTCCTTATTCCCTAAAAGGTCGAAAAACTCTATTAATGAAAACAGCCGCATAAAATGCTATTTATAAGATAGTTTGAAGTATTAGTAATACAAAAAGTAATTTTGAACCATGTTTATTATTATTAAGTAAGATAATCTCAGTGACCGTTAGCACTAGAAAGCTGAAATTTGGTACTAATATGTATATCAATCACGCCGACAAAGTGGTAAAATAAAAAGTCGAAAAAAATTTTTTATTAGGGTACCTCCCCTATACGTAAAGTGGGGAGTGATTTTTTTTTTCATTTCAACCCTAACGTGTGATATATTTGTTGGATAGGTATTTAAAAATGAATAGGGGTTTCCTAAAATCATTTTTCGATAATGTAAATATTTTCGGAAATAATCGCTCCAGAAGTAAAAAAATATGCGTCCCCCCCCCTCTAACTTTTGAACCATACGTTTTAAAAATATGAAAAAAATCCCAGAAGTAGAACTTTATAAAAACTTTCTAGGAAAATTATTTTGAACTTGATAGGATGAATAGTTTTTGAAAAAAAATACAAACTAATTTCTGAACTAAGTTTGTAATTTAACCGTATTAGCAGGTGTTTATTGTACATGTAATTTCTACAAAATTACAATGAAATGACGGGCTTTCAAATAAAGTAAAAACGGTGAAAATCGGTTCACGCAATAAAGAATTATCCCATAAAAATCATCTTCCATACTTTAAGCTCGCGCGCAATAGTTTACTTAATTTGCCGATAGATGTCGCTGTACGTGAAACTCTCATATTATATCCTACATGGCGGTGTTATTAACTCTTAAGTGGGGACACTTACTGTGACGGACGGAAAACTACGGAATCCTACACTGAGCGTGGCCCGACACGCTCTTTGCCGGTTTTAAAAATTCATAGTACTTAATTTGAAATTTACTGCTAATTATAGTAATGTTTTTTTTATCGTGATAGAAATATAGTTTATCTTTGCTATGTTAATATTTTTAGGGCAAAATATTCATAGGGTTTTCGTGGAAAAAATGAAATGTAACCGTGTTTTCATCAAAAAACTGGCATATAATCAGAAGGTATTTTGTCGATTATCCAAGATGAATCTTCGATTTTTATTACCATGGCCGTCTCATACATGATATACTCAATTGAATTTAATTCAAATTGAATAAGAATTTTTACCCTTTTTTGCGTAATCTGAAAATGAACGGTACACCTAACTGGAAAATCCGGAAAGGCCTTCCAAGACAACCAATTTTTTTCATATTTCACTCGTTAAAATTTAATATTTGCTCCGATGGCCGTCTAGATAAAGAAATGAACTATTATGTGCATCAAGAGTTGATTTAAAAAAACTTACTATTTTCGCCATAGCCTTCGAAGAAAATGAAGCATTTCGTGAAATTCGCGCGTTTTGGGAATAAGGCCTCTTTAGACGGGATTATTCTTAAAGTATTGATTTATTTACTATTTCGAACATTTTGAATTATCGAATGAATTCAGGAGGCATTCAATACTTATGCATCTGAACATGCACCACTTTAACAATAGAGGCGTTGTTCAGATATTTGTGACCACCTTGGCCGCTCCGATATATCTGATGGCGACTGTCCACTAATTCAAATACAGTGTATATTTTATATACTAAATAACTATACAGCTAGCCATGCGAGTATGTCTGTCTTTTCTTCGCGCTTAAACTGAACCGATAGAAAGATAGTTTGAGTCCCGGGGAAGAACATAAGTAGGATAGTTTTATCTCAGAAATCATCCCTCAAGGGGGTGAACAGGGTAGAAGTTTATATGGGGAAACAATAACCGCTTAACCGATTTAGATGATGGTATGGAGACAGTTTGAGTACTGAGGAAGGATATATAACAGGTTTTATCCCCGAAATTATCCCTTAAAGGGGGTAAAAAGGGTTGATTATTCCAGCAGACGCATATGCGGTCGCAGGCAAATCTAATCTGTATACAAGGTCGCCAAAAAGAACTATATTCCCGTTAGCTGTAAGGTTTGGGACCCAACTAGGGAATGCTCCCGGTTCCGGTACTGGATTTGTATAGAAAACGAGTACCGAGAGCAAACCCTAGACCCAATCAATCCTCCTTAGATTAATTTGGAACCTCTCAGATTGTATTGAGTTTTGGATTTTTTGTGCTGACTAGTCAGTCGACTCATCACCGCAGAGCCGAAACTACTAGAACTAGAAACTTGAAATTTACACCATGGCTTCCTTTTATAAAGTAGGCAAGAGATAAGAAGGGGGTTTTGGAAAATTCTACCCCTGGGGGGTTAAATAGGGGTGCTAACTTTGTATGGGGGAATTTTTTTTTTGAGTTAGAGACTTTTAATTTTGTGGGAAGATAACTTATTAAAATACAATAAAATTACTTTCAGCGTTTCGAACTCTGACGCTTTGAAACAAATATGAGATAAATGTTTTAAAGAAAATTATTGATATAAGTACTAAATTCTAAATGAAATTGCTTAATTAAATTTTAGTTTTTTCTACATACAAATTTTCAACATTTTAAAAAGATGAAATAGGAAATCAAACTCTCTATGAGACGCCGTATTATAAGCGGGCGAAGTCGCGGGCGGAAAGCTAGTAATGTATAAACCCATTATCAACGCAAACTTCAAACCGCTTTATCAGATTTGGAATTTCAGGCACAATATTCGCATTGGTGTTTAATGTACCGTAATTAATGCTATCGGTAAGATAAATACCTCAATGTGTATTGAAATACCTTCAAAGCGTCTAAAAGGTACTTTGTACTCGTATTTCGATATTATATTATTTTACCATTTATTTACGATACAAAGTTGTAATGGATGATAAGTTTAGCGAGAGCAATATTTTTAGGGTTCCTTACCAAAAGTGTGAAAATGGGACCCTATTATTAAGACTCCGCTGTCCGTCTGTCTGTCTGTCCGTCTGTCACCAGGCTATATCTCATGAACCGTGATAGTTAGACAGTTGAAATTTTCACAGATGATGTATTTCTGTTGCCGCTATAACAACAAGTATTAAAACAGAATCAAATAAATATTTAAGGGGGCTCCCATACAACAGACATGACTTTTTTGTCGTTTTATAGATAATGGTACGGAACCCTTTGTGCGCGAGTCCGACTCGCACTTGGCCGGTTTTTATTTTATTACCTTAGTCGCTATAGTTAAAGCAATGACGCGTAGTTCCAGTGACCGCGAGGCAACCGGATGGCTCGCGGTATTTAAGCTCCTGAAGTGATTAGGAACCGCCCTGTGTAACCCGAACTGACCCAACTTGGACTGGAGCGGAAATAGTGGGGGGGGGGGGTGCAATATTTTTTTTATCGCGAGGCAACCGATTGAAACAGCGGAAAATGTATAACAAAAGTTTAATGCCATCCCTCCTGGTTGGACAGGTTCCCTGTACGAGAGCGAAGAAAAAAAAATAGTTATGCAACCGTTTCAAAATTAGCATGCTTGTTCTTCATCACATACAGACACCGGAAACAAATTGCTATTCGCCCAGGCCGGGCAATGATCGAAGAGGGATGAAATTTCATAGGAGAGGGATGGCATTTAGGCATATCGTTTTCTACATCATACAAAATTAAAAAAAACAAATGCCATCCGATTTCAATGATTGTAAGCGGGTTTTTTATAAGTTCTCCTCCACCGATAGAAAAATTCACTTCCAACTCTGATGGTTCGATAACTGCCCGGCCTGGGCGGATGGCAATTTGTTTCCGGTGTCTGTATGTGATGAAGAACAAGTTTTTATTTTTTTTCTTTTCTCTCGTACAGTGAACCAGTCCAACCAGGAGGGATGGCATTAAAATGTTGTCATATAACCAGGGTACATTCTTTCAGGCAACCGCTGTTTCAATCCAGGGCGGTTTCTCATCACTTCAGGAGCTTAAATACCGCGAGCCATCCGGTTGCCTCGCGGTCACTGAAACTACGCGTCATTGCTCTGAATACTAGTCTTGCTTACGAAGCTGGAGTATGCGTGTAATAGTCTCACAATAATGTGAGCAAAACTGAAATAACTACCTTGTGTCTAAATTCAGATTATTGTTTGTAAATAACTGAGTATGTATCAGAAGAAGCATTGTTATACATATAAGAAAGTAGCCTATAGCATTTTTTTCATTTTTACATCCATTGCCTGAACAAAACTAAGTATAAGATATTAATGCCGTAGATATTTCTCACGAAGACATGCCATATTGTGTTCGAATTTTTAAATATCGATTTACCGTCTTTTATGTCTATTACTATAAACCTCATATGTAATTTTCCCTAGACTAAAAAACAGCTTTATAACCTTGCAATAGAACTGAAATTCAAAGCGACGACAAAAAAATACGAGCATCGGTAAATTACCGAACCTTATGCTTTCCGTATAGTCACGATTCTGACACACGATTCGATGTTCCAAATTTAAATAATGCGGTACCACGAAAATCGTTTCGCTAAATTCAATATCCATTGACGGTTTATAAGGCAGTCTTGTAGTAACTATTCAAGCTAAAGCGTAAATGAATAAGGTTTAGAGGTTGTTATAGATTTTATAAAGTTTTATAATGATATGATTTTTTTCAAAGATGGCCGATTGTTAAGTATAACAAATGATGATAGGATTTCTCTAGCACTTTTACTTTTGATATGTAATATAAGGCACGAGCTAAATGTTGGTCAAGTGCGAAGCTGTGCTGAAAGTTCTTTGTGATACTTTTATATTAAGACCTGGAGCCATTTTTAACCGACTTCAAAATTTCGAAGGAGGAGGTTCTGTATGTGTACCGATTATTCGAAGTCGGCTAGACCGATTCGGAAAATTCTTTATTTGTTTGAAAGAGAATACTTCACAGTTGGTCCCATTGTCATCAGGTCAGGATCTGATGATGAGATTCTGGAGAAATCGAGGGAACTCTTCAACTATTATAGGCACTCCTATAATGATTTGAGTATTTTTTACGGTAGCTCGGGCATTTGCTTTTGGAAATCAGAACCCTAGGATTTGTATTCTTAACGTGGTTTGTATTCTTTGACCTCCACCACTTTAAAGCTAGCTACCAGACGTCCGGATCTAGAAATAAGCTCAGTATAGTAAACTAAAGAGAGGGGTTTCGTTGCTTTCATTATTGTGTCATTTGTGTCATATCTGACGTGACTAGCTCTCCGTCTTACATGTTTAAAATTCATTAATTTACGTTACACGTCCGCCTTGGCGTCGGTTCGGCGGACTGACTTACATGTGTACAAAATTTCATCTCAATTGGTCCAGTATTTTCGGAGCATATTAACATTGTGACAGAACAGACAGACAGTCGCACAATAAGGGTTTCTTTTTTTTACCATTTTTGGTACGGGATCTTAAAAAGCATAACCCCTCGCTTCGGCAGTCAGAGTGGAAACATATTATTATCGAAGCATAACCAAATAATACTGGACTGACCATGTTATACAAACTTGGATCCTGTCAGGCGAACGAACTGCTCACTAGTGCCATCTATCGGGTACCTAATGGACTAACAGCTGGCCACGTCAGATATTCCACAATAATGATAGCAACAAAACCCGTCTGGTTAGATTGCTTTACTATCCTTATGGCTAGATCCAGGCATCTGGCAGCTTTTAATGGGTGGAGGTCAGAGTGACATCTAGTAAAAACTTTAAATTGGAAAATAGTAATAGGTAAAATAGGTAAAAACTGCCGAAGTTGTCTCGGTTATAAAGGACAGGGCCTCGGTTAAAAAAAATGCGTATTATTACGGGAAACCAAGAACTTTAAGGATTGGCTTTCTTTAAGTGGTTTGCATTCTTTGACCTCCACCACTTTACAGCTACTAGATATCCAGATCTAGAAATAATCATAGTATAGCAAACTGACTAGAGGGGTTTCGTTGCTCTCATTATTGTGCCATATCTGACGTGGCTAGCTCTCCGTCTATAACGCATCTGATCTCATTTTTCGTAAATAAAATTGTTGATCTGAATGAAAAAACTCAACTTCCATTTAATTTAATGAATAAATGAATAATATTTTTTATATTTAACAATACATTTTAAATATATTGGTTAGTTAATACCTATACATGAGATACTTATATCTCTTCTGTGCCTAAACAGTAGTTAAAGAAAACAATAAAATCAATATTAAATAATAATAGATGAGAGAGGTAGCCTGAATTTCGAAGGTACGTGATTTTGTATATACCTACATTGTCAGTCCAAATATTTTTGGTCCCTGTATTGAAGCGAGAAAATGCATATTGTTATAATAACAATACTGATAAAAATATGGATGCGCAAGCGCACAATGGATGCTGCCGGCGTTTAGATACTATTGTAACTTATTTAACACTACCTTTGGCCCGCGACTTCGTCTGCGTGGGAAGTAATCCACTCCTTTCACCCCCTTAATGGATGATTTTGGGGATAAAAGCTTTTCTATATTTTTCCCCAGAACTCAAACTATCTCCATAAGATAAGTCCATACCAGATTCCTAAATCGGTTGAGCGGTTATTGATTCTCCATACAAACTTACAAACTTCCCCCCCCTTTGTACCCCCTTTAGGAATGATTCTTACCGTGTATCAATGGTATATATAATTATACATACATATATATACACCGTGGGCCCTAATAACTAGAAAGATTTTAATAGTGTATTCCTAGGTACTAAAATGACCTATAATAACTGAAGAACAAATCAAATTATTTTTAATAAATATTTTGATTTGTTTATTTTAAGTAGACACACTACTATATAAATCATAAACTTATATGTATATGTAGATGTCATATCATATCATATCATCTATACATATAAGTTTATGTCCTATAATCTTTTCAGGAATACACCTAATTTCAGAATTAATACAAATTTTAATTTATTTTTATTTTTATTATAACTCAGCACAAAACGCCTTTTAGATGGCGTTGTTACCACAACAATACGGGCATAGTTTACATGCCCTTATTGACAGATATCAAAGTGACAAGAAACAGTTTGCAGAAAGAAACATTTACTTTTCATGTGTAAAAAAAAAATTAAGATTAAAAAAAAATTTTTTTGGCGAAATTTACCTAAAGATACATAATATGTTTTCCTTCTTTTCGTCTCAGGAATGCGTGGTTAAGATATTTCGGGTTACTCGAGCCCACGGTGTATGTGTCCGTAGCGTAAGACGTGCTACTTTCAATCCGAAGGTCCCGGGTTCAAACCCTACACCAAGTTTTCCTCAAGTGAGCAATTGAGTAAATCCAACCAGTACCCAACGAGTCGTCGTCAAGCGATAAACGTAAGTGAGCGTAAGCGAGCGTAAGTAAGCGTAAATAAGCGGACGAGCACAATGAGCTATAAACGTAAGCAGCCATTGTCTGCTTGTTCCGAGTTATTGTGGGACGTGTAGTTAGTTCACACTGGAAGTGACATGGTTTAATAATACAGATGTAACAAACATACTGGTAATCTTTTTAAGGGTATTACTGGTATTGTATTCTAATAATGAAAAAAAACCGGCCAAGTGCGAGTCGGACTCGCGCACCGAGGGTTCCGTACAAACCTATAACAAGCAAAAGTTGTAGTATGTTTATTACTAATTTAAATTTAATACCTCTACGCGTTTACGAGGAAAAAGGTAGTAAGTTTAAAATTTAATCTACTTTTTGTAATTTTGTCCATTGTCTATGCTATATGACGTTGCTTCGTACCAAATTTTTTGCGAGTGCTGAAAAACTCTAAAATTTGCAGCATAAACGACTGTATCTTTTGATTGCGTTGGCTTTTAAGTACCGACGACAGACGGACAACAAAGTTATCCTATAAGGGTTCCGTTTTTTCCTTTCGAGGTACGGAACCCTAAAAACTAAGAAAAATATTTTTTGCGAAAAAAAATGGGTTTTTATGGATAGTTGGCCAGCCGGAACGCCTAGTCCCATACAAAAAAAATTTTTTTTCACGTCTAGAAATTTTTTCTTTTACTTTTTTTACTCGCAATAAGATACCAATTATGCCCTTAAAACGGATCACCAGTATTTTGTTACATCCTGTATATGACCGAAAATTGTAGGTATGGCAAATTATCACTTCCCAAACTATTTTGGCAGAATCATCAGATGGCATAATATCGTTTCACATACCTTTTCTTGCATATTTTTATTTGACATACTAACCTAACCTAATCAATGCCAAATAAAAATTCGCCCAAATACAAGGTGTAGCAAAAATACTGGGGATCCGTTTAAGGGAATATTTTGTATCGTATTCTAATTATGAAAAAGTAAGAAAAAAATTTTTTGCTCAAAAAATTTTTTTTTGTATGGATGCTTGGCCGGATGAAACGACGTGTCCCATACAAAAAAAAAATCGCGTCGAAAAAAATTGTCTCCTACTATCCTCCGTTGTCTCCTACTCTCCGTCTACCTGTATTGTAACCTTACACCCTTGTTACACCCACCCACGACTCTATTATCAAGGCTAAAGTCTTGGATACATGTTTTTGTCACATTAAATGTATCCATATTTTCAAACCCGACCGTACATTGTAGATTCAATATTATATTAGAGCGATAAAATAATAAGCGGCGACCGTCAAATGGTAGCTTTAACATATATCAGGGGGCTTAGCCAAGATGACAATCGTTTGTAGAAAACGAATTGAAATGCTATCCTTGGCTAAAGTCCCAGTGCCGGTGGCACTAGGGCATGCAATACCGGTATTGCTTGTATGGGCTAATACCGGAATTCCGGGATTGTCCATACAAGCCGTACCGGTATTGCATGCCCTAGGTGGCACATCTAGCGCGCTACATCCCTGTCAAGGCGAGACAAAGTGCTATTGAGAAAAACAATACCACAATATAAACACATGCTATTGCCGCTTTCTATGATGTCCATCAAACATCGTTTACAATGAAATTCCTGTCAGGGAGCCATATTCCACATTGTAAATTTTATATATGTACCTACATGTACGTACACATAAGGTAGGTTTATTTTTTTTTATTCAACTCAGATGGAGTAGCCATGTCATTTCCGATACAAGAAAAGTCTGCCGATTTTTGCGGGGAGGGGAACGTCAATGTATGGCTATTCGTACGTAACGTACAAATAGCTACGTCAGATAAACGTCAGTCCATACATGTGTATGACCACTGGTCTTATGTTTTCGGCAGAGGAGAACGCCTGTCAATGGCGACTCCGGTTGGTTGAATTCTCAAAGCTGTGTGGAGTGTATTTGGAAAAGTTTTTTTATAAATAAAATAAAAAAATCACTTTTTAATGTTAAAGCAACAAAAAAAGATTTACCCCTACTTCATGTACAGACAGTCACCGGCACGGCAGTGGTATCTTCCTACACGAAGGCCGCAAAAATATGTGACACGCTCTTATTTGTAGGGCCATAAGAGCGTGTCAGATATTTTTGCGGCCTTCGTGTAGGAAGATACTATTGCCGGTGACTGTATACCAATTTTTTTTTTCGGACAGATAGACAGACAATCAAACGGACATGGCGAAACTAAAGGGGTTCCTAGTTGAGTACGTAACTTCCAAAACCGTCACTCATACGCCAAAATCACTGACGCAAGCAAGTTAAAAAGTATGTTACTATGACAACGCACGGCAATATATCTGAGCGGCCAGGTTACTCAAAAATATCTAAACATGCACTTTACCGCCTTGACAATAGAGGCGATTTTAAGATATTTGTGACCACCTTGGCCGCTCCGATATATCTGATGGCGACTGTACGTATGCCATGACACGTATAGTTCTTGGCGTGGATACAGCCCTTGAAAAGAATGAACTCTGAATGTTGAATTATATAATCGAACGAGCGGAGCGTAAGCTAAGTGAAGTTCTTACAGACAACTTCGGACACAACGGAACTGTCAGCTGGCTACCTAGACGTCCTTGCATTTTGATGGTTTTATGATTTTGAATAGTTGTTACGCGATAACTTTACTAACGTTTTTCTGATCTTTATGAAAGTTGTTAAGGTTGTAGCAAAGAACAACACAATTTGAGAGTTCTTATATGAGCAGCTCGTCATCCATACCGCAATGCTTGAAAACGAAAGTTTTAAATCAGTGCGTCCTACCCGTAATGACCTACGGAGCTGAGACGTGGACACTCACGGTAAGGCTGGTCCACCAGTTCAAAGTCGCTCAGCGAGCTATGGAAAGAGCTATGCTCGGAGTTTCTCTGAAGGATAGGATTCGTATCGAATACATCCGACAGAACCAAAGTCATCGACATAGCTCAAAGAATTAGCAAGCTGAAGTGGCAGTAGGCCGGCCATATCTCGCGAAGAACAGACAACCGCTGGGGTAAACGTGTTCTTGAGTGGAGACCGCGTCTCAGCAAACGTAGTGTAGGAGGCCCTCTGGCCAGGTGGGACGACGATCTGCGAAAGACTGCAGGCAGATGCTGGATGCGGCAAGCTGAAGACAGGGCGCTATGGCGCTCATAAGGGGAGGCCTATGTCCAGCAGTGGACTAATATAGGCTGATGATGATGATGATGATGATATGAGCAGGATCGAGCAAGGGGTTATAGATCTAGAAGGCGCGAAACGATCATTATAAGGGTCTTGTTATATTGGTCAAGTTGTTTGCAAAGAAATCGTGAGTTCTCAGTTGGAGGCGGACTGCTAGTTATCAATGATTTTCAATTAAAACTGAAGTGAACAATAAAGTTGTATATTGAGAAAGAAATATATCCAAAAACTTACAAAAACCGCTTTATTTTTTCTTTGGTTCACATATGGGCAAAGATTTCGTAGGAGGAGGTATCTCCGGTAGATCTCTTTGGCACGGAACTCTCTCTCTCTTCACCCAATCGGTGCCAAAGTAAAAGTTGTACAAAGGCACAAAAGCTTTTCCAATCATGTAAAATACGGTCCTGGTAGCCTCGTCCGTCTCTTTTGGGAAGTAAATGGATCCGGTAACAAATAGAAAGATACTACTGTAAAACAGTTTTCGAGGAATAGTCTTCCCATATTTTAAACCAGCTATACCAGAAGCCGCTACTACGACCAATGCTTTATCTTTATTCTTCGGGTCTCTTGCCTTTTCTAAAAGCTTTTTCTCCGCGCTTCTGAAGTCATTGCGTATTTCTTGAATAGTGGCTTTCATTTCTGATTTAAAGTTTTGGATGATGCTGGCAGCTTCCTTGCGGTATTCAGAGACGGTTGGAAGGAAATATTCATGCATGAGCTTTTTATCTTGGCAACTGGTTTTGTCGTTTTCATATTCCTTCCAACTTAAATGTGGACAGCTATAGATGGGTAGGTCCTTGTATTTCATGGGTGGTGGACGTTTTGGAGGTTCATCTTTGGCAGCGGCAGCTTTAACAGCTGGTATGAGACAATTATGAGCGCTTCTTAAAATTGTTTTTAAAGCTACAATACTTACTTTTCCAGCTATATAAAGATTCTTATTTCTGTCATGAATTCGTTTTTTTTCCTCTGAATTTTGAGCGGTGTTATGATTTTCTGATATTTTTTGAATTTTCATGATGTTTTGTTCAAAATATTTATTTAACTGACACTGTCATTGAATGACAGTCTCAAAGCAAGGATAACCTATTAACCATAAGGTAGAATAACGTGTGTAGCCAAGAAGGATAGAAATGCCAAAGAGTAGTATAAATAACCTTAGAGAATTCAACCAATCGGAGCGGCCATTGACAGGCGTTCCCCTCTACCGAAAGCATATGACCAGTGGTCATATTTATTGTATGGACTGACGTTTATCTGACGTGGCTATTTTTTACGTACGAACTCAAAAATGTTTTGTTTGAGTTTGTGCGAAATAACGTTTTATTATGTCGTAGCTTATCTGCTTATATGCAACTTATAAATTAGACAAGACTTCTCTTTCTTCATAGTCTCTACTTCTAAGGAACTAAGGGCCAACTGCAAATGTATCTTAACTCGAAAATTGACTTTCTATCTATCGCTCTCGTATATTTTAAGAAATCGAGAGGCAAATATAGGTAGACAAAAACAAGAAAACAAGTGACAAATAATACTCAAAATGCACGAAACATCAAATTATTTATTTCATTTATTACATAACATTCGATTTAATAACAAAAACAATACAAACTGTAAATAATATCATGTTACTTAACGCTTATTTTTACATAATTCTTTGCTTGTCGGTGGTTTCTCTAAACATTTCTTTTCAGTCTTAAAATTTGGCGCTAGCATATTCCCTATATGAAATGAAATGCCTCTAAACGTCTCCTTCGTTTCCTTTGGAAAGCACAGCATACCCACAGCACTAAGTCCGCAACCGGCAGAAAACAGTCTAGTAGGTAGACCACCAGGTCTAAGAAAACCTATCATACCTCCACCCGCAAGCAACTGTCTTCTTCGATCCAAGTTCTCATCACCTCTGAAGTAATCCTCTATTCGTTTTCCTGTTCTTCTCGCATCATTCTTTATCTTATCACAAGAATTAGTTACTTCTTTTTTACCATATTCTAAAAGACCTTCAAAGTTCTGTCTTGTCTTGGTTACATATGGCAATACTGTGTTAAATATAATTCTGTCATTGCGATTTTTAGCTTCTTGAGAGCAATTGTGATCAGAAAAAGAAAGTTCTGTGTACCTTTTAAGTTTATTTTCTGGTTCACGTTTTGGTTCACATTTTGGGAGATTTTTAGCTGTGTAAGCTACTACAGGGCATTGGAAACCTAGTAAGAAAAATTTAAGGGTATATATCCATATTTTACCCAGTTCTCCTAAGTTTCCAGTGTACAATTTAGACATAGATCTGTTCATATCTTCTCGGGAGGCGAATAATGGATCACAGGTGTTGTGACGTGTTGTTATTTTATCGCAGTATTGTCGTTGTCTTCTGTCGTTGGACATGACAAAACCTGTTCGCCCCTGCGAAAAGCGAACAGGTTTTTTAACTATAATTTAGTAAAAAAAACAATATTGTTGTTTTGTAAATAGTGTAAAAAAATGATTGACGCATGTTGACGTTGACAAGTGTCTATTTTTGTGAGGTTGTCTAAAGGTTTTATTAGGGAACGTCATTTGAAAAGTTTGCAATCTAGTAGCGCAGATAAAGTTCTAAGGATGAAGCCGGACAAGCATAATTTTTTGAGTTGTTTTTTTTATCGTATGGCTACATGTCACTGGATATAAATAGGTATTTCTTCCCTAGGGTAGTAGTAATGGGAAAGCAGATGATAATGAAAATCCAGTGAGTGCTACGAGGTCCAGATGGGACAGTGCAGCTGCCAAGTTTGTTACTCTTTTAGCGCCACCCAGGGATCCCGTGTAGGGTTGTCTAAGGTGTTTCCTACGGACGCAGAGTAACATTGATCCCCAGTTGTGAGCCGCGTAATTTCGGTCGCGTATTTTCTGCTACATACAAATGAGACAACTCATTCTGCGTCGCCCTGTGGCAAAATAGGGCTTTTGTATGAAACCGAATGTAGCAGAAATTACGCGACCGAAATTACGCGGCTCACAACTCAAAAAATTATGCTCGTCTGGCCGCACCCTAAATGTATAGTTTTATGGTGGCGCAAGATGTTTTTTACTAATCGTTAGAAGTAATAGTGTTGTTCGGATTCCGAGGATTTTTTATTGATTCCTCATAAGTTTTTTTTTTAATACCATGACTATAGCAAACAAGCACTCGACCTGCCTTATGGTAACCGGCACCGTAACCTATGGACGCCTGCAACCTGCAACGGCTGCAACTCACAGATGCCACATGCGCGTTGCCGACCTTTTAGAAAGCGGATTCACACATTCATACGCCCCGTCGACACTTATAAAGGTAACTGGCCCTGTAGCCAAGATGAAAATCGTTTGCAGAAAACGAAACGAAACGCTACACGCTCTCGCTCTTCTTATCTTATCTTATCTTATTTTGGCTCGGGGGCCCATATGGATACACTTCGACCCAAAGGGATCTTTTGTGTAATTGCCCCCTAGTACACTTACTCAAGAGCTTTTTCAACCATCTCCATGTGTTGGATGATGGAGCTCAAGGGCAGTGCTTTGAGGTCCTCTGGATCTGGATAGCCAATTCCACGCTCTCGCTCACTCTTCATTACTGCGATAGAGAGGCGGATAGCGTTTCGATTCGTTTTCTGCAAACGATTGTCATCTTGGCTAACCTCCCTGTTCTCTATATTTACATTATGTAGAGTAAATCTATATTTGTACCTGGACCCGGGTTAACATCCCAATTCCAAGGATCTGTAACAATAAGTTTCATAAGCATAACGATCAGAGGGGGCGACAAAATGGCGCTTTACAAAGGCTCAACCATATTTAGTTTTTATTATCTCTTAAATACAATTTTCATATATAATGTAAAAATACAGATGCGTTACTTATCGTTGTTATAGTTATCGTCAAAATATTTATTATGACCATACGTCGCGCTCCAGCGGGCATTTTGCGGGCACGTCATTTGGTAAGGTGTATCTTTACAAAATAAACAGTTTTTACACACTTGTTTACACAGTTTTTGTAGATAATTTAATATAAGGTACATGATAACACAGGTATGTTTTAAATACTAAGTACGTAGCAAATAATTAAATACTAAGTAATACCTAATGAAGTGCCCGCATAATGCCCGCTGGAGTGCGACGTATGGTTATGACTTTACATTATGGGCATTATCACTTAACTGTGTACTATTAACGCCGATCAGAAATTGTCACAAAACTGACGGTCAATGTCAAATCCTATACATTTTGTCAGGAATGTGACGGTTAGACGTTACTGAAACACAACTTAAGCTGTGTTTTAAAGAACAAGTTAAAATAAAAATGCCCTTATGTATTAATATTAATACTACTAATCAATTAAGCTATCAGAATTAAAATACAATCAAACTCCAACGACAGCATCGAAGACTGATCACCGCTAGTGTTGGGCGTTTTCTTCGAGAAAATAGTGTTGTATCGTCTAATCGTTCTTTTCATGGTTAACAGTATGTTACTGTACCTAAGGGTGTTTTTTCAATAACTAGCCATATTGCGATAGGTAAGTCATACTGAACAACTTTTTCGATGGGACCAACCCCGCCATACCAAAAAAAAATTCGGCCTCCCGATAAAAAACGTCGACGTCTGATCGGGCGAAATGTATGAAACAGCCAAATATTTTTTTGTAATTTCGGAGTTGCTCTAATAGTAAAAGTTGTTAAGTATGGCCTACCAAACGATCTCGCACAATACGGATAATATTTATTAAAAAAACACTGTATATGCAGACAGTTTTTTTTTTCACAATTTTTCACATCCATCTTTATTAGGATAATAGTCACAAACACTAAGTTAATTTTGGATCGTAGTATTGTCCAGGATAAGTTATTTCAATTGAACTTCAATTAAATTTACCTTACTCTCTTTGTTTTAAGCTTCATTTTAGTTCATTGAGTCATGCGTGATGCGTAAATATTTACAGACGTTCGAACATTTTGGCTCACAGACATACTAACTGATAGAAATGACGTTACATTACATTTTAATACGTCGGTGGCAAACAAGGATACCATCTGATACTGCCGCCACTGTTCAAAGGGCCGTAAATGCGATCTTTCTGGAATTGTAAGCGTTCATACGCTTTTTTCCGATTTCAAGACACATTTCTAAACAAAGTTATCAATTTTCATTGTCCTTAAGAAAATAAAACTTACTTTGCTTTTTGCTTGAAAAACTTAATTTGTGCAGAAGAACAGACAGCCAGACAGACAGATAGACAGACAGACAGTCAGACTGACCGAGAGACTGACAGTCAATCAGACTGATAGCCTGAGAGACAGACAGTTAGACAGACAGTCAGACTGACCGAGAGACTGACAGTCAGTCAGACTGATAGCCTGAGAGACAGACAGTTAGACAGACAGACAGTCAGACTGACCGAGAGACTGACAGTCAGTCAGACTGATAGCCTGAGAGACAGACAGTTAGACAGACACAGTCAGACTGACCGAGAGACTGACAGTCAGTCAGACTGATAGCCTGAGAGACAGACAGTTAGACAGACAGACAGTCAGTCAGACTGATAGCCTGAGAGACAGACAGTTAGACAGACAGACAGTCAGACTGACCGAGAGACTGACAGTCAGTCAGACTGATAGCCTGAGAGACAGACAGTTAGACAGACACAGTCAGACTGACCGAGAGACTGACAGTCAGTCAGACTGATAGCCTGAGAGACAGACAGTTAGACAGACAGACAGTCAGACTGACCGAGAGACTGACAGTCAGTCAGACTGATAGCCTGAGAGACAGACAGTTAGACAGACAGACAGACGGACAGTCAGTCAGACAGACAAATATACAGACAGACAGCACAGCACCGTAAGACAGACAGTCAGTCAGTCAGATAGACAGACAAACAGCCAGCGTAACTTTCACATTTGAAGGCTACACGGAAAGAACATGTCTAGTCACTTTTTTTTTAAATGAGATTTTTATATCAAAATGTAGAGCTTGCAAAGAACTATTAGTAACAACTTCTGTTACAGATGTAAATTTTAACGTATATCCACTTCTTAACTCATCAAAACCATCTAGTTACGAAAATAGTATGGTTAATTGAAGCGTTCCAAATTTTAAAAGCGCTATAATTCAAAATGTTGTCAATATGACTAGACATGTTCTTTCCGTGTACCCTTCATCTTAAATATATAAAAGAAGAAACTGACTGACTGACTGACATATCAACGCACAGCCCAAACCGCTGGTTCTAGACATTTCAAATTTGGCACGTAGATTCCTTGTAAGGTCTAGGGGTGCACTAAGAAAGGATTTTTCAAAATTCACCCCCTAAGGGGGTAAAATGGGGGTCCAAAGTTTGTATGGCGAATCAAGATTTGTTAGGTTATTTTATTCGAAACTTCACAGGAGTATTCCTAACGATAAATGAGTAAACACGTATTTCAGGTTTTTTGAAAATTCAACCCCTAACAGGGGCAAATGTGGTCACAAAGTCTGAAAATCAACATGGGTATCGTATCCTTTTTGAGTACTTATAGTACGCGGGCGAAGCCGCGGGAAAAGGCTAGTTTATAATATGTGAGTAGTTTTTAACATAATTCACAAGAAATGTGCATGCTTATCTGTCTGCATCATAACTCTACCGTACGTCGTAAACCCAAAGGTGTCTAAATTAGCAGGTCCCTCGTTAACGCGTTTAATGACGAACTTAGTCACGAATTTATTGACCAATGACGTATTTACAGGTTAATGCGAATCAACCAGCGACGTTGGTTTGTTGAGACAGATAGACATACATACAGACAGATATACAGACAGATTGACAGACAGACAGAGAGGTCCCACGAATCTTAATGACTAACTAACTTAGTCACGATTTTATTGACAAATGACGTTTTTATGGGTTAATGCGAATTAACCAGCGACTTTGCTTTGTTGAGACAGACAGACGTATACACAGATAAACAGACGTACAGACATACAGAAACATAGACGGATAGGTCTCACGAGTTTAATGACTAAGGAAGTCATGACTTTATTGACCAATGACGTACTTAGCCATTTTTGTTTTATATGCGCCGTTTAAATCGGTTTAGGGTGTAAGCGAAATTAAATAACATGCACACAGAATTACTCTCGTATATTTACTTGTCAATACCGCAATACTTGTCAACGCCGAGTTTCTTGCCGGTCATAATTCTTCTCGGGTCAGAGGTGTAGGGTTAGAACCGGTGTAATTTTTTTTTTCTCTTTTACTTTGATTACTTTGAACTATCTGACGTGTAAAAGTGCCCTTGTGGCCTACTTACTGAATAAATGTTTGAGTTTGAGTTTGAAAGGGTAAAAACGGGAACCTATTACTGACTCCGCTGTCCGTCTGTCACCAGGCTGTATCTCATGAATCGTGCCGTGATAGACAGTTGAAATTTTCACACATGATCTATTTCTGTTGCCGCTATAACAACAAATGCTGAAAAGATAGAATAAAATAAATATTCAAGGGGAATCCCATACAACAGACATAATTTTGTTGCCGTTTTTATAAGATAATGGTACGGAACCCTTTGTGCGCGAGCCAGACTCGCAATTGGCCGGTTTTTTTATACAACAGCCGGCAAAGATAAGATTCACAATAATAAAAGTTAAGAAACCGCTTTTCTAAATAAAATATTCTTCCCGACCACTTTCGGAATCACATTTTTTATTTGCCAAAATCCAATTAGAAAAGTTCATAAACCGTTCCGTTTTCGATATTTCCCGCTATTCCGTAATTTAAAAAGATAAAAATTAACAACTGTAGCGCCGTAAAGGCCGGTAATACTACATTTTGCTGTTATGAAGTCATAATTTTCTTTTTTTAAGCGACATCTGTTTGGTGTTGGTTGGCTACTTCAATTGTATCGCTTACTCTTCAGCGATTTTTTTTCGCATTTTATTAAGCGTATATTTTAATTTATTATGTATTCTACTAGATGGGACATCTGCATAGCTAGCACGTCTTAGGCGCGACTGGCGCGACAAGAGACAGATCTGCGCGACTTCATGCGTTGTCGCTTGTTGGTAGCATAACTTGCGCGTGAAAGGAGCGACAGACTCGCAATCAAATGCTACTGTCATAAAATGACAGTGACTCGCGACTTTGAACTAAAATCCTTAGCACAACTTTGAGTTCTCTTTGCGTCAGTTGCAGCCGCGGGCATGTTATGCTACCGGAAAGCGAGATTTTTGACAGGCGCGGGAAGGATTTCCCTACTCGCGGCTTAAGTCGCTCTTGCAAGACGTGCTAGCCGTGCTGGTACAAATTTTGTGCGCCATATTTATCGGTTGACAGCTGCCATTGAATCAAAGATAGACTATTTAATGATTTTCACTATAACTTTTGGAGCAAAAAATAATGTCTTAGGGATATCATCTCCTGTTAGTTAATGTAATAAAATGGGGAATAAATCTGAAAAAACGGAAATTTCAAACTTCGTAAGGAACATTTTGTCGTAAGTCTATTAAACATACCATTGAATTTATTTATTTTTTCTGACGATGTATATAATTAAAATTTAATAATAGCTTCAAAAATTAAGTTCGAAGACAGTGATTGCTACGTTAGTTCTTAATGGATAAGTGCAATGTCGTATATTTGTCTATTTTTTAAATTTAAACATTTAAGGAGCAATAAAAATAGTAGCGAAGTAAAATTTCTGTTAATTTAAATTAGAGAAATACGGAGTTATGAAACATATATGACGAAATCATTTTAGTACTATTTAGTTTTAATTTAGTTAACTTTAATACTAATTTAGTTTTATATTTAGTTTTAATTGATTTTGTTTAACTTATTTTGTGTTCAATACAACGTGTGTTCAACTTTTCACCGCTTTTAGTACGAGTATTCCAAAATGAGAAAACTAAAAAAAAAATCTAGTCAAGCAACAATGTTTAGAAATTAATGAAAAGGGGAAAAATCCACTACCTCTCGTCTAATCTTTGTTTCTAATCATTGTGGTCTCGTTAGACATTCGGCTCGATACAGTCAAACTGTCAAATGTTATAGACCGTTATGCAGCTGTTAGTTAATTATCATTATTATAAAAAAAACCGGCCAAGAGCGTGTCGGGCCACGCTCAGTGTCGGGTTCCGTAGTTTTCCGTCCGTCACAGTAAGTGTCCCCACTTAAGAGTTAAAATAACACCGCCATGTAGGATATGATATGAGCGTTCCACGTACAGCGACATCTATCGGCAAATTAAGTAAACTATTTCGCGCGAGCTTAATTCTTTATTGCGTGAACCGATTTTCACCGTTTTTACTTTATTTGAAAGCAGGTCATTTCATTTTGATTTTGTAGAAATTACAGCTACACTAAACACCTGCTTATACGGTTAAATTACAAACTTAGTTCAGAAATTATTTTGTAATTTTTTTTCAAAAACTATTCAACCTATAAGTTCAAAATAATTTTCCTAGAAAGTTTTTATAAAGTTCTACTTCTGAGATTTTTTTCATATTTTTAAAACTTATGGTTCAAAAGTTAGAGGGGGGGACACATTTTTTTTTACTTCTGGAGCGATTATTTCCGAAAATATTTACATTATCAAAAAATGATTTTAGTAAACCCCTATTAATTTTTAAAAACCTATCCAACAATATATCACACGTTAGGGTTGAAATGAAAAAAAAATCACTCCCCACTTTACGTATAGAGGAAATTTGACCAACGAAATTTGTTCCTGGCTTACGGTCTATAAAGTTTAAATTATGGTATATGGTCACTTTATATTTAAATTTCTACCGTCAATCAAAGGCGAAATAAAATTTTAGACTATTTAAAAAGCTACTAAAACTTTAATGAACATTTACTTTTTATCTGTGAGCAGTGCTCTTAAAACTTGGACCAGATCCAATAGCTCCGTGCAGTTTAAAAAAGCGTATTTAGTATTTCAGCCAGGCTCTCATAATGCGCTTGACTTGCTTCCTTTGACATATTCATGAGATTTTACCACTCAATATATTATATTTTATATGCATACATGTAGTTAGGATTAAAGAAATATTTTAATTAAAATACATTTTTTTAAAACTCTTTTTATCAACTGCCAAATGCAGAGCAGCAAGCAACCTTAAGTACATAAGTAAATACTATTGTAATATTTGTGCAGCATCTACTTTTAACCTATCAAAATCAGGATTTTCATTTCTTTCTTTAGAATGACAATGTACTTTTCTTGTTTTGAAACCTTTTATTTTAATTAATAAAACATTTTTTTCCACTTTTTATTTTACCACTTTGTCGGCGTTATTAATATACATATTAGTACCAAATTTCAGCTTTCTAGTGCTAACGGTCACTGAGATTATCCGCGGACGGACGGACGGACGGGCAGACATGGCGAAACTATAATGGTTCCTAGTTGACTACGGAACCCTAAAAACGAATGTTGCCTAATTGTATATATCCTTCCATCAAAATTATACCCCTTTCTTTTAAGAGGCTGACAACACCCAATGACCTTCAAATTGACTTAAACATTTTTTTAGCTATAACTACTTGTTTTGAAAAAGTAAAAAAAATGTAAATATTCATTATATTTACATAAGAACTTTGTTATTCCTATACACGATTGGACGAAATCGGCTCGATAGAAAATAATTCCAAAGTTACATCTTAAAATAAGTTTTGAACAGTTGTATGTCTTTAATTTCTTGACTTATACGTCTGTAATTAAGGACAAAATTCCACTGCAATAATACTAAAAACTTAGTTTTTTTTTTCAATTAATCATTTTGCAAATTTGAATGACCTCCCATACTAATCGTAACACAGTGATTCTCTTTCACTCGCTCTGAAAAAGATAGGGATGGAATTTAGCTGTTGTCATCCCCTTAACATTGCCTCATTGGAAAGTACAGTACAGTCGCCATCAAATATATCGGAGCGGCCAAGGTGCTTAAAACCATCTGTACATGCACTTTATCCCCTTGACAATAGAGGCGTTGTTCAGATATTTGTGACCACCTTGACCGCTCCGATATATCTGATGGTGACTGTTAAACACAAAACAGGAGTGCTCATAACAAATTCGCCGAGTTATATAACCTTGTTTATATTTAGCGGTCGGCCTTTTTAGAAATTAGCGACGCCATTTTGTAATTTATTGTTTTCTATTAACTGTTTATGGTTCAATTGAGGGAGAAAATTCATTTGTAATGAAAAAAGGTTCGTAAATAATAATTAATTCTGAGGTAGCTTTTACTTATTACCAAGTTAGTTTAAAGGTACTTAGGTAGAATTTTATTAATTACAACAAAAAAGCAGTATATCTACTTACCTAAACGCCCTAATCTGGACTCCTTTTGTAAAACTGAACGCTTAATAATCATGCTTTCATCCAAATAGACATTTCCAATCAAAAAGGTACCTCATTGTCGGTTCTAAATAATTTAGAAATAAACCTTATCAACCAACTGACAATCAGGTTCCTTTTTATTTGAAAATGTCACATATAAAACAGTTACGATACATAGTGACCAGGGCCCGGAATTAGGTGAGCTAAAATACCTAAAGTTCGCGAGAGGACATAATATAGAGTGGTTACAACCGGATGAAAATAATATTTTATTTGGATTCCGGGTATTCGATATTCATCCGGGCACTGCAAGTAATAGTCGTAATGATGAAAAATGGTTACATTGCAGCCATAAAGTTAACATTATAATAATAAATCTGAAAATGTGACATATATTTTAAATTAGTAAAAACTAAAATTAAACATGCTGCACTGTAAACAAAACATATCACGTTCAATATTACGACAAGTCCCTGAATAAACATGAAACAAGCATACGGCACGCCTAATGGTAAGCAGCTACCGTAGCCTATGGACGCCTGCAACTACAGAGGTATCACATGCGCGTTGCCGACCCTTTACAAAAAGGAGGATTCACTGGTGTTGGCGGCTAAAGGAACAAGAGGGTCCCTCGTCGTCAACACACTGGGTTCTCTTTGAGCTCTTTGGTAACCTTAGTGAACCTTAATCACCAGCAGGAACACAACACTATGAGTAGGGTCTAGTGATATTTGGCTGTGGTTTTCTAATAGGTGGAGGTACTTCCCCAGTCGGGCTCTGCTCCAGAATTGAGCAAGATGACATTCGCTGTGCTGTGCCCTACCATACATAGCGAGATGACATTCGCAGTACCCATATTTCTCTTTTGGACGTAGTTTAAGGACATACCTGGGTCCGAAACGTTATAAACGTTATTCTCATAACTATAAATTGTAACTACGTAAAAAGATCTTATTAAAATAGGCTAAGTATTCAATATTTTTTAATTAACACATTATTAAAAGCCTCCACGCAAACTTTACTCTTTAAGACCAAAGTCCTAAAGACATTTCCTTTATCTAAGACTTTCTTAGGCTATCCGGTTAAGACGCTATCTTCCTCAAAGCGTCTCCTGCAAAACGTCCTAATCCCATACAAAATCTATAACACATACGTCATTTTAGAACCGCGTAAGCTTGTTTAAAAACGGTGTATGTGTATAGGGAAGGTGTGGCGGTTAAGTCGTTTTGTTATCGTGTCGCGCAAGCGCAAACAGCTCGGTATAAACGCTTTCACAGGAGATGCTTTATTCACGTGCGAGGATGCTAGAATGGGTGGGGAAAGGGGGGGCATGGATGGAGCTGTGAATTGCGATTTATATTAGTCGCTGCGATTATTTGATCAACGTGTGCATGGTGCGATAATCGCAAATCGCGATTAGTAAATAATAAATAAATAAGGATATGTTATCAGAAAGTTAGTAGTAGTACAGTCGCCATCAGATATATCGGAGCGGCCAAGGTGGTCACAAATATCTGAAGAAACGCCTCTATTGTCAAGGCGATAATGTGCATGTTCAGATATTTTTGAGTACTAGCATTAGTAGTATTAAAACACTTTACATACAGGTATTGCATATAATACCGTTTTTAAAGGGTTTCGTGGTCAACTAGGAACTCTTATAGTTTCGCCATGTCCATCTGTCTGTCCGCGGCTTAGCTCAGTGATGGTTAGTACTAGAAAACTGAAATTTGGTGTAAGTACGTGTATTAACCATGCCAAGAAAACGGTGGATTAAAAACAAAAAAAAATGGAGGTACCTCCCACAGATGAAGTAGGTTTTTTTCGCCTCAACCCTATTGTGTGGGGATCGTCTAAACTAAAGTTTTAATTTAGTCTTAAGTCATTTTTAGTTGACTACGCGCCTGAGTCTTTTCAGTTACCCTCTTAGAGCATTCAACCCGGAGTAGCCATGTCTGTCATTTTCAATACAAAAAAGTCTGCTGATTTTTGCGGGGGAGGGGGAGGACGTCAAATGTATAGCTATTCATAAATGTACAAATAGCCACGTCAGATAAACGTCAGTCCATACAACAAATGACGTATATGTCGCAGGGAAATGATTCAAACAGAGATCTGAACAAATCTCTAAGGGATATGATCAAATCACGCAGGATGTTAAAATGGAGAATCCATATCATCATTTCCCTAGAAAAATATTAGTCATTTCACCAAATCACTGACTTCTGTTTAGTGGAAAGACAAAATCGGCCAATAAACGCGACACGCTTTTTCATTTCACTAGATTTGTTCAGGAATTTGACAAAATCCCTAACCACGACAGTAAATTGACCAAAGTAACTCAAAAAGTCAACCAGATTTATCATTTTGCTAAACAAGTTTAGTGAAATGATAAAGTTTCAACTAGAAGATGGTATATGGTGATTTGATAAAATCTCTGAACTAATTTAGTGAAATGACAAAAGCAAGTACCGAGTACAACATTTTACTCTACAGTTAAGCGATCTCATCAAATCTCTGACTAGATTAGGTGAAACAGAGATTAAAACAGAGATTTGAACAAATATCTAAGGGATATCTCTAATCTCTGCGGGATCAAATCACGCAGGATGTTAAAATAGAGATTGTTTTCTTCAAGTTATTTGCATTATTTAACCTCCACCACTTTACAGTTGCCAGATGTCGGGATCTAGAAATAAGCATAGTATAGCAATCTAGCTAGACGGGTTTTGTTGCTCTCGTTATTGTGTCATATCTGACGTCGCCAACTCTCCGTCTTTTAATTCTTTCTCTAACTTTTGAAAGCTTCCATCCGTACCGTGAATGGCTGGTCTTAATAAACGGGAATAGCGTCGTTACCCGATGTCGGATGGTGATAAACCTGCCTTATATCACCTAGCTATGTTACACAGGTATTTGTATCCTCACCCTAGCGGCTTTTTGCATCAGCTTAATTGAACCTGGGGTCCGCTTGGCAACCTAACCCCATGAATCGTAGGCACTATAGTTTTACGAAAGTGCCTGTCATCTGAACTTCAGCGAGGAAATTAGGCCTTTTTGGGATTAAATAGATCCTTTCCTTCCTGATCTTAGAGAATTCAACCCGGATGGAGTAGCCATGTCTGTCATATCCAATACAAAAAAAGTCTGCCGATTTTTGCGGGGGAGGGGAACGTCAAATGTATGGCTAACGGCGTAACGTACAAATAGCTACGTGAGATTAACGTCTGATACATGTGTATGACCACTGGTCATGTTTTCGGCAGAGGGGAACGCCTGTCAATGGCGACTCCGGTTGGTTGAATACTCAAAGTACATGATGATATCCTACAACAAAGAAACAACTGCTTCACATTGATTTATTATGTATTCTACTAAATGTGACGTCTAGAACAAATTTAGTCCGCCATGTTTGGCGGTTGACAGCTATGACAAAATCGAAGAGTAGTATAGACTTGTAGTGATTTTCACTACAACTTTTGGGACAAAAAAAATCTTAGAGAAGTCATCTCCTGTTACTCAATTCTGCTTCATACCAAAATGACATTTCGTCACCGATCAAATTAGGGATACATAATCAGCCCAATAAATGGGCCACAGTAAGCTCAATAAATTATAGATAGATAGAAACGCCGGTCTAAACTTGCCAGTTTTGTATGAAAATCGCAAGGGTGCTCAACACTTCTGGCCAAGGCTGTATATTACACCCACTAAAGTAATTAACACAAACACATTCATAATCAGATGGACTTATCCCTTCGAGCGATCTCTTGTAGTAAACAGCGGTAGCCGTTGTCCAAAATTAAATTTCTAAACAAAAGTCATAATCGTGTGGCAGGGATCGTCAACATTGATTTCATTTTTTTTCAACCGTCTTCAAGATTTCGAAGGAGGAGGTTATCAATTCGTCGGGATCTCTGTTTTTTTGCAATTTTTTTTTTAAATTACGTTTACCGATTATTCGAAGACGGCTGGACCGATTTTGAAAATTCTTTTTTTTTCATTTTATACTTCACTGTTGGCCGCATTGAAACCAGGTCAGGATCTGATGATGGGATCCTGGAGAAATCGAGGGAACTCTTCAACTATTATAGGCACAACTATAGTGATTTTAATGTGTTTTTTACAGCACCTCGAAAATTTCTGTTGGATAGGTGGATGCTAAGTCGGTTCTTTTTTGTTTAAAATTATTTATATAGTGTTTATATAGGTAAGTACATAATGATATGGCTATGGCTTTTAACCTAGCCAGGGGTCGTAACTGGCATTCGCAAAAAACCCCGAATACCCTAAAATATTTAATTATTTTATGTTTTTTACATGGAACTCAATATTGTATTGAGGTAATGACTTCATATTATAAGCTGTTAATAATATATTATTTATTTACAACAATGTTATAAACAAAATTAACAAAGTAATTAGCATAAGGCACATCGCACTCAGATGGATACTTGATCCTATTTCAAGATCCGTATGTGATGTATTTTAAATTATTTCATATTATGTGGGTATAATTTTTTTACTATGGCAATTATGAAATAAAACAATATGAATAACTCTATAATCTACTAATCGCGGCAACCGAAGACAATATTATATGGCAATTATGTCCAAAAAACCCAAAAAAAGAGTTAACAAATACAAAAAATACATTTATTTAAACTTCTTTTACTTTTCCCAATAAAACATCATTTGTTAAAAATCAAAAGAGCATAAACCAAAGAAAAACCTTATCTTATTATTGACAATGACAACTGTTAGGTTGCCGATCTCTGCCGAGTTAAGCGCCCGTTATAACTGACTTACCAATAATTAAAACGTATAACGATTCTGTTCCTTAAGTCCGACGCACACTGTCAGTCCGGGTGCAAACTGAGAGGCCGCTCGTTCGAGCAGTCGGCTCATGTTGGGTCACAGTTAGGAAATGCAAAACCGGTATTTTTTATTATCTCTGATCCCGGTTTACCGGTAAAACCGGCCATGTGCGAGTCGGACTCGCGCAGGAAAGGTTCCGTACCATTATTTATAAAAACGGCAAAAATGTATGTCTGTTGTATGGGAGCCATTTGTACTTAAGGGTAAATATTTATTTTATTCTGTTTTTTAGTATTTGTTGTTATAGTGGCAACAGAAATATATCTTTTTTTATAACACGATGGTGGCAAACAAGGATACGGCCTGCCTGATGTACAGTACAGTAGCCTATGGAGTAGCCTATGGACGCCTGAAACTCCAGAGGTGTCACATGCGCGTTGCCGACCCTTTACAAAATGGAGTATTCACTGTGTTGACGGCTAAAGGAACAAGAGGGTCCCTCATCGTCAACACACTGTGTCCTCTTTGAGCTCTTAGGCAACCTTACTCATCAGCTTTTCATCTGTGAAAATTTCAACTGTCTAACTATCATGGTTCATTACATACATACAGCCTGGTGAGAGACAGTGGAGTCTTAGTAATAGGGTCCCATTTTTACCCTTTAGGTACGGAACCCTAAAAATAATGGTATTGCATTCCCTAGCCACAGTAGGTATAAGATGGTAGGTCTTCCAGACTAGTAACCCATCTGCAAACATTAAAATTTTAGGTTCGAAATACGAATATTTCGGACACAAGGAGGTAGTAAGCGTATTTCTCTGTTTGACATTTGCTGGGATATCAGCCATCCGTGACTATAACCTGGTGAACCTGCTAGCCTATTGTGGTCGGATTTTTACCGCCTGTCACCATAGCTGTCACGTTCTAACAAGTATGTAAGTGCGAAAGCGATGCATGACGTGATAGGCGATAAAATGACGACCATGATACGCGTTCTGTGTCGAAACTAGGAGATGCAATGAAATGTGTTTTTTGCATCGACCAATACCGGTATACCGGGATTGCCTGTACAAAAAATGATGGTATACCATTCCCTAGTCGAAACGTCGGAAATAAAGACAAAAAAACTTCGCGTTCGACCCGTGTCAAAAAATTGTTTCTTTGACTTGTGTTGTAAGCGCTGGTAGCGTGGCGGTAAGACGTCCGACTTTCAACCCGGAGGTCTCGGGTTCAAACCCCGGTTCGTGCCACTGAGTTTTTCGGGACTTATGTACGGAATATCATTTGATATTTACCAGTCGCTATTCAGTGGAAAACATCATAAGGAAACTGGACCTAATCCTGATAAGGACTAGTTTCCCCTATGGCGTGGAAAGTCAGATGGCAGTCGCTTTCATAAAATCTAGTGCCAACGCCAATTCATGGGATTAGGTTGTCAAGCGGACCCCAAGCCGGGACAAACGCTAGGAGAAAGAAGACGTGTACTGTAAGATAGTCCTTACATTTTACAGCAGATTTACTTAAGTATTTTACATTGTTATATTTCCTTCAACTAACACCCATCAGTAATACTGACAGTATACACCCTCCTTAACACCCGTCAACAGTATTGATTGATGACACAACGCCTGACGAGTTATTTTAAATTACGACCAAATTACAACTATTCAGCTTTTAAAGTTTTAATCGCTTACAAATTGTTAGGTATTGTTGGTGTAATGAATTTTACTGTGGGGTCGCGGGTTCAGATTCTGAGTATTCTGACCCGGTTATGGAAGGTGTTATCTTATGGTGGAGGCAAATGAGTGTACGGACAGGTCATCCTCATCAGTAATATTGACTGATTGAAGTTTTATATTTAACTCTTAATTTGATTTGTTATAATTAATTTTGATAGTCTCAACTCTTTGTGACACATCTGGAATTGCAGGCGTCTATAGGCTACGGCAGGTCGCTGCTTACCATTAGGGAAGATAAAAAAACAGATTTATATTATTGGAAAAGGTTGCCTTTATAGAGATTTTTATTTTAATTTTAAAAAAAAACTCAAATTAACTGCGCTTAATATTTCCCAGTGGTGACCAGAAAATACCTATTTATGAAAGGCCAATGTTATTAAAAAAGACAGAAGAAAAACCCATAATTTAGGCTAAATTTATTAGATGACACCCCCATACAGATAAACACAAGGTTCATTCGAACGGCGCTGTTTGAAGCATTGTTATACCCGATCGAATCGAAGGTGTTGGAATTAATTGATAAGAAACTAATTTAATTAGAACAAAAAACAATGTAACAACGTTACAATAATAAGTACATACATTCAATACAGGATGCAACAAAAGTACTAGTGATCCGTTTAAGGGCATAATAAGTAACGTATTGCGAGTAAGAAAAAGTAGAAAAAAAATTTTTTGGACGCGAAAATAATTTTATTTTTGTATGGGACACGTCGTCTCAGCCGGCCAACCCTCCGTACAAAACCATATTATTTCTTATTTACGACTATTATCTTACAGTTTCAATCGGGACACGATGACCATTTTTTTCAATTGATAAAATGACTGCCGCCGTTCCGTTACTCACCAACGAATAGGCAGCTGACCTTCACGAGGCTTCATTGTAAATATAAATATTATAAATATTATAGGACAATCTTACACAAATCGACCTAGGCCCACAGTAAGCACAATAAGGCTTGTGTTATGTGGGTACTAGACGACGATATATATAATAGACTAGCTGTGCCCGCGGCTCCGCCCGCGTGGAATTTGGTCTGTGTCAGTAAGCGGCTAATTCACCCCTAATTTCGCTCCCTCTACCCTGGAGGCGGAACGTGAAGTAAAGTTGACAGATGGATACGCTAGAGGACAGTTGTCCTGATATTTTTTTTACAATTACCACAAAATGAAACTACCTATACAGTCAAAAATCAATACATTTTTTTGTCGTTATAATATTTTTTTGCCCTGATTTAAAAGACAGAGTAGCAGGTGTATATCAGACGATACAGTACCACTTTCGTATTTATACGTTCATGTCCATGGCAAATGTCATCCAAATCGATCTTCCCGTCAAATCAGTCTAAGCATGAAAGATAAGAACAGGCGCGGTTGCAGAGCGGTTGAAATTTGGGGTCACAAATGCAGAAATGACTTTTAGAGGGGGTCAGTAATGATTTTTTCTATTTAAGGTGTACTAAGCGAGTGTAGTGGCTACCCCCCCTTTTAGGCGTTGAATTTTTATAGCCTACGTATAACCTGGCTGGGGATTTTCTTGAATTGGAATTAGTAATCCTTAAGGGGTGATTTCAGGGATAACAATGCAAAAAAAAACGGCCAAGAGCATGTCGGGCGATGCTCAGTGTAGAGTTTCGTAGTTGCCGCCCTGTTACAAAACATCCGTTCAAAAGGTCGTATATTAAGGGATATTTGGCGGCGCTTACGTCATTTTACTATCCGGCACTTCCTTTCACTATGCGTTTTTGACTGATAATTCAAAAACGGCTGAACCGATTTCATTCAACATAGTTATTATTGAAAGTTCTTATCAGGCCTCACTTCCATTATTGTTCTCAATTTTTTTGGACCCACGGTTCAAAAGTTAGATGGAGGAGACGCCCTTTTTTGAACTTTCAGATCTAATATTTACGAAGCTATCAGTTTCATCCAAAAAATGTCTTAGAAGACCTGTATTCTTTTTGAAAGACCTATTCAATAATATCCAACACGATAGAGTTGGAGCGAAAAAAAAGTCACCCCCCATTTTATGTGTACCTACCCAAATAAAAATATTTTTTTTAGTTATTATTCTATTACTTTGGCGGCGTGATTAATGCACATACTGATACCAAATTTCAGCTTTCTAGTGCGAACGGTCACTGAGCTAGACCGCGGACAGACGGACAGACAGACGGACGGACATGGCGAAACTAAAAAGAGATAAATAGTAGTTTATGTAACCGGCGTGCCGGCGGTCGGGGAGGAGGGTGGATTTTACTTACCGTAGGTAATTAATTTTCATACGTTTTTACCACACTGTCACTACGTTACTGGTTGAAATAATGGTGGTAATTACATACGGTTTCCGAACGCGAAATAGAGGATTTATGATATTGGTGGTGATCAAGATATTTATTCTTCAATGTAAGCACATTACAATGCACTAATGAACGTCAGAGAAAAAAAAAACGAACGAATTTATATTATTTCATTAATATTTTAGAAATTTTAGGAATTTTTGAAATTTTTGAAATTTTTGAAATTTTTGAAATTTTTGAAGTTTTTGAAATTTTTGAACTTTTTGAAATTTTTGAACTTTTTGAAATTTTTAAAATTTTTGAAATTTTTGAAATTTTTGAAATTTTTGAAATTTTTGAAATTTTTGAAATTTTTGAAATTATTGAATTTTTTGAAATTATTGAAATTCTTGAAATTTTTGAAGTTTTGAAATATTCGAAATTTTTCACTTCACTCACTTCACTTTATTCTATTTCATATTTTTTTATTTCCTTCCATTTTACATGTTTCTCAATCTTATAGGTGTCGCATTATCGGGACCCCCTCCCCCCCATCCTCGAACCGTCCGATAAGGAACTTCGTTCCAAAACTACCACCGGTTCTAACCCTACACCTGGCCCGAGAAGTATTATGTATGACCGAAAAGAAACTCGACGGGACTTATTGTTTTCAAAACAGTAATACATTATTAGATCTTAAAGATACAAAATAATGCGTAGTTCTTCAAGAAGTCATATCATAATTTTAAACAAAAAACATAGTACTTATATAGTACAGAGACCTCATTCACGATGTATATAGAAAAATATACTGCGTCTATGAACCCGAGTTCATGGCTGCACTCGCAACTGGTAACTTAGTAACTCGAATATTTCTTTGAAAAACGACATTTATTAAAGTCACTACTTATAAAAATTATTTTAAACAAAAAAGAACCGACTTAGCATCCACCTTTCCAACAGCAAATGCTCGAGCTGCTGTAAAAAATACTCAAATCACTATACTCGTAGGTGTGCCTATAATAGTTGAAGAGTTCCCTCGATTTCTCCAGGATCCCATTATCAGATCCTGACCTGGTTACAATGGGACCAACTGTGAAGTATACTCTTTCAAACAAAAGAAGAATTTTCCAAATCGGTCCAGCCGTCTTCGAATAATCGGTGAACATACATAAAAAAAAAATAGCAAAAACAAAGATCCAGACAAATTGATAACCTCCTCCTTCGAAATCTTGAAGTCGGTTGAAAACAGCTTGAGGGACAGATAATGTACCTATTGTTTAATTATAAAGAAAAATAAATCCTAATCTGACCTCTTCACAAAACGTTTGATATGTTTTCCTACCTAAACGGTGTCCTATAAATGTTAGATGATTTTGTAGTAGTTTCTGGTTTGGGCCTTGCATCTTTGTCCGTCATATATAGTCCTCGAACCTACGATAACCCTTTGACATTAATGACATTTTCAAATATTTCTTAAGAGCGGGTAAAGTTAAATTTAAAGCATCGACTTGTTATAAATATGAACACCTTGACCAAAAAATTACAAACTATTTCAATACCAAATTTCATCTAAATACGTACAGCGGTTATTGGTTGCTTCTTCCCCATGTAAACTTGCACCCCTTTTGCATCCGCTTAATTATTGGGACGATACAATCTTGTCATAATGGCCCACGAGGTCATCTTTTTTTATTCAAAATTAGATCTTGTTACAGAAGGTGAAATTTTAAAATATGTTGTACTATTTTTAGGACACTGGGTCACTATTCCACTTGTATTTCAATACCAAATTTCATCTAAATAGGTACAGCGGTTATTGGTTGTTTCTTCCCCATGTAAACTTCCACCCCTTTTGCATCCGCTTAAGGTATAATTTCTGAGATAAAACTATTTTATTTCCTTTTCCAGAGCTCAAATTATCTCCATACCAAATTTTATCTAAATCAATTCTGCGGTTAATAATTCCCTATACAAATTTCCAACTCCCTTTTCACCCCTTTAGGGTTGATTTTCGGGGTGAAAACTATCCTTTGTCCTTTCTTGAGACCCATACTATCTCTATACCAAATTTCATCTTTATCAGTTCAGCGGTAAAAAAATCCTCATACCAACTTTCAACCCCCTTTTCACCCCCACAAGGGTTTATTATCGGGATGAAAACTGGTCTGTCGTTTCTCGGGACTCAAATTATCTCCATACTAATTTCTATTAAAAATTCTCCATACAAACTTTCAACCCCTTTTTCACCCCCTCCAGGGTTGATTTTCGGAATGAAAACTATTTATTATCCTTTCTCGGGACTCAAACTATCTCTATACAAAATTTCATCAAAATCCGTTCAGCCGTTTTCACGTGATGCGCGGTCAAATAAACAGACAAACAGATAAACAGATAAACAGACAAAAATTCTAAAAATTGTTGGAACGTGTTCTGTTATCGATTCTAAGTATCCCCAGCCAACTTTTTTTCTAATATATTCCATGTACAGACTTTCGACCCTCTTCAGCTTTATTATATGTATAGATAAATATGGATAAATACTTAAATACATAGAAAACATCCATAACTCAGGAACAAATATCTGTGATAAACACAAATAAATGCCCTGACCAGGATTCGAACCCGGAACCTCCTGCTTCGTAGGCAGTGTCACTACCGACTAGGCTAGGAGGCCGTTATAATTATACATCGCTCTTGACCAGTTCAGCCTAAGACGCGATAACCAACTAAATTTGTTCCTGGCTTACGATCCATTATAACGTTTCTTTTTTTTGCGTCGGGGGTTAAACACTGAATTTGTTAAAATTCAAATGTTTTTGCAAACATCCCTCACATTCACAATCTTCAAAAACAAAAAATGATACAAGTTAATAGAAAACAAATAAAAAACACCATAAATTATACACATATATAGCTCGCAGAAACATTTCATTTTATTTATCATCGTATCAAATAAAACGTTCCTTTTCACGGTCAAAAAGAATATTCTCAATTTGTGAAGGTTACAAAAAAGCACCACGCCCCGTGGAACGGAACGGGGCGGGACGGTTAAGCGTGAGTCGGGATAGTTTTTAGGAGGAACACATTTTTTTATTTAAAAGGAGGTTTTGACAACAATCTTATGAGGTCTGAATGCGTAGACAAATGCTCATACAAACAGTGTATATTTATCAGTGTTTACCTGCAGCTTTTTTTGTTTCCAAACTTTTAAATGGTTTCTTTTGTGCATATTGTTTGTCTTTCACCATTTGTATTTAATCCTTTCTCTTTTTCACATGGGTTGGTTGGAAGAGATCCCTTTCAGGAATAAGCTCGCCTTTGTGCATATATTTTATATATGTTACTGTTGTTTTTTATGTTATGCATACTTGTTTATGTGCAATAAAGTTATATTTACATACATACAGTGTATGAATTTTTGAGACATGATGTGAATTTCTATAGCAACCGGTACTATTTTTGCAAAATAAATTCCAAACAGCGTAGGCGTCGTTCATTTATTACGTAAGACAATTCTTTTTACTCCTTCCCCCCCACGTAAAATCCAGGAAAAAACCTCCTCTCGTAAGGGGAAGTAAAACATGGTCTCCCACCCTCCTCAAATACCTTACGTGATAAATGAAAGGCGCCGATAGATGTACCAAACAAACCTTCATTGAAGAATATAGATCTTCAAGTTTGTTATTGGATCCTTCAATTTATTTTAGTAATTTTTTTACCCACGACATAGTACGTGGCGCAGATAAATAGGCCGTAAGTTACATGTAAAAATTTGAATCAGAAAACCTTTTTTATTCATCACTGAACCCTAAAAAGTGAAATTAAAATTCAAATATTTCGAACATCCCCAATCGATTGCGGGTCCAACAGCCGTTCTCTATTCAAAAATTCACTACAAACTGCCAGTGTATTCCGAACCGGATCGGCGTTCGATTTCCAAACTGCACTGACCGTTAAAATCGACGCAGGGCTGGCAGAAGCTTGATTTTTATTACCTTTTTTATATCCTTTTGTTTGCTTCTTAGAAGCTTTTTATTGTATAGTGATTTATCTTTTGAGTGAATGTGTGATTTTGCAATGTTCTTTGTGTTTTATGTATTTTAGTGTATTTTAGTGTATTACTTTAGTGTATTTGTGAAGTCATTGACGAAATATTTACTTATAAAGGTGAGAGTTGATTAAAATGATTCATGCTTGTTATCCAATAATATATTATCACACTTGGTCAAAAAGGGTTGTAGGTATTGCTTGCTGTCGTACCACAGGATTAAATAGCCAATAGTGTGTTGTTAAATAAAATACAAACATTGAAAACATTAAAAACAGTGCAAAAATAATCAACCCAGTAGGACTTGAACCTACATCGATACGATACTCCTTGCCGGAACTCAATCGCTTTTACCCATAAATTTTATCCCTATAAAAATAGCCAATTTTATACACAAGTAAGTATAACATTTTGTGATTATTACGATATCGAACTACTTATTATAATTAGCTTAATCAAACTGAGTTCTAAACCCTTAGCAAATACAATGGTACGTCAAACTGATGCCAAAGCATAAATGTTGACCCACAGAATGTGAAAATGAAGTACCAATCTTTTGTATTTGGAATCCTAAATACGGTTAATACATTTTTTATCGGTTACTGTAGCGATTTGACATAGCTATCTAAAAAGGTTTGTTTTTGTGCATATATTCTCATTTCTTTTGTTTTTATACGACTCGACAAGCCAGTGACAACCCTAACAAAATAATAGTCAGTATGCAAGCATAGAACGCTCTAGGCGATTCAAATTATTACTGGCACCCCTAGCCGGTGTCTCTGTACAGGTAGGAATAAACTGGAACTTTATAAACTTTTATCTACACACATAATTGATATATTTCTGTGAAACATCAGTATATTATCTGTGCCAGTGTCGTAATAATGTATGAAAATTCATACAACATCGATCGTAATGAAGATCCAGCCCTCCTCGCCGACCGCGGTTGCCCTCCTCCCCGACCGCCGGCACAATCGAGTTGGTCATCGCGGTGCAATGGCGGTCATTTTAATGGTTCCCGAACACGTCATTGAGAATGTATAATGTGTGTAGATAAAGCTGTATGTAGCTGTAGGTTATACAGTCTATTTTCCAATTCAAAAATTTTGCTAGTCGGTCACTGTGACCTCCACCCATTAAAAGCTGCCAGATGCCTGGATCTAGCAATAAGGATAGTATCCACACGAGTTTTGTTGCTCTCATTATTGTGTCATATCTGACGTAGCCAGCTCTCAGTCCATATGATTTACAAACTGCATTACAATCAGTGGAGCCACCTAGCGATCAAGTGTGAGATTCCTGCTAACAATGCCTTTATTACTTTATACCGACTATGGCTTTAGAAGCGATCGGTGAGCATCTTTCTCATGACCATATCTTATAGGTAAACGACCCAGTGAATGACCCTATAGGGAAGGGATATAATAAATAAATATTTTAGGACAATCTTACACAAAGCGACCTAGTCCCACAGTAAGCTCAATAAGGCTTGTGTTGTGGGTACTAGACGACGATATATATAATAGATGGATATAGATAAATACTTAAAAACAACCATAACTCAGGTACTAATATCTGTGCTAAACACACAGATAAATGTCCTTACCAGGATTCGAACCCGGGACCTCCTGCTTCATAGGCAGTGTCACTACCAAAGAGAAAATAGAGTATATAAATGCGTTGTTCTATAAGAAAACATATACATATATAAGGAAGAAAAATACCAAAGAATAAAGACTGATTATGAGAAATCAGACTATTTGAAAACGAAGTACCTACACACAAGTTTGATATACTTTCATTATCAACCGACTTCAAGATTTCGAAGGAGGAGGTTATCAATTCGTCGGGATCTTTGTTTTTGCTATTTTTTTATTTTATTTTTTATGTATGTTCACCGATTATTCGAAGACGGCTGGACCGATTTGGAAAATTATTTTTTTGTTTGAAAGCGTATACTTCACAGTTGGTCCCATTGTAACCATGTCAGGATCTGATGATGGGATCCTGGAGAAATCGGGGGAACTCTTCAACTATTATAGGCACACCTATGGTGATTTGAGTATTTTTTACAGCAGATCGAGCATTTGGTGTTGGAAAGGTGGATGCTTAGTGAAGTCGGTTCTTTTTTGTTTAAAATTATTTTCAATTATTATAACTGTTAGATAATAACAGCGATAGTAATTTAAATCATGATTGTTTATATTATTAATTTTCGATTATATTCGAGGTTAAATTCTTTGAATTCGAGCGCTCGATTGTCAAAAATCGGCCCCCTGAACTGTGTCCACTACTTAAATTCCTAAATTACAATAATATCCGAAAACCCGGGTAGCATTCCCTAATAAAAAAAAATTAAGCCCGATTTTATTTAAAAAAATAAAATTACAATATTTTTCGATTTTCCCGTATGTTTTCCTAAACAGAATATGATACCGGCATTGCTCTAAAACGATGCCATAGCAGGGGGGTTTCACTACGCAGTTTAGGTACATTTGGTCGGCGCGCCTCCCGGGGAGTCGTATAGCAGTGGGCTGCCGCTCGGCTCGCACGATACTCGTGTCACGTGGCGCTCGCGCAAAATTTAAAATACACAATGGCTTCGAAACCTATTTCTATCTAATCCGTAAAAAATATGTATTTACGGATGTCTGAATAAACGGAAGAACAAGGAAGCGGAAATAACATTTTTAAATTCCGGACGATATTGAAAGGTCCCAAAGTCCTTACTTAGTAATAGTTAAAATAAACATCCTTAATTTATTGAATATTGGTTGCCCAGAAATAATATTAGGAACTGACCGACATATTTTCAAAGGAATACGGCTGTGGCATACCTACTTCCGTGAGAATCAGACATAATCTCTATAAAAAAATCTATCTCCGGATAAAAATTTCGTGTTTACATAATTACAAATGTTAATTCTTACATATTTATCTAACAATAATAAATCAGTAGGTATAGGTACAAAAACTTGTCAAGTGCCAACCCCGTGCCGACGCTCACAGCTCGGTCATAAAACTGCGGCGCGCAAAGAAGATTCACGGTTCGTGCGCGGTTATAAGTTTCAATTTTGCTTGCAGGCGGCGAGTATAGGTATAATTTTATACCTAAATCTGACTTTTGTTAAGGAGTGAATTTTCTGTACGGTAGTACTATTAGTTATTCTGTGGCCATAGATACTAGATAGATTAAGATTTCAACACTTTTTAAAGCTACAATTTACAGTTTCCAGGTCCAGATGATAAAGTCAACTTTTAGTTAAAGACTTAAACCTATGGCGTGTAGTTACAGTGTCTGAGAGGCAACCGGATGGCTCGCAGTGTAGCTCCCTACGTGTTGTGGAACTAACCTGTACAACCCGACCTGACCCACGTTGGACTTTGGTTTTCATCCCGCCCCTCATTTTTGCCCGGCTTCCAACTCTGACGGATCTATAACCGACCAGCCGGTGAGAATGGTAATTTGCATGCTCGTTCTTCATCACATAAAGATACTGGAAATTGAGGGGGGGAGGATGAAAATCCAATGTGGGCCAGTGCGAGTTGCAGAAGGTTCCACAACATGTAGGGAGCTTAAATACCGCGAGCCATCCGGTTGCCTCGCGGACACTGAAACTACGCGTCATTGATCTAAATAATTATTTCTTTTACCTCAGATTGAAAATAAGATTATAATCCCTCATAAAATAAATATGTTTCAAGCATTGACTTATACAAAAAGGGAGATATGGTACCAGGCGCTCGATTCTGTGCCATCAAATATAGGTTCCGGCACCTATATTGGCTGCTGTAAAGCCGAAGTAGATCAAAATAAATGCAAAAAGATGATTGAAGGCATTGAAAATTTCGTCAGCTTAGTAACTTGACCCATAGCTTAATTGGTAAAGCGATCGAGCCCCGGCAAGGCGTATCGATGCAGGTTCAAGTCCTGCTGGGTTGATTATTTTTTCAATGTTTTCAATGTTTGTATTTGATTTAATAACAATATATTGAATTAGTCGTGAGTCTCTCAGTCACACTTTGTGCAATGCGCAAAATATGGAGGTCTCCCTTGTATACCCGTGTTAACTATATAGGTTTATCTCTTTTGCCCATGATGCACATACATTATAGCATTTGTATGCGGTGTGTAGCATTTTACAAGTGTGTAGGTGCAGGACCACATTTCAGTTTTGTCTACTATGAACGTCACTCATCTTCCTTTTTGTTTATGTCTATGGTTTCAAGTCATCAACTTCAAGCATAATCCTTTATAATACAGAACCAATTAAAAAAAAACTTTTCTATAGACAACATCTCAACTTTTTTAAGCCCCATTCACTAAAGCATGCTCAACCTTGAAAATCGCAAAAAACTCCTCAATAATTAATCAAAATCGTCTTTTAAGAGTTTTAAAAGTTTTGCATCGATGCATTGAGGCTATTCAGCCAAAGTGTCAGGAAGACATTTTGATTTATGATTTCTTTTGTGGCAGCACTGCTTCGTTATGGCGTGAAACATAGATTAATTATTACAGCAGATATGCCAGAAGTGGGTATGGGTAGAGAAAACCTCTACAAGGTGTAACTAAAATAATGGTGATCCGTTTAAGGGTATAATCGGTATCGTGTGCTAATCATCAAAAACTTCAAAAAAAGAAGAAAGAGCTCAAAGAGGACCCAGTGTGTTGACGATGAGGGACCCACTTGTTCCTTTAGCTGTCAACACAGTGAATCCTCCTTTTTGTAAAGGGTCGGCAACGCGCATGTGACACCTCTGGAGTTTCAGGCGTCCATAGGCTATTGTACTGTACATCAGGCAGGCCGTATCCTTGTTTGCCACCATCGTGTTATAAAAAAAGATATATTTCTGTTGCCACTATAACAACAAATACTAAAAAACAGAATAAAATAAATATTTACCCTTAAGTACAAATGGCTCCCATACAACAGACATACATTTTTGCCGTTTTTATAAATAATGGTACGGAACCTTTGACTCCTGTGGAGTTACAGGTGTCCATAGGTTACGGTAGCTGCTTACCATCAGGCAGGCCGTATGCTGTTTGTCACCGTCGTAGTATAAAAAAAAAAACTATAAAAAAAGTTTTCTCGTCAAAAAAATTTTTTACTTATCAAAAATTTGATTTTGTAGGGAGGGTCGGCCGGCTGGGATGACGTGTCCCATACAAAAAAAAATTTTTTCACGGCCAAATGATTTTTCTTCTACTTTGTCTTACTCGCAATACAATACCAACTATGCCCTTAAACTCGGGATCACTACTATTTTTGTTTCACTCTGTATAACTCAAGAATAAATACCAGTGTACTAAGGATTAAGTACTTAATCTTATCGAAACCGTCACCGCCCCCCCCCAGCTTAGCAAATAGATATTTATAAAAAATCCTTCATATTGTAAATGAACTTTAATGTTTAACCCTGACCCAAAAAGAAGGTGTGTAATAATTTTGTCTGCTATGTATGTCTGTCTGTTATTTGTCTATGGTACCGTAGCGCTTAAACGGTTGAACCGATTTAAATGAGTTTTTAATTTATTTGAAAGCAGATTTTCTAGCGAGCTATCTTAGACATGTTTTGTGAAAATCGGTTCAGCCGTTTCGGAAGTTTTCATTTTTTTTATATTTAAGTACTTCTCGCTCGGCCAATTTGAAAAAAAATATAAATAACTCGCTTCGCTCGTGCTTCTATTACTCTTTTACGTACGAAACAACAACTTACTTATTTTTGAGAAATGCAGAAAGTGACTGGGCGATGAATACACCTGTTTTACATATACGATTTTAAAATAAATGAACGCAAAAACCTGTTTAATCTTTTTTCCAGAGTATTTCTCTATATTTAGTATCACGCATTCTCTAAAAATAATTAAATTTAATATGAAACAACCACATCTTAACATTTGTAGTGTCCCTTAGGTACGTAAAAGGCAAAAAATGATTCCTTCAAAAATATTTTGTTTATCTGTTGAGTAAAGTTTTTGAGTAGCATGTCTGATCCTTATTAAATACTTAATCTGTGACCTCGGCGCGAAACGCCATTTATATCGCTAATGACATTTGGATCCAAGATGGTGGCTGTAAATCTTATTTGCGTCCGTTGAACTGTTAGTTAGTAGGTAATTACTTACTTCTTATTAAGCAGTTAAGTTATTAGTGTTAAAAAGAGTTTTTGTACCACTTTTGTACTATTGGCAAGTTTTAACCTTTTAACAAAATACCGTTATGGCCTAACCACGTTAACTCTGCATGAACTTATGCTGGCTTTTTTATACTAAGATACCACGACGGTGGCGAACAAGCATACGGGCACGGCCCGCCTGATGGTAAGCAGCTACCATAGCCTGTGGACGCTTGCAACTCCAGAGGTATCACATGCGCGTTGCTGACCCTTTAATATAAAGAAGGATCCACTGTGCTGACGGCTTATGGGACAGGAGGGTCCCCAGTCGTCCACACCCTCCTCTTTGAGCTCTAGCTGCGTAGAAAAATCACTTCCATAATAAAATCCTCCCTCATTTTCACCTCCTTAAGGGGTAATTTCAGTGAAAACGATAGATTTCGTTCCCCGGGATTTAAACTACCTATCTCCATATAGAATTTCATCTAAATGGGTCCAGTAGTTTAGGAGCCGTGAGATGGACACAGACGGACCAACAGGACTTTCTTATTTATAATATTTTCCTACATACAAAGGGTAACAAAAATGCTGGTGATTCGTTTAACGGCATAATACTTGGTAAAGTATTCTAATTATGAAAAACTAATTAAAAAAAATTCACGCGAAACAAAAACGGTTTTGTATGGAGTTCCGTGTCCGAAAAAAAATTTTTTTCGCGCGAAAAAAATGTTTATTCCACTTTTTCTTAATCGCAACACGATACGAATTATGCCCATAAACGAATCATTAAGTATGAAGAGGTAACAGGCAGATAGACAGACACTTTCGCACTTTTAATATTAGTATGGAGATAAAATAAGGATTAAAAAATTCAGTTATTTCTTGAAATAACTGAATGTTTAGATGTTTAGATAAAGACCGAACAACAGAATTATTTAAACAACTAGCTCCCGGCATTAAGATCGTAGATAAAGAGTCGCTTCACCTCCTAGGCTGCCCTATTTTTGATCAATCCTTTGAAAATTTTATTAATGTTAAAATTAAAAATTTTAAAGCAACCTCACATCGTTTAAACAAAATTAACATGCATTCGGCTTACGCGATCATGAAACACTGTCTTTTCGTTCCAAAATTTACCTATATTCTTCGCGGATCCCACCTTTGGAAACACCCTATATTGCTTTTAAATTTGGATTCTATAATTTTGGACACCCTCACTTCCGTATTTAACATATCTTTTGGCGAGTTAACATGGACCCAGGCCACCCTACCCATTAGGTTTGGCGGCCTGGGTATCCGCAAAATTTCGAGTATAGCTCTTCCTGCTTTCTTGGCCTCGGTTCATGGCGCTCAGATCCTCATTGGGAAAATTTTAGCCCCATCCATTGGGGTCCTAGAGGCTGCGCACTGTGCCGAGGCCAAGAACGTATGGTCACTCACATGCCCTACCACAGACTTTCCGGATAACCTCGGTACGCAGAGGCAATGGGACGAGCCCCTCTGCAGACTGACAAGGAACCAGCTCCTGGAATTAGCAACCAGTCCGATAGACCGGGCTCGTCTCATTGCGTCAGCTGAATGGGAGGCTGGTCTGTGGCTGCAGGCACTTTCATCTACAACGATTGGAACATTGCTGGACAACACCACTTTCCGTCTGGCCACATGTCTAAGGATAGGGGCATCGACTAACTTACCGCACCGCTGTATATGCGGGGTAATGGTGAACAATCTTGGTCACCACGGCCTGTCATGTCAGCGAAGCGCAGGCAGGATCCCACGACACGCCAGCATTAACGACGTCATCCGTCGGGCCCTTGTCAGCGCCAAGGTGCCTGCGATCCTTGAGCCAAACGGACTGATGATAGAGGATAGCAAGCGGCCCGACGGGATGACGCTGGTGCCCTGGAGTATGGGTAGGCCGCTTGTATGGGACGCTACGTGTGTAGATACCTTGGCGCCGACCCATATCCCGGGCACCAAAGTTGCTGCTGGTGCAGCTGCGTCCGAGGCTGAAATCCTCAAACGTCGCAAATATGCTGCCCTAGGAGGGAGTTACTTATTTGCGGCGTTTGGGGTAGAAACCCTTGGACCGTGGGGTCCAAATGCACGACGCCTCTATAAGGAAATATCGACCCGACTTATAGAGGCGTCTGGTGACCAGAGGGCTGGTCACTATTTCGCCCAGCGGATAAGCATTGCTATCCAGCGGGGCAATGCGGCCAGCCTTCTGGGCACCCTACCCAGAGACAGCGGTGCGGACCTCGGCCAAATTTTTTATTTATAAGTTTTATATATTCATTATAAGTTTTTTTTAATGTTTTTATTTTCTTTGTAAATTATTCTGCCCAATTAAAATTTTCTTGAAATTACATTTGTCATTTTTTTCTAAATTCACATATGAAAAGTTGTTAAAATTTTAAGCTCAAATCCTTTTAACACTGACCATAACGTACCCACGGCCTTTGACATTAAAAAAAAGAAAATACTTAAGAATGTCATTATGCGACAAGAAGCCATGTACACTGCAATAAAATTTAAAAAATCAAGTGTGAAAACAAACTTACAAATGTACCCCAATGGCAAGACGTTCGCTCTTAACTGCTTGAATTAAAGTCCAATTTCAAAAAACAATACGTTTTCAGACAGCATGAATAAATTAGTTCAGTTTGAAATAAGAACTCGAAAGACAACAATATAAAACTGGCCGCTCATAAAGCTCCGCATTAAAAAATAGAGTGCAATCTGTTTGCGTTTCACTAGCACCTTAATGCTTTGAGTTAAAGTCGAAAATAGCTTGATATAACGTTAAGTGAATCATGTGACGTCACGCAGCAGTATCATACATCTCAATCTTACGATAAGTTTTTTATTATGTCTCGGCAAAGTTATGTTTGCCGTTGGCCAAATCGGTGCTTAGTACAAATTGTTAGACGGTTCGAATTAACAACTGGTAAAATGTAAGCTTGTAAAATGATGTTAGTACAATGTAATGTACAATGTTTTGGGCATTTCTAGATGGGTTCATGTTAGTTTGCCTTTAAAGGAGAAATGGACATTTAGTCTCTTTTTGGGAAATGCTCCATTGTCAGTTGATAAAACGAGAATGTTAACTGTAATTTTATAAAGTAAGTTAAAATTAGTTAGGTACGATCCCTATTCCTACCTGCCTACTAATATTATAAACTAGCTTTTGCCCGCGGCTTCGCACGCGTTAAATTCGGGGTAACAAACCATACAAACTTCCACCCCCCATTTAAGGGAAGTGGGAGGTTAGAAAGAGATAAAAAATAGCCTATGTCACTCTCCATCCCTTCAACTATCTCCACTTAAAAAATCACGTCAATTCGTCGCCCCGTTTTGCCGTGAAAGACGGACAAACAAACAAACAAACAAACAAACAAACACACACATACACTTTCCCATTTATAATATTAGTATGGATGTAAAAGAAACTGTCCGTATGTTACCTCTTGAAACTTGAACCGCTGAACTGATTTAAATGGAATGGTCTATAGAGATACTTTACATCCCGGGAATGGTCATAAGATAGTATTTATTGCACAAATCATCCCTTATAGACGGACAGCTAGTCACGTCAGATATGACACAATAATGAGAGCGACGAAACCCTTTACTATACTATGCTTATTTCTAGAACCGGACATCTGGCAGCTTTAAAGTGGTGGAGGTCAAAGAATGCAAACCACTTTAAGAAAGAATGGATGAATGAATAAATGCTTTATTGCAAACCCAAAAAAAAAAACAGCACAGTAGAAAAAAAAGTACATGATAAAAAGAGGCAAACAACAGGTGGTCTTATCGCTAATGAGCGATCTCTTCCAGACAACCTTTGGGTAGCGGAGGAGATAATGCAGAAAAAGTTAAGAATACAAATCCTAGAGTTCTGGTTTTGATGCAGTATTATACTATTGCCAAAACTTTATGATGGGGGAAAGTAGTCCAAAACGACGTATAATGTAATTCATAGTTTGTTGCCTACTGTTTCTGTTTCCGAAATATTATGCAATGTTTTTTGTTCAAATGTTAAAATGTAAGCCCCTTCCTCTATAAATAAGACAACAACTTCGGCCGTTTTTACCTATTTTGGTATTACTTTTTTCCAATTCAAAAATTTTACTAGTCTGTCACTCTGACATCCACCCATTAAAAGCAGCCAGATGCCCGGATCTAGCAATAAGGATAGTATTGCAATCTAACTAGATGGGTTTCATTTCTCTAATTATTGTGTCATATCTGACGTGGCCAGCTCTAAGACCATTACTGGTAGTCCGCCTCGAACTGAGAACTCGCGATTTTCTTGCAAACGCGTTGACCAATATAACAAGACCCTAATGATGATTGTTTCGAGCCTTCTAGCTCCATAACCCCTTGATCGATATTGCTCATGAACGAACACTCAAATTGTATTGAACTCTGCTTCAACCCCAACCAACATGAACCAACTAAACTTAAACTTAAGATGCGCTACAGAAAGTCGAGAACACGTTTAGGATTCCGCGCGCAAATGGTTCATTCCTATCATAAACTAGCTTTTTCCCGCGGCTTCGCTCGCGTTAGATTCGGGGTAACACACCATACAAACTTCCACCCCCCATTTTAGGGAAGTGGGGGGTTAGAAAGAGACAAAAAGTAGCCTATGTCACTCTCCATCCCTTCAACTATCTCCATTTAAAAAATCACGTCAATTCGTCGCCCCGTTTTGCCGTGAAAGACGGACAAACAAACAAACAAACACACACATACACTTTCCCATTTATAATATTAGTATGGATTAGCTAAAGAAAATAACACTATGTTACGCCTGTTAAGGTTTATGCCTTGTTAAGATTAATTAAGAGCACGTGATTTTGTATCGACGCTGCCTGTCCAGGCATTTATATTATCCTTGTATACAATACTAGCTTTTGCCCGCGGCTTCGCTCGCGTTAAATTCGGGGTAACACGGTTCCCCTTTCCTGATTTACACAGAAGAGAACTCGGAACAGAATATTATTTTAATACGCTACTTTAGACGATATTATTTGTCTTTATAGCTTATGCACGATTTTTTTGTTAGTCACAAATAGTTCGCATACCAATTTTTAGCTTTCTACCTTGAAAATTGCGGAATGCTCCATACAAACTTCCACCCCCCATTTTAGGGAAGGGGGGGTTAGAAAGAGACAAAAAGTAGCCTATGTCACTCTTCATCCCTTCAACTATCACGTCAATTCGTCACCCCGTTTTGCCGTGAAAGACGGATAAACAAACAAACAAACAAACACACACATACACTTTCCCATTTATAATATTAGTATGGATACAGTTTCCGAAGGACGCGGGTTCAAACCCCGGCTCGTACCACTGATTTTTTCGAAACTTATGTACGAAATATCATTTAATATTTACCGGTAGCTTTTCGGTGAAGGAAAACATCGTGAGGAAACTCTATCTAATCCCAACAAGGCCTAGTTTCCCCTCTGGATTGAAAGGTCAGATGGCAGTCGCTTTCGTAAAAACTGGTCACGACGCCAATGGGATTAGGTTGCCGAGCGGACCCCAGGCTCAATATAGCAGAAAACTGGGACAAACGCTAGGAGGAAGTATACAATATACCTACAGTTTGCCGTAACAAAGTTGTATGGAAGTTGTAAGAAGGTCCATTAAATCCGGTGACGTCAGTGCGGGGACGAGATAGTCCAATAACAATTCATTCGGTTATCGCCGGACGTGGGTTACATTAGGAATTCAATATTGGCGTCCGAGTTACAAGCGATAGCGATTTTGAAATAAGCTCAAAGTCAAACATTTATTACTGAATAAATCTGCCTTACTGAAGTAGGCCACAAGGGCACTTTTACACGTCAGATAGTTCAAAGTAATCAAAGTAAAAGAGAAAAAAAAACTACACCGGTTCTAACCCTACACCTATGACCCGAGAAGAATTATGACCGGCAAGAAACGAGACCGGTAAGTAACCCAACCTAAATACGTATGTGGAGAAAGGAATAGTAGAGGGACAATAGATATATCTCTCTGGGACCGAAGTACAATGAGAGGTGGTTGGGGCATGTTTACACTGACATATGGAACAATAAAAGCGCTCATACAAGACCTACATCGCGCTAACGAAGTTCCAAATATCAGTTGCATATATAAGGTACTAACAAATAAGTCACGGATATTTTAATAGATAATACATTACATTAAAACAATTAACTTTTAACTGTAATTAAGGAATTGTATATGATTTTTTTGTTTTTATTTACCGAACAAAAAAAATTATTATAATTAATTTTTAAAATAACCATCCCGTATGATGTACCTGTCAAGATGTTTAACACTGTCTATCATATCATGTCAGAAGTTTTTTTTCTTAAATGTCATTTTGATTCGGGTCTAAAGAGATCTCATTTAATTATCTTATTAACAGGGTGTTTTAACGTAGGGCATTTGTTTCCTAGTTTTCTCCAAAAAAAACATAACAAAACCTATGATGTTTCATACTTAAATATACTCCGAGAACCGAGTACTGTCGGCGGTAAAAATATCCGTGACTAATTTGTTAGCACCTTATATACATGTCCCAACCACCTCTCATTAGACTTCGGTCCCTGAGAGATCTCTCTATTACACCTAACTATACTATTCCTTTCTCTACAGGCACATTGTACAATATATAAAAACTTTTTTCCTAAGCGTAAGCAAGTCAAGCGATCGAAACGTCTTCGCTTCAGCTTCTGTACTAAATACATTAACATATGTCATCTAGAATCTTCAATATAATATGTCATATAACAAAGCGCGCAGTAATATCTGAGAAAATCTTATTTGTAAACAAGCATACGGCCGGCCTTAAGTAAACAGCTACCTTAGATTATGGACGCCTGCAACTCCATAGATGTCACATGCGCGTTGCTGGCCCTTTAATATTGGAGGATTGATAGATAAAGTGACATGAGGGTACCTCGTCGTCAACACACTGCATCTTCTTAAGCTCTGGTAACCTTACTGACCGGCAGGAACACAACACTATGAGTAGAGTCTAGTGCTATTTGGCTGTGCTTCTCTGTAATGTGGAGGTACTTCCCCAGGCTGGCTCTGCTCCAGATTAGAGCTACATTTTCTGAACTGTGCCCTACCACACTTAGCAAGATGACATTCGCAGTGCCCATACTAGTGTTGGTAGAGACTCGCGTTTTTTAAGTCTAAATTGCATGAACTCGACCCATATTTACGGGACTGTGAGCTTAAAAGACTTCCAAGTCTTTTGAGTCTTGAGTCGAGTCCTTTTTTTGAGTCTTATTGAGTCCTGTAGCCACGACTCAAGCTTTAGATAACTTCCTACTTAATAAAATAATAATAAAATCATCGTAATACGTTTTCCCGTACAAACTTTTATCCCAATTTTCACCTATTCAAGGGTAGATTCTTGGGATAAAAATCACCCTATGTTTATCCCCGGAATAATGACATTGTATTGGTTTAAACTTTCACGATTTTGACACATTATTATTATATCAAACAGGACTTAATCGCGTATAACTGTACTATTTACCTCTACGTGTTTCGAATGTGCTGCGATGTTCATGGTCTCGAAAGGAAGGATGGTAGTGGTAAATAGTGCAGTTATACGCGATTAAGTCCCGTTTGTTATAATAATAATGACATTTCCTATTTTTGCTTAATTTCGTCAAAAAAGATTCATCAGTTAAGTGAATGGGGTAAGTCCCTAATACTCATTTTATCAGCACTAATACCCTTAAGTCACAATTAATTCATTATAGAAACCATATAAACAGACAGCATTAAAATCAAAAGAAAGATATAATTACTGATTGCTATACAGGGTGATCAATCCAAATGGGTCAGTAGGGAGAAGTCAGAAACTATGCGAGATAGCGACATCTGTTCTTAGGAACCATGGCTTCGATTTTAATAACAAGAAAAACTGCATACATAGATAAAAAAAAACTTGTACTCAGTTCGGGAATCGAACCCGGTCCTTTTGAAAAATAAAACTTACTCACATTATTTCTATTTAGATATCGATTGTGTAGGTCACAAGCAGTAAATGTTACTATGAAACACGATATCAAAAATTAACTTTAATTTAGTTTATCTGACATAATAATTAACATGACAATAAATTCAGAAACTGGGTACAAGTTTAATTTTAAACCTATGTATGCAGTTTTTCTTGTTATTAAAATCGACGCCATGGTTGCTAAGAACAGATTTCGCTATCTCTCATAGTTTCTGACTTCTGCATACTGACCCATTTGGATTGATAGCCCTGTATATTACTTTACTCAGTATTTTCCGTAATCTCATAATCTCAAGTGTTCTTACAATTACAAGTCCAGTTGAGTTCTAATAATGACTCAGTTGTTTTAAAGGCCTTAAGAGTAAACAAAACACTCGAGCCTCTATAGAGGACTCGAGTCTCTATATAAGACTACAAAAGACTCAAGTCCCCCCGAAGTTCAAAAGAACTTGAGCTTCGATTCGATGACTAGAGTCTAAAAAACCAAGTCGAGTCTTACAAATGAAGACTACAAGGACTCGAGTCTCTACCAACACTAGCGCATACCTACCTCTCTCAAACTCGTCTCGACGTATCTACTTGTTCTCCGCTACCTCCTGTGTTCACACGTTCACTTATGACACCTAGAATGTGGAAGTGTACCTACGGTTGGCATAGTAGCAGTACTTGTTGGATTTGCTGTCTCTACTTCTAATATGTTTTTTACTAGCAGCATTCTTACAGCATTAAGTTATGGAATCTAGAATATGGGAGAGTAGGCACGGTTGACATACTAAGTTCTTGTTGGAGTTGCTGTCTCTACTTGTAATCCGCTTCTTCCTATATCTTGCGAATCTAGAATATGGAAGAGTAGGCACAGTTGACATACTAACGGTACGGGTGGATTAGCCATCTTGACTTATAGCCCGCTGGTTTCTGTGCCTTGTGGCATGTTAACACATGGCATCTAGAATGTGGAAGTGTACCTACGGTTGACATGTTAGCAGTAGGTACTTGTTGGATTTGCTATCTACTTGTTCCCTGCTACCTTCTGTGCATTGTGGCACGTTAACTTATGGCATCCAGAATCTAGGAGAGTATGTATGGTTGACATACTAACAGTACGGTTAGATTTGCTATCTCCACTTGTTACCCGCTGGTTTCTGGTCTGTGCCTTGTGGCATGTTAACCTATGGCATCTAGAATGTGGAATTGTACCTACGGTTGACATATAGCAGTAGGTACTTGTTGGATTTGCTATCTGCTTGTTTCCCGCTACCTCCTGTGCCTTGTGGCACGTTAACTTATGGCATCCAGAATCTAGGAGAGTATGTAAGTACGGTTGACATACTAACAGTACGGTTGGATTTGCTGTCTCTACTTGTGTCCGCTCCTTCCTATGTCTTGTTACATTAACTTAGGGAATCCAGAATATGGGAGCGTATAAACGGTTGTCATACTAACAGTACTTGTTGGATTTGCTATCTCTACTTGTTCTCCGCTACCTCCTGTGACTTGTGGCACGTTAACTTATGGCATCCAGAATCTGGTAGAGTATGTACGGTTGACATACTAACAGTATATCTTGGATTTGCTATCTGTACTCGACTCATGACGTATTTGGATTGAAATGGAAATAAATGGTAAATACAGGTTTCTAAAGGGCAAGTGACAGTTGCATGCATCCATAGGCTACGGTGGCCACTTTACATTAGATATGCTTATTGGAAATAATAAAAATATAAATGCGCATAAGCATGTATTTTTTAAATAGCATTTTTATTTTTCTTGGTTCCTAAGTGTTTGTTACATAATGTCATTCGTTTTGATCTATTTTGTTTTATGCAATTAGGTTGTCCATTGCGGTTCAACGAGGAAATGCTGCGAGCGTGATCGGCACCTTTGCGTCTGGAGGGTCGCGGGGCGACGTTGTCGGATAGGTTTTTTGTTTATTTTTTATTGTGTTCAGCGTAGTTTTATTTAGGAGTAGTTGTTTTTGTTTTGTTTTTTTTATTAAGTTTAATAAATACATGTATTGCTTTGCATTTATACATTTACGTACATAACATAAGCATGACGTTAATGTAACATGCGTGATTTGTAAACTACTGAATCGATTTTATCGAAACTCTCACTGCCATTGTAAGGGGAGAAACTTTATATGTTTCTTGTTTATAATGAAGAAGTAAAAATCTACGTTTACTAAGGGAGCGGCATAGTATGAGAGACCGCAAGATCTGCTACGTTGCGTGATACAAAGATAAGCTCCATGGCACATGTTCATAAAAGTGATGCTGAGTTCCGAAAAAAAAATAGAATTGGCCGAAAGCACAAAGTACCGTTCCGTTGTACAAAATGGATGGTATTTTGACTCCAAATTAACGTCACTTTTGAACCAGTCTGCCGGGCACTTTCGGCCATGCAGGGCCTGGCAGACTGGGTTTTTCTGTATCTACATACAAATTGCTGTTTGTTGCCACAAGTGTCATCTTTATATCAAATGACGTAGGTAAATACCATCTATTTTTTACACCGGCAGTGGTACTATTTTTGTGCTTTCGCGGTCTATTCTAATTTCTTAACTATTTTTTCGGAACTCTGCATCACTTATGAACATGTACCATGGGGCTTATCTTTGTATCACGTAACGTAGCAGATCTTGCGGTCCCCCGTACTATGTCGCTCCCTTAGTAAACGTAGATTTTTACTTCTTCATTATAAACAAGAAACGTTAAAAACTTTGACAATACTCGTTATAAGTACCTACTATTTATTCAAATGATTAACTATACTGTTCTTTAACATTTAAAATTAAACCTTTATACCATTTATCGCAATCCAAAAATGTCAACCCTAAAGGTACACAAACTTAAAACTGCACTCAACAAACCCTGGACATTGAAACTTCGACCTTCCCCCGTTGACATAAAGTCTGCAGTAAAGTTGTCCAACCGAAACGGTAACTTGGTAGAGGTAGCGATAGGGTTGTCGCTGTTGTTTTTTTCGACAGGTCCAGATTGAGCGTATCGTATCGGCTGTTAATTGAATTGTACTTGGAACGATTCGGTGGATATAAAATGGTGGGGAGCAGTAGCGATTATGACTATGAAATGAAAACCGGTAAAATTTCCGGTATCCGGTAAAAAAAATACTGTTGGTTTCTTGTTTACCGGTTTTAATTATGACGATTTAAGTGGAAAGATTTAGGCGTTGCTTGCACTAACTAAAATTGCATCATACTTACAGAGTTGCATGGTCTTAGCGTCAATAATAGACACATAGCATTTTCTTTCATTAATTTTGAACGGGTTGTACGAATATCTGCAATAGTATAACTATAAAATCGAGAAAAAAACAGAGGAAATAGGTGACGCAGGGGACGACCCACAACGTAACTCTACTGTTAAAGATTGGCAAATCAATTTGACCTATAGTAAAATACAAATTTTAAAAATGTAGCTGTAGGCTAATCTACTAACACTAGTATATAAGTCTGTAACTAACAACTTATGGATATTAGTCCGAAATAAAAATTATATTATTATTATAATCAAATCAGACGTTTTCGAATAATTAATTTCCAACATGCTGGAAATCGTTTTAATAATTTTATTTGATCCTAAATTTGTATAATCCGAGTTTGCCCAACCCCAGGAGCTGTGCATTTATTTATGGGATTTTTTTTCTCCTGTGTGGATCTTAATTCAGCAGGTCAACTATTCTTCGCAGCTCTATATTCACCTAAGGCCAATGAGACCTCCTTGGACATAATCCGCCACGAGATATTCTCAAAATTCCTCATAAAGTCAACTTTCGATGTTGCATCTTTACCCCCAACAAATACAGCCGAATTTGTAATATTGAATGGACTTAAAGCCTTACCAGAAATATATGATCATGCGCCATATTACGGAATTTCATTGGAACTAATTTCTTATACTGGCAATAATTTTAATGACAGAATGATATACACCTGTTAGTGCATGTGATAGGCTGTCACTGTTGTCAAGTGTCATTGAGGCGGTTTACTTCAATAATAATAGTGTTGAATATTAAATAATAACAAAAAATTCCCAAAATTATCTATATTCAGGAGCGAAACATTGTATTTAGTGTTGTAAATAATACGCTCCAGAAATAAAACTATTTCGCTGTGAAACATTTTCAAATTAACATCAGGCCCCGTAGCCAAGATGACAATCGTTTGCAGAAAACGAAACGAATCGCTACATGCTCTCGCTCACTCTTCATTAATGCGATAGAGAGACGGATAGCGTTTCGATTCGTATTCTGCAAACGATTGTCATCTTGGCTAAGCCCCCAGAGCTGACGGGTAAACAAATCAAGATGTTGTAACGTGGCAAACCTACATAGTGCAGCCGCTGCGCGCACTGGCCGACGAGAATAAAAAAGTTCCCGATCGCGCGCTCGGCTTTTGTTTTCAGACGGAAAATTTGCTTTGAATTCGCTGATGCTAGAATTCTATTGATTTATATTGTTGGAAATATTTAATTACTTTCTGTGTCGAGTACTGATTAAAGTATTTAACACGTTCGCTGCGATATAAGGCCTAAAGGCCCGATGCATGTACTTACACTCTGTGCGGAAGCGAGAAACGATGAATTCCCTGTGGTGCGGCGGCTGTATTATGAGTATTTCCGCATGTACGAAAGAGACAAGTATAGGTTTGAGTTTAGCACCTTAAGGGCAACTCGATAAAGCATTAAAAATGTGCTAAGGTTTTATGGCCCGATAACGCACTGATTCATATTTTTTTCGTTTCCTTGCGGGTATTGGGTCAAAAGGCCCGACATAGATCACGAGGTCAGTCCACCCCCTCCCGCACTGTTGTAGGCGACTATATTGTTTACTTCCGATTAGTGTTGTGGCATAATTAGCGGGAATGAATGTATATTACGATAGTGCATAATTCAAGAGTTTCGGTATTCGAGGTTTCGGTATCTGTGTACGTTTTTGTGGTGCAATCGTTAATAATGCCGTGGCCAAATAAACGATGTCGAAAAATGCTTGAATTATCGATTCAGCAAGACAAAAATAGTGCAAGTGAAAATACAAATAAAGAAAAATCGAAGTGGAGAAAAGTTCTAGTGAAAAAAGTTGTAAAAAATAATGACACGCAGCCAAACTGCTCTGGTGTTATAAATAGTATTTTGAAAAATATGTCGATAACTTATTTCCCATCACTAATAATTCATCTACAAAACCTGTTATCCAGTGCAATTTCGGGTTATTAGACCTTATATTTATTTTTGCATATAGCTCTTATATAAATATCAGAAACCCGGGGCGACTCAAATAATATGACAACCAACTCTTCTTCTACCGATATTGATAGGTAAGTATCCAAAATTTATCGTTTTCGGATAGTTACAGCCATTTATATCCATTCATACCTTACTAGGCTTATGAGCCCCATAACGCAGAGTTGGAGAGTTTAAGTAACAGGCCAAGCGACCTTCTAACGCACCGTACAAAAAAACGCCTGTTTTGGTCCCGCAGCGAACGTGTTAATAAGGGCTGCCACTTATGCAGGTAACTATTGTATATATTTTAATCATTTAGTTTTATTGTTAAAACTCAATCCAAGTCTCGCTTTCATGTCACTGGTCTAAACCATTGGGAGGCTTGGATGGAGTTTGAATGAAAATTAAGAAACAAGGATTGTTTCAGCCCTTTTCTACTGCATAACAACTGAAGAAGATACTATCTACATCAACTGCTTGAAATATTGCTTATCATTCACCTTTAAAGGGATTTTCTTCACACCCGAAAAGCTCCAGGTTTTCATGGAATCCTACAAGAATGTATAGTACAGAAATCCGACTGAACGGATTGCCGACTTCAACTTGGACTGCCTTCTACTTCACTAAAGGCCAGTGACCTCTGCTTAGAATTAACTAGTGGCTCTCGTATTGACTGATTCCTTGTAGATTTGTATATGGTTTATTTTATTATATTATATTTTTGTATATTTAAAAAAATGTTTAATTTCCCGCGACCTAGCCGGGTACAGTGGCGCCCATAGGGTATTCAGTCAGTACGTGGGTCTTAAAGACTTGGATTGGGTTATGTACATACTTGTAAATATCATATGTGTCTGTACATAGTTTAGTGTTTATTTTCTACTTTACTGCGTGTGCTGTTTTGTTTTGTTTTCTTCTTTAGGTTTGTGTTAGTTAAGGTGATAGGTACTAGGTATATATATTGGCGTTAACAATACTTGCAGTTTGCATTTTACCGTTTTTGTATACCTATAAGTAAATGTGTCATAAAACTGTACATATGTTTGTATGTTTTCTGGTAAATAGTCTGTTTCGTTAATTTATATTTCTTTCATATAAATCTAACATGGATTTCTCTAGTGTAAATGTAAATATGTTAAACAAGCCTGAACTTATTTACGAAGTGAGTATCAGATTGGAGCAGCCTCTTGACACGGTTGTAGAGCTGAGACAACAGTTAAGTGGCTTATTGGTAAAATATGTGTCTGAGGATTTGCCTTCTAATTTTTCAGTCGCCGATGACTTGACTGGCACTGAAAAATCGCTTTCCTTCATTGAGGATAAAATAATTATGTACGAGAGTACGTGTGACTCAAAACTTGTTAATAAAATTCTGGCATATCTTGTACATATATACACGCGCCTTCAGCGTATTGATATTTCAGAAACTGAGCAACAGCACTGTAGTTCATATAAAAGTCTCGTATCGAAGTTTAGCGCCTTGAAACTTCGTTTTGATAGGAAAAATGGCAGTAATAGCGATTCTTCATCTTCGTACGTTACGGCGAAGTCTGACCAAAGTGCCGAGAATAAACTAATTGTACATTGTGACAGGTCGGTAACCAGGGAGTTTCGTAAATTATCTTATACGGGTAAAGATTGTCCGCGTATTTTTGTACAGAAAGTGGAGGAGTTCACGACCTCTAGGAACTTGCCTACTAGTTCCTTATTAAATCATTCTTATGAAATGTTTACGGATGCAGCATTTCATTGGTTCCGTGCTTACAAGGACAGTTTCACCACCTGGAATGATTTAAAAGAAAAACTTTTTGATGAATTTGGTATATGGATTATGATTTTAAACTACTGCGTGAAATTCAGGACCGCACTCAGGGTAAAGATGAGTCCGTTGTTGTATACTTTGCCGTCATGTCCGGTTTGCTTGGCCGGCTTAGTTATACCATGCCTGAGGCAGAGCGGCTGAAAATTTTACTACGAAATATTCGTCCTGAATATGATTGTATGGTAGCTCAAGCTGATATTAAAACTATTGAGCACTTGAAGTCTGTGTGTAGAAAGTATGAGGCGTGCATCGATCGTTCCAGGAACTTTAAAGAGCCTCCTACGTCCAGTCCGTCGTCTCTGACTGACGATTTTGTATATAAACCTGTAAATAAGTCTGTAAATATAGTTAGTTCAAATAAGCAGTTTTGTGTGCGCTGTAGAGTGAATGGCCATTCTCTGCGTACGTGCAAGGAACCACGCAAACTCGTGTGCTTTAAATGCGGTCAGGATAGTTACCGTTGCACTGAATGTCCGTATTGTAAAAAATCTACTCTAACCCCGCCAAAAAACGAGTAGACGAGGATCAAATTCTTAATGTAAATAATAATGATAAGTTTTCGCATTCTGAGTGGGAAGAGTGGTTATCAGTTATCCGTCTTTTCATGCTATCAGCAAACACATCTTTGATCCTCTTTGATGACCAAAATGATTATGAACGGCCTTATGTAAATATCAATGTAAATAATTTGACTCTTTGTGGTCTTTAGGACAGTGGGAGTTCTCTGACCATACTCGGTAATAATTCTCACCGTACTTTATTAGAACAGGGTTTTGTTCTTAACGAAGTATACAAAACCACTGTACGAGTTGCTAACAAACAGCCTGCTCACTCGATTGGTACGATTGACTTGCCTGTATGTTTTGACAATAAATGTCTTACTATTACTGCCCATGTTATTCCTGCCATTTCTTCACATTTAATACTTGGTGTTGATTTTTGGGTAGGATTCGACCTCTTACCTAAATGTGTTAAACATGCTAAAATGATGCGACCATCTAATTGCACTGATTTAATTGTAAATGATAAGTCAAAACAAGTTCTTCATTTTGAGGACTTGTCTATGGAACAACAGGCTCAAGCAGAGGATATTATATCGCGATTTCTAGAAGCCTCGACGGAATCTAGTCCGCTCGGTCGCACGCACTTGATTCAGCATCTTATTTGATACTGGGGACCATGAACCTATCAGGCAGAGATGTTACAGACTTTCTTCTGAAAAACAAAAGGTGTTGGCAGAAGAAGTGGATAAGATGCTTGCTTTAGACATTATAGAGCCGTGCGAAAGTCCGATAAAATTTAATTTTATGTAGCAGGACGTGGGATGTTTCGTTTTAAGGTCACTCCTTTCGGCCTTACGAACGCGCCAGCAACCCAGCAACGTCTAATGGATATGCTTTTTACTCCTGAATTTGAAAACCGCGTTTTTTGGTATTTAGATGACATTATTGTAATATCAAATAGTTTCGATGAACACATTTCCTTGCTATCCCGGGTTTTGGACAAACTAAAATTCGCTCAGCTTACAATTAATTTTGAGAAATCTGCATTTTTCCGACGCGAACTTAAATACTTAGGTTACATCGTTGACCATAAGGGCTTACGTACGGAACCTGAAAAAGTAAAGGCAATTCTGGATATTCCTGTTCCTACTACTAGGCGTGAACTTAAAAAGTTTCTCGGAACGGCCAGCTGGTACAGGCGTTTTGTACCGAACTTTAGTACTATGGCCGCACCTCTTAATATTCTGACATCTACTGGAAAGAAGGCCCCTCCGTTTAAGTGGAATGAGGAGGCTGACATTGCATTTAATAACATAAAGAAAGCACTAGTGTCCAGTTCTGTTTTAGCTTGTCCTGATTTTTCTAAAACGTTTTCCGTGCACTGCGACGCCTCGAATTACGGAATTGGAGCTATGCTGACACAAGATGAAGACAGTTTTGATAAACCTATTGCTTATTTTAGCCGCTCTTTATCAAAACAACAACAAAATTATTCTATAACGGAACGTGAGCTGTTGAGTGTTATTCTAGCATTAGAACACTGGCAATGTTATTTGGATAATGGTCAAAAGTTCATTGTATATACTGATCACGCAGCTCTAAAATGGTTTTTAAATTTGGACAACCCTACCGGGCGTTTGGCTCGATGGAGCGTCCGTTTGTCTTCATTTAATTTTGAAATAAAACATAAAAGGGGTAAAGATCATGTGGTACCTGATGCGTTATCGCGTTCAGTACCCGTCGACTTAGTTTATGTTGACTCTGATGACGATTGGTTTAATAATATCTTTCAAGCTTGTCAGAATAACCCTTCAGAGTTTCCTGACTATAAGCTTGTAAATAATAATTTGTACAGACTTAAGCGAACGAGCTCTTTACTGACTTCTGAATATGATTGGAAACTTGTGATTCCAAAAGAAATGAGGCAAGGTATTATACATGAAAATCATTCTCAACCTACGGCTGCTGGTCACTTTGGTATTTTTAAAACGCACAAAAAGATCTCTTTGCGTTATTTCTGGCCTGGTATGTATAGGGATGTGAGTAAATATATTGCGAGTTGTGAGACATGTTTGGCTTATAAGTACCAGAATCATCAAACTTTAGGAGTGATGGGCAAGCCTAAGGTGTGCTGCAGACCGTTTCAGTGCTTATTTATTGACCTTGTTGGCACATTACCAATGACTCGTAAACAGAATCGGTACATATTGGTTGTCAATTGCTGTTTTTCTAAATACTGTTTAATTTTTCCTATCAAAAAGGCAACTTCTAACATAATTTGTAAGATTTTAGAAGACTTTGTGTTTTTGGTACACGGTTTTCCTCGGACCGTTATAATGGACAATGGTGCTCAATTTATTAGTAATGACTTACAAGAGCTATTCACTAATTATCAAATTCCTGAGGTGCATTTTACACCAAAATATTGCCCACAAGTGAATTCTGTTGAGCGCTACAACCGTACTTTAATGACAGCTATTAGTTCGTTCGTAGAAGACGATCATAGAAATTGGGATCTAAATATTCCTAAGATCCAATTCGCCATCAACACCAGCGTTAATGAGGTTACTGGGTTTAGTCCTGCTTTCCTGGTGTATGGCAGAGAACTTGTTCCGTGTGGGTCGTTCTATGGCGTCCCCAACTCAAGTGAGATCGATTATGACGATCTTATTTTTGCACCGCGTAACTTATACGCTGAGAATTTAGGCCACTTATCGCCTATTCTCGACAAAGTGCAAGCTGCAATTTGGGATGCGCATGTTAAGAATTGTAAATACTATAATTTAAGACGTAAACATGCTGAATTTAATGAAGGAGATGTGGTTTGGCGTCGTAATTATCAGCTTAGTGACGCTGGTAAATATTTTACTGCAAAACTAGCGCCCAAATATGTAAAGTGTACAGTATTAAAGAAACTATCCCCTCTTGTATATGAATTAGCTGATTCTAATGGTCGCGCCATAGGCAGATGGCATATTAAAGATTTGAAGTTGTAAATATTGTGTTATATTAGTATATGTTATGTAAGAGTATTTTTTTTTGTGGAATTTTCCCTCATCTTCGATTCTGAAAAATTCTCCTGGGCGCGAGGGGTACTGTAACGTGGCAAACCTACATAGTGCAGCCGCCGCGCGCACTGGCCGACGAGAATAAAAAAGTTCCCGATCGCGCGCTCGGCTTTTGTTTTCAGACGGAAAATTTGCTTTGAATTCGCTGATGCTAGAATTCTATTGATTTATATTGTTGGAAATATGTAATTACTTTCTGTGTCGAGTACTGATTAAAGTATTTAATAAGGGCTGCCACTTATGCAGGTAACTATTGTATATATTTTAATAATTTAGTGTTATTGTTAAAACTCAATCCAAGTCTCGCTTTCATGTCACTGGTCTAAACCATTGGGAGGCTTGGATGGAGTTTGAATGAAAATTAAGAAACAAGTTCCTTTAGTCGTCAACACAGTGAATCCTCCTTTTTGTAAAGGGTCGGCAACGCGCATGTGACGCCTTTGGAGTTGCAGGCGTCCATAGGTTACGGTAGCTGCTTACCATCAGGCGGGCCGTATGCTTGTTTGCCACCGTCGTGGTATAAAAAAAAAAAAAAAAAAACAAGGATTGTTTCAGCCCTTTTCTACTGCATAACAACTGAAGAAGATACGATCTACATCAACTGCTTGAAATATTGCTTATCATTCACCTTTAAAGGGATTTTCTTCACACCCGAAAAGCTCCAGGTTTTCATGGAATCCTACAAGAATGTATAGTACAGAAATCCGACTGATCGGATTGCCGACTTCCACTTGGACTGCCTTCTACTTCACTAAAGGCCAGTGACCTCTGTTTAGAATTAACTAGTAGCTCTCGTAATGACTGATTCCTTGTAGATTTGTATATGGTTTATTTTATTATATTATATTTTTGTATATTTAAAAATTTGTTTAATTTCCCGCGACCTAGCCGGGTACAATGTCACTATACCATAGAGAATAATACGCTCTATGACTGTTGCCATATAAATGAGATTAATAGCGCCCTCTTGGCAATAATCATATTTTTCTGGTCAGGCTTTACTTTTTCCGACGAACCCACCGTTTTCGAGCTACGAGCAAATATCTGAAAAAGAAAATATTTTTCTGCCAAAGTTATGCACCCTCTTGGGATTGGGTAAACTCGGATTACACGCATTTAGGATCAAATAAATGTATTAATTCCTCAAAATGCTTTTTATGGATCTTTTTCGATTGGCCGTATGACAACCCTGAGTAATAAAATTAATGTTTATTAAATATTATGGGACAAATAAATAAATAAATAAATATTATGGTACAATCTTACACAAATCAACCTAGTCCCACGATAAGCTCAATAAGGCTTGTTTATGTTGTGGGTACGAGTACTAGGCGACGGTATACATAGAAAACATCCATAACTCAGGAACAAATATCTGTGATAAACGGATCTATATCTGGATGCCTAAAATTTTTTGGCCTAATTAGTCATTGCCTAACATTATTTGGCATAACCATCACTTGCCCTAACACTCGTATGGCCGAATTGTGGTTGCCCTATGCCGCAATGGCCGATTTCGTTTTGGCCTAATTTGTTTTTCCCTAATGACACTTACCACAATCGTAACATACCCTAATATTACATGGAATAAGCTTCATTGCGACTAATCATTGAAAAGGCTAACAAACGTATGTCTACCTATCTCTGGGAGCAGTTTCGTTTTTAGGATCATAAAAAAAAATAACCCTAACCTACCTATCTCTGGGAGCAGTTTCGTTTTTACGATCATAAAAAAAAAATAACCCTAACCTACCTATCTCTGGGAGCAGTTTCGTTTTTACGATCATAAAAAAATAATAACCCTAACCTACCTATCTCTGGGAGCAGTTTCGTTTTTACGACCATAAAAAATAATAACCCTAACCTACCTGTCTCTGGGAGCAATTTCGTTTTTAGGATCATAAAAAAAAAACCAAACCTGCCTATCTCTGGGAGCAGTTTTAATGAATCGTTATTACCATATAAAATTTGACATATAATTAGAGCAGCACCCATTAGGCCAAAACAGTTCGGACATCTCATTATAGTTCACGCTATAATAGGGATTTCATGTAATATGCAAAAATCCATTAGGGATACTCACCATTAGCACAAAAATGCTTAGGAAACATAACATTTCGGTGAAACAATACATTATGAAAAATTATCATTACGCCAAGTGACTGTTCGGCCAAGTGACCATTAGGCCATAGCAGTTAGGCCAAGTGATTTTAGGCCAAACATTGTTAGGCATTCAGAAGGCCACCCGTGATAAACACACAAATAAATGCCCTGACCAGGATTCGAACCCGGGACCTCCTGCTTCATAGGCAGGGTCACTACCGACTGGGCTAGGAGGCCGTCTATTCTATTTATTAATTAAGTTTGTCAGTTTCCTAGCATGTATTTCAATTTATTTATTTGATTTCTTGTTCGTGCACTTACATTAAAAAAGGCATTGCATATTTGATATTTTAAGTTTTTTTTATGTTAATAGATATGTTATTTTTAATCAGGGTTTCCACAATCGAGCTTTTCACTAGATGTTAGCACCGTGGCGATAGATCTAGCTGTTATTAATCCACCAATCACGTTTAATGATATTTTTTTTATTGGAGGATTTTGACAGCTGCTGTCAAAAAGACTCTCATCACGGTGCTGCCATCTAGTGCAAATCTCTATCGCATGAACCCCCATTTTTGTAAATAAAACTTTGCTCTACTGAGTATCTTCGTCATGTGGCAAGTACAGGTAAATTTTCATTTGCCGTCACCGTTCTTTTATTTCAGCCGTGGATTATTGGTTCCAGGATTCTTTGCTTGCTGTTTTACATAGTCAATAATATCTCACAGAACAAAGCGCGCAATAATATCTGACGTAATATTCGTAGAGCCATAAGAGGTACTGAATAGACGGAGAGCTGGCCACGTCAGATATGACACAATAATGAGAGCAAGGAAACCCCTGTAGTCAGTTAGCTATACTTTGGTGTCGGAGGCCAAGATCCACTTCGGGTCGTTGCTTCACTGCGGTACCTAAGTAAGTAAAATACCTATAGGTAGGTCGCCTGTGGTAGTATTTTGTTCAACTAAGACAGGCTCTTATATCACTACAAATAAGATTGTTCCATTGAGTAACATGAGATGATACCCCTAAGATTTTTTTTGTCCCAAAAGTTGTAGTGAAAATCACTACAAGTCTATACTACTCTTTGATTCAGTCATAGCTGTCAACCGCCAAACATGGCGCACAAAATTTGTTCTAGATGTCACATCTAGTAGAATACATAATAAATGAATGGTTTGTTTAGATATATTTTCAGCCTCCGTTGTTGAATATATTACTGTGTATCTACGTATCTACCTGTTTAATATGTATGTGTAATTTGCTCATGGAGCAAAGGAAAGCCCAAGCCATATTAGCTTCAGCTTACGTTCGAAATTTATTGACATGCCGATGCCGCCTTTAGGATTGTATCTACCCTAAATTATTTTCAAACCCCTACTGATAATATAATCAATGAGGTTATAATCCACAGATTAATTTGACATACTTACTCAAAGCAAACCTAACCAATAAGAAATTAGACGATTGCAGCACCATCTAACCGTTGCTTCGTGCATTTTATTCTCATTAAAATAAGCATATTCCGTAACCTAAAAATATTATTAGTCAATAACGAATATAAATATATACACACCCAAAAACTTGCCGCTAAAGCTCGACCCAAAATCATCAAACACTCAAAACACAATGAAAACTCATATATTATTCTAATCTCTTCTATAATCCATATTTACGAGAGAACTGTCAAATAATTCCTACATCAACGACATTACACTTCTCCATAAATATGTATACAATACTTTATTTATTGCAACGGAGTAAGGTTGCTTTTTGTGTAAATATTTGTGAAGGCAACGATACATGTTTAGAGTGAATAAAACTGGGCGCCATTTTGGAATAGTTTTTTTTTTATTTGTTGGTAAAATGCACGCTAAGGAGTGGTATTTTGTGGTTATTCTGTATGTTGATTCGTGAATTTAAAATGCCCAGTTGTGTGTCAAAAAATACCTATTCGAGAAATTCAAAATAATAATAACTGTTTGGGTTTTGATACCATTACTATTTTTCGCCTGACAGACGATTGGTATAAATTAGATCAAAATTATAATAAGAAAATAATAAAAATTTGAATATGGGATATCAGGCGAAATGTTGCATTATACATTGGGGTATGTGGATGAACATACTTACATACTAAAACTCCTCAAGAGCATGTGCATTTACTGTGTTGAAGCTGTTGGTTTCTTAATTTAGTATGTTGTAGAATGTTCCAATTTATTTTCAAAATAGCTTGCCCGATTTGTTTAAAGTCAAGAAATATGGCTGCGTTTCTAGACAAAAAAATCATTTGACACATGACAAAATATTATTAAAGAAATTTGTTTTCACTGAAATATATATTTTTAACAATTTTTTTAACCAAAAAATAATATAAATAACTAGTTTATGTAAACCACGGTTGTTCTTTAAAAGTGCGTGATTCCGAAGCAATGAAGGTAAATGCGTTTGTTTACATTATTTTGCTTTTCAATTGACACCCAGCGGTGGTTATTAGATTAGGTATTAACTGTAATAGATGGCGCTGCCATTATTTTTAAATTTTATACTAGACTTTAGTGAAAAACATTTTTTTTTACCACGACTGGCCAACAAGCATACGACCCGCCTGATGGTAAGCAGCTACCGTAGCCTATGGACGCCTGCAACTCCAGAGGTGTTACATGCGCGTTGCCGACCCTTTACAAAAAGGGGGACTCACTGTGTTGACGGCTAAAGGAACAAGAGGGTCCCTCATCCATCGCCATTGATTTAATGTAAAAAATACATCAAGATTAAACTTGATGGATTACTTAAGTAACAGAAATTTCAATTACCTATACAAATATATAGAGGATTAATTAAGGGGATGACAAAAGCTAAATTCCATCCTTATCTTTATCAGCGCAAGTGAAAGAGAAACAATATTATTAGTACAGGAGCTCATTGCAAATTTTGCAAAATATTGAATTAAAAAAAAAACTACGCATTAATTGGGAAATATAAAATAATGAAGTAATATTAGTGTGGTGAAATTTGACCTTAATAACAGACGCATAAGTCAAGAAACTAAAGACATAGGGTAAATCGCCAGTAACTGGCCACCATTCAGTTACTGGCCACCTATACTAAAATGAATTCTCTGTATAGGTAAATATAACTCATTTTTGTAAGACGCGGCCAGTTATTGAACAAGTGGCTAGTAGGCAAATCTACAGTAACTGGCCATTTTCCTCATACTAAAATGTGTTCTCTTCACCTTTAAATAGAATTCATTTTAGTATAGGTGGCCAGTAACTAAAATGTGGCCAGTTACTGGCGATTTACCCTATAACTGTTAAAAGCTAATTTTAAGATGTAACTTTGGAATTATTTTCTATTTAGCCGAATTCGTCCAATCGTGTATCGGAATTAATAAAGTTCTTCCAAACATAATGAATATTAACATACGAGTATTTATATTTTTATACATTAAGGATAAATCAAATTATTTTTAATAAATATTTAAAGACTGAAATTAGATGTCATATACTTCAGAAAAAGTGACCAAGCCTTCCGGTGTCCGAGGCTAGATCTGGCCTCGTGGTAACTTTTTCTGAAGTATATGACATCTATTTTCAGTTCATATATATAGTCTGGCCAGCCAACGAACGCAGTAGCAATGTACAGCGAACAAAATTATGACAACACTAAGAATCAGTGAAAAAAGCAGCAATGATCATTAAATTCTACGTTTTTAATTTTATTAGGTGACATTTACGGTGTGTAAAAAGGAAACGGATATATTTTGTCTAATATGTCATCAAATGCAACAGATAATCTGGTTGAGGCAATTGACATATGCCTTAAAAACGGATTTAAATTCAATTGAGAACGTTGCAGGAGTTCCATCTCACTCGCACTTAAGATGAGAGAGTGAAATGCACGAGAAACAAATTCAATGTGAATTGAAATGTTCGTCACGAATACGGTGTCTCATCACAAAGGGTTGCCACATGTACGTATTTTGAATTTGCCGCGCTTTTCTACTGACAAAAATGGTTTGCCAGACTAAATATAGTAGTGTAACTACTTAAAAAATTGCAAATCAAAAAATATTGAACAAAATAATTTGATTTGCTTCAAGATTCAAATATTTATAGATTGCATATTTACGGGAAAATTCGACCGGTGCAGCTGTGACCCGGGTAGCCTGGTGGTTAGGGCGTCTGCCGCGAATGCAGAAGACGCTGTATATGACATCTATTTTTTTTTACTTTTCCTAAACAAGTAAATACTCGTAATAATATATAATAAATAAATATTATAGGACAATCTTACACAAATCGTCCTAGGCCCACAGTAAGCTCAATAAGGCTTGTGTTATGGGTACTAGACGACAATATAGATAATAGATAAATACGGATAAATACCTCAATACATAGAAAACAACCATAACTCAGGAACTCCCAGGAACAGGAACGCCCTGACCAGGATTCGAACCCGTGACCTCCTGCTTCGTAGGCAGGGTCACTACCGACTTGACTAGGAGGCCGTTTAAAAGTAGACGAAGCTGTTTTTTTTCGTATGGCTTTATATATTACACTACTTCAGAGATTTACAGTTGTCGAAGCTAAAAACTGTTTAAGTAAATTTGAAGGTCATCGGATGTTGTCAGCCTCTTAAGTAGATTAATTTATTATAAAATGTGCAAGTACTTAGTTAACTAAGAATAAAAAAAGCGCTTGGAACCCGCGAGTCAAATTCTGCAGACCTCTGAACTATTAGCAATAATTTATTATTAATAATCAAACATTAAATTATTAAATTTAGATGTTTATCTTGCTATTGTCAGCTGTCGTTGTTAATAGCGCCGATGTTTTATAGTTATAGCTCTTATTAATGCTAATTTATATGTTTTCTATCATAATAATAAATGTGTTTTTATGTAAGTATGTTTGCAAAATGGTTTTTATGGACGGTATATCAAAAATCCGCATTCCTACATAGTAGCATGCAAATATGTATAAGATTTTCTAAAATATGTTTTTTGTATCACTACAGTGTCAAACAGACATACGGCCCGCATAATGGTAAGAAGCTACCGTAGTATATGCACGCCTGTAACACTAGAGGTGTTACATGCGCGTTGCCGATGTATAAACATGATTTACTGTGTTGACGGCTAAGGAGACAATAGGATCCCCCGTTGTCAAAACGCTGCGTTCACTTTGAGTTCTCTGGCAACCAAACTCACCGGCAGGAACACAACACTATGAGTATGTTAGCAAGGGCCAAATAATACAGGACTGTTAATGTCCATAATAAAACACGTTGTTCCAAAATTCCGGCTATGCCTCTGTTTTCAATAGTTAAGTTATCATTATCAAGCACCTCAGCACCATCTGTTGAACAGAATTCAAGTTATTTTGTGGAAGGCTGCTCGTGAGGATGATCATCGTAAATTGATTGAAACATGTCGAGCAACAATCGACTTAATTTTTTTATTTTGACGATGTCAGATTACGGAACAAAATGCGAAGGGTACACGGAAAGAACATGTCTAAGCTAGAATTTATAATTGTACGGAGTGACTTGACAAGTCAACAAACACAAATGTTGCCGCAATTCGGCCAGTGCTGTTCTTATCGATATTTTTATTTAATTATTAAGGGTTCTACAAACGCCGCGACTTATTGGTTGCGATATTGTCGCTGTAACTTGATTAAGACTTTAAGGCTGAAGTATGCTGCAACATGATGTGGAAAATACGTTACTTTTACGAAATGACTGTTACTTGTTGATAAAACTATGCGGTACGCGACAAATCAAAGTCAATTTATAACTTCTGTACATCCTATTGGAGACAATCATAATTTCTAAAGGCGGCTACTCATACACCTGCCGTAGGGTTAATACCGGGCGCATGGCTTGGTGAATTCAACCAACCGGAGCGGCCATGTCTCTCATTTTCTATACAAAAAAAGTCTGCCGATTTTTGCGGGGGAGGCGAACGTCAAATGTATGGCTATTCGTACGTAACGTACAAATAGCCACGTCAGATAAACGTCAGTCCGTACAATAAATATGACCACTGGTCTTATTTATTGACCATTGTTTTCGGCAGAGAGGAAAGCCTGTCAATGGCCGCTCTGGTTAGTTAAATTCTCCAAGCGCACGGTGTCGGGCCAATATTGGGATTTCTCTACACACATGCCTGCCGTTCAGTTTGTGAGTGAATATCATGCTGAACGCACGTCTCTAAAATGGCGCCAGAGGTAGCTTAGAGTGAGGAATAGGACATAGGATATTTAACTACTTTTTATCCCGAAAAAAAAACTTTTTCAGAGGGCCACACGATAGCCGAATTCTATGCTGACGAATAATTATCCAAGTATCTTTTCGTCTATTTTAGAAGTAGTTAAGTAGGTATTTTTGAGAAATATCGTCTTCTGACTGTTCGTAAATATCGTTACGTTTTGTTATTATTACTCGTAGAAGTGTTGAATTGTATTATTCAGTGATGTTGCCTCGGATTACGGATTCCTGTTGACGTGCAAGAATTAGAGCCAGAACAATGTTCATCCAAAATGTCGCCTCCATAATAAAGAGCTCAGAGTTATAGAAACTATATAATAGTAGTCCGCCTCGAACTGAGAACTCGCGATTTCCTTGTAAATGCATTGACCAATATATCAAGACTCTTATGATGATTGTTTTGCGCCTTCTAGCTCCATAACCCATTGATCGATCCTGCTCATATACTCGTACAAACTCTAAAATTATATTGATTTCTGCTAATATAATAACCCCAATAAATTTCATAAAGATTAGAAAAAATGTTACTACAGTTACCGCAACAACTATTCAAAATCAAAAAGCCATCGAAATGCAGCGATGTTCAGGTAGCCGGCTGACAGTTCCGTTTCCGTTTCATCCGCAGCTGTCTATAGCTTCACTTCGCTTAGGCTCCGCTCGTTCGACGAGATAGAAAAATAAGAATATGATATGTTGTATAACATAACTATACGATTTATCAGCGGCAACGTATGTCAAAACTTTTGTCTGATTTGAATAATGTAGCATTTCAGGCTGTTACATGATAATTTAATTTCGTAACGCTTATGGATCCTGTAAATGGAATCGTATTGGTAGTGTTTAGTACAACATTACACTTTTCGATACTTTTTATCGACATATACCCATGACTATTTTATTTTTGCTATTCCAGGCAACATTTTAACTGTCAGTCATGTGTCAAGTCACTTTTTATAATTAGAAATTCAACCGTAGTTACTTTGACAACAGGTATGATGATTTTTTTTATGTATCGTATCAATAGATTCCTTTTGTTGTGAGGATCAGTATCTAAATGGGGCCAATTGCGATAAAGCAACACAAAAGTCAAAAATGAGACTTAAAGTCTGAGATTTGTTTCTCAAAACGCTCCTAACAAAATTATGTGCAAAAGTGACGTGTATGTAAGACGCCCTGTTAAAAGTATGAAAAAAAATAAAAATTGCTATTTATACAGTGAAAAGTTGCGTTTGTGTATATGGTTACTATACAATTAGTTTTACAGTGAAATGTTAAAAATCGAATGGTATCATAGTTTTTTTTTTATTTCATACTTGAAAAAATTTTTTGACCATTATGATAGAATTTTTAATTTTAATTTTATTTGGATATATTGACAGGTTTTCGTTCAGGTATTTGGATAGGTTGTACCTACATATTCAATATTGTATTCAAACAATAAAAGAGAAAGAACCAGCCGCCAAATGGTACCTTTTGGTCAAGGCTATCACATATGTATGAGAAAATATTTAATACTTTGTAATAACTATTAACTATGATATTAAAACACAATTTATAATTAATAATTTGCAAGAAGCTTGATCGTAAAGTCATCGACGCTTACTATCGCTATAAGTCATCAGATTAACGAGCTTATTATAATCAGTTAATAAAGTATAAAGTCATAAAATACTTCATTTTAGCATAAATTAATTTCGAAGGAGATTGGGGCCGGTGGTACTTCCTTTAAACGATGGTTAACTAATCTGTTAACATTGACATTTTAATTTGTCTGTCTTTAAAGCTGTTTCACTAATAGATAAAGATTTTTATTTACCATTAATAATTATTTTATCCACAATTATAAAATCCACGCCGCAGGCTTCGTCAGATCATTTTAATTGGTGACTTACAGCAGTTTTTGTGCTTTTTTAGGGTTCCGTAGTCAACTTCTTTATAGTTTCGTCATGTCTGTTAGTCTGTCTGTCCACAGTCTGTCTCAGTGATCGTTAGCACTAGAAAGTTGAAACTTGGGACGTCTACGTTTATTAATTACGAAGAAAAAACCGGAAAATAATAAGTAATAATTAAGTTAGTTATATTTATGAAACATAAATTACGTATGATTCTAACAAGACTACTAGTTTTATGTACAAACATTGGATGAACATCATATATTTAAGAGCTCATGTCGGTGGACCAATTCCCATATTTCCCATGTATACCTGTCATTTGCCTTCACCTGGACAGCCTAGCGTGATATGACACGACGGTTTTTTCATGAAAGTGCAATATCGGATCGGAAGTCATGGAGATCCAGAAGAGAGGCCACTGCCCAGCAGTGAGATACTCAAAGACGGGGTGTATACGTGCCAGGGTAGCAACGCTCCCACCAATCGGGCACTTTCACTCTTGAACGAGTTAGCTTACCAATATAGACGTCTTTCATGATTCAGCTCCCTTGTTAAGGCTACGAGTATATATTTGTTATTTGGTTAAAAACCACTAGGCAATAATTACTTATAAATAATTACCATTTCAGTGATTTGGTTCTTATCTGTACTGTAAGCTTATGTGTCATAATAAAATCTTTAATCAAAAAAAGGCTAGTTAAGACAAGATAGTTAACAAGTACAACTGGGCCTAGCCCGGTATGTCTGACGGTGTAATCAAAGGTAAAGATTAACTTCCCAGTAACAATATTTACTTTTATTTTATTGATCATCTTAGGTATAGTATCATAATTTATTGTAAAAATCAATTTCGTGACAAAGTAACATAGCTGAATGTACGCTTCTGAGTCATATTAACTTTAAATTAGTTTTAGTAATTGCTTCATATACAAGGTGTAACTAAAATACTGGTGATCCGTTTAAGGGTGCAATTGATATCGTATTCTAATTGTGCAAAAGAAAGAAAAAAAATCTCGCGAAAAAAAAATTGGTTTAGTATGAAGGGTTCGCCGGATGGGACGACGTGTCCCATACAAATTTTTTTTTATATGTATGTTCACCGATTATTCGAAGACGGCTGGACCATTTGGAAAATTCTTTTTTAGGGTTCGTACCACGAAAGGAAAAACGGAACCTTTATAGGATCACTTTGTTGTCCGTCTGTCAAGACCCTTTTTCTCAGGAAGACGTGGAGGTATTAAGCTGAAATTTATATCAAATACTCAGGTTTATTGTTCCTTGGAGCTGTAAAAAAATAAAACTTCTAAGCCAACGCAATCAAAAGATACAGCCGTTTATGCCGCAAATTTTCGAAACTCGCAAGGGAATCAAAACCTACAGGTTACTCCCGTGAACTCAGAATCTTGAAATTTGGTACAAAGGAACGTCTTATAGCACAGATAAAGGAAAAATCGCGAAAACCGTAAATTTTAAGTTCCATCATATAATAAAAATATTTTTAATAATTTTAAAGTACCCATTTCTTCATGAACGCGTAGCTATGACTCGATTGTCGTGATAGGTGAACTTTTACTTATTTACCTACAGGTTTGTACGGAAACCTCGTTGCGCGAGTTCGACTCACACTTGGCCGGTTTTTTTGTTTGAAAAAGTATACTTCACAGTTGGTCCCATTGTAACCAGGTCAGAATCCGATGATGGGACACACCTATAGTGATATGAGTATTTTTTTACAGCAGCACAGAATAACTAATAGTACTACCGTACAGAAAATTCACTCCTTAACAAAAGTCAGATTTAGGTATACAATTATACCTATACTCGCCGCCTGCAAGCAAAATTGAAACTTATAACCGCGCACGAACCGTGAATCTTCTTTGCGCGCCGCAGTTTTATGACCGAGCTGTGAGCGTCGGCACGGGGTTGGCACTTGACAAGTTTTTGTACCTATACCTACTGATTTATTATTGTTAGATAAATATGTAAAAATTAACGTTTGTAATTATGTAAACACGAAATTTTTATCCGGAGATAGATTTTTTTATAGGGATTATGTCTGATTCTCACGGAAGTAGGTATGCCACAGCCGTATTCCTTTGAAAATATGTCGGTCAGTTCCTAATATTATTTCTGGGCAACCGATATTCAATAAATTAAGGATGTTTATTTTAACTATTACTAAGTAAGGACTTTGGGACCTTTCAATATCGTCCGGAATTTAAAAATGTTATTTCCGCTTCCTTGTTCTTCCGTTTATTCAGACATCCGTAAATACATATTTTTTACGGATTAGATAGAAATAGGTTTCGAAGCCATTGTGTATTTTAAATTTTGCGCGAGCGCCACGTGACACGAGTATCGTGCGAGCCGAGCGGCAGCCCACTGCTATACGACTCCCCGGGAGGCGCGCCGACCAAATGTACCTAAACTGCGTAGTGAAACCCCCCTGACAGCAGCTCGAGCATTTACTGTTGGAAAGGTAGATGCTAAGTGAAGTCGGTAATTTTTTGTTTAAAATTATTCTATATGTATGTGAATAAGCCTATTTTTATTTTCAACAAAAAACTTTTTATTACCATAGTAAATTTGATTTTTTATTGATTGAAGTAAACTGACAGCTCCTTGCATACAATGTGGTTGCCAAATGTACCTACAAGGTGTAATTAAAATACTGGTGATGCGTTGAATGGCATACTTGGTATCGTATTACGAGTAATGGGAGAAAAAATTTTTTTACTCAAAAAAATAGTTTTTTTGTATGCGGCACGTCATCCCATACAAACCATTTTTATTCTTAGTTTTTTTTAAATTAGAATACGATACTAATTATGCCTTTAAACTGATCACCAGCATTTTTGTTAAACCTTGTATGTAAACTTCTCTCAAATGACTTCACTCAATTAAAAATTCTACTTTAGAAACTTTCTCATTGTTCTTCAATTATAAATCTCATTAAAGTCAACTACTTAATTAGTATCCCTTTAAAAGGCATACGTCGTCTATAAATTGCTCGCCCGGACTTGAACCTGTGACCCGCGATTATCTTTGTTGCGTATTACTTAGGTACACTAAAATGGATTTTAAATTATAGGAAAGTAATTGGCTATAGATATGTAATAAACGCATTTTATTTATTGTGTGTGGGTAAAAATATAGGATGTAATCAAAAACGTGATACAAAATACTTAAAATTAATCTATTTATAATTTTGAACTTTTAATATAGGGATCAACTTGTACAATGCAAAGAATAAAAGTAAAATTAAAAATTAAAAAAAAACCCCGATACAAAAAATAAACTCTAAAAACTAACAAATATTATTTTATACCTATTATTTATTATTGTCACATATTAAAGTTCAAATATTTTTATTTTCCAAGCGTCGTCGCGTCGTCGGGGGACCGCTAAGTGAGAAAAATCAGGTAGCTGTTGCTGGAAAAATACTACACGTGTTTTTCTCACTTAATAAAAATATTTGAACTTTAATATGTGACAATAATAAATAATAGGTTTAAAATATTATTTGTTAGTTTTCAGAGTTAATTTTTAGCGTCGGGAGGTTTTTGAAATTTTTACTTTTATTTTGTCCTTTTTAAAGTAGGTATTACCTACATCTTTTAACCTTTTAACTTTCAATATCATTAAAATAACACGGTACCACGAATCGATAGGACATAAGGAATGATCTTCATACAGCTGAACAGATTTTCATGAAACTTGGCTAAGAACACTCGGGAAAAAATTATCTATGACACAAAAAAACTAAACGAAAATCGGTTCATCCGTTTGGGAGCTACGATACCACAGACAGATATACAGACAGACACGTTAATATAACACCTCCCCTCTCTTTTTGCTTCGGGGGTTAAAAGGAGCTGTTCCATAGAAAATGAATTCACGATTATTATTTTGTATTCACAAAGTTGACCACATATGGACTAAGAGGCTGGCTAAATATTACTAACTAGCCTTTTCCCGCGGCTTCGCCCGCGTACTATAAGTACTCAAAAAGGATACGATACCCATTTTGATTTTCAGACTTTGTGACCACATTTGCCCCTTTTAGGGGTTGAATTAAAAAAAAACCTGAAACACGTGTTTACTCATTTATCGTTAGGAATACTCCTGTCAAGTTTCGAATAAAATAGTCTAACAAATCTTGATTCGCCATACAAACTTTGGACCCCCATTTGACCCCCTTAGGGGGTGAATTTTGAAAAATCCTTTCTTAGTGCACCCCTAGACCTTATAAGGAACCTACGTGCCAAATTTGGAATCTCTAGATCCAGCGGTTTGGGCTGTGCGTTGATATATCAGTCAGTCAGTCAATCAGTCAGTCAGTTTCTTCTTTTATATATTTAGATAGATCTGGGTGCCTGGCAGTTATTCAGCGCTGGAGTTCAGAGAAGCAGGTTAAAAAACTAACTAGAGTTTCGTTGCTCTCAATATTCTATCCATTCACAGTGCTGGCTCTTAGTCTATTATTAAGTATAAGAGGGGGCGTAAAAGTTTTACTTACATGAGAACTTACCAAAATATACCTAACTCTGGTTTACCTTCCGAACAATCCTTACGAATTGTACAGTCGAAATCAAAAATATATTTTCATCACACTTGCTCACGAAGCGGACCATTACACGCATGCGTAGCGGGAGTTATAGAAGAGTAAAACTCCCTAGGGAGTTATGGATATTTTAATAACTTTTTTTTTTAAGATTTCATGCACAAGTGTCATGAAAAACATTGCATGGGGACTAAGTTGTCCCTTGACAATCCCAAAAAGTCAAGACAAGTCCCAAAACAATTTGGACAAACGCTAGGAGACTCTTTTGTAATATGGTGTAAAACTGTTATCATATTTTTGACGCCGACAGTACCCACCTGTCCGATGATTGATTAGCTACAAACTTGGCCTAAGTGTACCGAAACTACCGAACTGTTCTAGGCCAGATGTTGCTTTATAAACATACAGGATGTAACAAAAATGCTAGTGACCCGTTTAAGGGCATAATTGATATCGTATTTTAACAATGAAAAATTTGAAAAAAAAACTCCCGAAATAATAAAATTTTTGCGTCCAAAAAATTTTTCTACTCCATTTTTTTAGTCGCAATACGATACAAATAATGCCCTTAACCAGTATTTTTGTTACACCCTGTATTGTTATTTAGGTAAAATATACTTATACAATCCGTATATAGTTATCAATATTATCATTATCCTTCTAGCGTTTGTCCAGGCTTCTTGCCACCAAGTTTAGTTATCAATATTATCATTACCCTTCTAGCGTTTGTCCCAGCTTCTTGCCACGCTTAAGTTTTGACCCTGGGGGCCGCTCGGCAACCTAATCCCATGAATTGGCGTAGACACTAGTTTTTAGGAAAGCGACTGCCATCTGACCTTTCAACCCAGAGGGGAAACTAGGTCTAAATGGGATTAGGTTCGGTTTCCTCACGATGTTTTTCTTCACCGAAACGCAATTAGTAAATATACAAATATTTCGAAGTTAATTACAAAATAATTCAGTGGTTAGAGCCCGGGGTTTGAACCCGAGACCTTCGGATTGAAAGTCAGATGTCCTACCGACAGACTATCAGCACTCTGAGTACTACAAAGCAGGGATGTAACAGATGTGGTTTTATCGGAACCGAAAGCGGAATCAGATGTTTTAAATTTAGTTTATCGGAACCAGAAACGGAATCGGAAGCGGAACCAGACTCGGAGCCCGAGTGATAGCAGCACAAGGCAAGCGGGGATGTGTAAAACCAATCGGAAGTTCCGACTTAACGGAACCGGAACCGGAGCTCTGTAACATCCCTGCTACAAAGTAGTAATGTGCACAGGAGTAGGCCCTATTGGGATTAGGTCAAGTTTCCTATATTCCTGACGTTTCGAGCGTGCCGTAACGCTCGTGGTCGCAGGCAGACTGGCGAGGAATTGTATCAGCATCTCCTAGCTGCGCGGGTTTTTCGAACTACCCGCACTTGGTCTCGATTATGCACATGTTGTCACTTTGCCTATACACAACACTCACGACATCTGGTGGTTTGGAAATGCAAGTATTTTCACGCTTACATTTGCTGATAACTGGATTCCACGAAAACGAGATCCCATGTCCCTCGTTCTGGTTGAAATTCTTATGCTTCCTAATTTCAATAGCCTCCCGTAGTTTCCCGATATGACGAAGACGTTATGTAGAGAGGACTTTTGGATTATGGAGCTCAATCCAGTGGTTTGGTCCAGATTCCAACAAATGTTCGGCCACATCAGACTTGTTTATTTGCCGATTTTTGACTTGTTGTTGTTCATGACGATGTTCCCTGACCCTTTCCGCTATTGTTTCCTCTTCCTCTAGCCTGTTAGCTAGTTTCCTGCCTAGTTTCTAGGCAAAAAACGCATTTGACACATAATAAAATATTATTAAAGAAATTCGTTTTCACTAAAGTATGAGTATCTAATTAATATATATTTTACAAAAAAATATAAATAACACGTTTATTGTACGAGTATAAGCTGACTCAAACCATGATTGTTGCCGAAAATGGGTACTTATAGTGGTAATTTTTTAAGAGTCGGAATCTTACTAAGGAGTTCTACCGACAATTCAACATCTTAAAAAATCATACTATACCTACAGATTAAGTTTAGTAGCAGTAGGTATATTTAAAAAAATGTTAGCCAAAAAAAATAATTCGGTCACTGACTGCATTCTGCATCACACATAAGCCTTTAAAATCCTTATTAGTATAAAAAACCGTTTAAGTAGCTTTAGCATTTTGGCAATGTGTTCAAAATGGCACTCATACTAATTTGCGATTGCCCCAAAACTAAGGCTTAAAAAATAAATGTCTTAAGTGTTACAGTAGCTTGTAGGAATATACACCTTAAATATATGAGAATTAAGGTACAAAATACAAGTAACTAAAAGTCTGTCTTAGGATTTATACATGGGGTTATATTTTTTAAGAAGGTTTAATCTTTTAAACTTTACACGGTGCGATTACGATACGATTAAAAAGTCTTTTCGCAACCTGAGTACGGTGGCAACCTAATCGTAAGAACCAATACTAGTTGTAACAAAAAAAAATATCCCAATCGGCATCAGCAAAAATCTTTTCTAACATGAAAATAAATCGCATTTGCAAGTCGTCCAGGCCAGTGTTGGCCGTTAATTTCAATTAGAATTGAAAATTGATCAATAAGATTGAAGATTAATTCCGTAACTAATCAATTACACTAACATCAATTTTTACTAACGTTAGTGCGCATTGATTTTGTGACGTCGTCAATTACACTAACCGTCAATTAGAATTAACCTATTAGTTACACTAACGTCTCGAAAATTTAATAAGAATTACAGTTAATTAGATTAAAGTTAGTGTAACTAAATTAATCCTGTCTTACACTAATAATTAATTTTAAAACTGCATCTCGGGTTCTGAAGTCGGGACCAATATCACAAGATGGAGCTCATGCTGGACCCTAGGGCTGGACTGGATCTCGGGTTTGGCGCATCATAGACTCATGCTGTTTGGGCTCATTCGACTTGTACTGATGAGCAGATGGTACCGGTATCAAAATCTGGAGCTCATGCTGGACCCTGGGGATCCCTACTGGATCTCGGGCTTGGCGCATCATAGACATGCTGTTTGAGCTCATTCGACTTGTACTGATGGTATGGTATGGAATGGTATGGTATGGTATGGTATGGTATGGTATGGTATGGTATGGTATGGTATGGTATGGTATGGTATGGTATGGTATGGTATGGTATGGTATGGTAAGGTATGGTATGGTGAGGTATGGTATGGAAAAGTATGGTATGGTAAAGTATGGTATGGTAAAGTATGGTATGGAAAAGTATGGAATGGTAAAGTATGGTATGGTAAAGTATGGTATGGTAAAGTATGGTATGGTAAGGTATGGTATGGTAAAGTATGGTATGGTAAAGTATGGTATAGTATGGTATGGTAAGGTATGGTATGGTAAGGTATGGTATGGTATAGTAAAGTATGGTATTGTAAAGTATGGTATGGTATGGTATGGTATGGTATGGTATGGTAAGGTATGGTATGGTAAAGTATGGTATGGTAAAGTATGGTATGGTAAAGTATGGTATGGTAAAGTATGGTATGGTAAAGTATGGTATGGTAAAGTATGGTATGGTAAAGTATGGTATGGTAAAGTATGGTATGGTAAAGTATGGTATGGTAAGGTATGGTATGGTAAGGTATAGTATGGTATGGTATGGTAAGGTATGGTAAAGTATGGTATGGTAAGGTATGGTATGGTAAAGTATGGTATGGTAAAGTATGGTACGGTATGGTATGGTATAGTATTGTATGGTATGGTAAAGTATGGTATGGTAAAGTATGGTAAGGAAAAGTATGGTATGGTAAAGTATGGTATGGTAAAGTATGGTATAGTAAAGTATGGTATGGTATGGTAAAGTATGGTATGGTAAAGTATGGTATGGTAAGGTATGGTAAGGTATGGTAAAGTATGGTATGGTAAAGTATGGTATGGTAAAGTATGGTATGGTAAAGTATGGTATGGTAAAGTATGGCATGGTAAAGTATGGCATGGTAAAGTATGGTATGGTAAGGTATGGTATGGTAAGGTATGGTATGGTAAGGTATGGTATGGTATGGTAAGGTATGGTAAAGTATGGTATGGTATGGTATGGTATGGTATGGTATGGTATGGTATGGTATGGTATGGTAAAGTATGGTATAGTAAGGTATGATATGGGAAAGTATGGTATGGTAAGGTATGGTATGGTAAGGTATGGTACGGTATGGTATGGTAAGGTATGGTATGGTAAGGTATGGTATGGTAAAGTATGGTATGGTAAAGTATGGTATGGTAAAGTATGGTATGGAAAAGTATGGTATGGTAAAGTATGGTATGGTAAAGTATGGTATGGTAAAGTATGGTATGGTAAAGTATGGTATGGTAAGGTATGGTATCGTAAAGTATGGTATGGTAAAGTATGGTATAGTAAAGTATGGTATGGTATGGTAAAGTATGCTATGGTAAGGTACGGTATGGTAAGGTATGGTAAGGTATGGTAAAGTATGGTATTGTAAAGTATGGTATGGTATGGTATGGTAAGGTATGGTATGGTAAAGTATGGTATGGTAAGGTATGGTATGGTAAGGTATGGTACGTTATGGTATGGTAAGGTATGGTATGGTAAGGTATGGTATGGTAAAGTATGGTATAGTAAAGTATGGTATGGTAAAGTTTGGTATGGAAAAGTATGGTATGGTAAAGTATGGTATGGTAAAGTATGGTATAGTAAAGTATGGTATGGTATGGTAAGGTATGGTATGGTAAGGTATGGTATGGTAAGGTATGGTAAGGTATGGTAAAGTATGGTATTGTAAAGTATGGTATGGTATGGTATGGTAAAGTATGGTATGGTAAGGTATGGTATGGTAAGGTATGGTACGTTATGGTATGGTAAGGTATGGTATGGTAAGGTATGGTATGGTAAATTATGGTATGGTAAAGTATGGTATGGTAAAGTTTGGTATAAAAAAGTATGGTATGGTAAAGTATGGTATGGTAAAGTATGGTATGGTAAGGTATGGTATGGTAAGGTATGGTACGGTATGGTATGGTAACGTATGGTATGGTAAGGTATGGTATGGTAAAGTATGGTATGGTAAAGTATGGTATGGTAAAGTATGGTATGGAAAAGTATGGTAAGGTAAAGTATGGTATGGTAAAGTATGGTATGGTAAAGTATGGTATGGTAAGGTATGGTATGGTAAAGTATGGTATGGTAAAGTATGGTATAGTAAAGTATGGTATGGTATGGTAAAGTATGGTATGGTAAGGTATGGTATGGTAAGGTATGGTAAGGTATGGTAAAGTATGGTATAGTAAATTATGGTTTGGTAAGGTATGGTATGGTAAGGTATGGTAAGGTATGGTAAAGTATGGTATAGTAAATTATGGTTTGGTAAAGTATGGTATGGTAAAGTATGGTATGGTAAGGTATGGGGTATGGTAAGGGATGGTATGGTAAAGTATGGTATGGTAAGGTATGGTATGGTATGGTATGGTATGGTAAAGTATGGTATGGTAAAGTATGGTATGGTAAAGTATAGTATGGTAAAGTATGGTATGGTAAAGTATGGTGTGGTAAAGTAAGGTATGGTAAAGTATGGTATGGTATGGTATGGTATGGTAAAGTATGGTATGGTAAAGTATGGTATGGTAAAGTATAGTATGGTAAAGTATGGTATGGTAAAGTATGGTGTGGTAAAGTAAGGTATGGTAAAGTATGGTATGGTAAAGTATGGTATGGTAAAGTATGGTATGGTAAGGTATGGTATGGTAAGGTATGGTATGGTAAGGTATGGTATGGTAAGGTATGGTATGGTAAGGTATGGTAAGGTATGGTAAAGTATGGTATGGTATGGTATGGTAAGGTAAAGTATGGTATGGTAAAGCATGGTATGGTAAAGTATGGTATGGTAAAGTATGGTATGGTAAAGTATGGCATGGTAAAGTATGGTATGGTAAAATATGGTAAAGTATGGTATGGTAAAGTATGGTATGGTTAAGTATGGTATGGTAAAGTATGGTATGGTAAGGTATGGTATGGTAAGGTATGTTATGGTATGGTTAGGTATGGTATGGTAAGGTATGGTATGGTAAGGTATGGTAAAGTATGGTAAAGTAAGGTATGGTATGGTATGGTATGGTAAAGTATGGCATGTTATGGTAAAGTATAGTATGGTAAAGTATGGTATGGTAAAGTATGGTATTGTATGGTAAGGTATGGTATGGTAAGGTATGGAATGGTAAGGTATGGTAAGGTATGGTAAAGTATGGTATCGTAAAGTACGGTAAATAATGGTATGGTATTGTAAAGTATGGTATGGTATGGTATGGTATGGTATGGTATGGTAAAGTATGGTATGGTAAAGTATGGTAAGGTATGGTATGGTACGGTATGGTAAAGTATGGTATGGTATGGTTAAGTATGGTATGGTAAAGTATGGTATGGTAAAGTATGGTGTGGTAAAGTATGGTATGGAATAGTAATGTATGGTATGGTAAAGTATGGTATGGTAAGGTATGGTATGGTATGGTATGATAAAGTATGGTATGGTAAAGTATGGTATGGTAAAGTATGGTATGGTAAAGTATGGTATGGTAAGGTATGGTATGGTAAGGTATGGTATGGTAAGGTATGGTAAGCTATGATGAGTCTATGATGCGCCAAACCCGAGATCCAGTAGGGATCCCCAGGGTCCAGCATGAGCTCCAGATTTTGATACCGATACCATCTGCTCATCAGTACAAGTCGAATGAGCCCAAACAGCATGAGTCTATGATGCGCCAAACCTGAGATCCAGTAGGGATCCCCAGGGTCCAGCATGAGCTCCAGATTTTGATACCGGTACCATCTGCTCATCAGTACAAGTCGAATGAGCCCAAACGGCATGAGTCTATGATGCGCCAAACCCGAGATCCAGTAGGGATCCCCAGGGTCCAGCATGAGCTCCAGATTTTGATACCGGTACCATCTGCTCATCAGTACAAGTCGAATGAGCCCAAACAGCATGAGTCTATGATGCGCCAAACCCGAGATCCAGTAGGGATCCCCAGGGTCCAGCATGAGCTCCAGATTTTGATACTGGTACCATCTGCTCATCAGTACAAGTCGAATGAGCCTAAACAGCATGAGTCTATGATGAACCAAACCCGAGATCCAGTAGGGATCCCCAGGGTCCAGCATGACCTCCATCTTAAGATACCGGTCCCATTGCTTATTAATACAAGCCCCCGAGTCCAGAGTCAAAATCGAAACAAAAATCAAAACCTCGTAGCTTAACCTAAATTCGCGTTTAGTTAGGTAAATTATTAATGTCAATTACCAATTCAATCTACACTAAAAATTAAATCAATGTTTCAATTTTTGAGAAAGGCTAAAAATTAAATATCTTCAATTATTAGTTATTCGCAAAGGATTAACACGTTAGTTACAATTAATTTCAATTCTAATTGAAATCAATTTGCACTAAACTATTAGTGTTCAATTATTACTAACGTGTTTTTAATTTTTAATTTTCAATTACACTAACGTTCGGCCGACACTGGTCCAGGCCGACAAAGACGTACGCTATTGATTTCCTAATACTTAGGTTCATTAAAAAAACATTCCGTCGCACTTAATATCAAAATGGTGTCAATTTGCTTTTGTAAACCTCTAACACGTCTGAATGACATACATACGAGTATATACAGAGAGTTAGCCACGTCAGATATGACACAATAATGAGAGCAACGAAACCCCGCTATCCAGGCAGCTGTAAAGTGGTGGGGGTCAAATAATGCAAACTACTTTAAAGAAAACCAATCCTAGAGTTCTGGGTTTGATGCAATATTATGAGAAATTATATAAATGATTAGATTATATCATTGACAAAAGTTTCTGTGGGGTAAAAGTAAAGCCAAAAAGCTTTTGTTTCCGCAATAATACGCAATGCTTTTTGTCCTAATGTTAAAATAAAATTCTGTCCTTTATAACTGAGACAACTTCGGCAGTTTTTACCTTTTTTTGGTATTACTATTTTCCAATAAAAAAATTTTGCTGGTCTATCATTTTGACCTCAACCCATTGGGCAGCCAGATGCCCGGATCTAGCAATAAGAATAGTATAGCAATCTAACTATACGGGTTTTGTTGCTCTCATTATTGTGTCATATCTGACGTGTCTAGCTCTTAGTCCAATAGCAGCTCAATGACCCTTAAAAAAAGGTTATTAATGCCTACAGCATTACACGTGAATAATTATGCTATTAAACAACATTAAGCATTTATTTATGCCATTGTAGAACCTAAGGCACTAAAACAGCTAAAAGCTGTATAGGGGCTGTTCATCAATTACGTCATCAATTTTTGATAATTTTTTACCCCCCCCCCCCCCCTAAAATAATCCAACCCTCTCCTGCCCAATAAAGTGACGTCATTTAAAAAAAATGCGTTTGTAGCTTAATTGTAAAATAAAAAACCATTTAGTAGATAATATTTTATAGCATTAAAAGTTTATAGAAACACGACTTTCATTCCTTTTTTTACACATTGAAGCACTTTTTAAAGATGCGAGAGATGATGTGATCTTCGGAATGACGCCCCCCCCCCCTCCTACGTCATGCTAACATCATCCGATGTCCAGCCCCCCCCCCCATTTGAAATTACGTAAGTTATGAACAGCCTCTTATAGTGAATTACTTGGCTTTATAATGGTTTATATTATTGCTATTATACAGCATTAGGAATGTATTACCTACTTATAAATGCTATTGTACACCCTAAGGCATTAATAATAGCTATTAATTTTTTCATAATGGCCCACGACGTCAACATTTTTATTCAAAATTAGATCTTGTTCTAGACGCTGAATTTTTTAAATATGATGTACTATTTTTAGGACACTGGGTCACTATTCCACTTGTCCTAAAATAGGACTGGGCCTTTACGAGGTGATATAAAATGGAGTATTATACGTGAATCGTATTAAACGTGATCATATTAAACGGGTTCTACTGTATACAGGTTGTAACAAAAAGGTGATCAGAAAAAAAATGCTTTTCCCGAAAAAAAAATTTTTTCTTGGTTTTTTTATAATTAGAATACGATAAACGGATCATCAGCATTTTTTTACACCTTGTATTATTCACCGTCGTCCGTGTCAACATTTGCAACTACCCTGCATTTGTTTTTTTCTTGACTCCTACAGGGTCAAAGTTAATTTACCGCCACGAATTGTTTACGACGAACTTTTATTAGCACAATTAGGCCGCTTGCCAAGAACTATTGATAATTCTCGATCCGTGACCGAAGAAAATATAAGGTATTATTATTTTATTATTTCTTTAGCTCCCGCCTGCGATTTTGAATAGTAAAATTCCTGAAATTGAGATTCGACATATTTACATAAATATACAACGTGTTACACCGAAGACTAATAACCTGAAAACTGTTTGTTCAGAATCGAGAGTGGAATAGATTGCACTATATCTTAACATGGGTATACTTTTTCTTTAATTTTCCATTTTTTTACGTGTCGAGTCAAAAAATTTCGAATACTACAGTCTACCATTCTATCGAGAGGTTAGGAGAAAGAGGTTGAATACTTAAAAATGGCTGGCAGTTTTGGCAAATTTGTTTTTTCACTGTAAGTCATGTCATACAAATTGACAAAGTAGGTTGACATGACATGACACATGATGTGACAACAACGCAACAAATGTAGAGTTAACGATTGAATAGAATTGTAAATAAAACTAAACATACGAATATCTTTCGAAATAATTAACTGATTGGAAAATAAATACTCTAGATTAATTAGCAATACGAGTAATAAACATCATTTGGGGTGTCTGGGGTTTTTAGTGACTCAAGTAACACGTTGTATATACCTATACCTGTAACAAAATCACTGGTGATCCGTTTAAGGGCATAATTAGTATCGTGTTACGACTAAGAAAAAGTATGAAAAAAAATTGACGGAAAAAAAAGTTTTGTATGGGACTCGTGGTCCCAGCCGGCCAACCCTCCATACAAAATCAAAATTTTTGCGCGCAAAATTTTTTTCTTGGTTTTTCATAATAACAATACGATACTAATTATGCTCTGATTATTATAATACGATACTAATTATGCTCAAATTATCCTGATTTATGTTATGAGCATGCTAGTTTGTATTTATTTTTAAGAAATTTAAATATAAGATGAGTTTAATAGGTTAAATTGTTAAAGTATAAAACAGAGCGCCTCTCGCCATCAAACGTAACAGTTTGGCGAGAATCTACATGTACAAAATCTAAGTTGTTATTTGAATATATAAATAAAAAAAATAAAAAAAAGGGCCATCAGCATTTTCGTTACACCCTGTATACTCTTGAAAACAAACGCTCACTTGGCAGTCGAATAAAAACTTTTAGACGGAGAGCTAGCCACGTCAGATATGACACAATAATGAGAGCGACGAAACCACTTTCGTTAGTTTTCTATACTATGCTTATTCCTAAATCCGGACATCTGGCAGCTCTAAAGTGGTGGAGGTCAAAGAATGCAAACCACTTTGAGAATATAAATCCTAGAGTTCTGGTTTTGATGCAGTATTGTGAATAATTATATAAATAACCCTATAAGACAACTTCGACAGGTTTTACCTATTTTGGTACTACTTTTTTCCAACTCAAAATTTTTGCTAGTCTGTATCTCTGACCTTCACCCATTAAAAGCTGTCAGATGCCCGGATGTAGTAATAAGGATAGTATTTCAATCTTACTAGACGGGTTTCGTTGCTCTCATTATTGTGTCATATCTGACGTGGCCAGCTCTTTGTCCATTTATTTAAAAAAACTTTATTTAAAACACGAAACATTGTAACACATTAAAAATATCTCTTGGGACAATTTTACACATATCGATCTACTTAACTCCACACTAAGCAGTACTTATACCATCAGTATAAACAGCAACTTTCTTAACTGTACATCGGTGGACCATGCAAAAAGAAGACCCAGTGTGTTGACGATGAGGGACCCTTTTGTTCCTTTAGCCGTCAACACTGTGAATCCTCCTTTTTGTAAAGGGTCGGCAACGCGCATGTGACTCCTCTGGAGTTGCAGGCGTCCATAGGTTACGGTACCTGCTTACCATCAGGCGGGCCGTATGCTTATTGCCACCGTCGTGGTAATAAAAAAAAGGGTATGGCTGCATTTTACTGGATATAGATAGACATTCTTTATTATTAAACATCTTGGGGTAGTAGTAATGGGAAAGCAGATGATAAAGAAAATCCAGTGAGTGCTGCGAGGTCCAGATGGGACAGTGCAGCTGCCAATTTTGTTACTCTTTTAGCACCACCCAGGGATCACGTGTAGTAGGGTTGTCTGAAGTGTTTCCTACGGACGCAGAATAACATTGATTGATACATAGAATACATCCAAAACTCAGGAACGAAATATTCATGGTAAACACACAAATTAATATCCTTATCGCATTTGAACCTTGGAACCTCCAGGCGTAGTAGACGGAGAGCTAGCCACGTCAGATATGACACAATAATCAGAGCAACGAAACCCCTCTCGTTAGTTTGCTATACTATGCTTATTTCTAGATCCGGACGTCTGGTAGCTGAAAAGTGGTGGAGGTCAAAGAATGCAAACCACTTTCAGAATACAAATCCTGGAGTTCTGGTTTTGATGCAGTATTATGCGAAATTATATAAATAATTACATGATATCATTGCCAAAAGTTTCTGATGGGGCAAATTAGTCCAAAACGACGTATAATGTAATTCATAGTTTGTCGCCTACTGTTTCTGTTTCCGAAATATTACACAATGTATTTTGTTCTAATGTTAAAATATACGCTCTGTCCTTTATAACTGAGGCAACTTCGGCAGTTTTAACCTATTTTGGTATCTCTTTTTTTAAATTCAAAAATTTTGTCGGTCTGTCACTCTGACCTCCACCCATTAAAAGCTGCCAGATGTCCGGATCTAGCAATAAGGATAGTATTGCAATCTTACTAGATGGGTTTCATTGCTCTCATTATTGTGTCATATCTGACGCTCTTAAACCATAGGCGGTTCAATCAACCGACTAGGCTAGGAGGCCTTTAATATAAAAAAAAATTGCCGTGGCGTATAAAAGGTATGATTTTTAGCACATAAAATTTTCCAATTACAATAATTTGATTCACAATTTGGTTGTCCATAACAAGGTCTTAGGTTCGATCTTGAGCCGGACCTGTGGCCGGACATAACAATTTAATACGCAAATTGATTGGCACTTATCACTTTACAGATGTAGTGCATAATGGATGGTGCTTTTGGACCTGATTATATCCTTAAATTACGTCCAAAAGAGAGGTATGGGTACTGCGAATGTCATCTCGCTCAAATCTGGAGCAGAGCCCGACTGGAGAAGTAACTCCACCTTACAGAAAACCGCTGCTAAATAGCACTAGACCCTACTCATTGTGTCCTACTCAAGGTTGCCAAAGAGCTCAAAGAGGACCCAGTGTGTTGACGACGAGGGGCCCTCTTGTTCCTTTACCCGTCAACACTTGAATCCTCCTTTTAGTAAAGGGTCGGCAACGCTCATGTGACACCTCTGGAGTTGCAAGCGTCCATAGGCTACGGTAGCTGCTTACCATCAGGCGGGCCGTATGCTTGTTTACCACCGTCGTGGTATAAAAATAATCCCACACTTTTAGATTATATTGTTTTATAGGGCCTCTGCGCTGTTGGCTCCACGCATGCCCTCCAAAGGTCCGGAATCCAGTGGTCCTGAGATATGATAAAAAAAAATTAAGGTGATTAATAATAATATTTTTCCATCGTATTTTATGGGTAAAGTTCGTTTTTATCGTTCTCTCTCAATTAGCTTCAGTACCGCGACTTTAACATTTTATATTTACTTTTTGAAATTCGACACTAAATAATAAAGTTCCACATTAATTGATATGGTAATGTCACTCATAAAATACAATAATTGATTGACAAGTCGGATGCTGTCGAGATTCCGATTCAGAGCCAAGTTTTCTCGATGGAAATACATTATTCGTTATGTTCATGTAATCCGGTGTAAGTATATACGTGAATAGAAAAGTAGGTAAAATAAGCCAACTAAATATGGCTGCGTATGTAAACAAAAAAAGCCTCCGCACCTTCCCTGCAATGCTTTAAGGCTAGACTAAAAGATTGGCTTCTCCAACACACATTCTACAGTTTTGACGAATTTTTGAAATTACCTAAGCCGTAATAAATGATATTGCTTTCTATTTATTATTTACTAATGTAAAATATAGTTATGTATATATTCTTTAAGTAAATGACATATAATATTATAAATATTACGAATAAATAATATGAATATGAATATGAAAAGCATTTGACACATGGCAAAATGTTATTAAAAAAACTCGTTTTCACTGAAATATAAGTAATTAACGGATAACTTTACTAAAAATTAATATAAACTGCTGACAATTGAAACCATGGTTGTTCCTTAAAAATAACTGATTGCGAAGAAATTAAGGTAAATGAGTTAGTTTACATTAATTTACTTTTATACGAATACATGTTTTTTTTTCAGAACATTTCAGAATCAGAATCAATCGTTTTATTCGTGATAGACCATAATTGCATACAAAAGTATTAACAATAAAAACAAAAGAAATGTAGAACATAATACACAGTTTACTACGAAATGGACCCGCCTCAGCATTATGCTGACCCGAAAGCCAGCGCCGATCTTCCGGCGGGACCATTTGTGGACCACGATCACAGCTGTACGACGCGGCCTTACTATAAAGTTGTATGCAGCCACTTTGCTGAGCGCATTTCGGTGACAAACAAGCATATACTCGTAAGTCCGCTTGAGTATATGTGTTGCTAATGATCAGAAATATCGCAATATGTGTAAAAAGTCCCGATACATACAAACTGACTGAAAACGCACAGTGTAAGCCGTTGAAGCTATAACCCCGAAAGGACTCCATAATTAATTTCATCTAAATCGATTCAGCATGACGAGATAACAGACGGACAGTTACTTTCGTGTTTATACTTACTTTGTTCTACTGTAATATGGACAGTCGCCATAAAATATATCGGAGCGGCCAAGGTAACTAAAACTATCTGAACATGGACTTTATCACCTTGACAGTTGTTCAGACAATTGTGATCACCTTGGTCGCTCCGATAATATCTGATGGCAAGTGGACAATATTTTTCAGAATTTAATAACATTTTAATTTGAAATATAATAGCAAATATTAGTGTTGACATAGGTATTTTTCCCAACTTCAGACATAAATATACATATATTTATGACGTTGAATGTACATGAGACATTAACCTCACAAAGGGTCAAGTAAAAAAAGTAGCCAACCCTCATCGAAATGCGTGGCTTTAAGATATTAACAAACTGACCTTATTAATAGTACATATTCCAAAATGCCTACCTTCCTACCAAAAGGACCACCACTTAGGTCCTTCTGCAAACTAAAGTAACAGCGCACAAGCTTGATAATACAAATATTTTAAAATGCCATAAGTACTATATAAAGTACACGCAGTTACGTCATTTTAAAGAAGTCGTGTTTTATACTACGTTTTACATAGCCGTTTCAAAGAGTCATATGTACTATAAGAAGGACATTAGGTTTCGACGTTTGATAAAAATGGGGTTATTGTGTATGAGCATGGCGTTTTGACACGCGATACGCCGTTATTGCTTTGGTCAGTAGATTCAATTATTATACGCAATTTGAGAATGAAATTAGCATAAATTCGATGGCGAATTGAGAATGGTGAAATCATAGTTTTAAATAGGCGTGGGTGCTTTGGAGTAACTTCGGTAATAAGATCATTTAAAAATAGCTATAAACCTGAAATATTACGAGTAGGTTGCACAGTTATGTATTGCCTAACAAAATGTTTGAGGTATAGGAAGTCTTCAATTTATGTATTTACAAATGTATTAGCATTTTTTTTTTCGAGATTCTGAAGTTAACCACGTCTTTAATTGCAATGAAGTCTGTATGTGACTGTATGTTTTTTTTTAGTTTTGTAGTTATTTTAATAGTATATGAATTGCATTCTTAGGATGATCGCGGACCATGTATGTTGTCCTATTATGATTAAATTCGTTAAATTAGTTAAGTCTAACTTAGTTTTTAAGTTTTAACATACATAGTTTTTAAGTGCTACTAACAAAAATGAGATCACTGTTATCTTAAAAAATAATAAATGAATTGAATTGAACGAAAGTAATTTCAGAACCGGAATAATATCGAGCATTCCTTAACAGATACCAATTTAAGAAAGAGAAAGCTACTGAAAACTAGGTACCGAAATCCCTAGTTCGAATCTTGGTAAGGGCATTGTGTGTTTATCATAGATATTTGTGCCTGAGTTATGTTTTCTATGTATTTAAATAATTATCTATTTCTATCTATTAATATATTATCTTCACAACACAAGTCTTTTGAGCTTACTGTGGGACTAGGTCGGTTTGTGTAAGATGTTGCTATAATATTTATTTACTAGCTGTGCCCGCGGCTCCGCCCACGTAGAATTCGGTCTGTGTCAGTAAGCGGCTAATTCACCCCTAATTTCTCTCCCGCTACCCTGGAGGCGGAACTTGAAGTAAAGTTGACAGATGGATACGCTAGAGGACAGTAGTCCTAATAAAATATTTTACAATTACCACTAAATGAAACTACACTCATAAATGAATACTTATTTTTATTATATATTTTTTTGCATGATTTAAACGACATAGAGAGTAGTAGGTGTATATCGGACGATACAGGACCACTTTTGTATTTATACGTTCATGTCCACTCCACGGCAAATATCATCCAAATCGATCCTCCCGTCAAATCAGTCAAAGCATGAAAGGTAAGAACAGGCGGGGGGTCACAAATGCAGAAATTATTTTTTTCTATTTGAGGTGCACTTGGAGGGGGGGGGGGGGTGTCATGACCCATACAAATTTAACTCAATCGAGTTTAGTGGCTACCTCCCCCCCTTTTTAGACGTTGAATGTTTATAGGCTACGTATAACCTGGCTGGGGATTTTCTGGAATTGGAATTAGTAATCCTTAAGGGGCGATTTCCGGGATAACAATGCCAAGAGCATGTCGGGCGTTGCTCAGTGTAGAGTTTCGTAGCTGCTGCCCTGTTACAAAACATCCGTTCAAAAGGTCGTTTATTTGGCGGCGCTTACGTAATTTTACTATTAGGCACTTCCTTTCACTATGCGCTTTTGACTAATAATTCAAAAACGGCTGAACCGATTTTATTCAATATAGTTTTTATTGAAAGTTCTTATCAGCCCTCACCAAATTTCAGCTTTCTAGTGCGAACGGTAACTGAGCTAGACCGCGGACAGACGGACGGACATGACGATGTAACTGTTACGTAATAAGGCCTAATTATGTACAGAAGCATACACTTCTTTACCTACACGCATATTAAAAATCCATTGAAACCATTAGAATGACCGCCATTACACCGCCATGACCAACATTATTGCGCCGGCGGTCGGGGGGGCGTGCTGGCAGTCGGGGGGGGGGGCGGATTTTCATTACGTTACCGTAGGTAATGAATTTACATACGTTTTTACCACACTGTCACAGATAATACACTGATGTTACGTTACTGGTTGCAATAATGTTGGTAATTAATTACATATGGTTCCGAACGCGGAATAGAGGATTTACCTATGATATTGGTGTAGATCAAGATATTTGTTCGTCAATGTAAGCACATTACAATGCACTAATGAACGTCAGAGTAAAATAAAATACGTGAGAGTCGTGGAAAGTGTGTGAATCGAGTGCGATTGGAACGAAGTTATGTTATTTAATTTATGACTTTTTCGTAAATTTTGTGATTTTAGAGGTTTTTGGAAATTTTGGAAATTTTGGAAATTTTGGATATTTTGGAAAGTTAGCCATTTTTGACATTTTCGAAATTTTTGACATTTTCGAAATTTTTGACATTTTCGAAATTTTTGACATTTTCGAGATTTTTAAAATTCTCGACTTTTAAGGTTCTCGACCTTTTTCACTTTTATCACTTTGTCACTTCTCAGTTTCACTACACTTTACATGTTTCTCAATCGTATGGGTGTCGCGTTTTCGTGACGTGACCTTTTTCGTGACGGTCACGTGACTTTTTTTCGCCTAGGCCCCCATACGCGAACCGTCCGATAAGGAACTTAGTTCCAAAACTACCACCGGTTCTAACCCTACACCTCTGGCCCAATAAGTATTATGACCGAAAAGAAATTCGACGGGACTTTTCCAACCACACTGAAACTACACTCAAAAATGAATACTTTTTTATCATATTATTTTTTTAGCATAATTTAGCGTTGGGGGGGGGGGGGGTCCATTACCCATGCAAATTTAACTCAATCGAGTGTAGTGGCTACCCCGCCCTTTTAGAGGTTGAAGTTTTATAGGCTACGTATAACCTGGCTGGGGATTTTCTTGAATTGGAATAAGTAATCCTTAAGGAGTGATTTCCAGATTAACAATGCAAATAAAAACCGGCCAAGAGCATGTCGGGCGACGTTCAGTGTAGAGTTTCGTAGATGCCGCCCTGTTACAAAACATCCGTTCAAAAGGTCGTTTATTACGGCATATTTGGCGGCGCTCACGTTATTTTACTATTCGGCACTTCCTTTCACTATGCGTTGACTGATAATTTAAAAACGGCTGAACCGATTTTATTCAATATAGTTTTTATTTTAATAATAAGTTCTTATCAGGCCTCACCAAATTTCAGCTTTCTAGTGCGAACGGTAACTGAGCTAGACCGCGGACAGACGGACGGACATGGCGAAACTATAAGGGTTCCTAGTTGACTACGGAACCCTAAAAATAGATAAATAGTAGTTTATATAACTGTTACGTAATAAGGCCTAATTATGTACAGAAGCATACACTGCTTTACCTACACACATATTAAAAATCCATTGAAACCATTAGCATGACCGCCATTACACCGCCATGACCAACCTTATTGCGCCGGCGGTCGGGGGAACAGATTTTCTTTACGTTACCGTAGGTAATGAACTTTCATACGTTATTTATTACCACACTGTCACAGATAATACACTGATGTTACGTTACTGGTTGCAATAATGGTGGTAATTACATACGGTTCCGAACGCGGAATAGGGGATCGTGTACTGAGCTTAAATTACATCCCGACGTTTCGAACACTTTACAGCGTTCGTGGTCAACGGGTCGACTGAGGAAAAATATACAATTACCTCCGTTCAAAAACTATCACAATATGCAAACCTACCCACATATTAAATATTAAACCAAATTTTGTAATTGCACATACCGAGGGGCCTTTATAAAAAACAAATGCTAATAATGTCAAATGACTAATTTACAATCCATACTAATATTATAAATGGGAAAGTGTATGTGTTTGTTTGTTTGTTTGTTAGTTTGTCCGTCTTTCACGGCAAAACGGGGCGACGAATTGACGTGATTTTTTAAGTGGAGATAATTGAAGGCATGGAGAGTGACATAGGCTACTTTTTATCTCTTTCTAATCCCCCACTTCCCTAAAATGGGGGGTCGAAGTTTGTATGGAGCATTCCGGGGGACAAAGGGGAACCGTGTTACCCCGAATTTAACGCGAGCGAAGCCGCGGGAAAAAGCTAGTGTCAAAAGCTGGTGGTACCGAAAAACCATCCTCTCTGTTGAAATTTGGATATCATCATTTCATCATCGTCATCATCGGTCGTTTACCGATGTAAAGCACCGTCGACCAAGGTCAGCAGTCTAATAGGGCCAATCACTCAGTTAAATTTGACAAACCGCAAATCCTCGTCAAGGAAAAACGATACATTCCCCGAATGTTGCGAGAGGCGATCGAGATTAAAAAATATCCAAATTTCAACAGAGATGATGGTTTTTCGGTACCACCAGCTTGGGATCCAGTTATTTTTAAGGAGCAAGCTAGACATAGGACTGTGAGACCATAATGTTGGACAGTGTGGTCACTATTGTTATTTCATTTGTAAAGATTTTAGTTGACATTATTAATATTTATTTTCATAAAGGTCCCTACGGCGTGTGCAATTATATTAATTTGTAAATTATTTGAAATTATTTAACATTGTAAATTAGGTATTTGACATTATTAGCATTTGTTTTTTATAAAGGCCCCTCTGGCATGTGTAAATACTTTGGTTTAATATTTAATATGTGGGTAGGTTTGCATATTGTGATAGTTTTGGAACGGAGGTAATTGTATATTTTCCTCAGTCGACCCGTTGACCACGAACGCTGTAAAGTGTTCGAAACGTCGGGATGTAATTTAAGCTCAGTACACGCGATATAATCCGTTTTAGTTGTTTTATTTCATGAATAACTATCGCGGCAACCGAAGACAATATTATGTTATTTAATTTTATTTCATTTTTGACTTTTTCACAAATTGTTTTATTTTTTTATTTGTATTATTTAGAAATTTGGAAATTTTTGAATTTTGTTTTTTTTTGAAATTTTGGATTTTTTTTGGAAATTTTGAAAATTTTGAAATTTTGGAAATTTTGGAAACTGGAAATTTTGGAAATTTTGGAAATTTTGGGAATTTTGGAAATTTTATAAATTTTAGAATTTTTTGAAATTTAGAAATCTTGCCATTTTTGATTTTCCATTTTACATGATTCTCAATCGTATGGGTGTCGCGTTTTCGTGACGTGACGCTTTTTCGTGACGGTCACTTTTTTTCGCCTAGCCCCCCATCCGCGAACCGTCCGATAAGGAACTTCGATCCAAAACTACCACCGGTTCTAAACCTACACCTCTGGCCCAAGAAGTATTATGACCGAAAAGAAACTCGACGGGACCTTTTTTTTTCAAAACAGTAATACACTATTAGATCTTAAAGATACAAAATAATGCGTACTTCTTCAAGAAGACATATCAAAACAGCTTGAGAGACAGATAATGTACCCATTGTTTATTTTTAAAGAAAAATAAATCCTAATCTGACTGCTTCACAAAACGTTTGATATGTTTTCCTACCTAAACGGTGTCCTATAAATGTTAGATGATTTTGTAGTAGTTTTTTGGTTTGGGCCATGCATCTTTGTCCGTCATATATAGTCCTCGAACCTGCAATAACCCTTTGACATTCTCATCACGTTAGGTCGCGGAAGGGTCCTGGATTTTCCCCCGGCAACCATCCCACCAAACAGTCCGCCCGCTTTAGCGCTCCAGAAGCATAAAGCCCAAGTCAGGTTCAAAAAAAAAAAACCTTTGACATTCATGACATTTTGAAATATTTCTTAAGAGCGGGTAAAGGTAAATTTAAAGCATCGATGGGTAACATGTTATAAATATGAACACCTTAACCAAAAATTACAATTTATTTCAACACCAAATTTCATCTAAATACGTACAGCGGTTATTGGTTGTTTCTTCCCCATGTAAAGGTCCACCTCTTTTGCTTCCGATTAAGGGATAATTTCCGAGATAAAACTATTATATTTCCTTTTCCAGAGCTCAATTTTCTCCATACTAATTTCTATTAAAAATTCTCCTTACAAACCCCCTTTTCTTTGGGGATGAAAACTATTCTTTGTCCTTTCCCGGGACTCAAACTATCTCTACACAAAATTTCATCAAAATCCGTTCAGCCATTTACACGTGATGCACGGTCAAATAAAAAGACAAACAGATAAATAAACAAAAATTCTAAAAATTGTTGGAACGTGTTCTGTTATCGACTAAGTATCCCCAGCCAACTTTTTTTCAATTATCTTCCATGTACAGACTTTCGAGCCTCTTCAGCTTTATTATATGTATAGATTATGTATAGATAATTTTTATTGAAATTACCTTTCAGGCTTCACTTCCATTAAAAATTTTTGGACCTACGGTTCTAAAGTAAGATGGAGGGGGGGGGGGGGGGCTTTTTTGAAAATGAAACTATCCTTTGTCCTTTCTCGAGACCCATACTATATCTATACAAATTTTCATCTAAATCACTTCAGCGGTAAAAAATTACTCATACCAACTTCCAACCCCCTTTTCACCCCCACAAGGGTTTGAAAACTATCCTATGACGTTTCTCAAGACTCAAATTATCTCCATATTCATTTCTATCTAAATCGTTTCATCGGTTAAAAAATCTCTATACAAATTTTCAACCCCATTTTCACCCTTACCAGGGTTGATTTTCGGGATTAAAAGTATATATTATCCTTTCCCGGGACTCAAACTATCTCTATACAAAATTTCATCAAAATCCGTTTAGCCGTTTTCACGTGATGCGCGGTAAAATAAACAGACAAACAGACAAACAGATAAACAGACAAAAATTCTAAAAATTGTTGGAACGTGTTCTGTTATCGATTCTAAGTATCCCCAGCCAACTTTTTTTCGATTATCTTCCATGTACAGACTTTCGACCCTCTTCAGCTTTATTATATGTATAGATTATTTGTCCCGGTTTTTACCATATTCTAGTGCATAATGTATGTCAACGGAATAAATAACTATGACTATGACTATGCCATAGCTCAATTGATTGTGGGAGGTCCACTTGGCAAACTAATCCCATAAACTGGCATAGGCACTAGATTTCAAAGTAACTGCCATCTGAATTTCTAATCCATAGAGGAAACTAGGCCGTTTCGGGATTAGATCGGGTTTCCTCACGACGTTTTCACGAAGGTAGTTAATCTTATCTTTAGTCGTACGTTTGATAGGGAAGACCAGCTATCTCAAGCACAGCTCAATTACACTCCACCTGCACACTACAGCTCCAGTGCACTATACATGAAGCGGGGGAGGGCTTAATCCGTAGGCGACAGGATGTCATCCCCAATAAAAAAATTCATACGTTTAGTTATTCATCTTATTTTACAATCATCTGTGTAATCGCTGTAGTTGAAATTTTAATATACGACATTTATATACATATATAGAACCCCTTCCAGTATAAAAGTCATGCTATTCTTTTCCAAGTTATAAATTATAATCTACCTCTGTGTGGCGAATTCCATCAAAATCCGTTTAGCCGTTCTTGCGTCAAGGAGGAAAAATCCCAATTTGGTATAAATTCAGTTTTACAAACAGTAAAGGTTGGAGTTTCCTATTAAGCAATAATATGCTTGTGTCAATATCCAAACATACAAACTTTTGCATTCATAATATGTATTAGTAGAATTTGCGAAACACAACATTATCGCTTTTCCGGATTTACCCCAAAGCACTTTCCCTGCAAACGTTCACCTTCACTTATCTTTTTCAAAACTACAAGTTGCAAACGCTTTCACAAACCAACCCCTTTGACATGACTGACAAATTAATCTCAAGTTAAATCATTAATCCAACCCTGCAGATGTCCAGTCAACCCTCTGTGCTTTATACAGTACCTAGGGTAAGTAAGGTTGTGGCTACGATGGCTGCGGGGTTCGTAGCTACCCAACGGTGATATTTTGAATGATATCTGTATAAGCATATATGTGCTTTCTGTATAAAGGAAGGAAGGTAAAGTTCTGGCTACGACGACAGCGGTGATGGCATGGGAGCGGAGCTGTAAAATGTACAAGAAATGTAATGGGTGAATGATTTATGAACAATATCCCTAAAATGAGCATTAGTACAGTATTCAAAAATATATATATGTTTACATTATATTACAAAATCACTAACAGTGTCGTGGCTATACCTGCATTTCTGCAGAGACACAGAGCGACTCTATAAAACCTCGCAGATGAACCACGTTAAACTTTGTGCTCTAAAAAACACAGACAGGCTGTCTGTGATACGTTCGGTGATCGTTCTAAGTCACAGACCAGAACCGACAAAGGGTATCGTAGCGGAACAAGCAGCGATCCTGTAAGATATATTTTTTAACAAAAAAGAACCGACTTCACTAAGCCTCCACCTTTCCAAAAATAAATGCCCGAGCTGCTGTAAAAAATACTCAAATCACTATAGGTGTGCCTACAATAGTTGAAGAGTTCCCTCGATTTCTCCAGGATCCCATCATCAGATCCTGACCTGGTTACAATGGGACTAACTGTGAAGTATGCTCTTTCAAACAAAAACAAAATTTTCCAAATGGGTCCAGCCGTCTTCGAATATATAAAAAAAGCAAATACAAAGAAATCTTCGAAATCTTGAAGTCGGTTGAAAAATTAAATATCACTTGCTAATAACATAACATAACATAGGTTACTCACGATACTTATTATTGCACGCCTTGATAAAAAAACAATATAAATCACTATGTTAGAAGTAGAGGTGGTACAATGTAAAAGTATATTGATAACACCAACATAGGTCTATTTTTTAAATGTACTTTTGGAACGTACCCGGCACGTGTTGGTTAGGTTTTTGGAAAAAGCTTGCTGTGGATTTTATCTTGTTCAATAATTGACAAAGCCTGTGGCTGATTAATTTATTACTGATATAGAATGGACGAAGTTTCAGTTTATTGTGAATGCGGTTATGTACACTTTTGACCAAAGTGGTATTGGGTCCTGGTTTGTTTTTTTATTTTTAAATATTGTTTTGTTTTAAGTTAATATATGATATCGTATTATATATTATAATAATTATACAATTATTGTCAACGTTTAAGTTGAAGTTTCACAAACGAGAGCATTGTTTCAGAAATTCCACATCTAAGGTGTTTTACGACTTCTACGGATGGAGACAAAATCACGGACAGGGGATCTTATTAATGTTGTACTCCATGGTTCAGTAATCATTTCCAGGTTCCGCTTCAGCGCAGTAGTTTCCGCTTTCGCTTTTGTAAGACCACAACCTTACCGTGATGGATAGCGTAATAAAATTTCAATTTAAATATTATTTTTGTGCTTGTTTACTCGTCCGACCGCCGCTTATATTAATAATATTAATTATTTTACCGCAGCCATATTGGTTTTGGCTATTTGATATCACACTACTTAATCACAGAAGAGCGTAACTGACAATAATTTTAGTATAAATTACGTCGTTTTTAGTATGAAATATAATATTTTCTGTGTCGGTTCGCTCAACTAAACCAATGGGTATGAATTTCGTCACAATACTATTAATATATTCAAGTTTTATTTCATAGTTGGCTTATTTATTAAAAAGTTGCTGTTTTCGAGAATACATTTTTTAGATCTGCTGTAAAATTGAAACTAATACTACGCACGATTGAACCGTATGTTTAAATACAATATTAACAAATAACAGAGAAAAAAATCAAATAATTTTAACTAGCAATCCGCCTTGAACTAAAAACTCGCGATTCTTGCAAACAAAGGTTCGCTTGTTTAATAAATATTATTATTTGTTGATTTTCAACAGACACACTAGGTACTACGTAAATTATAAACTCAAAATATATGTCATATACAACGTAAAAAGTGACCAAGGCTTTTTTTTACCACGGCTGAATGGAGCTTGGGGTCCTCTTGGCAGCAAAATCCCAAGAATTGGCGTAGGCACTAGTTTTAGTGAGAGCAACTACCATATGACTTTACAAGGGAAACTAAGCCTCGTCGGGATTATTTAGAGCCGTTTTTGTACACACATTAATAACGTCTTTAGTCCCCATATGATCATTAAAAACTAATTCATCCGAAACCTTTTGCAACAAACTGTCAAAATTTACAACAATAACATACATATACATTCAATTCTCACTCTTATATCTTTACGAATAACACATAAAGTTGCCTGTGATTTTGTAAAGTGCAAAACACCCTTACAAGGCTAGTTGGTCTTTATGAATTTACCCCTTATGAAGGGTGCGTTTCCATGACATTACGTTACGTTACGTTTGTCTCGTTTTACTGAGCTCGATTAAGCCTTTGGGCTACTTCGACAAACTAATCCCATGTATATTATTTAGATAAATATTTTTAATTTGCCGGGTACACGGGACGCGATTTCCTCGGAATTTCAAACTTTATCTACAGGGGAAGAAAATGCTAAATTCCCAGGTAGGTACCTGAGAGCGAATTTCAATACAAAAACTTAATTTGTCGTCAACATTATGATTTTTAACCTATTTTTCTAATGTTTTAAAGTTGTATAAAAAAAAAAGTTATACAGGTGCTATTACTCAATTAAATAATTGTAGCAATTCAACTGAAAATAGATGTCATATACTTCAGAAAAAGTGACCAAACCCTCCGGTGTCCGAGGCCAGATTTGAACTGGCGTCTTCAGCTTTCGCGGCTGACGTCCTGACCCCTAGACCACCCGGTCACGGCGGAACTTGACAAATTTTCTCATGTATATGCAATCACTGAATTTGAAACGGCTAGGCGCCGTTGACCATACTCTAAGGGCATGCGCAGTACGTGCTTGCACCTCCTATCCGAACCACTTACGTGATTCTGGTATAGCGAGAGAGATGGTGCTGCCATCTATGAATCTTGAGGCAAATCAAATTATTTTGTTCAATATTTTTTGATTTGCAATTTTTTAAGTAGTTACACTACTATATATAAACTGAAAATAGATGTCATATACTTCAGGAAAAACAAAAAATATTGAACAAAATAATTTGATTTGCCTCAAGATTCATAGATGGCAGCACCATCTCTCTCGCTATACCAGAATCACGTAAGTGGTTCGGATAGGAGGTGCAAGCACGTACTGCGCATGCCCTTAGAGTATGGTCAACGGCGCCTAGCCGTTTCAAATTCAGTGATTGCATATACATGAGAAAATTTGTCAAGCTCCGCCGTGACCGGGTGGTCTAGGGGTCAGGACGTCAGCCGCGAAAGCTGAAGACGCCAGTTCAAATCTGGCCTCGGACACCGGAGGGTTTGGTCACTTTTTCTGAAGTATATGACATCTATTTTCAGTTTATATATAGTAGTGTAACTACTTAAAAAATTGCAAATCAAAAAATATTGAACAAAATAATTTGATTTGCCTCAAGATTTGTAGCAATTCAAATTTAAAATGTTGCTCGTCGACTTTGTCATAAAAGTTTATTAAAATCATTCATGTAAGTCGGTTAATAAATACAAATTTCTTGTCATTTTTGAATACCTACATATTACGACTCAAGTCATCAAAACGATGTTGTGATGAAAATAAACAGAAAAGGGGGATGAATGTTATTCGTCCGTAGAAGATTGCCACCAACAAACACCCAACACGGGTGGCGCTAAGCGAGCAACAACCTTTTGGCTACTTAGTAAAGTAAAGATACGGTTGCGTCAAACATTAATTTATAATAGCCTGATTTTTTTATTATTAATTCTTATGGAATATTTATAGATAAAATATGCATAAATCCTACCAACTTTTCACCCGGAAGTAGTTAAATAGGTAAAAAAAATATATAAAAATTTTGTATATTTTTATTTACAATAATATCAATTATTTCTATTTGTAAATATGACGATATTCAAGTCTTCTTCCTGTTTAAAGCGAAAAACAACAAACCATGTCCATGTAAAATCACATAAATAACAAAATGTACGGCGCGGGCGATATATTTATAATCCTTATTCGTTAAAAACAAATAGTAATAATTGGTAGTTTGTTCTTACATATTTTAAATGACTTAGAAACGATATATTCATTAAAATCCTACAAGAAAAACGCTTGTAATATGTGTGTACATATTTGTGGCGGTTAGCGAATAATGATATTTTGTAGGATTTCAATGCGTAAATAATACTTGTATCATGATATATCCGTTACACTAAAAATATTAGCTATTATTAATTTTTTCCAATTCCCCATACTAGCCGCCCGTAAAATGACTGTAGTAACTGTACTCTGTCGCTATACGAGACCTCACAGTACAGTCACCGGCAATAGTATCTTACTACACGAAGGCTTCAAAAATATGTGACGCGCTCTTATGACCCTGCAAATAAAAGCGTGTCACATATTTTTGCGGCCTTCGTGTAGGGGGATAATATTGCCGGTGACTGTACCTTTCAGTCGTTTCTATGAATTAATGCATAATTATGCCTGGATTACGCACATGCCTGCTCTCCAAAGACCCAACAGACTAGAAACATTGGTATAATAAGTTACTGTTTTTAAATTTCACTATTTTATTCACATTAATACCTAGGAATTCCCGGCAACGGTAAAAAAATTGCCCAGTACCCGGAACGGGAAAATTCTGAGAATCACGAAACCCTAACAGAAGTTAAATGTTCTTAATTCTAATTCTTAATATGGAATTTAAATTATATTTATTGTGATGGAATTTAATTTTTATTTATTGTTATTGTATTGTGTGACTTAATTTAATTTAGTTTTTATTGTATTAGTGATGTGATGTTAATGTAATTTAATTATTATTTGGTTATATATTTTTTTAATGTAATTATATGGACATCTGCAGGCCTATGATGGCAGATTTTATCAGCGGATAAGTTGATATAAACCTGATAAAATGACAAACAATGGCGGCAACTGTCATTTTATCAGGTTTATATGAACTTATCCGCTGATAAAATCTGCCAGCATAGGCATAGGTCTGAAATAAACGTATTGGGTTTGAATTTGAATAAATACGTTCCGACCTAATCTGAATTCTGAACTATAGAGACAATGGAAACACGCCAACCGTGATTTATGTGGCGACGCCCTGTTGCCGTGTTATGAAAGTATTTAATTTCGTCCACATTCGCCCCGTTTAATTACTCCGTCCACATTCGCCCCGTCACGGCGTCGAACAAAAAGCTCGTAATTGTTACAAGATTGGGTATTGTTGTTAAATTGTTTGTCATTGGTAATGTATCAAGGCCCATATAATACCTGGACTGACAATGTCTAACAGTAACACGTCTAACTTTCAATCCGAAGGTTGCGGGTTATTTTAACTTATACTTTTAAGTCGTGTTTCAGTAACGTCTAACCGTCACATTCCTGACAAAATGTATGGGATTTGACATTGACCGTCAGTTTTGTGACGTATCAACCGGCCGTTAATGGTACACAGTTCAGTGAAAATGCCCATTTACCAGTCACTTTATGCTAAAGGTAAACATCGTAAGAAAACCGGACCTAATGACTTCCTTTTTGGATTGGAAGCTCAAATGGCAGCTTTCGTAATAACTAGTGTCTACTATAAAACGTCACTTTAGTCACTTCGCGCGACATGTTTTGGAGAGCTTAGGTCTCCATCTTCAAGCACTAAGAGTGCTAATAAAAGCGGCCCGTAGCGCACTGTGGCACGACGCGTTGCGTTTAAATTTAATAACTAGTGTTTACGCCAAATTTTGGGATTAGAAATCCAAGCGGAACCCAAGCTCCATCGAAAAAACCAGTACCAACGCTAGGTAGACGAAACGTCAATGTTTACACACAAATACGTTATTTCTACTTATAAAAAGTTATGGAAAGTTTTAAACTAAAGCTCAGAAATAAGATAAAAGCTAAAGAATGAAGTACTGTACTGTTTTACTAAAAAAAGCTGAAGAAGCGAGTTAATAAAAATAATATTCATGAGAAATAAAAACAAAAGCGGTACAAGCCCTACACCGGTACCGCAGACAGCCAGGGTTGGCACTGCTGAGAAAAAATATGTTTGAATGATACACGGAAATGAAATAGACATTATTCTAGTCTATTCTTTGTCTAGTCATTATTTTTGGACAGTTAGATTTATGCTCAATGAACTAAATTACTTTTTGAACTGTAAGTATTAGGGTGGGGACGCATTTAAGGGCTCATATTAAATAAACGCAACATTAAGTGTTTATGTTACAGTTACATAATGGTTATAGATATGTATAGCACAAGGAACGTTACATTTAAAAAACTGAACAAAAATGACACATAAAATACATAAAAGTTTTATAAATTCGTTACATAGCTAACATAAAAATGGCGAAAATATGCTAAAAATCAACACAAAATCTTAATTTTGTGACACTACAATGAACTTAGAACTACCTACGACACGTTAAAAATTACATTAGACATAACATTATAAACCTTAGTATATTATTAAGCAAAATAATGCACACTTAGTTCGAAAACCACCAAGAAATGCGTTACATAAAATATGATAAATTCACGACCGTTCCCTTCAAATGTGCGTACACGACTTAATATCGTCGAAAACGAGCGGGCTATCCAGACTAATAAAAGAACAGTGTTGCCAAGTCAAATAAATGATTACTTCTAAGCGAATTGGCGAATCTTAGTGAAGTTTTTTGTTACATAAGGTTGTCGTTACATAAGATTACGAAATGCGCTGCAAAAAGTTTTTTTGATAAATTGTTATATTAATATCTAGTCTTGTTGTAGGTATTTTTTCCTTGTTATAACAATCAACTTAAGTAATGTATTTATAAGCCTAAACTGCAAAATCTTGACAATCATTCTAAAAAATATGATTTCCACTTTATTATAACAATTTGGTGTTGTTGAATGTGTTCAAAAAATATTATGTGACAATCTTACACAAATCGACCTAGTGTAAGGCTTGTGTTGTGGGTACTAGACGACGATATATATAATCATCATCATCATAATTTTAAGAGCCTGGCTCTTGTCGGTGGAGTAATCGCCATTCCTTTCTGTTCTCCGCTAATTCTTTTAGCTCTTGATACGTCATGACGTTGGCTTTTTCTTTGGCCTGATCTAGAAACGCACGTCTTGGTCTTCCTCGGTCTCTTCGTTTCGGTATTCTCCCTTCAATAATAGTTTTTATGTAATCGTCATGACGTATCAGGTGCCCCAACATATTTCCTCTTCTGTTTTCAATCGTTTTAAGCAGGCATCTGTTCTCTCCTACCAAATTCAGTACTTCTTCGTTCGTTCTTCTCTCTCTCCAGCTTATTCCTTCCATTCTTCTCCATATCTACCTATACATTTCAAATGCGCCTAATCTTTCCCTATCACGCTGGGTTACTGTCCATGTCCATATATATATATAATAGATATAGATAAATACTTAGAAACTTCATGAAATATTAATTATCATTATCACGCATGTATAAATTGCCAACCCTGCCACCTACGGCGTTGTTCTCATATGGAGCGCGGTTAGAGTCATGTTTAGGTATTATTAATACCTTAAAGAGGCTGACGACCTCTTTAATCTCATGCACACTAGCGATGCCTTATTTTGTGGTGTTCAGCCACCGTTCATAAGGTCCCAAGTACACTCACCTGCAGAAATATGTTACACTATGAACCGTGATAAAATTATGGTCCCTAGCATTTTGTTATGTTTAAATAGGTAAAGGCATGATGATTTTTTTCATGTATGGTATCAAACGATTCGTTTTAATATGAGGATTAAATGTTCATATAGGCCCAATTGCGTTAAAGCAACACAAAAATCTGAAATGAGGTTCAAAATCTAACATTCGCTTTTGTCTCTCAAAACGCTCCTAACAAAATGACGTCACGGTTGTTTAAAACATGGAAAAAGACAGTGAAATATTGCGTTTTCAACAGACTTCAAAATTTATCAATTCGTCGGGATCTTTGTTTTTTTTGCTATTTTTTTTATGTATGTTCACCGATTATTCGAAGACGGCTGGACCGATTTGGAAAATTCTTTTTTTGTTTGAAAGAGTATACTTTACAGTTGGTCCCATTGTAACCAGGTCAGGATCTGATGATGGGATCCTGGAGAAATCGAGGGACCTCTTCAACTATTATAGGCACACCTATAGTGATTTGAGTATTTTTTACAGCATCTCGATCATTTGCTTTTGGAAAGGTGGATGCTAAGTGAAGTCGGTTCTTTTTTGTTTAAAATTATTGTATACTAGCTTTTGCCCGCGGCTTCGCTCGCGTTAAATTCGGGGTAACACGGTTCCCCTTTGCCCTCCGTAATGCTCCATACAAACTTCCACCCCCCATTTTAGGGAAGTGGGGGGTTAGAAAGAGACAAAAAGTAGCCTATGTCACTCTCCATCCCTTCAACTATCTCCACTTAAAAAATCACGTCAATTCGTCGCCCCGTTTTGCCGTGAAAGACGGACAAACAAACAAACAAACAAACACACACACTTTCCCATTTATAATATTATTATAGATTAGATGGTTGCCGTACAATTAATTATACGGTAATATGTATGTGAGAAATCGAATGGTGTCATTGTTTTATTCAATTTCGTAACTTAAAAATAATAAAAAAATTGAAATTTGTAAGCCTGAATCTTTGAACCGTTTCAATATTTTTTTTTAAATTTTTAGTTTATTAGGATATATTGACAATTTTCCATCCATTCAACTTAATTTTATTACAAAATTTAATATGTGTCATCATCCCTATTATAAATAAAACAGGAATATTCAAATGTAGGTACTTAATATTATATTTGTGTGCGAGTTTCCGTTGTGTGACACTTTTTCGAAAAAGGTACCATAGGGCAGAAGGCGCTTAGTGACGCGTAGTGTCAGTGTCCGCGAGGCAACCGGATGGATCGCGGTAATTAAGCTCCCTGCGAGTTGTGGAACCACCCTGTGCAACTCGAACTGACCCACGTTGGACTTGGTTTTTCATCCTCCCCCCCCCTCAATTTCCAGTATCTTTATGAGATGAAGAACGGGCATGCAAATTGCCATTCACACCGGCTGGTCGGTTATCGTTCCGTCAGAGTTGGAAGCCGGAAAAAAATGAGGGGGGGGAAGATTTGTTTTTATACGACGACGGTGGCAAACAAGCATACGGCCCGCCTGACGGTAAGCCGTTACCGTGGCCTATGGACGCCTGCAACCCCAGAGGACTCACATGCGCGTTGCCTACCCTTTAAGAACCTATACACTCCTTTTTCGAAGAACCTCGTACTGTAGCCCGCTGGGAAAACCTCGGCAGGGAGTTCATTCCACAGCCGCAGCGTTCGTGGGAGGAAATTCCTCTTAAACCGTACAGTGCGCGACCCATTAGGCTCCAGGGTGTGAGGATGAACACCCTGCCGGCGGCGAGCGGTGCGGTGATAAAAAGCGGCATCATATCAAACAGTTCTTCAGAGCCAACCCATCGTACCCATTTTACCCGACTGCTGAAAGAAAGGAGGGTTAAGTTTTTAGTTAGTAGTAATAAGTGTACAACCTATTGCACACCAGAGCCAACAGCTGTTACGCACGTTTTTCCCCTTTGACCACAAAATAAACGTGTTAAACCATCATAAGGCCCTTTATTTGAACCGACATTTAATGTAGCATTTGCGTGTTCAATGGTTCAAAAGCTTCGCATAAACGCTACTTAGTGTAGGGGGAGTTCGGGACAGTTGTCCAGATGGGAAAGATGGAACATCTTTTAAAACCACAGACTACACAGACTAGGAGCACGGGGTCACCACACATAAGCGCAATTTTATTCGTTAATTTCTACGATTCGAACAGCACATCTCAATAGCCATGCCTTGTAATCGGTATTTTGCTCCATACTAAAATACCGTTTTTTTTTCGTTCTTTCGTTTACTATTTCATATTTAATCGAAAATCTTCCAATATAAAGTCATAACCTAAAAACAATATTGAGTTCTACGTAAAAACTATAAAATATGTAAACATAATGGGTTATTTCGGGGCTTTTTACAAAAACCGGTTACAAGCCCTGCTCAATAGTATTCTACAGTTACACCATTTTGTAGTATAACAATCCAGGTTAGTCCCTATAACTAGATTTTCGTGGATATTTTTAATTCACATGAGTAATGATCAAAAACGTTAACTCAAATGAAATAAGCGGTCGCGCTCTCATACTAAATTAGTACGGGAGCGCTGATGTGTGGTGACCTCGAGTTGTACTTATGATCTATCTAGTGGTTGAGGTTATCTGTGTTCAAAACTCAATTTAATATTGCCTTTAAAATTAACAATCAGTATCATGAACATCGTGGTCTCCCTTAGATACTGTTATTATCATCATCATCATTTATTTTTGTATCAACGGCGCTCTAATCTTTGGAAAACAATTATTATCATCAGTAATCATCACATTAAAGGAAAGATACTATTAGATAGTCCTCCTTACGGATCTCCGTGACTTGTCGTTCGCTGCCCTCTGGTCACTCTCTGCAATTTTTACTGTTGCATTCCCATCTGTCGTGTACGTCCAAAAATAGATGAAACCACATAAATAACTAGATTAATTTAGTTTTAATCTATTTTAATATTACTTTCTTTTACTATCAGACTATCATTATATCACTGTTACTGTACATTTTACTGTGTTGGGAAAATAAATGGCTTTCTTTTATTGTTATTTTTATTCCCACCTGTTTCGTTTGCGTGCGGTATGCCAATGGCGAAGACAAATGGAAATGATTTTCCTGTCCCCAGGCGTGCAGATGGGAATTCACCTTTTTACTATCATTAACATCATTACTCCACTCTGTCAGGTCAGGGGCGATTTCATTTTTCGTTACGATGGTGCCGAGTAGCATACTGCGTGTAAGTTATATTTTGACTGACGATCCCATTCTCCCGACAGCTCAACTCTCCCAAACATCCTCTTAGTGTGTAATTATACATTATTGCACAATATTATAAGGTGCGGCTTAAGTGTTTAGTAAGACGATAAAATCATGTTTTAATGCGTTTTTACAAACTAGTGACCCACCCCTGCTTCTCACGAGTTAAGGATGGTTCACACTGTAACGTTCCGCGTCGTACACGCCATTCTTTATACCTACGTCCTACCTACACAGACTTGAAATAATGTAGGTACCTATAGTAGGGTGTCCCTTAAATTGCGATTTTGAGAAATTAATAACGCATAAACCCTAAATGTATTTGTTTCACCCCAAAATACTGTACAAATAATTTTTTTTTGGTCATTTTCATACTTTGTATGGGAAAATCGGATAAAAGTTGGCACGGGTTACAATTATAGGAATGGCCTGATTTTTTTTGTAGAATATTTTGGGGTAAACGAAATACGTTTAGGGGGTATGCGTTGTTAATTTCTCAAAATCACAAGGGACACCTCCTAATAACCTATAGTATACTATGTGTAAAAATTTAGCCAAAGCCGCTCTTATATGTAATATAGAGGTCAAATAGTCGAAGATGAAGTTAGACATTGAAATTTGTAAAATAATTACCCACTGATGAGACCCACCGGTTAAAAAAAGCTGGCCAAGTGCGTGTCGGACCACGCATAATGGAGGGTTTTGTACCTTCAATGGAATAAGAACCAAACTAATACCAAAAGGTCGTATCTGATGCCAAAAAAAAAGTTTTTTGGAGCTAACTCAAAAGTGGCTTAACCGATAATGTTCAAAACAATTTTTGTAAAAAGTATGTGATAAGGCGCATCTTCTCAATTTTTTTCATATTTTTTGGATATACGGTTCAAAAGTTGCAGAGGGGGACTCACAATTTTTCTGACTTCCGCAGCGATTATTTCTGAAAATATTTACTTATGTTCAAGGAAAGCTCGATGTTATCTTTAAAGAAATTACATATTTTATGCAGTCTTCCATATTTTACGACGACCGCTTATCATCATGGGGCTGTATGCTTTATTGCCACCGTCGTGGTATTCATTAAAAATACCAATCAACTTATAAACTTTCTCATACGATGTAGCGGGAGCGGGAAGATAGTGTACACAGACCATAAATCCTTATCTTATGAACTGGGTATGCAAATTAGTAGTAAATCCTCGGAAAGTGACACCCGCTGGCTGCATAAGTAATTTGCGCAAATACAGTTAACCGACTATGACAGACTAATTTGCAAGATGTATGTACAGTCGCCATGAAGTATATCAGAGCGGCCACGGTACTCAATAATACCTGAACATGCACTTTATCGCGTTGACAATAGAGGCGTTGTTCACATATTTGTGACCGCTCCGATATATCTGATGGCGACTGTACTTATTTAAAATTTGCTTGAAAAGGGTACAGTTAAAGATGGTACATGTGTTTTGTTGTCCTCCTTATTCAGCTGTCCACAAACAACATGCAAACAATACAATTGTATAAGCACTAATATTAAAATACAATGAATTTATGCAATCCTAATAATTTGTTTATACAGGACAATGAGTAATTATAGTAACGTATTTTTTAATTGGTAATATTTTGCATTTTACACATACATTTAATAAATCTAATAGGTAAGTCAATTCTTAGTTCATTATTAAAAAAATCACTAATGGAGTAAAAATCTTTTTTGTACTAGCCACTTGCGCAGATCCTTTTGAAATTTGTGGTAAGGCATTTCTTTTAAATTTTCCGGTAAGGCGTTGTAAATATTAATACACATTACAAAACAATTATTTTTTAACATGTCACATCCATGTTGCATACCAACCAACAATAAGAGTTCAGTACAATGACGCGTTCCGGGCTCTTATGCGGCTCCCGAGGTGCTGCAGCGCTTCGGGCATGTTCGCTGACGCGGGGGTCCCAGACTTTTTCGCGGTAATCAGGTCCCGGGTTGCCTCGTTTTGGAGGAGACTGCGCTGTTCTGGCAACGCAATACTGGTGGCTGTTTCTGACGATATCAGAAGTCCAATGTATAAGCGCTGGATTTCTGTTCACATGGACCAGAATAAAAAATGACTGGGCACTGAATATGTATAATTTAATTTTTTTTTAACTTTAAGATGAGTGGCACCCTTTTACAGTGTCAATTTAGTTTAAGTTATTCTTGTATGCACTATGGGTACTGACTGCCTGAAATAATAACATTTTATTTTATTATTTATTTTTTATTATTTGCAAGATATGTATGTGAGCTGTACAGTTAGCTGCAGAAGTCTGTAAGCAGGCGAAGTGTTCAAAATAATCTTGACACGGGGTGTTGTACGGGGAGATAATCTTGATACAGGGTGTAACAAAAATAGTGGTAATCCGTTTAGGGACATAATAGGTATCGTATTGAAAGTACGAAAAAGTAGGAGATTTTTTTTTGTATGGGATATGTCTCCCCAGCCGGCCAAGGCTCACAATCGCAAAAAAAAAATTTTCCTTAGTTTTTCATAATTATAATAGGATACCAATGGAGAACATGCGTGAAAAATATTAAATTGAATTTGTTCAATAAACACGTTCAACAACACCAAATTAATATATGTAGGCGGTTCCCCGCCTTTGTTAGGATCGCTCATAGTGATATATGCAGGTACACGATTAATTTTCAATCAAAGAATAAGCCGAGTCACAATCAAACGTTGTTTATTTTGTTAGAATTACTTTGATACAGAATATTTTCAAAATATAAGCACTGACAATTAGGAAATCACTTTATTAAACGATTTTAAGCATTTTTAGACATAATCGTCGAATGATTACGCGGAACAAAAGCGATTTGTCGGTTACGTGGTGCACTGGTTGAAGTTCGGATTAAGGAGGACCCAACGCTCCGCCAGACTGACAGTTGATAGATGTCAATCTAGTTCCAGCGTAACTTAAAAGTTGGCGCTAGCGATGCGCCGTCACGGCCGGACTGACCTGCGACCGTCCTCGGGCGCTTTATTCTGTATGTATGTAACAATCACAAAATCAATCGAGCAAGCATCAGTATCACAGCTAATTAATAAGCCCGCTCGTCCACCCTGACCAGTAGCTAGAACAGACAATGAAGCTTACATTGTTTTCGACGAGACATGAACCGAATGATTCCCCCCCTTTTTTTAGTGCAAACAGGCAATGTTCTTTTTAATATTCACTAGTAGGTATGTCCCTTCAACCAACCCAAATCCCAGGGTCTGGCTCGGACGGTACCCCAGCACTTGTCAACCTCACAGCACGGAATCACCTGGACCGGACGGGTGTCCCTTCGACCAGCCCCATGGGCATGGACCGGGCGGCACTGTCCTTTCGACCAGCCGCTTGCAGCTGCATGGCCCGGACGACATTATCCCTTGATAGCATTAACACATTCAATTTCCTTCAATCAACTTCTTTCATTCAATTTATTTCACTTAAATAAGAAACTGATAAAGCATACCTATTGGTTAACGACTGCCTTGCTCTGAATGTATTTCGACTTTATGTTCTACGACTTCATGATCGGAGGCATCACTAAGCGTGTCTGATCCTGTTCCTGCGTTATTGATATCGGAGTGGGCAGTTAATGTGTCATAACAATTTAATCTGTCGAGGCGGTCGTTATTGTATTGTATTGTAGTACGGGCAGGTTTCCGCAACTCGACGTCTAGCGCCTATTTTGCGTAAAGGAAGGGCGGCTAGTCTAGCCAGCCCAGCTCCTCGAGGAATCCTATCAAACCTTTGATGTTGAGTAGGACCTCGGGAAGATCACCTGGGGATCCGAGGTGTTTTGCCCTGTACGGGGCCACTCCGTTGCACTCCAGCACCACGTGATAGGCTGTTTCTTCTGTCTCCATGCACCCACGGCACAGGGGACTGTCTGTAACACCTAAGTTAAAGAGATGTTTAGAGGCGGTCGTTATTAAGTTCTACGTTATACGGCGCCGTCGTGGCCTCGTCCTGACTCATTAAATTAGTAGATATTTCTACTAAACCTTCATGGCCTTTGGGTACTAAACGCAAATTCTCGTGTGAATGTGTAAAGGTATGGTTCGAACCACTCAAACTTTTTAACTCGTACCGATCGTTATCTAACACGGCAGTTATGACAAACGGACCCTTAAATTTTCTATTTAATTTAGTTTGGTTACGTTCGCTACTTTTAATAAATACGAAATCTCCCGTTGCAAACAGTTTAATAATCGCGCGACCTTGGTTAAATCGTTGAGCATCTGCTGCGGCTGCCTTTTGTATGTTATGAGATGCATCCTGCCTAACAGACTCTAGGTCGATTCGCTGTTCACTTTCCGAAGCACCCGATGCAATTTTTGATATACCTAAGGACTGTGAACGAATACCAAACATAAGCTCAGTAGGCGTAAATTTAGTGACTGTGGAAGTGGTGCTGTTTAATGCTAACTGAACATTCCCTAGCTCATCACGCCATCTTTTGTTGGCGTCGTTTTCGATAATTGTTAATAGGCTTTTCAGAGTACGCATAACACGCTCTACCTGGCCGTTTGCCCTACTAGAGCCCGTAGCTATAAAGTGGAGCTCAATGTTATGCTCAGAACAAAAGTTCTTAAATCTTGGCTAGCGTAACACCTGCCTTGATCAGCAATTATACGCTTGGGAGCTCCAAAAAGGCAAACTGCGTTTTTGAGGGCTCGAACTGCACTAGCTGAATCTATCGAAAATGTATGTTCCAACAACACATATTTAGTGAATGCATCGATAATCACGGAACAGTATTCTTTGCGATCACTTTTTCCACTTAATTTCCCGGTGAAATCTATATGAATTGTGTGCCACGGGACAGAAATCTTTGGGATGGGGTGTAACTGCACAGGCTGGGCACCTGAAGGACCCTTTGATGCTTTGCAAACAATGCAAGAGTCAATAAATTTTCTAACGGACTTAGACATCTGTGGAAACCAGTACTGTTCGTACAGTTTGTCTAACGTTTTGTCGCTACCTAAATGTTGCAATTCATTATGAACGTGGCTGATCAAGGTCCAGGTCAGGGAACGAGGGACTACTGGCAACCATGAGATAATCTTGTTTCTTACTACCTTCCTATAAAGAATACTGTCTCTAACGTCATATGTTTGACCGACTGTGTCAGGAAATTCGTTATTATTATGCTTGTTAATTAGGGCTTGGATCTCTGTATCGCGCTTTTGTTCTACAGAAAGCCAGCCTTGATGCAATTCCACAAAATGTATCTCCTTGGATGAGGTTACAGAAGTGGCTTGCGATGTGTCAAATAAAGCACTTGGGTCTGGCAAGGGATTTCTGGATAAGTAATCTGCGTGTTCCATACTACGGCCTTCGCGATATATGATCTCAAAATCGTAGGCTTGTAAAAATGCCCACCAGCGATGAACAAGCGGGGTCAGATCAGATTTTGATTTTGATGCCTTTAACGAGTTACAGTCCGTTAGCACTGTGAATCGACGGCCATATAAATAATGCCTGAAATGTTCTACCGCTCGTACGACTGCTAGAGTTTCCAGTTCGTAAGAGTGGTAGCGGGATTCGACTTCAGGTGTACGTCGGCTAAAATATTCGACAACATGGGGAAAATCGTTTTTCTTTTGTATAAGGATTGCCCCATATCCTTCAGAGCTAGCATCACAATGCAGCTCAACTGGTAAGTCTGGGTTAAAGATAGTCAGGACTGGTTCAGAGGTTAGAATCCCTATTATAGTAGTGCGGATTTTCTCGTGTCTTTCCTCCCATTTTACAGAACCCTTCAATTTCGTCAGGGGATACAGTGGGCCAACAATGTTTGTAAATCCGGGTATAAATTTTCGAAAATAAGACGCAAGGCCTAGAAACTGCCGAATTTGCGTGGCTGTTTTGGGTGGAGGGGAGTCTATAAGTGCCTGTATTTTGCGTGTGTTTGGTTTGACCTCACCACACTGGAGAGAATACCCCAAAAAGTCGATTTTTTTCTTCATGAATTTACATTTCTTGAAGTTAATTGAGAATCCAGCAACAGAGAGAGCATCTAAGACTGCTTCAAGGCATTTCAGACCATCGGATATATCCCTAGAATAAAATAAAACGTCGTCCATATAAATCAAGGGCTTATCATCCAGCTGACGCATAGCCTTTGTAATGCACCGTTGATAGACTGACGGGGCATTGCGTAACTCGAAAGGCATTGCGAGGTATTCGTATTGCCCCTCGGGAGTCACAAACTTCTCTTCTCTACCGAGGCTGGGTGGATGGGGATTTGGTGAAACCCCGATGCCATATCCAACGATGAAAAATAATGTGCACCGCTTAACTGATCAATTTGTTCCTCGATGCGAGGGAGGGGATAGTGCTCAGGTTACGTATTGGAGTTAAGCTCCCGAAAATCAACACACATTCTATCACTATCATCTTTTTTCTTTACTAAGAGAATGGGACTCGCAAAAGGTGATGAGCTTTCTCTAATGACACCCGCATCACCTCCAAGACCAGTGAGAATAACGAGATCATTACGCAACGTACCAGGCAACTTACTAAAAAAGATTTCTTTTATCAAAGAGCAAGACGCTCCACTATCAAATAAAAAATTGACTGGCTCACCGGATGACGTCCTCAAGACACCCCTCGACAGTCGTTGCTCACAAAGATTGACCTCCTTTTTTGTAGCAGCCCCGCCACTGCTCTTCTTTTGTTGACAGTTCGTAGCAACCATTCCTGGATTTCCGCAGCTGTAGCAGGTTACAGTCGAAGTCTTCTCGAAGACACGCGCAGGAGCTGGAGCATCTTGTTGTTTAGAATTCCCTGAAGAATCGTCTCGTCGCTTTCTGCACTCAGATTGTCTATGTCCAGGGATTCCACACCAATGACATTTGCCTGGGAATCTAGAATCTTCTATATCCGCATCAGCATCTTCAGGATTAAACTGTATTAGTTTCACTATTCCGGTCTGAGCGCTAGTACCAGCCACGGAACCCACCGGTTGTGATGTTGCTAACACACGGGTGAGTAGGGCTTCCATATTATTTAACAACCTTAACGCGCTGTTGTCATCAGGTGGTCGTTTTTCAGACTGCGATTCGGGCGAAATTTCTCTCACTTCTGATGTAGGCGGCCTTTGTTAGGATCGCTCATAGTGATATATGCAGGTACACGATTAATTTTCAATCAAAGAATAAGCCGAGTCACAATCAAACGTTGTTTATTTTGTTAGAATTACTTTGATACATAATATTCTCAAAATATAAGCACTGACAATTAGGAAATCACTTTATTAAACGATTTTAAGCATTTTTAGACATAATCGTCGAATGATTACGCGGAACAAAAGCGATTCGTCGGTTACGTGGTGCACTGGTTGAAGTTCGGATTATTATGACATTCAACATGGCGGCGACCATCGACCCAACGCTCCGCCAGACTGACAGTTGATAGATGTCAATCTAGTTCCAGCGTAACTTAAAAGTTGGCGCTAGCGATGCGCCGTCATATAAATAAGTGGAAATCCGTAATAATTTTTAACAGTTTTTTAAAGATATTGCGGTTTAAAAACGTAAGATTTTGGGCATTTTTTTAATACCTCAAATGTATTTTCGAATCCTCAGTGCGATTACTTATGTTCTTACAATAAAGAAAATGTAAAACAACTATATAGCTAAACGCATTTTTTCGTGCCTAAAATTACAAAAATCTTCCAAACAGTTTTCTGCAACTTTGTGGTCGGTGACGTCACAAACCTCAGACTTTTTGTAAGGGGCGTTTTGACGCGCGGCGCAGTCGCCTAACGTATTTTGACATTTTTGAGGTTTCAGGGCTATCATAGATAGTAGGTTTATTAGAGACATTTGAATCTACAGGGAAATAGAATCCAATGACGTCTTCCAAAAAAAATCATGCACGTTCCTAATTATGCCCTTAAAAGGATCGCTAGAATTTTATACAAGTTTACGAGAAGAGTAAAGAAAGCATCACTGTAATCCTCGGAGATCACGTGAATTGATGTTCTCTATACAAAATGATGTGTCGGAAGTTGCGTGTAGACTCATTCTCATTCTTAGGACACGGAACCTCACAGCGTGAACCATCCTTGATGCCTTATAAATGGAACTTAAATTTCTTTTACAAGTTTCATTCTTTATTTTTTGCATATTGTAAAAAAAATATCCAGTAATGGTTTCCTGGCCTCTGATGTAATGGACTTGACGAAACGTTTTGAAATATTCAGTGGTCGATTTAAAATTTCATAATTTAATTTCAAACTTCCTACTCAATTGACCTATTCGTGCCATTTTGTGCACAAAGCCACAGTAACATTACGGTTTCCTCCCTAGGGAGTTCATGTTCTAGTTCCTAGAAAAATAAAGCTTGGGAAGTAAGTAGTAGGTTTCTATTTTTATTCATCTATGATAAGTAGTCTACTCAATTCGGTTGCAAATTATAATAAGTACATACGTCTCATCTTACAGTGTTGTACAATAAGTCTGCATACAACTGGAAGTGTTAATTAAATTGTGTACCATCGCCAACATGGTTAACTGATCATTGGTAATCTCTATTGCTACGGCATAATGTCTGCCGATGGTCATGCCCTGACCAGGATTCGAATCCGGGACCTCTTGCTTCATAGGCAGGGTCACTACCGACTAGGCTAGGAGGCCGTTAAGTCTAATAATCGACTTCTCTTTAAACAATTAAACTAATTCAACGGCCTCCTAGCCTAGTACGAGTATGTAGTGACCCTGCCTAGGAAACAGGGGACTCGGATTCGAATCCTGGTCAGGGCATTTATCCGTGCGTTTATCACAAATCTGATACGTTCCTGAGTTACGTTTGTTTTTTATACGTATTTAAGTTTTTATCTATATCTATTTATTGTATATACGGTGCTCGTGAGCATTGCGAGAGATTTTAACCACGAATTCCTGAGGTCATAAGGAGTAATCAATTTTATATGAATTTAGATCAATTTCAAAAAATTCGAAAAAAAAGCGAAATATATATATTTTTTTTGTTTTTCGATTTTTTAAATGCTTTTGAACATACAAACAAATGTTATTGGTAAAATCTGACCATCGGCAGACATTATGGTCTGCCGATGGTCAGATAAGGGTGTTGCTGTTTGTAATACTACCCGAACACAGAACGGGGAAACTGAAAAACAGCGCTGGATAACACCACCAATCCAGCATAGTCTGAGACTGGTACCCATTTCCTACACTACAAATGTGAATTATGATTGTCTCTTTTGTTTGTTTTTTTGTACTTTCTTTTTATTACTAAGTACGAATAGAAACAGTGTACTAGTGAATAAGGTCGTGGCAATAAACATTTTTTCTTTCTTTCTTTCTTACAACTTCTGTTTTTCTGTCTCAATTATTATTAACTGGAACAAATCCTCTAAAGGGATTAGTTCGCCTTTATACCTACGTATATGTTTGGTTATAGGTCTCTCTGTTGTATAATAAAGTGTTTTACTACTACTACTACTACTACTAAAAGTTATTATTCGTGTCTTTGTGTCTTTAATAGTAATTAATGTTAATACAAGAGATTCAGAAAATGATTACGTATATTTGTGTGCCAGAATTGAAATTTAATTCCTATTATTTCTAATGAAATTATCTAGAAAATTTTGGTATAAGCTTTCTAGGTATAATTATTCTAGGTTCTAGTTCCTTAGGGTACCTAACCAAATAGCTTTTGACTATCTATTGTACCTGTTGGACATTGTTGACGTACTGAGAGTAATCTGGAATGCACAATCGGTCGTATGGTAAACGTCCTAGTGGTCGACAATCTAACGTCTGATAGTTGACACTGCTATGACCTTTATAATTAATGTCTTAAGTTCTAATGAGCATATAATAATGAGGTAATAGTGACGATTGTGACGAACACTCGTCCGCTTACCTTATGGTGGTTGAGGATCAATGTTACTCTGCGTCCGTAGGAAACACCTTAGACAACCCTACACGTGATCCCTGGCTGGTGCTAAAAGAGTAACAAACTTGGCAGCTGCACTGTCCCATTTGGACCTCGCAGCACTCACTGGATTTTCTTCATCATCTGCTTTCCCACTACTACTACCCCAGGGAATAAATGCCTAGCTATATCCAGTAACATCTAGCCATACGATAAATAATAATGGTGGAATAACTATTTAATTATTGACAGTATTAAAAAGATCAAGGAGCACCACACGTTTTTTATCGATTTTTGACTAGTTTTGAGTCGATATTCCTACATTTGCACTACAGATAGAATTATATTATAAGGCAAGCAGTTATCAGTTCTTGAATCTTTTATCTCCATTCTGTAAAGCCGGATTTTGAAATAAATAAGCACTTATTTTTTTATGATTATTTTAAACATGGTCTAAAAACACTTTTTTTCGATATTTGAATGCTGTGAAAAATCTTACCTATACAAAATCTACATATTGGAGTTCCTCTTTGACTTCTCTAAAAACTAATAGAGATATTAATTTGAAACTTTAATTAACACAAAAGTTATAATTTTGAACCTTATTACAATTGTGTAAGCTGCAACAGTATATACATATATTTGGCGTTGACTTTACAAGAATTTGAAGGGCGAAATGTGGCCATGATGACTTCACATTTAGTTAAAGTAAATGTCGCGTAGTTACAGTGTCCGAGAGGCAACCGGATAGCTCGCGGTATTTAAGCTCCCTACGTGTTGTGGTACCACCCTGTGCAGCCCGAACTGACTCATGTTGGACTTTGTTTTTCATCTTTTTCCGGCTTCCAACTCTGACGGATCGATAACCAATCAGCCGGTGCGAATGGCAATTCGCATGCTCGATCTTCATCACATACAGATACTGAAAATTTAGGGGAAGGATGAAAAACAAAGTCCAACGTGGGTCAGTTAAAGTTGCACAGAGTGGTTCCACAACACGACAGCTTAAATACCGCAAGCCATCCGGTTGCTTCGCGGTCACTGAAACTACGCGTCATTGCTCCGAATAATTAGGTTGCCAGAGAGCTCAAATAGGATGCAGTGCGCTGACGACCCCTCTAATTGTTACTTTAACCGTCAACATAGTGAATTTCCATTAAGTATGTGAATAGGTTAGGAACACGCATGAGATACTTCTGTAGTTGCTAGCGTCCATAGGCATAACTGCTTACAATCAGGCGGGCCGTATGCTTGTTTACACTGTCGTGGTTTAACAAAAGAAAGGCGTCTATCTACGGTACATACAGGCGCGGATACAGAGGGGGGGGGGGGGCAACAGGGTCAATTGCCCCCCCCTGAAACGCAAACCTCGTATACTACGGGGCCCATATGTGCGGACCGCGAGATTTTTTGTGAAGGAAAGTGCCCTCCCCTGAACGAAATCCTAGAAAGTGCCCCCCCCTGAACGAAATTCAGGAAAGTGCCCCCCCCCTGAACGAAATCCTGGATCCGCGCCTGGGTACATACAGGATGTAACTAAAATACTGGAGATCCGTTTAAGGGCATAATTGGTATCGTATTATAATCACGAAAAAGTAAGAAAACGACATTTTTAAGTGAAAAAAAATATTGTACGGAGGTTTGACCGGCTGGGACGACGGGTACCATACAAAAAAATAAATTTCGTGACTAAAAATTTTTTCTCCACTTTTTGTTACACCCTGTATATGATTAACTTTATAATAGCTAAACAATAGTTTCAGTTACCCTAAATGCATATTACGGGGGGAAATATATTTGCATTAATTTGGCGTAAACAATGTCATTCAATCTGTCTGTTGGTCTCGACTCGAGACTCTTGAGTCTTAAGACGCAATAATCCTAGTTTGGGTTCTATTATGTGTTCATATGTTCGTCTGGCTTAGCTCAGTTCATTTTAAACCGCTAGATCACATAATTATATAAGATACGACACTTTATAAAAAAAACCGGCCAAGTGCGTGTCTGATTCGCGCACGAAGGGTTCCGTTTCCGTACCATCTAAATATATAAAGGAAGAAACTGACTGACTGACATATCAACGCACAGCCCAAACCGCTGGTTCTAGAGATTCCAAATTTGGCACGTAGGTTCCTTATAAGGTCTAGGGGTGCACTAAGAAAGGATTTTTCAAAATTCACCCCCTAAGGGGGTAAAATGGAGGTCCAAAGTTTGTATGGCGAATCGAGATTTACTAGACTATTTTATTCGAAACTTCACAGTATTCCTAACGATAAATGAGTAACCACGTGTTTCAGGTTTTTTGAAAATTCAGCCCCTAAATGGGGCAAATGTGGTCACAAAGTCTGAAAATCAACTTGGGTATCGTGTCCTTTTTGAGTACTCATAGTACGCTGGCGAAGCCGCGGGAAAAGGCTAGTTATCTATAAAAACGCAAAAAAATCATGTCTGTGGTATGGGATCCCACTTATATATATTATTTTATTCTGATTTTTAGTATTTGTAGTTATAGCGGCAACAGAAATACATTATCTGTGAAAATTTCAACTGTTCAACTATCACCGTTCATGAGATACGGCACGGTGACAGACGGATAGACGGACAGCGGAGTCTTAGACAAGAGGGTCCCCTGTCTTTAATATACTGCATCCTCTTTGTGGCGTGGCGACACCGGTAGTAACACAATACTATGAGTAGTCTAGTGCTATTTGGCTGTGGTTTTCTGTAAGGCGGAAAGTACCAGTCGCAGACGGGCTCTGCTCCAGATTTCGCCGAGCG